>OY730184.1:4317168-5780117 GCA_963422495.1 Polyommatus iphigenia | reverse complement strand
TTTATATGTGCTGGTATTTAAATCCCGAGCAGACACTGCATTGGCCCAGGATTGGTAAGCCTCCTGGTTCCGGCGAGCTTTTTTGGAGGATGAACCAAACCAGGGACGAAATCATTGGCAACAGAGTTGGCAGTGTTGTCGGGATCATCGGGATGTAAAAAAATGACCGCATCCCATCCCAGTTCCACACACGACGGTAATTAACAGTACGCTGTCGCAATACCGCCGTAAGTGGCACAGAACTCCTAATAAGGCAATGATCCGATGAACCAAGTAGTGCGGTCACGGATACTTAGTAGTCATCAGGATTTGAAGTCAGCAGAAGGTCCAACAGGGAAGGATTCTGACCGTCTACATCTGAGATTCGCGTAGGCGTAGCAACCAGTTATGTTAAGTCGTTCGCAAGGGCAAAGTCGCAGACAGATCTCCCCGCATGATCAGTTTTCAGGAACTGGATCATTTGTTTTTGGTAGAATATCATTGTTTTTTTCGATAGGCGTTTTGAAAAATTGAATCTTTTAAGATAAGCGTTATTTAAAACATTTTGGCGCTCCATGTATAATAATTGCAAGCATTTGAATTTTATGAGTTCAAGAGTTGTTAATGAATCCGAAGTTATGTATATAATTATACACAACTCTTGAGCCTTTCGAGATAGATACGAGAAAATTTCGGCATTTGGGGACGTAAAATATGGTGTTTGAAGTAGTATAAAGCTGTGGCTGATAAAAGATCCACTTAATGTGAATATTTTTGAAACGTACTTAAGTATTAAGTAGGGACTTATTTAATAATAATTATGGTTACCTATCACTAACAGGGCGTAACTTTTTCTATTTGTATTTGTTTTTCATTTATTGTACTAAAACCGAAAATACCGAATATCCCGGTTTTCGTAAAATGAATACCGGTATTAAGAAGACCTAAATTTGGCCCGGTATCCCGGTTTTTTCGAAATTCGGGATCCCGGTTTGCGACCCCTAAAGAATAATGATCAAAAACATCAGTCTTGAGGGCATAGGAACAGCCCAATGATAAAATTTCCGTGCTCCTAAATATCCCTATCCTCAAATGTTTTTTCTTTTAGATATCCCTATGTTTAAAATATCTATTCCTAAATAGACTTAATTTCAAATACATCTACTCCTTGACATTTATTGTTATCAAACAATTCCACTCTGGATGTTACTATTTTCAAAAGTATTTACTTTGATATGTATACACTCCAAAACATTTCTACTCCTAAATACTACAACTCCTAAAAATTTGTATTGTAATTATTTGTACTGCGATTAAATCTACTCCGAAATAGATTTATTCTAGAAAAAAACTTTCTCCTAAGAAATTTCTACTCTTGTGTTTGGTGGGTAACATTCTGTAATTGGTAAGATAGGTTTTGGAATCGGAGGCGCGGATTCTCCTTTACAGGTGGTAAAGGAGAATCCGCGCGCATAATGACATAATAATGACTCCACAAGACTATTGGTTTTGTTTCTGTATTTTTTTTTTATTAAATAAGGGGGCAAACGAGCAAACGGGTCACCTGATGGTAAGCAACTACCGTCGCCCATGGACACTCGCAACATCAAAAGAGCTGCAGGTGCGTTGCCGGCCTTTTAAGAGGGAATACGCTCTTTTCTTGAAGGTTTGCAGGTCGTATAGGTCCGGAAATACTGCTGGTGACAGTTCGTTCCAGTTAAAGTCCAAAGTTACGCGAAAAACGCACTGTGCAAGACTGCCACTCATCAAGGTGATGAGGATGGTATGTTTTTCGCGTGGGACGATGGCGAAAAGTTGCCGGTGGTATGATTCCGAACAATTCCTCAGAGCACTCCCCGTGATACAACCGATAGAGGATGCAGAGTGAAGCTACATCTCGGCGTAATTCCAAGGGGTCCAAGCTGTTTGAAACACTATGGCAGTCAACAATTCGAGCGGCCCTTCGTTGGATACGGTCCAGAGGGAGCAGTTGGTATTTAGGCGCCCCTGCCCAGAGATGAGAACAATATTCCATATGAGGCCGAACCTGCGCCTTGTAGAGTTGTAAGCGTTGGTCCGGACTGAAGTACTGTCTCGCTCTGTTAAGAACACCAAGTTTCTTCGAGGATAATTTGGCCTTACCCTCTAGATGATATCGGAACTGGACTTCGCTCGATATGTTGACGCCAAGTATCTCAATGCTAGGGGAGATGGTTAAAGATGTGCCCTCGAAACGAGGATATACGACCATTGGTGACTTTTTAGTGGTGAACGCGCAGACTTGTGTCTTGGCGGGGTTGAATTGGACCAAATTACGTCTACACCATTCAGAGACCTTCTCCAATGAATTCTCCACCTTAGACACAAGTTCGTTTCGACTCTCAGTGACATTTTGCCGAGAAATATTGGGGGAGCCGGTACATACAGCATCACCTGTACTATCATCTGCATAGCAATGAATGCCGTTGGTCTGTAACATGTCATTGATATGCAGTATGAATAGAGTAAGCGATAGCACACAGCCCTGAGCACACACAATTTGAACATAAAACACAGTTTTTTCACGTTTTATATTTTCTCATTTTAGCATAGAATGGTAAAGTTACTTGAATGTACACTGTACAGTAAATCATGTCAAGAAACCATGAGCATCTTAGTGAAAATACCCTATTGGAGGTGAAAAATATTATTTTTTCGTATCGTATTTTTGGTCACATCATAAAATCTTCTATCACTAAAGCTAAAAAAAGTATAAAAATACGCTATAGAAATAAAATATACTTAAAATAGAACTACAATTCGTAACCTTTAGTTTGTTATTTGCTTCGTTTGTGTAGGTAAAACAAAAAATAAAATAAACTCAGCGTAAATATTTAGTTTCAATTCGAACTACTAATAAACCCTGGCTGTGTTAGGCCAACTCAGGCAACAATACTACGAAAATCTACACTGATATTTGTAATAACGCTGATGGTTTTCAATAAGCAGAGTTTCACTAGAAAAAAAACTTGAAATACGTTACAATATCAAAACAGGAAAGGCAAAAGATTTTATTTGTACACGCTTTAGAAATATGCAAATATTTTATGTATTTCCATTATGTTTACATATCAAAATGTGAAATTTTAGACCATTTACGTAAATGAAAGTATTTATCCCACTTTTTACCCTATGAGTCATTCACAAGTCTATTTCAGTGGAGTTTTTTATAAATTTTAAATCAAATTTCATATATATAATACACAAACAAAGTATTAATAATAATAAAACATTTGAAAGAATAAAACTTGCAAGAAAACCCCATTTTCTTTTAAAATTGAAGCGGTCAATGGACCGCTGCGTTCTTTCTAGGTAGGTTATTATTAAAAACTTATAATTATTGAGCTATCATTAAAAATATGTAATAACAATTTAAACAATCAAAAATTATTAAATGCCACAAAAGGAAAATGAATTTCATGCAACGGTAGCAAAAACTTGAGAGGTTTCAAGGGACACCCGAATGGAACGAAGTTATTTCTTATGTGCAAAAATCTGTATAATATATAATATAATATACTCAAAAAATATTTAAAAAAACGCCAACTATTGACGCCCAGGAATACTAACAACGAGTCGCTGTTTATTCTCAAAAAAAACGCTATCTAGTTGACTTTTTTGGTCTAGCCTCCTTTCGCAACGCGCGATAAGGAACTCCGTTCCAAAATATCGGAAATTAAAGATGAAAACGCGGTCATTTGACCGCTCCAGTCTTTCTAGTGTCAAAATCCGGGGAGATACAAAATGATCCAACATTCGTTGCAAGGATGAGGGAATATATAATTAACCCACCAAGCCCCGTACGAGCACCGGTGATCGCGACACCAATAGAATACAATGGCATTTCCGAGAATCTCCGATCGAAGGATTAATCCTAAACAATACTAATTAATTAGTACTAAGTATTTATTCAAGGTCACCAAAAGAAGAAATAATAAATATATTTTTCTTTTCGTTTCAAAATCGAACCGTAATCACTAATCACACAATATGTACTATCAGGGAAGTTGATTCCTAGGCAGATGGGGGACCTACGTAGTTTGGTCGAGTTACGTCAAACCCAGCCGACAGATCACAATTAACATTGAATTGAGATGATCCGAGTTCCGACCAAATGACGTCGGTCTGTCAACTGCCAAGGAATCAATTTCCTCGATGGTACAATACACGTGCGCAATAACATGAGAGTAATTACAAAAATATAATATCAAACGAGCGCGCGCGGCGTTGACGTTCGGCGCAGCCGCAGGCCGCAGTCTTCGCAGCGCGAACTGGCAACCTCGCTTTCTTTGCTTTCCGTAACTAATATTTTACGCCTGTTACATTTTATGAGCAAATACTTTACTACATTTTACTAGTGGAGTTCGATTTACAGTGGGCGCCAAAGAGTTTTATGATATAACTTCTATTTTGCAATACTGTTTGTCACAAATGGGTCGCGATCAACAAGATAAAAAGTAAAGAAACATGTATGCAAAGATTCATTATAAACGGATTAGCTAAACCAACAAAAAATCCATCCTAAAATTTACATCTTACGCGAGTTATAGCACTTTAAAAATGTATTTTCTGATAACTGAATAAAGATCACCAAAAATATCGTTCACGACAATATATTTCAAGATACACTTTCTAATAACACAAAACTTCTGTATTTCCCGATCTGTAATTTAGCTGAAAAACATCGCCAAAAAGACGTCTAAAACGCATTTTGCTTTACCATTCACCTTAAACCATGACAGAGTAGAATAGTACAAAGCAAAAGAACAATACAATAAATAGAAACAGATGGAGGAGACTTTTACAAATAGCAATTAAATAACATGAACTAAAAACCAGATAAACACACACAAATAAGCAAACAACAATAAAGGGAAGAAAATAAACCAGCTGTTGCCCTATTTATTTCCTTAGCTGCCATTACATTGCCAACAAATTAAAAAAAATACATACTATGTTTGTTTTTTTTTTATCACAGGAGCGCGCCGAGGAGCTGTCATCGTTGGACAGCTGCGAGTACATATGGGCGGGGGGCGTGGGGTTCGCGCGGTCGCCGCCGCGGTGCGCGCAGCACGAAGCAGCACGCACGGAGCTGCTGCGGCTGCTGTTGACGTGCTGCAGCGAGACCATCTACCGACCACCGAGTAACGCCGCGACGCATCATAACAAGTGGATCGCGTGAGTTGATTTTATTTGTAAGCCATGTTATGAAGTATTTTATTTTCCAAGATTTGCTCCATATCAGTTAGTGTCTAAATACACTAAGCCGATTATACGCGGCCGAAGTTCGGCATGATTACGCTTGCAATGCGCTACGCATACGATATAACGCGACGTAATTTCGGCATGGTGTGTCATCACTCATCAGTAATTTAAAATACATTGCAGGCCGCCGGCATACAATCATTTTAGATTAGATTTGTTTAGATTTTATTAAAATTGAGTTCGCAATTTCTTTCTGCATTTTTCGCTTTCTTCTCACTCTCCAATTGTTACAGATTTTAACTACTCTATACAATTTTATTTAGAATGTTTTTGTTTATATACAAAACAACACTTTAATTTACTGTGTATAAACTAACAATTTTTTTTAATAAAAAATTCAGACTGTCTATGTGTAAAGTATGAAACTACCACTGATTTGAGAATTAACCCGGCGAAAAGACCCTGAGGGTGTGTTTCCACTGACGCGGAGCGGAGCTTAGCGGTGCCCGAATTGACCAATAGTGCTATTCCAGCGGAATGACAGCGAAGCGGAGCGAAGATTTCGAGCATGATGATTGGTCAATTCGGTACTGCTAAGCTCCGCTCCGCGTCAGTGGAAACGCGGCCTTAGAACCTGTCCACACGGCGCGTTGCGTCAGCGTTGCGCTCCCGTTTGACGCATAGCCCGCCACACGGGCGTCTTAAGGTCAACGTGGAGGGGGTCCCACTTCGTCTCGGGGGCTGCTGTCCGTCATGTGTGCGTTGCGCGCTGCTGTCACGACGCAGCGCGCCGTGTGAACACCTTGGTTATTTCTATTCAAAACAATGCAACGGCAGCGCTGCGTCGAAGCAACGCTGACGCAACGCGCCGTGTGGACAGGCTCTTATTTATTAGTTTGTGTCTATACAGTTACCTCACAAGTCCGGAGAACCGTCACGCGCTGCCGCTGTTCACGTCGCTGCTGAACACCGTGTGCTCGTACGACCCCGTCGGCCTGGGGCTGCCCTACAACCACCTGCTGTTCGCCGACACCCTGGAGCCGCTAGTGGAGGTATACTAACACTTGACAACGACTGTGGCTCTGTGGTTGAGCATGTGGTACTTCAAGGTATCGCGGGCTCGAATCCCATCGACGGAACAAAAAGTTTTCAATGTTCCTGGTCCTTGGGTCATGGATGTGCGTTAATTATTCCAACACTTGCCGGTGGCTTTATCCAGTTATGCCACAAGAACTGTGTATTTTTATGTCACTTGAAATTAACATAAAAATTAAATTGAAAATTGAAATTATTAATGACTTGAAATTACATTGAAATATAAAATTGTTATTGCAGGTTTCTCTCCAAGTGCTGATCGTCACATTGGATCACGACACGAGTAATGCAGTCAGCGAAGACTCTGATGAGGTAAAACTTTTTATTGTTTTCTTTTTGTTTAATCCCATCACATAATGTAAAACGATAGTTTTCTTTGGCACTGGCAATTGTTCAAAGGAAAAAAAAAGTTTGACATTTGCTGTCATCTTTCACTTTACACGATGACAGCGGCTGTCACCCGTCATTAACGTTTCAGCGTCTACCCGACAACCTGTTCATCAACTACCTGTCGCGCATCCACCGCGACGAGGACTTCGGCGTGGCGCTGCGGGGAGTGGCTCGGCTGCTCAACAATCCGTTGCAGCAGACTTACCTGCCCAACTCCAGCAAGCGAGTGGCGTTGCACCAGGAGCTGCTGGTGCTGTTCTGGAAGATGTGCGATTACAACAAGGTATGTACCATCAAATAAATTGTTCATAGATTGCACATCTCTGATAGTTGGTCGGGCTATATTAATTGAATGTTAGTATTCACGCTTCAACTCCCAAGCGGCCACATGTGGCCGCGAGAACCTATTGTTCTCTATTTCCAAGAATCCGCGATCGAAGTATTAATAACAATAATAATCTTTATTTCTCCAAACAATACAAATTTTAAATTATAAATATGACGGCGCTGCCGAAATACTTTTACTTCAAATATGTTTTTTTGGTAGAATAATATTGTAATTGGTAATTTTCAAACGAAATAGAGTTATCACTTATCGCTCTGACGTGACGCTAAACACTGAATAGGCGGCCAATTAAAATGATACTGGTCGAATGTAGCAAAACTATGGTTTATTGTCTGTGGATAAAAAAAGAAGGGGAAGAAGAAAATGGTGCGGAGTATATTCCGGTGTTGAAGGCGCTCGGGGAGTTTTGGCGGGCATGTGAAAGAGTGCTGTTGTGTTTTTGTATTATTTTCCTAAAATTGTGTTAGCTGGGTTTTTAATGTGTAATATTGGTAGAATATTAACCATTAGATATTCGTGTTCATGCACAAGTGTAGGAAAGTGATGTAATATCCAGAAACGTGCTATTTTGTGTTCCCTCCAAAACTCCATCGAGTAAGTCTAAGTTTCAGTAAGAAATCTAAGTTTCAGTAAAGCGTCTACCACTTTACTGAATCGACCGACTTGACTCCTGTGACTGTATTGACTTTTACTTAGACTTTGACTAGACTTTAGACCTGCCGATACATGAAAACGATGATGAAAATTATAATAGGAGGAATATGGTTTTCCCGCCATATTCCTTACCTTTTTACCTTGTCTGTGGCACAACATACACATCCTTTGTGTCAAGTTGCCAAAAAAGAAGAAAAAGAAAAGAAAGAAAGAAGGCGCTCGCATTCAAGTGTTTGGCGGACGCCATAGTTTCAATTGGAAATTATTACGACTAATTGTCGTTGTTTCACAATCTCTAATAGTAGAAGTTCAATAAGAATTATAATAGACAGATTATAAAGTGATATCATTTCGTACTATTCTCTCGCCCGTCTTCCCACGCCACTGTCTTGAACCAGCACTTTACTATGAAGACCTATCCTGATAACAGCGAAGTCCCTTTAAATAATAACAGAATATTTGACAGTCTAGTGAAATGTGAGGAGCTGGTGTCCATTATAGGTCATGCCTGTACTCTGTATTATAGATCACCAGGTCCTAACCCCAAGGAACATTCAAATGAATAACTTTTTTCATAGCAGTTACATGAAACGGTCAAAGACTGTATTTCTCATTGTTGATTGCCTCATTGAACGTGCACCATGAACGAAAAAATTTAAATGCTAAAAATGGTAAAATTTTCAAACCTTACCTATTTCGTTTCAGAAATTCATGTACTACGTGTTGAAGAGTAGCGACGTGCTGGAGATACTCGTGCCTATACTGTACCATCTCAACGACTCGCGTGCTGACCAATGTAAGTACTCATTAATATGCAGGGTCAGTTTACATTGCATTATCTAATTAATTCGAAATGTTGCATATGTATTAAGAGCCAAATGATAATGCTCTAGGTCAGGGGTTCCCAAACTGTGCGCCGCGGCGCCCTGGTGCGCCGTGGAAAGGCAAGAGGGGCGCCGTGAGTCGATCATCCATCCTTATCCATAACCACAAATATTATAAAATAAAATTAAAATATAAATATTATACAACGCAGGCAGATGATTAAATATTTGTTTATTATTATTTACTTGCTTAACCTAACTATAATCATTAAAGGTGTTAATTTATGTATTTTTTTTGTAATAGCTAGGTAAAGTAGGGCGCCGCGCGCCGTGACAAAATATTGACTTGTAAGTGCGCCGCAGGCTGAAAAAGATTGGGAACCCCTGCTCTAGATAATTTGTTAATATTTTTGAAAAAAAAGCGTTGTTCTTTTTTATCGATCATATTATTTAATAATAAAGCTCTTAAAAATCAGCTATGAGAGGTGAAATGTAATGAATGAACCCCGCTTGCAGCGCGCGTGGGTCTCATGCACATCGGCGTTTTCATCCTGCTCCTGTTATCCGGGGAACGGAACTTCGGCGTGCGGCTCAACAAGCCCTACAGCGCCAGCGTGCCGATGGACGTGCCCGTGTTCACGGGCTCCCACGCCGACCTGCTGGTGGTGGTCTTCCACAAGATCATCACCACCGGCCACCAGCGTCTGCAGCCGTTGTTCGATTGTCTCCTCACTATATTGGTGAACGGTGAGTACGAGTTTTAAGGCCGGCAACGCACATGCAGCTCTTCCAATGTTGCGAGTTCCATGGGCGACGGTTTATTACTAAAGAACCAGGATCTCTCTTGTCTCAGTAACTACGTTTAACCTAAATCTCTTATCTCCATAACTGGTCGCTGTTCATTTTTGTATTACTTAACCCACAATTTTTTTGTTGAGTAATGAACGCCGTCTTGTTCTAAATGATCTAAAGAATATGGCTGCATACATAACTCAATACGTAATTTTTGTGGGATGGTACTATCAGAGAAGTTGATTCATAAGCAGATTGCGGACCTGCGTAATTTGGTCGCGTTACCCAGCCGACAGATCGCGCCTAATATTGAATTGACATAAACCAACCACATGTCGTAGGATCGTCGACTGCCAATGAATCAATTTCTTCGATGGTACACAAATGCTTAACAGCGTTCAACCAGAGTAGACAGAACTAAGGAGTACCTCGACTTCAAACAAACGGGCGAATATACGCGAGTTGGGCGCGACTGTCACATTCAACATGCTTCACAATGCTGAGTAACGCAGTAGCGCGCGCCTGTCGATATAACATACTACGAGGGCTGTTTGAAAAGTTCTCGGCCTTACATACTTCTGCGTGTCTTACAAGCGTATGACTTATACCATGTATAGGTCCATTATTAACTAGATCAAAACCAACGCCTTTTGTAAATTGCTTCATTACAAAAAAATTTTTTTAACAACCATCTGCGCCAAGTCAGCAGAAATGTGAAGGCGCGCGTATTCAAATAGTTGCGCTATTATTGCAAATCCTAATAAAATTGAATTGTGAACACGGAATTAGTCTTTGTCATTTTTAACAAGTTTTGTATGTCTTTACAGACATGTGCAATGATTTAAAAAAAATACATAACAGTTAAAATACAAAATATAGGTCTTTAAAGACAAGTCTACCCCAGTTGATAAAAATCGTTCATTTTCAAAGAAAACGCCGAAAATTAAAAAAAATGTTGTAATCTCGGAATAAATAAATTGATAAAAGAAAGAATGATAAACAAGCTTTTAAAAAATAGTATTACTTTTGTTTTATAATATCGGAATGATAAAAATAAATGTCTTTGAAAAACCGGTGCCGCGTTTTCCGACAAAATTTGTAGTATCAGGCAGCTCGAAAATTAAATTGTTTTTTTTTTTTATATTTTGTACTAAAGAGATTCAAAATAATTCATTTTATAATATGAATTTATTCATTAGTTTAATTTTATTAACATCACGCCAAATAATTACCTAGTCATTTAATGAGCGTGGAAAAGCGAGCTACTAAGAAATCTTCTTGAAAAAGTAGGTGTTACAGATTATAAGGCCACAATTTTTTATTAAGGAAATTTATTAGGTGTTTACCTTAAAAATTTGTGCAGTAGGGCCCTTTTTTTTTTTTTTAGGAGGGGAAATGCATTACGCATCCCCCGCCCCCTCGGGGGAAAGGGGCAGGGGTATGTCGGACTCCCTCCGCAGAGGTTTACCGACTAAAACCCCCCCCCATGCCCTCGTCAACGCTACACGCGGAGGAACGCGGGATCGAAAACGCGCCGCGTCCTCCGCAGCGCTTGCCGCTTCCGGCACCGCATCACTGCAGCAGCGTGCAGTAGGGCCCTACGAACACGATGATCGGATTGTTGTTAATTGGGACAACACAGATGCTCACACACCCGCCTTGCAATACTTTCTATGAAATTATATAAATACGTAAAATAAATTTCACTATCGAATAATTTTGGCTTGGTTTTCAGTATTACAATACATTTTTCAAATATAAATTAGAGTTACCAGGGACGGAGATATTCACATTACAACGAGACGTAGTCGATCTCGGTAATCATTTTGTAAGACTTTTTTTTAATCAACTTTTATAGTCATTAAAATTTATTGTAATTTGAATTTTTAGAGCCATATCTTCTAGTTAAAGATTGAATTTAAAATTGAAAAAATCATCTTAAATAATTTCATTGGAAAAATTGTCAAAGCCGAGAACTTCTCAAACAGCCCTAGTACGTCAAACGTATTCGAGATCTCTTCTGAGTCGACCTACTCGTTAGTTCTGTTTACTCTGGTCCAACTAATCTGTCATCCCCAGTGTCCCCATACCTCAAGACACTGTCTATGGTGGCGTCAACGAAGCTGCTGCACCTGCTGGAGGCGTTCAGCACGCCATGGTTCCTGTTCTCGCGGCCGCACAACCACCACCTCGTGTTCTTCCTGCTAGAGATGTTCAACAACATGATACAGTACCAGTTCGATGGTGAGTCATGAAAGTTGCCTCTCGACGAATCTAGAATAATAGATTATAGAATCTAGATGACCATGAATTTCGCTGTCTGTGTCATTTTGATGTGAAAAAAATTAGTATTGCCTGAATAAAACATAAAACATTTAATTTTGACATGACAACCTTTTAAATTGTGTTATCGACCTTCTGTTTTTGGGTCTTAAAACGAAGACACAAGTTGCGAAACTACGAACAATAAAAACTAAGGAAACGTAACCCCATACTTCAATCGTTTTGAATTTGGTTCCTTTTCGCTCACTAAAATAAGGCAATATACTATATAGCTACGAAACACTCAAATTGACAAATCAAAGCCGCTGACAATAATGGGGATTGTCCATTTATTTTTAATTTTGCTCATTACAAAAACATTTCGAGGAATAAGGTCAGTGATCGTTTTTCTGTATATAAACGCAAAAAATACCCAGTCGTTACTTATATTTTTGAACAAATATGTTTAACCTTAGTTTGACCTTCAATGGCGTTAAATTAGCAATAAATTCGACCAACATTACGTTTCGAACTTTTGGTAAGCTTCTCGTATCAGCTTTCACATAATGAAAACTTGCATTTGACGAACCAGCCATTATAAATAAGATTGAAAGGAAAAAAAACATACTGCAGAGGTCAATTGGCCGCCGATGATGACGTCAGAGCGAAACTTTAAAAATTTATTGAGAAAAAACTAGCCAATGAATTTCAAAATAATTTAATTTATATTCTTAAAATATCCTATTTTAACGAAAAAAAATATAAAAAGTACATGTGATTTTTTTTGGACAATGCCCCTTCTATAATTACACAAAATTCTTGCATGTATTCGGGCCTCTTTTTGCTTAAAGTATGCATGTATTCGGGTCACATTTTGTAGAATCGAAACAAATTTTTGACACAGGTTATTCTTCCTTAGTTTTTATGGCGCTATGTAGCCGTAGGGTCTATCGTGTCAATTGTCGTGTCAAACAGCTGTCATTTGTCTGTCTGATACGACATTTGACACGAAAAACCCTACCGTCTCTCTGGTGGCAAATGTCGATATATCGAAAACCCTCATATACGCAATTTTGCTGTTTAAAACCTTGATTTAAATGCATGTTAATACATTTTTTTAATTTAATGTATGTGTGCAGGCAACTCGAACCTGGTGTACACGATAATCCGCAAACGCAGCGTGTTCCACGCGCTCGCCAACCTGCCGCACGAGCGCGCCGCCATCGCCCGCACGCTGCGCTCGCGCACGCCGCCGCCCCCGGACACCGCTCTACCCAGGTTAGGAAAAATGCCCTTTTGACTCTAAACGCCATAATTTTACATGACTATCTTATATAAAATATTTTACTTGACACTGGGAGAATGTTGCAAAGTGTTGGTTTGCCTAAAATAAAAGAAAAATGTGCAAGTTTAATGCTAGTCGCCATTATAAAAATAAGAAGTCTAAAAATGATTGATTTCTAGAAACGTGGTGGTGATTTAATACGTTTATTTCTTAAAAAGCTTACATCATGGCAAAATGCGATGTGACGAATGACGATGCATAATGATTTCAATTGTTACGAGGGCTGCTATTTATGTATCCGGAACTGGCCACTTACAAGAACAATATTTAAAAAGTAATTACAACATTTGAAAATAGAACTCTTTGGTTGAAGAATACATTTTGTTTCATGTGACTGTCAATTATTTTTCCATTGTGGCGTCATTTTGAAAATTGCGTGTCTTCATTTGCCTTGGATTTAACGCGTGAACATTTTCGTGCAACGATTTACTACGATTTTCGGCGTGGGCTAAATCAACAACAGTGCTTTATTCAACTCACCGCAACTTTTGGAGATGAAGCACCATCAAAAACCACTGTTTATCACTGGTACAGTGAGTTTAATCGTGGGTGGTCTATGCTCACGGATGAAAATAAAGAAGGTCGCCCAAAAACAGCTGTTGTCCCACAAAATATAGATGCTGTGCGGGAACTAATAATGCGTGATCGTCATGTTACATATCGCGAGATAGAGGCGTCCTTAGGCATAAGTATGACGAGCATACATAAGATATTACACGAACATTTGGCTGTAAAAAAAATATGTTCGCGTTGGATTCCGCACAACTTGACAATCGATCAAAAACGGGCTCGTGTCGATTGGTGCCAAAAAATGATAAAAAAATACAACCGTGGTACGTCAAAAGCCGTTTATAATATCTACACAGGTGATGAATCTTGGATCTATGCATATGACCCGAAACTAAACAACAGTCAACGGTGTGGGTGTTACAAGATGAGCCGAAACCAACAAAAGTTACTCGTGCAAAAAGTACTTTGAAGCAAATGGTCGCCTGTTTTTTTGGAATTAATGGACATGTGGCTCCAGTGCCACTAGAGAATCGTAAAACGGTTAATTCTGAATGGTATACGACCATTTGTTTACCAGAAGTCTTTGAAGAAATAAGAAAGGACAACCGACAACGCAGAGTCATATTACATCACGACAATGCTAGCTGTCACACCTCAGCTGAAACAACTCAGTTTTTGGAGGGTCAAAAGATCGAATTGACTGGTCATCCGCCGTACAGCCCTGATTTGGCACCTAACAATTTCTTTTTATTTCCATACGCGAAGAACAAATTACGTGGTCAACGTTTTTCGAGCCGCGAAGAGGCTGTTGATGCGTTCAAAATGCACGTTTTGGAGATACCTCAATCAGAATGGAAAAAGTGCTATGAAAATTGGTTCCAGCGTATGCAAAAGTGTGTCGATCATCGCGGCGAATATTTTGAAAAGCAATAAAACCATTTTAAATGATATGTGTTTGTTTCTTTTTTTAATTCCGGATACATAAATAGCAGCCCTCGTACTAACCTAATAACTAATTCTTATGGATGTACCTATTGTCCGAAATAAATGATTATTATTATTGATAATAAGATGATACAACACTACGTCGGTTTGTATCAAACTAAGTAAACTTATTGTCCAGGTCGCGCAGCTGCGAGAGTATCGAGGCGGCGATGGAGGGTTCGCGGCCGGCGCAGCCCGCCGAGCCCGGCACGCTCAATCCCACCCTGCCCGACACGCCAGGTGACAACTACTCCCTGCAGGCCTTTGGGGGGGGGGGGGGGGGGGGGGAATAAGAACGACGCGGATTATCATACTATACTTTGCATTTAAGTATTACCTAATTCCTAAAGTTTTATTATACATTATAGCGATATCGGCGATGACGGAGCGGGAGTCGGCGCACCCGGCGGCGAGCGCCGAGCTGCTGCCGCGACGCGCCGGCGACGGCCGCGACGACGACGACGCCCCCAAGCGGGTAAGTGGCTACAAGCCCTAATGCAGTCCTAAAAAAACCTTTTCGACATTTCCTACAAATAATATACGGCCGTGATGTATCGTGCATAGAATTATAACCTTTAGAAGAGGCATTCCATACAATCGTCAGCGCGAAAATGTGTCACCCTCGAAATGAGTGAGCTCACTCATCTGAAAGCAGTGTGCCTTAGGACGCGGTGACAGTCGGACGTGTTTAATGCATTGATTACCGCGTTGTTTTTCCCTACATTTCGCTCCAGAATGTCGTCGTGTGCCTTCCGACAGTGCAGTAACAACACGAGGAATACAAATAAAGTCAAAGGTGTAATATTTTATATTTCACACGTAATTACTAAGATTTAATTAATATTTAAATTATTCTCGAGAAAAATCAAAGCGAAGCGAAAAATGAGCGAAAGAAAAAGTAGTATATGATATTACTGTAAGACAAAAAAGGCCGACAATATTTTCTCGATACACATTTTGCATGCAAAAACATTGCTACAGTTTTGATAGCGTATGCCTTATCTAAGTATTGACATCGTTGGTATCGTGTCGCAATTCTAAATGATATTGATACTAAGGCTTAATTTGTATACGCGCAGATTCGCAGCGGATCGAAGCGAATTACCAAAAACTGAACATAAAAAATTCGACCTTAGCTCCAGAGCGTAACGCACACATTACTTCTGAGATTTTAAAAAGACGCACACATTCTATCGAATTGGCGCGATCAACGCCGATTGGTCCAGCGGAAGTAATGTGCGCGTTACGCTTCGGAGTTAAGGTCGAATTTGTTATGTTCAGTTTTTGGTAATTCGCTTTGATGCGCTTCAACTCTGCGCTAGTATAAATTGACCTAGGTGACACTCGTGACCGGGGCGGCGGTATGGGGATGCCGTCGCCCATTGCACCGAGTCCCCAAGAGGGTCGCGATGCGCTGCGTACTCTTCGCGCATCGCGACACCAAAGTGTCAGGCCTGCACAAGCCCTGGAAGGGCCTCTGTTTGGCCACGGAACCCGTATGGGCTCGAGGAGGGCCTGCTGGTGACAAGCAGGCACGCGCACGCAGAGCCGCGGAAAGAAAGCTCACGCGTTCTCGCAATCCTGCGTGCGAAGAGAGGAAGAGTATAGACGGGTTTTTTAGTGGGTAGGGCTGTGGTCAATTCACCATCTTTACGGCCGCAGCGAGTCCTACATACCCGGGGGAGTGCCCAAACCTTTCGGCATGCGCAACAGCATTCCTCGTCTCAAAAAAAAAAAAGGTGACACCCGTGACAGCTATGCCCTATAGTTAAGCAATCCATTGTGCAATATTTTTATTAGTGTGCTTAAGATTTTTGTGTTTAAACTTCAAACGCCAAATGTTTACGAAATTAAGATAATAACGACGACTACGATACTCTTCCTTATTATCTATTGTGCAAAATGTGTGTGCAAAAGTGTGTTGATTTCTCTCTCTTTTCGTCAACAGAAAGACAGTATAAAGTCTAGTGGTGGTAGCGGCGACGGCGGTACTGGTGGGGAGGAGGGCGAGTGGTCGGCGAGCGGCGAGTGGGTGGCGAGCTGGCGCGGCCGCCTGCCGCTGCAGACCATCATGCGCCTGCTGCAGGTGCTCGTGCCCCAGGTCGAGAAGATCTGCATCGACAAGTGAGTGGAGTTGGTGAAGAGTGGGTGCTTTGTGGAAGTAAAGTGTGACCGAGTTATGTACACAGCTGCTTGGTACTTACTACTACTTCTCGCAACCACCCCACTTTTAACGACATAAGAAATATATGAAAAGAAGAATACTGTGTGCCTTTAAGGGGGCACTCCCTACCGTCTGAATGGCAAAAAATTTACATCTTTTTGCCATATTTTAGATGGTCAATTTTCGTTGTGCGGCCAAAGTTGTGCGACTTTAGTCACCCGTGTAAACCTCCCTTTATAACAAAAAGTTCCACTTTATTATATTGCTATTTGACATAGATAATATAATACGATCTCCGTTACGTTTTGTTAATTATTATAAAAGAAACAAAATGTACCACAAAATGGCGGCACTCGCCATCTGGCCCTAAATTATTTTTTTAAATTCAATCGTAACTGTTCCAAATTCAAATGGCACTGTTCCAGGGGTCTGACGGACGAGTCGGAGATCCTGCGGTTCCTGCAGCACGGCACGCTGGTGGGGCTGCTGCCGGTGCCGCACCCCATCCTCATCCGCAAGTACCAGGCCAACGCCGGCACCGCCGCCTGGTTCCGCACCTACATGTGGGGAGTGATATACATACGGTGAGTGGACATACCATCGAGGATATTGATTCCTAGTGTCTAAACACACCATGCCCAAGGATACGCGGCCGAAGTTCCGTGGCCGATATTATGTTTCGACGCATTCGGCTTATATGACACACAGAGCCGAAATTACGCGGCGGAACTTCAGTTGCATAACTTTGTCCGAGTATTCAGTGTCTATAACGCCGCCGAATTGACGCCAAAAAAAACCGCCGAATCGCTGCCGAACTTCGCTCGACCGAAGTTCGGCTGTACGCTATAATGCGACGTAATTTAGTGTCATCGGTAATTTCAAATACATTGCAGGCGTATCTTCGGCATGGTGTTTAGACACCTAGGCAGTCGGATCATGACAATTCAAATTTGTGATCAGTCGGCTGGGTTTGACATAACGCGACCAAACTACGTAGGTCCCTCATCTGCCTAGGAATCAACTCCTCTGATAATACAATATTTTAGATAGATAAAATTCTTCATTGCTCACAAATTGGTACCAACTAGTTCGACTAACTTAACAAGATTAAAGTAAAATGTGGGCAAGGGCGGCCTTATAAGCGGCTATAAGCGATCTCTTCCAGGCAACCCTGCGGCTATGGATGATAAAAATATGCTATGCTATGCTAGATAAAAACTTAATATCTATTATATAATATTTTACTTCTCATATTATTGCTTTGTCGTGACGCTGCCAATGTCAGAGTCATATTATAACGATAATTAGGCGTGGCTAAAATAACGCCGCCGCCGTCATAAAATGTGACTAAAGTAACAGGGCGTGGCATACGCTGCCACGCCCTCCTGTTCTTGCCATAAAAGCGTATCTAGATCCATTTTCTAAGGAGGGCCTGGCCTCCAAGTTACGATGGCTAAGAAAGCCTTCAAAGACCTAATCGTGGCGTGTGCCCCGACCATTGTTGGGTTGAAATTACAATCTATAACCCTCTTACGAAAATCTAACGTCTACTTATTTGGTTAGAAATGAGTAATGACACATGACGAGTCTGATGTCAGCCTCAAATAATTAAACTCTGCGTTAATATTTCTATTAGTAAGATTATTAGTGCGTAGTAGAAAAATAATAATTATATAAGGGATGAGATAAAATGACGATATCTTTTATCTCAGAAACGTGGACCCTCCCATCTGGTACGACACGGACGTCAAACTGTTCGAGATCCAACGAGTGTGATCGGACGCGGCGTGTGAACGGGGCATAGCTAATACTCCTCCACGGTGCGTGTGTGTTGTTTACACTCTGTTCAGACCCGATTTGATCTAAACGGTACAGCTCTTCGCAATGCGGGTTTCCGATATTTGCCGCTAGGGGGCAGACCCGACACACGTAGCGCCACCTGCTGGATTTGTTTTATCACCACCAGCTCTACTAGACAAGTGGCAAGTGGCGATTATCGTAAACGGCAACAAAATGTATGCGATTTGATAAAAGTCATCGCTTCGCTAGCGAATACTAATGTCAAATCACATACATTTTGTTGACGTTTACGATAACCGCCTGCCACTGCCCACTTGTATAGGCCCTCTGCTCAAGCGAAGCTATGCAGCAATAGAGTATTTCGTGTCAATTGTCGTGTCAAACAGCTATCATATTATGTCATGAACATAAAAATCCTCAATAACACTTTTATTATTTTATAACCACTTTTTAATAGCTTTAACTATTAAGCTGAAACTATATAGTTTGCAATAATGTAAATTATTTTGTCACTTACTGCCCGTTGAAACGTTTCGTCGTATTTTTGGACCCTCATAATTAATTATTACTATTAATTAACTGTAACGAAATGAAGTTTTTGACATAAGCCCCGTACATTATCTGTCAAGCTCTTCATTAAATTGAATTTTATTCATCATTAATGTATTTGAGTGCGTCAGTTAGTGATAAATCGGTATTTTTTTTCACGTTTGGATTAAATTGGACCTCAACAGAGTATAGGACGATAACTATGTTTCGAACCCTTGGATATTATAATTTATAATATATCTTTTATAATATTATTATTATTCATTTTATATATTATAAGCAAAGAATAATCAATTGAAAGAAACATTGTTATGCTGCTAAATTATGTGGTCCTTAAGATCTGATAATAGGAGGCATATTATTATAAAATAAAAAATGTATATCTATATTATTACTTGATAATATTTTAAATGTATTGATTACCCACTGATTAATTTTTAAATTAATTACTTACTATAGTTGATTGCAAAAATATATTCAATGGAATATGTTTGTACCTATAATTAAATTTGTATTTTGAGGCTATTTTCATGATTTAAAATTTAAATTAAATATGTATTTTTATTCATAATTAAAGTTGATTCTTTTTTATGCACATTTTTTAGAAATTAATATAATATGCTATTTGTAATTTTATAATATAATATCTATGGACGCTTCACACCACGTCAGTCTTGCCCCGTGGTAAGTAGGTACCTGAAGGACTTATGTTACGGGTATCAGACAACGGAAATATATTTAATACTTTTATACTATACACATACTTTTATACTATACATATATTTAAGATTTTTATTATATTATGATACATAATATATTTAATACACATCCATGACCCAGGAACTTTGAAAACTTTTTGTTCCGTCGGCGGGATTCGAACCCGCGACCCTCGGCTTGAGCTACCAACAGCCCACCAACTGAGCCACAGAGGCCGTCAAAATATAATATACAGTGTGTTTGTGTAAACACCGTTATCTGTATTATGTAATATATTTATTATTTAAAAATTCCTATTATCTATTTTGGAACCTTAAATGAAATTCTTACATTCCGACTTTCTCATAACAGAACATTTTTTTTCTTATCATCGTCTTGATGCTTTTATTTTGAAAGTTTTGTGGTATTCATGACCTAAATATTCATTTTTTTGTGTACGAACAGATAGCCTTACTTATAAGTTGTAGCTTCGTCAATATAGGCAATATATTATATAGATTTTAAATACTGACATAGTTTTTGCACTGTAAATTCTAAGAATCACAGTATACAATAGTAGCAAATGCTTGTAGAAAGTAATTAGTGTAACTGGTTTGAATGTATGTGAATGTTTGCGTACGCGCCGCCTATCCGCACGCAAACATGTACTGCTTGTGGGTGGAGAGTTGGAGACACAGCGTGCGGGCTGGCGTCCGGCGCGCACGCACACATTTAAACGGATGGCGCTGCGTTTGTTGTATGTTCTACTATTCTATACTGTGCAAGAATAATATTTTTTTTTAATTTTTGTTGATGTAAAACTTTAATACCAGTTAACTATTGCTTTTAATGTTTATATTATTGTACTTTTTCTATAACAATAACAGTTGTTATATTATTTTATAGGTACTTATTGATTACAAATGATTATTATTAAAAGTTCCACTTGAGCTTGAGCAAGACATAGATAATTAATTAAAAATCTATTTGTATTTGTGTGTTAAATCATATTTTATTCGAATCCATATATTTTGTTATAACAGAATTCAGTGTTAAATGCTTGTACATATTACAAAATTGTCTATGCTTTCTTCTGTTGTTGTCTCTGGAAAAATGTAATGTCTGCTCTGTACGCTGTGTGAAATGTTACCGCTAGTCACTTACATTTACCCTCGCGTTTATTTTAAGACTATTATTTATTTCCTTTCAATGAAATTTTGTAGAAAAGTGCTTATGGCAACAATCATATTTCGTGTTGCCAGCTCACATAGTTTATTTAGTTCGTTATTCAATTTGTTAAGAAAGTTCGCTTAATGCATTGTATTTTTTTAATGTTTTGCATAGCAATCCAGGGTATATGTATTGCCATCCTTCAAAAATATTTGTTAGGATTAGTTGAATTACTATAAAATTCTTTTTTTTAAATGACTTGTTTTTACATAATATTGTTCGATAGTTATTATAAATTAAGTTTTTTTCGTCTATTTACATCGAATATGGCTTTACAAAATTTAAATAAAATAACATCACTTTTATTTTTGCGAAGTAAAAAATTTAATAAAGTATTGTAAGTGCTCTTTGTATGGAAATACGATGACAGAGTATAAAATATATACAATTTTATTTTGATTTTTTATCAAAAAGGACGATTATGATTGTAATTGCAGCTTTATATTATAATATTAACATTCCAAATTTTATTATTTTGCTTGTTACGCTAGTTTAAAATATTGCAAAGATTTCATCTTGATATACGTAAACCAAATTTGGAGCATTTATTGTAATATTTTTATCGAATAATTATTATAATTTATAAATATAAATTACTTTTAATTATTTTACTCTATTAGTACTTAAAGTTATGAAATAAACAAATAAGCACTCAGTTTTAAGTGTATTAATTTTAAATCTAAAATATCATGATTCATGATCCTATTAGAAACAACAAACTTCCGGAGAAAAACGAGCTCACAGCCGATTCCAATGTGATTATTAAGGGTGGGTTGCACCAACTTACTTTAACTATAACTGTAACTTTAACTATAACTACAATGCAAAATGTCAAATCTTTGGTTACCGTTAAATATGGCGTCCGACGCCATATTTAACCATAACCGCTCATACTTATATATAAATTTTTTCGTGAAAATTTACTATGTTACACAGTGTTCTATTTTTCCTGTCGACTTTTACGGATAATTCAATTTTTTATACTCTCAATCCCATTAGCTGTAGCTTTAAAAATAAACGCAATAGACATCTGTCAATTTCTGTGGTCAAAGTTAGGGCTAAAGCTAAGTTAGCCTTAACTATAACCATAACTTTAACCTTAACTTTAACCACGCCTCTGGTGCAACCCACCCTAAATAGATGGCGCCCGCAACTCCGTTGCGCCAAAATTCGCATTTTGGCACGATTTGGCTGAAATTTGGTATGGGGATAGGATACTATTTAATCACGAAAAATGAACGGTTTCTGCGCGATAAACAATTTTCTGCGTCATCAGCATCAGCTAGTTTGTTAATATTTTTCTGCTGTCGTTCGTAAACATTTTTCTACCGTCTTTACATCAGCAGGAAATAAGAGTATCATGTTTCTATAGTTAAAATTGTTAACCGTCATATTATGTTCAATATAACATGTAAATAGGCTACTTGACCTATATTTAATTTCATTGAAAAAATGCATATTTCTAGTAGAACTTGGCCTAGGAAACCGTATTTCACCCTTATCATCAAATAAAAGCTTATGATTGATAAATAAAGTCGATTTGAAAATATGATTTTATGGAAATATGAATTGTACTGACGAAAACGCTTTTGCGGTACTTCCGATTTGGATGTGACGTCATCCCATTTGTAATTTAATATCTTTCATTTATCGTGCTCGTTATATTATGTAAGTTTATTTGTACATAAATAATATGAATAATCCTAGAAAGATTTATAAAATATATTTTCTTGAATAATTCAAATAAAACATCAGTTTTATATATTATCTCTATTTATTATAGTTGGGAAATGAAATAGCCAAAATTTTTCTACAAAAGTGTTCAACATTACAAATGATTTCTAAATTCTTTTCTAATTTTTTGGCACTGTTAGACTCGTACGCTTAGCACATAAAACTTTTTTCAATAAAGAAAGTATAAAATACAAAAAATATGACGTCACACTATGGCGGACAGTGTTTTCGGCGCCATATAAAAGGCATATTTTTCAATCAACATTTTTATGGGTTTCTACTGTATAAAATATTAGAATATTAGTTTTTTTGGTGAAAATGAATGATTAAGAAGCAATTAGAATGAAGAAAAAAATAGGTCAAGTAGCCTATTAGGCTGCGTTTCCACTGAAGCGGAGCGGTGCTTAGCGGTGCCGAATTGACCAATCACCATGCTCGAAATCTCCGCTCCGCTGTCATTCCGCTGGAATAGCACGATTAGTCAATACGGGCATCGCTAAGCTCCGCTCCGCTTCAGTGGAAACGCAGCCTTAATGTAGTTGGAAGAAAAATACAAATTTTACTAGCGTAAATCAAAACCAAGTATCACATTGAAGGTATTTATTATAAGCGTCTTTTACAGTTCGTTACAAATTATTCATAAAAATAATGAAGTTACAATATAAAAATAATTCTTCTAACATCAACAAATTAATATAATGACTAGAATTCATAATTTCTTGAAGTTACAACTTTTAATCAAAATAGTACATAATATTTTGATTTAGTTTTGTAGACGATTAAGGCCCAATTACACAAACTTCTGTTAGTGTTAAACGCTTTCATATATTACCATCTCTTTTACTGACACGATTATAACACCCCTCTTTTTGTCGGGGTTAAAAAACAAAAGAGATGATATTAATCAACGCTTAACTTTAACATAGTAATATGTTTGCGAAATTGGACCCTTTTGTGTCAGTGTAACAAAATAAATTGTCTTTTAACCTATGTTAGCCGGCCCCTAGACGATCAATTGTATTGTGCAGTATCACGCTCCAATTTTATTGAACAGTTTATTTGACAAATACATTGAAGGCGCGATGTTCAATGTCAACCCTAGACGGTCAATAATATAACGGTAATACACGTATTGTTGTAATACGTGAAACTGTTATGCTTGATGTAATTTACGCAATGGATAAACGAGCCGTCCTCTGTGGCACTATCGTTAAGTTTCCAAGGTCAGAAAAATTCTTTCCAAGCGGGCCCCTAGACGAGCAATTTTAATTGCGCAATATCGTGATATTGCGCAATTAAAATAGCTCGTTAATTATTTCTCATCAATCATCATCATCATCGTTAATTGTTTCACATCAAAAACTGCCTTAGGTTCGAACAGTTTTACTTATCACTCTTATCAGCAATGTTAAATTTTTTCAACAATTCCCAATATTTTTCCACATACTGACAGTCATTTGATTACATAACAATAAGGGCCAACCCACACGTACCACAACCACACGACATCGCAACGACAAAATGTCGTCGAGCAGTGGTTACGTGTGAATGGTATCGCTGCAGCTTTTTGTAGTTGCGTTGTGGTACCGACAAAATGCCGACGTGGTTGCGTTGTCGCCAGTGGTTGCGATGTGGTTACGTACGAAAGTAATGAAACGGAGGGGGGAAAGAGCGCGGGCGGTGTGCGCGCACTGTCGTTGCATCGACGCAACGTTGTGGTTGCAATGTGGTTGCGATGTGGTCGGCCGTGGTTGCGTCTGACAACAAGTGGTCGACAACGACTGCAAAATGTGGTACGTGTGAATGGTCCAGTTCATTTACAATACGAAATATACGCCCGACCACGTGGTGTGGTTGTGGTACGTGTGGGTTGGCTCTAATATTCACACAAATGGAAGAATAATTTTAGCCTTTTCCAATTTCAAAACTTATCAAATTTTTGTTTGTTAAATAAGAAAAGATTTTTTCCTACCTATAGTAACTGGCCAAATTGTGCGTGCCGTTACAGAGAAATTTCAACATTTGTAACAAATCAACATACTTACATATAAATTAAAACAATATTGACTAGATTACTGCTTAACTGCGTAGGGAAGCGACCAACGCGAGCTAAAACACAACTATAGTCTAAACGCGTTAAGTTAAAAGTCGAATAAGATCCTTTGGGCCTATTTCGCCAATTACTGATAAGTGCGGGATAGGCTATCCACAACTTCTCTGACAGAATAAATACTCTATACTCCATCCGTCAGATGAGTTGTGAATAGCCCATTCGACAACCGGCACTTATCAGTAAGTGCTGAAACAGGCCCTTATTGTCAAAATTGACAGTACCAGCTCTGGACCGAATAAATCACATCATTGGTGAATATATCGCTAACTTAACGTGAACAAAGTTCTTAAAGTCTTTGAAATCAGCTGTCTTACTCCCGACAAAATCGAATCGAGAATCGAATCAGTTCGATCTCAACAGCTTTTGCTACTTTCGACATAATATTCAGTGTGTTTGTATAAACACCGTTATCCTTGAAACCATCAAATGAGCCCGTCAAAATGAACAACTTTTTCTATGAGGACAATGCTGGGAACTCAAAAAAAAATGCCGTCTTCATACTCATACGGATGCCCGGATCGGCAATTTGTATGGGTATGAAGACAGATTTTTTTTAATTCCCAGCATTGTTCTCATAGAAAAAGTTGTTCATTTTGACGGGCTCATTTGATGGTTTCAAGGACAACGGTGTTCACACAAACATCTTGTATACTAGCGCAAAATCGTGCTGCGGCTCAATTTGGAACTAATTCGATCTCAACGGCTTTTCCCACTCCCGACAGCTATACTAGCGCACGATCGTGCTGCGGCTCAATTTGGAACTAATTCGATCTCAACGGCTTTTCCCACTCCTGACAGCTATACTAGCGCACGATCGTGCTGCGGCTCAATTTGGAACTAATTCGATCTCAACGGCTTTCCCCACTCCTGACAGCTATACTAGCGCACGATCGTGCTGCGGCTCAATTTGGAACTAATTCGATCTCAACGGCTTTTCCCACTCCTGACAGCTATACTAGCGCACGATCGTGCTGCGGCTCAATTTGGAACTAATTCGATCTCAACGGCTTTTCCCACTCCTGACAGCTATACTAGCGCACGATCGTGCTGCGGCTCAATTTGGAACTAACTATTCAGACTCGTAAATCAAAATTTTATCTGGTTTCGGGGATAAGGCTGTAGAACGCGTTTAATATCAAAGCTGTATTATTGTTGGACTAAGACATCAGAAAATAGGTATAAAATGGTGTTGTTACTTTGTTTCGCTCGCGTTTCGGCCGCTCTGTAGCAGGCTAGCGGGGCGACAAGTTGACAGTCAGGGTACTAATCCTACATCTATACATGAACACCATTTATTATATACAACGTTTATATATCTAGACATTACAATAAATAGCTCTGGCCTCTGAGGGATACATACAGAGTGCAGCAGGGCGAAAATTATTAAGGCATTCCAAAACCAACTTTAAAATGATCTGAGTGTTATATTATAATGCTTAAACCTTACTCGTCCTCGAAAATACACAAGAATATAATACATATTATTGTACCTACTTTATCAATTCTTTTAAAGTATACAGGGTGCAATTTTACCTTCCTGCCAAATTTGGAAATATTGATCCTTGTTAAAAATAAAAATACACGTATTTCTTCTTTTATAATCACTCAGTACTAAAATTTTGAGAAATAGCCTCCGAAAGTTATCCTACCAAACACCACAAAATATGGACACATGCGCGGCCCGACCCCGCCCCGCCCTTCCATTGACATTCTTGTTATTATCATAAGTTGCGAATTTTCCCTTCATACTTTGACGGTCTTAGGACCGTCAAAATGTAAAGGACGTAGACAGGTATGTTTATAATAAAATTAATTGATACACATCAAAAGAATGGAAAATTACAACTTTTTAATTACGAACTGTCTAAACCACATCCTTTGCATTTAGGCGTATTTAAATCAAAACCACCACCCCTAAATCTTGTTTACTTCCATCTTGTCTACACGTCTTAACATAGTTCAAACAGCAATCCGTTTTGCTCTAAGCAGAGTCTACCGCGTTTTGCACATTGTCTTAGATTTTAAAAGTTTGTTAAGCACAACTTTGTCACTTTTAACCTCGTCAGAGGCATGTCTTTGATTGTTTCGCGATTCAGATTCAGGGTACAGCTGCTGCATTCGAGAATCATCAATCAGCTGTTACGAAGACGAGGAAGGCTTCCTTGCTTGTACAGTCTCTGGGTTCCGCGTGAACTTTCGCCACTCAAAATGCAGCACCTCGACTGTTCATAACACTCGATCGTGGTTAGGGTACATTTTCACAGACACTAATTATTATCATTACAAGCGCGGGGGCCGGGGGGCCGTGACAAACAAAATAATTACGTGTTAGCGATACAGCTATGCGCGTGGTACTAAACGGCCCCCGGCGACCGCCCGACCGGCCGGCCTTCCGCCTCCCCGCGCGTAACCCCCGCTTTACCCCTAGGCCTAACCGGTCTTCCGACTGGATCTGTGCGGCGAGACGGAGTTAGCGCTTGCAATATCGTTATTATTATGAACTTATGAAGTGACCATTGTGCACCGAATTTTTTTGGGATAAAATATGTTATTGTAAAAAAATTAACACCCTATTTTTTCTGGTTTAATGGACTCACCTAATGATACCTAAGCCCCAAAAAAAATTGGCAGGTAGGTTTAATTGCACCCTGTATATTTAAGGTGCCTAGTTATCCTCCGCTGCGCCTCTCGACCCAGGGCTATAGGCGTCGCATCTGTCTGGGTTTTTATTGTTAATCGTTTCTTAAAAATATCATGCCATCACTTTCATATACTCTAATAACGAAAGAGTCAATACGATATTTATATTCCACGGTTAACTGTAACCCAGACTGGCGCGAGTGGGCCAGTTTTAAAATTAAATTTCATATAAATACCTTCCTTGTTATCTATTATTTAATAATAATTAATTATAGTATAACATTTTAGCCAATCCTCTATAGGCCGCGCACAACTGTATATGAACGCTCTGCAAAAATCTTTGGTGGAGTGAGCAGCGGACAGATTACGACTAACATTGACTTAAAAAGTGACATAACCGGATGAAATACATAGGTCCGCCATCTTCCCATAAGTACATTTCTCTGATCGTACTTTACTGATCGATATTGTAAAAATGCGCCCCTCCAGTTTTCTGACTGATCTTAATTTTTCGCGCGGCTCATACAAAAAAATAATTTAAAAAATGATACTATAAGCCTGACATTTTAAAAACAATGCCAGATACGAGTTATGTTTTCATCAGTCAGGCTTTTATTTTGAGCCATATTCTACCACCAAATAATATTGGAATGTACATTTAAAACACACATTTTTTACATTATTATAAACTCCGTTATATTCTCCAAGGTATTACAGTTATATTTAATTTTAACACAATAAATAACAACATATCTATATAAATAACATTTACTATGCTATACGGACATTATTTTTCGGAGAAAATTCCACCAAACGGTTTTGTGCGAAACCCGCTTAGTAAAGAGACAGACAGAACAAAAGGCTACATATTATTATTCATATAATATAATTTCTACATAATATTATATAATTAATTCGCGGAGTCATAGAAATACGTACTGTCACCAATCGTTTCTTGTCTTTGTTACTCGTGCGTAAAATCGTGCGCGAATGAAAGAGACAGATAGAGTTGTTCAATGTACTTTTAGGTGTTTTTGTTTAATAGTATGTAGGCTTTAATTCTCTCTTCAATAGGTCAAGTAAGTGCGTTATATAAATAAGATAATAGTAGTACACAAATCTAGGTCTATAAGGCTGTCTACGCCTAGTTCTAATGTAAAAGTGGCACACAGATAGTTTAGTATTATAGTAGAGATATTGGTCCATTTCACACATCACTCGATTATGGAATGTTGATTTAAATGCCGGTAGATTCTTTCATTCAAAGTTTTATCAAGATGATATAGTTACCTAAGCCAATTTTTTTCATGTTTTGAATGAATAATGCTTGATCTTTTTCTTCTGTATTTTTAATGAATTAATGAAACACTTACCGAATCTTCACAGTACACGGACGCAAGAGTGAGCGAGATGCCTATACGACGCTCATACATAAGTAGGAGTGAGTGAAACGCACATACATGGTTGTCGCATCAAGGAGTGAGCAAGACGGAATTACCGCGCTCATACTCGTAATTCAAGTACCATAGTAAAAGTGAAACGCACATTCACACTAGTACAGGAGTGAGTGAGACGCATATACCGCGCTCATACTCGTAAATATAGTTATCATAGTAGGAGTAAAACGCACACACGCATAAGAGGGTGAGACGCACATACACACTAGCACAAGAGTGAGCGAGACGAATATAGCGTGCTCATACTCATAAACCAATATAGTATCAGTGAAACGCACATACGTACTTGTCGCATTAGAGTGAGACGCACATACACACTAGCACAGGAGTGAGCGGGACGCTTATATGATGAACTCCTGCGGGGCGGGGCGTTAGCTGAGCGCGGAGTAGGCGGGGGGCGGGGGCGAGGGGGCGGGCAGCAGCACCGCGATGTGGTAGGGCGGGGGGGAGCCGCCCCCCTCCGTGCTCACTGTCGCCGGCTCCTCGCGCGGCATCGGGATGAGAGAGATGTTCTCGGGCTCTTGCGGCTGAGGGTAGGAAAAAAAGATTTCTTTAGATACGATGATTAAATAGTTTGGTTCAGTCAGATTAAAGTCTTTTTATACGTGTTTTTATATCGAGGATAATTAACTTTTCTGCCAAGAAGAGATAAGAATACTGTTATAACTTATGACGTCATATTTAATCTCTCTCGCCAATAAAATGCGCAGTAGTGATATTAGTTAATCAAAATAACCCTTAAATTGGCAATGAACGGAAGCTGTAATTAACATCTTCAAAGTTAAAAATGACAAATAATTACACTGAGCACACGGACAGCAGCATTTACCTATATTTTAAGGTATATTTCACAATTCACAGTTTCATATACAAAAAATTAAAACCGACTTCCAAGGTAAAAACAATAATAACATCCTTATAATATGAACTAAAAAGTATTAAATAATTTTTGCTATCTAATAGTGCCTTTTTCCGAATTCGGCTAAAACTCAACTATTTCTGTACTCAATCTTCATCATTTTGAAGTCGGTACCAGATATAGCTGAATCTTCAGTCTGCCAAAATATTTGAAACTTTTGTAACTGGCACCGACTTCAAAATTATGAAGATTGAGTACAGAAATAGTTGAGTTTTAGCCGAATTCGGAAAAAGGCACTATTAGATAGGAAAAATTATTTAATACTTTTTAATTCATATTATAAGGATGTTATTATTGTTTTTACCTTGGAAGTCGGTTTTAATTTTTTGTTAAAAATAATAATTTCACTCTTTTTAGTTTTTTCGCGTAGGTAGGGGAGAGGGGGGCTAATTCTAACAGATTTTGAATATTGTCATTTATCTTCTTAATTTGAAAACTTTATGTCATTTTTTTTATAACCGAGTAACGGAAATTTATATGACTTGCATATACTAAGTTAAACATTCATCTAAATTACTTGGATTCGGAGGGAAACGCATCTTTTAAAAAAAAGTCAGCGGTTAAAACTTGCCCCGTTTCGGGAGCAAATATTAACAGTGACGGGGTAAGTATTAACGTTAAGTAAACTTGTAAGACTTTCATTAAACCATGGAAGTAAAAAACAAAACATTATTAAAATGGTAATTTATTTATTTTTACATACAAATGTTAAAAAACAATATTAACTTCTGTCAAATTACAAAAAACATGAATTTCCTTTTATGTCATCCAACCTGAGTTGTTTCCAGCCCCTATGGATTCCACTTGCAACAAAAATTGAATCTGATCCTCGGATATACGAACATCGGTGGATATGGTGTTGCCGGAGTGTCGCCAGAGTGATCGACGTACCTCTTTCGGCAGATGTGGCAGCTCCAACTTGCTTATAATACCGGTTAATACTTACCCCGTTTCTTTTGTTAAAACTAGACCCCGAGGACCTTTTTTGGATATAACTAATTATTTAAAAAAAACTATAGGTATATTTAATAAAATAACACGGAAATGTAATTAACAACTAAATAACCGTTAATGATATAAAAATCTGCAATCGGAAAACCAAATAATTAAAGCATAAATCAAAAAATTCGAGACGTAAAAATGTCCGCTTACGTGTATTTTTGCACTGACGTACAATAACTTCACAACGCGACGGCCGATGGGCAACACACTTGTCCCAATTCGTTCGCCGACGTCGCCCGAACTTATGACACTGAACGTCTTACCGTATCGTCATTTAATTAAATCTAGCCTCCCTCTCCCCTACTATGTACGTAGAATAATACACCTGTATAATATTATTCTACGTATCTTATTACAAGCTCACCGGTGAGCGAGACACAATAGAATAACAATAGATTTCCAAGAATCCACGATCGAAGGATGTAAAACTAGGTATTAGCAACAAATTATAAGTATCGTGCAGGAAACCGGTCTCGAACGTTTCAACTCCCAGCGGCCACATTTGCATTGTGGTGTTATACGAATTCGAACATCTATTAATAACCGGTCCCACTCGTTCGACTCGAGCGATCTTTGCACGAAATATTTTGAATGTGAAGTTTTGAGAATACACAAACTGTGTTACGCTCGTAAAAATCTCATAATTCGGTATTTTATTCGAAGATGAATTTTTCTCACATTCTGAGAATTGGGCCCCAGGTGCGCGTGGTCTATGGCGGTTGCATACTAAGGTATAATATATCTATCTCGATGGTCCGGCCGTCGCCGCTGCGGCTCGGCCGCTGTAGTCCGTGCGGAACTAGTTGGCCGCTCTGCCGGTATGTGAGTATATGGGCAGAGCGGCCAACTAGTTGCGCGCGGACTATAGTGCGCGCCCGGTCTGGTAGGTACCCGGCCCCGCGCCGCTCGCTTGACAGCCCTAGCAGATTGTAGCAAGCGAGACCGTAGACAGTTATTGTACTATGAACGCTAAACGCAATGCGAAAGGGTTGAAATTAGGTTGTTTTCATGTGTTGTTGTGACTTGTGAGACAGGCATGTTACTTGTATTATCGAAGCAGCTTACTTCTCAGAAGTAATGTCAAATGTGTGCCTTATGCTCTGGACTTAAGGCTGAATTTGTTATGTTCAATTTTGGTGACATTGGTGACCCTGATGTGGTAATGATGATGATGATGAATGTTATTTGCATAGTAGCAGATGCTTTCAGTTCTTAAAACAGCGCCTAAACCCCCAAACTTGTATCTATAAGGAATCCGGAGTTCTCTTAGTATCTTCGGAACCATAGTATACCTCGGTGCAAAATCTTGCGTTTTGGTAGCATATGCTTAGGATGCTTCTCATAAAACCAAAATCACCATATGTTTCCATATAAATTTCGAAGAGTTCCCTCAATTACTCATGGATCCCATCATCAGGTCACCACTTTTGTGAACATGGTACCAAATTGGAGTGAAACCTAATACAACAAAACAAAAATTTCGAAAATCGGTTCACAAACGGCGGAGTAATCGTTGAACATACAAAAATAAAAATTAAAAAAAAATTCCACAGCCGAACATATTATAACCTCCTCGTTTTTTGGATGTCGGTTAAAAAATATCAAGAATCACTCACCGGTCTATGCGGGGGCGGTGCGGGCTGCGGGGGCGGGGCGTTGTCGACGGGGCGGCGTCGCGCGGTGGACGACACACGCTCGGGCGGCGCGGGGGGTGGGGCGGGGCGCGCGCGGCACAGCGACAGCGCACACCCCACGCCGCACACGCACGCCACCGCCGCGCACACCACGCCCGCCTCGCCGCTGCTGTTGTTGTTCCCGCCACGCATTACCTGATAATAGAGGTTCATGGCGCATTTTCATTGATCGATAGGTCGATAGGGGTGCGGGAGATTTCTGAAACGCATACCACGACCAATGAGAATGCGCCATTAGTTGTCAATTAGTTGTCATAGACTCCCCGCATGCTGTATACCGTACGAGTTGACGGCTAATGAAAATGCGCCCTCATATTCAAGGCCAAGCCATTACACTTGTGACGTCGCACCGTAAGAATCTACATTGCTGTGCAATGATTGTTTAGCTTTGTCCACACTGTGCCTTTTTTTGTTCATCAAGGGCATGCGTTATAGTGCAGTCAACAGCGAACATTGTCATTAAAGAACAAAGCGAAAGTTTTGGATACTCTGACCGTATCCAAAACTTTCGCTTTGTTCTTTAATGACAATGTTGGCGTTGCGTTCGTTGACGCATTCAATTATTGAATGCGCCAATACGAAAGTTGAATGAAAGAAGATGACGAAAATTGAAGACGAAAGTGCACAGTGTGGACATAGCTATTCAGCAATGTGCCAAGCAATAAAATAATATACAATGATCTGCATGCAATGTTTGTTTTTACCCGACTGCCAGGAGGGTTATGTGTTTAGCGCGTATCTTCTATGTATGCTTACTATACTTTATATGTATAAAGAATATTAATTCTTTATTACCTCGTATCTTCAGAACGGCTAAACGGATTTTCACATTTGAGGTATCGTTAGATTTGTCTTAATAGCCCGAATGTTATTAGATAGGTGACATTAAGAAAAAACCAAAATGGCGGATGTTTGACGCCATATCGTGAGGTAAACAAAAATAAAAATTTACCAAGCATATCGAGCGGGGTATCAAAATAAAGAATTTTAAACACTGATTCTAAATATGTATATAACTTGCAGTTTTAATATTAATTCGAACGATAAATCTACACTAATAGTACAAAGAGGAAAGATTTAATTTTTTGTTTGTTGGGCTCGGAAACTACTGGACCGATTTGAAAAATTCTTTTACCATTGGAATTCTACATTATTTTTGCTGAACATAGGCTGAATTTTATTTTGGAAAAAATAAGGTTCCGTAAGATATTTGGGTTCTTCGGACGCAAGGTGTTGTAGATCAACCAGAAAAGTTACTTATTTTACGTACGCTGCCTAAACTAAAACTAAAAGATAGAACCATAAAATTCTAAGTAATTGTAGAACTTACAAATATCTACAAAAAAGTCCGCGACACACTATACCTATCTATGTCCAGTGAGGCACAATAACCATTTTTTAATTAAAAATCTTGAAATTTTTTTGGACTACATTTAAACGCGTTTATTTTAGGTACTCATTCTTTTAATCCTTATGACTTATCAAAATAAATTATTCCATTACTTACTAAGTACAGTTTATGTAGATAATATTTGGTCTGTGAATGAATAAAATTGGACATTTGGTTTTGAAATTATGGCGAAATTAAAATATTATGATAGTTAAACCCGCACCAAGGCGGGTGCGCGTGCGGGAGGAAGACAATCTGTGCAGGGTGCAACCTGCGTATAATGACTGCGTCGTCGATGTTAGTGTCGGAGTCTATGAGTTTACCTGGGAATCATTTTGCTGACCGAGTCTTTCCTGGGTATGCTTTTTGCAGAGCTCACCGACATCCACGCGGGCGGAGCCGCGGCCGACCGCTAGTAATAAAATAAGAAAAAACCAAAATCCGCCTGCATGGATAAATCCAATATTAATTAAAAATTAACTGACATTACTGAAACAAGATGAAAATTCAATGACACAGTATTAAAAAAAACAATGATTTGGTACTTAAAACTAGAAACATACATTGAAACAGTACCAAACCTATGTACCTATTACGTATTGTAGGTACACTTTTGTAAGTGCACCTACGATATAATATGGTTATATCAGCACGGTAGTTTTTCAATTATTTATTAGATTGATTGTCGAAATGGTTGGATGACTACAACTAAAAAGTCGCAAATAAAATAAATTAATTAAAAATCAAAAATGCAACATAATATTTTATGATTTATGAATTAATGTTAAACTTGGTGCGACATGCCTCCGACTGCATTTTATTATCCACTTTCTTCTTCTACATTTTGCTATGTAACCTTCTATTTATCCTGGCATGAAACTCGTAAGCAAGAGTCGTATCAATTAAAACATGGATTCGATGCCTCCGGCAGAATTAGGTCTTGTTTCGTTCTTTTTAGTTAACATTTTTTGCAGTCGGGTTTTTGATTTTTAATTAATTTATTTGCGATACGATGCCGCAACGCAGTTTTGTTGCTTGGCCCAAAAGATGGCCAGAAAGCAAAATAAATCGACCGAAGGCCGTTATCCGCTAAAATCGTTATTGACCTTTTTAAAGGAAGGTGGCGGCAGTGGATGGATGAGGGCTACCCTATAACCCAACCCAAGATCGGAATGGACAAATAAGCTCGGTTCCCGCTGTGTCTAATCTAGGCCATAAAGGACTTTTCGAGTTGGAATATTTACTTTATTTAAGTTAAAGACTTTTCGAGTTGTATTTGGTGCATCTTAACTTAGCCCGAAATCTTGAGACATACAAAACTAAATCAAAAATTGGACGCCTTTTAAAGTCAGCTTTTAAGTTAATAGCTTGTGATGTTCAGAGATCAGAGACAGAATCTCTGATCTCTGAACATCACAAGCTATTAACTTAAAAATAAAGTCGATTCGGCACTTTTAAAAGCTACATGTGAATAAGAACTACTTGCCATTCATAAGCCGAACGCTCAAAGCGTTTGGCCTTGGGGATATTATATTCGGTATAAATCTAGCCACTTAAACGGATTAGCTACACCACAGCTACACTCTCAAATCCGCTTCGCCAGATTTTGCTTGTAGGTTTTTCTACAATATGGGAGGTGCCAGGAAGTACCTATGGAGTATGGACACTATCAGATCCTATGAAAACTGTATATCTACCTAAATCTCAGAATACAGATAGAGAGCCCGAATTTTTTAATGTAGCTAATGGAAATACCTCTATGGTCATTGGTTTTAGTTTTGCAGAAATGACAAATCTGGGTGACACCGTGGTATCACGGTGATAGGTAATGACGACGCGATGGAGTCGCGTGGAACGGTGGCAAAAAACGATTTCAGAATAAGTCCCAACGATTCTTTGAAGCTCTTCCCACGGTAAAATGCTGATGTGAAATTGTGAAGCACAGACTACTTAGGGATACTGTTGTGAAGATTATTACTCAAGACGCAGATGTCGGAAACAGGAATAGTCGTGTCACACGACTGTTCCTGTTTCCGACATCTGCGTCTCGTGTGCGTACAAGACAAAAAAACGAGGAATACGGCTTTTGCTGAACCAAAGATTTCCTTTGGTAGGATTGATCTTTATATCCCTAAGATGGATTTACGATGTGGAGCCACCTGAATATTTCATGCAGGTGGGGGAGGGGGGGGGGGGGGGGGGTATTAGGTATATAGGCGAGTTTGGTATCATTTTCGATTGAATCGAATGTTTAAATGCCAGTTTTTGAATAATATTTAGATAAAATATAGTAAAAATAAAATCAATAAAAAAATGGGTGCGTGTACTTATGTACGCGCGTGAGAAGTTATAATTCTTTGGCATCATTAAATAGCAAATATTAAAAATTAATATTATAATTTGATGTTCAATTTTAATTTTTATCACAAACTTTTTATTCAATGTTTTATTAAATTTATTTCTTTATTTTGTGAATATTAAATAACCAATAATAAGTATTTAACATTAATAATATTTAGTGTTAATTATATTAAATAAAAGTATTTTAATTTATATCAATAAATAATACATACGGATAGTTAACCTCAATTATATTGGAGCACTTGAAAAAGTATATAAGCACAATTTTTTTCACTAATATTCACAAATAGTAAGTAATATCAATCAAAATATTCAATTTAAATCACTACTGAATATAATTTATTAGCACATATATAATTCGCACTTGTATGAAACTCAAACACGTGTTGTGAATGTATAAACTAGAGACATGTTGATAAATATTATAAATATGAAAACAGTGATCAGAGGTGACGAGCGTACCAACATGCGCGACTAATATCGAGGTTCAATTCCTATTTTGTTGGTAGCTTTTTTTTCGAGACTTAATGAGCGGTTAAGCAGACGGCTTCATACTGTTAATTTTGTGTCACAGGTGCGCGCGCATCTTAAAATTTCACTCTCATCATTTTTTCATAACGCGCCTAAAGAAGTATAACTTCAAAAAATAGAATATATGATTTTCAACCAACGAAAACGCTGTTGACAGGGCCTTATTAATATAAGGAGGCTGATAGCCGCATTATTCTGCATGCCAAAGACATGGTGATGAATGGAGCAATAAACATATTAATATTACTAGACGTATCGCGCGGCTTCGTCCGCGTAAATCTGAAATTTCACGGAAACCGTATATTTTCACAAATTAATAACCCATATCTCACGTGGCCTACTATATATTCGTGTCAAATAACATAAAAATTGCTCCAGTAGTCTGTGAGATATTAGCCCTTTCAAATAATTTTCCCCGTTTTTTTACATTTTCCTCTGTATCTTTGCTCTTATTGGTCTTAGCGTGATAAAATATAGCTTATAGCCTTCCTCGATAAATAGTCTATCAAACACTGAAAGATTTTTTCAAATCGGACCAGTAGTTCTTGAGATTAACGCGTTCAAACAAACAAACTAACAAACTCTTCAGCTTTATTTTCACATATTCCTCTGTATCTTTGCTCCTATTGGTCTTAGCGTGATAAATATAAGCTATAGCCTTCCTCGATAAATAGGCTATCAAACACTGAAAGATTCTTTTAAATCAGATGAGTAGCTCCTGAGATTAGCGAGTTCAAACAAACAAACTCTTCAGCTTTATAATATTACTAGACGTTCCGTGCTGCTTCGCCCGCGTAAATTGGACATTTCACAGACAAATTAGTCCACAATAAATAGCCTATGATTCTTCACGTTCCTACTTTTTATATGTGCCAAATAACAGAAAAATTGCTGAAAAAATCGTGAAATAAGCCCTTTCAAATAATTTCCTCCGTTTTTTTTCACATTTTCCTCTATTTCTTCGCTTATATTAGTCTTAGCGTAATAAAATATAGCCTATAGCCTTCCTTGGTAAATGGGCTATCTAACACTGAAAGAATTATTTAAATTGGACCAGTAATTACTGACTCATACTAAGATTAGCGCGTTTAAATAATGCTTCTTCTTCTTCTTCTTTTTACGTTGTTTAAACTTTAACATCTTTATGCAAATGCAAATATGAGTCCTAAAATGAATTTAGCATTCTTAAGTCATCCGAATATGGCACCGAACTTGGAATAGTACCATAATTAATGCCTCTATACAGATTGAGACTCTATTTTCCTCCAGAGCAGAAGCTGCTAAAATAAAAAAAACTAACATCAAAAATCGCGGTGGCTCCACATCTTAAATCCATCCTTGGACCATAAGGACCAATCCTACCAAAGGAAATCTTTGGTTCATTAATAGCCGTATAATTCACCGTACACACGCAACTAGAAGTTAGCAGGAACAGATTATTTAATTTCACACATGGCCGCGACACTGCCGCACGAGTGGGTCTATGGAGGGTATATGAAAGGAGGAATATCTCTGTATGTAAAAAGTGTCCACTGAAATGCGTTAAATTAGGTTTTAGAAATGTTAATTAGGTGGCGCTACAGTAGCAACAATTAAATCATTTAGCAACTTTTATTTCAGCTATTTTAGGTTATATTTTTCAAAATATATTGGTATTAACCCAGTAATTCTAGTAATAATTTATATTCCAGTAATAATTTATATTTTGTCACCAACGGCTACATTCATTCCTACACTCCATAGTTCATTCCATACCCTAATCATTTAGCAACTTTTATTTCAGCTATTTTAGGTTATATTTTTCAAAATATATTGGTATTAACCCAGTAATTCTAGTAATAATTTATATTCCAGTAATAATTTATATTTTGTCACCAACGGCTACATTAATTCCTACACTCCATAATTCATTCCATACCCTTCGGATGCAGCTAGCGCCACTCGTGGAGGATTTTTCAACTGCTATTTACTGCGTACGGCTAGACACTTTTTCATATATCCCCCATATAAGATATTGCTCCTTTCATATACCCTCCATAAGTGGGTCGAGAAGCCGTACGATGTAAGCCAATTGTCACATTCAAAGTAACGTGGTCTCAAATTTAGAGATGTGTTTACAATGACGTAACAATATTGTGTAATATAAAAAGTACTAATCAGTAATAATAATAATAATAATATCTATGGACTCTTCACACCACGTCAGTCTGGCCCCGTGCTAAGTACCTAAAGGACTTGTGTTACAAGTACCAGACAACGGAAATATATTTAATACTTTTATACTATACATATATTTAAGATTTTTATTTATATAATACACACATTTTATACACATCCAGACCCGGGAACATTGAAAAACTTTTTTTTTTTGTTCCGTCGGCGGGATTCGAACCCGCGACCCCCGGCTTGAGCTACCAACGTGCTCACCACTGAGCCACAGAGGTCGTCAAATCGTCAAATCAGTAAATCAAAATTTTTTTACCACACCACAGCCCGAGCATAGCATTTACTATTTAGTAATGCAATGAGAATAATTTATTGTTTAAGTACCACAATAAATCATGTTTATAGCATGGTAAATAAAGTTAATATTATTTAAGTACTTACTTTATTCACAATAGTAACATTAATAGTGATTGTAGATTTTTACCCAATAAGGGTAAAGTTAGGTAGGTATACATCGTCTAAGTATGTATAAGTCCGTCAAGAAAGTAAAGAAATTAAAAAGTGACAACATCGTAGTGTCATCCCTTTTTTTAACCGACTTCCAAAAAGGAGGTTATATGTTCGTCTGTTTATATATTTTTTTTGTATGTTCAACCATAACTTCGCCGTTTATGGACCGATTTTCATGATTCTTTTGTTGTTGTACAGGGTTGAATCCGAGGTTGGTACCATGTTCACAAAAGTGGTGATCTGATGATGGGATCCATGAGGAATCGAGGGGACTCCTTGAAATTTATATGGGAACATATGGTGATTTCGATTTTTTTCTGAAGTATTTCAGGCATATACTGCCAAAAAGTAAGATTTTGCACCAGGATATACCCTGGTTCTGAAGGTACCCAACAGAACTTTTGAATCCTTATAGATACAAGTTTGAGGATTTTGGCTTTATTTAAACTACTCCAAGCAAATCCTACATTATTTGTACTGAACATAGGCTAAATTTTATTTTGGAAAAAATAGGGTTTCGTAAGATATTTGGGTTTTTCGGACGCCAGGTGAAAAAATCAACCAGAAAAGTTACTTATTTTGCGTACGCTGCCGAAACTATAAAAGATAGAACCATAAAATGTTCTAAGTATTGTAGATCTTATAAATATCTACAAAAAAGTTCGCGACACACTATACTTATCTATGTCGAGTGAGGCACAATAACCATTTTTTTATTTAAAAATCTTGATTTTTTTGGACAAAATTTAAACGCGTTTATTTTACTTATGCCATTAATCCTTATCAAAATAAATTATTTCATCACTAAGTACAGTTTATGTAGATAAAATTTGGTCTTTGAATGATTAAAATTAGACGTTTGGTTTTGAAATTATGGCGAAATTAAAATATTACGATAGTGGGCGTCACCAAGCGGGATGCGCTTGCGGGAGGAAGACAATCTGTGCAGTGTGCACTGTGCACCCTACGGATAATGACTGCGTCCGCGTCGTCGATGTCAGTGTCGGAGTCTGTGAATTGACCTGGGAATCATTTTGCTGACCGAGTCTTTCCTGGGTAGGCTTTTTGCAGCCGTAACCGACATCCACGCGGGCAGAGCCGCAGGCGACCGCTAGTAATATGTACAACTCTAAGACAACAAGCTATAATATTATAGCCTTGTCGTCTCATATTATGTAACTAAAGAGGGTAAAATTATTATTTTTTAACAAAAAATTAAAACCGACTTCCAAGGTAAAAACAAAAGTAATACTTATTCTTAATCTAAAAAGAATCAAATAATTCTTATTCCTTATTATAGTGGCGTCTTCAGACTTCGCCTAAACCTCAACTATTTCTGTACTCAATCTTCATGCTTTTGAAGTCGGTACCAGCTTACCTTAGCGTAATTGCTATGTCAAGGATCTCAGAACTTTTCCGGGCTGGTACCGACTTCAAAAGCATGAAGATTGAGTACAGAAATAGTTGAGGTTTAGGCGAAGTCTGAAGACGCCACTATAATAAGGAATAAGAATTATTTTATTCTTTTTAGATTAAGATTAAGTATTACTTTTGTTTTTACCTTGGAAGTCGGTTTTAATTTTTTGTTAAAAAATAATAATCTTAGATTGATTTGAAAGGGATGACACTACGATGTTGCCACTTTTTAATTTCTTCACTTTCTTGACAGACTAGATATACGTTTTTCCACCGTAGCGTGTCCATTAGTCTACTGACCCGATATTATCAATATCGTGTCTATAGAATAAGGGCCGCGTCACACCGGAATGGCAGCGGCGCGGCGAGCGGCCGCCCGTGGCCGCCAGCGGCCGCGATTTCTCAAGCGATACTATGCATTACAATAATGAAGAAGTTTAAAATCATATGACACTGAAAGTGCTCGCCGCGCCGCTGCCATTCCGGTGTGGCGCGGCCCTAATCGTTCGTCATGTCCCCGCGCCGTCGAAACAGCAAATTTTTAAGTACCTAGTCAGCGTTACGCCTACTTCTTATCAGCACTCACCTGCCGATCGAAGTAATATTTAGCGCCCCCCAGGAACACCGTCGCTAGAGCGAACGAGACGAGCATCCCGAACTTGAGGTGGGGCGCCAACATGGGCGAGTGGTGGAGCCCCAGGGCTGCGGTGCGGAGCAGAGTGTCGGGGGTGACGCTGCGGGCGGCGGCCAGGCTGGCGATGGTGGGCTGCTGCGGCTGCGGGATCTCCACGTAGAGGCTGTCGGTATTCTGACGTCGGGAGGAGTGGACGGGCGGCATCGGTGGAGGTCTGCGAACGTGAGGTTACGGTTACGTTCGAAGGATTTCGGGTTCCACGACACGTTTGGTATGTCTAGGGCTTCACACGAGACGAGAGCAAGCGAGAGTAACAAAAATCTCGTCTCGGTCTCGTCAATCCTCAAAAAATTGAGTCTCGTTCAAGTCTCGGTCTCGTCTCGTTACAAGTTGTCTCGTCTCGCTTAATTGTAAATAATGATCTATTTCTATATAATTAAGAGAATAAGGAATAATATTTTATGACTAGCGTATAAATTATATGATAAAATGCAGTTTGGATGGTTACCAGATTTTATATTTTGTAAAATATATTGTTTTCTAAGTAGACCTTTTCTGATTTTTCGAGTAAAAACTTCATTAAAAAAATTAACGAGACCCAAAACGAGACTCTCGGGTTGCCCTGTATGTGGTCTCGGAATTGTCCATAGTATTTTCCAAAACGTCTCGTCTAGTCTCGTAAAAGCGAGAACGAGACGAGACGAGAAAAATCTGGCTCTCGCGTGAAGCTCTGGCCTAGGCATGTCAGAGTAATACCGAGAGACGATGAAATGCAGCTTTGGATTTATGTAATAGGCAGTATAGATCATGGCCTATGGGCATGCCGCATGGAGGAGTACATAATACGGCTGATGCAGCAGCCATTACGAGTTACGACTATGACTCACCCATAACTCCTGTTGGTCCTGGGCCGGCGCGGCGGGTCGACGGGCTGAAAGCGGTGCACGGGGGCCGCCATGCCCTTGCGGCCCGCCGCGCACACCCGCCCGCGCCCGCGACCCACCCCTGCAACACCTTTGTATGTAGACTCATTGAGAGTAGCGCGAGAGATCTTGTAGATAGACCCATTGAGAGCATGAGAGTGCTTGTAGATAGACCCATTGACAGCAGCAGCATAGTTAGACCGAGAGTGCCTGTTCAGAGAACTGTTGGTCCATGAATCCAGCTGAATCATTGTGACTGATGACAGGTACACAGCCAGCTTATATCTTCACTTTGATTATCAGTTTGGACTGCTTGCATCAGTATTTAATTTAAATACAGATTACTAAGCAAAAGCTAGCAATGCACTGAGCTCTGTTGTTGTCCATATGTTATGCCAACTGCTTTTTAGGCAATCCATTATACTTTCTAATTCTATTCCACAGACTAACTAACATTATTAATTATTATTATGAACACTATAAATTTTTATTTAATAAAAAGAATATGAAAATACTTTCAAGATTTTAAATACACATTTAAATACTAAGTATTAATAATAAACAATATTTAACTTTATTTAAAACAATTAAGTATTATTTTATTTTATTTTTACAATGACACAGTATCCGTCCAAAGCCAGTACCGGCACTAACCGTAAGTGGCATTGGAAATCCCATTACCTAATGCATGAGGGAGGGTAAGTAAGACATGGAAACATAATTAGATTACTTTAGCATGAGTACGGCATTTCAATTGTGAATCTGATGAAAACAGCTCTATACAAAGTAGGAGATATAATATTATTGTGTTTTGTATCATATTGATTATGTTAAAAAACTAATGAGCTTATATTATGCGCTCATTAGTTCAGTAAAATAATATTATATATTGCATTGTAAGAAATAAATAAAATATATTGTACTGAAGAAGAATTGTTGAATGTTTAAACTAAATTCAATTTTTAAATTCAAATTTCCTCTAAGTAACTCACTAATAATAAATAATATATTAATGACTCATCACTCAAGTAATTAATTTATTGATGAATCAGTCTTTCAAAGTAAATGGATTTAAATTATATGTATTAAAATAAAATAACAATAATAGGTATTAAAGAAATAGTTTAACTAAGTACTTGGGCTCAAATGAATTCCAATAAGAGTGCCCATGATAAAGTTTTAACCCAAATATTATTTTCAGAAATTAAGTGCACAACTTACCAGCTGATAGAGAGGATGGCACTCGATGGCGACCGCTGTAAGAGCACTGGCTACGTTTATCTATCCAGAAATGCATTTGTGATCTATTGCAAAGAACCTCACCACATGTAAACAATCACGAACAAATTACTAAGCACGTCATCCTCGGAAGCGTAAACCATTGAAGAATACAGATCATGTTTTACACAAAGGGAGAGAAAATAAATAGGTACATATTATATACGAAGTTATAACATAAGAAAACAGAATTTTATTATCACTATCTACCTAGTAGAAGAGTTTAATGAAACCCATTTGAGCATTTTGCAAGGGTTTGATGAGGTTTTTATTATAATTAAAAAATGCACTGTAACTTGACAGCCATTTCTGGGCGGCGGCGGCGCGGGTGCGCGAAAAAGCAAAATAATCCGATTCCGACTGCCAAATGCCAAAATATGTTTTGAACTGTTTCAATAAAAATCAATAATTTTAGCACAGACACTTTGATGCTTTCGGAAATTAAACGACATGAACATTTTTCTGAAGAGAAATTTATTACGAACATTCGATTTATCTAATAGTACAAAATATATATTAGTTTCCAATATTTACAAATACGTACTAAATTTTGGATATTAAATACAAAAGATGTTTTGAATTTACCGCCAGAGGCCAGTTTGGCCAGAGAGTTGACATTTCCGGAAAATTCTCGAGTTCTTTTTTTTTTTTTCTTTCTTCTTTTTTGGCAACTTGACACACAGGATCTGTATGTTGTGCCACAGACAAGGTAAAAAGGTAAGGAATATGGCGGGAAAACCATATTACTCCTATTATAATTTTCATCATCCTTTTCATGTATCGTCAGGTCTAAAGTCTAGTCAAAGTCTAAGTAAAAGTCAATACAGTCAAGGAGTCAAGTCGGTCGATTCAGTAAAGTGGTAGACGCTTTACTGAAACTTTTGATGGAGTTTTGGAGGGAACACAAAATAGCACGTTTATGGATATTACATCACTTTCCTACACTTGTGCATGAACACGAATATCTAATGGTTAATATTCTACCAATATTACACACTAAAAACCCAGTTAACACAATTTTAGGAAAATAATATAAAAACACAACAGCACCCTTTTACATTCCCGGCAAAACTCCGATTTCTTTTGTCGTTTAGAAATTTCAAATTAGTTAAAAATAAATCAAATAAGGTAAATTACGAGTTATTAGAATTTACCTATTACCATACTATTACCAGTAGAGGGACACTTTACACTTTGATCGTAAAAATAAAAGTTTGTGGTTTTTATAAGACGTAAATAATAATGGAATTAATATTGAGGGGCATTCACGCTACAATAAAAATAGAGTATTTTTATCAGGTTGCGGTGTAACCAAATTAAAACATCTTTTTGTCGCCATGGTCAACAGGTGCGCCTTGGTTTTGCAGATGAAAATAAAAAATCAAGAAACATGCTAAAGTTCTTAATATTATTTTGTATGATACACATTGTTTATGTTATTATAAACGTGTTATTGTATAAATAACAATATATTAAGTATTTTTTGTACATTCTTAATAACTTTTTATCTCATTTAAAGTTTTTTTTGGCCTGTCCTACTACTGGTATTGTTAAAGTGCTGAAAAACATTTATTGGACTTTATAAGATGAAATAATACTGATCTACTTGATATATATTTGAAAGATGAGAGTATTATTCAATACGAAAGTTAATTTGCAGCTGACTTGTGTATTCTGAATACTTCAATGAAGACGTGTGACTTCTGAATACTTCAAGAACCTACTTGTTGCCGTTAGCTGTTGTATGGAATGAATAAGGGAACGTAACGCAATTTGGGGACCTTGTAAAATGCTACGGTGCGTTGCACAAGGGCTGATATGTGGAATGTGGAGTGGAATTAGAATTTTTAAAATCAGCTACCCTTTTCGTTTATATTTTATTAGAAAATCCCTGGATTGTGAAGTACGTTCCAATTATTTTTGTCGCTGAAGTAGGCAAATGGCAAGCCTTTAGTTTATATACTTTCATGAAATCCCTTGACTTTGTGTATAATGATTTAAATTAACCCATCAGTCGTGGCAAAACGAGACACAATAGCTTTTTCATTGTTATCGCGGCCGGATGTGGCCGCTTGGGGCTTCATGAATTAAACAAGTGCCATACAATTTTTGGTACCCATCACCATCAGTGTAATCCAAACTCAAGAACATGTGCAACCTGTGGGATCTATTTCACATCCTAAAAGATAATATTGTCAGCGCGCACAATCGTTACGTGCATGGCATGACAAGCCCAATTCCCTCCTAAAAGTAGAGTACGGCCACAGCGACAGGCAAATGAGCTGCTCTGCATTGTGCTCCATATTTAACCTATCAAACCCCATAGGCCATAAGAGCACCGGTGATCGCGACAACAATTATAGAATAACAATAGATTTCCAAGAATCCAAAAGATTAAATATTGTCTGAGTATGCCGATTGGCTCGATGAGGACAATCTGAAATCTAAATATTTGAGTTAAGTTTTACCTGAACAATGTAATAAACAGACATACAGATAAAGAAACTTAATTATTTAAGATTAATAGGTGACGGCCGTAACTCCATTGCGTCAAAGTCCGTTTATCGAGTGGATACCGTACATTTTCCCGGGATAAAAAGTACTATTTTTCCTTTCCCGGGATTCAAAGTGTGCCAAAATTCAAAATCCGTTCAGTGGTTTGAGCGTGAAGAAGTAATTGACAGACAGACAGACGAACACACTTTCATACTTATAAAGTTATAATAATTAGTATGGATATGTTACAACTATAATGTTGGTAAGAATTTTAATTTTTTGATGTCATGTTTTGTTAAATATTTAATTATAATACCTTATTTTGCAATATATAATAAAAATTTATGTGAAAACAACAATTATTTATAATACTCCTACTAACAATACCAATTTTAACCAAATTTCAATCAAACTTTGCTTGTCCAACTACTGGTTTTGGGTGTCCCAACTACTGAAATTCCGTCCCATGACTGTGTTTTACCTACCATTCAGTTTTTACCAAAAAAACAATAAAAACTGAAAAACAATCGCATTTTTATGTTTGCATATCTTAAGTTAGATAATTTATGAACACAAATATAATATCTTTTTCTTTTTCATGCGAAGTATTTAATGTTTTACAGTTATTTCTGTAAAAAAAAATCCTTTGCTGTCCAATGACTGGTAGTTTACGGTATTATGATATTTTATGGATCTAAAATTTTGGAATTTTAGATCCTTAATATAACTCATTTATGTGCTAAATTATACTTTTCTTAACATTTAAATAGTAAAGACTAAAGAAACAATACCAAATTATAAATTAATTTTTGGACGAATAGGAAGTGTTTCCTGTGCAATGAATTTGCCACACTTAATGGGAATTTATCGTCCAATGTTTTCTTGGACTTGCAGCTATTTAAATTATAAAATAATGATTATCCTATAAAATATATAAACTGTAATTTGGATGTTTCTATCCAAAACCTTATAATCATTTCAAATTTGGCTCATTATTTGTTAAAGTGTAATTATTCATTTTCATTTTGTCATAATATTAAATATTATTATTTAATATTATGACAAAATGAAATATGTGTGCCTCCATGACAATATTAATAATATTGTCATGGAGGCACTTCACATGGCTTTTTGTATTTGCGTATTTGATGTATTCGCCAAACAATCACCATGTGTAGAGGGTATGTTTGACAAATATTGGCATTATTTGCCTATTTGACAAAATATATGACCAATACCAATTTATACACGTATCCGTACCTTTGTCGGTTTTTGACGCACATCAAAGGAGTCAAATAGGCAAGTAAAGAAAATCAAGTAAAAGTTTGGAATTTGACGTCCATGTGTGGAGGGCCGTATTTGTGTATTCGTCAATAATTTTGTCAAATACAACAAATAGCCAATAGCAAATACAAATAGCCATGTGAAGTGCCTCCATCAGAGTTCTGGCAATAGCCTTGTTCGTTTCAGTTTTCAACTACGCATGCGCGGCTTTTTTGTTTGTCAGTGTGAGTGTCATATTCTAAAGTACCGATAAATTTCTGTCAGGTGAGTGTCATATTCTAAAATACCTGTCGGATTTTGACAGAATTGATCGGTATTTTAGAATATGACAATCACACTGACACACAAAAACCGCGCATGCGCAGTTGAAAAACCAAACGAACAAGGCTAATCTGAACTGAATATCTTGCAACACCTCGTGTGGTGTCAAATGTCACTGTCATTCTTAATTCAACGTCACGCTAACCACTGTCGTCACCATAGATAAAGTAATATAGTATAGATGTAGTCTTAGCCCGTCATCGCGTGGCCATTTTGTGCTTATTTTCATACAAGTAGTGTGCGTTTATTTTCTTGAATATTTCTATTTGTCGATCATTTCGAAGCACATTATAATACAAAAAAGAAAGTCATTTAGTTCATGATATCGATAAACTATAGTTCAAGTAATGAGAATCCGTAAAGACACGTAAAAAGCTATGCAATTTTTGTAGACAAATTATTAATTGATGTGACATTTTTAGCACTAATGCCTTATATAGCACGAATAAGGGATTATTAAACTTATAAATTATCTTTTTAACTTACAAAAATACCCATTGAAAAGCCCAAAAAATGTTGTTCAAAACTTACGTATTTAATGTTAAATCCACGTGTTTGAGGCATTCTTTGGCCATTCTTATGGTTTATTATTTAGCGGAACCACAAAACTCAACAATATCTAGTATAAAATGTTCACTAAAAAACTTTTTTAACACTTTTATTACATGAAATATGCAGACTGACTCCTTTGTTATGTCCTAGTAAGTAGGACATAACATTACACGCTTTTGACGCTTAAACACCGATTTAAGGCTCTCTCCTAGTATATAGTATCTCAATGGTCGTCACTCATAAGTAGTCTGTGGTCACTCGTCTGTCACTCAGCGTTGCCAATTTGTGAGGAATTCCCCAAACTGCGGGGAATTTTAAGTTGATTGGGGATTCATTGGGGATTGGCATTAGGTGGGGAAAATGCGGGGATTTTAACATTTTGACATTTTTTTCAATAATTAGCAAATATTTCATCATTGAACATTGACGTATCGAACATTTTTACAATCGATTGATCGTAGTAGATTGACAATATTGTTTAGGATCTGGGGATTTGCTTTTTCCTATTCTTAAGCGTTTGATGTCTGATGCCCACATATTATAATGCGCTGGCTTTGTACAATTTCTGGCTGCAAGACAAGGAATTAAAAACTGGGGGAAGTGTTAAGAGAAACCCTTCAAAGAAAATGCTTTCCACAAAATATAGAAAAGAATATTTATAATATTAAAGAGGTATTATTTCTACAATCTAATTATTTATAAAAAATGTATCGCTATTTCCATAGACCAATTTTGCTACTATTCATTTTTTTTTGTAGTGTTTTTTTTTCAGCTGAAGGTTCTTGTAATGTACGAAAAAATAAAGAAAGTAACGTGAAAGTTGACACAAATAAAATAAAACTTACTGATCATGATAACTGTTTGAGTTTTTACTACTTATTATCAATTATACTAATGCAAATTATACTCACGTAGTAGAATATTGATTCATTTGAAAAAAAACATGTGGGGAATTTGTGGGGAATCAGCAAATTTTTGTCCCCAATTTGGGGAATTTGACCATGACTTTTGGGAAAATCTGATAATTAGCATTGGCAACCCTGCTGTCACTGTCATCGCTGTGGACTTTTTGGCGGGAAGTCGAAAAGAGCGGGTGTTCAAAATTTTCTCTGCTTTATAAAAATTAATTTTCCAGTAATATTACTATAATATAGTTGTAAATAGTACTTTTTCAATAGTGTTAAATAATTTAAAAATAAGATGAGTGTAGATAGCGACGGGGGTCTGGCCCCCGCAGATACTTCTAAGAAAAGAAAATTGGATGCTATCGATAGCTGTACAGTGGATTATAGAATGTTTACAAAAACAAATTATAAAAGGCAATTCCCGGAGAACTATAGTAGCGATTGCGTTGTGTATGTAGAATCGATAAACAATGAAAAATTGGGAAACAAAAATCCCATTGCTTTGACCAAATTATTCACGGAAAATGTTAAGGGCATCATAGGAGTTCATAGAGTTAACGCTCATAAAGTTGGTGTCACCTTTAAGAAGCCCGCTCCTGCGAATAACTTCTTAAAAATGGATCATTTTTTAACAAAAAATAAACTGAAAGCCTTTGTACCGGCCCACCAGTCGGAAATTACTGGTGTTATAAAATATGTGCCTAAGGATCTGTCCAATGAAGTTATATACAAAAACATTGCATGCGACACAGAAGTGATTTCAATTAAAAGATTTTTTAAGAAAGTTGAAGGGAAACTTACTCCATTGGGTACAATAGCAGTTACCTTCGCTGGTACAATTTTACCTCAATACGCCTACATACAAATGTTCAGGTATCCAGTACATTTATACATACCACCATTATTGCAATGCTTCAAATGCCTCAAGTTCAACCACTCTGCCAAAGTTTGCCGAGGAGAGCAAATGTGCTCCTCATGTGCTGGACGGCACTCATACAAAGAATGTGATGTAGAAGAAATTGTATGCCTCAACTGTAGCGGAAATCATTTGGCCATCTCACGAGACTGTCCAGTGAAACAGAAGAAAATGCAGGAAAAGAAGTCCAAATATCAGAATGTTAACCGTAGCTATGCCACTGTGGTGAGTAGTGTTCCGTTGCTCACTGACCCTAAATCTTTTCCAGCTATTTCTAAACCTATTAATGTAAATACTGTTGGTAACACTAAAACAAATTTCGATGTAGAACAAATTTTGAATAATGACATTATAATGAATGCCTTAGTTAAGTCTCTTGTAATCCTCGGTAATAACAATACTCCAGTCACGAATAAAAGAATTAAAGATATACTATTATCTAATTTAATCACATAATGGATACATATTTAAATATAGCACAATTTAATATACAAAGCTTGCAGAATAAAAGAGCGTTATTAAAAACATTTCTTTTTGATCACAATATAGACATATGTCTGTCAAATGAGACATGGCTTAGGAGTTCAAGTATAATTCCAGATTTTACACCTTATAATTTCATACGTAAAGATTCATTAAATTCACATAATGGAGTAGGTATACTCATTAAACAAAACCTCAAATATAAAATTGTAAATACAACTTTTTACGAAAGTATTCAAAATATTTGTATATCATTAGAAACTACAATAGGAACAATACACATTTTATGTGTGTACTGCCCACCTAATAACAGGTTTGATACAAATAAATTAAAAAAAGTATTACTTGAAACTCCTAAGCCATGTCTCATCATGGGAGACTTTAACGCACACCACATTTTATTCGGATGCCACTCAAACAATAACAGAGGTAACAGTTTGTTTAACATCATAGATGAATTTGACATGTGTATATTGAACGATGGCAGTGTCACAACAGTTCAGGCACCAAATAGAAATCCATCTGCAATTGATTTAACTCTTGTTAGTCCTTCTTTAGCTCCTCTTTGCGAATGGCTAGTCCACAGTGATCCAATGGGCAGCTACCACTATCCAACTCAGGTAACTATTAATGTACAGCCCTCAATATATGAAGTTCGTCCTGTGGAAGAAAAATATATTTACAGTAAAACAGATTGGAATAAATATTTTAAGTTATCAGAGACATATTTTTCAGAATTAAATGTAGATAATAATAATTTAGAACCACTTCAGTTATACAATAGTTTTGTCAGTATTTTAAGTAATCTAAGATCAGTAACAGTACCAAAACAAAATATAAAGCCAATTTCAAAGCCATTGAGAAAACCAGCTCCTTGGTGGAACCAAAAATGTGAAGATGCAGTTCGAAAGTCCAAGGAAGCTTTAATAAATTATCGATCTTCACCCAGTAATGACAATTTTATTACTTATAAAAAGTTAGATGCTCAAAAGAAAAGAATATTAAGGGAGGAAAGGGTTAAATCATGGCATGACTTGTGTAGTAGTTTTAATAGAATGACACCAGTATCTAGAATATGGGGATACATTAAAAGATTTAGGAGAATAGGTTCCTCCCATAATAGGTATTTAAATGATAATTGGGTACCATCCTTTTTGAATAAAATCACAGATCAGTCTCAGATAAATGAAAGTAATTTAAAAACTATTTTTGATCAAGCCGTTGAAGATGAAAGTAATTCATTTCTTAATAAGCCGTTTACACTAAGCGAATTGTACATATCTTTAAAAAGTAGAAAAGACACAACACCAGGCTTGGATAGTATACCATATATTTTAATTAAGAAACTACACCCTAATGCCATAGAAATAATTTTAAATATTTATAATAGATTATGGGATAGTTTACTTGTAGGCTACTTACCTACCACACAAATTCAAGTTACTTACTAAACAAATTAAAGTTAGCTTAATAATTAATATACTTAATAAAAACTTAACATTAACTTAAACCTAAAACTTATAAGTAATCAATGCATCGATACATCATATCGACATGCATTTATCGATACGCGTCACACCCTACTGCAGGACCGGTTCTTTTGTTTGCGTACGCGCTGAACGACAACTCGAGCCGGCCCTGGCAGTCGAGTCGCAAACGCTACCCGCGCCACGCATGTTACGTGCGCCGCTAACTGTATCGCTAACCGCTATTGCTTCCGATTTAGACTATCAGCTATTCTCTGTACCTATATTCATACTTTCGTGTCTTCTGCGCTGCGCGCTATTAACTGTATTATTTGTCGTGTTTATAAATTCCTTCAGTGCCTTCTATTAATTGGAGAATATTGTGTATGTGCAATAAAGACTATTTGGAGTGAGTTATCTTTTCTTCTTATCACATAAGTACATTCTGGTGACACTCATTACCATACTGGTGACCCCGCCTAGAACAATGGATAAGGAATTTCACGACGCTAGCGCCATGCCTGCAAAATCTGCCACGCGGTCGAACGATGCCGCTAGTGAAGGGACACAGTCGATACCCAATGTCGATGTTTTTAAAGTCGGTGTACGTGTTCCCCCATTCTGGCCGGAAGAACCGGAGATATGGTTTGCGCAAGTGGAAGGACAATTTGCTATCTCAGGTATCACAAATGACCTGACAAAATTTAATTACGTCATTGGCCACCTGGACGTGGAGCAGTCCAGAGAGATTAAGGACATCATTATCAGCCCACCTTCGGCAAATAAGTATGACACCTTGAAACGGGAGCTGATCAAACGGCTGTCAGCATCGAGGGAGAAGCAAATCAAGCAGCTTTTGATGCACGAGGAGCTTGGAGACCGTAAGCCCTCGCAATTCCTGCGTCACCTCAAAAGCCTCGCTGGTGCCGACGTCTCTCAAGATTTACTGAAGACCATCTGGACAAGCCGACTCTCCCACGGTATCCAGACCTTGCTCGCTGGTCAGCCATCTTCTTCTTCCATCGAGGACCTCGCGGATTTGGCCGATCGTGTTCACGAACTGGCCACTCCCATGCCAGCTGTAGCGTCCACCAGCCAAGCTGTTCCTGGATCTGCACTGGACGCACTAGCCAGGGAGGTAGCCGAGCTGAGACGACAGGTTCAGCGATTGTCGACGGGTAGAAGAAGCCGACCACGTTCCAGATCATCAGGACCTGCTCGAAGAGGATCATCATCCAGGTCAAGGCGATCCGACTCCAACTATCGCAAGTTCCCGCTCTGTTGGTATCATGCCAAATATGCGGAGAAAGCCAGCAGATGCGTGAAGCCCTGCGACTACATGGCGGGAAACGCAAAGGGCGGTCGTTAATGGCGACTGCTGACTGCCCTAACTCAACTGGTCGCCTGTTCGTGACGGATCGTGAGTCGAAGATGCAATTCCTGGTCGACACTGGTAGCGACCTCTGTGTATTCCCCCGGTCCCTGCTGCGCGATCGTCGTGCGAAAACGGACTATAATTTGTGTGCTGCGAACGGTTCTAGTATAAGTACTTATGGTTATGTGCACTTTAATTTAGATTTTAGCCTTCGTAGAGTGTTTCCTTGGCGTTTTGTTGTAGCAGATGTGACAAAGCCTATTATAGGCGTAGATTTTTTAAATTATTATGGTCTTATTGTAGATTGCCGCAACAAAAGATTGCTAGATTGTAATACTTCTATTTCTTGTAACGCTAAAATTGTAAAGGATTCTGATATAGCCTCTGTTAAAATATTGACAGGTGAGACTCGTTACCACAAAATTCTTAAGGAATTTCCCGAGCTCACCCGTCCGACCGGTATACACCGCACAGTAACTCACAACACCGTCCACCACATTCGCACGACATCAGGCCCTCCAGTTTCCTGTACCCCACGTCGTCTAGCACCCGACAAATTAAAAATTGCTCAGAAAGAGTTCCAGGCCATGATTGCAAATGGAACGGCTCGCCCTTCACAGAGCCCCTGGGCTTCTCCTCTCCATCTAACTCCCAAGAAGGACAACGGTTGGCGTCCCTGCGGTGACTACCGCATGCTTAACGCCCGCACTGTGCCTGATAGGTATCCGATTAGACATATTCATGACTTTGCCCATGATCTTGTTGGCTGCAAAGTGTTTAGCACCCTAGATTTGTTGAAGGCGTATAATCAGATACCTGTCAGTGCTGCAGATATTCCGAAGACCGCAATCATAACCCCTTTCGGACTCTTCGAGTTCCCATTTATGACCTTCGGACTTCGGAATGCGGGCCAAACCTTTCAAAGGTTTATGGACGAGGTTACCAGGGACCTTGACTTCGTTTTCGTTTACTTGGACGATATTTTAGTCTATTCCCAGGATGAGGAGCAGCACGAGAAGCATCTCCGCCAACTTTTCAGCAGGCTCAGAGAGTACAGCATGCTGATAAACACTGAGAAGTGCGTCTTCGGTGTGCCTGAGGTAACTTTTCTAGGTTACTCCATCTCGGCAGCCGGTTCCAAGCCATTGGACAGCAAGGTGCAGGCGGTCAACCAATTTCCTGTTCCTTCAACAGTGCGTCAGCTCAAGGCATTTCTCGGTATGCTTAATTTTTATAGGAGATTTCTTCCTCGAGCAGCTGAGGTCCAGGCTCCACTACATGCGCTTCTGAAAGGCTCAGTCAAAGGCTCACAACCCGTCAACCTGACAGGCGAAGCCCTTGAAGCCTTCAACGCGTGTAAGCGCAGCCTAGCAGCTGCAGCCTTACTTGCCCACCCTGACTGTACTGCTACACTTGCTTTAGTCACCGATGCATCGGACAAAGCGATTGGTGCTGTTTTGCAGCAATTTATGAAGGGGGCTTGGCAGCCACTGGCTTTCTTTTCCCGCAAGCTTAGCCCATCGCAGGTGAAGTATTCGCCATATGACCGGGAGCTGCTTGCAATTTATGAGGCCATTAAATACTTTAGGCATATGCTTGAGGCCCGGCACTTCGTCATCTATACTGACCATAAGCCGATCAGTTTCGCTTTCCATGAACGGAAAAAGAACTGTTCGCCTAGGCAGTATAGACACCTTGACTTCATTGCCCAGTTCACCTCTGATATCCGACACATATCCGGCAAGGATAACGTGGTTGCCGATACGTTGTCGCGGATTGAGGAATTGGGTAAGCCGGTGAGCCTCGAAGACATAGCCCAAAGTCAAGCTGCAGACCCTGAATTGCAGCAGCTCCTAGCAGATGGCACATCCCTGCGATTGGAGAAGCTTGTGGTGTCTGGTAGTCGTCTACCCCTGTACTGCGACGTCAGTACAACGACCTCCAGGCCTTTTGTGCCGAAATTTCATCGAAGGCAGGTTTTTGATAGCCTGCATTCGTTGAGCCATCCCGGTGTCAGTGCATCTGCCAAATTAATTGCAGAGCGTTTTGTATGGCCAGGCATTCGTCGTGACTGCAGACAATGGGCTCGTGCATGCATAGCTTGTCAAAAAGCTAAGGTCAGCCGCCACGTGACTGCACCGCTAGGCACATACACCTTGCCAAGAGTGCGATTCCACCAGATCCATATAGACCTTGTGGGTCCCTTGCCGTTGTCGCAGGGGTACCGCTACTGTCTTACCGCCGTAGACCGATTCACTCGGTGGCCAGAAGCGGTACCCATCCAAGACATGACTGCGGAGACAGTTTCCCAAGCGCTATTGTCTACGTGGATCGCACGTTTTGGTTGCCCCACTCAAATCACAACCGACCGTGGTCGGCAATTTGAGTCGGCTCTATTTCAGTGCCTTTCGAAAGCCACTGGCTTTGACCACAGGCGGACGACAGCTTACCATCCGGCATGCAATGGCATGGTGGAAAGGTTCCACCGACAGCTTAAGGCTGCCATAGTTTGTCATGCCAACGACAAGTGGACCAAGTCCTTGCCATGGGTCCTTCTTGGCATACGAACTGCCTTTAAAGAGGATCTCCAGTGCTCCTCTGCAGAGCTGGTATATGGAGAGCCTTTAAGGTTGCCAGGCGAATTTTTTGAGCCCGCAGACGGTGGTACTACGGATACGTCTGAGTTTTCAGCCCGCCTTAAGCAAATTGCTAGAAGGCTACAGCCCACAGCTGCTTCCCGGCACTCTAGCCCTAAAGTATTTATTTACAAGGAGCTCGCTACCGCTGACCACGTCTTCCTTCGTGAAGATGCAGCACGTGGCTCTCTCCAACCTGCTTATTCAGGACCTCATAAAGTGTTGTCGAGGGACGACAAAATATTTAAAATACTGCTCAAAGGAAAAGAGGTCACAGTATCCATAGACCGCATTAAGCCGGCCTTCATACTGTCTGACCATAAAACACTTGAGCATTTACCAGATGTTCAGAAAAAATATTTTACTCGTTCTGGACGTCGAGTTAAGTTTCCAGATTTTTATCGCCCTTGACGGAATACCAGAGTCATGGAAAACTCAATGTGTCATTCCTATTTTAAAACCAAATAAACCTGCTGGTAATCCAACTTCCTACAGGCCCATTTCCCTATCATCATGTTTAGGTAAGCTCTTTGAAAACATGCTAAAACTAAGATTAGATTACTTTGCTGAATCACAAAACTTTTTACCGGATATTCAATTCGGATTTAGGAAAGGAAAAAGTTGCTCTGGAAGCTTTGTATCATTTATAGAGGATTTAAAAAAGGCAAAACTAAGTCACTGTAGTGCTGTGTGTGTATTTTTAGATGTAAAAGCTGCTTTTGATAGTGTTAACATTGAAGTGTTAATAAAAGTTTTACAAGAACTAGGATTTCCGGTAAAAACTTTAAAATGGATATACAAATTTTTATATGACAGAAAAGTGTATGTCAAATTCAATAATAAATTGCATGGGCCACAAAAGGCCAATAAAGGCACAATGCAAGGTGCTACGACATCACCATCTCTATATAACTTTTATACATCTCAAATACTTAAATTTGTAAATATACTTGGAGTAAAAGTTTTGCAATTTGCTGATGACTTGCTTTTGTACTGTGTAAATAAAAACTTAAATACAGCTATCATTCTTATAAATAGGGCATTAGCTCAATTACAAAATTATTACAAGGATATTTTAAAATTAGAAATTAGTTCAGAAAAAAGTTCGGTGTTAATATTTAGTAAAGATGTACCTGCACAGTCTGTAAATATAACTTATAATAATGACAGAATTCCCGTTGTGAATCAACACAGATTTTTAGGAGTTATTATTGATGATAAACTTAAATTTGATAAACATATAAACTATGTATGCCAGAATGCTATGAGAAGCATAAATGTAATGAGAAGTTTGGCAGGAACATTTTGGGGTTCAGACCCAAAAACTCTTAACATGTTGTACAAAAGCATAGTCAGAAGTCATTTTGATTATAGTTCATTAGCTTATATGAATGCAAATATAACATTACTAAGGAAATTAGATGTTATACAGAATATGGGTTTAAGAATAATAAGTGGTGCCATGCGCACTACTCCTATTGTGTCTATGGAAATAGAAAATTGTATACCTCCATTGTCTCTGCGCCGTTTACAATTGGCTGAGAGATTTTGTCTTAAACAGTTATCCTGTGATAACAATTTTATAGTGAACCAATTGTTGCATCCTGTAGAAATTGTAGGGTCAGCTTCACCAATTATTACATGTAATGATCTCATTTCTGCTTCTTTACCTGAAATACCAACAATTATGTTTTTAACAAAAAAATGTGCTAAAAATATGTATACGAGTAATAAGTGGCCAATTTATCAGTATCCTTATGAGATTACAATTAACTATTTTACTATTAAGTGTCATTTAAACTCCGTTACAAATAAATTTGACTTTGTACAATTTTTACAGGATAAAAGAGATTTTTACACAATATATACAGATGGTTCCAAAAGTGATGAAGTTAAAACTGCATACTATGACCCACAAATTAAACTGAGCAAATGTTTTAAAATGCCACAAAGTTGCAGTATTTTCACAGCAGAGGCTTGGGCAATATTAGCTGCTTTGACATATGTTTATACTAATGTAAATAATGTAAATATTTTAATTATTAGTGATTCAAAAAGTGTACTAAATTCTATTTGTAAAGTTTGTGTTATAAACAAAATTATATTATATTTAGAATAAGATATTTTTTTAGAAAATTGATTGAAAAGAATATAGAATTAGTGTGGGTTCCCTCCCACAGTGGCATATTAGGCAATGAAATTGTTGACCAAGTGACTCGTAGGGAACATGATGTAGACATTTCAGGAACTTTTAAAGTCCCATTCACAGATTTCTATCCACAAATTAAAAGCTCAGTAAAAAGTTTATGGATAGAATATTGGAAGAAAATAACAGAAACTAAAGGAAAATGGTATTCGGAAATACAAAGAGACTTACCGATATCACCATGGTACAGTAGGCTTGGTTATGTGGATAGAAAGTTTGTGACTAGTATTAATCGTTTGCGCTTTGGACATTGCCTAATTCCCTCACATCTCAGCAGAATGAACATAGTAAATAATAGTAACTGTACACATTGCTCTGAAGAAAACGCAGACATCGATCACATGCTTTTTAAGTGTCCAGTCTTTGCCATACAGAGATCTATATTTGTTGACATGATCAAAGAAATAGCTGAACAGAACTCTTTAAGTGTCCCCTGCCTCAGTCAAGATCTATTAGGAAACACTATTTACTTTCACCCTATTTATAAGTATATTGTAAATACTATAGGAAAAATTTAGTACCTAATAAGAAATTTAGAGCTCTAATTTCTAGGTTATGTTTGTTAAATTTATGTACCTAATTGTTTTTTTTTAAGTTTATATTTGAAATGTCATGACTCATGTCATATTTAAATATTTTGTTAATCACTAAATACCTATGTAATGTCTTGTAAGTTGTAACGTTATATGTTTCTAATGTTATGTATTCTAATTAATTTTATAATTTATTTGTTTTTACGGCTGGAGGACTTGTATCCATGGTCACGAATAAATTTAAAAAAAAAAAAAAATGTCATCGCTGTTGGTATAAAAAGCTGCTCGCCCCTGCTCGCCACTTCTGCTCAAGTGATTCAAAACAATAAGAAAATCAACTATAGTTACTTTGGAAAGTGTTCTCCGCTTACGATTAACTCTTATTAAAGTGCACAAAGTGATATTATGTTGTGATTGTAAACCGTGTGTAAAGGATCAAAAAACAAACATGTTTGTTAGCTCACGATCGCGTTCTTCGAGCTTAAAATTAGACGAAAGTGCACAATTCGCTAAGCCCTTTTGTCAGTGTTGGGGCAAAAATAAACCTATGCCGTGGCAGCAGCTGGACTTCTGCTCCTGTGGAGAGGATAACGAAGGTATAGTAACATGAAAATACAATGGTTAATAGCCATGTTTTATCATTGTAAGTAGTTTAACAAAAAACAAGTTGCTACGGTCGACTTTTAGTCTCCAAGAAAGACTCAAATACGTTTAGGAAACCCTGATATCTGAAGAAAGTTTTAACTTGTTTGTGTTGTTTCAGAAACGAAAAGATTTTTGAATCAAAATATAATAAACAGATTTTATGTAGGTAGCATGAAGTATTATATTACCAACACAAGTATTATATTACCAACATAATTATGAGTGTTTTACCATTAGTTAATCCGTCGATCGCAGATTCCTGGAAATCTATTGTAAATATTTCGTTATCGCGGCCCACTTGGGCCGTATGGGGCTAGACGAGTTAAATTGATAAACAGTCAAAACTCTAATAACATATTGCCTATTTACTGCTAAGATCTCAGTTTATTTACATTTTGCCCATGCCCTGCCCCCAACTTTGTCCGCATCCAAGTCAACATTTTTTTTTGTAAAAAATATCTTATATTATTATTACTGGTTATTAAGTTTGAACTTGACAAAGTGTTGTGTTTTGCACTTGGGAAACAACAACCCAAAATTACAGTACACCATCGACGGTTGCCCTTTGACCTCTACTAACTCACAAGCAGATCTAGGAGTTCAGAACACAACTTAAAATGGGATCAACACATTGCCAACATTGTCAAGAAACCCAACTTGTTTGTTTACTCAGTGAAGAGGACCTTTCAAGTTGTAACAATTGACCTATTCTTGAAAATATACAAAACATATATAAGACCTCTACTGGAATATGGATTCCAAATTTGGAGTCCATACTTTCATAAGGATATTGATCTTTTAGAAAGTGTACAAAGAAAGGCAACAAAAATAGCAAAAGCACTTCGACATATGAGCTATGAAGATAGATTAAAGGCATTGCGCCTCACGATGCTAGTAGTTAGGCGCCTTCGTGGAGACCTCATAGAGACATACAAAATATTAACACATTGTTACAACATGCCAGAGCTTGAAGATATTTACATTAGGAAAGATGTAAAATCCAGGTCAACTCGAGGTTATCATCTCAGACTAGAACGTACACCTGCAAACTCGCTTGTTGCTCACAATTTCCTAAGTAATAGAGTTGTGCAGACTTGGAATATGTTGTCCGATGATATTGTATCTGCACCAACTGTTAACAGCTTTGAAAATAGACTTGATAAATGGTTGATGACAAAAAAGTCCTACAAAAGAAATTAATAATGAGTGTGAGAACTGCAACACTGTGTGATATGGTCACATCAGCTAAATGCTGCTAGATCATTAACAATAAATAAATAAATAAATAAAATAAATATCTTTAAAAGAGCAATTCTTGTATATATAATTGGAATCTCGGAATCGGCTCCAACGATTCTCATGAAATTTAGTATTAGGGGGTTTCGGGGGCAATAAATCGATCTAGCTAGGAATCATTTTTAGAAAATGAAATTTTATTTGTGTTTTTCGAAGAGCTTTCGGTCAAATAGCTAGTATTTTTTAAATAAAAAGAGAGACTCCAAGAGTATGTGCATACAAAGTTTGATGATGATTTGCCAAGTAGTTTTTCTGTGAAAGCGTAACAAATATCCACACTTTCACATATATTTTATAATATTAATCCTTCGATCGGAGGTTCTAGGAATTTCCATTGTATTCTTTTGTTCTCGCGATCACCGGTGCTTGCGCGGGGCCTGAAGAATTAATAAGGATTATTTGTTATTTAAAGATACAAAAACTCAAAACTAAACAACTAGTAGATACTATAATATCATGTATGTAATTTACAAACACTAATTGGTCTAGACTTGATAAAGCTATGATTTACTGTCTGTCTTTACTAATCATGCAGCAACAAACTGCATACTAGCTAGAGTGATTTGATAAGATTTGATTGGCTGCCGAGGCATCAGATGGCATTGGTTAGTATACTGTTTAGAGTCTAAGAACACATCAAGCTATGTTTATTCATTGCTACTCTAGATACATTGTAATTTACTGTGACATTCAGAATATAATTGCAAGAGAATGCAGCAAAATGTTAATTAGATAGGCCTTGTCCTTATTATAATACTAGCTGTTGCCCGCGACTTCGTACGCGTTAACATAGTATAATAACAAAGATGGATAGCTTTCCCCTTTTTGTGGTTCCTTATACAAAGGGTAAAAACGGGACCCTATTTAAGCAAACGTCAAACGCAAACGTCAAAAAACTTTCATGTTTCAAACTCAAGAAATGATGGACTTTCATTGAATCTTTCTACCCCAATTTCACCCCCTTGGGGGTAGAATTACCAGAAACGCTTAAATACGTATCCATTCATTTTTAATCAGTAGCACAAAAATAAAGTTTCATGTTTCTAACTCAAGAAATGACGGACTTTCATTCAAACTTTCAACCCCAATTTCACCCCCTTGGGGGTAGAATTCCCAAAAACTCTTAAATGCCATTCATTTTTAATCAGCAGTCCAAAAATAAACTTTCATGTTCCTAACTTGAGAAATGACGGACTTTCATTTAAACTTTCAACCCCTATTTCACCCCCTTGGAGGTAGAATTTCCAAAAACGCTTAAGCACGTATTCAATCATTTTTAATCAGTAGCCCAAACCTAAAATTTCTAGTTTCTAACTTAAGAAATAACGGAATTTCATTCAAACTTTCAACCCCAATTTCACCCCTTTGGGGGTAGAATTTCCAAAAACGCTTAAATACCTATCCATTCATATTTAATCAGTAACCCAAAAATAAAGTTTCATGTTTCTAACTCAAGAAATGACGGACTTTCATTCAAACTTTCAACCCCGATTTCACCCCCTTGGGGGTAGAATTTCCAAAAACGCTTAAATACCTATCCATTCATTTTTATTCAGCAGTCCAAAAATAAACTTTCATGTTCCTAACTTAAGAAATGACGGACTTTCATTTAAACTTTCAACCCCTATTTCACCCCCTTGGGGGTAGAATTTCCAAAAACGCTAAAGCACGTATCCAATCATTTTTAATCAGTAGCCCAAACATACAATTTCAAGTTTCTAACTTAAGAAATAACAGAATATCATTCAAACTTTTAACCCAAATTTCACCCCCTTGGGGGTAGAATTTCCAAAAACGCTTAAATACGTATCCATTAATTTTTAATCAGTAACCCAAAAATAAAGTTTCATGTTTCTAACTCAAGAAATGACGGACTTTCATTCAAACTTTCAACCCCGATTTCACCCCCTTGGGGGTAGAATTTCCAAAAACGCTTAAATACGTATCCATTCATTTTTAATCAGTAACCCAAAAATAAAGTTTCATGTTTCTAACTCAAGAAATGACGGACTTTCATTCAAACTTTCAACCCCTATTTCACCCCCTTCGGGGTAAAATTTTCAAAATTCCTTCCTTAGTGTGTGTCTACTTAATAAAACAACCCTACTCACCAAATTTCGTGGCTGTAACTTTAACAGTTTTTGCTCAGCGATGATGAATCAGTCAGTCAGTCAGTCAGGACATATAAAATTACATTTTATAAGTATAGATTATGACCTGTTAGAATTTAGTATAGTGACATTATGTTATAACACATCAAGAATATGAACAAAGATGTTAAATGTTATGCTGGAATCAACTATAAATTTTATATACATATAAACAAACACTTCATTTCACACAAAATGTTTTTATAATTATTATACAAAAGTAAAGTACATAATATATTGTATTTCTCAAAAAAAATGAGTGCCATAATCCAAATAGTCTCAATAATGAATCAAGATGAAAGAATAGAAAATTGACCCTTACTTTTGAACTTTTAGTAAATGAATGGAATTGGGAGTCACCGGATGATGTGGTGGAGAATGCTCGGTCCAGCTGGGTGCTGGTGAGCGAGGACCAGAAGCAGGTGACATTCCACCCGTACTACAGCTCGGGCACGGCAGCGGTGCGCGGGGACACACCACTCATGCTCAACAATCACTACTACTGGGAGGTCAAAGTGTTGACGCAGACGTACGGGACTGATATTGTAAGTAATATGCCAACTTCCTTCTATGTTACTCTGTCATTGGCTTAATATGTTATGTTGTTCATCCTCTGTTGTTATTTGTAAATGATATTCATATTTTAATTTATTTTTTTCATGGATCATGTTACAATTTTATGTGCTTAAAAATCGGCTTGTAATGCATTTTAAGAATGTTTATTTTTAAATAATATATTACTATAAAAATTTTTAATTTATTTTTCATATAAATAATTTGAATTCCAAATTTTAAAGGGAAATACATTGCAAGTTGTATATAATAAATACAATATACATAGTAATTATATTATGTAGAGCCCAGGCATAGCCTTTTTAAACAACTTGGGTCCATTAAAAATTACTTCTTAACTGACATCACCAGTACAGAAGTCAGAACACATTTTATCACTGTAAAACTTAATTGACATCACCTGTACAGAAGTCAGAACACATTTTAACACTGTAAAACTTAATTGACATCACCGGTACAGAAGTCAGAACACATTTTATCACTGTAAAACTTAACTGACATCACCGGTACAGAAGTCAGAACACATTTTATCACTGTAAAACTTAATTGACATCACCTGTACAGAAGTCAGAACACATTTTAACACTGTAAAACTTAATTGACATCACCGGTACAGAAGTCAGAACACATTTTATCACTGTAAAACTTAACTGACGTCACTGGTACAGAAGTCAGAACACATTTTAACACTAAAAACTTAATGACGTCACAGGTACAGAAGTCAGAACACATTTTATCACTGTAATTAAACTTAACTGACATCACCGGTACAGAAGTCAGAACACATTTTAACACTACAAAACTTAACTGACATTATCAGTTTAGGGACTAGCCTAACAACAGCTGCTTCTATTTCGATTACAAACAAAATTGTCCAAATAAGGCATATGATTCATTTATTGACAAATTTCTTTTACTATATAACCTTTGTTTTCCGATACACAAAATAAGAAAAAAGTCAAATAATAAATGTAAGTGGCTTACAAAAGGAATAAGACAGTGTTGTAGAAAAAAAAAGGTTATTATTATGGAATTATAGACATACGAAAGATCAAAAAATAAAAAAATATCTAAAAGAATACTCAAAAAGGCTAAAAAAATTATACAACTAACACAAAAATCACAAAACAGTTATTTCATTAATAATTCAAAAAATAAAACTAAAGCAACATGGAACATTATTAATAAAGTAAAAAACAATAAAAAAAAATAATAAAAGAACAATAACTAAAATAAAATCTGGTGACAAATTAGTAGAAAATCCGTATGAAATTGCAGAACACTTTAATAACTATTTTATTGAATTATCGGAAACTAATAATACTAAATGTAACTCTAATGAAAATAATAATTTAAATGATAATAACACAAGCACTACATGTTCGAACTCAATTTTTTTGACTCCTACTGACCCCAATGAATTACTTATAATAATAAAATCAATTAATAACACACATAGCACAGGATATGATGGAATATCAACGAGCATCATTAAAGAAGTTGCAGGTAATATAAGTCCGGTCTTAAGTCACATTGTAAATCAGTGCCTTATAACAGGGGTGTATCCTAACCATTTAAAATCGTCTATAGTGAAGCCACTATTTAAAAAGGGAAACCAAGAAAGTATGAATTCCTACAGACCTATCACTATAAATCCTGTTTTGTCAAAAGTTTTTGAAAAGATAATTTACAACCGACTGAATACATTCTTTGAGAAAAATGATATTCTATGTAAGGAGCAAATGGGATTCAGAAAGAATAAATCTACTAATTTAGCTATTTTCAATTTTCTTCAACACGTAATACCTAACATTGACAAAAAAAAACCAGTTGCGGCTATATTCATGGACATGTCAAAGGCCTTTGATCGTGTGAATCACAAAATATTGTTAAATAAATTAGAACGTAGTGGTATACGAGGTGTAGCCTTAAAACTTATTAAATCTTATCTAACGGGTCGAAATCAACAGACAGAAATAGTAAATATGTGTCCAAAAACACATACAGAGACCAATTTTAAGTCTAAATACAGAACTGTTACATGCGGAGTCCCGCAGGGCAGTGTCTTAGGACCACTTTTGTTCTTAATATATATTAATGACCTACCTAGAGCTATAAGGGATCCTATGATTTTATTTGCCGATGACAGTACAGCTATTTTTGAACCAATCAATAAAAATTTTGAAGAACAAATAAATGAAAGCATTAAAAAAATTATAGAATGGATTCAAAGGAACGATCTAATAATAAATTTGGAAAAAACTAAAATTATTAATTTTCATCAACGTACAAATAAAATCAAATTAAATATAGAATATCAAGACATTCCGATAGAAGATACTCAAACTACAAAATTCTTAGGTATTTTAATAGATGACAAACTTAATTGGAAAGCTCATTGTGACTCATTGTGTAAGAAACTGCATCAATATGCATACGTTCTTTATATGCTGAATAATGTCTCACATACATCATCTGTTTTAATGGCTTTTAATGCCTATGTTATGTCTTCTTTGAGATATGGTGTTGTCTTTTGGGGTAATTCATCCAATAGGGAACTTGTTTTCAAGGCACAAAAAAGATGTCTCAGAGCCGTTTTTCGTATAAAACAGAATGAAAGTTGTGTACCATACTTTAAAAAATATAATATACTTCCTCTCGCAAGCATATATATACTTGAATGCGCCTTATTAGTTAAAACCAATATAAATATATTCCCAAAACTTAAAAGCAACAGACTTAAACTAAGAGTTGGGACTATAACTCGTAACACAACATTTATGCAAAAGGGAGTACTAGGCATGGTAACATTAATTTATAATAGATTGCCTAAGGACATAAAAAAAATTGAAAACTTAAATATGTTTAAAAGAAATCTAAAAAAATTCTTAATTGACAAATGCTATTATACTGTAAATGACTTTTTAAATGAAAATAATTTTTAATGAATTGTATATGACATGAAAATATTCGCATATTTTGATAATTAATAATTATTATTGTAACTGTAAATTGACTATAATTGACATAATAAAATCCATTCCTATAATTTGACTTTTAATATAATAATAATTCTACATAAAATATAATTAAATAAGAAATGAATTCTATGATTAAAAATAATAGATTTTGTTATGTCTAATTACTTATAATTACTTATTATTATTGACAATTGGTAATATTTAAATAAGTTAACCATACAGCACAATTATTAGCTTATTATATAATAATTAATAACACATTTGGAATATACTTTGTTAATTTGTAAGAATAGTAATAACTAATAAGTATCTCATATTATATTGTACTTTATAAGCTATAAACATTTGCATGCTCGATTGGTGGAAATGTGATGGTACCATTGTAAATCTACTAACATCTTTACTAACTCACATTTGGCAAATAAAGAAATTGAATTGAATTATCGCTCTAAAAATATATTTTTTCTAGATGGTGGGACTGGGCACGAGCAAGGCGGACATGCGGAAGGACAGGTTCAAGTTCATATCGCTGCTGGGACAGGACGCCGAGTCCTACGGCCTCTCTTACCGCGGCTCCGTCAAACACGACGCTAAGGTACGAGTTACGACACATATTTTTACGTTACGACACAATTTGTATAATTATTGTAATTGTCATGCAGTTTGGCAGATACGAAACTTATGTATAATATAAACACTTTTTTCATTTGATTTCATTATACATAGTGCAACAAAATTAACTGGGACGAAAACTAATTACTTAACTGTAATTAAGTGAAGATTTTGACATAATATAATACTTAATATATCTATGGTAATGCAGCAGGTGTCGCACGAGTCGGACGGGTTCTGTCGCGGCAGCATCGTGGGCGTGCGGCTGGACATGTGGCGCGGCACCCTGCAGTTCTACGTCAACCGGAAACCGCAGGGTTTGTCCTTATCCTTTTGTCTCTGACAATGTGGGCTTTGGGATCTATCCATACAGTGCTCCCAAAGTGACAATACGCATAGAAATTTTCGTCATTATTCGGCAACAACAAAAGGTTTTGTGGCGCATGCGCCAAAAATAGAGACAATTGACGGACCGGCGACAGCCACCGTGTACCGACTATATTATGATATATTTACTTCTATTTCTTTCGCACAAGGTGCAAAATGCAAAAGCATTGTTGGGGCTCTTACGTTTCATAGATTCGGGTGTTTCCGTGATTACGACAATTAGCGAAGATTTGCATGCGCATTATTAATTTGGGAGTACTGTAGTAATATTATAAATGCGAAAGTATGACTCTCTGTTTGTCTGTTACCTCTTCACGCCCAAACCGCTGAACCGATTTTGTTGAAATTTAGTATGGAGATACTTTGAGTCCCGGAAAAAGACATAGGATACTTTTTATCCCGGAAAATGTACGGTTCCCGCGCCATAGACGAATTTTGCCGCATCGGAGTTGCGGGCGTCATCTAGTAGTACATAATTAGATGATTTCTACATTACAAGAATTTCGAAATTACTTGTATCACGCCGGACCTTATCCTCGTGCCCCAAATGTCACTTCGACAGGCTTTCTTCATATTACCGTTTGAAGCAGCATGTAGGTATGCGAGTGAGACTGCGCTCAAAGCGAAATTTAGAGACAAAACCTTTTCTATGTCTTCAACCGAGACTCGAAGTATCTCTTCATACCAAATAGGCTACTTGACCTACTTTTTTCTTCATGCTAATCGCTTCTTAATCATTCATTTTCACCATAAAACTAATATTTTAAACACTTTATGGGTTTCTAACCCATAAAAATGTTGATTGAAAAATATTGTTACGTGCTAGGGTTCGTTGGATTCGGAGAGAAAGACCTGGTGACTCTCTTGAAGACTTTATTCACAAACACTAGCTCACACAAATCACTAAGTCCAAACACTAAGCACTAGATCCAAATCACTGAGCACTATCACTGTCCTAGGTTGTAGCCGAGTCGTAGGTTCACTATCACAATCACTCACTATTGATCATTTGTTTTCACTTCGAAGTCGCCTCGAAGATCGCTCAGTTAAAACTGAACTGAACGCCGGCTTGTTTACCTTTTATATGGCCCGCGACGCTTTCTGGAACGTTCCATTCTGGATTGTTTACGTAAACACGCAATTCACATAAACAAGGGTTGGACTTTTCTAGAAAGTACGCGCAGAGGTAAGCAACTGTCCGTATCCGTAACACTACTCCCCTCTTAGAGATGCTCGTCCCGAGCATCATTGTTACTGCCGCGCCACGCTGTTCTGGTCTGCGGTCCCTTCACATCAGCGCAAGAAGTACATTCGTGGCACCAATCCTGCACATCATCTCGCCAATGCAACCAGAAAAATCGTTCTCGCACTTTCCTTAGCATCCTCTTGACACCTAGATGACTCCCTGGTACACCCTCATGTATCTTGCGGAGAACATCTGGTACTCTCGCCCTTGGGACAATTATCTGAAAATAGAACTCTCTACCGTTAGCCCATTTCCGGTAGAATATTCCGTTTTGAAGTATCAGACTGTCCCATTGCTCCCAGTACGCCTTAGTGACAGCGCCAGTGGGTGCAACCTCACTCCAGATTGGTTTTACGTCACCGCGTTTCTTCCATGTGATGATGTGCCGAAGGTCGTCATCTCTTTCTTGAGCCTTCTTCATAGCATCATTTTCCAAGAGACCCAAAGTATTTGTCTTTGTTCTTCCGCTCCGTGCCTGGGAGGTAACAGTTATCGGGGCTCTCTCCACGTTGTCCAATACTCGCCACCTAGTCCTGGATTCTATTCGTTTCCCCTTATCCCGGGCAGGGGACGAAACTGCTTGCTTCCTCAGCTCCTCTATCTGTTCCTCGATCCTTTCCATCCTTGCCATCTGGGTCTTCTTCTGCGGGCAGTTGAGCTGAAGATGGCCCTCTCACCGCACTTATAGCACATGGCTTTAAATCTTTTCCTCGTAGGAGCCTTAACTTCCTTGATTTCCTCAGAGACCTTGTGGATCTTATGGGTCTGTCGTATATCATGGCGAACAGCCTCGACCTCCAAAGCATGCGCCAATGCTTCCTTTAGCGAGGTATGGTGACCAAGTCTTACTGCAGCTCTGACCTCCAGGTCTTTGATTCCGTCGACAAATCCTTGAACAATATTTGTGTCGACCATCTTGGTGTCAGCTCCTGGGTATGCCTTCCTGACGAGTTTTTCAATTTCCAACGCCCATTGTTGAAGCCCTTCTTCTGAGCGTTGGACTCTGTCACGCAGTTGGGCACGGAACACGTGCTCCAGGTGTCGCTCCCCGTATCTGGATTCCAGTGCCTCCATCAGGTCTTGGAACCCATTTCCCGTATGTGGCAGTGCCTCCAGGACCGACAAAGCTTGCCCTCTGAGTGCAACAGTGAGAGCGGTCAGGCATTGCTCCTCCGTCCATCCGTTTGCGGTAGCAACAGTCTGAAATTGCCGTCGATAAGCGTTCCAAGAAGTAGTGCCGTCGTATGGCGGCACCTTGACTCTTGGCCCTTGCGTCACTCCAGTGGCTCCACTAGACACCGTAACTCCCGTAGTTTCAAGGCGCACTACTCTCTTCTGCAGTTCAGTGAATCCGGTTTTCAAATTTTCCACAACCGACTCTAACCCGGTAACTCGTTCATTCCAGCCAGCCAGCGGCATTCATTGCTATGCGGATGATAGTACAGGTGATGCTGTATATACCGGCTCCCCCAATATTTCTCGGCAAAATGTCACTGAGAGTCGAAACGAACTTGTGTCTAAGGTGGAGGTGAGTGAAAAAACGGGATTCTTCAGTCAAAAGCGGGACAAAGTAAAAAAAGGTGTAAAAACAATAAGTTTTTTTAATTTTATCTTTTTATTTGCGTTAAAATATCGTTTACGTGTGTTTTTTTTAATTTTATCCTTTTATTTGCGTTAAAATAATATCGTTTACGTGTCAATAGATAGCAAAAGTAGCGAAAGAAAATCCATCCCTCTGCCTCCCACACTCTTATCTTTCTCATTAGGTACGCATCTTTCTTTCTCAGCACGCTGCACCCGCAAAGCGGGACTGAGCCTGTCCCGCGCGGGACATTCAATTTTGATGAAAAAATCGGGACGTCCCGCCAAAATCGGGACGTCTGGCAACGCTGATATAAAACTGATGTTTTATTTAAATTTTTCAAGAAAATATATTTTACAAATCTTTCTAGGCTTATTCTTATTATTTATGTACAAATAAACTTACATATAACAAGCGCGATAAATTTGATCTTAAATTACTAGTGTGATGACGTCACATCCAAATCGGAAGTACCCCAAAAGCGTTAGAGTCAGTACAAATTAAAAAATATAAAATAATATTTTTAAATCGACTTTATTTATCAATCATAAACTTTTATTTGATGATAAGGGTGAAATATATACATATTTCTAGTATATGCATTGAACAAATGCTCAGCGGCTCAAGCGTCAAGAGAAACAACAGACAAACCACAATAATAATGTTAATATTATCGTGTATATTCCAGGGGTGTGCTTCTACAACATGCGTCGTCACAGCGCGCTGTACCCAATGCTGTCGTCGACGGCGGCGCAGTCCTCCATGCGGCTCATATACGCCGCGTCGTGGCGGGCCTCGCTCCTGGTGGACGCGGCTAAGGTATTTTTTAGGGTTCCGTACCTTAAGGGTAAGAACGGGACCCTATTACTGAGACTTCGATATCTGTCTGTCCGTTTGTCAGTCTCCAGGCTGTATCTCAAGAACCGCTATAGCTAGATTTTTGAAATTTTCACAAATTGTGTATATCTGTTGCCGCTTTAACAACAAATAATAAAAACAAAATAAATTAAATATTTAAGGAGGTTCCCATACAACAAACGTAATTTTTTTGCTATTTTTCCTCAATATCAATAATGGCAATTCAAAATACTCTGAACTGTATTTATACTTTTTTTAATAAAATAAATGGCAAACGGGTCACCTGATGAAAAGCAACTACCGTCGCCCATGGACACTCGCAACATTAGAAGAGCTGCAGGTGCGTTGCCGGCCTTTTAAGAGGGAATACGCTCTCTTCTTGAAGGTTTGAAGGTAAATAGACAAACTTCACATTAGGGATTCGTTAAAATATATATATTTAGTCGGTATTAGGCTCGTACATACTTAGGTTACATTGAAATGCGTGCTGATCGCATCGCTTTGCATTTGGCACTGTCTTAAAAAATGCTTCAACTACATCGAAATGCAGTTTTAAGTCTTAGATCTCACAAAATTTCTAAGGGGGGTTCACAACATTTGAAATTGAAATTGTGGTTACATGCATGTTACATGTTTTTTTCAACATTTAAATAATTATTTTTTATTTGCAGGTGTTGGCGAGCTCAGTGAGACAATGTAACCTGCCCCCGGGTCTGCTGTACACCTGCAAGTCACAGTTCTGGCTGACGCTGCCTTCTGAAGGTATGTACCATGGTCCATGGAAGAAATTCATAGGTAGTTGACAGACCTACGTCAGTTAATCGGGTTATGCCTATGACGTAGGTTACACAATCAGTTTCTCATCAATCTGATCCATCAATCTGGTACAGATTGATAAGAAACTGATTGTCTAACCCACTGATTGATGGTCTGAACATTTTTTTAATATGTATTTTTTATAACCATCAGTATTCCGTCAATCAGATTGATGAGAAACTGATCGTGTAACCTACGTCTATTTTTTATAACCATCAATCTGGGCGTCAATTTCAGATTGGCTCCAGATTGATGTCCCCCCCCATAATAGAGATACATAATATGTATACCGAGCGGTGTTGACACCAATATGCAATTCAGATCAATACCCGATTAGGCTAATTGATAACATAATTGATTCCTAATTAGCGCAAAACGAAAATAAACAAGTGATAATATTACATTGACACCGTCTCACGTCTGATTCACAATTCCCATTTGAATCAGATTAGGAAACTTACAGCATGGTTATTGGTCAGCGCTAGAATACTAATTTTATTAAATCTTTAATATGTACATCAAAATAGTATATTTTTAGGGTTCCGTACCCCAAGGTAAAAACGGGACCCTATTACTAAGACTTCGTTGTCTGTCCGTCTGTCTGTCTGTCTGTCTCCAGGCTGTAACTCAAGAACCGCTATAGCTAGACTTCTGAAATTTTCACAGATTGTTCATATCTGTTGCCGCTATAACAACAAATACTAAAAATAAAATAAAGTTAATATTTAAGGGGGGCTCCCATACAAGAAACTGCCTTTATTGCTCGTAATCAATAATGGTAACTAGCTAGGCACTTGAAATTTTCACAAAATCCTTAATTATATTTGTTCTTTATTAATTAATAATAAAATTAAAGTAAAGAAAATATTTAAGGGGGGCTTCCATACAAAAAACACAATTTTTTGTCTACTTTAGCTCTATACCGGTACGGAACCCTTCGTGCGCGAGTCTCACTCGCACTTGGCCGATTTTTTTGTAATAAAAACATGATATTTATTCGCAGGTGATGCCGTTGATGATGATGATTTTATGGATGTCTCCATGGAGCCAGTACCAACTACTTCTAGTTCACAGGTATGTTATCCTTTGTATGCAGTTTTATAAAGTATTATTTTTACTTTAAGTATTATTTACAAACCTATTTAGGATTTAAAAGCTAGGATACCATCATTGTGTATGTTTTCATTTTGACTTCAGTTTCAAGCACATTTTAAAAAATCTCTGATTTATCATGTTCATCATTAGAATTAATGGAGTTTTCGAGATAAAAACTACACCGGAGCAGCGCAAAATTAAAATTCGCATAGAAAACCACTTTTCAGTAGACATTTAAATTTCGAATGTCAAGTGGTTGACCAATCAGTGATCTCTAGTTTTTTCCTGCGGGATGATTCTCAATTCCCGTTCGACTCGGATTCGGAAATTGACCGCGTGGTGATTGGTCAAAACTTAACTCGGCGAGCGTTTATTGGCTGTCGCGCGGTGAAGCGTTCGAATCTGGAAAAAATGGGAATTATAATAAGGAATATTGCGTAAATGGTGCGCGTAAAGGACGCTACTAGCGCGTACAGAATATAACCTGTCATATCAGTATATTGACAGAAACGTTGTCAAACGTAAAAAAAAATATTTAGCGTCTGTGCTGAGGCTGTCATTGAAGTCTGGCGTGAAAACATTGTAGTAATATATCCATTTGCAAATGCTCTAGTGTGGTTTGTATTTCTAAAACGCTGTATGTTATAACAACACTGACCTCCATTATACAAGTACGCTGGACATAAGATACCCAGCTGTTTTTTGTGCCTATTTGAAGCGGAATCAGCGCCCCCAATGCGGGGGAAAAGAACTAAATCTGACGTAACTTGCAAATGGCCGCTCAATCGCTATTGGTTGTAGAAACCAAAGAGAATATAATGACTACGGTGGTAGAAACTAGTATTAGTTCCAAGTACTCCCACTACTGCTATCAGCGCCAATATGGCGACTTTTAAACGTCATGTTTACGTCAGATTTAGTTCTCTTCCCCCGCATTGGGGCGCTGATTCCGCTTCAAATAGGCACAAAAAACAGCTGTCATTTCAAAGGGTATCATAGGTCCAGCGTACTTGTATAATGGAGGTCAGTGTATATACAAGGACTGTCTTTCTCAGAATCGCGGCTGTATGTCAAGACGGCACTGGCAGATGGTGACACACTGTTTACCTGTGTCAAACAATACGTAACAAAAAAAAAAAGAAAATTAACAGCCGTTCAAATTCGAAAAAAGAAAATGGCCGCTATTTTAGTAATTTCATAGTCAAATGTAAAATGAAATCGTATTTTTATAATCATTTTAGTCAAAATTGTTTTAGTAAAATTTAATTAGTACATAATAAGCTAATTAGTAAAATTTAAGTATGTTCCCTATGGGTTTAAACTTTAAAGGGTTTAATTTTCCTTGTTTTACAACCATGCATAATCCCTAATACCAATAGAAAGGTCCACATCATGTTTACAAAAAATAATTACTGTACTCTGGCGAAACATGGCGGTAGCGGTCATTGATTAACTGTCAAAAACTTGTCATTTTCTATAAAAACCGCGATTGACAATGAAGTGTCAGATGTTGTCAATCGCGGCTTTGTATAGAAAATGACAAGTTTTTGACAGGGAGCTAATGACCGCTACCGCCATGTTTCGCCGAGTACAGTATAGCTAAATACAAAAGTTATAGCTACGCACTTTTTGTATTTTCCTGTCAGACCACTTTTTAAAGTAGGTACTATGCAAAGACAAAACATAGTATACTTAGTGTAAACAGTTTTGATCTTTATATTATCAGTAAAAGGGTTAATCAGACACGGTCAAAGATAATTTACTATCGATAACGTATCAACTTCACTTCCTACATCTCTTTGTTCGTTAGTTGATATTACTACAATAATCAAATGTTATTGTTTGTTTAACGGTGAACCCGTGACTTGTGGATAACTTTACTTTGACCTTACATTTACCTCACCATAGTCTCCTACTGCCGCACTTAGGCCCGTATTTTTGGTCAGTACTTAAGATGCGACCCGATCTCAAGACGGGGTTCGGCTCTGTGATTGGTGCAAATTTTGACAGCCAACCAATCACAGAGCCTGAACCGTGTCTTGAGACCGAGACCGTGTCTTGATGCACATCTTGAGTACTGACCAAAAATACGGGCCTTAGAGACGAATATTAATTACTTTACTGTAAGCGGGCCCCTAGACGAATATTGTGCAATATTATTAACCATTTAGGGTAGATATTGAACGCGACCGCCTTTCAATTTTATTGTCAAATTAATTGTATAATACTGTTGTTCAATGATATTGCACAATAAAATTGATCGTCTAGCCTCTAGGGGCCAACTAAGTGAATGAAGATTTTGGCATAAGACCCATACATTATCTATCAAACTCTTCATTTAATTACAATATAGTAATCAAAACTCGTCTCCGGTACCGTTCCAATCAACGCGGCAAGCGACCGCGACTGACAAAAATCAAAATAAAATGCCACTACACATGCTATTACGTAGGCTACACCTTCAGTTTCTCATCAATCTGATCCATCAATCTGGTAAAGATTAACGCGAAACTGAACGCCTAACCCACGGATTGATGGACTGCGGGCCGATTCTGTATCGTACATTTGTGAGTTAATAACTGAGTTAGTAACGAAACCGAGGAGTGAGTAACGGAAAGTGCCACTTTTTGTATTCACTTGCATACAAAAGTGAGACTTTCGGTTGCTCACTCCTCCGTTTCGTTACTAACTCAGTGATTAACTCACAAATGTACGATACAGAATCGGCCCGCGGATCATTTTTTATTATGTACTTTTAGCAATCAATCTCAGATTGATGGACTGGTGGACTGAACTGATGCCAGATTGATCGTGTAACTTACGACTATACAGTTCGACAAGGCTGCTTATGAACGTGGCGAGAAAAGGAACTAACGCTTCTATCCATACAAAAACGTCATTTTTGACAGTTCTCCTTTACCAGCAGCGCCCATTGACATCATTGACATATTCATTTAAAGTCTTGTCGAACTGTAAGTTTAATTTTCTATCGACATTGGTCTAGCGACCCATGCCGCCGTCGCGTAGTGGTCTTGTGGTGACGTAGAGCAAAATAAAACCTAGGTCATAACAGGACATTTTAATTGAAATTTTATTGATCGCGGTCGCATGCGGCAAAGATCGGAACCACCCTTCGATCGTGGAAAAACGAGACACAATAGCTTATCTATTGTTGTCGCGGCCGGATGTGGCCGCTTGGGGCTTGATGAATTAAGTGCGGCAGTTCATATACCTAGTAAAAAAATTTACAGTACCAGATTTCACATTTATGTATATTTTGAATTTTTGTTAACCTGATCTCTGGTGCTAAATCTAACTAATTTTAGCGATTAAGAATATTTAAATAAATGAATCGTCTGTGATAGTAATTTTATTTTTTACCATCCCTAATTATAATAATAAACTAGCTGTTGCCCGCGACTTCGTACGCGTTAACATAGTAACAAAGATGGATAGCTTTCCCCTTTTTGTGGTTCCTTATACAAAGGGTAAAAACGGGACCCTATTTAAGCAAACGTCAAACGCAAACGTCAAAAAACTTTCATGCTTCTAACTCAAGAAATGATGGACTTTCATTGAATCTTTCAACCCCAATTTCACCCCCTTGGGGGTAGAATTACCAGAAACGCTTAAATACGTGTCCATTCATTTTTAATCAGTAGCACAAAAATAAAGTTTCATGTTTCTAACTCAAGAAATGACGGACTTTCATTTAAACTTTCAACCCCAATTTCACCCCCTTGGGGGTAGAATTTCCAAAAACGCTTAAATACCTATCCATTCATTTTTAATCAGAAGTCCGAAAACAAACTTTCATGTTCCTAACTTGAGAAATGACGGACTTTCATTTAAACTTTCAACCCCTATTTCACCCCCTTGGAGGTAGAATTTCCAAAAACGCTTAAGCACGTATTCAATCATTTTTAATCAGTAGCCCAAACCTAAAATTTCAAGTTTCTAACTTAAGAAATAACGGAATTTCATTCAAACTTTCAACCCCAATTTCACCCCCTTGGGGGTAGAATTTCCAAAAACGCTTAAATACGTATCCATTCATTTTTAATCAGTAACCCAAAAATAAAGTTTCATGTTTCTAACTCAAGAAATGACTGACTTTCATTCAAACTTTCAACCCGTATTTCACCCCCTTCGGGGTAAAATTTTCGAAATTCCTTCCTTAGTGGGTGTCAACTTAATAAAACAACCCTACTCACCAAATTTCGTGGCTGTAACTTTAACAGTTTTTGCTCAGCGATGATGAATCAGTCAGTCAGTCAGTCAGGACATGTAATTTTATAAGTATAGATAAAGATAATAATAGTATCTGTGGACTCTTCACACCACGTCAGTCTGGCCCCGTGCTAAGTACCTGAAGGACTTGTGTTACAGGTAGCAGACGATATTTAATACTTTTATACTATACATATATTTAAGATTTTTATTAAATGATACACATATTTAATACACATCCAAACCCGGGAAAATTGGAAACTTTTTGTTCCGTCGGCGGGATTCGAACCCGCGACCCCCGGCTTGAGCTGCCACACTTGCTGGGTTCGACATAATGCGACCTAATTTCGTAGGCCCGCCATGTGCCTAAAAATCGACTTCGCTGATAGTACACCTAAGCCACAAGTGACCCAGGCATTCACGGTTAAATGACCGCGATAAGACCGCATTGTGATAAGACATGCTTTGATGCTTTGTCGTGAACTCGCGACCCTAGTTATTTAGATTTTTTTTATGTAGACTATAAAGGCTATGGGCCAATATTAAAAATCATTAATTTAATATCCCGTTATCATTGTTATCTCTATAATATTGCTATATTATTACGCTCTACTTACATGCATAAGGCCACGTTTCCACTGACGCGGAGCGGAGCTTAGCGGTACCGAATTGACCAATCACCATGCTCGAAATCTTTGCTGTCATTCCGCTGGAATAGCACGATTTTTCAATTCGGGCACCGCTAAGTTCCGCTCCGCTTCAGTGGAGACACACCCATTAAGCATTAGCTTAATGCATACATCCCCAACACCATTTAAGGAGAATCGTTAGTCCGTTATGTTGTCTCTCATTCTAAAAAAGAAAGCATGATATGTTAGAGTAATACAAAGGTGTTTGGGTAAACCCAAGGGTAAACCATAAACTGTTACAGATCTTGCAATCTACGAGCGCGCGGCGCCGTTAGTTGTGTCATGTGTGGGTGACCATATACATGGCTCGCTCGCTATGACTGCTCCGTCGGGTACGCACACTAACTAAAATTTCTATTAACAATTACAACTTCAAATAAAGGCTACGCGCGCTCGTAGATTGCAAGAAGTATATATATAGTATATTATACATGGCGTTTTCTAATATCGTTGGTTATATGACTTCCAGCTTATCGAGACCTTGGTGGCTGGTCCGTACATCAATGGCTTCTACGTAGACAACGTCGATGTCAACTCCAGAATAGTGATACGACAGTAGAGTCTATGACACTGAAATCTGGATGTTATGGGATAGTGTTCATATATTTTTTATCTTTTATCAGTATATATCTAGCGATTAGTGACCTGCTAAGCTAAACTAGACTTGATATTCCAGAATAGAGAAAGAATTAAATATGTTTTATATTTGTTAAACATTTATTTTAGGATAGCATATAATATGACTTAGGTAGTATTGATAGTACTTTAGGTATAGGCGCATTCTTGATAAATTTTATGTATGAGTAAGAGTTAATATTTATGGGTCTTCTTACTAGATTAGATTTTTAGATTAGATATAATGTAAGCTAGATAAGCTTATTGGTTATTAGGTTAAGAAGATAAAATGTCGCAAGGCCAACATATAAATAAGAGTGTTAAGACAGATTTAAATAGTTTTAACTACTTCGATCATGTAGCAATCATATTAATAAAGATTTACATAGTCCATTATATCTTATTTATTCTAAAAAATATTGTTTTATTTCCACCTAAAACTATAGCCAACCTATTTGTCTTTACGCTTACTAATCAAAAGCCATTGAATGAAAACAATAAAAAAGTAGATGTGTCAAGTCGTACGTTTGACACTGACATTGACAGCTGTCAAAATTTATTTCGGATCGTTTCGGTTGTTTGTGGAGCTTCAGCTATTTATTATTTTGGTTTTTATCTAACAATTATCTCAATTGTCGATTGCATTGTGTTGTAAATTTTCCCATTTGATAATCTGATACTATATTAAAGTTGCAAGCCGTTACCAGAAAACTTTGAAGATGGCATTTGTGGTGAGCTCTTTGTAGATACAATTAAATAATTGCAGGGCGTATTCGGCATTCTGGTGACGTCAACTGTGTTCAATTAACTAAAATGACTAAGCGCGGGAACTTTTTTCTATAATTCTAGTGAATTGTTCGCATGCGATAAGTTTTTGTTGGGCTTGACCTTCATGAACAGCAGTCCATTAGTCATTTGTTTACTTTAAAGTCACTATAATATTGATCAACATTACAACTTAAATACTTTGCCCCTTAGCCATTTTATAACATAAAAGTAGTTATTTATGTAAAGACTAACAAACATAAAAAGTGCTAAGCTTGCAACAGTACTAGATAATTGTTACTTTACTACCATCGCAAATGCAGAAGGAACCTACCGTCGTTGGTGTCCCCAACTTTAACGCGGCAGAAGATGCCGCAGCTCTGCGAGCAGCCATGAAGGGCTTTGGAACGGACGAGCAAGCCATCATTGACATCCTCACTAGCCGTTCCAATGTCCAGAGACAGGCTATTGCTCAGGCTTTTACTCATGAATATGGAAGGGTAAGGAATTCTTTGATTTTTTTTATGAAAATGTGGAAAACCTTCTGGCGATACTGTAAATGGGAACCATCTTACTTATTTACTTTTATAGTATTATACATATACTTTGGCTAGTATTATAAATGCAAAAGTGTGTCTGTCTGTCTGTTACCTCTTCACGCCCAAACTGCTGAACTCCTCTTGCTGAAATTTGGCATACTTTGAGTCCCAAGAAAGGACATAGGATACTTTTCATCCCGGAAAAATGTACGGTTTCGGCGTAATAAACGAATTTTGGCGCAACGGAGTTGCGGGCGTCATCAAGTAAACCACATTTTTTCAATTACAGAACTTAATTGATGACCTCAAGTCAGAGCTCGGTGGTCACTTTGAGGATGTGATTGTTGCTCTAATGATGCCCCCCGCGGAGTACCTGTGCCGGGAGCTGAACAACTGTATGGATGGCTTGGGCACAGACGAACATGTGCTGGTGGAAATCCTGTGCACGCGCTCCAAGAATGAGATTGCCGAGATTGTGCAGACTTATGAGAATTGTAAGTCTTTTCTTTCTTTTTTAAATAGATATAAAATTAGAATGCTTATGTAATCCATATCCATACTAATATTATAAATGCGAAAGTGTGTCTGTCTGTCTGTTACCGCTGAACCGATTTTGCTAAAATTTGGTATGGGGATACTTTGAGTCGTGGGAAAGGACATAGGATACTTTTTTATCCCGGAAAAATGTACGGTTCCCGCGCGATAAACGAATTTTGGCGCAACGAAGTTGCGGGCGTCCTCTAGTCAACTTATAAGTCGTTTTATTAAACAAGCAAGTTTATTTTAACTCAATGTTGCATGTAGAAAATATTTAAACTGTCTTTGTGTTTTAATTTCAATCTATTCTATTATTTTTTAAATATTATATTATATATGATAAAATCATCTCTCATGATTTTCTATAATTTAAAATTAATTACATAACTAACTTTTCAGTGTACAATCGTCCATTGGCTGAACACATGTGTTCTGAAACTTCTGGGGACTTTAGGAGACTGCTTACTCTTATAGTTACAGTAAGTAGTAGTAAAAATTTAGTTGGAAGTACCGTACTGAATTTAATTATTTCTTGATATTAATAAGTCACATCAATTTAAAATGCATTTAAAAACTAGACTAAAGAAAATGAAGTGTTTTTAATCCTTTGATCGCCAGTTCTTGGAAATCTTTTGTTATCGCGGCCCACTTGGGCCTTACGGGGATTGATAGGTTAAAGGGGAGTTGTTCATTATAAACTTCTACTACAAAATAATAAAAATAGGTAATGCTTTAATGAATAAGATGATTCACACAACTGCAGCTTGTGACTAACACTATGTATAAAGCTTATGCCATTTATTTATTCACACAACTGCAGCTTGTGACTAACACTATGTATAAAGCTTATGCCATTTATTTATTCACACAACTGCAGCTTGTGACTAACACTATGTATAAAGCTTATGCCATTTATTTATTCACACAACTGCAGCTTGTGACTAACACTATGTATAAAGCTTATGCCATTTATTTATTCACACAACTGCAGCTTGTGACTAACACTATGTATAAAGCTTATGCCATTTATTTATTCACACAACTGCAGCTTGTGACTAACACTATGTATAAAGCTTATGCCATTTATTTTCTATGCACTTTATTTGAATAAACATTTAATTGATTATGTAAAAAGTGCATAACATGAGGTGGGCCTTAATCAAACATTACGGAGAGCTAACTTAAAATCACTATTTAAACTCATATAACTTATTAATTCAAATCTTTATTTTGCTTCTGCTAATATACTACAAGAAATCTCCGAGTGAGTGACATTAATAATTTAAAATGTATAACAAAATACAAAAAAGCTCTAGCTTGCTAATGCCAAGCGATAAAAAAGTCAGTGTCAAGAAAAACACTAGCAAAACGCTGCCAATTAAAAAAAAACAAGATGTCACTCGCTCGGCGCGAACTTCCATACAACGCTGATGTGAAGGGTGCGCAGGGGGCGCGGGACGAGGAGGCGGGGGTGGACGCGGGGCGCGCGGCGGAGGCGGCGCAGCAGCTGTACGACGCCGGCGAGGGGAAGTGGGGGACGGACGAGGAGATCTTCAATAAGGTCAGTTCAAACCACCGCGGTTCCAAAGAGCTTTCGAGTTACAAAACTTCATGGTGACCGTAATATTCTGAACTATTTTGACGTATATTTACATATACAGGGTGTAACAAAACTAAGTGATAATACTTTAGGGTGTGTATGAGTGTTTTATATAGAGTTCACTGTGCAAGTTGCAGCACTGAACAGTAACTTTTGTGTGGGCAATCTCACTCATGACATTGGGTCGCTTGCACATCTTCTCTTCTTATATATAGAAATGGACTTTCAAATGTGTTAGAATGGCTGAATGGATTGGGCTGATTTTAGTCTTAAAATGTTCGTAGAAGTCCAGGGAAGGTTTTAAAATTTAAAGTGACACGAAGTTCACCGGGACAGCTAGTACATTATACAAATCACAAAAATTTTTGCTCTCACAGCGCTGCCATTTTCGCAGTGAACTCATTATTTAAGGGACATATACACACCCTAAATTATTATCACTTAGTTTTGTTACACCCTGTATGTCATTACAAAAAAAAAGATTCACACGCTATTTACAAATCACATCATTCTTTCATATAAATCGCGTGAGAACTGCACCTATTTTCGTTATACATCTATGTAATTAATAATTATAATTAATCCAAGCTAGACAAGGCAAAAATTATATTTTACTAATAATAGCAACAATATTTGTTGCCACCTACGAATAATAAAAGGTTGCCACTAATACATTTCAAAATATAAATAATACTAGATGACGCCCGCAACTCCGTTGCGCCAAAACTCGTTTATCGCGCGGGAACCGCACATTTTTCCGGGATAAAACTATCCTATGTCCTTTCGCGGGACTCAAAGTATTTCCATGCCAAATTTCAGCGAAATCGGTTCAGCGGTTTGAGCGTGAAGAGGTAACAGACAGACAGACAGACGGACAGATAGACAGACACACTTTCAAATTTATAATATTAGTATGGATATGGATATTTTGTGTAGATCCTGGCGCACGAGAGTTTCGCGCAGCTGCGTCTGATATTCGAGGCGTACAAAGACATCGCGGGGCGTACCATCGAGCAGGCCATCAAGGCCGAGATCGGCGGGGAACTCAAAGAGGCGCTGTCCGCTATCGGTATATTATAGTATGCTTTAGATCTAGTATGGACATTGCTACGTTATGTTTGTCCAGAAGTAAAACGTTTTTTCTAGATAAAAAGATTTTAATGTCCTTTCCGGGACTAAAAGTAGCACCATATCAAATTTCATCAAAATCGGTTCAGCAGTGAAGCAGAGAAATACTTTCGTTTTGATTGTTTTACGCGTCTACGACGTGCCTTTTTTGCCATTTTAAGTTATCTGAGACGCTTATTGCTTCAAGCCCCAAGCAGTCATCGGCGACCGCGATAACAATAGAAAGGCTATTGTGTCTCATTTTTCCACGATCGAAGGATTATTTATGTTTAGTTTATATGAATACATGTCCCCAACAGCCCCGTGCTAGGTTAGGTTAGTTTATGGCGGTGCGCCGTGACGTTTCAGTGGAGTGCGTGGAGAGCGCGCCGGCGTGGTTCGCGCAGCGGCTCCGCGACGCCATGCAGGGGATGGGCACCGACGACAGAACCCTCATCCGCATCGTCGTGAGCCGCTCCGAGCTCGACCTGGCCGCCATCAAGCGGGAGTACGAGAGACTCTACGATAAGACCCTGGAGAGCGAGATAAGGGTATGTCTGACTCGTGCCGTCTCTTTCAGTGGAGTGCGTGGAGAACGCGCCGGCGTGGTTCGCGCAGCGGCTCCGCGGGGCGATGCAGGGCGCCGGCACAGAAGATAAAATCCTTGTCCGGATTATCGCGACGCGGTCGGAGATCGACTTGGCTGCTATCAAGAGAGAGTACGAGAGACTGTACGATAAGACGCTGGAGAGCGATATCGCGGTTAGTACTGTGTGGTTTGTTAAAAGTGACCAGAAAAGTAAATATGTACATACATACATAATTAGAATAAGTATAATTTTTATCAAAAACTTTGCATCTGATACAAATATTGTACTTACATAATAAGCAGCAGAGTTCTTATGACTACAACGTTAGTTCTAAAGTTTTAAATAATAATTGTCTAAGCAAGATAATATTTTGAAACGTAGCTGTAATATTAGTTCCAGTGTCTGAAAGGCTGAAGTTTATATTAAAGCCTCTTTCTCTTCATTCATACTTAATATTATAAATGCGAAAGTGTGTCAGTCTGTCTGTTACCTCTTCACGCTCATACCACTTAACCAATTTAGCTAAAATTTGGTATGGAGATCCTTTGAGTCCCGAGAAGGGACATAGGATACTTTTTATCTCGGAAAAATTTACGGTTCCCTTCCCTCATCAAGTTCAAATACATACAAGGTATCCACGAGTAGCTTTTACCCAAACTAAATAGGTGGTATTTATTTTTCTGGTCATTATTTTTATACATCAACACTTTGAAAAAATAATGTTAGCACTGCATTACAAAAATTTAAGCACAATAAAGCATGACCTAAATTTCAACGCTTTATTAAAATATGTGTAGCTTCATCGACCTTATATTGCTTTAACTTATTGTATGTGATTGTGATGTTGTAATGTGTTTTAAATTTGTATAATGCCACATTCACTGAACGGATTAGGAGGTAAGATTCAACCTTTATCAAATTAATAGAAAACAGAATAAAATAATGTTCAACAAATATGAAAAGTACCATATATTTTATTAAAAAAGATTATATTTTTGTGTATTTTTATATCACAAAATACTACTCTATGGCTAAATAATCACAGTACTTAAAGCACACTCAGAGACATACTACTGCAATAGTATATGCTTTTGAATGTACTGTAACTTCTTGGTGGAGATTCTTACATTATACATATAAAGTTTTACATGACCGGTTACAACACAATCATCCTCATAATTATTGTAATGAAACCGGTCGGTTAAAATAATAATATTATAAGAATCAAGTCGATTATGTGCAAGAAAAGTGTATAATTATTGCTTTGAAATGTGATTGTAGTGACTGAAAATGTATGAGAACCTTCACTTTGTAACTCCTTGAAAAATCATGTCTCTGAGTACGGCCTCTAGGGCCTTATCACACTGGCGATTAGCGAGCGATTTGAAAGCGACGCGACTGCGCAACGCACACGCCGCGATTGCGCGACGTGCACGCCGCGACAGCGCAACGTCGTCGCGGCGTGGCGTGGACACCATTTTGTACACTCGCAGTCGCGTCGCTTTCAAATCGCTCGCTAATCGCCAGTGTGATAAGGCCCTTAGACTATTTATTAGTCATATTTTAAAATATCTCCAATGTAAATAACTTCACTACAAAACCACTCTGTACACGCATACTAACGATGTCGCGTTTCTTTCTACCCGCATGTGCTATCGCCGCCATCTTGAACCGGAAATGCATCCATTTTGTTTTGGCGACACGGCAGCAGGGCGAGACTTCCGGTGACTACAAGAGGGCCCTCATCGCACTTCTGGGACCGGCCTAAGAAGTACAGAAGTAGAAGGAAACACTGGTGCAGCTTTAGTTTTGTATGTGCTAGCACGAATTTTGATATTATTTTTGCACTGTATTTTTATACTTTGATCTTTAAATTGTATTAGTAAGTGACCAGTGATCTGCCTAAAATGTTTAATACGGAATTAATTTCCATTGTGTTGTGGTAGTGTCAATGTTGTATTGTCTGATGTAGAAGGCTGTAGATTTTTTTTATAAATTTAAATATTTATAAATTTTATCATAACTAATAACTAAATATATTATTCTTAACATCGAACGTTGTTCAACAATTATTAGCATTTAAGTAATAATTATTTTAAATGAGGCCTGAATGAGCCGAACTGAGATTATTTATAATAGAGCCTTGATAAAATGTTACTATTTATGAAAATTATATTGGTTGTTATTGGCCTAAAGCATTCCAGTAGAATCCCACCCTATTCCTGTTTCGAGCTTTAATAAGTTACATGAGTAATAAAATGTAATAATACATATTATATTTGTTGTTTTATTTCAAGATTTCTTTAGTTGAGCCTACGTTGCCGCAAAATACAATATAAAAGCGGTTTTTAGCCGCGTAACTTTGTGTTTGTGTGCGAGACGCCTTTACGCCATCTAGCGACAAGTATTTAATTTATTCATCGATTTTAAACTATGCATAATTATTAAACTTCATGTCTGTTCTGCGCTCCTGGTACGAAACCAATATTTTCACGTCTACCCTAAGTTTAAAATGTCAACTATGTAAAATGATTAACTCATTCTACGCAGATTTGAACTTCACGTCTGTTCTGCGCTCCTGGTACCAAACGATCATTTTCACGTCTACCCTCAAATTTAAAATGTCAATTTGTAAAACGTTACTTCAACTACGCATATTTAAATTTTAAACTACTAGTCTGTTCTGATCTCCTGGTACAAGACAAAATATTTTCGCTTCTACCCTCAAATTTAAAATTAATTATTATAAGGCTTTCTTCATCTATACTTGTAAAATTACATGTCCTGACTGACTGATTGACTGACTGACTGACTGATTCATCATCGCTGAGCAAAAACTGTTAAAGTTACAGCCACGAAATTTGGTGAGTAGGGTTGTTTTGTTAAGTAGACACCCACTAAGGAAGGAATTTTGAAAATTTTACCCCGAAGGGGGTGAAATAGGGGTTGAAAGTTTGAATGAAAGTCCGCCATTTCTTGAGTTAGAAACATGAAACTTTATTTTTGGGTTACTGATTAAAAATGAATGGATACGTATTTAAGCGTTTTTGGAAATTCTACCCCCAAGGGGGTGAAATCGGGGTTGAAAGTTTGAATAAAAGTCCGTTACTTCTTGAGTTAGAAACATGAAATTTTATGTTTGGGCTACTGATTAAAAATGATTGGATACGTGTTTAAGCGTTTTTGGAAAATCTACCCCCAAGGGGGTAAAATAGGGGTTGAAAGTTTAAATGAAAGTCCGTCATTTCTTAAGTTAGAAACATGAAAGTTTATTTTTGGACTGCTGATTAAATATGAATGGATAGGTATTTAAGCGTTTTTGGAAATTCTACCCCCAAGGGGGTGAAATTGGGGTTGAAAGTTTGAATGAAAGTCCGTCATTTCTTTAGTTAGAAACATGAAACTTTATTTTTGTGCTACTGATTAAAAATGAATGGATACGTATTTAAGCGTTTCTGGTAATTCTACCCCCAATGAGGTGAAATTGGGGTAGAAAGTTTCAATGAAAGTCCGTCATTTCTTGAGGAAACATGAAAGTTTATTGACGTTTGCGTTTGACGTTTGCTTGAATAGGGTCCCGTTTTTACCCTTTTTATAAGGAACCACAAAGAGGGGAAAACTATCCATCTTTGTTATTATACTATGTTAACGCGGACGAAGTCGTGGGCAACAGCTAGTAATATATAAACTGTACGTCTGTTCTGATCTCCTGGTACTAAACGAGTATTTTCACATCTACCCTCTTTGCCAAGTAAGTAAAACGTTACTTCAACTACGCATATTAAAACATCACGTCTCATCTTATCTCCCTAATACAAAACGATTATTCTCACACTTCCCCTCAATAAATTTAACGTGTCAATAAAGTAAAACGCGAAATGAAAAGTGTAGTCTGCACTTATTTACTTATCTCCATAATTACACAGGCTCGGCAACACACGATACTGGCAGGTCTCCGGCACACATCCGCTCTGGTCCAAGACTCTCGCTGTAATGATGTGTGCTACCCCCACATACCATGCGCACGAGACTGTGTTATAACTATTATGATAGTTATACACTAAGCACATACCTACACTATAAAAAGGAAGATTGAACGTATAAAAATAAAACCACAAAGTTAAAGCAATTAATTTTTTATTTATTCTTATAAATAATATCTTAGCCTCTTATTGATTTTGCTCTACGTAAGCCCTATCACTTAATACGGAGATACTGGAGCTAGCTGTACATGGCAGTTCTACGCGGCTCAAACCTTATAAATATTGAAGCCTGGCCAGTTATATAAAAAACTACAAACAATGTGATTGGATGAAAATATACACTCGTCCACACCGCAAAAGTTGAGTAATATTATGCTTTTTCTATCACTAATCCGAATAAGGACGTGTCAAAATTGTTATAGCACATGATTTTCGTATTTTTACGGAAATGACGGACGATGTATATAAGGCGCAGCGCAGACGACAGACTATCCGTGACGCACTTTTTAGTCAGTGGGAAATAGAACCTATGCAGACTAACGCACACGACGCGCAAAACGACAGACTATCCGTGATGCACTTTTTAGTCTGTGGGAAATAGAACCTATGCAATAATATGCAGTAACGCACACGACGCGCAAAAAGTCCGCATATAATTGCATAGGTTCTATTTCCACAGACAAAAAGTGCGTCACGGATAGTCTGTCGTCTGCGCTGCGCCTAAAACGATTTCCCTGAACTATCAATAAATGTTTATGTTTTACATATCACATTTCTCATTCCCACACACTGTACAATATATAGCGACGTTACTTCAGAAGGCGGTAGTGAATCATAAGGGCCGCGCCACATCGGAATGGCAGCGGCGCGGCGAGCACTTTAGTTGTCATATGATTTTAAACTTTATCTTAAGTGTAATACATAGTATCACTTGAGAAGTCTACGGCCGCTCGTGGCCGCTGGCGGGCGCGATTTCTCAAGCTATTACGTATTACAATAATGAAGATAAAGTTTAAAATCATACACTGAAAGTGCTCGCCGCGCCGCTGCCATTCCGGTGTGGCGCGGCCCTAACATTTCCATTCGTTTCATGAATACCAATCACATTTTGTGGCTTTTATATTCCTGGTCAGAGCATACGAGCTATGTGCGTTCGGGAAGCGTGGGGTAATGGTACAGGGTACAGTTCCCGTCACGGCGAATGGACTGGGCAGTGCACATAATATACAAGGCGTAACAAAACAAAGTGATAACACCTCAGGGTGAGTATGTGTCCCTTATGTAGAGTTCACTGTGTAAGTAGCAGCGCTATAAGAGTAACTTTTTTTAATGACATACAGGTAACTTTTTTTCTTATATATAGAAATGGACTTTCAAATGTGTTAGAATGGCTGAATGGATTGGGCTGATTTTAGTCTTAAAAGTTCACCGGGACAGCTAGTACATTATACAAATCACAAAAATTTTTGCTCTCACAGCGCTGCCATTTTCGCAGTGAACTCATTATTTAAGGGACATATACACACCCTAAATTATTATCACTTAGTTTTGTTACACCCTGTATGTCATTACAAAAAAAAAGATTCACACGCTATTTACAAATCACATCATTCTTTCATATAAATCGCGTGAGAACTGCACCTATTTTCGTTATACATCTATGTAATTAATAATTATAATTAATCCAAGCTAGACAAGGCAAAAATTATATTTTACTAATAATAGCAACAATATTTGTTGCCACCTACGAATAATAAAAGGTTGCCACTAATACATTTCAAAATATAAATAATACTAGATGACGCCCGCAACTCCGTTGCGCCAAAACTCGTTTATCGCGCGGGAACCGCACATTTTTCCGGGATAAAACTATCCTATGTCCTTTCGCGGGACTCAAAGTATTTCCATGCCAAATTTCAGCGAAATCGGTACAGCGGTTTGAGCGTGAAGAGGTAACAGACAGACAGACAGACGGACAGATAGACAGACACGCTTTCAAATTTATAATATTAGTATAGAAGTATGGATATGGATATTTTGTGTAGATCCTGGCGCACGAGAGTTTCGCGCAGCTGCGTCTGATATTCGAGGCGTACAAAGACATCGCGGGGCGTACCATCGAGCAGGCCATCAAGGCCGAGATCGGCGGGGAACTCAAAGAGGCGCTGTCCGCTATCGGTATATTATAGTATGCTTAAGATCTAGTATGGACATTGCTACGTAATGTTTGTCCAGAAGTAAAACGTTTTTTCTAGATAAAAAGATTTTAATGTCCTTTCCGGGACTAAAAGTAGCACCATATCAAATTTCATCAAAATCGGTTCAGCAGTGAAGCAGAGAAATACTTTCGTTTTGATTGTTTTACGCGTCTACGACGTGCCTTTTTTGCCATTTTAAGTTATCTGAGACGCTTATTGCTTCAAGCCCCAAGCAGTCATCGGCGACCGCGATAACAATAGAAAGGCTATTGTGTCTCGTTTTTCCACGATCGAAGGATTATTTATGTTTAGTTTATATGAATACATGTCCCCAACAGCCCCGTGCTAGGTTAGGTTAGTTTATGGCGGTGCGCCGTGACGTTTCAGTGGAGTGCGTGGAGAGCGCGCCGGCGTGGTTCGCGCAGCGGCTCCGCGACGCCATGCAGGGGATGGGCACCGACGACAGAACCCTCATCCGCATCGTCGTGAGCCGCTCCGAGCTCGACCTGGCCGCCATCAAGCGGGAGTACGAGAGACTCTACGATAAGACCCTGGAGAGCGAGATAAGGGTATGTCTGACTCGTGCCGTCTCTTTCAGTGGAGTGCGTGGAGAACGCGCCGGCGTGGTTCGCGCAGCGGCTCCGCGGGGCGATGCAGGGCGCCGGCACAGAAGATAAAATCCTTGTCCGGATTATCGCGACGCGGTCGGAGATCGACTTGGCTGCTATCAAGAGAGAGTACGAGAGACTGTACGATAAGACGCTGGAGAGCGATATCGCGGTTAGTACTGTGTGGTTTGTTAAAAGTGACCAGAAAAGTAAATATGTACATACATACATAATTAGAATAAGTATAATTTTTATCAAAAACTTTGCATCTGATACAAATATTGTACTTACATAATAAGCAGCAGAGTTCTTATGACTACAACGTTAGTTCTAAAGTTTTAAATAATAATTGTCTAAGCAAGATAATATTTTGAAACGTAGCTGTAATATTAGTTCCAGTGTCTGAAAGGCTGAAGTTTATATTAAAGCCTCTTTCTCTTCATTCATACTTAATATTATAAATGCGAAAGTGTGTCAGTCTGTCTGTTACCTCTTCACGCTCATACCACTTAACCAATTTAGCTAAAATTTGGTATGGAGATCCTTTGAGTCCCGAGAAGGGACATAGGATACTTTTTATCTCGGAAAAATTTACGGTTCCCTTCCCTCATCAAGTTCAAATACATACAAGGTATCCACGAGTAGCTTTTACCCAAACTAAATAGGTGGTATTTATTTTTCTGGTCATTATTTTTATACATCAACACTTTGAAAAAATAATGTTAGCACTGCATTACAAAAATTTAAGCACAATAAAGCATGACCTAAATTTCAACGCTTTATTAAAATATGTGTAGCTTCATCGACCTTATATTGCTTTAACTTATTGTATGTGATTGTCATGTTGTAATGTGTTTTAAATTTGTATAATGCCACATTCACTGAACGGATTAGGAGGTAAGATTCAACCTTTATCAAATTAATAGAAAACAGAATAAAATAATGTTCAACAAATATGAAAAGTACCATATATTTTATTAAAAAAGATTATATTTTTGTGTATTTTTATATCACAAAATACTACTCTATGGCTAAATAATCACAGTACTTAAAGCACACTCAGAGACATACTACTGCAATAGTATATGCTTTTGAATGTACTGTAACTTCTTGGTGGAGATTCTTACATTATACATATTAAAGTTTTACATGACCGGTTACAACACAATCATCCTCATAATTATTGTAATGAAACCGGTCGGTTAAAATAATAATATTATAAGAATCAAGTCGATTATGTGCAAGAAAATTGTATAATTATTGCTTTGAAATGTGATTGTAGTGACTGAAAATGTATGAGAACCTTCACTTTGTAACTCCTTGAAAAATCATGTCTCTGAGTACGGCCTCTAGGGCCTTATCACACTGGCGATTAGCGAGCGATTTGAAAGCGACGCGACTGCGCAACGCACACGCCGCGATTGCGCGACGTGCACGCCGCGACAGCGCAACGTCGTCGCGGCGTGGCGTGGACACCATTTTGTACACTCGCAGTCGCGTCGCTTTCAAATCGCTCGCTAATCGCCAGTGTGATAAGGCCCTTAGACTATTTATTAGTCATATTTTAAAATATCTCCAATGTAAATAACTTCACTACAAAACCACTCTGTACACGCATACTAACGATGTCGCGTTTCTTTCTACCCGCATGTGCTATCGCCGCCATCTTGAACCGGAAATGCATCCATTTTGTTTTGGCGACACGGCAGCAGGGCGAGACTTCCGGTGACTACAAGAGGGCCCTCATCGCACTTCTGGGACCGGCCTAAGAAGTACAGAAGTAGAAGGAAACACTGGTGCAGCTTTAGTTTTGTATGTGCTAGCACGAATTTTGATATTATTTTTGCACTGTATTTTTATACTTTGATCTTTAAATTGTATTAGTAAGTGACCAGTGATCTGCCTAAAATGTTTAATACGGAATTAATTTCCATTGTGTTGTGGTAGTGTCAATGTTGTATTGTCTGATGTAGAAGGCTGTAGATTTTTTTTATAAATTTAAATATTTATAAATTTTATCATAACTAATAACTAAATATATTATTCTTAACATCGAACGTTGTTCAACAATTATTAGCATTTAAGTAATAATTATTTTAAATGAGGCCTGAATGAGCCGAACTGAGATTATTTATAATAGAGCCTTGATAAAATGTTACTATTTATGAAAATTATATTGGTTGTTATTGGCCTAAAGCATTCCAGTAGAATCCCACCCTATTCCTGTTTCGAGCTTTAATAAGTTACATGAGTAATAAAATGTAATAATACATATTATATTTGTTGTTTTATTTCAAGATTTCTTTAGTTGAGCCTACGTTGCCGCAAAATACAATATAAAAGCGGTTTTTAGCCGCGTAACTTTGTGTTTGTGTGCGAGACGCCTTTACGCCATCTAGCGACAAGTATTTAATTTATTCATCGATTTTAAACTATGCATAATTATTAAACTTCATGTCTGTTCTGCGCTCCTGGTACGAAACCAATATTTTCACGTCTACCCTAAGTTTAAAATGTCAACTATGTAAAATGATTAACTCATTCTACGCAGATTTGAACTTCACGTCTGTTCTGCGCTCCTGGTACCAAACGATCATTTTCACGTCTACCCTCAAATTTAAAATGTCAATTTGTAAAACGTTACTTCAACTACGCATATTTAAATTTTAAACTACTAGTCTGTTCTGATCTCCTGGTACAAGACAAAATATTTTCGCTTCTACCCTCAAATTTAAAATTAATTATTATAAGGCTTTCTTCATCTATACTTGTAAAATTACATGTCCTGACTGACTGATTGACTGACTGACTGACTGATTCATCATCGCTGAGCAAAAACTGTTAAAGTTACAGCCACGAAATTTGGTGAGTAGGGTTGTTTTGTTAAGTAGACACCCACTAAGGAAGGAATTTTGAAAATTTTACCCCGAAGGGGGTGAAATAGGGGTTGAAAGTTTGAATGAAAGTCCGCCATTTCTTGAGTTAGAAACATGAAACTTTATTTTTGGGTTACTGATTAAAAATGAATGGATACGTATTTAAGCGTTTTTGGAAATTCTACCCCCAAGGGGGTGAAATCGGGGTTGAAAGTTTGAATAAAAGTCCGTTACTTCTTGAGTTAGAAACATGAAATTTTATGTTTGGGCTACTGATTAAAAATGATTGGATACGTGTTTAAGCGTTTTTGGAAAATCTACCCCCAAGGGGGTAAAATAGGGGTTGAAAGTTTAAATGAAAGTCCGTCATTTCTTAAGTTAGAAACATGAAAGTTTATTTTTGGACTGCTGATTAAATATGAATGGATAGGTATTTAAGCGTTTTTGGAAATTCTACCCCCAAGGGGGTGAAATTGGGGTTGAAAGTTTGAATGAAAGTCCGTCATTTCTTTAGTTAGAAACATGAAACTTTATTTTTGTGCTACTGATTAAAAATGAATGGATACGTATTTAAGCGTTTCTGGTAATTCTACCCCCAATGAGGTGAAATTGGGGTAGAAAGTTTCAATGAAAGTCCGTCATTTCTTGAGGAAACATGAAAGTTTATTGACGTTTGCGTTTGACGTTTGCTTGAATAGGGTCCCGTTTTTACCCTTTTTATAAGGAACCACAAAGAGGGGAAAACTATCCATCTTTGTTATTATACTATGTTAACGCGGACGAAGTCGTGGGCAACAGCTAGTAATATATAAACTGTACGTCTGTTCTGATCTCCTGGTACTAAACGAGTATTTTCACATCTACCCTCTTTGCCAAGTAAGTAAAACGTTACTTCAACTACGCATATTAAAACATCACGTCTCATCTTATCTCCCTAATACAAAACGATTATTCTCACACTTCCCCTCAATAAATTTAACGTGTCAATAAAGTAAAACGCGAAATGAAAAGTGTAGTCTGCACTTATTTACTTATCTCCATAATTACACAGGCTCGGCAACACACGATACTGGCAGGTCTCCGGCACACATCCGCTCTGGTCCAAGACTCTCGCTGTAATGATGTGTGCTACCCCCACATACCATGCGCACGAGACTGTGTTATAACTATTATGATAGTTATACACTAAGCACATACCTACACTATAAAAAGGAAGATTGAACGTATAAAAATAAAACCACAAAGTTAAAGCAATTAATTTTTTATTTATTCTTATAAATAATATCTTAGCCTCTTATTGATTTTGCTCTACGTAAGCCCTATCACTTAATACGGAGATACTGGAGCTAGCTGTACATGGCAGTTCTACGCGGCTCAAACCTTATAAATATTGAAGCCTGGCCAGTTATATAAAAAACTACAAACAATGTGATTGGATGAAAATATACACTCGTCCACACCGCAAAAGTTGAGTAATATTATGCTTTTTCTATCACTAATCCGAATAAGGACGTGTCAAAATTGTTATAGCACATGATTTTCGTATTTTTACGGAAATGACGGACGATGTATATAAGGCGCAGCGCAGACGACAGACTATCCGTGACGCACTTTTTAGTCAGTGGGAAATAGAACCTATGCAGACTAACGCACACGACGCGCAAAACGACAGACTATCCGTGATGCACTTTTTAGTCTGTGGGAAATAGAACCTATGCAATAATATGCAGTAACGCACACGACGCGCAAAAAGTCCGCATATAATTGCATAGGTTCTATTTCCACAGACAAAAAGTGCGTCACGGATAGTCTGTCGTCTGCGCTGCGCCTAAAACGATTTCCCTGAACTATCAATAAATGTTTATGTTTTACATATCACATTTCTCATTCCCACACACTGTACAATATATAGCGACGTTACTTCAGAAGGCGGTAGTGAATCATAAGGGCCGCGCCACATCGGAATGGCAGCGGCGCGGCGAGCACTTTAGTTGTCATATGATTTTAAACTTTATCTTAAGTGTAATACATAGTATCACTTGAGAAGTCTACGGCCGCTCGTGGCCGCTGGCGGGCGCGATTTCTCAAGCTATTACGTATTACAATAATGAAGATAAAGTTTAAAATCATACACTGAAAGTGCTCGCCGCGCCGCTGCCATTCCGGTGTGGCGCGGCCCTAACATTTCCATTCGTTTCATGAATACCAATCACATTTTGTGGCTTTTATATTCCTGGTCAGAGCATACGAGCTATGTGCGTTCGGGAAGCGTGGGGTAATGGTACAGGGTACAGTTCCCGTCACGGCGAATGGACTGGGCAGTGCACATAATATACAAGGCGTAACAAAACAAAGTGATAACACCTCAGGGTGAGTATGTGTCCCTTATGTAGAGTTCACTGTGTAAGTAGCAGCGCTATAAGAGTAACTTTTTTTAATGACATACAGGTAACTTTTTTTCTTATATATAGAAATGGACTTTCAAATGTGTTAGAATGGCTGAATGGATTGGGCTGATTTTAGTCTTAAAAGTTCACCGGGACAGCTAGTACATTATACAAATCACAAAAATTTTTGCTCTCACAGCGCTGCCATTTTCGCAGTGAACTCATTATTTAAGGGACATATACACACCCTAAATTATTATCACTTAGTTTTGTTACACCCTGTATGTCATTACAAAAAAAAAGATTCACACGCTATTTACAAATCACATCATTCTTTCATATAAATCGCGTGAGAACTGCACCTATTTTCGTTATACATCTATGTAATTAATAATTATAATTAATCCAAGCTAGACAAGGCAAAAATTATATTTTACTAATAATAGCAACAATATTTGTTGCCACCTACGAATAATAAAAGGTTGCCACTAATACATTTCAAAATATAAATAATACTAGATGACGCCCGCAACTCCGTTGCGCCAAAACTCGTTTATCGCGCGGGAACCGCACATTTTTCCGGGATAAAACTATCCTATGTCCTTTCGCGGGACTCAAAGTATTTCCATGCCAAATTTCAGCGAAATCGGTACAGCGGTTTGAGCGTGAAGAGGTAACAGACAGACAGACAGACGGACAGATAGACAGACACGCTTTCAAATTTATAATATTAGTATAGAAGTATGGATATGGATATTTTGTGTAGATCCTGGCGCACGAGAGTTTCGCGCAGCTGCGTCTGATATTCGAGGCGTACAAAGACATCGCGGGGCGTACCATCGAGCAGGCCATCAAGGCCGAGATCGGCGGGGAACTCAAAGAGGCGCTGTCCGCTATCGGTATATTATAGTATGCTTTAGATCTAGTATGGACATTGCTACGTAATGTTTGTCCAGAAGTAAAACGTTTTTTCTAGATAAAAAGATTTTAATGTCCTTTCCGGGACTAAAAGTAGCACCATATCAAATTTCATCAAAATCGGTTCAGCAGTGAAGCAGAGAAATACTTTCGTTTTGATTGTTTTACGCGTCTACGACGTGCCTTTTTTGCCATTTTAAGTTATCTGAGACGCTTATTGCTTCAAGCCCCAAGCAGTCATCGGCGACCGCGATAACAATAGAAAGGCTATTGTGTCTCATTTTTCCACGATCGAAGGATTATTTATGTTTAGTTTATATGAATACATGTCCCCAACAGCCCCGTGCTAGGTTAGGTTAGTTTATGGCGGTGCGCCGTGACGTTTCAGTGGAGTGCGTGGAGAGCGCGCCGGCGTGGTTCGCGCAGCGGCTCCGCGACGCCATGCAGGGGATGGGCACCGACGACAGAACCCTCATCCGCATCGTCGTGAGCCGCTCCGAGCTCGACCTGGCCGCCATCAAGCGGGAGTACGAGAGACTCTACGATAAGACCCTGGAGAGCGAGATAAGGGTATGTCTGACTCGTGCCGTCTCTTTCAGTGGAGTGCGTGGAGAACGCGCCGGCGTGGTTCGCGCAGCGGCTCCGCGGGGCGATGCAGGGCGCCGGCACAGAAGATAAAATCCTTGTCCGGATTATCGCGACGCGGTCGGAGATCGACTTGGCTGCTATCAAGAGAGAGTACGAGAGACTGTACGATAAGACGCTGGAGAGCGATATCGCGGTTAGTACTGTGTGGTTTGTTAAAAGTGACCAGAAAAGTAAATATGTACATACATACATAATTAGAATAAGTATAATTTTTATCAAAAACTTTGCATCTGATACAAATATTGTACTTACATAATAAGCAGCAGAGTTCTTATGACTACAACGTTAGTTCTAAAGTTTTAAATAATAATTGTCTAAGCAAGATAATATTTTGAAACGTAGCTGTAATATTAGTTCCAGTGTCTGAAAGGCTGAAGTTTATATTAAAGCCTCTTTCTCTTCATTCATACTTAATATTATAAATGCGAAAGTGTGTCAGTCTGTCTGTTACCTCTTCACGCTCATACCACTTAACCAATTTAGCTAAAATTTGGTATGGAGATCCTTTGAGTCCCGAGAAGGGACATAGGATACTTTTTATCTCGGAAAAATTTACGGTTCCCTTCCCTCATCAAGTTCAAATACATACAAGGTATCCACGAGTAGCTTTTACCCAAACTAAATAGGTGGTATTTATTTTTCTGGTCATTATTTTTATACATCAACACTTTGAAAAAATAATGTTAGCACTGCATTACAAAAATTTAAGCACAATAAAGCATGACCTAAATTTCAACGCTTTATTAAAATATGTGTAGCTTCATCGACCTTATATTGCTTTAACTTATTGTATGTGATTGTCATGTTGTAATGTGTTTTAAATTTGTATAATGCCACATTCACTGAACGGATTAGGAGGTAAGATTCAACCTTTATCAAATTAATAGAAAACAGAATAAAATAATGTTCAACAAATATGAAAAGTACCATATATTTTATTAAAAAAGATTATATTTTTGTGTATTTTTATATCACAAAATACTACTCTATGGCTAAATAATCACAGTACTTAAAGCACACTCAGAGACATACTACTGCAATAGTATATGCTTTTGAATGTACTGTAACTTCTTGGTGGAGATTCTTACATTATACATATTAAAGTTTTACATGACCGGTTACAACACAATCATCCTCATAATTATTGTAATGAAACCGGTCGGTTAAAATAATAATATTATAAGAATAAAGTCGATTATGTGCAAGAAAAGTGTATAATTATTGCTTTGAAATGTGATTGTAGTGACTGAAAATGTATGAGAACCTTCACTTTGTAACTCCTTGAAAAATCATGTCTCTGAGTACGGCCTCTAGGGCCTTATCACACTGGCGATTAGCGAGCGATTTGAAAGCGACGCGACTGCGCAACGCACACGCCGCGATTGCGCGACGTGCACGCCGCGACAGCGCAACGTCGTCGCGGCGTGGCGTGGACACCATTTTGTACACTCGCAGTCGCGTCGCTTTCAAATCGCTCGCTAATCGCCAGTGTGATAAGGCCCTTAGACTATTTATTAGTCATATTTTAAAATATCTCCAATGTAAATAACTTCACTACAAAACCACTCTGTACACGCATACTAACGATGTCGCGTTTCTTTCTACCCGCATGTGCTATCGCCGCCATCTTGAACCGGAAATGCATCCATTTTGTTTTGGCGACACGGCAGCAGGGCGAGACTTCCGGTGACTACAAGAGGGCCCTCATCGCACTTCTGGGACCGGCCTAAGAAGTACAGAATAGAAGGAAACACTGGTGCAGCTTTAGTTTTGTATGTGCTAGCACGAATTTTGATATTATTTTTGCACTGTATTTTTATACTTTGATCTTTAAATTGTATTAGTAAGTGACCAGTGATCTGCCTAAAATGTTTAATACGGAATTAATTTCCATTGTGTTGTGGTAGTGTCAATGTTGTATTGTCTGATGTAGAAGGCTGTAGATTTTTTTTTATAAATTTAAATATTTATAAATTTTATCATAACTAATAACTAAATATATTATTCTTAACATCGAACGTTGTTCAACAATTATTAGCATTTAAGTAATAATTATTTTAAATGAGGCCTGAATGAGCCGAACTGAGATTATTTATAATAGAGCCTTGATAAAATGTTACTATTTATGAAAATTATATTGGTTGTTATTGGCCTAAAGCATTCCAGTAGAATCCCACCCTATTCCTGTTTCGAGCTTTAATAAGTTACATGAGTAATAAAATGTAATAATACATATTATATTTGTTGTTTTATTTCAAGATTTCTTTAGTTGAGCCTACGTTGCCGCAAAATACAATATAAAAGCGGTTTTTAGCCGCGTAACTTTGTGTTTGTGTGCGAGACGCCTTTACGCCATCTAGCGACAAGTATTTAATTTATTCATCGATTTTAAACTATGCATAATTATTAAACTTCATGTCTGTTCTGCGCTCCTGGTACGAAACCAATATTTTCACGTCTACCCTAAGTTTAAAATGTCAACTATGTAAAATGATTAACTCATTCTACGCAGATTTGAACTTCACGTCTGTTCTGCGCTCCTGGTACCAAACGATCATTTTCACGTCTACCCTCAAATTTAAAATGTCAATTTGTAAAACGTTACTTCAACTACGCATATTTAAATTTTAAACTACTAGTCTGTTCTGATCTCCTGGTACAAGACAAAATATTTTCGCTTCTACCCTCAAATTTAAAATTAATTATTATAAGGCTTTCTTCATCTATACTTGTAAAATTACATGTCCTGACTGACTGATTGACTGACTGACTGACTGATTCATCATCGCTGAGCAAAAACTGTTAAAGTTACAGCCACGAAATTTGGTGAGTAGGGTTGTTTTGTTAAGTAGACACCCACTAAGGAAGGAATTTTGAAAATTTTACCCCGAAGGGGGTGAAATAGGGGTTGAAAGTTTGAATGAAAGTCCGCCATTTCTTGAGTTAGAAACATGAAACTTTATTTTTGGGTTACTGATTAAAAATGAATGGATACGTATTTAAGCGTTTTTGGAAATTCTACCCCCAAGGGGGTGAAATCGGGGTTGAAAGTTTGAATAAAAGTCCGTTACTTCTTGAGTTAGAAACATGAAATTTTATGTTTGGGCTACTGATTAAAAATGATTGGATACGTGTTTAAGCGTTTTTGGAAAATCTACCCCCAAGGGGGTAAAATAGGGGTTGAAAGTTTAAATGAAAGTCCGTCATTTCTTAAGTTAGAAACATGAAAGTTTATTTTTGGACTGCTGATTAAATATGAATGGATAGGTATTTAAGCGTTTTTGGAAATTCTACCCCCAAGGGGGTGAAATTGGGGTTGAAAGTTTGAATGAAAGTCCGTCATTTCTTTAGTTAGAAACATGAAACTTTATTTTTGTGCTACTGATTAAAAATGAATGGATACGTATTTAAGCGTTTCTGGTAATTCTACCCCCAATGAGGTGAAATTGGGGTAGAAAGTTTCAATGAAAGTCCGTCATTTCTTGAGGAAACATGAAAGTTTATTGACGTTTGCGTTTGACGTTTGCTTAAATAGGGTCCCGTTTTTACCCTTTTTATAAGGAACCACAAAGAGGGGAAAACTATCCATCTTTGTTATTATACTATGTTAACGCGGACGAAGTCGTGGGCAACAGCTAGTAATATATAAACTGTACGTCTGTTCTGATCTCCTGGTACTAAACGAGTATTTTCACATCTACCCTCTTTGCCAAGTAAGTAAAACGTTACTTCAACTACGCATATTAAAACATCACGTCTCATCTTATCTCCCTAATACAAAACGATTATTCTCACACTTCCCCTCAATAAATTTAACGTGTCAATAAAGTAAAACGCGAAATGAAAAGTGTAGTCTGCACTTATTTACTTATCTCCATAATTACACAGGCTCGGCAACACACGATACTGGCAGGTCTCCGGCACACATCCGCTCTGGTCCAAGACTCTCGCTGTAATGATGTGTGCTACCCCCACATACCATGCGCACGAGACTGTGTTATAACTATTATGATAGTTATACACTAAGCACATACCTACACTATAAAAAGGAAGATTGAACGTATAAAAATAAAACCACAAAGTTAAAGCAATTAATTTTTTATTTATTCTTATAAATAATATCTTAGCCTCTTATTGATTTTGCTCTACGTAAGCCCTATCACTTAATACGGAGATACTGGAGCTAGCTGTACATGGCAGTTCTACGCGGCTCAAACCTTATAAATATTGAAGCCTGGCCAGTTATATAAAAAACTACAAACAATGTGATTGGATGAAAATATACACTCGTCCACACCGCAAAAGTTGAGTAATATTATGCTTTCTCTATCACTAATCCGAATAAGGACGTGTCAAAATTGTTATAGCACATGATTTTCGTATTTTTACGGAAATGACGGACGATGTATATAAGGCGCAGCGCAGACGACAGACTATCCGTGACGCACTTTTTAGTCAGTGGGAAATAGAACCTATGCAGACTAACGCACACGACGCGCAAAACGACAGACTATCCGTGATGCACTTTTTAGTCTGTGGGAAATAGAACCTATGCAATAATATGCAGTAACGCACACGACGCGCAAAAAGTCCGCATATAATTGCATAGGTTCTATTTCCACAGACAAAAAGTGCGTCACGGATAGTCTGTCGTCTGCGCTGCGCCTAAAACGATTTCCCTGAACTATCAATAAATGTTTATGTTTTACATATCACATTTCTCATTCCCACACACTGTACAATATATAGCGACGTTACTTCAGAAGGCGGTAGTGAATCATAAGGGCCGCGCCACATCGGAATGGCAGCGGCGCGGCGAGCACTTTAGTTGTCATATGATTTTAAACTTTATCTTAAGTGTAATACATAGTATCACTTGAGAAGTCTACGGCCGCTCGTGGCCGCTGGCGGGCGCGATTTCTCAAGCTATCACGTATTACAATAATGAAGATAAAGTTTAAAATCATACACTGAAAGTGCTCGCCGCGCCGCTGCCATTCCGGTGTGGCGCGGCCCTAACATTTCCATTCGTTTCATGAATACCAATCACATTTTGTGGCTTTTATATTCCTGGTCAGAGCATACGAGCTATGTGCGTTCGGGAAGCGTGGGGTAATGGTACAGGGTACAGTTCCCGTCACGGCGAATGGACTGGGCAGTGCACATAATATACAAGGCGTAACAAAACAAAGTGATAACACCTCAGGGTGAGTATGTGTCCCTTATGTAGAGTTCACTGTGTAAGTAGCAGCGCTATAAGAGTAACTTTTTTTAAATTATTGTATTGGCATGACGTTGGTGCCTTCTCATAAAAAGAAAAATCAAAAGAAACTGTTTCAGCGCTGCCACTTTCACAGTGTGTCACTTTAAGGGACACGTCCAAACAAATATTATTACTTCGTTTTATTATATCCTGAACGCCATATAATTGTCTAACCAGCATTAATAACTTACTACTAGCTTGCGCTATTGTCAATAAGGCTTATTTAACCCTTCTTCTTGTCAATAATTTTACCTATGAGGCACGATGTACCCCTCAACTGCTTGCCCTATCCGCGTGACGTGGTCTGTTAGTGTCTAAACACACTAGGCTGAATTACGCCGGCGTAAATTCCGCCGCAAATGTCAAACGCATACAAAATACGGACGGAACGCGACGGAATAGTGTATCGTCTCTCGCGTTTCGTCCGTATTTTGTATGAGTTTGAAACGCGGCGGAATTTACGCCGGCGTAATTCAGCCTAGTGTGTTTCGACACTTAGTCCCAATTCAGACACAGCGGAATTCGCGCGGTTTAGACCCTTGCGTTTTAGCTGCTCGTAGATTATTACAAAAGCGTTTACACTTAACCGCTAGGTTATTGAACGGGAAACGCGCAGTTTCCGCTTCGTCTGAACTAGCACTAACAACTACCTTAGTAATGTCCCCGATATATAAGAATGAATATGATACTGACCGCCGTACTCAGAGATATTTAATTACGATTAACCTTCAATAATGAAGAGTTTGACACAAAATAGATGGGGCTTGTGTCAAAATTTTGAATTAATTACATTTAAGTAATTAATGTTCCACTGAGTGCGGCGGTGAGACACTATGAACGTAGTTGTAGTGTATAAAGTTTGAGCGAATGGCTTGTCCCGGTGCGCGCGCGCGGCGCTCAGTCTGGGCTGGCGAGACGCGCCTTCAGTTCCTCGAGCGGCATCACCTCCTCATCTCCTAGGGGAGGCTGCTGCTCCGTCTTCGATTGTTCTCTGAGATCTGTAAAAACAAAACGAAACATTTTAGATGAAACTCGCGATTTTTTCATCGATCGTAAATCGTAACCGTTAATGCGTTTTAATCCTTCAGGCCCTGCGCGAGCACCGGTGATCGCGAGAACAAAAGAATACAATGGGAATTCCTAGAACCTCCGATCGAAGGATTAAGATGATATGGGTGACAGTTCTCATATTCCTTGCTACGGATTTTTTTTATACAAGAAAACAATAAAAATCTAAATGTAACAAATTATATTCCATCTACAAAAACAAATGTTTCCTATAATAATTGTAAATGAATAAAAATTAAAAGTTGCTAAATGCTAACTTATTAATATAAAATTATGATTATGAAAACATTTGAAAAATGTCAGATGCATAAAACAGTGTAAATCTCTATTGAGTATTGACATAGGTTCCCTATGTCAATAGAGATTTACACTGTTGAATCGAAATCAAATCGATAAAAAATGGCGGCCATCTTGAATCGCCGGCGCCACTCTGAAACGTCAGTACGAAATCGATAATTTCGATTGCAATTCCTTTACGAAGTGATTCGATATTTTTAAATTATCGATTAATTTTAGTTAGGTAACTTCCCTACTATTGTCAATTATTATGTGTCACGCATATCATCATATGCTAAGTACTGACATACGGTTTTGCTCGATCGAGCAATAACGTCGAGCAAAACCCGCGGCTCGGGATTTCGTCCACACATTCAGCATTGCTCGATAGTTTAATTTCAAATCTATATACTTATTTCATTCCATCAATCTGGCTCGATCCTGTTTCATCAATCCTTCGAGCGGCTCGAAGCGAGCCTTCGAGCCTTCAGTTTTGCGGTCCACACAGTAATTATTACTCGATTTGGAGTAAAACTATCTAGCAAAACCGTATGTGAGTACTTAGCATTATAAAACGCATAGGGTATAGTGGGATGACCGACATGACTGGCCAAAGATTAGACGCAGGATCGACTTTTTACATGTATGTAAAAAGTTATGCGAAACGTGATTCACCTATCTTGTCTGACATTAATGACACTCAATTGATCAGCCTATCCTAATTTATCTACAAAACAATTGTTAGTTATTTCGACGCGGCAATCAATCCCATCAGGACTAGGTCATCAAGTATTTACACCGCAGTTACAAATATAGCGTTGAATAAGATATAACACGAAAAGAAATTCCTAGACTGAAAGAATTCCGCCCTTAAGGGCACATATTTTGGGTGTTACCACCACTCTTATCTAATATATAAAACACCTCCAAAACGGCTCCACCGATTTTAATGAAATTTTGTTTATGTACATTCGTTAGGCCTGAGAATAGGTTTTTATCTACTTTTTATATTTATACTGGAAATAATTTATGTGGCAAAACAACGTTTGCCGGGTCAGCTAGTTATTGCTATGCGTACCATGCCAGTGCTGCAGCTGCAGGTTATAGTGCCAGGCGCGGTCGTGCTCCTTGAGCTGCGTGAACACGTACACCAGCCCGCGGTAGTCGTACTCCAGACCCGAATACCGCTCGCCAAACAGCTTTAGACCTGAGGAGATAGATTGTAATGTACGCTCTAAATAAAAACAGAAACTGATATTGTGCATGTTCAAGTGGTAGTTGTAGGCGTGGTGGGGGTGGGGGTGCGGGACACTGTGCGAGAGGGACGGCGACACGTGCGAGCGAGACACTCACTGATAGCTATGGAGCGCAGGTACAGCTTCTCGGCGGCGCGGTGCATGTTCATGTGGTAGTTGTAGAGGGAGGCGAGGTTGGGGTGGGGGACACCGTGCGAGAGGGACGGCGACACGTGCGAATGAGACACTCACTGATAGCTATGGAGCGCAGGTACAGCTTCTCGGCGGCGCGGTGCATGTTCATGTGGTAGTTGTAGAGGGAGGCGAGGTGGCCGACGCTCAGCCCCACCTCGTAGTCTTCGGGTCCGAGCAGCTCCTCCTTGATGGCGATCGCCTTGAGGTGCATCATCTCGGCGTCCTGAAAAAGTTCAAGATAAAAAATTGAGATCTATTCGTTGAACTCTGTATGCTAATTTGACGATGTTAAGCATTTGTGTATCAACCCACAAAAAATTACGTATTGAGTTACGAATGCAGTCTTGTTCTTTAGATAATTTAGAACAAGACTGCATTTTTGTGGGTGGATACACAAATGCTTAACATCGTTCAATTTTAAATCTCTGGTTTATGTCTCGCAACGCATCCACTATTATCAATTATTATACGGGTGTGGCCGCCAATTTTTGCTGATTTGGTAATATTTTTTCTCCACCCTCGGTATTTTAAAAATTATTATGTTTATCTTATGTTCGAAAACTAGTTCTAACGAAGAAAATAAAGCACTCAAGAGTGCATTAGAATTATTTCGGTTCAAATCATAGTCTAAAAATATATTTACAATCAAAAATAAAAAAGGTTAAAAAAATAAAAAAAAATAAAAAAATTAAAATTGTTTTATTTCTGAATAGATTTTTAAAAAATGCTTTCAGAACGTTGATACTACTGGTGCCTACCACCGGTTCGGGAACTAACCCGGCGAGAAGAACCGGCGTAAGAAACTCGCACGGGGCCCACTTTTTTACCAAAAAAAGTGAGAAAAAATTAATCTTTTAAAATAAAATAAAATTTACAATGCTGTAACTTAAAATATACAATGTCAAAATACAATATACATAATTGTAAGTCATACAATATTGTAGAAGTAGCCTTGCAAGCAGCCATCCTACTCCCAAGATGTGCCATCATTTATGAAATCATTGACCTTATACTAGGCTTTGGCACACAAACGCTCTTTGACTACTTTCTTAAATTTATAAATCGAAAGATTTTGAACGTTTTCTGGGATTTTATTGAAAAGGCGTATACATTGACCTTTAAAAGATTTACTGACTTCACTAAATCTGATCACTGGCAAATCTAGCTTGTGCTTATTTCTGGTGTTTCTACAATGAATGTCACCTTTGGCTTTAAATTTACATATATTTTTTCTAACATATAATACATTATCCAAAATGTATTGAGAAGCTACTGTCATAATACCAATTTCTTTAAACTTTTCTCTCAAAGATTCAAATGTAGACATTTTGTAAGAAGTAAGTAGGAGCTCTCTCTTACTTACTTCTTACAATAGAAAGAAGAGAAAGAAGTAAGAGGTAAGAAAATAGCTTAAAATATGCCATCCACCGTGGAAGAGGTGCACTTCAACTGTCGCTGTAGCAGTAAGTACTTACATGATAGATTTGAAGAAAAATTGGATATGTTATGAATACTTATATAAATGGCTATTACCTCACCTAATTTTTATACTATTTTAAGATAACTTTCTTTATAAACTTTTTTAAATCAAATGAATCGTTAGAAACATCAATTCTACCCCACTTTTTAAACGTCACCAATATAATACCCATTACACGTCAACGTTACTCACACTTACAAATATATTTTTGTACTCTGTGTCACTCCAAAAGGTGCGCGATTGCAAATACATAAATGTTCGAGTGAAACAAGTAGCGACGTACCAACGTTGTAAGAATGTGAACGTTCTAAGTACACATGGGATGTTATGGATATTTTTGTCAGTTATTTACGAGAATGTTATGACTTATGACTACAACAAAAGAAAACTAACAATGAGCGCGGGTTTTATGACGACAACAGAAGAAAACCGAATCCGACATAAAAGTTACGATATTATCCGAAACTTTTATGTAGGATTCGGTTACAGTTATGGATATGTTTTATATCGGATATCCGATATTTTCGGTTACGGCCCTTCCACACGACATTTTTTTCGCACTGACAACGCGCGTTTCTGATGCGCTTAGTCTTCTGCGCGTTTTTGCAGATATAAAGTTTAAAACGTGTCGGCTTCCTCCCCTTTACTAAGCGTGCTTGCGTTGGTATCGATACAAACGAGCGTAAAAAAACGTCGTGTGGAAGGGTCGTTACGGAGCTCCCTAGCATCCCTGAAGGAGACACAACAATACGTACCTGGAACTTCTGCATGCTCTGGTACAGGCGGCCGAGATTGCCGTAGTGCTTGGCGGTCTGCACGTTCTTCTCGCCGAACGCCATTATCGACAGCTCCAGCGCCGCGCGGTGTAATGCCTCAGACTCTTCTAGGAGACTCGGCTCTGGAATACGAATATAATATTTTTTTCACAATTATTACATTTTTGACATTATACAACCTCAATTACCTAAGCCCAACTAAAATTTACCCAAGCTCAGCTATACACAGCTAGCAAGCTGCCAGAATAATGCCAGAATGCCAGCTAAGAATACCTACATAAATAAATATTACGTAGATTTAAAAAAATGTGCAATAATTCAATAGTATTATCATAATGCCTCGAATATCACATTTTATCCAAGGGAGTTAGATTAACTATGCATATTATAATATGTTTAGTTAATCTAACTTTTATTATTATATACCTTGCATATTCTGTCCAGCGGGTGTGTCGAGCGCGATCTCCTCCAAGATGAGCGCCTTGACGCGCTTCGCCGACGCCAGCAGCAAGTGATCCCGCGGCACCAAGTTCTGCCGATAAAGAAATCATTAAAATATTACTTCAATTAGATTATTATAGGCTCAATAAGACCATATTTATGTACTACAAGAAAAGTTGGTATGCAAATGGTACAGAGCTAAATTATTTGGTCGATTTATGTAAGTTAACGTCTCAATCATCAATCAAATCAGCCTATATTCGTCCACTGCTGCAAGATGGCCGATCTCCTGCTACTCGCATTCAACATGGGCCCGCAACTAAACGGAGATCGTCTTCCCACCAGTGGGAAGTTAACGTCTATATAGTCATATTATGTCGGCTGGGTTTGACGTACCCTGACAAAATTAAGCCGCCAGTCCACCGCAGCGCACGGAGAGACTACGCACGTGCGTCAAGCTTCGCTTTGCAAGAAAATATATGTGACTGTGTCCACTGCAACCCACGGACACGCAGCAGTGCATGCAGTCAAAGTAATAAAAACGTGCGCCGCGTGGCCGTGCACAGCGTGCGCCGCGGTGGAATGGCGGCTTTAAGTAAGTCCGCTATCTGTCTATGAATCGATTTCTCCGATAGTACCATTCTTTCCGTTCCAATTCAATACAGTCAATCAATTGCAAACTGAACGAAAATTAGTCAACACCAACTCACCTCTATAATACGTATCGCTCGTTCCGCGTGATCGCGCGCCTTGTAGAACCTGCCGGACGAGTACTCCAGCACGTATAGCGCGTACGCGAGGTCCTCCTGCGCCGTAGCCACATGTAGACTCGCTCGGCCGTAAACGCGTCTCAGGTGTGCTAGGGCCTCCTCGTATACGCAGACGCTGCGTTTGATCGCGTCTACGTTGAGGAGGTAGAAGGCTAGGTCTAGGAGGGCGTGCGCGCGACGCGGGTGGGCGGGGGCGTGCGCGCTCGCCAAGGCCACACCCTGCCGCGCGAGTAAACCCGCGGCGCCGAAGCGTCGCTTGACGACGCACGCGCGCGACGCACCGCGTATGCATTCACCGCGAATCCTGTAAATTATTAGATGATCGTTAAAACATTTAGAAAAATATTATAGTGTTAATTAGATAATATGATATTTTAACACGATAAACACAATATTTTTGTCTACGTTATGACACAGAATATATATAAGTAGTACCAACAGAATTCCCACTCGTGAAACCCGTTAAAAGAAATAACAACTCATGCTACGATACTACAAGGTGTCTCAAAAGTAAGTTCACATTTGCTTATCTTATTACGCGAAAGCAACTATTCTGAGGGGCGCGGGGGGTATGTCAGTCGGTAGTCTGGCTCTTGGGAATTTAGTCGCTATGGAGCGTTTCTCTGGTGCGGACCGTGCGTTGTGAGTACGTGAGTTTTACAAAAACGGTAATTCGGCGACTGTAGCGCGTAGAAAATTCTGCAGTATTCGACATATTCGTCACTTAAATGATGCGCCTAGCACTCGACTCATTGCAAAATGGGTTGAGAAGTTTAAAGAGACTGGGTCAACTCTGGAGAAACCAAAATCTGGGCGGCCAAGAACATCAAGAACAGCCGAAAACGTGGACAGTGTTACTCAGTCTATTCGAGATGATCCACACCTCTCGATTCGGAAGCGTGCTGTTGCTTTAAATGTGCACAGATCTTCATTATGCCGCATTTTACACAAAGATTTAAAGCTGCACCCGTACAAAATTCAGTTAGTGCAAGAACTGAAGCCTCAAGATGCTGGTCAGAGGCTTGCCTTTGTAAATCAGATGATTGAGCGCTTTCCAACGTTCACCAACATCTTGTTTTCCGATGAAGCCCATTTTCACCTGAATGGGCATGTAAACAAGCAAAATTGTCGTTACTGGAGTGCAACCAACCCAAAACAAAAACATCAGAAACCGCTACATTCACCCAAAGTCACCGTATGGGCAGCGATGTCGGCGCGAGGAATTATCGGCCCTTACTTTTTTGAAGATGGAAGGGGACGCACACTCACAGTGAATTCAGAGCGTTATGTGGAGATGTTACACGAGTTTTTCGTACCCCAACTGCAAAACTTTCCTGGTTACAACCAAAGAACATGGTTCCAGCAGGATGGAGCAACTTCACACACGTCCAACAGATCTCTGCCTCGAGTTCGAGAAATTTTTCCGAACAAATTAATCTCCAGGCGAGGTGACATAAATTGGCCTCCACGGAGTCCCGATTTAACGCCTATGGATTTTTTCCTGTGGGGTTATGTCAAATCAAAAGTTTACGCTAATAAACCGACTTCCCTGGCACAATTAAAAGAAAATATCCGTCATGAAATGGCAGCCATCACGGAGACTACCTGCCGAGCTGTCATAGGCAATTTTAGTGCCCGACTAAATGAATGCCGAGAGCGCAACGGTTTACATTTGGACGATGTTATTTTTAAAAAATAAATTCCCAAACAGTGTACTTCAATATAAAATAAACATTTTTTCAATAAAGCTAAGACTTTTCTTTTAAAAAAAGATTTAAATGTGAACTTTCTTTTGAGACACCTTGTATAAAGTTCAAATTCCGACCGCGCAGTGGTAGGTGCCTACAATTATATTTGCCTACATGTGCGCTCTCTTTCTATCGCGTAAGAAGCACTCTTTCTGAAGAAATCAAGATTGTCACCTTTTAGAAAATAAAATAATCTTCTTTTAATTACTATAGCTACTAATACCTAATAGCAAACTTTTTTATAGTAATTATCAAATTTTAGTAACCCAACGTATATTTTATAATAGTTTTATATTCGATTATAGTGTAGGAGCTGGTCAGGAATTTTTTACAACTTAAACATAGTAACTTATGTTTATTTCTGTGTAGTATGCGGTTTGTTTGTAACAAATTGGTTTATTTGCTATGTTTGGCATAGTAAAACATTGGGCATAGTAAATTTGACACATTTAGTTTTTTTGGGTTTAGTAGAAGATTATTAGAATTGAACCATTGTAGTATGAGAGTAAGTGGCTTTATGAAAGGACGCTCGACTGTATCTAACCTTGTCATAGCTAACGACTATATCTCTTCGTGCATGGACTCTGGTGATCAGGTTGATATGGTCTTTACGGACTTTCGTAAGGCGTTTAATCGAATTGATCACGCAATGTTACTTAAAAAGCTACAGTTTGCAGGTATACATGGCAGCTTGTTCAGATGGTTCTGCTCGTACATTACCAATCGCTCACAAGCTGTAGCTATTAATGGTTTTATCTCTAACTGGGTTTCAATTCCCTCAGGCGTGTCCCAGGGCTCGCTCCTAGGGCCTCTTTTATTTGCCATTTTCTTAAATGATATTGCATCATGTTTTAAACACTCAAAATTTTTATTATATGCAGACGACACAAAGATTTTTAGGATTATTTCATCTATCAACGATTGCCACCTACTGCAGGAGGACTTGAACAGGTTTAGTCATTATTGCAAAATAAATAAACTTGATCTAAATGTCTCCAAGTGCTTTATGATGACGTTTTCTCGTAAAGCTAATTTAATCAAGTTCTCATATGCAATTAATAATACAAATTTTGAGTCCACTGATAAAATGAGAGACCTAGGTGTTATCATGGACTCAAAGTTAATTTTCGACAAACATATTGACCATATAGTAAATAAAGCTTCGAAGGCACTTGGTTTCGTCATATGAATGAGCAAAACATTCACTGCGCACAAGAGAGCAAAAAATTATGTTTTGCTCTCTTGTGCGCAGTGTACTCGAGTATTGCTCGGAGGTATGGAACCCCAGATACGAAGTATATAACAATAGGATTGAATCTGTTCAAAAGCGTTTTCTAAGATACCTACAATTTAGAAGTAATTAGTATTTATCTAATTACGAAGACAGGTGTAGACATTTCCACTTTTTACCATTAAAACTTAGACGAAATATAACTGATCTATCCCACTTAGTAAAAATAATCAATAGTAACATTGACAGCACATATTTACTAGAGAAATTAAACTTCAGTATCCCCACCAAGTATTTTAGAAATTTCGTTCCAATAGATGTACCTACCTTTCATACTTACTATCGCAGTAATTCGTTTCTACTAAGGGCTAGTTCTCGACTTAATGAATTTTTGAAAATAAATCCCTCCTTTGATATTTTTTCTACTAAGCCTTATAAGATTAGAAAGTTTGTAACTGACTCCTTTTTCAAAGTTGAGGATTTGTCACTAAACTAGATACTAATCTAGTTTAGTTTTGCCTAGTGATAAGCGTAGACTAAGTTTATTAACATTATACAATATACATACTTACCACTAATATTGACTATTTTTTATTAAATTGCTTAAACCATGATTAGTGTGGTGTTTGTATAGAACTTTTTATATTTTACCTTTTTAATAAGTATTGTTTCTGGTCTATTGACATAGAATTGTTAGATGTCATTCCGTAAATAAATATCTTTTCATCAGCATGTCCTAAGTTGTTTAATTACTACAATACGCAGATATCTTAGTGGCGACGAGGTAAAAACGTTAAAATGTCGGTAGGTAAGTTGGCCGAGTTTAATTTGGAGACAGATTGCTGGGAGTCGTATATAGACAGACTTGAACAGTATTTTATATGCAATAGCATTAAGGATGAGCTAAAAGTGGCAACGCTGATTACGGCTGTAGGCGCCGAGACATACGAGTTGATGTCAAGCTTGTGTACTCCGCACAAACCAGCTACAAAGCAGTACTCGGAGCTCATCGAGATTGTAGGAAAACATATCAGACCTAAACCGTCGATTTTAGCCGAGAGATACAATTTTCGGAGACGTGTACAAGGTCGCGCAGAGAACGTTGCAAATTTTGTTACCGATCTTAAAAAGTTGTCCAAGAATTGTGGATTCATTGACGACTCGCTATCAGAGAACTTGAGGGATCAGTTTGTATGCGGATTAAGGAAAGACGGCATAAGACAAAGGTTATTCACCGAGGAGAATGTGACTTTTGATAAGGCGTATAATATAGCTATAGCGATGGAGTCGGCGGAGTCGGACGCGGCTCTTGTAGTTGGTGACCGGGAGTTACAGGTACCAGTCAGTACCGATCCTGCATACAGACAACCCGCCGTCTATAAACTTGATGAGAATCGGGATTTAGATCATGGTTCAAGAAGGCACCAGTCATCATTCAAGAATAAGTCTCTAGTGACCTATAAAAGCGCTATAATCAATAATAACAAGAATAAGAGTTGTCCTACTTGCGGGTACCAACATAGTCCGGAATATTGCAAATTTAAATCTTATACATGCAAGATTTGCAACAAGGAAGGCCATCTCAAGCGAGTGTGTCCCCGCAGGAAAACAGCTAGTACTAGCCTAAACTGTCTCGAAGAAAAAGGGGACGGCAGCTCGGGTAGTGTAGATAGTGAGGAGGTATTTAATTATTCTATTTGTAATCGCTCTTTTAAGGATTTCCCCCCCTATACTATTAGTATCACCGTTAATAATAAAACTTTAGTTATGGAAATTGATACAGGAAGTGCAATTTCTTGTATTAATAAGGAGACTTACGACAGAATGTTTGACAATTGTGAAATTTTTCCTAGCGAGATTAAGCTTAGGTACTACACAGGAGAACTGAAGGAGCCTATTGGTAAAATTAGGCCTCTAGTTGTGTATAAACAGTGTAAAAAAAATTTAGACTTATTTATAGTCGAGAAAGGCAAAAGTAACCTTTTGGGTCGGCAGTGGATAAGCGAATTAAAAATATATCCGCAGTCATTTCAAGTGTGTAGCATTAGCGAGGATTTTAATTGGACGTATTTCAGTTCCAGGTTCTCTAAGGTGTTTGCGGACGGACTCGGGAAGTATACAGGTGGAACAGTCGGTTTTCGTTTACGAGAGGGGGCACAGCCAATCTTTTTACGTGCTCGCCCGTTAGCTTACGCCTTACGTGAACCAGTAGAACGGGCACTCGAACAACTGCAGCGTGATGGAGTCATTTCACCTGTGTCGAGTTCGGACTGGGCGACACCTATCGTGCCGGTAATGAAAAAGGACGGCACAATACGTATTTGTGGTGATTTCAAACTGACGTTAAATAAGTGTTTAGAAATCGATCGTTTTCCGTTACCTCGGGTTGAGGATCTATTAGCTAAATTGCATGGAGGAGATAAGTTTTCTAAAATTGACTTATCGCAGGCTTATACACAATTTGAACTCGATGAGTCCCAAAAATTCACCGTTATTAATACACATAAAGGTTTATTTAAATATAATAGATTAATTTTTGGCTTAGCATCTAGTCCGGGAATTTTTCAAAGAAAGATGGAACAGATTTTTGCGGGATTGCCCGGGGTAGGCGTCTTCTTGGACGATATTATCATAACTGGTAAAGATGATGCGTCACATTTAGCTACTTTAAAGGAAGTTTTTGCGAGATTGGAAAAATGGGGCTTAAGAGTTCGAAAAGATAAATGTACTCTTTTCGGCAACTCAGTTACGTACTTAGGCTTTGTTATCGATAAGAACGGAGTTCATACTGACCCTCATAAGGTTGAAGCTATTAAGAAAGTTAAAACACCAACTAATGTTTCCGATTTGCGGTCTTTCCTAGGGCTAGTGATCTATTATGCTAAATTTGTCCCCAATATGAGTACTACGCTAGCACCATTATACAATCTTCTAAAGAAGGATTCTAGGTTTAGGTGGGACCAGAGATGTGAGCGGGCATTTAACGATGTTAAAAATATTTTAGCTTCTAGTGAAGTCCTCGTGCACTACTCTTTAGACTTACCACTTATTTTGACGACAGATGCCAGTAGTATCGGTATAGGAGCAGTCATCTCGCATATCACGTCGCAGGGTGAGAGGCCGATCGCATACGCTTCCCGAACACTTAACTCGGCAGAGAAAAATTACTCCCAAATTGAGCGGGAAGCTCTGTCTATTATATTTGGTGTACGGAAATTTCACCAGTTTTTATATGGACGTAAATTTCTTTTGAGGACGGATCATAAGCCCCTAGTTACTATATTTGGGGATAAGGCAGGCATTCCGGTCATGGCGGCTAGTAGGATGCAAAGATGGGCCGTTATACTAGGTGGCTACGATTATAAAATCGAATATGTTAGTAGTAAGAATAACGCTGCGGATGCCTTGTCAAGGTTGCCAGTAAGGCAGCAGGTCAGTGTGAAACAGGAGAACACATACCTTTCTTTCGTGCAACCCTTTTTACCAGTCACTAGGAAGGAGGTGCAAGAGCAGGTCAGCTTAGATAGTAACCTAAGAAGGGTGATGTCGTATTTACATTCAGGCTGGCCCGATTCGTGCCCTGATTCGGAATTACGACCCTACTTCGCGCGCCGTAACGAGTTGTATATCGATATGGGGTGTGTCGTATGGGGCTATAGGTTAGTTATACCGGCTAGCTTACGGTCATATATGTTGAGCGAGTTGCATGTGGGTCATATGGGGGTAGTCAAAATGAAGAGCATAGCTCGAAGTTTCGTCTGGTGGCCAAGCATAGATGCCGATATCGAGAGAGTTTGTAGAGAATGTGCGACGTGCATAGCGGAGAGTTCGGCGCCACCCAAGGCGGCGATACAGCCGTGGCCGCATGAGCCGGAACCGTGGTCGAGGTTGCATGTTGATTTTTTGGGTCCATTAAACGGTAAAACGTTTCTAGTAATTATCGACGCGACCAGTAAGTGGCTAGAAGTCTTTCACATGCCGAGGACCAACGCTAGTGCGGTTATTAAAGTGTTGCGGGAGACGTTTGCGCGGTTCGGACTGCCGAAGCAAGTGGTGTCCGACAATGGGCCCCCTTTTTCTAGTAGGGAGTATCTGGAATTCATGGCTAATAACGGTGTCAAAATTTCTTTTTCGGCCGTTTATCACCCGGCCTCTAATGGTGCCGCCGAAGGGGCGGTTAGGATATGCAAGCGGGCGTTGAAGAAATCGGCCCGGGATGGCTGCGATCTAGATGCGGCTTTGCAGGCATATCTGCTGGCATATAGAAACGTAGAGCATAGCACCACGGGGGTGTCGCCAGCCATGATGTTGCAACGTAGGTCGTTACGTACTAGGTTAGATCATCTGAGGTGGGGTAGGCCGATTGAGGATAAGGTGCGGGTAGCTCAAGAAAAACAAATAGAGTCCGCCGGGGGTCAAGCGCGAGCTGTTCAAGTTGGGGAGGATGTCTTGGTGCGCAATTACGCGCAAGGCGAAAAATGGGTGCGTGGGAGAGTAGAAGAAGGAGTAGGTTCGCGGCACTACGTAGTGAATACGGGTCTAGGGCAACTTAAGAGGCACGTGGACCAAATCAAGCCGTGGGCAGTGCCGTATGAGCCGCCGGATTCACATACACCGGGGTCCTCGAGTGGTGCCTGTAGTCACCCAGCTGCGGGCGAGAGTGGCGCCCCTGTACTAGTAGGACCACCGCCCCTAACCGACAGTCCCGTTGCGACGGATCCGCCTCCCGCCGTTCCACCTGTACGCTTGCACCGGCCCAAACGTCTTACGAGGCCCATAGATAGGTGGGGCTATTAGTTAGTATAGGTTAATTACATATTATGTTTCATAGGCTAATTATTATGGTTGTCATGGAATTTTGTTATTTAGTGTGAGGGTGTGGTGTTTGTATAGAACTTTTTATATTTTACCTTTTTAATAAGTATTGTTTCTGGTCTATTGACATAGAATTGTTAGATGTCATTCCGTAAATAAATATCTTTTCATCAGCATGTCCTAAGTTGTTTAATTACTACAATACGCAGATATCTTAATTAGTACATGCAATATGAGAAAAAATGTTTTTAAGTTTTCTCAGTTTGTTTTTTATCCTGATTAACTTCACAATATTTTTTTTTTTGCACTTTCATTTGTTACTATTTGTGAAAACTTTTAAATGGTTTATAGTTACAATTTAGTTAAGTTAATTTGTTATTTGATAGCTGTAAGTTTTCCGAAGAAATAAAAAATAAATAAATAAAATAAGTATTCTATTTATGCTGTTGATATCTGGATTTTTACGATTGATTTTGAAAAGAACGGATGTGTCATCGGCAAATAACAAAATTTCACATAAATGTTCTATAAAAAATGGAAGATCATTAATGTAAATAAGGAACAAAAATGGTCCTAAGATGGAACCCTGAGGAACTCCCATTTTGGTATGCAAACCCGATGATTTGACACCATCAACATCTGCGAATTGTACTCGGTCCGTCAAATAATCTTTAATTAGATTAAGTGCTGCATCTCTAATACCATAGTACTTTAGTTTGAGTAGAAGTGTGCGATGATCAACGCAGTCAAAGGCTTTTGACAGATCACAAAACACGCCGATAACATCGTGAGAATCTTCCCAAGCTTTAAGTATGTATTTAAAGCTACTTATTAACTATCATAGCAACAGATATACGACCGTCAAAGTCGACGGACACTTTAGCGCAAAGCATCCGACTAAAAAAGGCACAGCTCAGGGTTCGATCATCGGCAGTACTGAATATCTTCTTTACGTAAACGATATGAGCAAAGTAATAGATTTTGGGTCAGTATTCCAGTTTGCTGATGATACTTGCTTACTAGTGGCGCATAAAAACCTTTGTGAAGCGCAAAAATTGCTCCAACACAATTTCAATAAAATGTGCCAATGGGCGCACGATCTCGGTCTGATAATAAACTCACAAAAAACTAAAATAGTACACATTCGTTCATCAAACAATAAAACCCAGATCGCACCCACTGTGATAGCCCACGAACATAACTGCCTGCACTCGCCTACGAACATCTCGTGCCAGTGTCCCTCTCTTGAAGTAGTTGACAAACATAAGTACATCGGTCTCATAATCGATAGCCGATTTTGTTGGGGCCCTCACATTAATTACGTTTGTAATAAATTAAGATCACTAACGAGTAAGTTGTACGTCTTGAAATATAAATTACCCTTTAAAATACTAAGGTTACTTTACCTGGCTTTAGCTGACTCGATTATTACCTATGGTATAAGTACCTACGGTAGAACCTATAAAACATACCTAGAAGCTATCTACAAATTACAAATAAAAATGCTAAAAATTATTACTCCTAAGAATATTATAAAGAAAATTCTAAACAGTGAAAATGAATTATTTAAATATTGTCATGTTATGAGTGTATATGATAAAATTAAATTTCAAATTCTAACAGTTTCTTACAATATATATTGTCTAATAGAAAAACAGAGACCTTCAAACTTAAGAACAGTATCCTATTTTAATAAATATGTATTGCCAAAGTTTAACAATGTTTATGGTCAAAGAACTTCAGATTATGTAATACCTCATTATGCTAATGAACTACCAAATGACCTACAAAAATTGTATAAAGCCATAGATAAAACCAACAAGTATAATGCTAAGAATTTATATCATAAGTTAAAACGGTACTACTTACCAAATGTTAAAAATAATATCTAATAATATTATGTTTTTGTGTGTAATGTACGCTAAGTAACAACTGCACTACATTTACTTAAATAACAATCTACTTATTGTGTAATTAGCGACTCGCTGGAGCACAGATAAACCCTGCGTGGTTTCCGTGGTACAGCACTTTGTTAAATATTGTATTTGTTTAGATAAGTAAATAAACGATAACAAAAAAAAAAATCAATGTTACACCAGCATCTGTTGTTGAGACACCCTTAGTGAAACCGTATTGACGATTGTGAAATAGCTTATTGATATTAAAGTGACTCTGTAACTGTATAAGTATGGCCTTCTCAAATATTTTACTTATTGCTGGCAAAATAGAAATTGGTCTAAAATTAGTAGGGTCACTTTGTGAGCCTTTTTTAAATAATGGTATAACTTTAGACTGCTTCATGAGTCGGGGAAACACCCCGACATCTATACAGCGATTAAATAAAGCGGCTAAATATGGCGATAATTCAGTCATAATATTTTTGAGCAATTTAACTGAAATACCCCATAAGTCTACCGATTTCTTCATGTTAAGAATATCTTTAAGATGTCATTAGGGTTAATGTGTTTGAAGTTAAACAAAGTCACATTTTCCTGTACATTAGCTCTTAATAACTCATTTGCTTTTATTGAAGAAGAATCAAGGGAGTGAGTTAATTCTAAGGGTATATTCACAAAATAGTTGTTAAAACTGTTAGTGTAATATGAACGCAACCCAATAATTAGTTTATTATTGTAACATTTTAATGTACAGTTTAATACTTATGTTGGCAACTCATGTCTTTGGTCTGTGCTCCGTGTGAAATGTCAGTTGTCACTTGTCAATAGAAATTCTCTTTGTCTTTGTTCGCTCTCTGTAACTTGATGTGCAGAATAAACTGTATGCATTTTTCAAGTTGTTTAATATATATTTTCACCAACCTAGAAAATATTATCATGGTAGCAGAGCGTGGTTACTGAAGAAGAAAGTGAAAATACGGAAACTTGGAAAACCGGACGGATTTATCTGCTGCACGCAAGTAAGATCGAGCCGACCATAACCACAGGTAGCCATTTTTGTGTACCGGTACCGGCGCGGCGTGTTCATAGAAGACAGGGCGCAATTACCGGCTTGGCGTGAGTTATCCCGAAAGAAAAATACACGAAGATGTCGAATATAGGTATTCCTTTTCACATTGACAGACTTGTTGGACGAGACAATTACACAAGTTGGAAGTTCGCCGTCCAAGCCTATTTCGAGCTGGAGAACTTGTGGGATTGCGTCGCCGGAACCAACACCGATAGCGCGAAAGAGATTAAGGCAAAATCTAAGCTTATTCTACTGTTAGATCCGATCATCTACGTGCACGTGCAGAACGCGACCACGTGCAAACAAGTTTGGCAGTGCCTAGAAAAAGCGTTCGATGACAGCGGACTATATAGAAGAGTTGCCTTATTACGAGATCTCATCACGACAACGTTAGAATCGTCTCAGAGTGTAGACGCATACATAAATAAAATCATGTCAACGGCCCACAAGCTTAGAAATATTCATTTTGATATCAACGAAGAATGGCTCGGGACCCTGATGTTGGCTGGCTTACCGGAGACATATAAGCCTATGATAATGGGAATAGAGAGCTCAGGAATCAAAATAAATGCCGATTCTATAAAGACAAAGCTCCTACAGGAAATACAATGCTCAGATAACACGGCATTTTATGTTAAGAAAAGGGGAATTTATGGAAATCCAAACAAAAATAAATCTAATATGGGACCCAGATGTTTCAACTGTAATAAGCGAGGACATTTTGCGAAGGAATGTCGCACTCAAAAGAAAAAGAAGCCGCAAAATTCTGAAGATACTAAAATATCTAATAGTTTTATTGCAGCATTTTCAGCTCTTTCACAGAAAATGAATCCGGACCTTTGGTATGTGGACTCGGGCGCCTCCATGCATATGACCAACAGAAGCGATTGGATGTATGATGTGACAAGTCCTCCGACACCTGCCATAACTGTTGCCAGTAAGACACCACTTCCTGTGGAAAGTATGGGAAAGGTTAATTTATTAATGAATGGAGATGAAAATTGCAAAATTCAGGTAAAACAAGTTTTATACGTACCTAAACTAGCTGCGAACCTCTTATCTGTAAGTGCCATGGTCAAAAATGGATGTAAGGTAAACTTTAGAGACAAAGGTTGTGATATTTATAGCGAAAAAGGAAATCTTTTATGCTCAGCCACCTTAGTAAATAACTTATATCAGTTGAATACACACAGAGAGGTATTTACAAACTTATCGTATACAGATAATTTAAGCAATTTTGTCCTGTGGCATAGGCGCATGGGACACTTGAATTTTTCAGATGTTAACAAGCTACCAGAGTGTGCTGATGGAGTAGAACCTTTTGACAAGCATAAAGGGTCTATTACATGCACCACCTGCCTCATGGGAAAACAGACCAGACTGCCTTTTAATAATATTGGTTCGAGAGCTACACAGCCACTGCAGCTTGTCCACTCCGATTTATGTGGACCAATGGAACAGGAGTCACTGGGAGATAACGGAAAAGAATATTGTAACAGAGACTTCGAAAACTTCTTAAGAAGGTATGGTATAGCACATCAGACGAGCACTCCGTACTCACCCCAGCAGAATGGTCTTGCAGAACGGATGAACAGGACCCTGGTAGAGAGAGCAAAGTGTATGTTGTTTGATGCAGGATTATCAAAGAAATTATGGGCAGAGGCCTTAGCAACAGCAGCCTATATCATTAATAGGTCACCGACAAAGTCAATACAAGGTAAAACACCTATGGAAATGTGCTCAGGTAAGAAACCCGATTTATCAAATGTAAAAATATTTGGCTCAGAGGTTATGTCACAAGTACCTAAAGAAAAACGCCAAAAGTGGGACTCTAAGTCTAGAAAATTAATATTTGTTGGATATTGTGAGTCTTCGAAAGGATACAGAGTCCTAGATCCTAAAAATAATAAAGTTATAAAAACTAGAGATGTCATATTCTTGGAGAATGTTGATAAATATAATAAAAATACATACGTACCTTGTGTGTCCAACAGCATTTCAGACGAGCAGCAAAATGAAGAATCCTGCGATGAAGTACCGGAGAAAGACTTGATCGATTCCTTAAGTGATGAGTACCATTCTGGTGATGATCCAACATACATACCGGAGGAATCAATTGAAGTCGAGACACCGATTCGTAATATAAATTTACGTCCACGCAGACGTGTCCAGTGCAATACAGAAAAGGAGCATGATGTAAGTTACTTTTGTCCAGTTTTTGATCTGAATGAACCTCAAACAGTAGAGGATGCCCTTTCATCTCCTCATGCAGGCCAGTGGAAGACAGCAATGCAGGAAGAGTATGACTCCATGATAAAGAATAAAACTTGGTCATTGGTTGATTTACCACCAAGTAAGAGAGCCCTGCCCTGCAAATGGGTATTTAAAACTAAAACTAATGGCAAAGGAGAGATTGAACGCTTCAAGGCAAGGTTAGTCATCAAAGGCTATGCACAGAGAAACGGAAGTGACTACGATGAAGTATATGCTCCAGTAGTTCGATATAACTCAGTCCGTTACTTGATTGCACTAGCTGCTAAGTATGATTTAGAGATGGTTCAGATGGATGCAATAAGCGCATTTCTGCAAGGTGATATTGACACGGAGATTTACATGTTGCAGCCTACATTTTTTGAAGTAAACACTCAGGTATGTTTGTTGCATAAATCAATTTATGGACTTAAGCAGGCTAGCCGGCAGTGGAATCTTAAATTAAATGATGTTCTGCTTAATATTGGACTAAAAAGATCAAAAATTGATCCATGCATTTATTATTTAGTAAATAATTCAATCATGATATACATTGCAGTATGGGTAGATGATTTCTTAATTTTCACTAATGATAAAAACACTACTCAACAGTTAAAGGAAAAATTAATGAAAGAATTTGATATGAAAGATCTGGGTGAAATGAGGCAGTGCATTGGTATTAATGTAAATAGAGATCGTGAGGCAGGTGTGATCATGATAGACCAGGAAAAATACATAAACTTAATATTAAATCGTTTTGGTATGTCTCAGTGTAGACCAGTTCGCACTCCGATAGAAGTCAACGCAAAGTTTGATAAAAACCTTGAAGGTGATGCAAATAATAATTTTCCTTACAGGGAAGCAGTTGGATGTCTTATATACTTGGCACATGTCACACGACCTGATATTGCATATGCAGTTAGTAAATTGAGTCAGTTCTGTAACAATTCAGGATATCAACATTGGCTCGGAGTAAAGAGGGTCATGCGATACCTGCAAGGTACCAAGAACCTAAAACTGTGCTATGTCAAAGAAGAGTCTCAGGAGATAACAGGATATTGCGATGCAGACTGGGCTAGTGACCCACTAGATAGAAGGTCATGCACAGGATTTGTTTTTCTGTTTCAGAAGGGTTCTATTTCATGGAGCTCATGTAAACAGCAGACTGTGGCTCTGTCTACAGCCGAGGCAGAATACATGGCAATGGCTTCAGCCACGCAGGAGGCTCTGTGGATCCAGCAGCTGCAGACTGAACTCGGACGTCCTAGTGAGAGTGCTCTTGTTATTTATTCTGATAACCAAAGTGCTATAAGACTGGCATCGACTGACTGTTATAAACCAAAAACTAAACATATAGATATTCGTTTACATTTTCTTAGAGATAATATTGTTGATTGTAAAGTTAAATTTTTATTTGTAAATGGTTGTTATATGGTGGCAGATAATTTAACTAAAGGTACAACATATGAAAAGCATTTGTTTTGTATAAATCGAATGGGTTTGCGTTCAGCAGGGAGTGTTAGTGTAATATGAACGCAACCCAATAATTAGTTTATTATTGTAACATTTTAATGTACAGTTTAATACTTATGTTGGCAACTCATGTCTTTGGTCTGTGCTCCGTGTGAAATGTCAGTTGTCACTTGTCAATAGAAATTCTCTTTGTCTTTGTTCGCTCTCTGTAACTTGATGTGCAGAATAAACTGTATGCATTTTTCAAGTTGTTTAATATATATTTTCACCAACCTAGAAAATATTATCAAAAACAATGAGCTAATTCTAGATTATCAGATATTGTCAAACCATCAATGTTAAGTGCTATTTTGCGTTCATTTGTTTTAGATCGCCTGGTTTCGTTGTTTATTATATTCCAAGTGCTGCGAATAATATTACTAGAGCTCTTAATTTTATTACTTAAATATAAGGATTTGGCAGCCAGACAGGTCTTTTTGAATACTTTGGAATAATTCCTAACGTACTGAGTAAATAGAGGGTGAAAGTTATATTTCTTTAAGTCATACAAGTCGTATAATTTGTTTCTGCTGATGTAAATGCCAGGTGTCGCCCATTCACAAAATTTTATTTTCTTATCAATGTTAAACGTCTTAGTCTTAAAAATCATGTCGTGTTCCTTTATAATAACATCATACAATTTATCATAAAAAATGTGTGGATCTTTATGGGTAACATCTATATTTAGAATTTTGCTTGCGATATTATCACTAAAAATATTTATTTTAGCTGATGTAATCGGTCTACATGTGATTGTTTTAATGGAATTATTAGTTGTAACTGGAAAAACCGCTAGCTGTCCTAGGTGGTCTGATGTTAGATCACTAAATAAGCACTTTTCTATGCAACTGGAATTACAGTAAATGTTATCCAAGCAAGTTGCTGAGTGTGAAGTTATTCTAGTTGGCTCCAAAAATAAGTACTTAAGATCAAAGGTTGCAAATAAGTTAAGTAGTCTGTCACATTTTGATGATTTCTCCAGTAGATTTATGTTTAGGTCACCACATAGTATAATTTTTTTCTGTGTCAGCAAACGATTTAATACACTATCTAATGTCGAGTCAAATGATTCCAAATCGCCCTGAGGGGGTCGGTACACACAGATTACAATATATTGTTCCAGTTCAACGCACGAAATTTCTGCTGTAAATTCAGAGGAAAGTGTAACTATATCAGTACGTTCTTTATATTTAATATCGTTTTGTATATAAATAAGAGACCCACCGCGTATAGTTTCCTTTCTTATAAACGAACTAGCAACCTTATAAAAGTTATTATTTAAAGTATTACTTTGTTCAATTGATAGCCAGTGTTCTGTAATACAGAAAATATTAATATTGCGGCTTTTAAGGAATAGGTCTATTTCCAATTGTTTATTAAGCAATCCCTGAATGTTAATGTGTGCCAAAATTATAGTATTATTAGTTTTAGAGGAGCTATTCTCGAAAAAATATAGTATTATTTGGCGTACTTTTATCATTTTTAATAATTGGGTTTATTTTTTTGAAGTAATAAGGAATTGTGCCTTTTTTTATTCCATCTAAACACTTAGTTTTTGTGTTATTGGACTTATTATTAAGATTTTTAGACGATAAACCAAAATAATAAGGTATTGTCCCTTTTACATTAACTTCCTTCATATAAGATTTCCTAACTGGTTTATCCACATACATTCTTTTATAGTTTATATTGTCAATTTCTACATTACATTTAAAACACAAGTACTGACTTAAAGATTTGAATTTATGTCCATAACAATTCATATTGTACGGTATATTTATATATTTACAGTTAGAAAAGTTTCTAGAAATTTGTTCAATATTGTAATTTAACAAATTTGTGTTTAGAAATAGATTATTATATACCCCTAAAATAAATACATGACGTTTTTTTAAACATTCAAGTGTGCAGCAAAGGTCTGATAATAATGAGTAGGGATTTTTTTTATTTGTCCCGATACTTAATATTACAATGTCATCATTACATAATATCTTACTTAGGTTACGACAGCTACTGAGTATATGAGAACCAGAAGCAAAAGGTTTTATAAAACCATCTATACTATATACGTCATTCCACTTTTGCCTTGACCGATACAAATTGACTGGCAAATTAACTAGTTGTTGATCGCCCAGAATATAAATATTATTTTTTTTCGAACTACCCACAATTTTCTGTTTCTCCACTTCAATTGACGTTGTCATTTTTGACGTCTGACATATTTTGCTAATGTCATGTCGATCATTCTTTGGACTCTCCAGATTTTGGTTATTGTTAAGTGTTTGCGATTTACAGACATTATTGTTATTTTCTATGACTGGTGAGCTGCACTGTGTAATATTATGAATAATTGACTTTCGCATCTTCCTATTTCTTGGCGTGGAGTATGTTTTGTTCGGAGTGCGTGGAATCTGTGTAGTATCATCTGATAACTTCTTTAATATCGATATAGTTTTAGTTTTTGAATCTAATTCTCGCTTCAGTGATATGACTTCCAGATTAAGATAGTTTTAGTTTTTGAATCTAATTCTCGCTTCAGTGATGTGACTTCCAGATTAAGATGTGATATTTCATCATGGGCGCTGGTGAGTTCAAGTTGTAATTTTTCAATGCGTGACTTTAGGTAGGTTAATTCTGTGCGGTCAAAACACATATGTGCTTGCTGGCTAGATGATGATAAATTGAGCCCAGGAGAGTCAAGACTCGGTGATTCGTCATCAGACATCAAGGCTATGATGTTTAACTCGGAATTAGCTTTTAAATTTTTTCGACGAAATGTGATAATATTGTTTTCCATTGTCTCGGCTAATAACTCTTTAGATTGTAACAAGATGGCGCTAGTTGTTGTAGGAGACTTGACACTTAAACTGTTGAAACCAGATTTGAATTTTGAATTATATATATAGTGAATGTTGTGTATGTCCGATAAATTCTTCTTTCTTCACAAATATTCTTTTCCTTTCTGGCCGGAAGTAAAAACTGAGTATTTTTGAGTAATAAACTAATAACCTAAGAAACGGTAATTAATAAATTTTAACATTATGTTATCTAATAATTATTACAATATTGGTGGTTTATTCACTACCTACGGGCTAGGGCACACCACGATCAGCTGTTTTGTCTAGCGCAGGGCCGCGCGCGCGGGACTCGGCGCGGGCCGGGCGGCGCGTGGGGGCTGACTCGGCCCGGGGCTCCACTGGCGTGCGATAATATCGCGCATTTACATCAGCGTTATACATTGCGTGTTGAAAATTTTGACTATTTTAAAAACTGGCGATTTAAAGAAAATTACTTGCACCAATGGATATATCTCATGCCCTATAATAACCCCACGAAGTTATCGGAAGCGGTCTTTTGACACCCTGTATGAAAAATCGTTTGTACCTCATGAATTATTAAGTAATTATAAAGAAAATAGTATCTTCTTTAATATTATTTTTGTTTTGGAGAGGTACAAACGATAAAAAATACAACATTTTACTCGGAGCTTCAGTTATTTTTTTTGGTTTTTTTTTTGTGAAATAAAAAAAAATTAAACTTTGAAAACGGGTACAATCTGGTACAAACGATTCTCTTTCAGATGGCATCATTGAAATTCCGGTATCTTTATGTCGGTTGCTAAGCAAACTTTACCACCCCCCCATTTCTACCCTATTGAGGTACAAACGATTTTAATTGCGGTACAATCGGGTACACTCCGGGTACAATCGAATGGCATATATAAAAACCATTTACCTTGAACTCGGTTGCTAACTTCTCATAGGTATGTTTTTGTAATGGGCACAATTAAAAAAAATGGACAATCCCCATTAAAATACGTTTACACAGTACCATAGTTAATAGCAAGCATAGCCACTAGCCAGAAGGGTTTAGCCATAGTCTTCTTTATAAATGCAGGTCTTTTTACTTGACTGTGTTAGAAGTAAGGTTATATTTTTCGAAATTTTGATTGTGTTGTTGTTTGGCACGCTGAGTTACCTAAACGGTTTGATGGATTTTAACTTGAGATTTGAGTTTACTGTGAAACTGCCACCAGAGTAGACAGAACTAAGGAATACCTCGTCTTCAAAAAAACGGGCCTATCTATGCAAGTTGAGCGCGAGTGTCGCTTTCGACATGTTTCACTTTCACAATGCTGAGTAACTATACTACGTCAAACATATACATTCCAAGATCTCTTCTGTGTCGGCCTACCCGTTAGTTCTGTTTTAACTCTGCTGTCCCTGCGTATGTCAAAATGCGGTCGGATTTTAATTTCTTAATTTAACGTTTTAACTTGAATCTCTAACCTGACAGGTATATCAGGTGTGAGCATATGCAGCGCGCGCATGGACCACGCGTGCGCGGCGCTGTAGTCGCACAGCACGAAGAACAGCGCACTAAACTCCTTGAGCAGGCGCACGACGAGCGCGCGCGCGCCCCACACGCCGCACCCCGCGCTGTTGTGCGCCATGGCGGGGCTCAGCTCAACTCTGAAATCACAAAATGAAAATGTATTTCAATTCGGAATCGTTTAGAAACACATTGAACGTTTGATAACTTCCCGGTATTCCAGACATGAGTCCGCCGCTGTAATGATCGCGTCCACACAGAGCGAGCAGCCTCGCGAGGCATTCGCCGCGCGAAGCAGCTCGGTTAGTGCTGTGCGCAGTGGACGTGCCTTGCCAGAGACAAGCGCGCGCGCTGTCGCGGGCGAGCGGCCGAGCGCCCGAGCCACCGAGTGTCGTAGTTGATTTGCTCAGTCGTTTGCAGGCAGCATCGCAATGATTCCGATGCTGCCGCGCTCGTTCGTGAGGCGCGTCCACACAGAGGGAGTATGGCCTCGCGAGGTATTTGCCGCGCAAGGAGAATGAATTTTTAAACCTTTCCCGCCAATATACCTGTCGTCCGTGTCGTCGGTCTGCGTGGCGGCGTCGCACGACGTGGGCGGCGACGGGCGCGGCGGGCAGCGGCGTGGCGGCGTCGTCGGGGATGCCCAGCAGCTGGAGCGACAGCGAGTACGTCTGCAGCGCCGCCGGGAAGCAGCAGTACGCCGCCAGAATGTGTAGTATGTATACCTGTCGTCCGTGTCGTCGGTCTGCGTGGCGGCGTCGCACGACGTGGCGGCTGCAACGGGCGCGGCGGCGTCGTCGGGGATGCCCAGCAGCTGGAGCGACAGCGAGTACGTCTGCAGCGCCGCCGGGAAGCAGCAGTACGCCGCCAGAGTGTGTAGTATGTATACCTGTCGTCCGTGTCGTCGGTCTGCGTGGCGGCGTCGCACGACGTGGCGGCTGCGACGGGCGCGGCGGGCAGCGGCGCGGCGGCGTCGTCGGGGATGCCCAGCAGCTGGAGCGACAGCGAGTACGTCTGCAGCGCCGCCGGGAAGCAGCAGTACGCAGATTGAGTGTGCAGCAGCCTGGAAATTCAAAACAAATACGTATTATTGATTGTTTTTTTATTTAAGGGGACAAATGAGCAAACGGGTCACCTGGTCTAAAGCAACTACCGTCGCATGGACACTCGCAACATGCATCTGAAGCTCTTGTAGGTGCAGGTGCGCTGCCGGCCTTTAAAGAGGGAATACGCTATCTTCTTGAAGGTTTGCAGCTGTGACGAGAACCAGCAGTGCGATTCACGACTTTCATTCGATTCGGATTCGGAAACTTTACCGTGCGCTCATTGGTCAATGCCTAGCGCAGCGAGCGTTTTAAATGTTGCGCGACGAAGTTTCCGAATCCGAGTCGATTTGCGCATTGTGAACCAGGGCTGAATCAGGTGGGTAATCGAGGTATACCTGTGGCAGCACTCGAGCGTGAGTCGCTTGTAGTATGTGGAGGACGGCTGCGCGCGGCACAGCTCCAAGCAGCGCGTGAGCACGCGCTCCGCGTCCGGGTACCACCCCGCCTCGTTCAGGAACCCGCCTGGAATGTGATAACATCTAGTTATTTATTTGGATATTTAGGCCGTTATAAATAGCTAGTCAGTACTCAAGATGCATCTCGGTCTCAAGACGCGGTTCGGCTCTATGATTGGTCCAAATTTTGACAGCCAACCAATCACAGAGCCTGAACCGCGTCTTGAGACCGAGATGCATCTTGAGTACTGACTATTTATACCGGCCTTAGAATACTAAGAGCCTGTTTCACCACTTCCTTATAAATGTCGGATAGGCTATCCACAACTTTTTTGACAGATCATACTCTATCTGTCAAGTTAAGTGGTGGATAACAGCCATCCGGCACTTATCAGGAAGTGGTAAAACAGGCCCATAGAATTTCAGGTGAGTAACCAATGACCCTATCAATCGATCGTCGATGGAGAACTCATTTAATAACTCTTTAGTTATTAAATAATTTATTAATAATTAACTAGATGACGCCCGCAACTTCGTTGAGCCAAAACTCGTTTATCGAGCGGGAACCGTACATTTTTCCGAGATAAAAAGTATCCTATGTCCTTTCCCGGGACCCAAAGTATCCACATACCACATCAAAATCAGTTCAGCGGTTTGAGCGTGAAGAGGTTACAGACAGACAGACGCACTTTCGCATTTATAATGTTAGTATGGATTAAGAATGAACAGAACATCTCACCTAGCCTCAGCCCCAGCTGTATGAGTGGTCTGCGGGGGGCGGCAGAATCGGCGCGCGCGATGTACGCCCGCGCCAGCTCCTTCGACAGCATAGAACCGTGCTCGATCACAGCCTGCAATCGTAACGGACACGGGTTAAACATCACGAGTGGATTAGGTCAATTGGATAAAGTCACAAAATAAAAATAAAACTAATAATTACTATTATTGTTAATATTATATGTATAAAATTAGAGAACGTACGTCGTAGCCTAGCAGGAATACCTTTGGTTCGCAGTGATCGCACTCGAGAGGATGCAGGAACATTTGATATTTTCAGATTTCAAGAACTTATAGACCGTACGGTCTTATATACGTTCCGTATATAAGACCGTACGGTCAAGGAAAGCGTCGTGAACCGCACATGGTTGACCCCAGACGTATTGACCTGTTCACTCCTCTAGACTAGGCGGACTCAATGGGCGGACTATGTTGCGAGAATGCCGTATGTGCTTGGGCCTTGGGCAACCATACGGACATGTAAAATCTTGTCCCAGGCCAGGCACTACTATATTTGAGACCGAACTTTCAGAGCGAAGTAACTGTACTGTAGCGTCTGGGATAAGATTTTAAATGTCTATATGTTTGCCCAAGCTCATACCGCATTCTCGCAACATAGTCCGCCTAGTCCAGAGGAGTGAGCAGGTCAATACGCCTGGGACCAACACGGGCAACACGGTACCACCAACACCGCGTAATCGCGTTACGTAGATTTAATTCTCGCCTACGCGCTACGTAGGTATACGTGTTAATTACAATGTAACGTAAAATCGGGTATTATGTACGGGCACTTGTACGGGTTGTGGTCTTACAATGTTACATCGCCAGTTATTCGATATCACTATCTTCAGAACCGAAAAAATTGCAAATCGAAATATGCAGTGCGTAAATCATAATACGCTAGCTAGAGTCATGCATTGATTTTTTTAAATAACAGTCATTTTAAAATGCGGTATTAGGTACAATTCATTTGTTAAAATCAGTAGTTTAACCGCTAAAGAGGGCACAAAATATACATATTAACATAGTCTGCCAAAAATATTACCCTTTCTGCATCGCTGTATTCGAGTAAAAACAAGAGCAACCGAACAACGTTAGCAGGACGCGTTATGCGAATATTTTAATACTTAGTAATACATGAATACTTAGTACACAATATTATAATGCGAGTTCGCGCAACGCCTTTGAAGTGTCGTGTGGCGCGTGCACCGCATGTTTAAAAACTCTATATTTATTTTAGCACACGTATCCGTCCGACGTTGTGTGAATATGTCGCTTTATTCGAGAGGTTATCCTCCTTATTAGTATACAGGATAATATTAGTGTTATCCTGTTTTATAAATACTATCGCACCTGCTACAAGCAAGCGCTTACCATTAGGCCCACGCCCATCGTATTGCTCGCTTACCAGAACAAATAATTATTATTATTTATTATCATAGTCAAAATCTAAATAAAACGAGATAAAAAATAATCATAGTCAAAACTTCGACTTTGCAAATTAATGCAATATTACGAATTTTGTAAGACTCATTGCCCTATGATTGGAGTAGTTTTGGTTAGGGTAACAAAAACGTACATATCGTATACCCCATTTTTTGGACTTCATAGCCTATTATAAATTAAAACATACAACAGCGAACCACCCTTCAACACAACAGTACCCTCCCATCTTTTACCCCTCATTAACAATCATCAATCCAAGGCCATTCACCTGGAAGCACTGCAGCAGGGGCAGCTGGTTGCCGGAGAAGCGCAGCAGCCGCTCGAAGGTCTCAAGCTCGGACAGCTCCGCGCCCAGGATGCACAGCTTGCGCTCCTGCAGCATCTGAGGAGGAGAGAACAATGAGTAAAATTATGGAGAGCAACGAGTAAAATTGTGGGGAGCTATGAGTAAAGTTGTGGGAAACAATGAGTAAAGTTGTGGAGGGAACAATGAGTAAAGTTGTGGGGGAACAATGAGTAAAGTTATGGGGTGGAATGGGTAAAGTGGTGGGGAACAATGGATAAAGTTGTAGGGAGTTATGAGTAAAGTTGTGGGGAACAATGAGTAAAGTTGTGGGGAACAATGAGTAAAGTTGTGGGAAACAATGGGTAAAGTTGTGGGGGAATAATGAGTAAAATTAGGGAAAACAATGAGTGACGACTTGGCGAGTAAAATTGTAGTGAGTTAGGTACCTACGTTGTTGTTGCCCCTTACTAGCAACTAGTAAGGGGCAAAGAGGTAGTTGCAGGGAAAATGCGGTAATGAGTTACAAATAGATGTTCTTCGGCATTACTTTTAGGTCACTGAGAGAAAAAAATAACTTCATAACTGTAGTTAAACTGTTAAGATTCAATAGTAAAATAATGCAATGTACTTATTAAGTAAAAGAACAAAATGTAGGTAATGTAAACAAAACGGTAACAAGTTTACACAGCTGTGTTTACATATAATTTCAATTGGATTCAAAGTTATTGTGTATTACTCTATGCTTGCAAAACATTAAAAAAATCGGCCAAGTGCGAGTCGGACTCGCGCACGAAGGGTTCCGTACCGTTATAGACCGAAAGTAGGGGAAAAAATTGTTTTTGTATGGGAGCCCCCCCTTAATTATTTATTTTATTTTAATTTTATTATCAAATATTAAAGTACACATATTATCTTTGAAGACTTTGTGCAAATTTCAAGTGTCTACATGGTTCCATTATGAATTACGAACCAAAAAGGCCAAAAAAATCACGTTTGTTGTGAGCCCCCCTTAAATATTAACTTTATTTTGTTTTTAGTATTTGTTGTAATAACGGCAACAAATATACACATTACACAATCTGTGAAAATTTCAGAAATCTAGCTATAGCCGTTCTTGAGATACAGCCTGGAGACAGACAGACAGACGGACAGACAGACGGACAGACAGACGGACAGACAGACGGACAGACATCGAAGTCTCAGTAATAGGGTCCCGTTTTTACCCTTTGGGTACGGGACCCTAAAAAAGTCTTTACTTTTTAACCGACTTCCAAAAAGGAGGAGGTTATATGTTCGTCTGTATATATATATATTTTTTTTGTATGTTCAACCATAACTTCGCCGTTTGTGGACCGATTTTCATGATTCTTTTGTTGTTGTACAAGGTTAAATCCGAATTTGGTACCATGTTCACAAAAGTGGTGATCTGATGATGGGATCCATGAGGAATCGAGGGGACTCCTTGACGTTTGTATGGAAACATATAGTGATTTAAAAAGTAAGATTTTGCACCAGGTTATACCCTGGATCCGAAGGTACCGAACAGAACTTTTGAATCCTTATAGATACAGGTTCGGGGATTTCGGCGTTGTTTAAACAACTGAAAGCATAAGCCAATATATCAATTTGATTAATCATAATCATCACAACTATAATTATGCCATGCATCATCACATTATGACCCAATAATTGGTACTTTTCGTGATATTTTGCATCGAAGCAGATGTTTTTGATGTTTATTTCGCTGTTTGTAGACCGATTTTCAAAATTCTTATTTTGTTGTATAGGATATAATCTTAACTTTGTATACCAATTACGAAAGTGGTGAACTGATGATGAAATCTATGAGTAATCGAGGGAAACCCTTGAAATTTATCAAAGCACTCATAGTGGTTAAAATGTTGTTTCTAGTAACTTAAACATGTTTTACGATGAAAAGAAATTTCATACGAAGGTGTCTCTTGGTCCAAAGGCACTAAACAGAACTCCTGAGCATTTAAAGATAAAAGTTAGGAAATTGCAGCATCGCTTGGATAACTGCAAGCATTTACCACAATTTAGCTTACAGTAATATAATTATGGATAGTTGATATTCGTAGTGGCTATCTACGCATAAAGCCTTGTCTTGTAGATAACTAAAAAGAGTAAAATTATTATTTTTTAACAAAAAATTGAACCCGACTTCCAATGTAAAAACAATATTCTTAAAATGATCTAAAAAGTATGAAATAATTCTTATCCTTCATTAGTGCCTTTTTCAAAATTCGACTAAATCTCAACGAATTCTGTACTCAATTTTCATTCTTTTGAAGTCGGTACTGGCTAAGTTCTATGTCAAGTATCTCAGTTCTGGGCTGGTACCGACTTCAAACGAATGAAAACTGAGCACAGAATTCGTTGAGATTTAGTCGAATTTTGAAAAAGGCACTAATGAAGGATAAGAATTATTTCATACTTTTTAGATCATTTTAAGAATATTGTTTTTACATTGGAAGTCGGGTTCAATTTTTTGTTAAAAAATAATTGCTACTAGAAATAATTTATATGGCAAAACAACGCCTGCCGGGTCAGCTAGTTTTGCTTTAACTGTAGCAAACCTTACTGTTGTTTTTAACTTACTTCACGCGATGTATAAAAAAACAATAAGTCTCGCTTAAACTCAAGAACGGCTGAAACGATTTGGCTAATAATTTTAGTCTTGAACTATACGTGGAAGTGCAGGGAAGGTTACTATTATGATTTATGAGGGAAGTGAAACGAAGTTCACCGGGTCATCTAGTATGTAAAGTAAATGCGAGTAAATAGTGCTGACTGCTGATTACTGAAGTAACCGATACAAATAAATATAGCAAATATTTATTCACGGCCGGGTAAACAGGTTTAGATATTTAAAGACTGTATGTAATTATAATAAATAATTAATACAAATTGTAACGGTATGCGATCTCGCCTTGGATTCAATTATTGCGAACTCATTGCATGCTGTGCCATTATTTTAAAATAATGAGCTATTTATTTTAATACTAATAAAAGCCTAAAGGTATTTTAAAAGCAAGACATCTGGGGAAACACTTGTTTACCTATTATGTTATTATTACAAATATTTTTTTTATAACCCTGATTCACATTACAACAGGGATGAGCACAATATGGCATAAGTTTCAGAATCAAGAATCAGAAGAAGCAAGTGCGTCTAAACTCTAAAAGTTATTGACAGCTCCCATAATATCGCTTACATAGAAACTTGGATTCATCTTGAAATTCTCACTGGACCTCCTGAGTCCTGCCTTGTTAGTGGTGAATCATGTTCATATATTATGTGCTGGACTTAGCTTATAGCTTCCTTCCTTCCTTCCTTCCTTTCTTAGCTTATAGTACCGTTTTACTACCAGAGACATTTCATTATGATTAACCTTCAATTCAATTAAGAGTTTGATAGATAATGTTATGTGGCTTATGCCAAAATTTTCATTTAATTACATTTAAGTAAAGTCTAATTAATAATCGTCTCTTAGTACGGCAGTAATCCTCCCATTATCATGAAACATCAGACTTCGGACCTCTCATTTCTCAACACGTGGATTTCACATTTATGTAAACGAGATTGCGTCTGCCAGGTGCTGGTGGCAAGTGACAGTGTCAAGTACGACCAGGTGTCCCCGGGTCACGGGTCACAACTCACAGGTCACGGGTCAAACACGTGCTGAACGCGTGACCCTCTGACCCCAAGGTCATCTACCATAGCCGTCGAAAGAGCCGTCATCACTTACGAGTTATGACATCACAATTTCTTATTTCTTTTTTCTCGAGGGGAGCATATTCCCTCTTAAAAGGCCGGCACCGCACCTGCAACAGTTCTGTTGCAAGTGTCCATCGGCGACGGTAGAACTTGCTTTTCCTCAGGTGACCCGTTTGCTCGTTTGCCCCTATTTTTATATAAAAAAAGTCTGATATCCCCAATCCCAATTTGGAAAAACCAAAGTCTGTAATCTCGATTGTTTCGATTGATTCGAAAAAAAAAGTCCATGGCGTGATGGACTGCAATTAATTAAAATTAATAATATTATATCAAATATCCTTTTGGTGCGAAAAATATAAATAATAAAATAACAATAAAAGGATATGGGCGAACAGCCTGTACCATTGGTACATTATCGTTGAAGGAGTAAATTAAACACAGAATACTGTATCACTGAACGCTCTAGTCTCGGCGGTGGCTCGGTAAGAAGTGGACGACAGCTCTGACAGTCTGGCGGCCATATTCTCCAAGCAACCACTCTTAGGTAGTGCGGCCATCTTTATTTCTCAATATACTACATCTACCTTTTACAAAAAAGTATTTTTTTTTTACATTTTTACAACGTTGTCTACGTGAGGCCTACCACCGGTTCGGGAACTAACCCGGCGAGAAGAACCGGCGTAAGAAACTCGCACGGGGCCACCTTTTACCAAAAAGGTGGAAAATTACAATAATTACATAACTTAAGCTAAATTATACTTAAGTATGTAAAAATGTGGTACATTTATTTAGAAGCGGCCTATGGTTTGTCAGCTTATTGTTCCCATGATGTGCTATCATTGAGAAAATTAGTTACCTTATAATAAGCCTTAGCACACAAAAGTTTTCTGAGATTTTATTGTATAGGCCTATACAAATTAAATTATATGAGCTAAAATATCAAAACTCAAAATATGCATTGCAATTTGCAATCAATTACAAGTTAACAGCTTCTAAACCATCAATTCCTCTCTTATTTAATAATGTATCTTTTATTTCAGAGTCCATTTCAGCAAGTTCTTTAATATCGATTATTATAATATATATTATATTGATGACAATTTATCTCTAAACAGCTGACCCCTATAAAACAATTCTGCTGGAGACTTTCGTGTAACTAAAAGAGGTGCACTATTTTAACAAACCATTTTGCCAATAAAATTTCTCAGTTTGACTGATACAAAGTTTTTAAATTTAGCGATTTTGTATTTCAATCTTGCCATTTTGTTGAGGCCCATAAGGTATACTATGGAATAACTGAATACTAAAATCTTTACAAAAATTTACAAACCATAAACACTTATAGATTTCGGACCATTGTCAGCTGTTATACTTACTGGTATCCTTAATTATAGAAAACATTTCTTTTAGTGTGTCTGCCACTTAAGTGGCATCTATAGTTTAAGTAATTTCTTATTTTGAATACCAGTACGTATTAAGCCACTATGCGTCGGCTTGATCTTTACGCCAAAAGCATGTTATGTGTATATCCGTTCATCTGGCACGAAAAGCTGTCAAATCATTTTTGAAATTTTTCAATTTTCAATAATTACTCTCATTAAACTGAATATATTATTATCTAAACAAACTACCATGAAAGCCAATATACAACTTTCATATAATTAGAATTTTCTATAAATAAGCCATTAGTGGCGCAAACACACAGTTTTATATTTGAAACAAAATACTAAATTGGTGGTCAAAGTAGAAATAGCTACTTTTGAATAGTTCCAGAGTAAGACGCTCATTTTGGGCGCTTGACAGACGAGCTAATATATACATGAAGTTTTACTGGGCTTTAGCTTAATCAATTCAATCCATGTTGCTAAGCTAGTGATTCATTCACCTACATAGTTCACCAGTCCCAAAAACTCTTAAGCTCTTCAAACGTTAAAAACTCCCAAAATTTCCTTGTAGTTTTATTAATATATTTATCGAAAATTCTTATATTGAAATGAAGTTCTTTATCGCGCTTTCGGCGTAAAGGAGGCTAGACAGAACGATATTTGACCTCGACACTTTTTATTAGTACCTGCATGGTAGGGGCAGAGGGCGTTTATTCATGTTTTTTTTTGTATATATATATTTTTTGTGTATATGTATACAGGTTTTTGAACATAAGAAATAACTTCGTTTCATTTGGGTGTCCTTTGACACCTCTCAAGTTTTTATATTTATCCAAAGGTCTTCATGTGCTAAATTATATTCAAGAAATTCTATACTCGGAACTTAGATGTCCCGGTTAACTTCTTGTCACTTATAAACCTTCCCTGGACTTCCAGGAATATTTTGAGACTAAAATTAGCCAAATCGGTTTAGCCGTTATCGAGTTATATTTAATTTTTAAGATTTGGATCCATCATCCAAAAATAACAATATAGTTACTAAAATAACTACTCTGTCACAACGTGAAAAACAATCTTGCCATAGAATTTTGGAAGTTGTACCAAAAATATGTAACCTTGATTACAAAATATAAAAGCTGTAATTTAATATTATGTCAACTACTATGGTACTTTATTTTAGGTGAATTTAATGTTATAACACTCCATTGTTATAGTGGAATGTTAAAGTTTAAGTAGCTGTTGATAAGACCTTCATATCAACAACATTATTTTTTCTCACTCTTTGCTCAATCTTTTTCACAATTTAAGTAAAACTATTTTTGGTCAAGTTTCGAGAAACTTCTTGCACTTATTAATTTTAGAAGAAGTTTTTCTATAATTGGTAACGGGTGTTTTCTCTGATGTTGGCTCGATTAGCCTTATATCTACACAGATTCTAATTCCCCCTTGAGTGCCGAAACTAAGGGAGAAATCCTACCCCAATAACATCCAATTCTATTGACTCATTTATTTAATCATTAATGAGGACTTTGTAACACGTTCGAGAGACCGGTTTAATGCTTATATCGATGGAGATAATATGAATTTGAACATTTATAATTTTAGGAAAATAACCTTCGAATTTATTTTTCATGGAATTCTAATCTCAACACTTCAATTTTTATTGGAATATCCTGGCCAAGTAAATTTTGTACCGGTTTTTTTAACAATGTCGCTTTCAGACACATTTTCAATTGTTTAAAACTACTATGGGCATAATATAGGCCATTGACCTTTTGTCCGGATTTGCAACTTGGTTTTTAAACGGATACTATTGGACTTAATAGTTAGGTACCTAAATTGGTAGCTTCAATCATAGATAATAAAATATACATTGTACGTCATATATAATTATGCTCCAATAACATTTGTAATAACTTTTAAATTGAACAATCTAAATTCTAACCTGTTGTGTTGAAGATTCACGAGTTTTATTATTAATGAAAACACCATTTTCTATGCACTTTTTCCACTTCAATATTATGGTATTATTATTAAGGAAATGCACAACCGATTCTAAAATAATTCATTATTTAGGTGTCTTAATGTCGGTACTTCGAAATTACTAAATATCATCAAAACAAATATTAGGGTTAACAGCTTCATAGGAGTTTATACAATTTGGTAGAACTACTAATAATTTGGTAAAACTTTTTCTACTAATTCAGAAGTCCTAATTTTTTATCATAATATTATTATTCTTGCTGCCGGTATCAATAACCATGTTTACTGGTTGACAATGCAGAAATAGCCAATACATTCATATTTCAAAGTTCAAACATATTGGATGAATGTTAGTTTTTGTGGTAACAATAATTTGTTAATCGTCTCCCGTTGAACGTTCTTTGGGAGCTAACTTTTTAAAGCTGGCAATTTATTGTTTGTAAACTATTGGCTTCTGAAATAATTTTATTAAAAGTTACATAGTTGCCAAGAGTATTTTTCCTCTTTTTATTCAATAGATTATTCTGAATCACACGGCTTTTTAGGATAAAAGTAAAATTTATCTAATTGCCCTACAGCCTACAGCACTCAAACTTTGCCATCTACTGCTATGCCAGGTCAATTACAATAGGCCTCTTTTTTGCCCATTTACTTTTCGAGGGTCTCACGAGTAGCAGCAGTGAAATACGATTTCAGCCCTCGTTTTATTTTACTAGTGTAGACTTTATATATTGGAATTATAACCGACCAATCTTTTCAACTATTAGTAACGGTACCCGTTTGAATTTTAACCAAACTTCATTTTAATTTAATTTTACTTTTAAAGTTTCTAACCATTTGTAGGTATCTTTATTTTACCCAACTACGTCTTTAATCAGCAGGTACCGTTTGTCTATCCAACGACCTCTAAACATTTTTGGTATCTTTATTTTAACCAACTACATCTTATAATAATGGGCAATTTGTATTTACCGTTTGGACTTTCACAAAACTGCCTTTTATAGTAATTAAGCATTTGTAGGTACCGTTTGGCTTTCACCGAACTACCTGTTATAATAATCGGCCATTTGTGGGTATTTACCGTTGGGACTTTTACCCAAACTGCCTTTCATAATCATATAAATATCATAATTATATTATAAATTAGGCATTTGTAGGTACCATCTGGTTTTCACCAAATTACCTCTAAACTTCTCATTTTCGATAGGAAGCAATTTTATTTTTACTTTGTTACCACGCAATAATACATACGAACTATGAGTTCTCCTGTTATGGCGAGACATTTGGTAAAGAAGAGTAAAATTATTAATTTTACAATAATAATATGAAAGATAATTTCATTACAAAGTTTATATGCCCCTTTACTAACTTGAGCAGATTAAATTCCTTAGGATTATGCAATAATATTTTAATAATTAAAATTCATTAATTTTAATAAACATAAGGGTGCGACAATTGCAACACTGAGCGTATACACGCGGTAGCGCCTACGTTAGAATTTAAAGGATGTCGCCGCGTCCATCTACCATCAACCTTGGTTATGGTGTTACGTTTGCGAACCAATTTATATTTATAAGACCGTATATTATTTAAATCGCTGTGAATTTGGCGCTTGTGAAAGTGTTAATTTAATATAGACTCAGACAATGAGTGTCGTGTGATGAGAAAATTAGGCTCATCAACACCAGTTAGTTATCAGGTAAGTACCCACTTTGTAATTACTACATTAATATTCAGGTTTTGTCATTTCTTTTTCCATAATCATTACTATATTTTCCTGATACACAGAAAAATAGTATGTGTTTCCTATGAACAATAGGAATCTTAGTTTGTGGTTTATTTCTGTACTTATATCATGTATAATTGCGTAGCAGCAAACAAGCTTATTGTAGGTAGGTACCAATCAACGAAACCAGCATAATATTCATTATTCAGTAGGTCTGAGAATCGGCTACTGTCTACATTTTATATTGAGTTTGTTGAATAAGTAATATTAATAATAAATTATGAATTTTTTAACTCGAGACTGACGGCGACTGTTTGTGCATTTTGCAATTGGCGCCGCGCCGGAATGGCGCCATATAATTATTTTGTCACTTCAATAAAATAATATTATTTACAAATAAAGAACTACGTTACATTACAACTTCAATTACTTTATATGGCAATAGAACGTTTGCCGGAACAACTAGTTTATAGCTGCGTTTATCAGTGCACCCGTACTAAGCAAACCAGGTATTAAGGCACTTCCGTTTCAATAGTGCTCGTTAAATGTTATTTCAAGTTTTGTACCAAACTTTTAGCCATACTTACCTAATTTTTTAAATGTTATGAGGTAAATTTTGATTTTGTTATTATTCTCGGAAATTTAAATTTAACTGTAACGGAAAACAAAATTAGCCGATGATATTAGGTATTTAAATACAAATAACATTTCTAATTCATGCTTTTCCAAATTTTGTTTCTTTTTGTTTCGAAATCACTAAGCTTTGGCTGGTTTTGTCGATTTACCTCTAAAATTTAAAGTGTGAAAATTATTTTCACATTACCTTTGGTTGGTTCTGATCCTGGCAGGGTCGCCAATATGTACCATTGGTACATTATCGTTGAAGGAGTAAATTAAACACAGAATACTGTATCACTGAACGCTCTAGTCTCGGCGGTGGCTCGGTAAGTGGACGACAGCTCTGACAGTCTGGCGGCCATATTCTCCAAGCAACCACTCTTAGGTAGTGCGGCCATCTTTATTTATCAATATACTACACAGCCCATAGACGGCTCCAATTTTATAAATAAAAAAAAATCTCGATTGTTAAATGGCGTCAGTGAAATTACTGAAACAATTAGCAAACTGGTTAGTTAGCGGGTCGGCGATAAGACGCTAATCGTGCCTGACCTTGCCGTGTAGTGGTTCCAATACACGTGACACGTTATTTCAATCTTTGAGTATTTTTAACCCTAAAGGTAAACTCTTTAACTTTAATTTGAGAAAATAGCGAGGTCAAAAGCCACAGTCTGGTTCTATCCTATTTCTAAGACATAGGCTTTAAACCAGCCTTTCCCAAAGTGGGCGATAACGCCCCCTGAAAAATCTGAAGGGGGGCGGTGTGGGACCCAGATAAAAAAAATAGGGGCGTTGGGTAGAGGCTTGAGGGGTGATTTATTTCATCAGAATGCATTTTAAATTAAAACTATGGGGGCGCTAGAAATATAATATTTTGTTCTTAAAGTGGGCGGTAGACAAAATGAGTTTGGGAACCTGTGCTTTAAATCACTTGCAAGACATTTTCCTGCTTTCTATGCATTATTTATTTGTTTTGTTATTCACTTAATACATCACTTTCACCAAAATTGAAAGTAAAAGGTTCAAGTTTTATGCAGATTAATGAGTTTCGACTCCATGTTAAAATTAATAATATATTCGTCAAAATGCTGCATCAATCAGTATAAACTTATAAAGTATCCAGTTTTTTTTTTTTTTTTTATCCTGAAGGCAGGTGGTTGTAGCCCTGACGTCACTACGACCCTTGAGGATCTATTGTGACTCCTTCGCATTAGACTAGAGTTTAGAGTGTCCCCAGACCCCAACCCAAATCCCAATGCTGCTCATAAATTGAACGATGTGGTTAGGGTTGGTGCCACGAGTATCCTGTACTAATTATTCTAATTATCCATACAACAATAAAGCTTCCTTCCTTTTTCGAATTACGTGGAATTGCAGTATGTTTTCTATCAAACTACAAAATGGTATTCTTATCAAATGTTACTAAGACATTAACTTTTTATTGCATCTTAACTAAGTATACCCATAATATCTTATATCTTTAAACGAGCAATTCTTGTATATATATAATTGGAATCTCGGAATCGGCTTCAACGATTTTCATGAAATTTAGTATATAGGGGTTTTCGGGGGCGATAAATCGATCTAGCTAGGAATCATTTTCATAAAATGTCATTTTATGTGTGTTTTTTTATTTTTTTGAATACCGAGCGAAGAAGAATGCGAAAGTTTTCCTGTCTGTCTGTTAGGTACCTCTTCACGCTTAAACGGCAGAACGAATTTAAATTAATTACTCTGGTTAACAAGTGCCATTTTCGTGAAAACCTGATCGCATGTAGGTACCGAAAATTATGATTTTGGTCTCATTTGATTCGGAATACCATCTAGAACATTCTATCAAAATTCCAAGAGGGGCTGAAAAAAATGCAAAAGTTAAAAACAATTAAGTAAACATAAAAAGAAGGGTTTGGTTTTTTTTTAATATTTCGAAAACTATTTGAGATAATCAAAATTTGAAAATAGATCCATATAGAGCAGGAAATTTCCTAAAAAAAATTCTTGACCTTGGAACCTTATCAATAATCCTTATAGCTTTCATTGAGCGGCGAAAGTAACGGTAAAAACGCGTGGTTCGGGTTTCGCGTGATTTGCCGCAATCTGCTACGTGAACTAAAAAAATATTTTAAGGGGTTAAATATTAATATTAAGGAATAAAAAAAATTGGTTACTAAGTAGACATATCAATAAACAATAATCCGTTACCAAAAATCAATTATCACAATTTATTTAATTATTATGCTTCTCTTAATTTGTTAATAGTCACCATTTTAATGTTAACATAAAACGCTGATTATTTCAAAACAAGAAATCCTGTTTTTTTTATTATTCTTTTGAGCTAATCTTAAAAGGCCTTATAAGAGATCCCCGTTGAAAAAATTCAAAATTATTTATTTTTCACTTTTTTATTAACATTCAAAGGCATTCCAAAATTAGTCATGTAAATAAAGCAATTACGGTATTTTTAAATCCAATTATAGTTACTATTTTGTTTTGTTATTGTTAGAAGCCAGATAACAATATATATTTTTTTATTTATAACTAATAAAATTTAAATAATAATTTTTATTGATGAAAAAACCCAAATTGCTTTATGTACATGAAAAATTCATGAATGCCTTTGATTGTTCATAAAAAAGTGAAAAATCAAAATTGTTGAAATTTTCCAACGTATATCTCTTCTAAGCCCTTTTAAAATTAGCTCAAAAGAATAATAAAAATTTCTAGATTTCTTGTTTTGAAATAATCAGTGTTTTTATGTTAACATTAAAATGGTGACTATTAACAAATTCACAAAAGCATAACAATTAAACAAATTGTGATAATTTATTTTTGTTAACGGATTAATGTTTATTGATATGTCTACTTAGTACCCAATTTTTTTTAATCCTTAATATTAATATTTAACCACTTAAAATATTTTTTAAGTTCACGTGAACTTAGCAGATTGCGGTAAATCACGCGAAACCCGAACCATGCGTTTTTAAAGCTATAAGGATTATTGATAAGGTTCCAAGATCTAGAATTTTTTTTAGGAAATTTCCTGGTCTTTAAGGATCTATTTTCAAATTTTGATTATCTCAAATAGTTTTCGAAATATTAAAAAAACCAAACTCTTCTTTTTATGTTTACTTAATTGTTTATAACTTTTGCATTTTTTTTCAGCCCCTCTTGGAATTTTGATAGAATGTTCTAGATGCTATTCCGAATCGAATGAGACCAAAATCATAATTTTCGGTGAATGAGATCAGGTTTTGAGGAAAATGGCACTTGTTAAATCAGACTAAATATGGTACGAAGGCGGGAAAGATCATAGGATAGTATTTGTTGGGAAAAAATGTACGGTTCCCGTGAGTGAGACGTGAGAGATATTGTGAGCCTTATCTAGTATTAGAATAAGTATTAAAAATCGGATGTATTATCTGAATAATTGCAAGTTGAGTTGGGCGCAACAGAAGGTCACCGGCCACCGCCAACGCCAAGTTTAACCAACCTCTGTGCATCTATTTTAGTACTGAGATTATGTAAAAACGCTAATAGCCAATATTCAACAAAACGCAAGACTATGAAATATGGTTTTAAAGGTCATGGTCTAGTTAAACTAATTTTTGTAGAGCAACAGAAGTTCAGCCTTTGGTAAATCTTAGGCTGTCGCTCAGCAGAAGTAGATTCAAGCATTGCCTATCCATAATTTACAAATTACTTATCTATCTTAGTTCAAAAGTGTGTCTCTTTATCTGTTTGTTGCCTCTTCTTTTTAAACGGGCTTTGGCCCACCACACATTCCCACCACTGTATCTCCTGTGTCGCCAGGATCGACAGCGGCATCCAACCACGAAAACCCTTTGATATGATCTCAGGGAGCCCGAGGGACATGCTAATACTGTCTTGGGACCCGCAACGAAATTAATCAGAAGAAAATAGGAGGAGTAGGAAGATTCTAATTTCCCTCCCCATAAAAGCGGGAGACAGCGCAAAGTTGCAATGACCGAAAGTCAAAGAACTTAAGGGGGAGCACCACGGAAATAAGGTTAATAATTGTGACTCCTAAGCTAAAGCTAAGTTAATATTGGAGTTTATTGTGTTTGACTGTTGCCAATAATAATTGTGGCAAAAACGCTTGAAGGCACGGAAGTTCCTAGCGCTGTCCACGAGATCACCGTAGTATGCTACTCCAGATGTACAGAATAGGTTGTTTAGCATAGTAGTTCTTTCGTCCTGCCAGAGACTGCACTCCCAGAGAACATGATGCGCGGTTTGTTCAAACATGTTGCCTTCGGTCGAGCACTCGCACATGGGTGATGCTACTAGTTTAAATCCGTAAAGTTTGGCCTTAAAATTTCCATGACCGGTCAGGAATTGAGAAACGCAGTGATCAATATCCATCCAATGTTTGGATAGCCGTTCACGAATATTAGGGAAAAAATTATAAAGGTGTCGCCCTTTGGTGGAACAGTCCCATCGTGACTGCCATTCGGAGATTAGGCTTTGCACAGAGTTTTCTAAAGGTTCAAACAGTCTTGCTATTTTAATTTTATCGCGAGCGCTTAAAAAGAACGGGTTGTCAATGTTTTTTTTATGATAGTACATTGTCGCACGACGCTGAATCTCAAGGTCAACGGGTAAAACTCCGGCTAACACAGGTAAGGCTTCGGTGCTTGTGGTCCTGTAAGCTTTGCATAAGAATATAAGAGCAAGACGTTGGCTTTGTAGCAACTTGCGACGAGCCGCGCCGATTGTTGCTCTGTCGGCCCACACGGGGGCCCCGTAGCAAATGCTGCCTAGGTAAGTAGCAGTGTAAATTAATTTTAGGGTTTTGAAGGAGAGGCCCCATGTCGACGTAGATATTTTGGTAAAGGAGTAAAAATTGCGCTTCGCTGTCTCACCGGTTTGAATTATATGTTCTAAAAATGTAAATTTATTTTCCAAGTAAAAACCAAGATAACAGAGTGACTGTTTGCGTTTAATGTTAATATTGTCAAGTTTAATGCTAGGGGAAGATATAAGGGACCCTTTTAAAAGAATTTGGTAAGTTTTATGCGCGGCGAATTTCAGGCGATTACGTTTACCCCAGCTCGATATTAAATTAAGACTATCATTGGCTTTAGATTCAATTTCGGAACGTGAATTTGCATGAACGATGAGAAAACCGTCATCGGCGTAGCCAACTAGTACGCACAGCGGTGGTAGGGGAAGACTTAATAAATCATCAAATCCGAAATTCCATAGTTTTGGCGAGATAACAGAGCCCTGAGGGCAGCCGCATGTTAAATCTTTGGCGTGTGTACAATGGCCAAGTCGAAGCTTAGTTTGACCGTTAAAAAAATAAGAACGTATTATGGCATAAATATTAGAGTAGCAACCTCGATTTTTTAGTTTTAATAATAACATCGGCCACCAAGCATGATCGAACGCGCCGGAGATATCTAATGAAATGGCGACCACGTATTTAGATTCCGAAAGATTTACTATTTTTCTAACTTCCATAGCCGCGTCAACAGTCGATTTCCCGGCGGTGAAACCGAACTGATGACTATGAAATTTAGGGCCACCGGGTAGCAGGCGAGGTACGATGAGACGTTCTAGTAATTTACCTAAGCAAGGCAGTAACGTTATCGGACGGTAAGATTTTGGGTCGTCAGGAGGTTTGTTTCCCGCTTTAGGTATTAATTTTAAGCAACCAGTGCGCCAAATTTTTGGAAATATACCTTCTGCGATACATCTGTTGTAAACATGTAGAATCGATGAACTAGCCGCTAAGCACGCTTGTTTTATCATAATATTCGATATTTTATCCTCGCCCGCAGATTTTTTTATAGGCAAAAGGTTTACTATTTTACTAAACTCCTCCGAAGTTGGTAAATCTGAGGCCGGTGTATGTATGGGGTCTAGCATTCTACTCCTAATGTCGCGGTGGTGTTCATCATCCAAGGAGGGCTCGTCGTCTGGGATGAGAACGTTTAGATATGCCTTCGCCGTTTCGTCTAAGCTACAAGTGTAAGAGTTGTTAATTTTAATATTTGAGAAAAAGCTTGGCTCATTACTACTACCGGGTTTAAGCTCGTGGTATAAAGAGGACCAGGGGCCCTCTTTATCCAGTCTATTCGCGGCATTCTTCAACATATTATTTTTCGCTAACGTAACGGCGGCGCGATAGCGTGACCTCGAAATGCGTAGGTTATTCAAACTAATTATGTAATTATAATTCGAACGATCGTGGCCAGATTTACGAAGATTATTGATTTTGCGCCTGGCCCTTCTAAATTCCCGACGAAGATTAAGAAGGTTACTGTTCCACCATTTACAGTTGTGATCTTTTTTAAGAGGTCTACGACCCAAGGCTACATCGGCACAGTAAACAAATGTGTTTGTCATAATTTCCGCGCACTCATCGACGTTTAAATCCGGCCGAGTGAAGTCTCCGGCATGAGCGGTAATGAGGGAGCGGAATAAATTCCAATCGCCGTTCTTTACGTTGTATTTATAGTCATTAGAATTGACTACGGTATCACTCGGGACCGCACGAGAAAACTCGTACACCAATAAGCGGTGATCACTACATGACGCATCAGGTAGGACACGCCAATGCCTAATCTGGACGTACGCGCTGGATAGCGTGACGTCAATCGACGATTCGCCCGTTGGGCTACTATAGGTAGGTGGTGCATCGGGGGTGTTGTGAATTTGGAGGTTAAACTCCGCAATAAAGTCTTCTACAGCGGTACGACGGTCGCGGTCAGTGTACCTAAGCTGGCCGTGCCATAAGGGCGAGGATGCATTGACGTCGGCGCCAATAATAATTTTATCACCCGCGAGAGATTGTAATACGCGGCGGAGTTGATGTAAATGTGGGCCTACGGTATCCGCGTACTGAAAGTAGCAGCTTACAACGTATAGTCTAAACTGAGGACACGATACCTCGGCTACCGCACAATGCGACGTCGAAAGGTTAGTTAAGGCCGTGACTGAAAATCTAGACTGAGGTGTGTATATACCCGCGCGAGCTAAGTTATTAATTTGTATCATTTTCGACCGAAACGACGCGAGTTGATATTGTTCTTGAACAAGTACTAAGTCTAAATTGTGGTCAGAAACTAACTTTTCTAATTCTAAAGTCGCGTGCTTGTTATTATGGAGGTTTAACTGTCCTATATTTAAACTATCCATACCTAGTAGTTAAAATAAGTTGCTCCATTTTGCTTTTATATGTTGGACAGTCTGGGGAGCCCGTGGGGTGGTCGGAAGGTTTTTTATAACGTTGGCAACTACCACAAACTGGCTTAAAATTTTCTTTATCTTTGTTGGGGCACGACAACGAGCTGTGTTTTTCGGCACAGTGATAGCAGCAAGGATTAGGATCGCGACAGAATTTAGCGACGTGCCCAAACTGTTGGCAGTTGCCGCAGCGGACCAGCTCAACGTCGTCCACGAAGCGACACATCGCCCAATCGATAAACAGTTTTTCTTTTGAATTGATCAGGTGTTTACGCACAGCGGGGTCTAATTCGATACCTATCCATTTCCTGTTGTTGTAATCTTTATTTAAATTACGACGTCTTACTATTTTTGTTGAACGCAAAAATTGTTCTTGAGACATATTCATTTCGCCATTAATATTTTGATTAAAAAGTGCGAGAAGGAAATTATCATCCGTCATATGTTGCGGTACATCTTTTATGAGAATACGTGGGTTACGTCCTTTAGGCGACTCAAGTCGCAGACCGGCCGATTTAAGCGCTTCCACGGATTTAAGTTTATTAACTTGCGACTCGCTAGTTAGTCGCAAGATCACACCCGAATTAGCTGTTTTTTTGACGCCGTGAAATTGAAAACCGTCGGCCGGGTTGATGACTTTCATCAGAGCTTGTTTTGTCTCCGACGATGATTTTAATTCCCCCGATTTTTCTTGTGTCGGATAGGCAATAACGCAGGGAAGCGGTTTTCGGGTCTCGACTGGCGGCACTGACTTCGCAAGTCTTAGTTTAAGCGCGTCCGAGTAGGAGGTAGAAGGCGCGGCGGCAACTGTTTGTACGACGGGATTCGTTTTGGCAGCTAACAATTCGCGTTCCATATTAGCGACCTTGGTTTCCAAGGAGGAGTTCTTTATGGCGAGAAGTGAGACGATCGTAGTTATTTTTTGAGTCATACTCATAATATCGGACTTGTTGGCAAAATTATTACGGCGAGACACGGTGTCGTTTGCGAACTCGTTTATTTTGGCTAAGTACGAGCTAGCTTCGCGGACGAGCTCGTAATAATTGCAAGCATCGTCGGATGCGCGGCTTGTGTCTAATAATGACGTAACGGGGGACAGCAGAGGCTCGTCCCTAGTGGGTTGGTGACGCTTCTCCACAGGTGACAAGGAGGAAGGAGATAATTCCGACAACAAACGTTTACCGGACGAGAATGTCGGAGAACGAGGAGTTTTATCGCTTCTATTAAACGGGTTTGTATCTTTATCTGGCGGCATATTATTTTGGCTCGACATTGTGAGTTAATATAAAATTTGAATGTACCAATTACACTTATTTAATTTAAATTAGAATGAACAAAAGTTTAGCTTAATAATCACAGTCAGCTGATCGCAAGGCCGGCCGGCGCCGCGCGAGCGGTACCGACACACACAATATTTTACCTACCTACAATTCCCTACTGATAAAAGTGAACAAAGAAATTTACTTACCGAGTTAAATCCAATAAAGTACGAGCAAATGTGTTAAAAAACTTACAGTACACGTAGATTACACCGTTACCTAGCTAATTACACACACTCAGCACGAATTTACCGATTTAAAACCACCGAAAATAATTTTTAATCCCGGAGCGCACGTCAGACGATGTTAACCGTACGGAGGCCGCGGGGGGAGGGGGGCCTCTTCACACAAATAAATCGCTTAATTAATTATAAAATGATGCTACCTGACGCCTCTTAATGTACGTATGCGTTTTATAAGTTACAGTCTCCTGCGTTAACTTGCGCTTCTTTGGTGCCCTAAAAGCTGCTTCAGTTGACTACTAATTGGTCGCTGCTATATATTTTGTGTGTAACCCACATTTTTTTTTCTCGACTTATAAATGCAGTCTTGTTCTAAAATCTAAATGATCTAAAGAACATGACTGCACTTATAACTCAGTAGACCGAGCGTAATTTTTTGTGGGATGATACACAAACGCTTAACAGTGTCCAATTAGCAATTAGTGCTTTGCCATTTAAAGCAATAGTGTCATTTTGCATTTAAGTCTGTGGGAGACAGGCGACAGCTCAGCAGCCGATGCCAATAACAGGCGCGATGACAACAATGTTGTTTGGACAAGCAATATCGGTTTATTAAAAGAACATTTCAATGACAGGCAACGACCTGAGGCTGAGGTTTTAGTCTTGAAATAGATTACAATATAAATCTTTCTGGAAAGTCTACCCTCTACTATTATGAATTAATGACATTGTTGCTAAATGACATGATGATAATAATATAAGTATTATATTATTATCATCATGTCATTTAGCAACAATCAGTTCAAGCTTAATAGATTGGGTAATGGGATAGGATAAGCGCTATTTAAGCAAACTTTATGCTTTTCTTGCAGGCCCATGTCATTCCGGGTTCACGCACATACACGGGAATGCAGAAAACGAGACCAATCAGGTCAGCTTGCGATCAGTCCGAATTCGATCAGCCTTGCCGTATATGGTCTTCATAGACTCTTTCAACTCATAGTAACACACAGGTGAAACAGTTTCAAACGGCCGACATCTATTCCAGTAGCGATACATCAGCGGGAAGCCTTCATGGAATATTTCTTTGTCGTAGCAACACAGCTCTTAATGGCCCTACTAACACTAACACATCTAGCTAATACATCAGCACATCGACGCCTGCAGTCACGCACCGATGCCAATCTCCCGACCCAGTTGCACAACTCCCCTTGACCGCTCATCATCATCAGGTGAACGCACGGTGACGTCCCGCGTCCTCAGACCGACGAAAACAAATGAATCACGCGTTCAGTTTACGCACACACGCAACAAAACGAGGGCATTTAGCTGGGTGTTTGTTTAGACTTTGGAGCAATTAATTCGAAGAATTTCTTTGGAAATTGGCGTAAATATGAGTTGAAAGGCTTTTTGTGTTGGGAAAATTGCAAAAATATTCGAGTTCCGATTTCGACAGTCAACTTTTAATTAGTCATACTTCGGCACGATTAAAGAAGCAAAACGTGTAACTGCACGTGGCTTTACACGGGTAGTGGGAAGTGGTTATCGATTTGTGGCTCGTTCCCTGATTAATTCATTATAAAAAAGACTTTGCTGGCATTAGTATGAATGTATGAATTATGATATAATATTATGTAACAATGTTGCTACTGACATTAATCGCATCACGATTCGTTGGCAACAAACAGGTAAAACAGACGCTAACAATAGCAGATGTTGCTGTCTTAGTTTTTTAGCGTCATTAATCCTTCGATCGGAGGTTCTAGGAATTCCCATTGTATTCTTTTGTTCTCGCGATCACCGGTGCTCGCGCGGGGCCTGAAAGATTAATATAACATAATGCCAATGACATAGCAACATAGAAGCAAAACCATTTGCTACCTGACATGCGACTTCTTTAGCATAATTAAGGCCCTATAGACCCAATTTTACATGACTTTGAATCAATAATAAACAAACAAATAGTGACTTTTAAAAGCCAAAAAAATACACATTGTTGTTTACTTAATGTACTTTGACAATTTGTGGTTCGAAACATAATATTGAAAACTTCACTGGATCAAAAATAACTCCGAAGAGGAGGCTAAATTCGAATATTTTGTGATATTTTTCTTATTTTTCATGAAGCCTATGATAGTTTTACTTTCAAAAATCATATCTACGAAAAGCTCATAACTTAAAGAAGAATAATTTGTGGTTACATTTTGCATGTTGGTTTAATTATCAAAGAAAAAAGGTTTTTTTCTCCTATTTCGCCCTATCAAGTACGCGGCGAGCGTCGTAACCGCCACTGTACAAGGCGCGCTGATATGAATGTTATTTTGTCCTTTACGTCGATATTCGTACTGACAGACATCGACCTGCTAATTTTCGGGTCTATAGGGCCTTAATGAAAATTATGCTATGCCTAATGCCAATGATATATTAAGAAGTACTTGGGTACCTATAGTATAAGCAATAGAACCCAAGGGCCAAGATATTTGCTACCTGACCCATGTCACGTAGCAAATATCTTGAGTTATGAGCATAATTTATAAATTATAAGCTACTTCTAAATTTCGTTTATAGCCCGAGAACATTTTTTGGGGTAGAGTTTCTATCCCGGAGAGGACATAGGATACTTTCTATCATAGAAATTAGAAAGTACCATATAGTCAATTAGCTTACAACACCGCCTAAGTCATTTTTACCAACTTTACAGGAGACGAAAAAAACTGTCCATTTTAAAAATTCTGTGGATTTTTTTTGTCATTACTCAATAAATACTCTATTTAACGGTTAATAAATAATTATATAAACTTATTTTGTCGATTTACTTTATTTAAACTTTTATTTTATGACTTGAGCTGTGTTGACTGATACTTTATTAGATTTAGGCGGTGTTGTTTGCGGAAATGTTAGGGATTTAGGTATATAAAGAAGATTTGCAAAGAAAAGCTTTTATTAAATTTCAAGATAATTAACATTTGACAGCCGTGACCGGCGGAGACCGGCGTGAAACAGCGCTTGCGCTGTGTTTTGCCGACTGTCGACAGTCGTATTCTGGGGAGGGCAAAACTGCGCTCCAATCTGCTCGGGGCAATAGCAAACACACAAAGGCAGCCCCCCCTCGATATTAAACATAGACTTCTGTAATACCAGGGGATTACACTCCAACCTTAATGCCGTCCATTACCACCTTGAGTCGGCAAAGCCGGCTTTGCTCTTTTTAACCGAGACGCAGACAGGGCCGTCTTTAAACTATTTGAGGCCCTGGGCACATTAGGATCATGACCTTGAGAAAACACTATTTAGTTATAATATATAAAGAAAATAGACAAACAAGGTTCTAAATATATTTTTATTTAGTTACTAACTATAAAAAAATAGGATATATAAAAAATAATCTACAAAAGTAACTCGCTTAGCACAAAATCCTTAGATTAATTCTATGTTGATTGCAAAGGTACCCTTCTAGATTTAAGATGAGCAAAATCGTTAATCACTTCTTCAAAATCTATGATATTGAGAACATCACATTCTATGGACATCAGCGACAAACTAGTTAATCTCTCTTGAAGCATTGTACTTCTTAATTCATTTTTTATTCGTTTCAATTTGGAGAAGGAGCGTTCTCCGCTGCAGTTAGTTATCATCATACTTAAAAATATTCTCAATGCAATTTCTACGTTAGGAAATGTGTCTTCAATTTTGTTTTGCTTTAATAGATTATATACTTCCTGTACACTGTTAGGTGCTTCATTTTCACTCTGAACATTTTTTAAGTATTCTTTTAAATGTTGACATTCTATTTCTAACTCTTTTTCATTTACATCTTCGTGATAGATTTCAGAAAATTCTTTGCATCCTTGTCGTATCTCTTCGGAATTCAGAGTTTTTAAGTGAAAAACTTAGTCGCTGTTTTAGATGAACACTCAAGGTATCGATTATTGGGAGAAAGGTTTCTACGTTGAATCGCTCTTTTCCATTCAATTGGACTGATGGCGCAGAGCCATCAAAAAACTCTGCCGAGAGCTTCTACGTCTTGTTCTTTGAGATAGATCCTCGTAGTCAGATTCTGGGTTCTTTTCTTTGGCAGATGATTCGAAGTTATCAAATTTATCCCTGAGGTAAGTAATAAAATCATAAAGTGAAGTGAACAAATTGGTTGCAACGTCCAGTGTTATTGTTTCTTTCTGAAGATAATTACTTGTTTTGTCTATTCTTTCCAATATACAACTCCAGATTTCCGTCAGTATAATAAATTCTAGATTTCCCATTTTTCTAGACAGACTAAGGGCTTCGTCTCTAGTTTCTCGTGTCTGTTCAGTATCGTTTGCGATGGTGATTAAAGCTTCTATTATTCGTTTATAACCCCCATGCAAAGCGCTTACTGCATCAGCTCGGGCTGACCATCTGGCTTGTGAAAGACTTTTAACAACTTTTTTTGAACCTAAATGTTCTGTTAACATATTCCATCTGTGGGTAGAGCCCGAAAAAAAGTTGTACACTTTCTGAACTACTTCAAAAAACTGTGATGCCTCCGGTACACACCCAGCAGCATGGACAAGTTTAGTGAATGTCCCGCACATGGTATAAAGGTGGCAAATTCACATTTTTCCTTGATTCTTGTTTGTAGACCACTATACTTTCCCGACATATTTGAAGCATTGTCGTAGCTTTGTCCTCTGCAATCTTTTATGGGAATATCATGTATCTCTAAAAAATGTAAGATGGTCTCCGCTAAATACTTAGATTTATGCTCTTTAATAGGTATAAATTTCAAAAACCTTTCAACAGGAACACAGTCTTTTACGTATCGAATGATGAAAGTTAGTTGGTCAATATGAGACAGATCGGGCGTACTGTCAACGCTAATGGAAAAATATTTTGCTGATTTAACTTCATTTATATTTTTTTTTTAGAACCTGTTTTCCCATTACTTCAATAAACTCATTACAGATATTTGCTGATAAATAAGAAATGTTACCCTTTCCAGGATTCCCAAATTTTTTTAAGTGATCTGCAAGAAATGGATCAAATTCACTAAATAATTCCACACAACCCAAATAATTTCCATTGTTTGGAGATCCTAGGATTTCATTGTCGCCGCGGAATGGAAGCCCTCTCGATGCCAAAAATTTTACAACAGCTACAATCCGTTTAAGTACGTTTCTCCAGTAATCCACTTCCTTTTGATGTTGAGATAATAAGTCTATATCTACTCTACCAACCGCTTTACTTCGTGCCAGATAAGTCATCATAGATTGCTTATGCGCTTGGCTATTTTTATGTGATAAAATTATGTTATTAATATGCTTCCAATCATTACATCCATTCCGAGAGCAAAGATTAACATCAGTTGGGTTAAATAAGCAGCATGAAAAACAAAATACAGAGCATTTGGAAGGCGAATACGAGGGCTGCTATTTATGTATCCGGAACTGGCCACTTACAAGAACAATATTTAAAAAGTAATTACAACATTTGAAAATAGAACTCTTTGGTTGAAGAATACATTTTGTTTCATGTAACTGTCAATTATTTTTCCATTGTGGCGTCATTTTGAAAATTGCGTGTCTTCATTTGCCATGGATTTATTAACGCGTGAACATTTTCGTGCAATGATTTACTACGATTTTCGGCGTGGGCTAAATCAACAACAGTGCTTTATTCAACTCACCGCAACTTTTGGAGATAAAGCACCATCAAAACCCACTGTTTATCACTGGTACAGTGAGTTTAATCGTGGGCGGTCTATGCTCACGGATGAAAATAAAGAAGGTCGCCCAAAAACAGCTGTTGTCCCACAAAATATAGATGCTGTGCGGGAACTACTAATGCGTGATCGTCATGTTACATATCGCGAGATAGAGGCGTCCTTAGGCATAAGTATGACGAGCATACATAAGATATTACACGAACATTTGGCTGTAAAAAAAATATGTTCGCGTTGGATTTCGCACAACTTGACAATCGATCAAAAACGGGCTCGTATCGATTGGTGCAAAAAAATGATAAAAAAATACAACCGTGGTACGTCAAAAGCCGTTTATAATATCTACACAGGTGATGAATCTTGGATCTATGCATATGACCCCGAAACTAAACAACAGTCAACGGTGTGGGTGTTCCAAGATGAGCCGAAACCAACAAAAGTTACTCGTGCAAAAAGTACTTTGAAGCAAATGGTCGCCTGTTTTTTTGGAATTAATGGACATGTGGCTACAGTGCCATTAGAGAATCGTAAAACGGTTAATTCTGAATGGTATACGACCATTTGTTTACCAGAAGTCTTTGAAGAAATAAGAAAGGACAACCGACAACGCAGAATCATATTACATCACGACAATGCTAGCTGTCACACCTCAGCTGAAACAACTCAGTTTTTGGAGGGTCAAAAGATCGAATTGACTGGTCATCCGCCGTACAGCCCTGATTTGGCACCTAACGATTTCTTTTTATTTCCATACGCGAAGAACAAATTACGTGGTCAACGTTTTTCGAGCCGCGAAGAGGCTGTTGATGCGTTCAAAATGCACGTTTTGGAGATACCTCAATAAGAATGGAAAAAGTGCTATGAAAATTGGTTCCAGCGTATGCAAAAGTGTGTCGATCATCGCGGCGAATATTTTGAAAAGCAATAAAACCATATTAAATGATATATGTTTGTTTCTTTTTTTAATTCCGGATACATAAATAGCAGCCCTCGTACAGCAACCATTTTCTTTCGACGCTTTCATTGTTCTTTAATTTGCGAATAAATAATGCTTTGTTAAAATATCTCTTTACTAATTTATTACCATCTTTGTAGGTTCTAGATGCCTCGGAAAAGTCAGAATCTTTATTTTGAAAATATACAGGTCCCTTACGAATTAAAATTTCGCGATTTATTTCAATAAACTTTTCGTGAGAGTAATCGGCGGGGTCGTGTGATATTAATTCTTCTGTGTTGGAAAACTGCTGTTCAATTGACACAGTTGTCGGTTTTAGTGAAGTCACTGAAGTTGTTGCACTTTCGTCGTAGGAATATTCGCTTTCTGATTCAATCTCTTTTTCAAAATTGGAACATGAAGGTTTAGAAATTCCCGCAATTTGTGATTGACCTGACTCATCATGTGGAACATATATTAGTTGATTGCTACTTACAGAAGTTTCTCCAGTAGTAGTAGTAAAATATGATGTTAATTTTGGTAACTTTTCAATTACTTTTTTCTGATGTAGAGCTTTTTTCCTTTTTTCAGATCCACTAGGATATGACCGTTTCGACATTTTATATAATAATTCAGTATTTAATTAATTTTATAACGAAAATATTCGCTAACACAAAACAGACAAACGACGATTTAATCAAACAATACTATTTTTTATCAGAGCTCGAGCACAGACAGTAACAACTACAAGCAAAACAAACGTCACAACACAAAATGTATGGGATTTGACAGCTCTAATGTCAAAGTTGGGTAGAGTGCGTTTCATCAAATAGTTCCTTTGCCGTCATGTTGGCACTAATGCAAATTAATGTTGCCACATTACCCTTACTGTGCTACCTTAAATTAGGGGAGATAATATGTTATCACAAAATGCACTTAAAGAAAATTGTACATAATTCTAACAGCTTTCGCCCGCGGCTCTGCCTGCGTTAACGTCTATACTCTATTTCTCGGGGACCGTTCTTTTTCCCGGGATAAAAGGTACCCTATGTCCTTCTCCATACCCCGGACAACGTGTACCTATGAAAGTTTCATTATGATCCGCTTAGTACTTTATGTGTGAAGGCGTAACAACCAAATTCACTTTCGCATTTACTAGCTAAAAGCCGAGCTTTGTGAGGGCTCGCGTCATCACACCTTCACTGACTGATGATAACACATTTAGAAGTAAATACTAGGTATGTTAAAGCACAAATCAATAGGAGTCATAGTTTGTCCGTAAAGTGTACCACAAAATGTACGGTTGTGAGATGTACTAGGGCTCGCTTCGCTCGCCCTGATAATATTATTGTACTAGCTTTTACCCGCGCCTTCGTTCGCGTGTATGTAGTTTTCGTTACTAGAAGTGCGTTTCATCAAATAGTTCCTTTGCCATCATGTTGGCATTCTCTGTTAATAACGTAAGCATGGTAGACACGCTCTGCAAGTATTCATAAGTTTTACTGTGTTTAAGGGTGATTAAACTGACGCTGGTAACCCTATTTCACTATGCCGTAATGGCGGCAACCCGAGTTTAATGGAATTATTGGGGCCTAGTTACGTTTTTCACGTTCACAAAACTCTTTCACGCTTAGCACCATCATTGTTTCACCACTCTTTGATGTTTTCGGCATGATTTTCTCACGAAATCACAGTAAAACTTATGAAAACTCGCAGGGCATGTCTACCTTGTTTACATTATTGACAGACAGGAATGCCAACATGACGGCAAAGGAACTATTCGATGAAACGCACTATACAGTCGACGATGCGACGCCTATCGGGATAAAAAGTTAGTTTTGCTCCTCATAGGTTTCTTGATGACATAAACCACACCGCATCGAATTGTATTCTTATACCTACATATAGTATAGGTATTTAATTAAGTGGAGTACTTATATCCTGTTTATAGTTGCATTAAATAGTTTGATCTTTTTGACGGATGTCAAATCTGAAATCGATGTAACTTGGCAACGACGAACAATATTTTCTTATTTTAATAATTGTTAATAATCATAAGAATAGACACACTACACAAAAGTACCTGTTAAAGACTCAAGCATTTTCCGAAGGTCTTAAGTGGTTTTTATTGCTTCAAAGTAAAATTTAAAATAGAAAAACTGAAAACAATGGTCTCTTACCTACCCAATGTTTTTATGTCCAGTGCAATAAAATTGATTGATGAATGAATTAATTTATTTTGTATAGTTTAAAACATACATACAGCCACATATTTTTTACACCAATAGATATTTTCTGTTTCCCATCACTGACCCTTCTGTCAAAAAGTTCAAGCTATGTTGTACAAGGTATAGCTATGCGCATGCGGCAAACTAAAGCTAATAAGCGTAGGTATTGTAGTAGGTCATTATCATCAGATTTTTCAAAATTAATGTTTTTCGGTAATACTATCGGTTTTCATTTGGTAATCTGGCAGGAACTAGGGGGCCCCATTCGATCGCGGGGCCCTGGGCACGTGCCCATAGTGCCCAGTGGAGAAGAGGGGCCTGGACGCAGATATCATCTCCGAGTGACACATCACCTTTCCCACCCAGGGTATTATCTCGAGCACTCCTTTCTGCCCAAAGCTGGAGTGTGTGTGTATATCAGAGAAGATATTAGCTCTCGCCGCCTCAGCAATCTTGAAGTCAGGGACCTCTCAACGTTGTGGCTCCGATTTGATTGCGGTTTGCGACGACCACCCTCTCGTCTATGCGTGCATCCCATAGTGGTGACCCCGAGACGGACCGACTCTTTGAACGCCTGCAAGCTGCTTCAGATTTAGTGCAGCAGCAGATCCCATCCGCAGAGATCAAAGCGCAAGGCCGTGCGCGGCCAAGTTCTAGCAGGCCGCGCGCTTGCCGTGCACTATTTACACGAACCGTTTCGACGCACTTTTGACCCCCCTGTAGCTCAATGCCTATTGCGAGTACAAAGATAAAATTATACCTACGTAATTATATACTAGAACTTAAGCAGTATACCAAATTTCATAGATATAGCTTCGGTAAATCCTGAGATATCTCCCTGTAAAAATAGCTAATTTTGGCACTGACTGACTCACTCACTCACTCACTCACTGACCGGTAATCAAAACCTCTAGGCCACTTCCAATTGTCCTAGCGTTATGAAATTTGGCACACAGGTCGGGTGTTATATGTATATTAACAAAAAATTCAGAAATTTTAGATATTTAAGAAATTGGTCAAGCGTGAGTCGGTTCATCTACGAAATTAAGAGGCCACTTCCAATTGCCCTAGCGTTAAATGAAATTTGGTACACAGGTCGTGTGTTATAAGTAGATTAACAAAAATTGAGAAATGTAAGAAATCGGTCAAGCGTGAGTCGGCTCATCTACGAACTATAGAGGCCACTTCCGATTGTCCTAGCGTTATGAATTTTGGCACTCAGGTCGAGTGTTATGTGTAGATTAACAAAAAATTGCGAAATTTAAGAAATCGGTCAAGCGTGAGTCGATTCATCTTCTAACTTAAGATGCCACTTCCAATTGTCCTAGCGTTAAGAAATTTGGCACACAGGTCGTGTGGTATAAAATATGTAGATTTAAAAACAATAAAGAAATTTAAGAAATGGGTAAGCGTGAGTCGGCTCATCTACGAACTATAGATAAAAATTCTTACGTACCAGTGATACAATGAGAATACGATGAGGAGGGTGGGAGAAGGAGGGGGGGGGGGGGGGGGGGTATAACATAATATTGTCATGTATAATGCACTGCACTGTATAGCTTATTAAATAAATACTGTTAACTTAATAATTTGGCTTCTATTGATATTTAACATATACCACTAGTGCAATCCATCGAAAGTATTGTTTATCGGGTGTGGCACAAAAACATATAACATTTCTTGAAAAAAAGTATTGAAATCCCATCAAAAACATACCTATAAAAATGGGGCCAAGTTCCTATCGGCTAATTTTTGGCCTAAAAAAGAGTTGAAATCCAATCCAATGCCAAGTTCAGATGCACTTTATCGATAATCATCTTCATCAACAGTCTGATCCATAATACTTCTAAATTTGAACTTGGCAGGTTTTCGTACTATACATAACACTTGATTAATCCTTCGATCGGAGGTTCTAGGAATTCCCATTGTATTCTTTTGTTCTCGCGATCACCGGTGCTCGCGCGGGGCCTGAAAGATTAATTGTATAATTAAATAATATAATAATATAATTAAATTAACCTGTATAATTTTCACGCTTGTATAATTTTAAGTCATTATCGATGGTTAGCCCGAATCGATTTGGCAGGTTAATTTAATTAAGTATATAAATTTTATATACTTAATTAAATTAACAAGTGTTACGTATAGCACGAAAACCTACCAAGTTCAAATTTAGAAGTATTATGGATCAGACTGTTGATGAAGATGATTATGATCGATGAAGTGCATCTGAACTTGGCATTGGATTGGATTTCAACTCTTTTTTAAACTTGGCCCCATTTTTACAGGTATGTTTTTGATGGGATCTTATATACTTGGCGACTTTAACGCCCACCACGCCGACTGGCTCAATTCCAGTAAAACTGATCATGCGGGGAGATCTGACTATGACTTTACCCCTGCAAACGACTTAACACAGCTGCACCTACGTGAACCCCAGATGTCAGAGAGGTCAGAATACTTCCCTGTTGGACCTTCTGCTGACTTCAAATCCTGATCGGATCATTGCCTTATTAGGAGTTCTGTGCCACTTACGACGGTATTGCGACAGCGTGCTATCAAATACCGTCGTGTGGCGCTACAAGTTAGCAGACTGGGACATTTTTTGTTTTTGTTTTTTGCATCCTATCCTTGGGGGCACTTGTGCTTCTCGCCTGATTAACCCGACAAACTGCTATTTGCTAACTCTGTTACCAATGTGGCGATGCAAGCGATAGGGGCTGTCCTCTGTAGTGCCGACTGGCGGCAAATTTCGTCCCTGGTTTGCCTCATCCTCCAAAAAAGCTTCTCGCCGGAAGCAGGAGTCTGGTCTCTGGCCAAAGCTATTGAAGGGAATTTCTGCAAGCCAACCCTACCATGCCTACATGTAGGAAAAGGATCGTTGGCCCACGACGCAAAAGACAAAGACGACCCTAGATGACATAAATCACCGACCATACCGCGATGCACGAGCATCATGTCGGATACAGCCCTCCGTTCCCATGATATCCAAAAGTCGAGTGGGCCTGACGGAATCTTGAAAAAGTGTGCTCCAGAGTTGGCTCCGCTCTTAACGCATCTTTTTCGGCTCTCCCATTCTTCTGGTATTGTCCAGGCTTCTTGGAAGACAGCCTTGGTGCACCCGATCCCCAAAAAAGGTAACCGCACAAATCCTTCCAACTACAGACCAATTGCTATAACCTCCGTCTTCTCGAAGATAGAATCCATAGTGTATTTCAATTATTAAGTTTCCTAAAAGAAATAAAATACATTTTGAAACACCGCCTAAGTAAAGAAAAAATAGTCAGTAAACATTGCATAAGTAAGTGAAGATATTCTATTATCAATTATTTCTATATTATAATACGCGTAAATCAATAAACATTACTTTATTCTATAGCTTACCTCTTAATCTTCTATTAAAACTTCTTGCATAGTCCTTTCAGCGATAAAATTCACATAAAAATTGAATAAACACGGAGCGCGAAGTATTTTCGCGCGAAATGTATGACAGATCAACGACTTGAGCGGTGTTGCGAGGCCAACCGACTTGAGCGCTGATACTATTTTTTGAATTACGGCTTAGAAGCCGTAATTCAAAAAATAGTATCAGCAATTAGAATTGGCTGAAATCTATATCATGTGACCAATGGTTCGACGCGCAATGCGCAGCTCTATCGAATGGCATTAAAATGTAAAAACCGCCAATTTTCGACTTGAGCGGTGTTGTTAGCTAAGGGACGATATTCCCTAATGTCCTTTCCGGGACTCAAAGTATCTCCATACCAAACGGCAAAATCGGTTCAGCTGTTTGGGCGTGAAGAAGTAACAGACATAGAGACAGGAGACAGACAGACACACTTTCGCATTTATAATATTATCTAAGTATGGGTGATGCCAACGACATTAACATGTAATAGAAGCCATCCCAAGGCAACCAAGTCATGTTTTTGCTACCTGACATGCGAGCAGCATCAAGGTATGACAACGACTGATATCCACAAACAATTCCGTGACGCACGCCTACGTGACGGGCTTCACGTATCAGATGGCCATTCACCATCGCTTGTCAACAAAATCGTCAACAGGCAACTAAGGAAAATGCCCACAGTGTGGTATAATTGGACATTATATACCGTGGACCGTGGTAGATGCACTGTAGGATAAACAACTAGTTAGTGGTTACTAATTAACCAACTTAATTACTATTTTTGTACCCAAAATTATAATAAAGAAACAAGAAATTGTAAAATAGGCCATTTTGTACATCCGGGAAACTGGTGTTTACCAAATCCACACGATAACTATCAACGACGCGGACGCGAAGTCATCTCGATTCTCGAGTATATATTATAAGGTTCCGAAATACAGGCCAGTGCTCATAGAATTTACTCCACACTGTCGATTCGTTCGGAAATTCAGTGCATTGACGTATACGAACATCGCAAGCGCCATAACACTTGCACTGCTTGTCAAATCCCATACATATTTGCCATCAAACTTGCGAATGCATTTTGAGCTTTGACTCAACATTCAGTACAATATGGCGATATATGATGTCTTGAGTACTCTTTAGCACCGTTCATAACACTGGGTTGTATTTCGGAACAACCGTCACCCAGGCTGCGCGTGCGCATTCGGCGGTTGTGCAACGGTTGTGTCACTATCTGGCCGCTCCACTTCCTCTATCAGAGTCAATGACACGCCCGCTAAACAAACATCCCATTTACTATCACCTAGTAAACTTTACACTCGACAACAGACAAATAGAACGCGTTACGTACATTACGTACCTATTATCTGGGGCGTAACAGGGCTGGCAGCCGGGGATCAGTAGCTCTACCATGAGTTTAAACTATAGTTTTTATCGATACTTGATACCATTAAATAGCTTGTCAAAATAGCTTCACGCACATTGTGAGGAAGCGCAGCGGGGCGGGCAGCATTTATCATACAACTTTTGATCGTGTACGCGATGGGTCATAGAAAATGAATGAAATAGCAACGCCTCCCTGCGCCCCGCACAATGTGCGGGAAGCCGTAGCGGCCGAAATAAAGGGTTCCGTGTCCCTTTTATAGGTTCAAAGAATGATTATTTGTTATAATAATATCACATGGTAGTGGTTCCCAATTTTACCTAGATAGATAACAAGCTAGCTAGATCAGTTTCATAAAAAAAAAACAATTTTAGCAGGCATTCATAACCACCGCATTTTCCCTACTATTCCCAACTAGGAATTTCTCTAGAAATAAGAAAACTATCAACGTTCTGTTTACACACGTCTCGGATGAAAACCGCTGTGCCGGTGACCCGAATAATCGCGGTACAAAAACCAAGTGGTCCACCGGGCCACCGGGTTAGCTGAACCTAGAATGCTAGAATGTCTACCTAGATACCTACAAGTCTAGAACCTAACGCCAATCGCGTTACATACGCCAGCTGTTATATCACGACGTACATACGTAAGACCGACTTTACCATAGGTACGTCCTAGATTGTTGGTCCATTTATATGCAGTCTGAACTTTCCACTTAAAAATATTTCAGTACTTGATGAAGCCCGCAACTCCGTTGCGCCAAAATTCGCTTATCGCACGGGAATCCTAAATTTTTTCGGGATAAAAAGTATCCTATGTCCTTTCCCGGGACTTGCAGTTTGTAAAATTGATTTAGCGGTTTGGGCGTAAAGAGGTAACAGATAGACACACTTTTGCGTTTTTAATATTAGTATGGATATTAGTATGGATTCATTATATTGATTTCCAAAACTTACGTTTGCCAACCGCTGACGTAGAGTAATAGGAATTAGGAGCTGAGCGCGGAAATCCCGTTCAATGACTTGATGATTAGCCTAGTCGCTAAGGAACAAGGCGCGCCAGTTTGAATAAGGGAAAGACAACTCTACCACCTAGTGCCCCTTGCCGGCTAAAAATCAGTGTTGCAAAAGTTCCCGATTTATCGGGAGATCTACTGATTTTGGCGTCTCCCTCCCGATATCCCGATTTAACTGTCCTATCTCCCGATTTTTACATTGTATGCAAAGAATGCTTAAAATATAGTATTATTTTGCATTCTCAAGACGACAACACTGAAGATTATCAGGTAATACTAAACGGGTAAGTAAACTCTTTAGTAAGGGGCACAGAGTTAATAAATTCTGATATCTATGGTAAGGGGATTCCCCAACTGAAAGCGACTGAGACAGCGCTATACTGGGAAGTGAGAATGAAGTAAGGACTAAGGACATCTCTTTTCTCAGTATAGTCACAGAATATATATTAGTTGGTATAGTGTAAATTTGTCCCTTTCAATAGGTAATTGGTGGTTGATACCGACTGAACATTTCAAACCTCTACATGGTCTGAACTTGTTTCTTTTGTCATTGGTGACGATGTCCGACTCCGATGATTCATGTAATAGTCAAGAACGTTGTATGTAAATGAATGATTTGCCAGTTTCAATGTATCTTATATGTTTTAAAAAAATAAAAAATAAATTATGTACTTTAATTTATAAATTAAAGTATGTTTATGTATGTAGTTACGCTATAGCGTAAAATATTGTTGTTTTATTTGGAAAAAAAATCTCCCGTTTTCTCCCGATAATTACCTGGAAATTTGGCCGATTTTTGAATTATCACTTTTGCAACGCTGCTAAAAATTTGTCGACCGCTGCTGTACGTGTAGTGTCCATTTGAAGCTTCTACTTCGGCCATCTTCGACCAAAAATCGAACTTTCGGACGAACACTAGCTAGTAGTTTTCATAATCTTAGGCCTCCATTCGGTTCTTCTCGCCGGGCTAGTTCCCGAAAATCTCGAACCGGTGGTAGGCAACGTAGTCCCTACTCCCGACGCTCAAAAGCAGTACAATAATATAATTTGAATATTTTTTTTTTGTCATCCACAGACATAGATCAAGATAGATACCGCATGTGTATGTACTTCGCGTGCTATATCGCGTTCCCAAACGACGAGCATTTGCTCGTCTTCTATGTCTGTGTTGTCATCACTGCACTTAACAGGTGGTAATGAGTTCATTCACGAGGCATTCTCGTTGTTTTGTAACAATGAGGAAGTCAGACTCGAACGAGTATTATTAAGTCGAGATGAACTCATAATAATTATAATATAATTACTATTATATAAATACAATAATAATTCTATTTATTTGCTGTTCACAAGTCACGCGATACCAGACCTCTTGCAGAGGAAAAATTTTCATAGAGCACACAGGTCAAGAAAACTAAACGAAGCCATCTTGCTTATTTTTTGACCTACTTTCAAAAACGAGGATATATTTTTTCCATCGTTAAGTACTATCGTATACTAAAGATTGAAACATAAAGGGGCTTCTTAAGAGGCCGGGTACACTTGGAATTTCTCATACATACGTAATTCCAAAATAATTTTCTCATACGAAAATATTTAACATGTTTGAGTTGTTTTTCAGTTTAAAATAGTAATTACCTAGGTTCCTGCACAAAAATTTACTTCAAAATATTTAAACACAAAAATTATTTTTTTGCTTTAAAATTTTTTTAGTAAATTTACTACTAAATATTTAAACACTAAAAAATAGAGTAAAACACTAAAAAATATATAAATAAATAGTTAATTTACTACAAAATATTTAAACTCTAAAAAATATTTTTTAGTATTTAAATATTTTGCAGTAAATGTACTATTTATTTATATATTTTTTAGTGTTTTGCTCTATTTTTTAGTGTTTAAATATTAAGTACTAAATTTATTTAAATTTAAAAATTTAAAATATTTAAAAAATTAAAAACAAAAAATGTTTTTTTAATGTTTAAATATTTTGAAGTAAATTTTTGTGCAGGAACCTAGATAATTACTATTTTAAACTGAAAAACAACTCAAACATGTTAAATATTTTCGTATGAGAAAATGATTTTGGAATTACGTATGTATGAGAATTTCGAGGGTACCCGGCCCCTTAAACCATTAAACTGTCTCCGTTTGAACGACAAGGACTATAACAAGGATTTAGGCAGGGATCAATCTCAATCCAAAACGATGACCTTGCACACAACCAAAGACCAAGTATACGCATCGTAATAAGATTCATTTTAGCTTAGCATAAAACTGTAGTTACTAGGGGCGGATCTTCTCTATTTTTCATGTTTTTTTTAAATATCTTTGGAAATAGATATTAAGAAACAAAATTGTTCGGAGGATATTTTAATATAGATTTACTAACAATTTATTCAAATAAAATGTATAATTATCCTAGTTAATACTTACATTTCGATGAATTAGATTTTTTTCGGAGGTGAGTTTGTAAATTAATTACAGCCAAAGTATTACGTTTTATAAAAATGTTTATGGTTTAAACTAGTTTAAAGTCTTTTCAATATTGTGCTTTATATCTCATATTTTTTTACATTTCGTTGTTATATTGGAACTAGGTAAACCGGAAGTCACGGAATAACAAATTGGGGTTTATGCCCGCCTTAACTTGTGAGCGACCTTAAATATTATACATATGTATGTTACCAATTTATCATACGCCCTAAAGTATTTTTAATTTGGTTTCACTCATACATTTATTACTTAACCCATCAAGCCCCATAAGCTCACCGTTGAACGATACACATTAGAATAACAATAGATTTCCAAGAATCCACGATCTAAGTCATAAGAATTAAGACTATTTCTGCTTAAATGTCGAGGACAAAAATAAGCTCAATTTAACCTATCAAGCCCCTGGATAAGAGCACCGGTGATCGCGACAACAATAGAATAACTATAGATTTCCAAGAATCCGCGATCGAAGGATTAAGCAGAGTTTTAGTGTTGCTAAAACAATATGAACCACCATCCCACTAGGCTACTCTCGTAGTACAAGCCCTGAATTTATAGATAGGCAGTATAGGCCGCAGCCTAGGGGCGGCACCGCCCTAAGGGGCCGGCAGACTTCGTACTTGGGGCAGCGGAAATAAAATGGCCTAAAAAATATAAATCCGCTGCGTAGTACTTTTCTGTATTGCGCACACATATGAGTTATGATAATGACACATTCGAGTACTATTTAAAACACTTGTTTTCCAAATCCGCCGCGCCGCGTACATGGAAATCAGTATGGGAAATATCATACGAATTAGGAAGTACAAAACTCCGAATGACTGGTGAAAATCCACTTCAAATGGAGTTTAATCTAAATAGTTTTAGCCGAGTTTAGTTACATAAGGCCAGACGCATATATGGTGACCATTAACACCGTTCCAGGCGGAAAAGTCGACGAAAAAAACGAGTCGACAGGAGTTCTCGCAAGCACACGCGGTATAGAAACTTGCGGTTCGAGGGCCTATATAATGAGATTTCTACAACAGAAAAGTGCTCTACAATATTTTAGGAGCTGCCACGTATGGCAAAAGCCCTTTATTTAAATAAAGATTTAAAAAAAAAATGGAGCTTTTTTTCATGCAATTTAACGTAACCCTAATTTTATTTTATTTTTTATTTATTTATTTTGGCACATTAACAGCTTGTAGGAATTTACATTTACTCTTAAAAATAATTAAAATTAGATTCTATCCTATTTGCTAATAACAGATGTGAAACAGCATTTTTGTACCTATTATGTGACACATATTGTTAGTAAGAAAATATTAAACTTAAACATAATAAAACTAAAATAAAATATTATCTTAAACAAAAAATAAAACTATTAACCCTATACATTAACTTAAAATTAGAATATTGTAATTACTGACGTGAATTCATCACCACTGAACCGAGAACTCGATAACACTAGTAAGCCATTACCAGTGGATCTCTAAAGGCTCCTCTCTAACGCGAGAAAAGTGACACTTTAGACTTTAAGATTATTCGTAGGACTGTCTGTAAATATAGTCCATACAAAGAATACCAAGAGAGAAAGATAAGTTAGCAACCTTCCCTTGGAATGTCAGCAGAAAAATCCACCGCCGATTCTTCTCTGAGCTGCCTAAAACCGTCATGAGCCAACTTGGCATTTCAATCAAGCGATACACGCGTTCCATTAACAGACACTCAAAACGAACTGTCACGTGAATCAATACACAACCATACTTCCATACTAATAGTATAAATGCGAAAGTGTGCCTGTCTATGTCTGTCTGTCTGTCTGTTACCTCTTTACGCCCAAACCGCTGAACCGCTGGTAAGGACTAAGGAGATACTTTTGAGTCCCGGGAAAGGTCATAATATAGATTACTTTTTATCCCGGAAAAACGTACGGTTCCCGCGCGATAAACGATCTTTGGCGCAACGAAGTTGCGGGCGTCATCTAGTGATCTACAGGGTGTATGCGCTGCTACTTTCACAGTGAACTCATAGGGGACCACTTATAGGGGACCCATACACACCCTAAAGTATTAATTATCACTTAGTTTTGTTACACTCTGTATACTCGCGTTAAGGTTTCCCACATTGTGTGGAAATATGTCGAAAACTTGTTACCAATCAGTACATTGCAGATAACGCCACCGTGTCAAGGGCGGAGGGCGCGTTCACTAATTGTGTGGTTATTTGCTCCGGCGCCAGAGAATAGGCCACTATACTGCTGGTACAAGAATGTACCAGCAGTAGTACATTACTTTGTAGTTTGTCTACGAAAGAATTATCTGCTAGTGCGTAGGCCGTAGCCCCTTATAGGACAAGCCACGTCCGCGTCATCTACGGAAAAGCGAAAGTGTGTCTGTCTGTATTTTACCTCTTCACACCCAAACCACTGAGCCTCTTTTGATGAAATTTGATAGTATGGGTATACTTTGAGTCCGAAGAAAGGACATTGGTTACTTTTCATCCCAGATGTACGGCGCGATAAACGAATTTTGGCGCAACGGAGTTAAGGTGACGCAGCGTTAAAGTAAGAAACCGTGTTGGATATGTTTTAGATTGCTTGTTTTCTATCAGAGGCCGGCCCGGCCTCTCATAGAAAACAAGCAATGGGACAGCAAAAAATGGAAAGGGCGTAAGCGACAAAATGGTTTTTGTCGCATAATTTAAAAACCATAAATACATTTCATATAAGCTATGCACAAATTAAAGTGCATGCTTGAACCAATTTATGTACAAATTTTGGAACCTTAAATCATTCTCCTCTGTTGGAAAAATAGGAATCCCTTTTTTTACAGAGGTCTTTTCGATTGATTATTCTGTGCTATAAAAGTTGTCTAATCGTGTTATGCTATGGGCAATTCAAAGACAAAGACATGATGAATACTGACAATGAACTTCAATTTCTTAGCTTTAGTCATTGCTGAGAAAAATCGGCATCGCTACAGCCAAATTATGAAGGCGTCGTCTTAAGGACGTCATCTAGTAATTTATAATTCACTTAAAAATTACAATTAACAAATTATTATCGATGTTGCTAAAAATATTATGACAACGCAAACACGTGACCTACAGTCATTTATATCATACAAACAGGTTTTACCAATATTTGCTTTAGAGTTTAGCCTATAGCGGCCAAAGGATAATGTACTATGTAGGTAGATCGTTGAACTAAAATTTAACACTCTTAGTATGAATCATGAATGCGATAAAAAAAATTTATCAGAATTTAAAAAGATCAAGAGAATCGAGAAGGCTGCATTCCTTAAAGATTGTCAGAGCTTATTTTTATATCTTTTCGACTTTCAATCATTTGCTTATCTATACGTCTTATACTCTTTGTGTGTTTGTTTGAAAGCGCTAATCTCACAAAGTACTGGACTGATTTTTATGTAATTTGGCACAGATATGTAGAGTGTAGAGTTCTTAAAGGTATGCAGACCTTCGTATTGGTCTGGAAATACTGCATTTTTACGTTTATACTGGGACCTTCGTTACGAGAACTTACACGTACTACTAGCTTTTATTAAAAGATGTTGACTACGCTACAAAAATATTTTCGATGATCTAGCGAAGTACTTCGTGAATCGTGGACCATCTACCCACATGTCAGTTGTCAAATAGTCACGTAGTTTGGGTATGTTCCCTCATATTGTTTTTAATTTTTTACACAAAAGCTCGCGTCGAATGATTGTTATAGTATAGCTAATATTAAAATGTCTCAAATATTAACAAAAAATTAAAACCGATTTCCAAGGTAAAAACAATAATAGCATCCTTATAATATGAACTAAAAAGTATTAAATAATTTTTTTCCTATCTCATGGTGCCTTTTTCCGAATTCGGCTAAAACTCAACTATTTCTGTACTCAATCTTCATAATTTTGAAGTCAGTACCAGATATAGCTGAATCCATGATGCCAGAATATTTGAAACATTTGTAAGGCACCATGAGATAGGAAAAATTATTTAATACTTTTTAGTTCATATTATAAGGATGTTATTATTGTTTTTACCTTGGAAGTCGGTTTTAATTTTTTGTTAAAAATAATAATTTCACTCTTTTTTGTTACCTAGTAAAATCATCGCGTACTATACGTAGAATAATACACCTGTATATTATTCTACGTATCTTATTACAATTTGTTAACAGTCACATTTAGAAAATATAATATCAGCTGCAGATAATTTTAAACAATACATTTAAAAAAACCGAAGTGGACACGTGCTAGGGCCGCGCCAAACCGAAATAGCAGCGGCGAGGCTTTCAGTGTCATATGATTTTCAACTTTATCTTTATTATTGTAATACATAGTATCGCTTGAGAAGTCTACGGCCGCCCGTGGCCGCGATTGGTAAGTGTGACAGTCCACTAGCATGTTACTTGTATTATCGAAGCAACTTACTTCTCAGAAGTAATGTCAAATGTGTGCCTTACGCTCTGGAGATAAGGTTGAATATTTTGTTATGTTCAATTTTGGTGACATTGGTGACCCTGACGTGGTAATGATGATGATGATGATGAATGTAATTTGTATAGTATCATATGCTTTCAGTTCTTAAAACAGCGCCTAAACCCCCAAACTTGTATCTATAAGGAATCCGGAGTTCTCTTAGTATCTTCGGAACCATAGTGTACCTTGGTGCCAAATCTTGCGTTTTGGTAGCATATGCTTAGGATGCTTCTCATAAAACCAAAATCACCATACGTTTTCATATAAATTTCGAGGAGTTCCCTCGATTACTCATGGATCCTATCATCAGGTCACCACTTTTGTGAACATGGTACCAAATTGGAGTGTAACCTAATACAACAAAACAACATTTTCGAAAATCGGTTCACAAACGGCGGAGTAATCGTTGAACATACAAAAAAAAATCCACAGCCGAACATATTATAACCTCCTCGTTTTTTGGAAGTCGGTTAATAAATTAGAAACCGGTGTTGCTAAATCAAGTCAGAGTATTTGCATAAAACATGTTAGGAATGTAAGATATTTGTAGCTTTAATGCGAGTTAAAATTATGTATATATTAACTATTTAGATATAATCATATTATCATCTCTATCGAAAAAAATTTGCAAAATCACATGTGAATGTACAATATTATAATTTTTAATAATATTATTAGCCATGTAGATAAAAAGCCAGCCATAGTCACAATTTGACTATAAATTTTACGAAATTATAAGGATGATCAGTTTAAAGTTTAAACAACTAGCACCTAACATAACTAATTTTCATGGAAAGAAAATAAGCATAAGAAACCAGTTTTTAACAGATCATTTGCGATGTTTGGAAATACTAATTATTATTTTTAACAAAAAAAAATAAAACCGACTTCCAAGGTAATTAAAAACAATAGTAATATGAAGTGAAAAGTATTAAATAACTCTTACTCTTTAATCGTACCTTTTTCAGAATTCGTCTAAATCTCAACTATTTCTGTACATACTACAGTCTTCATTATTTTGAAGTCGGTACCAGCTAATTTAATCGTGAGTTCAGTAATGTCAGAATATCTGAAAATTTTGGGACTGGTACCGACTTCAAAGTAATGAAGACCGTAGTATATTAAGTATGTACAGAAATAGTTGAGATTTAGACGAATTCTGAATAATCGGCCAAGTGCGAGTCGGACTCGCGCACGAAGGGTTGCGTACCGATAAAGAGCAAAAATAGGCAAAAAATTGTGTTTTTTGTATGGGAGCCAGCCTCAATTTTTAGGGTTCCGTAGCCAAATGGCAAAAAACGGAACCCTTATAGATTCGTCTCTTAGTTCTCCGAAACTATAAGCTTATATAAGCTATAATAAACTATAATAAATTGAAACTTGGTAAGCAGGTGTAGTCTGTGAACCGCTTTAAGATTTTGATACAAAAATAGAAAAAATATTAAAAATTATAGGGGTGAATAGGTACAACTGAAACAAAAAAAAATTTTTTTCATCTAATCTATGCGTGTGGGGTATCTATAGATAGGTCTTTGAAAATCATATTAAGGTTTCTAGTATCATTTTTTTTAACCTGAATAGTTTGCGCGCGAGACTCTTCCAAAGTGGTAAAATGTGTGTCCCCCCCCCCCCTCTAACTTCTAAAGTAGGGGCATGATAAGTCTAAAAAATATATATGATGTACATTACTATAAAAACTACCAACGAAAATTGGTTTGAACGAGATCTAGCCAGTAGTTTTTTTTATACGTCATAAATGGTAAACCTTAATTTAACTTTCATTAAATCAACTGAAATATAAAAATAAATCAAAAACCTCTTGATTTCATAAAAATAAACCTTATTGCTGCTGCGGAACCCTTCATGGGCGAGTCCAACTCGCACTTGGCCGGTTTTATTTATTTTATTTTAATATTATTATTAATTACTAGCTGTCCCGGCAAACGTTTCTTTGCCATAATATAAAGTATTTCGCCCATTTTATTTTATTGAAGTGACTAAATAAGTATGTCGCCATGGCAACGTCGATCGCTATCCCGTCGCACAAACAATGGTCGCCGTCAGTCTGAGGTTGTAATATTTTACTATTATTTATTCAACAAATGCACTTATCAATATATAAAGTACCCAGTAGCCGATTCTCAGACCTACTGAATATGCATATAAAATTTGGTAAAAATCAGTAAAGCCGTTTCGGAGGAGTTCGTGGACTAACATTGTGACACGAGAATTTTATATATAAGATTAAAGAACACATATAATCAAGGGTTTTGTGAAAATTTCAAGTGTCTAATAGTTACCATTATTGAAATCGAGCAAAAAAGGCCAAAAAATCACGTTTGTTGTACATTCACCCCTTAATTATTAATTTTATTTTGTTTTTAGTATTTGTTGTTATAGCGGCAACAGAAATACACAATCTGTGAAAATTTCAGAAGTCTAGCTATAGCAGTTTCTGAGATACAGCCTGGAGACAGACAGACGGACAGACAGATGGACAGACATCGAAGTCTCAGTAATAGGGTCCCGTTTTTACCCTTTGGGTACGGAACCCTAAAAAGGCACTATTAAAGAGTAAGAGTTATTTAATACTTTTTAGTTCATATTACTATTGTTTTTACCTTGGAAGTCAGTTTTAATTTTTTTGTTAAAAATAATAATTTCACTCTTTTTAGTTATCTACAAAATAAGGCTTTATGCGTAAATAGCCAATACGAATGTTAACTATTCACATTATGTTACTGTGAGCGAAATTGTGGTAAATGCTTGCAGTTATCTAAGTGATGCTGCAATTTCCAAACTTTTATCTTTAAAGGTTCAGGAGTTCTGTTCAGTGCCTTTGGACCAAAAGACACCTTCGCATGAAATTTCTCCTATTCGTAACATATGTTATGCTTACTAGAAACAACATTTTAACCACTATGAGTGTTTTGATAAATTTCAATGATTTCCCTCGATTGCTCATAGATCCCATCATCAGCTCACCACTTTCGTAATTGTTATACAAAGTTAAGATTATATCCTATACAACAACATGAGAATTTTGAAAATCGGTCCACAAACAGCGAAATCATCATCAAAAACGTCTGCTTCGATACAAAATATCACGAAAGTGTGATGACCCATGGTACTATTATGGTTGTGATGATGATGATCAATCAAATTGATGTGTTAGCTTATGCTTTCAGTTGTTTAAACAACGCCGAAATCCTCGAACCTGTACCTATAAGCATTCAAATGTTCTGTTCGGTACCTTCGGATCCAGGTTATAACCCGGTGCAAAGTCTTACTTTTTGGTAGCATTTACCTCGAATGCTTCAGAAAATATCAAAATCACTATATATTTCCATACAAATTTCAAGGAATCCCCTCGATTCCTCAAGGATCCCATCATCAGATCACCACTTTTGTGAACATGGTACCAAATTTGAGATAAACCCTATACAACACAAAAATTATTTTGTAAATCGGACTACAAACGGCTGAGTAATCGTTGAACATACAAAAAAAAAGATACATACAGCCGAACGTATTACCTCCTCCTTTTTGGAAGTCGGTCAAAAAATAGCCGGCGTTAAGACGTGACCGCTATTTCTGAAAGCTTTTCCTGAGAACTTTAAGCTCTCAGGCGATTTCCATATCGTAATAATTAGCTTTTAAGTACTTAGCCTTCATTTTGTCTCTATCTATTCTATACAATAGATTAAATACTAATTTAGATGTTATATGATGTTATGCGATGATGTTATGACGTTATGCTAATTTAGATGTTATGCGAGTTTCTTACCGCGCCGGTTCTTCTCGGCGGGGTAGTTCCCGAACCGGTGGTACTTGGTAGGCAACGTAGTTTCTTCGTTCGACTTTTAAAAAGAGTATCATGATCATAGATAAAGTATCATGATACCCATTTTGAATAAAAATATATTTAATTTTTTTATATATTTTATACATATATCATTTTGACGTCATACTGTGCGTTCGAAGTTATATTTCCTCTGATGGACCCCTGGCTCCCGTGGACCCCATGGGGTCCACCTGGACCACTTTAGGAATCAATGCTCTAGACTGTAAACCGTTGATTCCCAAAGTGGTCCAGATGGACCCCCAGGGGTCCACGGGATCCCGACAGAGGTCTACGCTTACGTGGAAGAAAAATTAGGTGACGCGACTTGACTTATCCTATGAATATAGGCAGACAATATTATATTAGCAGATTAAATATTAGTTATTTAACAGAGTGAGGAGATATAGAAATAAGTAAAAGTGTGGTAATTTTTGTGTTAAATAGCTACAAAACAAGAAAATATTTGCGTTTACTTTTTACCACTCCGAAGTGGAAGCTTATTGGTTCCTTGTACTGTGAGTTGTGATTTGTGAGTCAAACTTACAATACAAAAAAGTAAACGTCCAACTGTTGGATGAATATGTCGCTTTTTAGACTGTTTTGGAACCTCTGGTGTAGACCATGCGGATGGGGCATGGGCTACTTTTAGTTTGGAAAAATGTATGATTCCCGCGAAATTCGTTATTTTCGCAAGAGGAGCCGCGTGGGACGTCTAATATTTTATGAGCGTTTCTCAAAAAAAATGTACCATTTTTAGGAGATACGATAAAATAAAAATGTTTAAATATTACCGATTTTTTAATTTTAAGCTATGGGTAAATGTCTACAAAATTTAAAATAGGGGTTGTGTTCAGATATAAAATGTTAATAAAAAGCAAAATCTATTAAAACAAACCCGAGGTGCAGAAAATTTCCTATTTTGTTACTTTTATTATATTACGTAAATTCAATGTTGAATTGTGTTATTAGAAATTTTATTTGATTAAATGGGATACTAAAAAATAATTTAATTTGTTTAAAAAAAACTGTCTATTTTTAACACAAAAATCTTAAAATATAGGCGGTAACGTTTCCTTTACGTTACTATTCGGCCACAACTCTTTATTATCTTCACAATATTGAGTCTATATTTTCATTTTGTATTATTTTTTATACATATATAATGCAAAAACGAAATATTTCTTTATGTCTTCATCACAAAAACATAATAATATCCTACTAAAATATTAAAAAAACTAAAAAATATGCGCCCGCTTTTATGGAACAGTAACTAAATTGTAATTCTGGTAACAAAATAGGATTTCTTAAACCTAGTCTTCACAGTAGTACAAATAAAAAATCTGTTATATATTTAAGAGTATCATTTTTCTGTTTCTTTACGATCCTTTGGTTAATAAATCAGTATCTGAAACAAAATATTGTTTGTCTAATCTTATTATATAAATCATAATAATCAAAAATATCAATGTTGCTTAAAATTATATGTCAATACAAGATGAGCAAATAATAAAATCTTTAAAAGCTTAGTTACGACTCATGTAATTTTCATAATTATTATAATAATAATCACATAGTCAACACTCTGCCTTACAATTTCCTATTTTGTTACCTTATTTTCCTTATATACGTTACCACTCAAAAGTAACAAAAAAGGAAGTAACGAATCAAGTTAAATAAACTTTTCAACTTGTTTACGCATACAACTAAAACTAATACTCGTTTATGATTTGACTTACGAAATCAAAATTGAGAGCTTTAATGGATCTAAAGGCGAAATAATAATAATATTAGAGCTTACCTGCATCTCTTGGGTAACAAAGACTGGAAATTTTTTGGACCATTACGCTAATAGACAACCTTCTGTTCGCGCACGTGGAACGTAAAAGAAATATCAAAACGAAAATAAGATGGATAACGAGCTTAACAATTTTGCCACTATACACAACATACCAAATTAGACTGCAAAATTAAAAAAAATATGGTCACAAAAAAGGAATTTCAAAGAGGAACTGTTTTCCGCGATACGATAAAAACATTATTTATTAAATAAATTTGTTTTAATACGATCAAATATTCTTTTTAAATGATTTATGGTCTTGCAGCCCTAAATAAATACATAAGTTGTTTCAAAATTTTCCGCAAGACCTTACAAATACAATCAATTGTTTGCGAAGGTATGAAATCGGGACACTTCACTTTTCATACATGATAATCTAGTTAGATTAGACGGATTTTTTAAATATTTTTATAGTTAATTATTTATTAATATAATTCTAATTTGTAAATGTTTTTTACTGAATTTGTTTAACTTACTACGTATACAATTTAATAGACATTTCTATTAAATTGTATACGTAGTAAGTTACCCATTGGTAATGGTCTATGTTATTTATAGAAAAACATATTTTAAAATGTGGGACAAAGATTTAGATAGAAAGTACATTTTTTTTGAAAATTGCTCTTATACATAGATTTCTGCTGCAAAAAGTTTAAGTATAGTTGAACCTCACGGACGTTTTAACCAATAATTGCAGATTGTTCGCCAACTAAACTTTTCTCGTCACACGTTTTCGTTAGACGTGGGTTAACGCAAATATTACATTACAGATTGCATTTAAACGAATTGATATCTTCAAGGTTCGATTACAGTCATCACTCTTGCAGAGCTTAGAGCAAAAAAATTAAATTAAGAAATTAAAAAAAAAATCCCGCCAAACAACTTTAAAAAGTAATGAAATAATATTTACTGACTTTAAGTTCAAATAATTCCTAAGTGTAAAAGAATATTTTAGTCCATAATTATTGTTGTCAAGGTGTATCGGGGGACCGCTAATTATTATTCATTTGATTTCACTAGGATTTCACTTAAAAAATGGCGGTTGTAGGTTGTAGTTTACTTGGCGGTCCTTTATCTATAGTCCATAATTATTGACACACCGTGACAACAAGGACTAACATAGATAATTGCATGTGAAAGTTGTGATTTCGCGGTGTTGGGGCCAAACCGCTCCTTCCAGGGCACGCATGTAAATAGAGCTACACCGGAATGGCAGCGGCGAGGCGAGCACTTTCAGTGTCATAATATGATTTTAAACTTTATCTTCATTATTGTAATAGTGTATAGTATCGCTTGAGAAGTCTACGGCCGCCCGTGGCCGCTCGTGGCCGCTGGCGGCGGCGATTTCTCAAGCGATACTAGTATTACAATAATGAAGATAAAGTTTAAAATCATATGACACTGAAAGTGCTCGCCTCGCCGCTGCCATTCCGGTGTGTCGCGGTCGCGGCCCTAACTTTGTAGGCAGCAGTGGCACTAGTAGGAGTTGGAGCGCAGTAGGTAGGATCAAAATTAGTACCTAAATTAACGAAAAACAATGATTTGTGTCAAACGCTTACTGACGCACTGCGATAGAGAGACAACTTCCGCGTTACGATACTCGTTATCAGTGTCATAACAAAAACAATATTGTAAGTATGATAAATATTATGTATAAATTATGAGGAAAAAAATAGCTAATTGTTTCATACCATCATCAATTCATCAGCATTGGCTTCTAGTAATTTAAGATGGCCGCGCTTGAACGATCCCATTTACCTTTATTTAAGGATTTCCTCAGATGCATTGTTGTTTTGCCTTGCATTTGTGCCTACAAATTTTACCTGTTCCGCGGTACTCGATCACAAAAAATGTGATTTCAAATTCCCCAAACGTACCTGAAATAGAGATGAGAACTAAATTAATATCAATGTAACTTTAAAACAATATAACGATTTAAGTACTTAGGTACTAATTATTTCGATTTATGAAGCCGACAAAATCTTTGCGATTCGCTCTACCTTATCTCATTAAGAGCGAGCTGTCAAATTTTGCTGTGTTTTCTAATAAGTATTACGATCCCGGAAGACGATTGACTTAAATGAAATTGAGATTTATTTAATCATTGTATATTTATCTGATACTAGCTTAACGGAAAACACGATTCACTTATTTTGATTGATAGTTATATTTTTCGAAATTATGAATATTTCTGGGCTTTTCAACAAATATCTGTTACACTAATTATTCAGACTATCATTAAATAACTTGCACTACTACAATCATACACAAGGAAATATTAGTATTGTATTTAGTTTTTAAGTAATCATCAAAAAACTGTTTTGGGACTTACGACCTTTACTTTCGTGCTATAATGCGGGAACCCTTGTTACGCGATATTGTTCACAACTAGCTTCGGCTCAAAGTACAATTCATGCGGGCACGATTCATGGAATCATTATAATATCACGATTGGAGGATAGAGGAGTATGTAGGCGGGGCTAGCGTGTTTTGATATTTCTGGCAGCCCGGTCTTAACTTTAGTACCAATCAGTGTAAGGGCGAAACCAAACGAGCGTAATTTGTGAGTTGTGAGTCGCAGAATTTCGGTTCGGCAGAATTCTGCTACATTCAGTTTCATACAAAAGTCCTGTTTGATTCATACGAGCGTAATTTTGTGAGTCATGATTTGTATGAAAAGATATTTACGCGGCAGAAATTCTGCGACTCACAATTCACAAATTACGCTCGTTTGGCTTCACCCTTATTGTGCATTGTGCCCAGTGCCTCTACCTTTACAATACGAAAATAATGGTACCTCTGAAGATGTTTAGGCCAGCCCCGGTATTATAAATAGGCCGTTATAGGCCACGGCCTAGGGGCGACAGCGTCCATAGAGGCCCTTCAGATTACGTACATTACGTGACAGACGAAAATAAAGTGGCCTACTCTCATAAATAAAATAAATTAATTCAAAAATAAAAAAAAAAACCCGACTGCAAAACAATATTAACTAAACCTAAACAAGACCTAATTCTGCCGGAGGCGTCTAATCCATGTTTTAATTGATACGACTCTTGCTTACGAGTTTCATGTCAGGATGAATAGAAGGCTACATAGAAAAATGTAGAAGAAGAAAGTGGACTACAAAATGCAGGAGGCATGTCGCACCAAGTTTAACATTTCACAAATCATATAATATACCTCCGACTGCATTTTGTAGTCCACTTTCTTCTTCTATATTTTTCTATGTAGCCTTTCTATTCATCTTGACATGAAACTCGTAAGCAAGAGTCGTATCTATTAAGACATGGATTAGACGCCTACGGCAGAATTAGGTCTTTTTTTTGAGGAGCCCCCTCGTGACTACGGACGTTGCATCACGGCCGTAACGTCGAGAAAAAGTATGTACTCGTAGTAGCATTACTAAATAAGTCTAAATAAGTCGCGTTAAGTAATCGGGAACTTAAGGTGACGCAGCGTTAAAGTAAGAAACCGTGTTGGATATGTTTTAGATTGCTTGTTTTCTATGAGAGGTCGGCCCGGCCTCTCATAGAAAACAAGCAATGGAACAGCAAAAAATGGAAAGGGCGTAAGCGACAAAATGGTTTTTGTCGCATAATTTAAAAACCATAAATACATTTCATATAAGCTATGCACAAATTAAAGTGCATGCTTGAACCAATTTATGTACAAATTTTGGAACCTTAAATCACTCTCATCTGTTGGAAAAATAGGAATCCCTTTTTTTACAGAGGTCTTTTCGATTGATTATTCTGTGCTATAAAAGTTGTCCAATCGTGTTATGCTATGGGCAATTCAAAGACAAAGACATGATGAATACTGACAATGAACTTCAATTTCTTAGCTTTAGTCATTGCTGAGAAAAATCGGCATCGCTACAGCCAAATTATCAAGGCGTCGCCTTAACGCGACTTATTACGGGAAGTAATCGGGACTTAACGCGACTAAATAAGTCGCGTTAAGTCCCGATTTATAAGTTTTAATTAAGAATTAGGTCTTGTTTATACCTCCTCCTCCTCCTGGCAGTCAGGTAAAAATATAAATTCGGTACTGGTTTAGGCGCTACACACATCCAAACCTCTTTTCAGTGCAATCGAGCTGCGAAGACAAAGGTTCCCAATCTAGGATTTAGTGCAATAGTTAATAAGATGCATTGGATATCGACAACTCGAAGGTCGCAATTACGTTGGCGGACGAAAGTGAAACCGCGCCGAGCGAATGGGCGTTTGCACACTGCACGATAACGACACGACACGATACCACAGAATAGAGGGCCACCGCACATATTATACAATTTCAAGTTGGCCGACGATCGTACAAACTAAATTGCGTAGTGTCTCAATTTAATTGGAGAACTTCATCGTGACGGCCCCGAATCACATAATATGGATTATCACCTTTTATCTGGATTTTTTCATTAAAATTTATCTGGATAATATCGAAGTTTAAATACGATGAAGTTTAGTTTGTACGATAGTCGGCCAACTTGAAATTGTATTATATGTGCATTGTGCGGTGGCCCTTATCTATTCTGTGGTATCGTGTCGTGTCGTTACCGTCGCAGTGTGAAAACACCCAATGGGCGACGGGCATGGTGCATTAAGGCGAAGCGAACAGAAAACAATCCATACTAAAATTATGAATACAAAAGTGTGAGAGTCTGTTTGTCCGTCACGTGGAGTGACTTTTGAGTCCCGGCACAGAATATATACATATTAGTTGTACCAAGTCCCGGTAACGGATAGTTTTTATTCCAATTTGTACGTGCGATAAGCAAGATTTGGCGCGACGAAAAGATCATCTTATAGTTGTCTATACTAATATTATAAAGCGGAAGAGTTTGTTAGTTTGAACGCGCTAATACTGGTCCGATTTGAAAAATTCTTTCAGTGTTAGATAGCCCATTTATCGAGGAAGGCTATAGGCTATATTTTATCACGCTAAGACTAATAGGAGCGAATAAATAGAGGAAAATGTGGAAAAAACGGGGAAAATTGTATGAAATGCTTATCTATACTAATATTATAAAGCGGAAGAGTTTGTTAGTTTGTTTGTTTGAACGCGCTAATCTCAGGAACTACTGGTCCGATTTGAAAAATTCTTTCAGTGTTAGATATCCCATTTATCGAGGAAGGCTATAGGCTATATTTTATCACGCTACGACTAATAGGAGCGAATAAATAGAGGAAAATGTGGAAAAATCGGGGAAAATTATATGAAATGCTTATTTAGTAATAGTTTGAATGCGCTAATCTCAGGAACTACTGGTCCGATTTGAAAAATTATTTCAGTGTTAGATAGCCCATTTATCGAGAAAGGCTATAGGCTATATTTTATCACGCTAAGACTAATAAGGGCGAATAAATAGAGAAAAATGTGGAAAAATCGAGGAAAATTATATGCAATGCTTATTTAGTAATAGTTTGAACGCGCTAATCTCAGGAACTACTGGTCCGATTTGAAAAATTCTTTCAGTGTTAGATAGCCCATTTATCGAGGAAGGCTATAGGCTATATTTTATCACGCTAAGACTAATAAGAGCGAATAAATAGAGAAAAATGTGGAAAAATCGGGGAAAATTATATGAAATGCTTATTTAGTAACAGTTTGAACGCGCTAATCTCAGGAACTACTGGTCCGATTTGAAAAATTCTTTCAGTGTTAGATAGACCATTTCTTGAGGAAGGCTATAGGCTATATTTTATCACGCTAAGACTAATAGGAGCGTTTAAATACGGGAAAATGTGGAAAAATCGGGGAAAATTATATGAAATGCTTATTTAGTAATAGTTTGAACGCCCTAATCTCAGGAACTACTGGTCCGATTTGAAAAATTATTTCAGTGTTAGATAGCCCATTTATCGAGGAAGGCTATAGGCTATATTTTATCACGCTTAGACTAATACGAGCGAATAAATAGAGAAAAATGTGGAAAAATCGGGGAAAATTATATGAAATGCTTATTTAGTAACAGTTTGAACGCGCTAATCTCAGGAACTACTGGTCCGATTTGAAAAATTCTTTCAGTGTTAGATAGACCATTTATTGAGGAAGGCTATAGGCCATAGGCTATATTTTGTCACGCTAAGACTTATAGGAGCAAAGAAATAGAGGAAAATGTGGAAAAAAACGGAGGAAATTATTTAAAAATTCTTATGTTATTTGGCACACATGAAGAATAGACCACGTGAAAGGACATAGGTTTCTTTTTTTCGGAAAAATGTACGGTTTCCATGACATTCCTAAATTACGCGGGCGAAGCCGTGCGGAACATCTATCATAGCATAAAAGTATATTGTCCCACACTATATACTTTTAAGTTTTATGATTTGCGCGTTAACTATTCAATCGATGTACGGCAACAACCATGGGCGCCGGCAGGGGGGTGCCAGGGGGCGCACTTGCACCCCCTGTAGTTCGTAAAAAGTAAAAAGAAAAGAAAAGAAAGAAAACTAAAATCTGCACCCCTTGGAAATTATTTCTGCCGGCGCCCATGGGAACAACTATTAACTATAGTCCACGCGGACGAAGTCGCGGGCAACAGCTAGTTTAGTACTAGTTTGAACGCGCTAATCTCAGAAACTACTGGTCCGATTTGAAAAATTCTTTCAGTGTTAGATAGTCCATTTATCGAGGAAGGTTATAGGCTATATTTTATCACGCTAAGACTAATTGGAGCGAATAAATAGAGGAAAATGTGGAAAAAACGGGGAAAATTGTATGAAATGCTTATTTAGTAATAGTTTGAACGCGCTAATCTCAGGAACTACTGGTCCGATTTGAAAAATTCTTTCAGTGTTAGATAGCCCATTTATCGAGGAAGGCTATAGGCTATATTTTATCACGCTAAGACTAATAGGAGCGAAGAAATAGAGGAAAGTGTGGAAAAAACGGGGGAAATTATTTGAAAGGGCTTATTTGAACGCGCTTATCTCAGGAACTACTGATCCGATTTGAAAAAATCTTTCAGTACTAGATAGCCCATTTATCGAGGAAGGCTATAGGCTATATATTATCACGATAAGACTAATAGGAGCGAAGAAATAGAGGAAAGTGTGGAAAAAACGGGGGAAATTATTTGAAAGGGCTTATTTGAACGCGCTTATCTCAGGAACTACTGGTCCGATTTGAAAAATTCTTTCAGTGTTAGATAGCCCATTTATCTAGAAAGGCTATAGGCTATATTTTATTACGCTAAGACTTATAGGAGCAAAGAAATAGAGGAAAATGTGGAAAAAACGAAGGAAATTATTTAAAATTGCTTATTATCTTAAGAAACTACTGGAGCAATTCTTATGTTATTTGGCACACTTGAAGAATAGACCACGTGAAAGGACATATGTTTCTTTTTTTGCGGAAAAATGTACGGTTTCTATGACATTCCTAAATTACGCGGGCGAAGCCGCGCGGAACATCTATCATACCATAAAAGTATATTGTCCCACACTATATACTTTTAATAAGTTTTATGATTTGCACGTTAACTATTCAATCGATGTACGGGAACAACTATGTATAAACTATAGTCCACGCGGACGAGTCGCGGGCAACAGCTATATAATAAAACTGTAGAAATAAAAATTCTGTACATTAAAGGTATTAAAAAAATAATAAGCGGGGGGTGTCACTACATAGCTATAGAAGCCAAAACTGTAGTTAGTTTTTTGTCTACTGTCTGTCTGTCTGTCTGTCGGTCTGTATGTATGTTTGTTCCACTATCACACGAAAACTACTGATCCGATTTGAATGCGGTTTTTGCAGATATATTTGTCTTCTTCCAACTTTACATCTGGTATATAAAAAAAAATCCCCCCCATCCCTCTAAGGGGACCAAAGAGGGGGTCAGATTTTGTATCAAACTTTTTTCTTTTATGGAATTACCTCATATTATTAACTGTTTTTTCCAACTTAACATCTGGTGTATAAAATTTTTTCCCCCCACCCCTCTTAGGGGACAAAAGAGGGGGTAAGATTTTGTATCAACTGATGAAGTACAAATACTTTAAATGGCAAAACAACGTTTGCCGGGGCAGCTAGTATTATTATAAAACAAAGTCGCTTTTTTTTCCCTCATGTCCCTTTGTTCCCTTTAATCTTTAAAACTACGCAACGGATTTTGATGATTCTTTCAGTGTTAGATAGGCCATTTATCGAGGAAGGCTATATTTTATCACGCTAAGACTAATAGGAGCGAAGAAATAGAGGAAAATGTGGAAAAAAACGGGGAAAATTATTTGAGAGGGCCAACTTGAACGCGCTAATCTCAAAAACTACTGGTCCGATTTGAAAAATTCTTTCAGTGTTAGATATCCCATTTATTGAGGAAGGCTATAGGCTATATTTTATCACGCTAAGACTAAAAGGAGAATGTGGAAAAAACGGGGGAAACTATTTGAAAGGGCTTATCTCGCGAACTACTGGAGCAATTTTTTATGTTATTTGGCACAGATAAGAAGTACCTAGACCACGGGAAGGATCATAGGCTATCGATTTTAATCATTTTTTCAGTGGCTATATATTTTATACCCGTGCGACGCCGGGGCGGGTCGCTAGTATAGTTATAAGTTATAACTTATAAGGTACTTAAATACTTTTTTTAGTCTAATAATAGTAGGGAAAACATCAAGCAGAAGTAAGATAGTTTAAAAGTAGTCAGGTCTCACTCTCACACTCCCTCTTCTAAAATCCTCCCTCTCCTTCCTGGAGATAACATACCATTTAATTAGTTTATTCTAAATCATATTACCTGTCTGGCTGGAATAGGCAAATGGGACTCAGGGCCTAAGCCCTCATTCAACTCTAAAATTTCATAATCACTGTGTCGCATATAAAATGCGTTTTATTGTGTCAAATGGGCAGTGACTCTATCCACGTGTAGACCGCGGAGTTCACAGCATTACATCCGCTTAGATATAAGTTCATTAAACTTTCGAACAATAAAAACAACTTTCTTCAATTTTGTTTATATCAAATTAATATTATTAATCTTATGATTAATTGTATAATGTTTTTATAGTTTGAGTTTTGTCTAACTTATGTTTTCGCTGATTAATTACTTAAAACCAGTGTGGTTACATAAAAAAAAACATATTAACTAAAAATAATTATTCCTTACTAATATCATAAATGCAAAAGTTTGTATGTCTGTCTGTTACCTCTTCATGCCCAAACCGCTGAACCGATTTTGCTGAAAGGATAAGGTCCAAATTGGGCTAATTTTAAAAGTGCCGGCCAACGCAAATAAACCCATTATTTAAATAGAACATAATCTAAGGAATAATTTTTATTATTACACCAAAGTTCTAAGTCAAGTCTCCGAGTTGTTATTCAAGGTCAAAGTTTTTTAATAACATATGGAATAAAACTTATTTTATTAATTAGGGCGGGATTATAGGCAACTGACATTTTAGATTTTGCGGAAAACAAGCTCAATAGATGGCGCTCGATAGGTACATTTTCAAGCCGTCGTTGATTTCAATAATTTTCAGAAATAATGTGATCACGTGGTAAACTCGACATACAGACTAATGATTAACAGAGAGGTCATGTTCACAACTTAATAAAGGAAATCTTTAATGAATTTTGTATTATAATAAAATTATGTATTATTTTAATATGTTTGTTCTGTACTCACGAACATGAGAAAAAAGTATTTCCTCAATAATACATGATATTATTGATTATACAATGTATAACAAAATAAAGTATTACTCATAATATGCATTGCTTAAACTTATGCATGGAAAAATATAGCTATCTTAGGTACAATAATTCATCATCGTCAGCTCGCTCACTGCTGAGGTTATTTTATGACTTCATAATATGGTTCAAATATTTTTTGTGTTTGGGTTTATTGCAATACCTTTAATAAATAGGATGTAGACCCATGACGATCACTTGTACCTGACGCTCCAGCATCCTCTGGAATCTATATAACACCCTCCACAAGTTCAAAAACTCTTGCAATACAGGTAACGTTTTTGACCCGCTTGACAAGTTTTTAATGAATAGTAGATTATATTCATTATTGTTATGCAGATCATAATATTCATATTTTCTTTGTCGTTTTTAAGGAATCTGTTCCCAAAAGAGACCCTTGGCCCAGTAAGTCTTAGCTTCGCTGTCTATCCGTCTGTCTGTCTCCAGGCTGTATATCAAGTAACGCGCTAGCTAGAGAGCTCAAATTTTCAATTATGTATTTATGTTGTCACCATAACAACAAATAGAAACAAAATAAAATAAATATGTTAAGAGGTCTGAAATATTCAAAACAAAAACGCGGTTTTTAGGCCTTTTCTGCTCGACATCAATAATGGCAACCGGTAAGTGTTAAAAATATTTACGAAATATCTCATTATAATATATAAACTTTAACAATACTAATGCTTATTCGAATAGTCTATCTGTCATTTCATGCTTAAGCTACTGAACCATTTTTTATAAAATTTGGTGAAGAAAGGACAAAGGATACTTTTTATCCTGAAAAAATTAACGGTTCCCACGCCATGAACGATTTTTTGAAGAATTTGCATCGAGACAGTGGCTATTAATTTGCTCTAGTAGCTGTTTGACACGACATTTGACACGAAAGATCCTGCGGGTACATAGCATCAAACATTTAATAAAGAATTTGAAAGATAAAATATATGGGGTTTATGTCTAAATCTTCATTTAAGATACATTGAAGTTATAAATATTCATCTCTGTGTACGGCAGTTACAATATTATTTTTCTGCTGTTTATTTTTGTTATGGGTCCCAACAATTTTGTTGAAAAATGAAAAATGGTAGTGAACAGGACTTATATTATGCCAACTTTCCAATAAACCAGTACATTACACCAGATTGTCGTGAGTAAAAAATTAATAATTGCATAAAATGTAATTTCTTTGCTCTCTACTTTTAAGTGTCGTCGTGATTTTTATTCACAAAATATTATGTTTTTGATAAAATCAAATAAGGTTTAAAGGTTTTTCATTTCGATCAATATTATTTTTTATGTAAAGAATGGAATTCACATGTTCGATAAAATTGTAGTTTCATCAAGCCCCAAGCGGCCACATCCAGCCGCGATAACAATGAAAAAGCTATTGTGTCTCGTTTTGCCACGATTGATGGGTTAACATAATATCGTATCAAAATCATGGTGTATCTATGAATTTGGATCTATCCGCTTGATAATATTATTTTTACGATTTTACTCCAGTGCTAATAGTCAGGGAGCCCTAGAACATTTTTTTTTAATTACTAACAAGCAAATTTTTGTGAGTAGCTTCATTTTGATAAGACAAACAACTTTTTTGTCTGCGAAAAATCTTCCGTTTTAGGGTACCGTAGTCAACCAAGTTTTGTTGATTCAGAACCCTAAAACAGAACCCTAACCAGCTGATTTTTTTGTATATTGGTAGGTTAATAGTTATATAATTTAAGAGTAACATTGTTCTACAAATTGAACAATCCATATTTTAGGACCTTCAAATCAAATTATGAAATCCTTTTATCTCTGTTAGCTACCACTTTCAAGTTTTTTTCGCAGATAAAAAAGTTGTTTGTCTTATCAAAATAAAGCTACTCACAAAAATTAGCTTGTTAGCAATAAAAAAAATGTTCTAGGGCTCCCTGACTATAAGATGTTATATCTTTCCATTGCTATGAATTGGACATGTTCGATAAAATTGTTGTTTAACATAATAATATGATTATCATTTTACAATGTTTTAACACATCCCTCAAAATGTGTCTCTGTGTTGAGGCACTCTGTTCATGCTTTGTTCATTATTATCCGACTGAGCTGTGATATTTGCATTTATGACTTTCAAACCTACCAAAAACATATAAATGATCGTTTGGCGAATGTAAATTATCAATTATATATCAATGAGATACCTAATAAGGTAGTCTCTCACCAAATATTAGGTTACAAAACAATATTGTAATATTTGTAAACCAAACATATTGCCTATGTTCTGAAATAAAACCCAGTTTACTTACCAGTGATCAAGACGTCATCTTACGATGCCGCACTGTATTGTACTGGTATTCCACTAGTAAGACAAGTGTAACGTATTATAATCACATCACAATAAACACATTTAAGTATACGACAATGCACTGGCAAATATTTCGAAACGAATCAACAGTATGGGACCACGGCGATTCTAGGCCTGAGGAGCTCTGGCCAGTATACTGGGATATATTTGTGAACATACTCAAGTTTTTCTGTAATAGACAATCAGTCACTGAAAGACAGATTTCAATGATGTCATTCAATTATTATCCATCAAAACGCCTGTGGAATTATTATGGCAAATATTGAAAGCAGGCGTTGCATTCGAAAATCAATAAATCTTTAGAATTTGTGATCAAAACGATTTATCTTTATTATTGTTATTATATATCAAAAAGGATAAACTGTACTTTACGGGACGCCGGTCTGGCGTTTCATATTTATTTGTTAGAAACTACACAATGCAAGAAGTCTTTCGGTGAAGTCGGTTTTTGAAGCAACCTAGTAGTTTTCGAGAAATAAATTATTAAAAATCTCAAAATTAGATCTCAAAATTAAATCACTACTATGACTGACTACCAACCTTATAAAACTACGATCTGTCATTTGCGTTTCTTTACGTGAAAGTTAATTCTATGCAGTCAATGTAGACAAAATTTTGGGGTCTTTTTGGGGTATTTATGTTGTAAATACATTTGAAATGTAACATTTTATGTATTTACGTATTGAAAAGATTAATAATTTAATTTTAAATGAAATATCGTGTTTCTACTTTCTACTGTGCAACAACGATTCGCAACGACGCCATTTTGTTTTATGCGTCGTGTGCCTGGAAATGTCAGTCATCGTTTGTTGCACAGAGTACCTTTTTATATAGGAAAGTTTGTTGCTCTTGCAGTCGAGATCGTTTTACGTACTCCTGTCTGACTACATTTGTATGACTACCATGGCGTCTCCGAAGCCCCAGTCTTCGAGTTCCGCTGAATCGCCTGAAAAGTTGAGTGAAGTGCAAGTGTTGGACTCAACAGAGCCGCTTGTTACGGCCTCCTTTTCAGTGCCTTTGTGTAGTGCGCAAGTGATGGACTCTAGTGAGCCGCTTGTGCCTACTTCGCCTACTGGTCCTAGTGGGATGGCTGGTCCTAGTGGGATGGCTGGTCCTAGTGGGATGGCTGGTCCTAGTGGGATGGCTGGTCCTAGTGGGATCTCTGGTCCTAGTGGGATCGCTGGTCCTAGTGGGATCGCTGGTCCTAGTGGGATGGCAGATCTCGTCATGCCAGTTTCCACATCATCTGAAGACTTGCATGAGCCAGCAACCCCTTCTGGTTCATCGGGAAGGCGAATCCATTATTACTCGGAAGAGTTGAGGTTAGTAGGCTAAAGTTTACAATAATGCCCAACAATTGAAATAGGTAATGTAATAATTTATTAATGATTCTTATAATACGTATATAAATATATTTCATGTTATTTGTTTTAAATGATAATAATATAAATATTTTAAACAGCAAATATTCATATGATAAAATGAGAAAAGTCGGCAAACATCTTTTGTCAAATGACAGAAAAATCATCAAAAACATCAGTCTTACTTAACTACTTAGCCACGGATACCGCAGCGGGGGGGCGGGGGCGCAGCCCCCCGCCAAAACAAAAACAAACACAATCCAGAAAGTCCAAAAGTAGGTTAGGTTAGGTTGGAACGTAGACCACAACACCCAGAAATAGGAGCCCCGCTATAGCGGGGCTCCGTCAACTGATAATTGAAGCTAGTTGTGCCATATTGAGGGTCATTGGTCTCTAGGTATGAGACGGATGGTATGAGGTATGAGACGGAGATGTGACAGACGGACATGGTCCAAAAACGAATTTGCCAACCCCTAGAGTACAATTCCTAAGCAGGAATTGTACTCTATATTGTAATATATACATCCTTCACTCAACCACAGCCTTGTGATGCTTCAAAAACACTTTGTAAACACCCGAGAACAGTTATTGTACTTTGGGTAGCTGGGAGTTATGTAAATCTCTTTCAACTTGTCATTCAACTTGCTTTATTTTTGTTTTAGGTCTATGTGGAACTGGAAAAAATCTTCACAAGACTTGGGACGGTATAGCAGTGTATCCAGTTTGCTGAGGAGAGAGGATGTATTCCTAAGCAGAAAATGTGTCATATACACCACAGGCCAATGACGCTGTCTACTGAAACCCAGTTTGGCAGATTCCGCTGCAGAAAGAGCAACTGCAGGAACAGGAGTGTGAGCCGGGTACAAGGAACCTGGTTTGAAAATGTGAGGTTATGCATCACATTAATATTTCAAATAATGTATGCTTTTAGCGAGGGCTTGTCTTATATGCAAGTACAAAAACAACTTGCTACCGAAGATGAGCCTGTGATTTCGATGAAAACCGTGGCGGGCTGGTACAGCCATTGCCGAGAAACAATTGTTATTTAAGAGCTGGAAAATAACCAAGCAAGTGAGAAAATAGGAGGACCAGGAAAAATAGTACAAATAGACGAATCCAAATTTGGCAAAAGAAAATATAGCCGTGGTCGACAGATCGAAGGTCATTGGGTGATAGGGATGATCGAAGATGGGAGCGATGATCTTCGGCTGGAAGTGTGTCCTGATAATGAGAGGTCTGCGGAAATATTGGTGCCACTCATCAAGAAGCATGTTCAGGAAGGTTCTATCATCCATACTGATTATTGGAGAGCTTACATGAGCCTTCCTGAGCATGGATATACACATAAGAGGGTGAATCACAGTGATCCCACAAACAAATTTGTGGCACCAGATGGGACACACACGCAGCGCATTGAGAGCCAGTGGAGGGGACTGAAAAAACAATTCAGGCAGGAACAAAACAAAGCAGATTTCACGGATTGGCTATGCGGATATATATGGAGGCGAAAAATAAGGGTCAACCATACCGATCCATTTGAAGAATTATTAAAGGCAATTAAGTATGTGTATGTGGACAATACAAATTAATTAAAATGATTGTCAACTAAATTTTTTTGTTTTATTTAGTTTGCCAAAGTCCTGTAGGTCACGTGATAGGTTAGAAATTTTGTTGTTTTTTTTTTAACAGACAACAGTAATCTCTTTATACCCCTGAAAGGCAATTTTGTAGGAAATAGGCAAGTCCCACCTCCACTCCTCCACTCCCCCTTTTAACCGGCCTCCCCCCCTTAATTTGATGATCCGAAACTGAATTTCAACACTTTTAGTGCAGTTATAACCTCAAACTTCAATCATGAATATCTCAGAAACCAAGAGCTTGCTTCAAGAGGGGGGGGGGGGGGTGTATCAGGGGGTACCCCCTTCCCCCCCCCCCCCCCCCCTAAACCGCGTCCTTTAAAGTACAGTTTTTCCCTTTATTATGTGATACCGATAGAAAAAATATGGCAAAACCAAATTACGTATCATATCATGTAGATTACTAATTATTTTTTTCAGATATAATTTCTCTGTTAATGCCGATGAAAAGTTTTCCTCCGTTTTTTTCCACATTTTCCTCTATTTCTTTGCTCCTATAAGTCTTAGCGTGATAAAATATAGCCTATAGCCTTCCTCGATAAATGGGCTATCTAACACTGAAAGAATTTTTCAAATCGGACCAGTAGTTCCTGAGATTAGCGCGTTCAAACAAACAAACTAACAAACTCTTCCGCTTTATAATATTAGTATAGATGACGCCCGCAACTCTTTTGCGCCAAAATCATCTGTTTCAGGTACGTTTGCGTCGTTCATCGCACGGGAAGTGGGAACCCTATATTATTCACTTCCCGAAAGTATATCTATACCAAAGGACAAGATCCAACGTCCATACAATTTTGGGCTAATTTTAAAAGTGCCGGCCAACGCAAATAAACCCATTATTTATATAGAACATAATCTAAGGAATAATTTTTATTATTACACCAAAGTTCTAAGTCAAGTCTCTGAGTTGTTATTAAAGGTCAAAGTTTTTTAATAACATATGGAATAATACTTATTTTATTAATTCATGAAGCCCCAAGCGGCCACATCCGGCCGAGATAACAATGAAAAAGCTATTGTGTCTCGTTTTGCCACGATCGATGGGTTAATTAAAAGCAATAAGTAATCGATCCCAACGGCCCTATCCGAGTCATAGAACAGATTAGAAGCCAAATACCTACAAATGATTTGGAAAAATTCAAAGGAAGAGGGAACCTCTACCTACGTGCTTGGGGCTTGCAGGGCACAACTCATTGCTTACTTGGAATACTAGGCAAATGCCGTGCGTACCCCAAGCACGTAGAGTATTCCCCTTCCTTTGAATTTTTCCAAATTATTTGTAGGTATTTGGTTTCTAATCTGTTCTATGAGTCGGATAGGGACGTTGGGATCGATAACTTATTGCTTTTAAGGCCGAATACAACGAGGACTAGTGAAATTTCATGTTTTTATTTTCACTAGAACTTTGACTAGAAGTAATTATAAGCATTTAAACATTTTTTGTAGGTTTGTTACGTTCCTTACCAAGGTCCCAGTCAGCTTAGAATTTTGATTTAAATCCATTTACCACTAAAAAAAGAGTAATAAAGAATGCTACTTTCAAATTTTTATTTCAAAAAAAAAATAAATGTAGTCAGACAGGAGTACGTAAAACGATCTCGACTGCAAGAGCAACAAACTTTCCTATATAAAAAGGTACTCTGTGCAACAAACGATGACTGACATGTCCAGGCACACGACGCATAAAACAAAATGGCGTCGTTGCGTTTCGTTGTTGCACAGTAGAAAGTAGAAACACGATATTTCATTTAAAATTAAATTATTAATCTTTTCAATAAATTACACGTAAATACATAAAATGTTACATTTCAAATGTATTTACAACATAAATACCCCAAAAAGACCCCAAAATTTTGTCTACATTGACTGCATAGAATTAACTTTCACGTAAAGAAACGCAAATGACAGATCGTAGTTTTATAAGGTTGGTAGTCAGTCATAGTAGTGATGGTAGTGACGTAAATTAATCAAAAACTTTGATCTAATTTTGAGATTTTTAATAATTTATTTCTCGAAAACTACTAGGTTGCTTCAAAAACCGACTTCACCGAAAGACTTCTTGCATTGTGTAGTTTCTAACAAATAAATATGAAACGCCAGACCGGCGTCCCGTAAAGTACAGTTTATCCTGATAAAGAAATAAAAAACCAAATCACCTCCAAATCGTTGAATGAAACCACTTTACTCCTTCATTATTTATCAAAAGAATATATAAAAAATATCTACTGCTTTGCAATACATAAGTTAATAATTTGGTTTTTTTACTTTTTTGAAATATGTATTATATTAAGCCTTAAAAAGGTTTTTTCTCCTATTTCGCCCTATCATGGACGCGGCGAGCGTCGTAACCGCCACCGTACAAGGCGCGCTGTTATGAATGTTATTTTAATGTAATTTACGTCGATATTCGCACTGACAGACAATCAACCTGCTAATTTAGGGACAGAGGGCCCTTAAATCCTTTGATTGGACAACAAATACTTGATATAAGATCTCGTCGAATAATATTATGTAAGTATTCTGTAAAATATCTAAATAATTTGGAGAATGAATAAATAACATAATCAATATGAATTGTTCTCAGAAATAAGCTGAAATAGAATGTACGAGGCGTTTAGAACAATAGCTGAAATCTTAAGTAACCAGAACTCGAGTAGGTACTTAATTGTAGTCTCTAGAACAAAAACTATTTTTCTAGTTCATAATTAGCTACACACTGAGAATAAGGTTTTCAAAAATTATATAAAACTACTACCGCAACTCCTTTACGCTAAATTAGTTTATCGCGCAAGAACCATTAATTTTTCCAGGTTAAAAAGCATCTTATGTCCTTTCCTGTGACTCAAAGACACTCAAAGTATCACCATACCAAATTTCAACAAAATCGGTTCAGCAGTTTATTTATAATATTACTAGTATGGATTATCTATATATGAATCTACATGGGCTGCACCTTAACTGGTGAAATTCACCTTGAAAAGCGAAAGGGGCTGAGTGGTACGAGTAACGAGGTCCGCCCACCGCGAAGAAAGTTAATGCGACATTGAATGCTATTACTTGTACCGTGCACACCATTGTACGAACTCGATAACTAAGGCAAAATACAAATTTATTTTCCAAACATTGGCACTTCTAGGAGCGTGACCTGTGGCGCCATTCGAGACAAAATATTCGCGAAAAGAACTCCAGTAAACCGATTGTTCAAATAAAAGTTCAAAGGAGCCTGAAACAACCGCAAATCCTTTAGTTTTTCAGCTTCTGAGTCGTCCCATCTTCAAGGAACTATCCTTAGCTAGCTAGGATTCTTGCTAGCATAATCTTATCATAGGTTGAATGTTGGTAAAAAAGATACTAGGTTTGGTCTGTAATCATTTTATTGCTAGGTTTCTAATCTAAGTTTTTTCACATGAGCTTATCTCTCCACTATCGCTTTTAGTTTAACGCTAGTTAAATTCAGAAACGAACTAACGAAACGATATCACCTCTTGGAATATTTCAGAGCATATCCTTATAGAATCGAAAACACTCGACGATGATATCTAGCGCTGCTTACCAAAGATTACACAGAACTGCAAATAAAGATATCAGATTAAGAGATGATGTCACAGCACACAGCGAGGACCATAACATTAATCCTAATCTTATGCTTTAAACGTGACAATCTTAGATAATTGGTTTATATTCTGTAAGGAGTTCTATGAAATGAAACGATAATTGGTGAACGTTATAGCTCTGAGAAGAACCAGCTTTTTTCATAATTCACAGCAAATCTCGGTCTCTTGAGGTGAAGGACTTACAATATACAAAACATCTGCCTTAGAAATATCATGACCATTGCATGTTTGTTTATGGCCAAAATCGACGGCAAAAACATTCAAGGCTCATATTAAAAGTGAAAAATCTCCGGTTTGGTGAGTTTATAATAATTTGTCATCATCAAAGACATCAGGACTCAGGGTTACAACTTACATCCATCGAGTCATCTCATAGATCCTGATCTAGTCACTTAAACCTGTATTGAGGGCGTCGTGGTCAACGAGTTTTTTGGATTCACCTCGCATTTACAAACCTTTCACATTGCATAACCGCTGTTGCTAGCCCCGCGGTTTCTCAATGATCGTTAAGTTTATCACTCAATATGTAAGGTCAGCAACCGGACTTGTGAGCTATGATTCAATATCCACGTTCACGCTCATTTCGTAGTGAAACGCCGAGAGCTAATTAGATGAGCCAACTGAACTTGCGAGATCAAATATTACACAGGTTTCAGGAATGTTTAGTTTCGTTGGAAATGTCTCAACTACTTGTTGTTATCTTTTTTTATTCTTAGGGTGAAGCGAAACGAGCGTAATTAATTGTGAGTTGTGGGTCGTAGAACTTCTGCCGCGTAATATCTTTTCATACAAATCATGACTCACAAAATTACGCTCGTGTGAATCAAACAGGACTTTTGTATGAAACTGAATGCAGCAGAATTCTGCCGAACCGAAATTCTGCGACTCATTACTCACAAATTACGCTCGTTTGGCTTCGCCCTTATGCTTTTGGAGACTCTAGCTTTTGAATCCTGGATACTAGTATTATAAATTACTAGCTATTTGACCGAGCTTCGCTCGGTATTCGATAAAACACGAATAAATGACATTTTCTAAAAATTATTCCTAGCTAGATCGATTTATCGCCCCCGAAACCCCCTAATTCTAAATTTCATGAAAATCGTTGGAGCCGATTCCGAGATTCCAATTATATATATACAAGAATTGCTCGTTTAAAGATATAAGATTATGCGAAAGCGTCTGTGTTTGTTGAGGTATAAAGATACTTTGAGACCCGGGAAAGGACATAGGATACTCTTTATCTCGGAAAATGTACGGTTTCCGCGTGACAAACGAAATTTGGCGCAACGGAGTTGCGGGCGTCATCTACTTTTATATACATAACTACTAGACGTTCCGCGCAGCTTCGTCCGCGTAAATCAGATATTTCACAGACAAATTAGTCCACAAAAAATAGCCTATGATCCTTCACGTAGTCTATTTCTTATCTTTGCCAAATAACAGAAAAATTGCTCCAGTAGTTCGTGAGATAAGCCCTTTCAAATAATTTTCCCGGTTTTTTCCACATTTTCCTCTGCTTCTTCGCTTCTATTGGTCTTAGACTAATAATTTACAGCCTAAATCCTTCCTCGATAAATGAGCCATCTAAAAACGAAAGAATTTTTCAAATCGGACCAGTAATTCCTGTGATTAGCGCGTTCAAACAAACAACAAAAAATCCACTTTATAATATACCCATCAAGACCCGTACGAACACCGGTGATCGCGATAAGCCGATAACAATAGAAAGGCTATTGTGTCTCGTTTTTACATAATCGAAGGATTATGTATAGAAATTAGTATAGATTCCACCCGTTCATAACGGACATTGAATCAAATTTTTTGTCACATATTCGCATCCGTTATTTCATTGTTAAACAGCATGACCATTAACAATTTGTCATAATATAAGAGTAAATATACATGATATATAAACGGTGATCATGGTTAGTTTTTGCGAGTTTTTGTGGACACGTGTAACGGTGCCCGCTAATTCAACAGCCAGAGTTATCGCTGACCTGACACGATGACTCAATATTACTCTCGACTCGTGACAGTCACGAGGTACTTTACGTAGCAATCTTTTGATTGCTACGTATTGAAGTAGTGTATACTACTGAGTGCAGATTTCATCTCATCTCAGGGACATATTGTGAGGACGTGATGAAATCTGCGAGGGAAGACATGTAAGTTCACTGAACCTTAGCAGATTTACACTCGAACGAATCTTACCACAGTACCTAAAATTGAAATTCGTAAGAGTGAATTCACAGAACATAATATTTTGTTCACTGCACATTTTTTTTTAAGAGCCTATGGTGTCCCACTGCTGGGCAAAGGCCTCCCCCAAAGTCTTCCAGTTCTCTCGATCCAACGCAGCCGTAGGCCAACCTGGCTCGTATTTGTCTAACTCATCGCGCCATCTTTTTCGAGGCCGGCCACGGCGGCGTCGTCCATCATCTGGTACCCATTCTGTGGTGATCTTTGCCCAGCGGTCGGGATGCATACGGCTTGTATGGCCCGCCCAGTCCCATTTTATCTTGGCAGCTTTTATGCCGACTTCTGCAATACCAGTTTTGGAGCGCAGTGTACTATTTCTTATTCGGTCCGCTAGTCTGACCCCTAATATGCTGCGCTCCATCGCTCTTTGACAACCCCGAGCTGGGACCGTTGCGACTCGGTCAATGACCAGGTCTGAGCACCGTAAGTTAGGACGGGCAAAATACACATGTCGACGAGTCTGCGTTTCAGGGAGATTGGTAAATCTCCCTTCATCAGGACCAGTAGCTCTTCCAGGACTGCACATTGCTACATCTAAATTCTTTTCACTTGGTAGGTATTTGCACAGGCCCAACTCCAAACCTTAAGACTCTTATGAGCTAGAATTTTTAAATTTTTACACTCATTCTTTTATGATGTAGTCATCCTTAACATTTTTAAAGTATACTTTCCAAGGGGGTTTGAAATTTGAATAGGGGAAAATAGTGCATTTTTTAAGCGAGCAAAGTCGCGGACAAAAACTAGTTCTTAAAATAAAATTTTAAAGAAATGATGATCAATGCTACAATATGTATAATGAATAGGTACAATAGGTATAATGAATCATGTGATGAACGGTAAAAAATAGACACATCCACTTATAAATATACGGGTTTGGAGTCGTTTTTCATAAACAACATGTTATGTAACATATAATATTGTAAGTCTTATGGCTTAAAAATACAACACGATTGTGTGCATTTGCCTTATCATCTGCAAAACGTTTGAGAATATCGCAATTCTACCATATTCTGGAAATCAGATTTCCAGAGGATGGGTCTCTGGTGCCTCAGAAATTAAACAAGCATATAAGCTCACTTGACTCAACTATACTTACTAAACAGGGAACGATATTCTAGTGTCTTCTGAACAAGACAAGCTTTAAATGCTATCAGACAGATCAAGGACGGCCAAAAAAGGAGTGGTAGGGGATTGATGATGCTGAGACACGTCTCAGTTGGAGCGTGCCGGTGGGCGGAGCTATATACCGTAACACCGCAGGACCGTTACACGATGACTAACCCCACTAGCCACCACAGCCCGTCTCCAGATACCCATGATTCCGTATCTCCAGATCAAATAAACATGGGTTTTCCACGGAGCAAATGACAATAATCTCGATAAGCTCGCAATCGAGGTAGTAAACAACAAATATCAGCATTAGTATCGCTGTTCTAGACTTAAGTCTGCATAATAGAGGCATTGTTTATTAGTTATTACGATACTCTGTTCTTATCCAATTTAAAAATAAGAATTCTTTACTGGTGAACGCTGTAGACGACGTTAGTCGCTACGATCAATAAATTATGACTTCAGAGATAAATTGGTAATATCCGGAAAGATTCCAAGAACTTTAGGACGATGACTTATGAAATATATCAGTCATGCCCGGTTTCTAAATTCAAAAGTTTTCCGTTAGAACTTTATATTAAAGGTGTGCGTCCACTGGATCGGAATCGGAGCGTACGGAGCGGACGGAGCGTCGTCATTTACGAAATGCCGATGGGGTGCGTCCACGGCAATTTAGTTATTAATGTATATATGAAATGTGTGCGTTAGCGCTTTGGAGTTAAGGTTGGATTTGCTATGTTCAGTTTTTATACTTTGTTTAGATGCGCTTTGACTCTGCACTAAATATATAAATTAACCCATAGACGCGGCTGCGGATGACGTCATCGGCATAAATTGCGGTCTCAGACGCAGAAATGCCGATCCAGTGCACGCAGTACCATACAAATCAATACAAAGAAACAAATCCATACGCTCCGATTCCGATCCAGTGCACGCACAGCTTCACCAGCGCTTTCGTCTGACGTCAAACAGTTAACTATAGGTGTACCAGAATCTGATGGCAATTTTTGACAGCAAATTTTCAAAAAATATCCTTGATCATTGGATAAATTTTTATATTTGCATGTTTCACACACAAAATAAGCCGCTAAAGGAATAAAAAAGGATGAAAATGTTTTATTCCTATTACTCCGGTATTGCTAGAGTCAATTTATTTTCTCACTTTTTGCCATCAGATTCTGGTACACCTATAATTAACAAAGTTATTGATAAGATAAACCCCTGACAAAACCTAAGAAACTGGACATTAGCCACAAATTTTGCGAGAAATTACCTGCTTGAAAACTAAGCCGTACTTCTGCTCAGATAGTATAAACTTTATATGTAAACGTAGGCGTACTGGATATGTAAATGAGCAGCCACTTGCTAATATTGTTTTCGATTTATCAACCAGACATCTTAATGTAAACATGTGGTTTGAGATTATAGCGTCATATATAATTGTTAAACACCGTAGAACTTGTTCGAGCAAATCTGTTAAGTCTACACTCATTAGGCAATGCCTAATAAGCTCTGCTCTAAAACAAGCAATTAGCATCAAGGTGGTCCCTAATGAGCAAGCTGTAAAGTCAAAGCAGGTAACTATTTGAAACTGATAAACATGGATCATCATCATAAGTTACATCCTGAGTTGCAGGGATCATCGCAATTCGCACCTCGACATATTCGATATTAAGTTTAATAGTTATAAAAATAAGAGATGAAAAAGTTTTACCGATCATCTTTAAAATCCCCAGCCCCTATAATATGCAGGGATTTTGGATCTCTTCAAAACGAGAGATACCAGATAACTGATAAGTATAACCGAGGAGTTCCTTTTATCCATCGGTTCTACTTGTCTGGTAAGTGGTACTGTATACCGATATGAATATATGAATAGACGATCACAATGATCATGAATGGTATGTGGTAACTGGTAACAGAAACCTAATAACACTAATAAGCCCCAGCGAGTAAATTCTGTCACAGACGCGGTACAACTGTTAGTAGGTCAAGTAGACCTAGGCCTGGAGCGCTTAGCTCTCGACCCAAAATAAAGCAGCAAGGAAAAATACGCTTGCATTTTACCATTCCAGCGTTAAATTGCTAACGCAGCACTATGCAGTAAAATCTCAAATTATAGCAGCGTTTCTTAATTTGATTCTTGATGAAAAGAACAAGAACTAGGATTAGTGTTAATTAATTTTTATTTTTCTCTCCTTCAGTTTTATATGTTTGAGTTACTTCATATCTTTAAAAACGTTAATTAGTAAAGTTTTTAAAGATATGAAGTGGCCGGCTGAAAATTAAAGGAGCAAGAAATAAAGAGTTATTTCTTGCTCCTTTAATTTTCAGCCGGCCAGCAACGCGCTCGGTCGGGAGTCGGGAGGGGTTATTAAAATAGCCGCAATCAATAAAGTCCATTTAGATGTCAAGGCTTTATTGATTGTCAATCGGGGGCCGGGGCACGTGAGCGGGGACGTGGGGAAATTGTCGAGATATCTCCGACAATCGCATCCTGAAGATTCTCGAAGGATAAGGGAATGCAAATGGCGGATGAGTTCAACAGACGATCGAATATTTATATTTCCCAATAAGTGTTTCCTTAAAAATTGGCGATTTCATGGTCATTGTTTATTTTTACATGTAAAACTGCATATTATGATAAATCGCAAGTTTACATTCTGTAAACAATTTTGTCCTAAAATATCGGTAGAGACATGTAGAGAGATAAGTGCGAGGTGTTCCCGACCAAACAAAGTAGCAATCAGTTTTAAACAAATAAGTATTTAAATTATTGTAACGCTACCGTCTGCGTTTTTTTCATTTAGCCCGAAACCATTGTAAAAACAAACATACAATCGCTGAACCGACGAGCGTGGCGAAGTCAACAATGCATGCCTACTTTAATTATTAATAGGTACATACAGTTATTACTTATTACGCATCGAAAACTACTCATTATTATATATTATTATAGTAATACTCATTTCTAATTAATAAGAAATCTTCTCTATTTAAATTTTATGAGGTTTGATCCTTGCTGTACAGCGAGGGTAAACATAAGGCTTTATGATTCGTTAACGGGATCTTCAGTTTTCCTTGAAGAATGAGATTCATCAAAATTATAAAGATACTAGACGTTCCGCGCGGCTTCGCCCGCGTTAATTAGATATTTCACAGACAAATTAGTCTACAAAAAAGCATATGATCTTTCACGTGCTCTACTTCTTATCTGACCCAAATAACAGAAAAAATGCTCTAGTAGTTCGTGAGATAAGCCCTTTCAAATAATTTCTCCCGTTTTTTCCACATTTTCCTCTATTTCTTCGCGCCTATTAGTCTTAGCGTGATAAAATATGGCATGTAGCCTTCCTCGATAAATGGGCTATCTAACACTGAAAGAATTTTTCAAATCGGTCCAGTAGTTCCTGAGATTAGCGCGTTAAAATAAGCCCTTTCAAATAATTTCCCCCCGTTTTTTCCACATTTTCCTCTATTTCTTCGCTCCTATTAGTCTTAGCGTGATAAAATATAGCCTATAGCCTTCCTCGATAAATGGACTATCTAACACTGAAAGAATTTTTCAAATCGGACCAGTAGTTCCTGAGATTAGCGCGTTCAAACAAACAAACAAACAAACTCTTCCCAATTATAATATTATAGTATAGATACTTATACAACATTATACAACCATGAGATGTGGAACAGAAGACAAAAAGGCACAACTCCTCTCCATCAAAAGTAACGAAAATTCCAGACGATCAGCCTAACCTAAGATCAGATAATTCATATCCCTTCGTAGGCTTCCGTCGTAGGTTTTATCTGCTTACAAAACCACGTCCCACCGGTTCACCTTCACCTGAAAATGCTCCAACCCATCGAGACGTAGAATAGAAGATATAAAAACTTCTCTCCATCAAGAACAAAAACGACCCAGACCAGCATCAATAACCAAAGATCAGATAATTCATATCCCTTCATAGGCTTCCGTCGTAGGTTCTATCTGGTTACAAAACCACGTCCCACCGGCTCACCTTCACCTAAAAATGCTAATCGCTAGCGGTACTCGCCCGTGCCAATATAACGGTGAAGGCGCTGCTTTACCACAAACCTATATTTCACGTATTCAATAGTAAATACTATTGCTCGTACGATTGACAGTTAGATTCTTGTTTGCTTAATTGTTTAGCGACGGGATGTTGAAACTATTGCTGCTTCTCCAAGTTGGTTTGGTGGCTCAATGCTCTTCAGACTTCAACGGGCAAGTAGACTGAGGAGCATATGCGTTTATGGTTGCCCAATGCCGAGCAAATTGATTCCTATTTCCTAGGCAGTTGACAGACCAACGTCATTTGCTCAAATCATGTCAATTCAATGTTAATTGTGATCTGTCGGCTGGGTTTGACGTAACGCGACCAAACTACGTAGGTCCCCAATCTGCCTAGGAATCAACTTCTCTGATAGTACATGCTCGCAATCATCATGACAATCATGGTAATCCATCATTACCTAACGCAGAACCTTAAAATGTAATGAATCACAAAGAGTGATGCTTACACGGATTTTCCCAAGAACAATGGACAATACTCGTAAACATACATATAGGTGATACATCCCTCAATGAACGAATGACACAAAAATCTAAAAGTACGGTTACACGGTCAGTCTTGCATCAGTTCAGTCCATCAGTCTGAGACTGACGCCAGAGTGATGACCTGAAAGTACATAATAAAAAATGATCAGTTCGTCATTGAAACTGATTGAACTGATAGCAGACTGATCGTGTAACCTATGTCTAATAGTCACAACTTTGTCCTTCGTTTTCAGTGCATGAGGTAAAAGATATCATGTCATACCACGATATATTATGCAGATTTCAATATGACAGCACGCTATCACGACATGTTGAAATGTCGATAAGATTACTTACGATAATATGTTGACTGTTACGCTCGGCGCTTTCATCAGAGTTAACAAATTTAGTTAATTCTTTATTGCGGGAAAAGTACGATTCTCACCGTATGCTGTTTTTAGGCGGCCGGAGCAACTTTAGTATTATGTAGTACGGAATTCCGATTCTAATCAGCCCCAAATCTGAATAACCATTATACTTCTGACGCTGATATTGGCAGGGTTATTTTTTTTTAATTTCATTCTTACATTCGGCATCCTTTACTGCAATTAGTGTGAACATTTTTCTGTAATTCGGCACCTTTCTCACCACAAGTGACTCGTCTGAACATTGATCTTATTAAAAGAATACATAAATCATTCGAATGAAAATCACTCGAGCAAACTCTCTGACATCAGCTTTTAAGCAGGCCATAAACGCAGGGGTGTACCAGGTTTGTCTGGGCAGTTACGACTGTCAGGCAAAGTTGAGGAAAAACCTGCACAGTTCTGCAACATACACGCTCCGGTTTACCTGAGTCCTGAACAGTCGGCCTGTTCAGACAAACCTGTCAGGTACACGCTTGCACTTGCGTGTACGGACGTGTATTTATTTGGCATCTCGTTTTTCTTTCCTCTTTCGGTGCCTTACCTAAGAGGATACCTCATTTATTTCAGGTGAATTTAGACTCTCCACGGCATGTTTCGTAATCATTTTCGTAAGTCATCAGCGTGCCTGATTTTCCCTTCGGTAACATACTTAGTCCAAGTGAAATGCACACGCATTGCAGTCATCATCAGTATGCCCTTCACGTCAGCACTTTCGATGCGCTGTAGGCCTCTAGCGGAATAACAATAGAACCGAACAGCCTATAAGTCTTTCGAAAGGATATCCAAGACATTCTTTCAACTTTCGCATACCTTCGCAGATTAAATTGGAGATAAAAATTACGATGCCTTGTACTGTAGACCTATAAAATATTATCATCTTAGGTCCACCGTCCATGGGTGGTACACGCTACATTTTGTGTACATGACTATTGACTAGGGTAATATTTTAAAACGTTAAAAATTTAAATAGAAGTCTTTATGGGACAGCGCTATATCTTTAACCCATCAGTCGTGGCAAAACGAGACACAATAGCATTTTCATTGTTATCGCGGCCGGATGTGGCCGCTTGGGGCTTCATGAATTAATTTATGTAATTACTACAGACCATTTCATAAATATGTAGAACAAATTAACTTTTACAACATTAAATGAAGTAGGCGACGCAATGGTAATATACCACAAAAATGCACTTGTTAAATACCACGTGATTAACTTGTATGTTTTATAGCCGCTTAAAAATTATTGCACAGTATTCTGAGCCGTTAACATATTCATTAGCCTTTTACTATCATTTTACGACACCCTTAGGAATAATTGTATTGCATTGCCACATACACAATCTGCAAAAATATTGTAGATATATTCTTTAGTACGGATTTGTGTTTTCCGGTCTCGGCTTGAATCTTGATTCAAATATCAGAGATTCAAAACAAAACGAATGAGAGAAATCTGACACGAAGTTTAAATTCGAAAGTACTTATTGCATGTGCTAATTTTTCACTTTCTGTCTGCCGTTGCGCAATGTTTTGGTTCTTCCGGCTACAATGTTGGGAATCTTCAAGAAACATTTCTCACGCAAATGTCTCAGCTCAATGGTGGGCAATTTTTTCTTCGGCCGTGTTCGCACCAAACTGACTATACGCCGCTGAATGTGAGCGAGCGTTACGCAGTTTATTGTATTTCCATACATATTCACTTTTTCGTTCACACCTAACGGACAATAAGCCATTACGCTAGGCGTAGGCGCGGACATTCGATACCGTATATTTTCACGTTCACTTACGTTCACACTGGGGCTCACAGTGAGCCTGCTCACATTCAGCAGCGTATAGTCAGTTTGGTCTGAACACGGCCATTATCCAGCCTCGTAGTGAGATGACTAAAATAGCTTGTGGGCTGCGGCGTTTCAACATAAGTTGTTTTAATGTCAAAAGCTGTAGAAGTATCTCAAAACAGCTGTCCGTCTGTAGAAGCATCTCAAAACAGCTAGGCTTTGGCCTGCCATCCAAGTTTTTCAGAGGTTATCTGGAATATCCAGCACATCTATGCTAAGCAGTTTCTCCCAACAAGCACGTCCTTCAACAGCGGATGGCGGCGCGGATGCGGGTACAACAGAGCCCTGGCCGAATTACCCTCACTTTCGTTTGTGTCACAATTCGCGTCGCGAATATTAGAAAGTAAAAAGCGTAACAATTTAGAATGTCCGAGTTTCGAGTGTGTTCGCCATCTTTCGCAATCGTTGCAGTTGTCTTTTTGCTGCCAATCGTCGCTACAGGAGAAAAACAGTAGCGAGTTGTAACCAGATTTGGACGAGTGTCGGTCAGACTGAAATCTTCCGTAATCCTTTAACAGGTTCATCAAACAGCTATGAGCTACGTTGTAATCCAGAGAGGAATCCGAAGCGAGCTGGTGTCGATCAGTTTTAAATGAGTAAGCGGCAGATTTAACCACATCCAATTAGCCTTTGGTCCTACATTGACTAGTTTCGTTCCAAAACAGAAGCAGTGAATGAGACGCTTGACGCCACCTAAATTTTATAGCTAATCTTAGCTAATATAGACTGATATGAAGATTTTTTGTCAATTAGACAATTGAATTTATCCCACCTCGTCTTCGCTTTCATTTAGATTTTAGGCGGAGACGGTCCAATGGTTCAGGGGTCCTCTTACTTCCTAGCGTTTCTGAACAGTGTCAAAATGTTGGAGTAATAGTGCTCAATCTTGCTCGGCTCTCGATTGTATATTTTTCCGGGCTTTCGAAATCACCGACTTGAACTCAAAAAAATGGCACAACGATCTAGGAAACGAGACAACGGTCAACGCGGATATCGTTTGACATTATTGAACCGTATGCTGATGAGTGATGAGCGGGGAATTGCGTCCATTTTGAAAAACACGCGGAAATATAGCGCGACTACGTGCAGACTGACATTTAAAAATCGATTCTCGAACACATGACCTCTAACCTCTTGTTATCGCCGTGTCAAGATTTTAACGGCGATTGCTTCTTCCGTCGCAAGCCATTCAACAATAACAATGGTTTTTTATTACATCTGTGACTACTGCTTATTTTCAATAGGAATATAATATTACTTTAAGGTTTAATGACAACTTAAATTTAATGAAGAGTTTGACAGAAAATTTATGGAGCTTAAGTCAAGTCAGAAACGTTGTCAAACGTCGAACAAAACTTTTTGTTTACTGCCTGTGCTGCCTGCCTAGCATACGCCAACGAGATATCTCACTCTCGAGATAATTAAAAACTACTCGTCTCATAATGTTAAAATCTCGACATTATCTCGACAAAACTCTATAAAAATGTATTATTGCGATGATAGATCTACATATCTACTTGTCATGCTAGGGTCAATAGAGATGAAAAGAGACAAACCATCAAACATCGAGAAAACATGTAGAGTGAGATATCTCGTTGGCGTATGCTAGGCAGGCTGGTGCTGCCGTCTAGCGTGAAAACAATGCAGTAATATTATGTCCAATTCGTCAGTTTCCGTCTCGTCGGTGACAGATATCTCGACGCGTCTTACGAAACATCTCGAAAGTGTGCAGAAGACAATTTCATAATTATTGAATAAACTTTCCTTATAGTCCAATCCGACCTTAATGCTCTTTGTATAACTTGTTTAAAAAGTGGAACAGAAACTAACTTTTGACATAAGCCCCATACATTATCTGTCAAACTCTTCATTAAATTGTAGTTTAATCATCATTAAATGTCTCTAAGTGCAGCCATTAATAATAATTTGCACCTCACTACTCTCACTTTTTAAGTAGTTATAGATGTGTTTTTCTAATTACTTAATTATTAATTAGATCTCATAAGACTAAGCTCAGAAAGTAAAATTTATTGGCCAATATAATATTCTCTATCATATAAAAATATGGTAATACAGTAGACCCGCGTTAATCTGACAAATGTTTTGCACGGCCTGGTCAGATTAGCGGATTTGTCGGATTATAGAGTACTCCATATATTTTTACACATTACAATACCTTGACCCATCAATCCCCAAGCGGCAGCCAGCTGCCACATAACAATTGAAAATCTATTGTGTCTGTGAAACCCATGATGGAGGTGTTAAAATCATAATAAAGGTTTTATCTGAACTACAAATGGCTAAGGTTTACAAGCCTACCCCAATTTTTTTTGGTGGTCACATGGGTTGAGGAAGGATGTTTTGGGTGAGATAAACCTCCCCATACCACTTCCACCCCGGAAAACCCCTGGTTTAGAAGAAATTCGCATTTGAAATTTTTGTTATCTTGAGATAAGGTCTCATGTTTTCTGGTGTTTACGTGTTACTTACTTACTAACTTAGCGACTTCAAGGCATCTTAAGGCTGTGGTGTGGGAGACGATAATTCTTCATTCCAAAAGTATAATTGTATAAGAAAAGTATGCAATGTTGGCCCAATACAACTTGATTGGGCTGGGTTAGATTATCATGGATTTTTTTTTGTGAACCACCCAGAAATAGAAGCGCCCCGTCAACTTATAATTATTGAACCAAAAAAATTGTGGTAGGTTTGTAAACCATTACCAAAAATTACATACCCTAAAAAAGATTGGGCAAAAAAACGTTCATAACTTTATGTGCCTAAGTTAACCAGTAATATAAGCATGTCTCATGATTTATCAGCTTTAGGTCTAGCTTCTAAAATTGCAATGGAAAATACAGTACACTAAGTACTAACTGAATCCATAGTAAACTTTTTAGAAAACAGTGTAGCAAAACAGAGTAGAATTTAGATCGACAATGTTAATCAGAAGAATATTTTGTTCTCCATCAAAAAAATACAGTTTTCTTGCATAGTACTATTTTTTTTATTTTCATTGTCTATGACAATATAATTTTAAACAAAAACCTACATGTTCACAACAGTTCCAACGCACAACTAAATGATAAATAAGGAACATGACAACGAAAAATATTGTAAACTGTTACAACAATAATAATTATTATTATTGATGACTGTTATTGTGTACAATATTGTAGCTTCCAGTTGAGACTTGAGTCCGTCATATTGTGAGGTAATCTAAATAATAAAATTTTCCTTAAAGCATACAACCAATATTTGGCAGTAATATTTTATCGGGACATACACCTAAGGCTAAGTTTGTAACTCCTCTAGTGAATTTTCATAACTTGCATCATAAACAAAGGAACCACACTCCTCTCTTATGGCAAGGGTAGGTTTATAATTAGTTTCTTGTTTAGACCAGTATTTCGCAACATAGAAACGAGCATCGTATGATGTCTCAGCAACAAAGTAATGTGAGTGAAAGTGATCTATCAACCTGCTTAGGTGCCCATGTTGTTTAGCTCGACTGACTGACCGTGAACTCCAAATTACCAATTTATATCAATAACAATAGCCCCAGCATATCGTGAGCAGCATAATTACACCCCGACGAGTCACACAGGCACACGAGATACATTGTCGGCATAAATAACGGTGCATTTTTGTCGCTGTTCGCTGTTTTTATGGTTAAGAAATATGGCAACTCACCTTGTAATATACATCCATGAGTATGGTGTCCGGCAGCGTCCGCAATTCATTTCGATCGCACTTAAATTTTTGCAAATAGTAAACTAAATTCGAAAGGCACACTTCATATAAATTATCGGGTATTCTTTTTATGCGCACCGACGACGACGCGTCAGCCATTTTGGCAAGGTAAAATAAAACTCGCTTCATTTTGGAACGGCACGATTTGACAGCTCGACTCGTTTCGCACGAAGTTCACGTGTATGGCTCGGCTCGTATTGGCTCCTTTGAAGGTCGCCTCGAATTCTATTGGCAGACCGTACATTTTTCTCAATTTACGGGAAATCGGGATCATGTGATATGAAACAAAACAACTGAAGTTAGAAAGAGATGTATGAAATAATATTTCATTTTTAGCAGCTGATTGGTTAAAATACGGGATCAAAGTTTGTATATAATAATATTAATAACACTTTTTAACGCGAGCGAAGCCGCGGGCAAAAGCTCGTATATTATAAGTCTATGGTTTCAAGTTTCAACTATTATAATTTATACTGTCTCACTTTTCTACGTCTACTTAACTAAGTCGTAACGCCATCTAGCTACGAGAATCAGATCCTATCAGACTAATTCCGGATGGTCATCAATATTTAGGGCGACATCTAGTGATAAGAAGCTGAACCGTAAAAAATCATCTAAAGTCACTCCACACATGTACTTGTTATATTTTATGAATTTAATTCAAATTATTTTAACCCAATGGAACCTCGTTTATTTAATAATTCTATCAAGGACTAAATGTGTAAGTGATAAGAAATAATAAAACAATATTTTTTGTAATAATCTATTCTATATTTAAAACTAAAACAGTACATCTTGGTTAACTAAACATTCATACTTTAAAGCTATCCTAAAGCAAATTAAATGCTTTACCAAATTCCGTAATGTTTATGGAACAAAAAAAAAAGAATTCTTTCACAAAGAAATTATAAGGGCATGAATTTCGTATCCGATTGTAATATTGTACTATATAACAATATTATTCTCTTGGACAGACAATAAAAGACTAGTGCCAATTCCACCAACCCCAGTTGAACTTTATTGATTAAATATCACATTTTCTCTTACTAATTAAATATTAAGAAAAGAGAAAGCATGACATTTAGACAAACGATTAACAGACATTGCTGAAATTGGGACTTAGGATTATTCATATTATTCCGTTCCACATATTATAACAGTAACAAGATCTGCTACAGACTTATTAAAATGCACAGTTTGGTCACAGAAAATACAGAAAAGACTAAGCGTCGTGATCGTTATTAGGCGCAGCACAGACGACAGACTATCCGTGACGCACTTTTTAGTCTGTGGGAAATAGAACCTATGCAATTATATGCAGTAACGCACACGACGCGCAAAAAGTCCGCATATAATTGCATAGGTTCTATTTCCACAGACAAAAAGTGCGTCACGGATAGTCTGTCGCCTGCGCTGCGCCCTACGATGCAGTTTTCACATTTGAATGCTCTTAGAATACGACGTGATAGAATGGAGCACAACCAATCATATAAAACACCGTCGTCAAAACGAATGATGCGTATCATATCACTAACACGCGCAAAACATGTGCTGTAGTGTAAAAACCAAGTATCGCATTCTAATAGCCTTTATATCTGATAAGACTATGCTTAGTATCCTATAAGGGTGTAACAAAACTAAGTGATAATAATACTTTAGGGGGTATAATAATATACCCTAAGTGAACTCTACACGTTACACATAGGTGTAACGTGTAGAGTTCACTGTGAAAGTAGGAGCGCTGAAAGACCAAATATTTTTGTGATTTGTATGGGCAAGCGCCCCAGCGTCACGATTTTCCCCATACAAAAATAACGTAAAGTTTACGTGATAGTCGTTAAATTTTTCCACTTTAAAATCGTTAATTTTGAAGAATGTTACTTTAAACCCTAAAAAATTTTTGTTCCGGCCCGGGATACCAAGACCAAAACATGTTTGTGGCCCGCAGGCAAAAAAAGGTTGGGGATATCTAATACACTTTGACTGTGACCAAACTATGCAATTATATTTCAGTCTGTGGGCTTTAGGAATCTACTGTTTTCCAATAGTGAACTTGGAGATCCCCTCCAAGAGGTTGATGTATGCCGTGTGCTCGTAAGCTGTGCTGAAGTCCGACAGCTTCTGTACGAACTCATTGCTAATTCCCTTCTCTTCTAGAAGATTCATCAACAGATCGTACAAGTACTGAAACAAATAATTATTGCATTTTAATTTTATTATTCTAATTTCTATAGGTTTTTAAGCTAAATCAATAAATGACTAAGTATAAAAAACAATTTCATAAGGCTTTTCAAATAAATATAACATCTCGTATAGTTTAGCTTATTTGGCTTTGAATATACAAAAGTATTGGACCAATGCTTTAAAGTTAAAGAGTTTGACTTTGCGCGCACCGTTGACAGAATTTTCTGGTTTCTCCACCACTTGCATTCTGATTTCTGTCTCAGTCTTTCTTTTAACGAAATTTGGCTATACAACCAAATACCAATCATTCTATGTTGGACAATTTTTTTTGCTTATTATAAAGTGGATATTTCAGTCGAGCGTTCGCGTTCCCTAATACATAATAAGAAAATGTTGCACTTCATTGAATACATTGTCTATGAGACAACATAGCTTCAACTCGATGCGTCAATTTCCCCCATATTTGGCGCTTGCTGACCACATGGATCGTGGAAACAAGTGTGGCAGATATTATGGGGTTAGAAAAAGTGTTGGGGTATTTCTTGGGTTTGAACCAGAGTCCCCATAGAAAATGGTGGTGCTCGTACCACTAGGCCAATCGCCACTATGACTCTAATGTAAATTTTACTATGCCTACACAGTGTAGGTGGCAAAAAAAAGTCTGCAGTATAATAAAGGAAAAAAATAAATAAAATACTTACACCATCAAGAACATCCCCAGCGACTGCATAAATTTTGTCAGACCAATCCCCCTTGTAAAGAGTCACCTCGTCAATCCCAAAAATGTCATCTGAAATGGAATAAATGCAACTTTATAATTATTGTATAAAAGATTCTACATAATATATTTAAAATTTGAGTGAAAAAAAGAGTTAGGGTCTGTTTCACCACTTCCTGATTCCTGATCCCAATTTAAATAATAAAAACTGTTCAGTCTTTGGCTTCAAGTGATAATTGCTAAAAGTCTAAGTTTGTACTATCAGAGAAGTTGATTCCTATGTAGATCGGGGACCTAAGTAGTTTGGTTGCGTTACGTCAAACCCAGCCGACAGATCACAATTAACATTGAATTGACATATTCGACCAAATAACGCTGGTCTATCAACTGCATAGGAATCAATTTCCTCGATGGTACTTTAGCAGTAATTTGTAATTACTTCTTTATGTAATATACACTTAGTATACTTACTGTACTCTTCAGCATTGGTGCTTGGTGGGTCCTGCAGGAAGGAGCATGTGAAGCCCAGCGTGGAGTCTCCCCGCACAATGTCCACCTCAAACTGTGGCTTGGACCTCATCTCGGAGAACTCCTGCTTCTCTGGCTGAACATCATCAAACTCTTCAGAATCCACTGTGTGGTTCACATTGAATGTGATTTTGATTCTGAAATTATATAATAAATTTTTTTACATAAAAAAAAAGACGGGTTGCACTCCGGGAGTGCCGGCAGAAGTGAAAACTTGATTATTAACGTTGTGCATTTTTAACCCATTTTTAATGAAAATCGATTATTAAAAAATCGATTTTTTAATTAATCGAAACCCTAACAATCGATTAAATTTTTAGCCCATTTTTTATGAAAATCGATTTTTAAAAAATCGATTTTTTTAATTAATCGAAACCCTTACAATCAATTCGAGTTCGAGTTCAAGTTCGACACAAAACACTACTCTCCAACCGTCTTACGGTTTTTCCAAGGTTTTTCGATCAGCACGAGAATCTGACGCGAGTTTCACAGTTTTTACCCATCCCACAAAAGTGCTCAACGCCGCTAAAGAAGTTTTCACTTCAAAAATAGTTTAATGTTTATGAAGTTTAAGGTTTTTATCATTTATCAGCAAGCACGCGCCATACGCGCCGCATTTTAGATTTATGTGTAACCTCGCACATTCGTCCGCACCGTATGCGCCACATTTCGTGAACTATGTGATGCGTTCAGTGCATATTTTGCTGACATAATATTATGTGTGATCAGCTTTGTATGATAATTGATAACATAACAGAATAGATTATGAAAAAGTGTTAATACTATATATAATAGTTAAAAAGGATAAAATTTTAGTTGTATCATTTTTAACAAGTTTACACAACAAATATAATTAATTATACTGTTTTCTAAATGTAAATAAGCTGTCTTATACATTAATGCAGAGAAAGGGCAACCTACCCACAACTCTGGATGTGTGCATAAGTTAATATGACCCATCAACTTCTGGTACTATTTACAAAAACAGCACCATAATATGGTTGATGGGTTATTTTTGTAGATTCGTTTTTAAAGTATGATTTATATATTGTATATACATAAAATCGGCCAAGTACGAGTTGTACTCGCACACGAAGGGTTCCTTACCACTACAAAGCAAAAATAGGCTAAAAATTGTATTTTTTGTATGGGAGCCCCCCTTAATTATTTAATTTATTTAAATTTTATAACTAATTATTAAAGTACAAATACAATTAAGTATTTTGTGAACATTTCAATTGCCTATGTGTTGCCGTTATTGATTAATCCTTCGATCGGAGGTTCTAGGAATTCCCATTGTATTCTTTTGTTCTCGCGATCACCGGTGCTCGCGCGGGGCCTGAAAGATTAAGAGCAAAAAAGTAGCAAAAAAATCACGTTTGTTGTATGGGAGCCCCCCTTAAATATTTAATTTATTTTGTTTTTAGTATTTGTTGTTATAGCGGCAAACAGATATACACAATCTGTGAAAATTTCAGAAGTCTAGATATAGCGGTTCTTGAGTTACAGCCTGGTGACAGACAGACAGACAGATGGACAGACGGACAGACATCGAAGTCTTAGTAAAAGGGTCCCATTTTTACCCTTTGGGTACGGAACCCTAATTAAAAAAATTATTGTTCTTGGATGAAACTATAGTTATAATTTTATTAGTTCTAGAGATAAAAAAAAATATATCTGTGAGTCAGAAAACATAAATAACCCAAGTAAAATGGCATGGTACTAAGATTAGCATAACATTTGAATATTATCCACTTTTTTAATAATTGACATATTGAACAACATTTAGTAAGTACAGTAGAAAAATAATACCAACAAAGTTTTAAATTTTAAAACATCAGAACTAGTTGCTTACGTTTCATCTTTGCCCTCTTTAGTAAGGACCACCTCTGCTCCGTCCCCCTGTACTTTGAAGCCCTCAACCTCCGCTGGCAAGGACTTTAGTTTCTGAGCTTTCCGCTCTGCAACTATTTCTTCTGTCAGGAACTCTACGAGCTCTCTTTCACCTGAAAATTGTTTATAAATCAAATTATTCTAATTGTTCTCAGATTAGACTATTCAAAATATACCTACCAAGGCGTAGAATTAGTACTATAATGACAAAATATCTAAGTCTTGAATACTAAAGTCTCATACCTCAGATTACCTACAGTGTAAATTGTAATCTACCTATAACTATATATAGATATACATATTTGGGTGGTTTCACAAAAATAGGGAAACTTCGTTTCCGAAGCACATTTCAGTTAAAATCAATACTAATTATTTAATACCACAATTGCTAAATAATAGTTTACAATGTGTTTAATTTATCCCTGCAATTATGTTAAAAGTAACATTATATTATATATTTAAAATCTGTTTTATATGTCCCAAATGTCAGGCCCTAGGCGTGTCCGCTCTCGAAATTTTGTGTTTAGGAATTCATATTTAAAAAAGTACTATGTTTATACTTATTTTTATTAATATTTTTTAAAATGTTTAAGTACTCGCAGCTAATTATGTGAGTATTTTGTAGTAAAAATAAACAATAATTATTTTTTCTCAAATGAGTTTAGTGTCCTCAACTTTATTCACCAGGCCCTAGCCACTTACGAATTTTAAAATTTCGCGACATCATTAGAATGTACTGTCAGAGAAGTTGATTCCTATGCAGATTGGGGACCTACGTAGTTTGGTTGCGTTGCGTCAAACCCAGCCGACAGATCACAATTAACATTGAATTGACATATTCGACCAAATAAAGTTGGTCTATCAACTGCATAGGAATCAATTTCCTCGATGGTACATTGAATATTATTGGTGAATTTTAGAGTATTACATGAAGTTATTCTCTGACAACACTCGCTTTGCGGCGGTCACTTTAAAAATCAGTGCAAAAATGAAAGTTCGTGGGCCACCACGTGGTAATTCCAGTCACTTGTTCAATCCCTAGATAAGTAATTTTGTGGTTTATTGATGTTAAATTCTTATGAATTAATCAATATTTATAAGTTATACGTCGGCATTGTTCGCAATTGCATGCACGCAATGGCATTGACTTCATAATGTTATTTGCAACAGAATTTTAAGTTCAATTTTATACCAAATAATCAGTCCCTAGACCATCAGGCCCTAGCTTCTAAAGGCGCTAGGACTGACGTTTAGTATGAAAACATCAGTACTATAACAAACATATATTGTTTAAGCTGTCTCGACTGAAAAAATATAATAGACTTAAAAAAATTATTATTGAAAATATTTAAAAATCTAAAACTCATCAAGAGCAGTCAAATTTCAAGCAGCTTTGGTCTGGCCCAAATGTTAAAAAATATATACTTTGGTGATACAGTTCCACTCTTTATATATCTTAAAAGAAGTTTCGACCCAGCAGTCCTCAAATAATACAAAATCAGCTAAGTGCGAGTCAGACTCGCGCATTAGGGGTTTAAAGTTGTCAGTCCCTAGATGCCTAAATTAGCAAAACTCTAAAAATTTCCTAAAACAAGGCATAAAGTGACTGGCCCTTTTAGATAAGACACAATTAATTGATCACCTATCATGTACACTAACAGGGAATTTAATAACAAATAAAATATGATGAACACAAAATACCCTCAAAAGTTGCCCTATTTTTAACCCCCAACCAAAAAGAGGGGTGTTATAAGTTTGACGTGTCTGTCTGTCTGTGTGTCTGTCTGTGGCATCGTAGCGTCCAAACGGCTGGACCGATTCTGATATAGTTTTTTTTGTTTGAAAGCTGACATGACCGAGAGTGTTTATTTGATTAGCTATAGGTCATCATCATCAGCCTGCTCATTGCTGAAATATCACGGTTTATCTGGTTCGTGATAGGACGATTAGCAACTTGCAGTCGTTTGATGGGTTTTATATTTTGCATTCTGGTTCATGGCACTTATGAATAGGTATATACCATTATTGGAAAGTTGACCTGGTGCTGCAGCATCACCTGGTAATCAATATTATACCCAACCCAATTTTAATTGCGACAACCAGTAAGACAAAGATAAACAGTAAATATTTGCATGCTGCTGCTGCTGCAGCATAACCTGGATTCTATAGGAGCCGAGCTCCGTGTGAACCCAAAGTGGAGTTTTCATGTTTGGGCTCATATTGACGGCCTCATTGAAGAGGACATATTTTATACATGGTATTCATTGGGATATGATCCAGTTGATAGGAATATTCTGCACAAGTTTAAAAAGCATAAAATAAAATTAAATTAAGAAATTTAAAAAAACCCCCGCCAAAAATCTTTAAAAAGTAATAAAATAATATTTACTGACTTAAAGTTTAAATAATTCCTAAGAGTAAAGTATTATTTTAGTCCATAAATGTTGTCAAGGTGTGTCAGGGGACCGCTAATGTAGATGTTTGATTTCACATAACATTATAGTTTAACCCATCAGTTGTGGCAAAACGAGACACAATAGCTTTTTCATTGTTATCGCGGCCGGATGTGGCCGCTTGGGGCTTCATGAATTAAGGGTCAGTTCACAACGACCCGAATCGAGAGAATCAGCGACTATTATGGCGATACAAAATGCAAAAGTCGCTGTTGTGGTAGTTTACTTGGCGGTCCCCCGACACACCTTGACAACATTTATGGACTAAAATAATACTTTACTCTTAGGAATTATTTAAACTTAAAGTCAGTAAATATTATTTCATTACTTTTAAAGATTTTTGGCGGGGGTTTTTTTTAATTTCTTAATTGTGAAAGCACCCATTTACATAGTAAGTTTTAAGTTAATACTATTTTTTTTTACAATATACGGTAAGTCTAATATTAAATCTAATATAGGTACAATAAAGATGGGACAAAGCAAAGTGGTTAGGAGTAGGACACAAAGTATGATGTATCATGGGAAAGGATGTTACTTACCAACAGGTTTGTTTGGCGATACTGCATTTTCGTCAAACTTATCTAACAAATGAAATTTGTAAAATAATAACTTTATAGTTATAAAGTATTCTGTATAATATGAAAAACAGTACTTGACGATATGGTGCAATCATAACCTCAAAATTTTAGAACGAACCTTTTGTGTGTATCGCCTTCCCGCAACCGCAGCTGCATGTCTTGGAGTGGTTAGCGAGCAGGTTGGAAGCTGCCGATGTGCTGTCCATGCGCTTCGAGCAAGTCATATGCCATATTCCTCTGGTGAAGTCACGTTTTACTGGTGCTTGAGTACGAGAAATTATGGCTCCTTTAAAACCTGAAGTTTTAACACAGGACTGTATTACCCGATGAGCTGTTCTTACTAATCCGCTCATTTTAGTTAATTCCTTTCGATTATTCTGGAATTTAAAATTAATTTCAAGAAAATCGAAATGTAAATTGACAGGCCCACTAGCACACCGGTAACTGTCAAATGCTGTCAAAAGCAGTGTTGCAAAAGTGATAATTCAAAAATCGGGCAAATTTCCAGGTAATGGGTTGTTTTCTTTTTTAAATCTCCACCAGACAGCGCGACGGTAGACACTTCTAGATTTTCTATTGGTTCCCCACCGATCTGAAATTATCTGCAGGTTGGCATCACTGACTACATATTGGTTGTGTTTCTAAAAAATATCAATGTACTGTCAAGTGTGACATAAATCAAAATATCTTAAACTTAAGCGATCATTGGCCTAAGCGATTAGGCCATTATACTGGTAATAGTTTAGTAACACGCTGTTAAAATAAAAACTTGTCAAACTGAAAACTGACAACTTAACGGCCTTGTGGCGGCCATGTTACTTTGAAACTTCTTCTACTTTTTATTGTTGGTGTGGTTTTTATTATTTTTTCCCAAATCGTGTTATTTGGGTTTTTGATGTTCATTATTGGTAAAATATTGGCCATTAAATATCCATTACCGTGCACAAGTGCAGGTAAGATGTTGTCAAAACCAAAATTTATAATTCCTGTGACATTTGGTGTGAATAACGATATTAAGGGCTATTTCTTCCGTGAGTTTTAACTAAAACATCGTTATAATAACTTTATTATCCTATTCATTGGAATATCAATCTGTCTTTTTCAAATTGAAATGTATCAAGTTATACATTCTTTTGCCCAGTTTTGTAGCAATTATTGATGGTATTACCTGGTATTACCGATAGTTGTCTACCCATACGCCATCTAGTTACTAAAATGGAAGCTGCTTGACAATCAAATTAAAAAAATAAGAAAATGCCCCATTATCGGGAGAAAACGGGAGATTTTTTTTCCAAATAAAACAAGAATATTAAAAGTATATTATTAAAAACATATAAAATACATTGAAAATGGCAAATCACATTTTCATACCACTTTTTAGTAGCTATTTTTGCAAACATTCTTCAAAATTTTGTGAGTATTTTCTTCTTGGACTATTAAGGTACAATTCCGTGCATCGCGATCGATTGCGGTCGTGCACGACCTACGAATGTCGTCGGACGCTCGCGACCATAGTCAACGTATGAAAATGTATGGCACTGCTTCCGAGGCCCGCGACTGACGCGCGCGGCCTACGACTGTCGTAAGCCGCGCGCGATCGTGCCATTTTGACATGGTCGCGCGGGGCCTACGACTGTCGTCGGTCGTGCGCGACTGTCATAACTTCAAGACACGATCGCGCGCGGCTTACGACAGTCGTAGGCCACGCGCGTCAGTCGCGGGCCTCGGAAGCGGTGCCATACATTTTCATACGTTGACTATGGTCGCGAGCGTCCGACGACAGTCTTAGGTCGTGCACGACCGCGATGGATCGCGATGCACGGAATTGTACCTTTACATTAATCATCGGAGTCAGACATCGTCACATAATTATAGCGCACTTACAAATAACACAAATAAAATTTAAACTTTCTTTCTTTCCATGACAACCGTGCGTACGAACGAAAATCATTTCAGACCATGTATAGTGCGTCAAGAATGTCTAGGAGGCGAAACTTTTTTTTAGCAATAGCAACACTCTTTTGACATTTGTCCCTTTGTTGTATCAATACTCTATGACATAAAATTAACAAAACAAAGATTTTCAATTTGCTTAAATTTAGTTTTACAATGTGAAAACTACATGTTACTGTGATTAATATTAATAATTAAAGTGAAAGACGTGTCAGAGTGCTGAAAATTTGAAGATTTTCATTGAAGAAAAATAGTAAAACGCGAAAATATCACTGAAATTCTCGCGTCCACATTTCCGATTCTGATCGCTCAATCGTCATAGTAGCAGGTAATTAAGCGTTTGTTTTATAAATTCTGTTTGTTAATTATATTGTATAATGCAATTTTAAGTAGCCTGAGTAAGTATTATGTGGTATAATAAAACAACAATTTTACATAAACCAAGAAGTTTATAGGTAAATGTGGAGTGCGAACTTCAAACAATGAAGTGAAGACAATAAAATTGAACTCTGTTGACCCGACGTGTGTATGCCATTTTTTTTTTTTTATTAATAAAATTTTACGGGCCTGGATTCTAGTCCTTTTAGCCCAGTCCTTAAAATACATTTCATTGTTTTTAACAACAAGTAATTTAACTTAACATTACACAGGGCATTACGGAATTAAAGTTTTTTCCCAACATTTTTTAAAAAGCTATAAAGCGGACCATAAAAAGTATTTTTTTGAAGTAAATCTTTCAAAGATAATTTTCTATGTTTATATCACTGTCACTGTCATCTTTGTCCAATAATTCACTGATTTCACTACACATCATTAGGCGTGCCATATTATGTTTTCCACATCGAAGAACCAGATGATTAAGAGTCTCCTCTTCAACGCCGCAGTCACAAAATGAGGTATTCACCATCTTCAATCTATAGAGATGAGATTTAACTTGGCAATGCCCAAATCTCATCCTGTTCATAGTAACTATAAATGATCTTTTCTTTCAATTCATGGTACCACGGTTTGCCGGGCAGGACCTTTTGTATATCGTAATACCATTTTCCTTTTTCAAACGACGTTTGGGTAAAGTATGCCTTGAACAACTCTCCCAGGCAGTCTTTCATAGGAGCATGTATATCTGTATACGGTATGTGCTGGAGTTGACTGTGGTCTTCGTCTGGATCTCCTCTTGTTGCTGCATCAGCTTCTTCGTTGCCAGTAATTCCAGAGTGAGAAGGTACCCAAATGAATTTAACATTTTTACTATTATTATACATATGGTACAAAGTTTGCTTAATTTTTAATATTAAATAATTTGTATTAAATTTTAAAACCCTATTTTTAAGTGCAGTTATAACACTAAGTGAATCAGTTAAAATCAAACAATTGCTTTCATTAATTGAAGATATATACAATAATGCTTTATATATAGCATAACATTCAGCAGTAAATATACTACATTCATACCCTAATTTTATACATTTTTTAATTTTTTTCTGAGGATCATAATAGGCTGATATAACAATATTTAAGGTTTTCGACCCATCAGTATAAATTCTGTACTCATTATCTATAGTATTGAGAAGATCATTTTGATTACTTATTTGTTGCTCACATATTGTAACATCATGCATGTATGCATTATATTCAATATTATACATAGGCCAATGATTTTCTCTAAATATATAATTTCCAATATTTAAGTAAATGTTTATCATAATCCTTAATAGTTCTGGCAATTTTCTAGAAATAATGTTAGAAACATCAGTATATGGACCCACATTCATACTATTTGTTGGAACTATAGGAAGAATTCTATTTCTTCCTATAGTTCCAATACCTGGGGTGACGTCACAAACGTCAAATTTGTAGCATACGAGTCCGTGTATTTAATCCAATTCGTTAAGTAAAACTCGATATTAGCTTTGGGAGAGTTGTTTATTTTGTGCCTAGTGTACTAACCCCGCTGTGTGAGTGTTTGTGTCGCAGCAAGTGGACGCATCTTCCCATAAAAGCCATCATCAGCTTTTAACGTACGTACTTTTTTCCCGCGGAGTGAGGGTAGAGTTGTCTCTAAATTTGTGCAATTATCCGTAAATCGATACCCATAGTGACATCTGTGGTTCGAGCTGCAATATTGGTCGATACGTAGTGACAACGCCATCTGTTGTAACCCGAACGAACCCGTTGAGTGTTGATCTCTGGGGCTGTTGTTGCGCGCCATCTATCGCAGAGTAGCCAAAAACTATTTAGCCCGTCGACATGGATAAGACCTCAAAATGCGGAGGCTGCGAAAGGTCTCTGAGGAAAACCGAGATAGCGGTGCCCTGCAGCATCTGCTCTACTAAATTTCACAAGGCGTGTCTTGCCTTGCCTGCTAAGGCGAAGGTTGGCGCGGACTGGGTCTGTCCCAGTTGCAAAAGAAATGACAGACGCGGAGATAACAACCTTACGCCCGTTAGGGGTCTAGTCGACCTTGGCTCTTATTTTCCTGCGATGACTGATGATCAGAAAGAAAACAGTTCACCCGATGACAAGGATAAATCGGCTGCTAACGCTTTGGATGTCGATACCGATCTCGCGGGGTTCAGGCGGGAATGTTCTGACCTAATTGCTGAGCTTCGCGGGTGCCGCCAAGAGATGGCGCTGCTCCGGGAAACTATATCAGATTTATCAACACGGCTGACCAGCGCCGAGAAGAGGCTGGACGCGCTGGAGCAGGGCGGCGCCGTCGGTGCGAAGGCGGAGCGGGTCGATGAACTGGAACGCTCTGTGGCTGCGCTCAAACTTGAGCTCAACGATCGCGACCAAGACGCCCTTCTCGCCGATGTCGATATCGGTCTGGTGCCCGAGGTGAAGGGAGAAAATATCATGCACACCGTCACCGTCTTGGCTACGCAGCTGGGAGTGCCCCTGGAGTCGCGTGACGTTGTGTTCGCCGAACGTGTTGGAGTACCGCCGGCAGAGGGCGGGCGCCCTCGCCGCGTCGTGGTGCGGCTGGCGCGTCGTGACCTTCGGGACGAGCTGCTGAAGGCGGCCCGCGTGGGCCGCGGTCGTACCGCAGACACCGGGCGGGTTTTTGTCAACGAGCGGCTCACCCGGCACAACCGCCTCCTATACCGCAAGGTGCGGGAGGAGTGTAGCTTGAAGAAATGGCGCTACTCCTGGACAAGGCGTGGGCGTATATATGCCCGACAGGCTGATGGGAGCCCCGTTCACCTCTTTCGCAATGAAGCTGACATCGTGCGTGTCTTCGGCACCTCGCAATCCTAAAAAACAAAATATTAGTTACAATCAATGTTTTAATTCATTTGTATTTTATTATCTCATAAGGGAACTGTCACTAACACTTACTATTAGTTCTGTCAGATCTGGTTTGGGAAAACGTACATTTTTTACGGTTGATACCACTTTAGTTCTCATAATCTTAATAATCTTTGTTTTCTTAGAAATATGGTATGTCACTATAATTAATATTACACAATGTACACTTACAATATATTTGCATACTATTTTAACTAAGTATTCTAATATTTTATTTAATACAACATCATATTATATAAAATCTGTTATATTTTGTGTAAGGAACAATTATGACTATATTATATTCACAATATTATTACATTATACTATTTTATCATATATTATTTTATAAATATTCACTTTACAAAATATTATTTTAATGTATTATGATATGTATGCTTATGTTATGTTATCACTTGCTGAACAAGATCTAGGTAATAAAAACTTAAACTACAGCAATGAATAGCAAAGATAACAAATTATTTACGGTAGGGCTCTTTAATGCGGGTTCATTGGGAACCAGACACGACGAGTTTACTGCCATGATGGAACGCTTATCAGTGGATGTAATGGCTATTAACGAAACCTGGCTCAGGCAGGGTGAAGATGGTAAAGCTCCTAAAGTACCAGGGTACAAACTTCGCCATATGCCACGTCCCAGTAACATCCGAGGTGGTCGTGGAGGCGGAGTTGGGTTCTATGTTAGTCAAGGTGTTAGCTCGCGCCTGATACCTATAGCCGAGACGCAATCTGTTGAGCAAATCTGGCTCGAACTAAAACTGAATGGATTAAAAATAGCCGTGGGAACTGCATACAGGCCCCCCTGGATGGATGTAAATCTATTCATTGATGCTCTGACTCAGACTTGGTGCTCACTTGCATCACATGATTATATTATCTTAGTGGGTGATTTTAATATAAATATACTTCAGCAGTTAGATAATAAGACAAAACTACTCTCACAGTTTTTTGAATCATTGCAAATTAAGCAAATCGTTACCTCTCCCACACATTTTACAGAGCATTCTGAAACCCTCATAGATGTTATATGCACTAATGCAGTTGCACGCTCAGTGTTGGTAAACCACATTCCTGATCTGGGGAACCATGCTGTAGTGACGGCACAGTTCAATTTCAAGAAGCCCAAATACACTCCATTCCAATGTTCTTTCAGACCACTTAACGATATTATGTTAGAATTATTTAATCACGACTTGGACCAAATTAACTGGGGACAACTGGAGAGCATTACCGACGTAAATGAAATGCTCTTAGAATTTAACAGACTTATACTGCTCCTCTTCGACCTGCATGCGCCCGTTAAAAATGTTTACATTAAAAAACAATCTCCTCCCTGGCTGACAGATACCGTGAAGCAAATTATGAAACTACGTGATGAAAGTTTCTCCAAATGGAAGGCTACTAGGAACCTAACCTATAAGAAATTATATAAAGACCTTAAGTCTATTGTTATATCTGCTATTCACTCAGAAAAACGTGCCTATTTTAATATAAATATAAATTGTAATATTAATAAGCCTAAAACCCTTTGGAACAATATGAAAAAACAACTTAACTTCTGTAAAAATAAAGAACCGTGTCTCCCTGATTTTTGTAATGACCCCAATGAAATAAATAAACATTTTGTAAACATCCCTGATCAATCACGCAGCTCATTAAGCTCCAACTCATTATATACATATTTTGAATCCCACACAATTGGTCCATCTAGATTTAATTTCTCACCGGTATCAGAAAACGAAATTATGACTATCATTAAAAGTCTTAAATCGAACGCTGTCGGGGTTGATAATATCTCTTTACAAATGTTAAATCTTACACTGCCTAACACCCTAGAAACTATTACTAACATTGTAAATAAATCCCTACTAACCTCTACATTCCCCTCAGTCTGGAAGACAGCTCTGATCAAGCCTATTCCTAAAAACCCTAATCCTTCCTCCCTCCAAGACCTCTGCCCTATTAGCATTCTTCCCTGCCTCTCTAAAATAGTCGAAAAAGTGGTGCACAAACAAATAATGAACTACCTTGAAGTTAATAAAATTTTGCCTAAGTACCAGTCTGGATTTAGGAGAAAACATAGCACTGTTACTGCTCTATTAGACGTCTTAGACAACATTCTATCTGCTCAAGATAATGGAAAGGGTACTATTTTGGTCTTATTAGACTATTCGAGGGCATTTGAGACAATTAATATTCCCCTTCTTATTAGCAAGCTTAAATATTATGGTTTTGAACCTTCTGTAATACAGTGGTTTTCTAGCTACCTGAAGCATAGATTACAGAAGGTGGAAATCATAAATCGTAATGGCAGTAAGTCTTACTCTTCGGATGCTAGTGTGGATCAAGGCGTTCCTCAAGGATCAATCCTCGGCCCTCTACTGTACATCCTATTTAGTGCGGATATTTGTCAACATATAATTCACAGCAGGTATCACATGTACGCTGATGACACCCAGGTCTACCTAAGTTTTTGCCCTAAAGATATTGATGAGGCTGTTTCTAAAATAAATGAAGACCTTCTACGAATAGCTGAGTGGTCCATCTCTTGCGGTCTAGTTTTGAATGCCAGCAAAACAAAATACATCGTACTGGGCTCCAGAAAACAAGTTGCTGATATCATTGAGAAAAAACCAAAGATCATGATATCAGGACAAGAGATCGAGCAAGTAAATATAGCGCGTAACTTAGGAGTTCTTTTTGATTCTAACTTAAAGTTTGAACAACACATGCTTGAGGTAGTAAGAAGCTGTTTTTATCGTCTAAAAACTCTTTACAATTATCGCGCCTACCTGAGCGAGGACATTAGAATCAGGCTCTGTGAGACGCTCATACTCTCGAAATTGAACTACGCCGACACAGTTATTGGTCATGCTATACTTGCCAGAACAGAGAGGCTTGTGCAGAGAGTCCAGAATGCCTGTATGCGTTTTTGTTTTACAATCCCCCCACGAACACATGTCACACCATTTATTAACAAGGCCAACCTACTTAAGATGAAGGAACGTAGAAAGCTTAACTTTGCTGCTCTTCTGTTTGATATAATCCTCACACAATGTCCATCCTACTTATATGAGAAGCTGGCCTGGGCAAGTGATATCAACAATCGTACTCGTGCCTCCCAATACCGGATCCTGACACCAGTTCATAAGACTGTAGCTTTTCGTGGATCATTCAGGTACGCTGCTTCCCGATGTTGGAACAACCTTCCACCTCCTCTCAGGATGCTGAAAACAAAAAAAACATTTAGCAAACATTATAAAACACACTTGCTTCAATTACAACATCTTTTTGCGTAATATTACCTTTCGATGGATGCACCTCCGGCGGTGGTGTCAACCCTATACCACCGCCGGAGGTGCATCCATCGAAATCGGATCCATGGCCGGAATGCGGGACAGCCACGAGCAATCTTAGCCCATTTGTTTCACGATCTCTGTACTCTATAGGTTTATAGTTATACGCCTGTTCTCACTCCACAGGTTTAATTTTTTTATTGTTATAAGATTAAGCGGTAACATCATACTATATTAGGTTATGCCACGTATGAAGCCACGTCACAGTTTTATTTTCACAGAAGGTATGCATAAAAATTAAAATCTTGTTTTTATAATCATTGTTCGAGACGTCAAACCTGTGCGTCAAACGTCATATTGACAGCTTTTTCTTTTTTTTTTTTCTCCCAAGGTTATAAGACCATAGTATACCTTTATTTTCTTTATTAATTTATTTAGTATTTAAGTTTTTTAATTTATTAATTTAGTATGCTCTTAGTTCCTAATTGTATTGTCTAAACTATATTATTGTGAGGTCACACATTGGTCCCAGCAGAAAATCAGTGCAGCAACTTGCTTTTGCTGCTTATGCTGAGCTGGGGTCCATTTTTGTGCGATCACACAACAAAATGTAAATTAAGTATTGTACTGTGTCCTTGTTCTTTCGTCCTTTGTAAATATTGTGTTGTGTGACGTGCAAAATAAACTTTTCTTATTCTTATTCTTATTCTGATACTGACGAAGACAAGGATGTTCTAGATGAATCATTTTACATCCCGTATAGTAAACCCGGCTACAGACGCTTGTTCCCTGAGAAGTCCCACTCTCAGGAGTATATAGTATATACCGAATCCACCCAAACCGATAGCAATATCGGCAACAAAAATCCGTTAACACTAACATCCGTATTCAAAGAAGAAATCAAAGGAATAACCGGAATAAAAAGAGTAGCAGCCAATAAAATAGCAATAGGATTCTCCCAGGCAAGTTATGCCAATAATTACTTGCTCAATGAAGACTCCATAGAAAAAATAATTTCAAAGCATTCATCCCAGCTAGGAGCATCGAAAAGATAGGAGTACTACGGTATGTACCGACTAGGATAAGTAATGAAGACCTATTCAAAAAGTTAACTTCTGCCTATGAAATTATTGGAGTGAGAAGGTTCACCAAAAAAAGTTAATGGCAAAGTGAAACCGTTTCAAACGGTTTCTGTGACATTTCTCTCCAATATACTACCACAATCTGTCTCATTAGATATTTTTAATTATAAAGTATATGAATATAACCCTCCTTTGCTGCAATGTTACAAGTGCTTTAAATTTAATCACCATGCTAAGATATGTAAATGTGTCCAAAAATGTTCGATTTGTTCAAAGGAACATCATTATTCTAAGTGCCCTGATGATCAGGCACTGCATTGTGCCAACTGTGGTGGACCACATCTTGCTATATCTAGAAACTGTCCGGTTAAGCAAAAGAAAATATTGGAAAAACAAAATAAAATGGCATACGCAAATGTGACTAAAAACACTGACCACACTTACAGTTTGGCACATTACAGTACTGATTTCCCGGTTTTACCACACAAAAAACATGAGATAACTAATGAGGAATTAATACAAGGTATAATAAAAAGCGATAACATTTTAAAGTCTTTAGTAGCTACATTAGTAAATTTAAGTAACAGTAATAAAAAAATGACAACATCAGTAATAAAGGAAGTATTATTAAATAACCTTAAACATGGATAGTAATTTTTTGAAAATATGCCAATTTAATGTTGAAAATCTCTTCTTATTACTTTTTTGGACCAAAATGACATTGATATATGTTTGTTAAATGAAACACATTTAAAAGAAAATCATAATTTTAAAATAACAGGCTATAATTTTATTTACCAACATGGCCTTAATGGCCGTGGTGGAGTCGGCATACTCATTAGGAATAATTTCAAATACATTACTGTCAATCTGCCTTTTTATGAAGATTTACAATCTGCAGCTATAGTTCTTAAAACTGATATTGGTAATTTGTCTATCTTATGTAGTTATAGTCCACCAAGACCAGGAAGGTTCAAATCTAGACAACTTAAACAAATTATTAATAGTTTACCAAAGCCGATAATACTATCCGGAGATTTAAATGCTCATCATGTTGCTTTTGGATGTCTTCAAACCAAGCCTCGAGGTACAGATGTTTACGATTTATTAGATGAGTGTGACCTATGTATCCTGAACTCGGGAGCTCCAACAACAGTAGGTAGTTTGCGTAATAGCCAATCTTCAATTGACATTACTTGTGTTAGCCCACAAATCGCTCCTCTATGCCATTGGAGCGTTAGTGATGATCCAATGGGCAGCTATCATTATCCCACTTTCACATTTATTGAACTCCATCCACAAGATTTTGAAGTTGGTCAACCAACGGAAAGATTTCTGTATGACAAGGCAGATTGGAAGCTCTTTGCATCTGAAACTGAAAAGGCATTCAGGTCATTTACTATTGATTACAACAAACCTTTATCTACTTATAATAAATTTTGTGTTACATTAAATACAGTTAAAGAATCATGTATTCCAAAACTAAATATAACTTCCCCAACCATTAGGAAAAAACCAGTTCCCTGGTGGGATAATGAATGCTTAGAAGCAGTTAAAAAAGTAAAGCTGCTCTAAATTTTTATAGAACACATTCATCTATAGAAAATTTCATTGAATATAAAAAAATAGATGCAATTAAAAAAAAGTTATTAAGGGAAAAGAAAAAGAATAGTTGGAGAAACCTTTGTGAATCATTCAACAGACAAACACCTGTTACTGTCATCTGGAATTATATCCGCAGATTTAAAAGAGCTTCTTCTGTTAGTAAACCAAAAAACAGTGAATGGATTCCATCTTTTCTTGATAAGTATGCACCCGATGATCCACCTGAAAAATATATAGACAGTAATTTATTAAATTCATATTTTATCCAGGAAGGCAATTCAAGTAGCATATTTTTGAGTAATACTTTTACATGGCAAGAATTCGAATTTGCTTTGAAATCTAGAAAAGACACTACTCCAGGCTTAGACGATATCCCTTACAAAATATTAGGCTACATGCATGAAGATGACCAAAAAATTTTATTAGATATTTATAATCTATTATGGACAAACAATCTTATACCAGACTCATGGAAAACACAATGTATTGTACCAATCCTTAAACCAGAAAAACCGGAAAATGACTGTAACTCATATAGACCTATATCTTTGTCATCTTGTGTTGGTAAAATATTTGAATACATGCTTAAGGTGAGACTAGACTGGTATGTTGAATCAAATAATATCTTACCAAAGGAGCAGTATGGCTTTCGTAAAGGTAAAAGTTGTGTAGAAAGCTATTTTGCATTATTAAGGGATATTAAAGATTAATTTCACTCATTTTCTTCCACTGTTTGTGCCTTTCTCGATGTTCAGGGGGCATTTGATAATGTTGATCCAACTATCCTTGTTGAAGTCTTGATAGATATAGGTGTCCCCGGAAAAGTCTGTGAATGGATTTTTAAATTTTTATTTAAGAGAACAATGTATGTCAAATTTAATAACATTTTACATGGACCTAGACATATATATAAAGGCACAATGCAAGGTGCCACTATTTCGCCACTGTTATATAGCATATACACAAGTCAACTGTGTAAATATCTTTTAGGTTGTAATGTAAAATTTCTACAGTATGCAGATGATATTGTTGTGTATAGTAGTCATAAGGATGTAAATATTGCTGTAAATATATTAAATAAGGCATTAGAACAAGTATATAATTACTATACTAGAAAATTAAAGCTATGGATAAGTTTGGAAAAAAGTACAGCCATGATTTTCTCTAAATCAGATCCAGGAAGTTTATTTAATGTTAAACTTCACAACAACAGTCTCAAATGGGTCTGCGAAAAAAAGTTTTTGGGGATATATCTTGACAATAAGTTAAAATTTGAAAATCATATCCAACAAATTATCAAAAAAGCTTGTGGAGGTCTTAACATAATTAGATCTTTGGCAGGAGTACACTGGGGATCCGACCCTAAAACTTTATCCATGTTATATAAGAGTTTAGTACGTAGTCACTTTGATTACAGCACCTTAGCATATTACAACTGTAATTATAACTTATTAAGAAAATTAGATGTTATTCAAAATAAAGCTCTTAGAGTCATAACAGGTGCAATGTGCTCTACTCCTATACATATCATGGAGGCCGAGACATGTATACCTCCACTAACTATTATAAGGCTAAAAATTGCTGAACGATTTTGCTTAAAGGTATTTGCCTCTAAAAATAATCATCTTTTAAATAGAATTCTTCCTATAGTTCCAACAAATAGTATGAATGTGGGTCCATATACTGATGTTTCTAACATTATTTCTAGAAAATTGCCAGAACTATTAAGGATTATGATAAACATTTACTTAAATATTGGAAATTATATATTTAGAGAAAATCATTGGCCTATGTATAATATTGAATATAATGCATACATGCATGATGTTACAATATGTGAGCAACAAATAAGTAATCAAAATGATCTTCTCAATACTATAGATAATGAGTACAGAATTTATACTGATGGGTCGAAAACCTTAAATATTGTTACATCAGCCTATTATGATCCTCAGAAAAAAATTAAAAAATGTATAAAATTAGCGTATGAATGTAGTATATTTACTGCTGAATGTTATGCTATATATAAAGCATTATTGTATATATCTTCAATTAATGAAAGCAATTGTTTGATTTTAACTGATTCACTTAGTATTATAACTGCACTTAAAAATAGGGTTTTAATCCTTCGATCGGAGGTTCTAGGAATTCCCATTGTATTCTTTTGTTCTCGCGATCACCGGTGCTCGCGCGGGGCCTGAAAGATTAAAATTTAATACAAATTATTTAATATTAAAAAGTAAGCAAACTTTGTACCATATGTATAATAATAGTAAAAATGTTAAATTCATTTGGGTACCTTCTCACTCTGGAATTACTGGCAACGAAGAAGCTGATGCAGCAACAAGAGGAGATCCAGACGAAGACCACAGTCAACTCCAGCACATACCGTATACAGATATACATGCTCCTGTGAAAGACTGCCTGGGAGAGTTGTTCAAGGCATACTTTACCCAAACGTCGTCTGAAAAAGGAAAATGGTATTACGATATACAAAAAATCCCGCCCGCCAAACCGTGGTACCATGAATTGAAAGAAATATCTAGATCATTTATAGTTACTATGAACAGGATGAGATTTGGGCATTGCCAAGTTAAATCTCATCTCTACAGATTGAAGATGGTGAATACCTCATTTTGTGACTGCGGCGTTGAAGAGGAGACTCTTAATCATCTGGTTCTTCGATGTGGAAAACATAATAAGGCACGCTTAATGATGTGTAGTGAAATCAGTGAATTTTTGGACAAAGATGACAGTGACAGTGATATAAACATAGACAACTTGTCTTTGAAAGATTTACTTCAAAAAAATACTTTTTATGGTCCGCTTTATAGCTTTTTAAAAAAATGTTGGGAAAAAACTTTAATTCCGTAATGCCCTGTGTAATGTTAAGTTAAGTTACTTGTTGTTAAAAACAATGAAATGTATTTTAAGGACTGGGCTAAAAGGACTAGAATCCAGGCCCGTAAAATTTTATTAATAAAAAAAAAAAATTAGTGCCAACATGGCGGCAAAGGAACTATTTGATGAAACGCACTATAGACTATACATCCTCTTTTTTTTTAAATAAGATTTTATGGCCTAGTAACAAAACCTTTAAGCCATGTCTTTTTTATACCGCATGCCGCAATGTTGTCTCAACCCAACCATTGTACAACTGAACAAGAGGAGTCTCTGATCAAACCGAAAGAGACCAGCGACTACAACGCATCTGTATCGCTGTATCTGCACGTATACGCGCAGTAGAGGCGCGTTTCACGATCGCCCCGTGTGCTTAAGTTACAAAGTTGCGATCGAATCTCGTTTGAATCGCGTATACGCGCATAATCTGCGCGTCTTCTGCGCGTTTAAGTGTATGCGCGCACGGGCAACTTAGTTGCTCGGCGATTTATTTGTCTCCTTCGAAAAAATTATGGCCATGTCACCGGGGTGCGCGCACGAGAGCGACAGCAACCCGACTTTTTTCAGTTTTTTCTAGACCAGTGTTGCCATATATACAGATTTCTGTATATTCGTATTTATATATCCGTATTTATATAGATTTTTGGCGAGTAATACCGATAATAATTAATACTGGATACAGATATTTATACAGAATTACAGAATTTCGTAAATATGATTATTTTGATTAATTTTGTAAAAATTCAACAACGCAACAAGCAAAATACAGACACCATTGAAAGTCTTTTGCATACAAAGTAACTGATTGGTGCAAAACCATGCTATAATCTAGATTCTAGAGGTTGATGAGCAGTAACTGCTGCTGTCGAAATTTAACAAAAAAAATACAAATGAAAATAATATTTCGATCTTATTGCTATGTTTTTTATTTTATTATGTTAAGGGCCTGTTTCACCACTTCCTGATAAGTGCCGGATATTCTATCCACAACTTAAGTAGACACCTGACAAAGTATGGAGAATCTGTCAAAAAAGTTGTGGATAGCCTATCAGGCACTTAATTTTTTTTATTAGGTAGATTTTAAATTTTTACTAGCTGACTCTCGGGAAATTTCATACTACTTATGTTTATGAAATTGAGAGTATACCCAAAAAAAATTTCCATTACTTTAGAATGAGTGTCGAAAGTTTCGATGAACTGTGATTTGGCATTTACGTCTGAGTATTTTTTTAATTTTTTTTATTATACAGTAATGGTCTGCTTTCTACTTCTTCAATTATATATATATATATATATATATATATATATATATATATATATATATATATATATATATATATATATATATATATATATATATATATATATATATATATATATATATATATATAACAGCTTTCACCGCTGCTCTGCCTACGTTAACGTCTATCCCTCGGGGACCGTTCTTTTTCCCGGGATAAAAGGTACCCTATGTCCTTCTCCATACTCCAGACAACGTGTACCTATAAAAGTTTTATGATGATCCGCTTAGTACTTTATGTGTGAAGATGTAACAACCAAAGTCACTTTCGCATTTACTAGCTAAAAGCCGAGCTTTGTGAGGGCTCGCCTCATCACACCTTCACTGACTGATATAATATGTTAAAGCACTATGTTAAAGCACAAATCAATAGGCGTGATAGTTTGTCCGTAAAGTGTACCACAAAATGTACAAGTTGTGAGAAGTACTAGGGCTCGCTTCGCTCGCCCTGATAATATTATTGTACTAGCTTTTACCCGCGCCTTCGTTCGTGTGTATGTAGTTTTCGTTACTAGAAGTGCGTTTCATCAAATAGTTCCTTTGCCATCATGTTGGCATTCTCTGTTAATAACGTAAACACGGTACACACGCTCTGCAAGTATTCATAAGTTTTACTGTGTTTATGGGTGATTAAACTGACGCTGGTAACCCTATTTCACTAAGCCGTAATGGCGGCAACTCGAGTTTAATGGAATTATTGGGGCCTAGTTACGTTTTTCACGTTCGCAAAACTCTTTCACTCTTAGCACCATCATTCTTTCACCACTCTTTAATGTTTTCGGCATGATTTTCTCACGAAATCACAGTAAAACTTATGAAAACTCGCAGAGCTGTCAACCTTGTTTACATTATTGACAGACAGGAATACCAACATGACAGCAAAGGAACTATTCGATGAAAGTGATGAAACGCACTATACGACAATCGACAATACTTAATCTGTGGTCTACGATGTGACGATGCCATCTGTGATACCACAAAGCAACTAACTAGTTGGCAACTATATTAACTATAGCTTATAATTACTTTATAAATGTGGACAACAAAAAGTTTTTAAAGGGTATTCTGAAAATAAATAAGTAAAAAGCGAGACAACGTAACAAACAAAGAAATAAACTCACTTTTCCATATTTTATAATATTAAAATAATATAATTATTTTATTACTTATTATTTTTTATATAATATAATAATTATTACCTTATAATTATAATTATCATGATTAATTTATATTTATTATTTATTAAATATTTAATTTATTTTGTTTTTAGTTTATTTATTGTTAATAGCGACAACAGCTGATATAAGTACACAATCTGTGAAAATTTCAGAAATCTAGCTATAGCGGTTCTTGAGATACAGCCTGGAGACAGACAGACAGGCAGACAAACAGACAGACAGACGGACGGACAAAAAGGCAGACAGAAAGGCAGGCAGACATTGAAGTCTTAGTGATAGGGTCCCGTTTTTACCCTTTGGGTACGGAACCCTAAAAAACATCGTGAGGAAAATAGCATGTCCAAGAACCTTATTTTTTAGCACTTTTGATATGATTTTTTTGTTCCACAGGCAGATTTACTCTGATAGTTAACTCAATAAATTTTAATGTTTACTCGATACTTAAATTGTTCGCTATTTCGTCAAGTTAGATGTTAATTCGCCACAAGGAAACGCTGCACTCTTCAGCGCTGCTCCGGGCGAACTAATCGCGCGGCCTATGTGTGGATGGAACGCAAGCCTTGCGACAAATTTCCTTTGATCATTCCGACACCGCGCGGCAAGCTCGCAAACGCGTCGGCCAACGTCTAAATACCTACCGCGAACGCGCGAACGCCTGTTCTACACATTGGGCCAACGCGTTGGCCAACGCGTCGGCCAACGCGTTCGCCTATTTGTAGTGCCGACCAGGGTGACCATATGTGGCAGGTTCCTGCCATTTTGGCAGGATTGGCGTCTTATTTTGGACTGTGGCATGATCGGTTGACGTTTTAAAAACTTGGCAGGTTTTGGCAGGATTGGGGTATGAAAAATAAATGTTATTTTTGCATCAAAAAAGTCAGTGATTTATTAGAATCTGGTGGTAGTAATTCAAATTCTGGTGGTGTGGTGGTAGTAAGGCAAAATGCGAAATTCTAATAGACAGTTTAATTTTAAATGTTTCAAAGGGATTGTTATGCTTACCAATGTCTAACGCTTCATGCGAAAGAATGTTCTTCCAAATCAATACAAAAACTCGGAACCGTTTTTAGGGTTCCGTACCCAAAGGGTAAAAACGGAGGTATTCATGAGACTTCGATGTCTGTCTGTCCACCTGTCTGTCCGTCTGTCTGTCTCCAGGCTGTATCTCAAGAACCGCTATAGCTAGAGTTCTGAAATTTTAACAGATTGTGTATTTCCGGTACCGTTAAACCAAGCAACCGGAGCAACAAATACTAAAATCAAAATAAAATTAATATTCAAGGGGGGCTCCCATACAACAAACGTGATTTTTTTGCTCGTCATCTATAATGGCAACAGCTAAACGCTTTAAATTTTCACAAAATCCTTAACTATATTTGTAATTTAATTATTAATAATAAAATTTAAATAAAATAAATATTTAATCCCATAAAAAAACACAATTTTTTGCCTACTTTCTGATTTCTCTCTGTAACGGTACGGAACCCTTCGTGAGCGAGGCCGACTCGCACTTGGCCGATTTTATAAACAAACATGTTGCATGTTATGCAAGGCATTGGTGAGCATAGTGATTGCAAATTTTCCTTCAAACCTACAAAATAAATTTTGAATCGCATGAACAAATCTATGTATAAAGATGAAGAAATGGAAGAAGACGATGCGAATGTATAATCTATAAAATGCAATATATTATACTATGTGTATTTTTACTTTTCTTACTTTAAAACAACAGTAAATAAAGATGGCAGTATTTGGGCATTTTTTACTACAGGCTTTGGCAGGATATGGCAGTTTTTTGACCAAAGTAAGGCAGGATCTGTAATTTAAATATGGTCACCCTGGTGCCGACATAAGTCCAGGGGGGGGACAGAGCCGTGGAAACGGTGTTCCACCAATGAACGATCTCGCCATATATGGCTACTAAGAAAAAAGAAAAAATATTTTTTTAATAGCTGGATACTAGTCCTTTGATCACAAGTGATACCAACTTCTAAAAATATTTAAAAGGGCTCTAGCACACGGTTATTGTTTTATAGCGATGTAAACGTGATATTGTGGCGATACAAACGACCGATTTTAGTGATGAAAATACTTAAATGTATCGTGCCACAATGTTGGATGACAGCGGGGACTACAACGAAGAAAGGGTGAGTACATTAGGCGCGTTTTGTATTGCGTTGGCAGGTATTACACGCATCAATATAATAGGCCGAATCGCAGTATCGCAGTACTATTTGTGAATCCCGTGATACTAGAATCGTGATAATATTGACCGTGTAATTTAGGCCTTTGAATCATTAATATTGCTAGCAACATTCTTAGTGTATAGTCTATGCAACATTCTTTAGAAAATGGTTGCCGATAAGGCGGCTGGTTTCTAAATATTTTTTTCCAAAAAAGTCTATTGCTCTTAATTTCATATTAACAGTGATATTATTTAATCAGAATGAGTAGTTATTGCATTTTCGGCTGCTCGCGAAAGGAAAGTAAGTATTGGAATATAAACATAAATATAAATTTCATAACCTCGCTACCTCGTATTATAATAATAAACGGTATTTAATTGTAAATAAAATCAGATCAGCAAAATTTGTTCGTTTTACCTTTAAGAATACACATAATATAATATAGTATTTCACACTACGTAATACATAGTATTACATACTACGTAGTATACAATACCTACTAGATTTCTTATTCTACAAGACTGATTGATTCTATCATATGATTCAGACTCTTTTCTGTATGATATCCATAATCCATATTTTTTTAGGATCGAAGACCGCACATAGATTTCCGTCACCGAAATTTCCTTTAGTATATAGAGCTTGGTTGGAACTCATCCCAAGCAAATTTGATAAGGAAAATTTCGACTATCGCAAATATAGAGTTTGCGATAGACATTTTGAACCAGAAGCAAAAGCAAAGTATGGTGCTGGGAGTCGCCTTAAAAGAACCGCAGTTCCAAAACTTCATTTACCAGTTGGTAAGTATATGACTTTATAAATTATCTTAATATTATTGAGTCCAGTAATAATTTAATATCATACCATCACAAATCAAATCATTTATTCACATAATGTACTTTAATAAAGGTGTTATCTTATGTCTAATATGTGCTTACATTATACCATTAATTCATCCAGCCCCAAGCGGCCAGATCCGGCCGCGATAACAATGAAAAAGCTATTGCGAGACACAATAGCTTGATTGATGGGTTAAATGGTGTGTAAAACTTGTTTAACAATAATAATAATTCATTCATTTACCTACATGCTTGCAAGTTTAAAATATCAAAGTAAGTCAATACTAGTAATAACAATAAGTCAAATAAAATAAAGAATAATCATTCAAATTATCTTTAAAAAAATACATTATAGATACCTATGCTATAACAATAAAACAAGTCATAAAGAAACAATTCGGGCGCCGGCAGGGGGGTGCCAGGGGGTGCACTTGCACCCCTTGGGAATCTCGGGTTCAACAGGAATTATTGAAATAAAAAGCATTTTGTAACCCTATTACTATGCCCTACAAAGATAGTTTGTAATGTTTCGGCACTAAATATATTCTGTTGACGTAAATAGATAGTCACTGTTGTTCATAAAAAGTAAAAAGAAAAGAAAGAAAACTAAAATCTGCACCCCTTGGAAATTATTTCTGCCGGCGCCCATGAATTCATTAAATAAAATAATTATATTAATATAAAAACAGTCACTGTGAGTATACAATATGACAATTGATTAAAATTATTTAATACTTAGATATAGATTTTGGTAATTTAAATTAATAATATTAAAAAGTGTCATTTACGAGTAGATATTCATCAATAGTATAATAGCATTTTTCTGTCAAGAGTTTTTTAAATTTTATTTTAAACAGGTTTACATTCAGATGCTTTCAAATGCTTTGGAATCTTATTGTAAATTGTAGGTCCCATACAATAGACACTTCTTAGCATCATTTCTGTTTTGCACTTTTCTATGCACAGTTAATCACCGTGACGTCTGTTTCTTATAACATTATCTGACAGTCTAGAAAATAAATTATTATTACTTTTTACAAATAAGGCTACTTCAAGCACATAGTACCAAGACGGGAGTGTTAGAATTTTATTTTCTTTGAATAATGGTCTACAGCTGTCAGTAATTTTACAATATCACAATATGATATTTTGTGTTAAGTCTGACAAACTTTTTAAAAATGTGTATATTTCTGTAGGATATTGTATACTGATTTCATTACTCATTTATCTAGTATATCCCACAACCTGAGCATTTTTTGTAAACTTTACGGAAAAACTATCATGTGTATTGATTTGCGCTTTAACAATAATTTTTATTTCTATGTAGATGTGTTATCATCAGTCAGTTAAGGTTTGGTTATAAAATATTTAAAAAAAAAACTGCCTCAAAGAATATTAAAACTCAGAAAAACGAGGCGAGCCCTCACAAAGCTTGGCTTTTAGCTAGTTAAATTATGAGTCAATAAACACTGAATAGGTAGGTAATTTTGTTTATGAATATGGTTTGGAAAATTTAATATTACATATTCATTTTGTCATCTTTTCAGATACACATTTACCCCGTTCAGAGTCATTACGCATTGATTTACCTACCTTGAGTAAGTAGCATTTATTTTTCAAATGATTAATTAAATTCAAGACATAAAAATAAATATTCGTCTTCCCTATAGTATGAGTATGAACATAAAACTGAGTCAACAATGTTATAATTCTGATATCAAAATTAGTAATGTGTGCTTTTTTAGGGTTCCGTACCCAAAGTTTAAAAACGGGACCCTATTACTATGACTTCGATGTCTGTCTGTCTGTCTGTCTGTCCGTCTGTCTGTCAGCAGGCTGTAACTCAAGAACGGTAATAGTTAGAGAGATGAAATTTTCACAGGTTATGTATTTCTGTTGCCGGTATAACAACAAATACTAAAAACTAAATAAATTAAATATTTTGTTTTGCTCGATATAGATGATGGCAATAAATAGGCACCTGATATATTCACAAAATACTCAATTGTGTTTATACTTTAATAATTAATAATAAAATTTAAATAAAATAATATGTCATTAAGACTATCATGTCTCAAGTGAGAGTGAAAGCTTGCTTGCCGAGGGAAGTGTAATGTTTCATGTTGATTTTTATTTATTTTTGCAGCGAACAAAGATTTAAACGTTTTTTTTTCCAGTGTAATTTGTGGGCGATTCGTTTAATATCATCGTGCATCCTTCTTCGTGGGATGAAAAAAACAACGCATGCAGTTGTAGTTAATCATCAAAACAGACGACAAGAAACGTCGAAGGTAAGCAGTCTTTTCTAAAAATAACTATTTTATAAGTAAAAATTTCTAAAATCGTTGGACCAGCGCGGCTGCAGTGGGTATATCGAGCTAGTACTTTTTTAAATTAATATTTAATGCGTCAGTATAGTCTGTCAAAAAAGTGAAGAAATTAAAAAGTGGCAACATCGTAGTGTTCAAATTAATCTAAGAAAAAAGGGATGACATTACGATGTTGCCACTTTTTAATTTCTTCACTTTTTTGACAGACTATACTTAACGCATTAAATATTAATAAAAAATCGGCCAAGTGCGAGTTGGACTCGCGCACGAAGGGTTCCGTGCCGTTATAGAGCAAAAATAGGCCAAAAATTGTGTTTTATGTATGGGGGCCCCCCTTAAATTTTTATTTTAATATTATTATGAGTTATTAAAGTAGACATACAATCAAGCTTCTTGAAAATATCATGCGCTTACCAATTGCCATTACTGATGAAGAACAAAAAAGGCCGAAAAAATCACGTTTGTTGTATGGGAGCCACAATAAATTATTAATTTAATTTTGTTTTTAGTATTTGTTGTTATAGCGGCAACCAAAATACATAATCTGTAATAATTTCAGAAGTCTAGCTATAGCGGTTCCTGTGTTACAGCCTGGAGACAGACAGACGGACGGACGGACGGACGGACAGACATCGAAGTCTTAGTAGTAGGGTCCCGTTTTTACCCTTTGGGTATGGAACCCTAAAAAAGCAGGCACATAATAATTATAAGTATTGAATATTGCCTGCAGTTTCCTGATATTAACGAAAGAACATAAAAAAATATTCCTTGAACATGCTTATTTTGTTTTTTTTTTTTTCTAATTTCTTGTTTAAATTTTTCAGTGTTAAAAGGTGCTATCAGTGGCACTTTTTGCAATTCAATTGTGGGCGTTGTGAGCTGTATCGAAAATAAAATAAAAAGGTAAGCAGCATATTTATAATTTATTTTAACCCATCAAGCCCCAAGCGGCCACATGCGGCCGCGAAAAAAAAGAATATCTATTGTGTCTCGTTTCCCACGATCGAGGGATTAAAGTATATTAATAGCTATCGTCTAGGCACTAGGGCATAAATAAAAAAAATCTACCAAGTGCGGGTCAGACGCAAACGATGTGTTCCGTGAGATTTGGCGATTAAAATAATTTTTGAAGTTATTTTCTAGGGTCTAGATAAGGTATTATTTAAAAAACAAATATTATAACAGTACGTTAAAATAAATCATTTTAATTTTACAGTGACATGCAGAAAACGAACCCAACAGTTTTGATATGGGAGGAGATGAATACTGATTTGGAGAAAGGATGACAACGCCGAAGCGGACCTACGCATCAAATGCGCTACTGAATAGAATAATATATTATTCTTACAGATAATAAAACCTAAGGAAGGGTGACTGTATCAAAATAATCGGCCAAGTGCGATTTGGACTCGCGCACGAAGGGTTCCTTACCGTTAGAGAGCAAAAATAGGCCAAAATTGTTTCTTGTATGGGAGCACCCCTTAAATTTTTATTTTATTTAATTAATTATTGACGTAGACATACAATAAGGGCCTTCGTGAAAATATAATGTGCCTACCTGTTGCCATTTTTTATATAGAGCAAAAAAGGCCGAAAAAATAACGTTTCTTGTATGGGAGACACCCTTAAGTATTATTATTTTTTAAGTATTTGTTGTTATAGCGGCAACCGAAATACACAATCTGTGAAAATTTCAGAAGTCTAGCTATAGCGGTTCTTGAGTTACAGCCTGGAGACAGACAGACGGACGGACGGACGGACAGACGGACAGACATCGAAGTCTTAGTAATAGGGTCCCATTTTTACCCTTTGGGTACGGAACCCTAAAAATCCATGAGTCTACAAAATTAGAACCGAATACATACATGATGCTATTGTCATATTTTAGTGTACGAAAAGGAACTAAATTCAAAACGGTTGAAGGGTGGGTGTTACGTTTCCTTAGTTTTTATTATTCGTAATATGAAGAATATTACAATAATACAATCATCAATTGTACAAACATGTATAACATTTATATTTTTCTAAATCTTAGCAGTAAATTAAGGATAGAGCTAGATTAACAAAAACCCGTTATCTTATAATATCTTTAAACGATATATCTTTAAATCTCGGAATCAGCTCGAACGATTTTCATTGTATTATGAATGTAACGTTGTAAACTCAGTTTGATTTCAATTGAATATAAATAATAAGTTTATTCGTAATATTCTTCATTAACGAAATCAAACGGAAAAAATGCATACTGTAGATAGATTGTTAAAAAAATCTTCAGACTATTTATTATCAATTGTACAAACATGTATAACGTAATATATATTTTTCTAAATCTTAGCAGTAAATTATGGATTGAGCTAGATTAACAAAAAACCCGTTATTATGAATAATTAATAACGTTTTTGTAACTATTTTAAAACACTTGATTAAATAGTGTTATGAATGTAACGTTGTAAACTCAGTTTAATTTCAATTGAATGTAAATAATTAGTTTATTCATAATATTCTTGATTAAAAAAATTAAACGGATAAAATGCAAACTGCAGATAGATTGTTAAAAAAAATCTTCAGACTATTTATTATCAATTGTACAAACATGTATAACGTAATATATATTTTTCTAAATCTTAGCAGTAAATAATTATGGATTGAGCTAGATTAACAAAAAATCCGTTATTATGAATAATTATAACATTATTGTAAATATTTTAAAACACTTGATTGAATAGTGTTATGAATGTAACGTTGTAAACTCAGTTTAATTTCAATTGAATGTGAATAATAAGTTTTGATTGAGTGATGCATGACAAAATGTTTTACGGAAAAAATGCAAACTGTAGATTGATTGTTAAAAAAAATCTTCAGACTATTTATTATCAATTGTACAAACATGTATAACGTAATATATATTTTTCTAAATCTTAGCAGTAAATTATGGATTGAGCCAGATTAACAAAAAACCCGTTATTATGAATAATTATAACATTTCTGTAACTATTTTAAAACACTTGATTGAATAGTGTTATGAATGTAACGTTGTAAACTCAGTTTAATTTCAATTGAATGTGAATAATAAGTTTTGATTGAGTGATGCATGACAAAATGTTTTACGGAAAAATGCAAACTGTAGATTGATTGTTAAAAAAAATCTTCAGACTATTTATTATCAATTGTACAAACATGTATAACGTAATATATATTTTTCTAAATCTTAGCAGTAAATTATGGATTGAGCCAGATTAACAAAAAACCCGTTATTATGAATAATTATAACATTTCTGTAACTATTTTAAAACACTTGATTGAATAGTGTTATGAATGTAACGTTGTAAACTCAGTTTAATTTCAATTGAATGTGAATAATAAGTTTTGATTGAGTGATGCATGACAAAATGTTTTACGGAAAAAATGCAAACTGTAGATTGATTGTTAAAAAAAATCTTCAGACTATTTATTATCAATTGTACAAACATGTATAACGTAATATATATTTTTCTAAATCTTAGCAGTAAATTATGAATTGAGCCAGATTAACAAAAAACCCGTTATTATGAATAATTATAACATTTCTGTAACTATTTTAAAACACTTGATTGAATAGTGTTATGAATGTAACGTTGTAAACTCAGTTTAATTTCAATTGAATGTAAATAATTAGTTTTGATTGAGTGATGCATAACAAAATGTTTTAACTTTTATTTTACGAATTTAATTAAATCTAAACAGAGTGTGTATGATGTATGTATTCTAGCATTGTTTGTTTAAAAAAATAGACTCACCGAGTTTCTTACGCCGGTTCTTCTCGGTGGGTGGGTCAGCGAACCGGTGGCAGGGACTTTATATTGACCAAAAAGTAAAAACAATAAATAATCATATTCGTCAAAATTTTGTTTATATTTGTTTTATATTGTCGGATTTTTATGTTTCAAAGACTTTGTTTTTGTGAAAATTGGGTATTGTTATGAGAACTAAACATAACAAACTCAGTTTTTACAAATTCAAGTTTATTGAAACATAAAAATCTGACAAGGATATCCTATCCCCATAATATCCTAATACACACATACAAACATAAACGCACACATACACACCTATGGAGTTTTAATCGAACCAATTCTAGATGGCGCTAGCTGTCCCATCAAATGTCAATTCGTGAGCCGTCAAACTCTTCTAAGACGCTTATCTGTCTACAAATATATAATAATAATTTGTGCATAAGTCTTTGCCATTGTATGGAAATGTCCTACCCCTGGTCAATTTTCACGTGTTTGTTTATTTATAGTTCTTCGTGGATTTTTAAATAAAAATAAATTAAATAAGTACTTATCTGAAATGGGCAGAAAAAGGAAATTCGTACCATCCGAAGCTCCACTCAAAAGCACTTTACCTGTAGAAGTTGTGCTAGAAGATGTAACGACACATCCTTTATGTTTGCATGGACCGACGTTGCTGTTTTCTAATGAAAATGGTCGGTATTTCGCTTGTGCCTCGTGTAGGAACAAAAAAGATTGCACTATACACATCGACGAAGACGACTGGAAAAAGGAAAATGTCAGGAAAAGGAACGAAAAATATTATAACCTTATTCCTAAGCTTGACAAAACTTTGGCTTGGAAAAACTTAAATGAGGTGCATAAAACTATTTTTTACAAAAATTTAACCTTATTATAAATCTCTATACTATAATACTATCTATACATACAAAGTTATTAGTAAGTACTAAAAAGTATTTATTAATTCACAGATCAAATCACAACATGCTTCAAACAGAGCATACTGTGATACTTGCAAGGAGTTGTATGTGTTGGGACAAACAAGAAAACATATCAAAGACCACAGAGTAATAACACCATTGACCGATGAGCAGCTTGCGAATCCCTCCTCGTTCCTGCCCCCCATTGAGGATGACCAGCAACAGGCTCAATATATCTTTTCAAAGAAGTCAGTTAGTACCATCCTTGGTATTTTGAGAAACAATCAAATAGGGTAAGTTCTATTCATTTTAATTGTAGAACCTTAATAACATTTTCTTGCTATAAGCTCTGTAAAACAAGATGTGATAAAAAATATTTTAATATTCTTGTGATTTAGTATGTTGGATAGTCTGTTCACAAGTATTTTATTGTAACAAGACATCTGATGGTATAATCATATAAAACATTGAAATATATCTTTTAGGAATATTTTATGCATTGGGACTCCATCAGTTCACGAGGCTGCCCAGGCTCACCCCGACTTTGATTCTCTGCTTCTGGACTATGACACCCGTCATCACCTGTTCCACACGCCCTCCAAGTACCACTGGTACAATATGTTCAACAATTACCTGTTCAATGGTAACGAAGATGAGAAAGTATTGAAGAAATTCATCAAGTCTTCTAGGTAAAGCATTTTGTTTTAAAATATTATAGTTTCAAAGTTCCTTTAAAACAAAAAAATATGAGAAAAGCTTTGTATTCTCAAACTTCAAAGAGACTTCATATTCATCTTAAAAATTATGTTGAATGAAATGCTATATATAATATAATCAGCGTTGCCAGATTTTTTTTGTGCTAAGTGGGGACTTTGGAACTTTTAGAGTGAATAAAGCGGGATTCTTCCGTCAAATGCAGGACATAGTAAAAAAACATAAAATCAAAAGTTTTCGAATTTTTATCTTTTTATTTAACGTAAATTTACGTTCTCGTGACAATAGACAGCAAAAGTAGCCATAAAAAAGTCCACCCCTCTATCTCCCAAACTCTTCTATTTATTACGCACCTTTTCTTTCTCAGTTATCCCCAAAAAGCGGGACTGAGCCTGCCCGCGCGGGACATTGAATTTTGATTAAAAAATCGGGACGTTCCGCCAAAATCGGGACGTCTGGCAACGCTGAATATAATATATATATATATCATATAATATAACACCGCAGGGCTATCACGTAAAAATAGCCATCAACAATCCACTAGAAACAATAGCGATCGATTGCAATCGTATTGTTTTGGCTGATACGTGATACGAAATTGCGATTTTGGAGCAATTATCGCACAATAATTGCTATCGCATTGCTCTCGCAAGATACGTGATACCGCTGCTGGACTCATTTTAGAAAAGCTAAGAAATTAATTCTTTTAATCCTTAGATGGCGGATTCTTGGAAATCTATTGTTATTCTATTGTCGTGGCGATCACTGGTGGTCTTATGGGGCTTGATAGGTTAAAGCACAGAAACTCAATAATACTCTACAAACTTAACACTAGTGTGCAGGTAATAAAAATGTTTTACGAAACTTTTTTTTTCAGAAATAAGGGTTTATGCATTGTCATGGATCCACCATTTGGTGGCCGTGTGGAGCCGCTAGTACAAACTATAAGAGAGCTGTCAGCTCTGTACAACAAGATATGTGAGAAGGAAGACCAGCTGCTTCCTGTTATCTGGGCATTCCCATACTTTTCTGAACCCTACATCTGCAATATGATTCCTGAGATAAAGATGCATGATTATCAAGTAAGTTGCTATAATATATTAATATCCCAGAGCCAGCAGATCGTATAAAAAAGGTTTTTTTTTTTAAAGAAAATAGATGAAAGTGTTTTATTGGGAGTTTTGGAGTAGTTAAAATACAAAAGATTTCACGATTTAAGAAAGTACTTTCATAGACTGTATGCAAATGAGTTGTAGAGATCTATTTTCTTCTTTAAAAAAAGTCTTTTGTTCGACGTTCTGGCTCGAAGCCCGCGATATACTGCAATATTCCTCATACTTACGTATATACAAAATTTTTACCATTTGGCCCCATGTCACTTTTATTTTCTTAGCTTATTCTGTCCTCCTCCTGGGCAAAGGCCTCCCCCTAAATATGACATATTATGAACTGTCATAATATTATATTTATGTGCATTAACTTTTAAATTATATAGAAGCTCTCATCAATCATCATCATCTGTTTCAGGTTGACTACCAAAACCACAAGAAGTTTAGCAGTAAAAAAGGTGGAAGGAAACTTGGCTCACCTGTGCGTTTCTTCACGAACCTTCCATTAAAAACCATAGACTTGTCCAACGACAGTGCCTACAAAATGTGTGACAGATGCAAATTTTGGGTTTCCGTTTCTAATATTCATTGTACGAAATGTAAACAATGCACAAGCAAGAATGGGATGAAATACAGACATTGTAATGCATGTCGCCGCTGTGTCAAGCCTACATACGCTCATTGTAAGACCTGTGACCGCTGCTGCCAGGAGAAACATATCTGTGGCACAGTTGTTCAATCCCAGGTAAACTACTATTTTTATACTCTGTTAAATCTTCTTTTATACTCTGTTACATCTTTGTTATACTCTGTTATATCTTTATTATACTGTTTTCCAACTTGTTTACCTTTTTTTTACCTAGCTCCTTAGTTTTAAAATGGAATTTACTTGGCATGTAATCACTATTTTCTGAATATTTTTATTGCTTAAATAATATTTCATCATTGTAAACATGATATGAATTTTTTTGTTTCCGGGTTTCGCAATCTTTTTGTTAAGCTCCGATCCTGAATATTTGCCAACGCCAAAAGGCAAAAATTATTATTTGTTACAAACTCCTGTACTATTTTAAATTGTTATTTTTAAGATGACTATTTATTTTCAGTCTTGCTACAACTGCAATGAAAAGGGACACAAACAAGCTGACTGCCCAATGAAGGAAAACAAGAAACGAAAGATAAAATGATTCTTTATTTACATATTCTAAATATAAGATTTCTATTACAAAAAATAAAGATTTTCATTTTCCATGATCAAGCTTAAATACTAAAACAGTATAAAAAAAGTAAGCGGTAATATATTCTTAAAATAATTATAACATCCATTGACAAATATCCACTGAAACAAAGAAAAAATACAATGGTCCAAACCACTAGTAGAGGCACTAATATTTATTCTGTGGTAGAGGCTAGTCACAAAATTGCATGCAAATTTTGACATTAAACAAAGTTTTTGTGATCTGCAGCAATTATATATAATAATTTCTTAGATTTTAACTTAACCTTAATTAACACAATATTTAGAAAAGTATCAAAACTGCACCAAAATTCATTGTTATCATGGGCGTACCCAGGTAGGGGCAGGGGAAGGCAGCCCCCCCCCCCTGGAAGGTAAAATAAAAGTCAATTTTCCTGGCAAGTGGGAATCCAAAATGTGTTACCTACTCTGCGTAAAATGAAAAGTGTTAGAAACAAAATATCTTTTCAGTCTGATTAATAAAAGTCAATTTTGATGATTTTTTGGTTCAATATACCAGACCGACTATCTTGGTTCATATAGGATTTCAGCCCCCCCCCCCTAGCTGAAATCCTGGGTACGCCCATGATTTCAGCTATTTATACATATTAAAATCCAATACTAACTAAAAAAACATTTTAAATTCAGGTTTAATTGTTTTCTTTACATGAAGAATAAAGTGCATAGTGTAAGTTTTGGTCACTCCTCAGTCCTCCCCATAAAGAATTAAACTGAAATTTTTACGACAATGTAACAAAAGTCTAGTGTTTAACACAACAAAAAGTTTCTTGCTACAGAAAAAGACAAAAAGACAGTTTGAAAAAGAATGTTGATTTGTCCCTAACTTATATTTTGACCACAGTTTTGTTATGCTTGCAAATTGTAATTTACTTTTACAATGACTATTACTTGCACTCATACTACTTAGTAAGATGTGTGACATCTACCAACCGACTTACCTGACATTGAGTGAGTTTAGTATGATCTGTGAGTTAGCGTACCGCGCCTCGACCTGCGCAGCGCGCGTCAGCCACGCCACGCGCACGTTCGTCCAGCGCGCCATGTGTGAGCGCAGTAGCTGCTCGCGCGACGGCGGCGGCGCATCACGCTGTAATATTTTTTTTATGGTTGGAAAAGGTGCCAAAATAATAATAACTCCTACACCGGTTTCGATGACGGTGGCCGGTTTCATTGTAACCAGGCCAGTTACGCAGGAGTAATTTTATAGTGCCTTCCTTTATCTCTCATAAGTCATAACTCATAACCCAGTGGGACGGAAGAACGACACGACTGGCGAGAGATCAGCCGCAGGACCGACTTTTTACATGCCCATCCGACGCATGGATCATCTTTTTTGGTCCTAACCAAACTTGGATTCGAACCCACGACCTCCGAGTCAAGAGCCTAGCTCTTAACCACTGGACCACAGAGGCGGGTGCCAAAATATTGTTGCTTTAAACTTTAAAGTAAGTATAGTCTGTCAAAAAAGTTAAGAAATTAAAAAGTGGCAACTTTTTAATTTCTTCACTAATATTTTACTCAACATTTTTTTACATTACATTACACAACGCCCCTATTTTTTTTCTGGATCCCGCACCCTTTCCCATCCCTTTAGAGTTTAGAGTTTAGACCTTCAGCGCCCACAAGGGGGCGTTATCACTTATCGCCCACTTTGAGAAAGGCTGCTTTAAAGTAACGAGAAAACTTGTGCTATTCATGTTAATAGAAAATATTAAAACTTACATAATTCAAATTAATTTTGTCAACATCTTGTGACATCAGCTGCTCCGGCAGCAGGTCCGGTATTTTGGATATAGGTGGTCCGTTCGGTCCCGGCAAATCTATACCTTCCTCGATTTCTTCCATATTTTCGGAATCTTTACTGTAAAACATTTTTTTTGTGTATATTATATTCCATAATTATACTGGAAAAAATTATAAGGTACTTTTGTATGTGATAGCTGATTTTTTAGGTGTGAAAATTGTCACCATAGAAATCCCATATCACAATTTGATATAGTTTTGTATGTACATTAATCCTTCGATCGGGGATTCTTGGAAATGCTATTGTATTCTATTGTTGTCGCGATCACCGGTGCTCGTATGGGGCTTCAAGGATTAAAATACAAGAGAAAAGTTCTAAGCCACTGCAACATTATAACAATTTGAACAACTTACCCAAAGTCACTATAGTTAGCTTTAGGTCTATTTGCGATCCACGCTCGGCAAATAGGATACAGCGGAGAGTCTTCGCTGAACTGCGACAAATCCACACTGCGGTCGAACAGCTTCAAAACATACGACTGTCTCAGTGGTAATTTATTTTGTCGGCCATCTTCTTCTGATGTATAGTCATCTTCTTCTGCACTTACTTTTCTGAAAATAAAGTTTATATTAATTACTATTTCTTTTAAGTTTTTATTCTGCTTTTAGATATTTTTTGTATTGAAAGTAGGGAATATTATTATTCAAATATTACTACAGAAGAGAGCGAAATCAAAGTTTTTTTTTTATATATTACCCATATAAACTGCTGGACACCATTGGAGAAGAGTAGCACTAGACAGAACTGAGTGGAAAAGGCTGGAGGAGGCCTATGCGGAGAGACACACTGACCTTCGAGACATCTTATAGATTGAAGGCAGAATAGCTTTGTCCACATTGTGCCTTTTTCTGTTCATCAAGGGCATGCCTTATAGCGCTGTCAACAGCGAACGTGAGGCATGCCCGTAACGCGCGTTGAAATCGTAGCGCGCGCTATGACACTTTTCTTTCAATGTGGGTGGATTTTGATGCGCGTCACGTGCATGCCACACCTTCGCTGTTGACTGCGCTATAACGCATGCCCTTGTTGAACAAAAAAAAGGCACAATGTGGACAAAGCTAATAAGAGGCTATCATCATCATCATCATCATCATATAAGCATAATTACCTTCCTTCCTTCTTTACAGGAGTGTTTTCCATGGAAGTATCAGATTCTTCTGCTGTTTCCAAAACGTCCATCAATGCGCCTTTCAACCGTCCTCTGGCCGTTGTCACATCATTCTCAACGCTTGAAGATTTTTCTGTAACCGAACAGTGAACAAAATGCTTAATGCACTGTTGAATAAATGTTATACATTTATATCAAGCTTGGCGTACCTCTAGCTTCCATTGCTTCTTTCATGTGCTTTGTTTTTTAAGAGTAAATATTCTTTTATGTTTAGGTAGGTAGTGGCATTTTGATTTTTCGAGTTAAGATTATACTTATTGGAATTAAATTAATAAAACTAAAACAAATCAAGCTGATGGTGAGAAAACAACAGATTTCTAATTTATGAATCGTCAAGTCTTATAAATAATTTGTTGAACGCATAGCTGCATATTTTAAGAAAATGTTTACAATTGAACTATATGGCAGCCAACTTAACGGGTTATTTTTTAAATTTTTAATACTTAGGCGGCAAGTACATTCCCGCTACACAGCGGCCTGATGGGACCTGGCAGAAGCCCAGGCGCATACAAGGCGCATACAAGACGGCAGGAGGAGGTGCCGCTGTACGAGAGCAAGGGCAAACAGTTCAAGTCCCGCCAAAACACAGGAATACCAGTAGGACTCACTCCAGAAATTGTGGCACAGGCCAAAAGTAAAAAGAACACTACACAACCCATACCTTTCAACCGTCCTCTGGCCGTTGTCACGTCATTCTCGACGCTTGAAGACTTTTCTGTAACCGAACAGTGAACGAAATGCTTAATGCACTGTTGAATAAATGTAAGTAATAAATTTATATCAAGATTTGCGTACCTCTAGCTTCCATTGCTTCTTTCATGTGCTTTGTTTTTCTTTTAGGAGTAAATATTCTTTTACGTTTGGGTAGTGGCATTTTGATTTTCGAGTTTATTGGAATTAAATTGATAAAACTAAAACAAATCAAGAAGTAAAAATCTAAAATTCAAATTCTAAAAAAATGTTTGTATTTTTCAGTAATCACTGCCAAACCCACAAGTGTCAACTGTCAAGTTGAAATTGATTAGGTAACAGTTTTTTTATGCAACTCGCAACTGGCTGTGGTACAGTTCGACAAGGCTTTTAAATGACGTTTTTGTATGTAAGAAGTAAGAACTAAGAAGCACTTATAAATTATAAATATATAAACTGTATTTTTTTAGTCATTGTGTCGTATGCGCACTTGTATAATGGAGGTCAGTGTGTCGTATACTGTTACTTCACTAATCACTTACTGCTAAAGTAAGGGTGAAGCCAAACGAGCGTAATTTCTGCCGGGCAGAAATTTCATACAAAAGTCATGTTTGATTCACACGGCGACTCAAAATGAGTTGTCATTTGTATGACAAAAAATTCTTCCCGGCAGAAATTCGGCGGCTCACGATTCACAAATTACGCTCGTTTGGCTTCGCCCTGAAAAAATAAAAAACCGTTTTTTTTTCTCTCTTCTTTTTTGGCAACTAAACACAAAGGATGTGTATGTTGTGCCACAGACAAGGTAAAAAGGTAAGGAATATGGCGGGAAAACCATATTCCTCCTATTATAATTTTCATCATCGTTTTCATGTATCGTCAGGTCTAAAGTCTAGTCAAAGTCTAAGTAAAAGTCAATACAGTCACAGGAGTCAAGTCGGTCGATTCAGTAAAGTGGTAGACGCTTTACTGAAACTTTCGATGGAGTTTTGGAGGGAACACAAAATAGCACATTTCTGGATATTACATCACTTTCCTACACTTGTGCATGAACACGAATATCTAATGGTTAATATTCTACCAATATTACACATTAAAAACCCAGCTAACACAATTTTAGGAAAATAATACAAAAACACAACAGCACTCTTTCACATGCCCGCCAAAACTCTAAAAAATCGTTGTCAAACTGCAAACACAGATTACAAGTATAATGGCGTATTTTCACTGGTCGATAGGGCCCGCATGCGGGGTGCGGGAGATTTCTAAAATGCATGCCATGACCAATCAAAATGCGCCATTAGTTTTTTTTTTCTTCTTTTTTGGCAACTTGACACAAAGGATGTGTATGTTGTGCCACAGACAAGGTAAAAAGGTAAGGAATATGGCGGGAAAACCATATTCCTCATATAATTTTCATCATCGTTTTCATGTATCGTCAGGTCTAAAGTCTAGTCAAAGTCTAAGTAAAAGTCAATACAGTTACAGGAGTCAAGTCGGTCAATTCAGTAAAGTGGTAGACGCTTTACTGAAACTTTCGATGGAGTTTTGGAGGGAACACAAAATAGCACGTTTCTGGATATTACATCACATTCCTACACTTGTGCATGAACACGAATATCTAATGGTTAATATTCTACCAATATTACACATTAAAAACCCAGCTAACACAATTTTAGGAAAATAATACAAAAACACAACAGCACTCTTTCACATGCCCGCCAAAACTCATCCACCATTAGTTGTCATCGACTCCCCGTATGTATGCTGTATACCGGCACTGCACGAGTTAACGACTAATGTAAATGCGCCCTATATTTGTTGTCAAATCTCAATGCTCAACCCCGACGAATAGCACTGGCCAAAAGCAAGAGAAAAAAAAACCCGACTGTCATTTACTTGTCAAATGTCAAATTTTTGGAAACGTCAAACGCCAATAGGCGAAGACGCTTTGTTTTAAAAATAGATTTGAAAAACTCGAAAAAACTAAAATAATCGAGAAAACATTAAACATAAACTGCACATAAAAAGTTTTATAACTTTACACTTATGAAGCGTTATGGCTACCACAACCGCATATGAACTGGATGCTGATGGTGAGAAAACAACAGATTTCTAATATTAAATGAATTGTCAAGTCTCATAAATTAATTGTTGAACCCATGGCTACATTTAAGAAAATGTTTACAATTGAACTATATGGCAGCCAACTTAACGGGTTATTTTTTAACTTTTTAATACTTAGGCGGCAAGTACATTCCCGCTACACAGCGCCCTGATGGGACCTGGCGGAAGCCCAGACGTATACGAGACGGCTACGTGCCGCAGGAGGAGGTGCCGCTGTACGAGAGCAAGGGCAAACAGTTCAAGTCCCGCCAAAACACAGGAATACCAGTAGGACTCACTCCAGAAATTGTGGCACAGGCCAAAAGTAAAAAGAACACTACCCAACCCATACCAGGCATGATTATTAATGTTGAGAAGAAGAAAAAGAAGAAGAAGCTAGGTAAAATTTAAAAATATCTCTTTATAGAATAGTTTCAAATATATTTATTCATGAAGCCCCAAGCGGCCACATCCGGCCGCAATAACAATGAAAAAGCTATTGTGTCTCGTTTTGCCATGACTGATGGGTTAAAAGGTTTTCATATGAGTTTATTTCGTAGTTACATTTGTATTGTATGTAATTGTTACAGCTGTCGAGGAAGCCACTGCCAAAGTTGCTGAAATGAAGATAACTGAACCAACCTTTAACACTCCTTCCACTAATGAGCCCCCAACACAAACTGATCCAGCAAAACGACTCAAAAACCTGAAGAAGAAACTTAGAGACATAGAAGCACTGGAGGAAAAAGTAAATTCAGGCGTTCTTAAAAATCCCGACAAAGATCAAAAGGAGAAAATGTCTAAAAAAGTAGAAATACTCAAAGAAATTGAGTCATTAGAAACTAATACATAATATACACCAAACAATTATTTTAAGACGTTTTTTAAATAATTTTTTAATTAAGGAATATGAAAAGCAATGAAATCAATAAATTTTTATTTATACTGAAGCTCAGTTTGTATAAATTCCTTAAAGTTGATGTTACATATTCTCAGTAGGTGAACATGGTGTGGAATTTAAGAAGCTGCTATAGTAGATTGATCAAAATATTATGATCTTGCATAATATTAATCCTTCAATTGCGGATTCTTGGAAATCTATTGTTATCACGGTCACCGGTGTCCTTATGGGGCGGGGTTAAGACATAATATGATTGAATATTTTTCAATAAGATAATTTTTTAAAATTAATATCATGAGGACGGCAATGCAAAGTTTTGTAAACAAAAAAATGTTAAAATGTAAATAAATTTATTTTTGATTAGTAAATATTATAATGTATTACAAAATACATGTTAGTGTAAAAAACAAAATGAGATAAGTAGGAAACAAAAGTAAAAGTAACAACTAACAACCTTTCACAATAAAAAGATAAAAAATTATAGAATGGCACATACATTTTAGATCTTTCATTTACATTCCTCGATCGTGGATTCTTAGAAATCTATTGTTTACACGGTTGAACACAACCGCTTGGGAGTTGAAGCAATATTGAAAGAAATTAATATTTTCTTTTTCTTGTTGTAAGTGCAATTAGTTGATGTGCCTATAAGGAATAATCACTGAGCTCTATAAGAATACTTAGATCTATAACGAATAATTACTGAGCTTAATATAAAAGTATAAAGCTTAGTCTACATGTATTTGGAAGGGCTTAAGTTAAAAAACTTTATATGGAAGTGAGGTAACAACTAACATAACATATCTTTCGAGACCAATTTCTTGATTATTGTACTAGTAATATTATTGTTATTGATAGCTACTATGTATTACTTTTAATACAAAAAAATTGATAGATTCTTGTGAGAGATTAATCTTTCAGGCCCCGCGCGAGCACCGGTGATCGCGAGAACAAAAGAATACAATGGGAATTCCTAGAACCTCCGATCGAAGGATTAATAGATTAACATGAGAATGAGAAATATAGAATAGTTCCATTGCAAGCACAGAATGACATATTATTGTGTGCTCACAATAAATTAGGATAAGGAGTGGCATTCTGATTTTTCCATCTTCAGTTCCTGAAATTTTTTTTCGTTGATAAGATCTATATAGATTTTAGAATAACCCATAACCGTTTGCTTTTGTTTACCGCCACGTCGTGACTTATCTAAAACAGAAAACAAATAATTTTAAAGCTTCTTGTTTTCTTTGTTTGATCTCTGTTTAGTATTGTCGCGTGCATTTAGCACTAACACACTGAACACTGATGAAGTAGATAGGAATTACCTCTATATGAATTCATTTCTCGCTTTCTGCCTCGCGTAATTGCCTAAGCATGCGAAAATACCAATTACTGCAATGCCAAGTCCTATTACTGTCGCTAGGAAATCACCAAAATCGTATCCTTGGGATGCTTCAACATTGCTTACTGCTATTAATGCTAGTGTTAGAATTATTAAATTGATATACATATTGCTCGAGTTTTTATTACAAATAAAGAAACGCAAATTGTATGACTTCAAAGTTTTGGACAACTTTTCAATTTTTTCACTTGACGCACGAGTGACGGTTGCCATCAGTTGTCACCAGTCACTTGTCAGCGTGACAGTCTATGGATATAAATCTAGCAATGAGTTTTTTTTACAACTAAAGGCTATGTTCCAAAATATACTGCGACCACTGCAGAGTGTGACGTCATTTTAGTATACTGCGAAGCCGTTCCTTTATAGTTAGTATACTGTTGGTATACTGGTTACTATTTAAAACGGAACGCAATCCAGTATACTATCAGCCGCATTTTTGACAGCTCGTATTGAACATTTTCAACACAGTCTATTAAGGTTAATTTTTGCAATTCTTCCAGTGTTTTATTATTATTAATCCAAATTAATTACAGAAATGTATAACTTTGGGATTAAACTGTACGTATTGTTTTAAAACGTTAGACACTCGAGTGGTTTTGACACTTGACAGTTGACTTTTGACAGTAGATTAACACGTGATCAAAATACTGCGAGTGCCTTATCTCGGAAACACCAGTACCAAGAAGTTTATAGGTAAATGTGGAGTGCGAACTTCAAACAATGAAGTGAAGACAATAAAATTGAACTCTGTTGACCCGACGTGTGTATGCCATCTCTTTCTATGGATACCCTCCTAGAATAAAAAACAACCTGTAATCAATAAAAAACACAAAGAAAAATATTGTACATTAGAACCATCGCTCGTTTTGTGATCATAATTCAATCTCATGAAAAACAAAACTGTATTTTTACACTTTACATATTTTAGGTAGTATATTATGTATTTTTTAAATTGAAATTAGAGTTCTCCGATTTACCTATTTTACCCTAATTTTTGATATCTTGCAGAGTTATTTTACTGGCAACATTTAATAGAAACGTCATTCTAGGTGATGTGTATAATGGCGGATGTATAAGTCGATTCAGGTTTTCATACGGCTTTTTTTGTGAAAGATTTAAATGAAGAATAATAAATGGTGCATGTATGTATTGTACATGGATGTGGAAGTGAGTGGTATCCAGGCTGTGCAGTAAAATTTCACGCGTTAGTTCACAAATTGCAATTATTGTTGTTGATTCTTCATTTGCTTATTTTCAATGTTTTCGGTCACTTCTGTAACTAATATTGTAAGTTTTGCTATGTAAATACCAGAAACAATTCACTGGTTTTATGTTCTGTAAGCTATTAATGTGATAAAGTGGTGATAAATATGAATAATTTTAATTTATTTCCATCATTACTTATTATTGTGAAAAGTGCTAGGGTAACCATAATGTTTGCAAAAGGTAGGACATATCCGATGGCTTTTATACATACATAAGAAATTATCGACTGTAGAAAGTTTTTTGAACATTAAATCCAGTTTAGAATTTTATTGTTTTAGATTTCCGAAAGAAATAACACGTAGAAACATGTGGTTGTCCATCATGCCTTTGAAAAGTCAATTTCAGGAAAAGGCAAAAATTTGCAGTCTACATTTAAAAACAAGTGATTATGACCACACTGGCAGACGCTTACATCAAACTTACCTTTTTTTGAAGACAAAAGTTTGGTAATGGTGAGTGAATATGCATGAATTTATACTCAAATTTTATACTGACATTTAAAGAGCAAGTGGAAGGAGGTTTACTGTTCTGGATAATCTCTTATCAGATTAACTAATAACTCACAGCTAGTAATGAAATGGCAAATAATATCTTGTGGCATACATCCAGCTGTAGACTTCAATGCGATGATGTGATGAGATCATGAGACATGCATAATGTTAATAATTGTGCATTACCAATTTATTTTTCTAGAGTTATATGTACATAATATTATGTTGTATTGCATAATCAAAGTGGGTATTTAAATGTTGAATGTGACATTTTCAGGAGCAAGATGAAATAAATAATACATTTGCCTTAGCAATGTCTTCGCCTGGCTGTAGCATTCACAATGAATATTATGTTTCAAGCGACACACAAATGCCTTTAGCAACATCACAAATGAATTTAAATTTTCAAGTGCAGCAAAAGTTACTTGAAGAAACCATCTGAGAATTTGACCTTATCCATGCCTAGTACTAGCTCTGGATTTCCTGTAAGTAACATAAACCATTAAAAATATATATTTTGGAAAATTTGGGTGTGTATGTGTTAATAACTTTAATATATTTTTTTGTTTATAGAACAGTCAGGAGTTATATAAACGATTATGTGGACCTTCTGATTTATTTCAAATCACAAACAGACCACGTATTTTACAAAAATGTAGAGAACCAAAGAAGCATTAGCCAGGTAAATTAAACTTCATTCTCATGATAATTAAATCATTTTAATGACCTACTTAATTCCGAATGTATGATTCTGAATGTAGTGTTCTTCAAGGCCGCTAGGTGCATTTAAACATCCTGCTTCTAAGATAATATGGCATCTGGGACTTTCTGATCAATTCTGCTGTATTCTTGTTGTGATTAGCTTTTATGCAGGTACTCGCCTGTACCTACACAAAAGTCAATATAATAGATCAGCTATCGCCAATCCGCGGCCCTACGGACTTTATAATAATATGTGGCCCGCGTGATGTGAAACCATTTTTAAATTCACGCCCACGGCAAAATAATGTAAAGTCGCCCTTAAAGTCGTGAATTTCTTTCCACTTTTAAATCGTTAATTTTGAAAAACGTTACTTTTTAACCCTAAAAATTTTTTGTTGCGGCCCGCGACACGTCAAGATCAAAACATTATCGGTCTTACCACAAAAGATTAAACATCTATTGAACAGTCGTTTTGAGACCATTTTGTACTGATTTTTTCTCTAATCAACTGTTCAACAGGTGTTTAAATCTTTTGTAGTAAGACCGTAAATATTTTGTGGCCCGTATGAAAAAAAGGTTGGAGATCACTGTACTAGATGATAGTGGCATAGGAGTATGTAATTGCATATTTTTTTCTTTTTAGGTTGTTAAGGAAATTATTGAAACCATGAAGCCTACGTACATAAAAAAAGCATACAAGATCTGTTCGAGAAAATTTGTTGGTAAAAAGAAATAAGGTATTATATCAAGCTGTCAAACGGAAAACTGCCACTTGTTCTGTTCATTCACACAAGACAAAAATTATCAAAGATTTAGCCAATTCATTTTTTAATTTGCGGATACGATCAGCGGGGCTCAAATGGTCGCATAGCAATTCCTCCCAATCAATTCACCAAATGAAATGTCAAAACTGTCAAACTCACGAATGTCAAATTTAGACCAATTCAATTGGTCTAAATTCGTACTAATTTGACATTCCTGAATTAGACCAATTCAATTGGTCTAAATTCGTACTAATTTGAGATTCGTGACTTTGACAGTTTTGACAATTCATTTTGTGAATTGATTGAGAGTTATTGCTATGCGACCATTTTAGCCCCGCTGTATAAAAATCAATTATTGATAAATCACTAAGCCATGGGGCAAGCGTCAAAAACTACATAAGACTGTACTTTTCAGCCATGTATAAAAACCTTGTAAATTTTAAGATTTTTAAAATAAATTTAGTTTCTTTTGTTATATTAAAATATCATTAATAATGTAAGTAGTAAGTGTATGTGAAATGTAAAATAATATAAAAAGTGCGCATGTATCTTTGATCGATCACTATTACCCTTTATTATATTATGCCAACATCTTGTTTTATTTGTTTGGTGATGCATGTTTTACAATTTTTAATACTAAAGGGTTACACAAATTCGTAAGTCAGTAAGGGTTGGATCATGAACGTAGAAAAAAAGGCGGACGGATTCTTGTTATATACAAAACTGTGTCTTCACTTTTCTTCAGAGTCTGCCACGCACACATTCTGACGCCTGTCAAATGGTATGGACTAGCGCAAGAATGTGTGCGTGCGGACCTTATACATATACAGCCAGCTGGCCGACTCTGAACGAGTGAGTGAGTGAGTGAGTTTTGTGTATGGTGGGACTCCATCCTCCTTTTTTTATACGTCCATGGGTTGGATATTGTTTTTAAATAAATAAAAGACTTCATAGTTACCTAAATGGCGTTTTATTTTGTTTGACTGGTAAAAGTCAGTCACGACTCACGACATTAGTATGTCCCCCCCGTAGCTTAAATCTCGTGATGTTTTGGAATGGTTCTCTTCATTTGGTCATGGGCGATAATTACATTCAATCCACCACGAATCACGACGAATCTCCATCGTGTCGTAGTTTATTACGTTTGTTACGTTCCCAGCACAGTCTTCTCCTTTTTAGACTCACCTTCTCCTTCATAATTATTATGCCGCGGCCGCATATGCGTGTATCGTCACGAAGCTTTGTGAAATGAGACGATACACGCAGGTGTGACCAGCCGTTATCGGCTATCGTCGCGAATATTCGGGCTGCGTCTTCGTTATCGCGCGGGTGGCGGTACATCAAAGGGTTTTAGCGCGCTAACGATTCGCCCTGCGTGGTCGCATATGCGTTGTTCACTTTTGTGTTTGTTTTCAACACGTCAAGACGTGCCTTATGCAACGCGCGACGACGCCCGCCGTTCACGGTTGATAATAATTCGTAAAAATGGAGTGGAGCGATGAAATGGTGTTGGAATTTCTTCATAATAATTATGAAAATGAGCCCATCATATTATGGGATCCAAAAAACATCAATCATACAAAAAAGCGTTTGGTGGCTGATGAATGGCGTCGTTTGAAAAGCAATCTAAGTTACGAAAACTCAACCACTATCGAAGAATTGAAGAAGAAGAGAGATTCCTTGATGGCGTATTACATAATTAATCTGAATACGTACGTGTTTTAACTTTTAATTATTAAAACTCGTCGTCAACCGTGTTCAAATGCCTAGATGACGCCATCTTGGATTATAGCACGATAGATCGTACAAAACAGCGAAGACGCATATGAGACCACTGGTTTAATGGCGATAACTTTTTAGCGTACAAAAAGCACGAAGCTTCGCCACATATAACATTCGGGCGATACACGCAAATGCGGCCGCGGCATTAGAATCATAATTTCAATATTTTTGTTCTATCCACGACAGAAACTGAATGAGTCTGTGAATTTGTGAAAATTTACATGACTCTTAATTCGAACTTTGTTGAAGAAGGGTGATCAGTTCAAGGAAAAAATCCATTATTTCCATAAAAATAATGCAATTCTATACAGATAGAAAGTATTATTTTCAAAAAAAAAAACCATCTCATTTATGTAAAACCATCAAACTAATTTGTAAAATACCCATCGATACAGGAAAATGTCCAATAAACATTGATCATTATGGATACCCTATGTTAGAGAAAGAAGGCATCCACACCAAGAGTGAGACAGCGTTTCAAGGTCAAATTAATTGTCTTCACTTTTTTATTACAAGTAAGCACTCCACCTTTCATATAAGCTTCTTGGCCAGTACTCACAGTACAATATGGCGACGATTGATGACGTCATATATTTGACTAGGGTACTGCGGCAGTGTACTGCAACTCCATTACAGAACGATTTTTTCTACAGTGATAGCACTGTGCAGTGGTCGCAGTACATTTGGGAACATAGCCAAAATATAAATATTATTATACGGATTAATTTCGTTATTCGTATTGCAATTTGCAACTGCCAGTTTGCTTTAAATTTTAATAATGATAAAAATGTGCCATAACTTGCTAACAGAAAATCAAATTAATAATTAAATTTACCTTTTTCTTTATTTTTTTTGAGTTGGATAAAGCTGAGAAAAAAAAATTCTCGGCTTTATCCAACTCAAACATATAATTATGCGATAAGCGCTTATTCCACTTAAGCGCTTATTCCACTTATCCTAGCTAGGTTCCTAGCCTAGCAAGGATCCTAAATAGTTTCCGATTTAGTCAAGTGGAATAACATTTAGAAAGCTAGGATCCTAAATCGTTTCCGATTTAGTCAAGTGGAATAACATTTAGAAAGCTAAGTTCCTAGCTAGGATCCTACCTAGGAAACTAGCTAGGATAAGTGGAATAAGCGCTTTATCCTAGCTAGGTTCCTAGCCTTGCTAGGATCCTAAATCGTTTCCGATTTAGTCAAGTGGAATAACATTTAGAAAGCTAAGATCCTAAATCGTTTCCGATTTAGTCAAGTGGAATAACATTTAGAAAGCTAGGTTCCTAGCTAGGATCTTACATAGGAAACTAGCTAGGATAAGTGGAATAAGCGCTATAGTCAGAAAATAAAATATTAAAAAAATAAATCTGTCACTTTGTCCGTGTCTATGATAGTTTTTGACATGTTTTAATGATGGCAAATTGATAGTTTTTCAATTTATAATTTTTATCAACCAACGAAATAAATCAATAAAAACATTGTATAAATTAAACTTTAGGTAATAATACAAAATTTCAAAAGCTCGCATAAGTATTCTACAGTGCTATCACAACGTTATCGAGCAAACACGAATGAATATTAGCTGCGAATTCCGATCATAATATTCATCCACGAATCACGATGAGCTATAATGCGGGTGGCGGTAAAGGTTTTGGGTTTGCGGGTTTTTCAATGCCCAAAAGGAACCCGTCGAATGTGTCTCTACATGCGGTGCCGCCCCCATCGGGGCCTATGCACGCAGTCCCGCCACCGTCGGGGCTCTCCAAGCAGGGCTACTCCACCATGAATGCCATCACACAAAACGCCGTCACCGGCAACTGGGGACAAATCGGAAAGAAGAGATCTAAAACAGAGGACGAGTAAGTATAACTAAATAGTCTAATGCAATGCATTGCTCTACACTTACAGAGTCTACAATTTAGAATTGAATTTACTCATGTGTATAAAGTGTTTTTGAAGTGTACATTCTGTTTATTTTCATTCCAATATTCTAACTCCAGTCTTTTACTACATACTCTGCTCAAGCTACTGCTTAAACATTACATATACCAACTAAATATAAACATCAATAATTATTTTTAGGTATTTTGATGATGACGACGAGCCACCGACCCCAGCACTGGCCTACATCCCAGCTCCGGGAAGCCCCACACATCAAGCCTCCAGCTCCAAAGTAAGATATAAATAAGATTCCCAATAATTTCAAATAATCAATCAGAATAAAAATAAAAATAATAATATAGGGCAGGGTTTCTCAAAGTGGGGTACACGAACCCCTAGGGGTTCGTCATTCGACGGCAGGGGGTTCGCGACGAGATTTACGTAATGGTGTCTTGATAACTGACAAGCACGCATGGCACTCTTTTGCCATTTTGTGTGTTAACTCTTATTCAAATAAAAACCTTATTTTGATTTCATTACTTAGTAAGGGGTTCGCTGTCACCTGGAAATTTTACCAGGGGTTCGTGGAGTCGAAAGTTTGAGAAACCCTGATATAGGGTATTAGTACTAAAAATATTTAATCTACACATTATCTAGTCCATGTTGCTATCATTATCAGACAAGTGGCTTGTTGCATTTGAAAGACAAAATTATGGATAACTATAGGTGTGCAGAAAATATTTATTATTTATACATTGAAATGTTTTAGGCTGAGGATGATGAGGAGGATCCTCTGGACGCATACATGGCTGGTCTAGAGCAGCAGGCGGCCAAGGATCTTATCACGAGCAAGGAGAATGCGGTTACAGGCAAAGGGGACGGAGCGAGAGGCACCAGAGGTGACATTGACGATATGGACGATGAAGAGAGTTATTATAAGTAAGTTCTATTATAAAGTATAAGCTAAAAACTAAGACAGTGTTATAGAACTAAATTTAAAATATACAATTATTATACAAGAACACATTTGTAATTACAATTTGTGTAAATAATTTCATTTGCATAAAGTAAAGGTCAAAAATGTAATATTAAATTAGTAAGTTATGGCCGTGAATGACAAATTGATTTATAACATAGTCTAAACTCTAAAGCACTGGTTCTCAACCAGTGGTTCGCAGGAGCCAAAATATGGTCCACGAATGATTTTAAATTTAGTCCTAGGTTAGCCGGCTGTCAGGAGATTTTTATTTTCATTTATTTATTGTTAATGATTTAGCAGCATTTAGCTGATATGACCATATCACACAGTGTTGTAATTCACACACTGTTATTAATTTCTTTTGCAGGACTTATTTATCATCAACCATTTGTCAAGTCTATTTTTAAAGCTGTTAACAGTTGGTGCAAATACAATATCATCGGACAACATATTCCAAGTCTGCACAACCATAGGCGCGGGCAGAAATAATTTCCAAGGGGTGCAAGTGCACCACCTGGCACCCACCTGCCGGCGCCCATGTGCACAACTCTATTGCTTAGGAAGTTGTTGATACAAGCTCAGAAATTACACTATTATTATAATACCAAAATTTCTTTTTTATGTAATTTCCTATTGAGTTTTTATTATCTTCATAGACCACTATGTTTCTGTTACCAAGAAAAATAGAATAGTGGTCTCTGACTAAGAAAGGGTTGGGAATCCCTGGTCTAAAGTGATTAATGATTTTAGGTACATGGAAGAAAATCCACTGACTACTGGTGATGATGGGTCTGATGTGGAAATTGAATATGACGAAGATGGCAACCCCATTCCACCGCCGAAGAAGAAGTTCATAGATCCTTTGCCACCGATAGACCACTCCGAGATAAAGTATGAACCGTTTGAGAAGAACTTCTATACTCCACATGAAGAGATTGAGAACTTGGATCAGCAGAAAGTTGAAGAGCTGAAGAAGAATCTTGGTGTTAAGGTACTAATCTCTTTGTAAGGGTGAAGCCAAATGAACATAATTTGTGAGTTGTGAGTTGCAGAATTTCAGTCGCAAATATATATTTTCCAAAAATTACGCTCGTGTGAATCAAACAGGACTTTTGTATAAAACTGAATGCAGCAGAATTTCTGCCAGCCGAAATTCTGCGACTCACAACTCACAAATTACGCTCGTTTGGCTTCAGCCTTATTGACTAAATGACACCTGCAACGAACGAATTTTAGCGCAACAGGCGCTAAAATTCGTTTATCACGTGCGAAACATTTTCCTGGGATAAAAAGTGTCCTATGTCTTTCCTGGGACATGCTGGGATTCAAAGTCCATAGGTATCAACTTTCAGCAAAATCGGTTCAGTGGTTTGGGCGTATTTATAATATTAGTATGGATTATTCCTTTGAAATAAAACTGCACTGCACTTTCTTATTTATTTTTACATAGAAATTCACTAAAATGGATTCAACAAGCAATAAAGATCCTTTATTATCCAGTTTTATGAGCTTTGATCTAAGTGTAAACTGGTTATTAAGCATGGATTGTAATAAGCAGTACACAATAATATTGTTGAGGTTTTATTATATTCATTATTTTTAATAATTAAATATTAATTTAAGATTATTATCAAGGTAGCAAAAGCACATTTATACTAATTCTTGGTTTAAAATTATTACAGATCTCAGGTCCTGATCCCCCTAAGCCAGTCAGCAGTTTTGGTCACCTGGGTTTTGATGAGCAGCTAATGAAGGCTATCAGGCGGTCGGAGTACACTCAGCCTACACCAATTCAAGCTGCCGGCATACCAGCTGCTTTGTCTGGACGGGATCTTATTGGTAATTCAAATTAAACTCTAATTATTCTTTCCCCGAATTTAGACAATCTTTTTATTAAAGTTGGAGCGACTTTGCCTACAATATTCTTATTATTCTTATAATTATCTTTGTCCTTTACTTTCTCCTAATCACTAATCACCTGCACTTATCACTAATCAAAGTGAATGCAGGTCTTAAGTTGTTTATTATAATTTGTCAGGTATCGCTCGAACTGGTTCGGGTAAGACTGCGGCGTTTCTGTGGCCTCTGCTGGTGCACATTATGGACCAGAAAGAGTTGGCGCCGGGGGACGGACCCATAGGCCTAATACTTGCACCTACGAGGGAGTTGGCACAACAGGTACAATTTGTTGATTTTTGGAACGAAGGGGGCTAGACGGAGAAAGTTGTAACGTCACTTTTTGACCGAAACTAATTTTTATATGCCGAAACTTATTTTAGTACCTGCGAAGTAGGGGCAGAGGGCAGGTAATAGTGGAAGGAGAATAAAAGAGTAAACTTATAAGAAGAAAACATAATCCCTCTTACTAATAAAAAGTTACACAGCGTCTATAGAGGGTGCATAAGATTCTTTCTACTAATAATCATTTTTTTGACATAAGGTCTGTATAGTGTTGTTGTAACTTCCATACAAATTTCCACAACGCTAATACAAGGCATCACCCTAGTATAGTGGCACTATAGTGTTGTAATAGAGTGTGTATAAGATCAAGATGGCGGACTTTCAATAGATCAGCTGATTATAATATTTCATTCTGAATATGTAGTTTTGAGTGCGTTTGTTAATTTTACCATCTTATTATCAAAGAAACATAAAAAAACTATTTAATATTTTTTATTTCTTAAATCAACTGAATGAAATAGATTTCCAATGTAAACGTAATACATCGCGATCGTTTTATTTAGGGTGCGTTCCATTATGCACATACAACGATAACGCTCACGTCCGTGGTTTTTCCTGTTCCACTCGCATGGTATAAATCGCGTCAATGATACAAACTCAAGTGAAATGGATTATTGAGCGTTGTTTTTGTCTAGGCTTTTAATAGTTTCTCGTTTTCATAGTTTTTTCAAGATCGTGTTTTATTCTTACATTTCTTTTATAAAATATGTATAATATAATAGGTACGTATTTATATTTAGTTTTAATATTATCATTGTCATTATTATTCCTTTTTAGGATTCCGTACCCAAAGGGTAAAAACGGAACCCTATTACTAAGACTTCGTTGTCTGTCTGTCTGTCTGTCTGTCTGTCTGTCTGTCTGTCTGTCTGTCTGTCTGTCTGTCTGTCTGTCTGTCTGTCTGTCTGTCTGTCTGTCTGTCTGTCTGTCTGTCTGTCTGTCTGTCTGTCTGTCTGTCTGTCTGTCTGTCTGTCTGTCTGTCTGTCTGTCTGTCTGTCTGTCTGTCTGTCTGTCTGTCTGTCTGTCTGTCTGTCTGTCTGTCTGTCTGTCTGTCTGTCTGTCTGTCTGTCTGTCTGTCTGTCTGTCTGTCTGTCTGTCTGTCTGTCTGTCTGTCTGTCTGTCTGTCTGTCTGTCTGTCTGTCTGTCTGTCTGTCTGTCTGTCTGTCTGTCTGTCTGTCTGTCTGTCTGTCTGTCTGTCTGTCTGTCTGTCTGTCTGTCTGTCTGTCTGTCTGTCTGTCTGTCTGTCTGTCTGTCTGTCTGTCTGTCTGTCTGTCTGTCTGTCTGTCTGTCTGTCTGTCTGTCTGTCTGTCTGTCTGTCTGTCTGTCTGTCTGTCTGTCTGTCTGTCTGTCTGTCTGTCTGTCTGTCTGTCTGTCTGTCTGTCTGTCTGTCTGTCTGTCTGTCTGTCTGTCTGTCTGTCTGTCTGTCTGTCTGTCTGTCTGTCTGTCTGTCTGTCTGTCTGTCTGTCTGTCTGTCTGTCTGTCTGTCTGTCTGTCTGTCTGTCTGTCTGTCTGTCTGTCTGTCTGTCTGTCTGTCTGTCTGTCTGTCTGTCTGTCTGTCTGTCTGTCTGTCTGTCTGTCTGTCTGTCTGTCTGTCTGTCTGTCTGTCTGTCTGTCTGTCTGTCTGTCTGTCTGTCTGTCTGTCTGTCTGTCTGTCTGTCTGTCTGTCTGTCTGTCTGTCTGTCTGTCTGTCTGTCTGTCTGTCTGTCTGTCTGTCTGTCTGTCTGTCTGTCTGTCTGTCTGTCTGTCTGTCTGTCTGTCTGTCTGTCTGTCTGTCTGTCTGTCTGTCTGTCTGTCTGTCTGTCTGTCTGTCTGTCTGTCTGTCTGTCTGTCTGTCTGTCTGTCTGTCTGTCTGTCTGTCTGTCTGTCTGTCTGTCTGTCTGTCTGTCTGTCTGTCTGTCTGTCTGTCTGTCTGTCTGTCTGTCTGTCTGTCTGTCTGTCTGTCTGTCTGTCTGTCTGTCTGTCTGTCTGTCTGTCTGTCTGTCTGTCTGTCTGTCTGTCTGTCTGTCTGTCTGTCTGTCTGTCTGTCTGTCTGTCTGTCTGTCTGTCTGTCTGTCTGTCTGTCTGTCTGTCTGTCTGTCTGTCTGTCTGTCTGTCTGTCTGTCTGTCTGTCTGTCTGTCTGTCTGTCTGTCTGTCTGTCTGTCTGTCTGTCTGTCTGTCTGTCTGTCTGTCTGTCTGTCTGTCTGTCTGTCTGTCTGTCTGTCTGTCTGTCTGTCGCCAGGCTGTATCTCAATAACCGCTATAGCTAGACTTCTAAAATTTTCACAGATTGTGTATATCTGTTGCCGCTATAACAACAAATACTAAAAACAAAATAATATTAATATTTAAGGGGGGCTCCCATACAACAAACATGATTTTTTTAAACCTTTTTTGCTCGATATCAATAATGGCAACAGGTAGGTACTTGAAATTTTTACAAAGGCCTCAAATATGTGTGTTATTTAATAATTCATAATAATATTTAAATAAATATAAATTTAAGGGGGGCTCCCATACAAAAAACACAAGTTTTGGCCAATTTTTGCTACAGAACCCTTCGTGCGCGAGTCCGACTCGCACTTGGCCGATATTTTACCTCTTATTTTACTAACTTTATTATTATTATTATTTTATGATAATTTTTAGAATTTAAATTAAACCGCTTATAACTCCCCCGGTACTGTAGCGCATCTGGAATGTTCGCCACAGCCAGTATTGATAGTTTCCCAGCAATACTGCGTAAAAGATCGGCGTCTATGATGCGAAGAGTGCGGGACAGTTCCAACCAAATATCTGAAGGAAATTGCTATCAAGCTTGAAAGTCCGATATGGAGACATTGGACTAATCTACATATTAAATTATTATAATTATCACTTGTAATTTACTAACGTAGTCATAACTCATAAGAAACATTGTACTTATACTAACTTTATATGGATCTGTTATGGTCTGAAATAAACTGATATTATTATTATTTCGCAGAATATATAATAAAATGGCGGTTTTATTAAAACGTCCACTTCGACCCACCCACCTTTAAGGTGGATCGTTTTTAGCTTTGCATTAGCGAAAATAGACGCGGTCAACATGTGGAACGGCTGAAGGAGTATTTTCAGCATTTGAGCGCTTAGTGGAACGCGCCCCTAACACGTCATAAGTGACAAAATATGACAATTTCAAATTTAACAACTTTGAAGTTTGACATTGGAGTTTTGCCGGGAATACGAAAGAGTGACGTTGTGTTTTTGTGTTATTTTCCTAAAATTGTGATATTTCGGTTTTTAATGTGTAATGTTGGTAGTATATTATCCATTAAAATTAAACCAATAAAATTTGTAAACTTTTTACGTATATCTTTTTTCCCGCCAATACCTTACTTGACACTGGCCATGGTTTAAAAACCGAGCGCCATAACGAGAAAAGAAAAAAAAACTTTGACATTAGCGTTGCGTTCAAAAACCATGAAAGTAAATGTCATGGTCGATTATAATAATATTTACGAAATTCACGTACTTTACTGATTAATATTAACTAAAAATGTTTAAATATCAATCTTGTGTCCAATTATAATTACCAGGTTCATAAAAACATAACTTTTAAATCAATTTTTGTCATCAACACCCGAACATCAGATAGCGTGTTACTTAATTCCTGAACGTTTTCCTTTGAGTCTACAGTCTATGGTATATAGTGCGATTTTAGTTACACAAGGCTTTGAATCTCATTATTAGTAGAGCTCTGTATAGACCCTGTGTAAAGTGTGTGGAACTTACACACCCTACATAACTATCCATACGTTAAACACACGTATAAGAAATTTTTATTAGTAAGGTGGAATATTTTTAAACTATTTTTTAATCGCCTTTGTGTCTATTTCCAGATCTATATGGAAGCGAAAAAGTTCGGCAAAGTATACAATATACGCTGCGTGTGTTGCTATGGTGGTGGATCAAAGTGGGAACAGAGCAAAGCTTTAGAAGGTAAACTAGTTCTAAATAATTCTAAAAAGTATTGTCTAAAGCAAGGCTGCTCAACCCCAGGCCCGCGGGCCACATTATGGCCCGCGAAAGAATTTTAAATGGCCCGCACAAGGAAGTTTTGAATATCCTGCCACAAATTTTCATAAATCCTTTCTTAATCAGTGTGACTGACATAGTTAGTTACCCTGCCAATATTCATAATTAGAACTCGTTGAACTGCAAAATCATCAATCATTGAAAACCCTTTTTGTCGAAAAAGTGTCGTCGAAACCTCAAAATTCTTCAGAAGATTTTGCAGATTTCTGGAAATTGGTACCAAAAGAAGACTTTCTTGCAATAACTGATCTAGCGTTACAGTTTTTATGTAGTTTTGGATCAACATATTATGTCTGTGAAAAAGTGTTTTCAGACTTTAATTATGTTAAAAATAAATACCGCACATCATTCACAGAGCAACATATTTCTTGCTACTGTTGCTACTGTCAACACCAGATTTATCACCCAACATAAATAAATTGTTTAAAGACGTACAACTACAAAAATCTCATAAATATCAAAAAATAAATTTATGCTTATATAACCCATTGAAGTTTGATTGGTATTATATTTAATTAAGCCTCAGTTAATGGCTCGTTATAAATGTCGGAATCCACCGTTTGGCCCCACTGTAAAAAAGGTTGAGCAGCCTTGGTCTAAAGTCTAAACTGTAAAATGAAAGCTAGCATGGTGATTCGCAATTTTCGGTCGACCCGGATTTGAAAACTAATCAGGTTGTTATTGGTCAGCGCTTACCGTGGCATGCGTTTATTGGCTGTCGCGCTGTCAAGTTGACTAATTAGATTCAAATAATGCATTGTGAATCAGGTCCCAAGTTTGATGATTTTATTTATAGATAAATAAATAAAATGTTTATATAAACTGATCTATGTAACTTTATAGACCCTTTTGACTGTAATACTGGAAGACTGGATAGAATATTATTTTAGGAATATGAGTGGTGACCGAAATCAGAAAGATCTTCTTGATCGAGCGAGATAGCATGCTCGGTCAGGCCGAAACCCACTGACGCCATTTCAGACGTTGAATATAATATCTTGCCGTGTTCAGAAACTTCGATAGAGGATTGTGGCGCTAATACGGTACTAGGGCTTCACACGAGACGAGAGTAAGCGAGAGTAACAAAAATCTCGTCTCGGTCTCGTCAATCCTCAAAAAATTGAGTCTCGTTCAAGTCTCGGTCTCGTCTCGTTACCAGTTGTCTCGTCTCGTCTCGCTTAGTTGTAAATAATGATTTATTTCTATAATATAATAAAGAAAATAAGGAATATTTTATGACTAACTTATTTATATGATAAAATGCAGTTTGGATGGTTACCAGATTTTATATTTTGTAAAATATATTGTTTTCTAAGTAGACCTTTTCTGATTTTTCGAATAAAAACTTCATAAAAAAAAAAACGAGACCCAAAACGAGACTCGGGTTGCCCTGTATGTGGTCTCGGTAATGCTGATAATATTTTCCAAAACGTCTCGTCTCGTTTTCGTCTCGCTTTTACGAGACGAGAACGAGACGAGACGAGAAAAATCTCGCTCTCGCGTGAAGCCCTATACGGTACCGCCACGTTATACTATCTACAGATTTTTGTAACACTTTTTCATATTTTCATAAGGTATTTTAACCTTTATTGTCATTGCAGGAGGGGCGGAAATAGTGGTGGGTACGCCCGGCAGGGTGATAGACATGATCAAGTGTAAGGCGACCAACCTCCAGAGAGTCACATACTTGGTGCTCGATGAAGCTGACAGAATGTTCGATATGGGATTCGGTACGTGATTTTATTACTTTTATTTTTCTATTTTCCACCGTACACAATACTACAAAGGCCCTTTGTTTCTTGCCTTATAAGTAAGTTTTACGAACAATCAAAGGTATGGTGAATTAAAGATCATCCCCCTTACTAATAAAAATCTCTTATACGCGCGTTTAACGTATGAATAGTTAAACAGGGTGTGTAAGTTACACACACGTTACACAGGCTCTATACAGAGCTCTACTAATAATGACATTCAAGACCTTGTGTAACTAAAATCGCGTTATATACCATAGACTGTAGACTCAAAGGAATTCGTTCAGGAATTAAGTAACACGCTATCTGATGTTCGGGTGTTGATAACAAAAATTGATAGAAAAGTTATGTTTTTATGAACCTGGTTAAGATTGATATTTAAACAATTTTAGTTAACAATAATCAGTAGAGTACGTGAATTTCGTAAATAATATAATGTTCGACTTTGACATTTACTTTCGAAGTTTTTGAACGCAATGCTAATGTCAAAGTTAATAAAATTTGAAATTGTCATATTTTGTCACTTATGACGTGTTACGGTGCGTCCACATTTGTATCATTTGCGCGATCAGATCTCCGATCAGATCTCCGTCGCGTATCATCGAAGCGTATCAAAATGATACGCGTATCATGCTACGCCCCGATCGCTATTAACCACGTATCTGATACGTGTCGTATCAAATACGCGCATGATCGGCAGAATGATCTCATAGGCGTCCACACTATGATACGCATACTTGATACGGCGTGATGATCGCGACGGAGATCTGATCGCGCAAATGATACAAATGTAGACGCACCCTTAGGGGCGCGTTCCACCAAGCGCTCAAACGCTGAAAATACCCTTCAGTCGTTTCACATGTCGACCGCGATCGTTGTGATCGCGGCAAAACCGTCACTCATGACTCCATGAGTCATGACTCATGACGTATATTTTCGCTATTAATGCAAAGCTAAAAACAACCCATCTTAAAGGTGGGTCAAAGTGAACGTTTTAATAAAACCGCCATCGTTTTATATGCAAAATAAGCGGTTTTATTTAAATTTTAAAAATTATAATAAAATAATAATAATAAAGTTAGTAAAATAAGAGGTAGAAAAGGAATAAGAATGACAATGATGATATTAAAACTAAATAAATATACATTTATAAAATCTATACTAATATTATAAATGCGAAAGTATCTCTGTCTGTCTGTCTGTCTCGCTTTCACGCCAAAACTACTGAACCGATTGTAATGAAATTTTGTACACAGATAGTCTAAAGCCTGAGAAAGGACATAGGCTACTTTTTAACTGGAAAAAGGGGCTGTCAATTTGTGCTGTGTTTATGCGTAAATTTGTTCAAATTAAGTTAGTTCCAAAAATTCATAACAGATGGCGCTAAGAGTCAACTACATCTCGCTATCGCTTGCACATACTTGTCTTTCTACAAGAGGTGGTATCATGTTGTGTTTAATTTGCCGATTCTTTCGATTGTTATACACGTTTATAAATAACTCACTACTCATCACTTTATCTATGCAGTGACGTAACCTTAAACCTACCAATGATAAATAGTTTATGGGTGCTTAAAGCTAAAGTTGTGTAATGGGAGGCTAAATAAGCTTTAATTCTAAAATATCTCTGTCTATCTGTCTGTCTCGCTTTCACGCTAAAACTACTGAACCGATTGTAATGAAAATTTTTGCACAGATAGTCTAAAGCCTGAGAAAGGACATAGGCTACTTTTTAACTGAAAAAAGGGGTTGTAAGGGGGTGTTTATGCGTAAATTTGTTCAATTTAAGTTAGTTCCAAAAATTGATAACAGATGGCGCTAAGAGTCGCCTACATCTCGCTATCGCTTGCACATACGTCTTTCTATAAGAGGTGGTACCATGTTGAGTTAGGTCTTCGATTCTTTCATTTGTTATAAATAATTATATAATTTGGTATAAATAAAGTTTAAATAAAAAAAAAATGAAATATTATATGCACACTGCACAGTGCACAGCTGTTTTTGGGTATTTCGATTTAAGGGATAAGTACCAGGGTTTTAAAAAGCATTTAAAGACACCACCTTTTGTTGACACCGCGCGCTATAAACGGAAGCCCACGCGGACGAAGTCGCGGGCAACAGCTAGTAAATTATAAATGTAACAATAAACAATGATGACTTAAGAGGAAAATAAAAATATACGATAATATCTTGAAAAAAGCTATAAAAACGAGAAACTATTAAAAGCCGTCCCTAGACAAAAACAATATAAAATGCTATAAAATCATAATTTGAAATGAACTCTAGAAACTCTCAATAATCCATTCCACTTGAGTATGTATCATTGACGCGATTTGTATCACGCGAGTGGAACGGCAAAAACCACGGTCGTGAGCGTTATCGTTGTAGGTGCTTAGTGGAACACACCCTAAATAAAACGATATTTCGTTTTACGTTTGAAAATCTATTTCATTCAATTGATTAAAGAAATAAAACATATTAAATAATAAATAGTTCTTTTTGTTTCTTTGCTAATAAGATGGTAGAAATCAGCAAACGCACTCAAAACTACTTATTCAGAATAAAATATAATCAGCTAATCTATTGAAAGTCCGCCATCTTGATCTTATTCACACTCTATTACACCACTATACTAGGGTGATGTCTTGTGTTAACGTTGTGGAAATTTGTATGGAAGTTACAACAACGCTATACAGGACTTATGTCAAAAAAATGATTATTAGTAGAAAAAATCTTACGCAGCCTCTATACACCCTGTGTAACTTTTGACGTGACAACGTCTTATAATTCGATATGGGCTGCGCGCACGAAAAAACATGACGCAATATGCGGCGTTACCTCGCTGATCGCTCTGAAGGCGTTCCAATATAAAGCCTAGTATCCACTTGAGCACTTGAGACGCCTGAGCACGCTCGAACTCGCACGAATGAGCGGCTCATTCGCCCGAACATGCTCAAGTGGATACTAGGCTTAAGGGGCCGGGTACCCTCGAAATTCTCATACAAACGTAATACCAAAATCATTTTCTCATACGAAAATATTTAACATGTTTGAGTTATTTTTCAGCTTAAAATAGTAATTACCTAGGTTCCTGCACAAAAATTTACTACAAAATATTTACACACTAAAAAATATGAACGATTACATTTCATGCATTTTTACGCCATTGACGACATACTTTTTGCACACTTGTTTTATATTAAAAACTCATCGAATCGTTATGTATTTTTCCTGGGACCTCAGCTTATATTGTGTAGTTACAGAATGTCTTCAAAATAATTGCAATATAATAAATTTTCATTCATCATCTTTGGTATTCGTGAACGCGGCGCAATTTCTCTATAATTTCCAACCAGGTATCGTGCCGATCCGCTCGCACAACAGAGCGCGGCAACGGGGGGCGCGGGCGGCGGAGTGGGGTAACCGGTACACGTGACAATAATTCATTCAAGGCATTCAAGTACAATGTTCCCTCAAGCTCCAAGCGGTCGCATGCGACCGCGCGCGCGATAACAGTAGATTTCCAAGAATCCGCGATCGAGAGAATGTTATTGTTGTTGATTTTGATAGTTTTTTGTGATACTTGAAGAAAATTGCTTGAACAAAATATAATTATTTTGATTTGTGGTGCTTGAACTTTTGATAATAATGAATAAGTACCGAAACCGAAAGGGATGTATGATGTATCACACAGGAAGTATAGGTAATAATTATGTACTTATTTATTAATCAATTGAAAATACAACTACATATAAGAAAATACAACAACTATAAATAAAATAATTATGTATATCATAATATTATTTTCTTATACTTAGTATTTTGTAAATAACGTTTAGGAATAGCGATAGGGTATTTTTCTACTATTTAGAAGGCCGACATAATATTATGAGACTTTTCCTAAATCCTAACATCCTAAGTATTTTTTTAAATGTGTAAAATGTTTACTAATAAATAAAGGTCAATAATAATTCATACTTTCTATTATATCTTATATCTATAAACGAGCAATTCTTGTATATATACATAATATTATATAATATTAGTATGGATATATAATTGGAATCTCGGAATCGGCTCCAACGATTTTCATGAGTAATAGGGGGTTTCGGGGGCGATAAATCGATCTAGCTAGGAATCATTTTCATAAAATGTCATTTTATGTGTGTTTTTTGAATTTTTTGAATACCGAGCGAAGCTCGGTCATATAGCCAGTGTACATTATAATTTACTACTTACGCCTCCGTGGTCTAGTGGTATAGAGCGCGGCTCTTGACTCGGAGGTCGTGGGTTCGATTCCCGCGTTGGAAACATGTTATTTCCAAGTTTGGTTAGGACAATGCAGGCTGATCACCTGATTGTCTGACAAGTATTAGATGATCCATGCGTCGGATGGGCATGTAAAAAGTCGGTCCTGCGCCTGATCTCTCGCCAGTCGTGTCGGTCTTCCGTCCCACTGGGTTATGAGAGTAAAGGAATAGAGAGTGCTCTTGAGTACTGCGCACACACTTGGGCACTATAAAAATTACTCCTGCGTAGCTGGCCTGCTTTCCATGAAACCGGCCACCGTCACCGAAACCGGTGTGGGAGCTATTATTATAATTTACTAGATGACGGCCGCAACTCCGTTGCGCCAAAACTCTTTTATCGCGCGGGAACCGTACATTTTTCCGGGATAAAAAGTAGCCTATGTCCTTTCCCGGGACTCAAAGAATCTCCGTGCCAAATTTCAGCAAAATCGGTTCAGCGGTTTTTCAAATCGGACTAATAGTTCCTGAGATTAGCGCGTTCAAACAAACAAACAAACTCTTCCCAATTCTATACCTATTAGTATAGATTTGGCCCTTATTATTTTATTGAAGTGACTAAATAAGTACCTATTTTACCATGGCAACGTCCATCGCTATCCCGTCGCACAAAGTTACAATGGTCGCCGTCAGTCTCGAGTTGTTAGTTATTTACTAAAATTATTTATTCAACAAATGCACTTATCAATATAAAAAGTACCCAGTAGCAGAAGCCGATTCTCAGACCTACTGAGTGCATATAAAATTAAATCAGTAAAGCCGTTTCGGAGGAGTACGGTAGTCGGTAACTAACATTGTGACACGAGAATTTTATATAGATGTACTAATATTATAAATGCGAAAGTTTGTATGTCTGTTATCTTTTCACGCTAGAATGGCTGAATCGTTTGAGATGAAATTTGGTACTAAGATACTTTGGGGAAAGGATATTATACAATAGTTTTTGTTGCGAGAAAATGTACGGTCTCCACAATTCCCCTTCATTTAGTCTTCTATATAACTTAAAAATATATATGTATAAGTATAGTATGTGTATAGGTACTTATCTATACTAATATTATAAAGCGGAAGAGTTTGTTTGTTTGTACGCGCTAATCTCAGGAACTACTGGTTCGATTTGAAAAATTCTTTCAGTGTTAGATAGCTCATTTATCGGGGAAGGCTAATGGCTATATTTTATTACGCTAAGACTAATAGGAGGGAAGAAATAAAGGAAAATGTGGAAAAACGGGGGGAAATAATTAGAAAGGGCTTATTTGAACGCGCTAATCTCAGGAACTACTGGTCGGATTTGAAAAATTCTTTCAGTTTTAGATAACCCATTTATCGAGAAAGGCTATAAGCTATATTTTATCGCGCTAAGACTAATAGGAGCGAAGAAATAGAGGAAAATGTGGAAAAGAACGGGGGAAATTATATGAAATTGCTTATTATCTTAGGAACTACTGGAGCAATTTTTATGTTATTTCATATTTGGCAAGCATGAAGAATAGGCTATTTTTGCGGAAAAATGTACGGTTGCGTGAAACTCCTAAATTACGCAAGCAAAGCCGCGCGGAACATCTTTATATAATAAAATCGTTGGAAAGTCAATTCTGTACATTTAATATTTTTGTACAATAAATAATACTTGGGATGTGATCTACTATGATAACGCGGACGAAGTCGCGGGCAACAGCTAGTATAGCATATTTGCGACAACGATTATTCCATACTAGCTGTTGCCCGCGACTTCGTTCGCGTTAGCATAGTAGATCACATCCCAAGTATTATTTATTGTACAAAAATATTCAATGTACAGAATTGACTTTCCTACAATTTTATTAAATATAAAGATGTTCCGCGCGGCTTCGCCCGCGTAATTTAGGAATTTCACGCAACCGTACATTTTTCCGCAAAAAATTGCCTATGTCCCTTCACGTGGTCTATTCTTCATGTTTGCTAAATAACATAAAAATTTTCTCCAGTAGTTTTTAAGATAATAAGCAATTTCATGTAATTTCCCCCGTTTTTTCCACATTTTCCTCTATTTCTTCGCTCCTATTAGTATTAGCGTGATAAAATATAGCCTATAGCTTTCCTCGATAAATGGGCTATCCAACAGTAAAATAATTTTTCAAATCGGACCAGTAATTCCTGAGATTAGGGTGTTCAAACAAACAAACAAACAAACTCTGCAGAATTATAATATTAGTATCTGACTATAGATAGCAGAAAATTTGCGCACATTGTGACGGAATGCATCGGGTCGGGTCGCATTTCTCGTACAAGTTTTATATATTACCTATCGCGTATTCGGTCGTAAAACTTGTACAAATAATACGTCTCGCCCCGATATTATTAATTTTATCTAATTACCTACTAATATAAATATATAAATAAAATAAATTAAACCCACCGGCACAGCCACCGGCCAAATTTTTAGGGCTTAGATATAGGTATCATTAGAACAAAACGTTTTCCTGGGTCATGCTCATGACTCATGACTCATGATTCATGGATGTGTAGGTATTAATAATGATAATAATATTGTAAAAACTAGATGACGCCCGCAACTCTGTTGCGCCAAAACTCGTTTATCGCGCGGGAACCGTACATTTTTTCGGGATAAAAAGTATTCTATATCAAAGGACAAAGACTCGGGACCAGACCTCAAAGTATCTCCATGCCAAATTTCAGCAAAATCGGTTCAGTGGTTTGGGCGTGAAGAAGTAATAACAGACAGACAAACAGACACACTTTTAAATTTATAATATTAATTGTTTGCAATTATATGGAATAGTTTATGAAGTATGGATCTTAAATAAGTTGAGTATGTACTTATAATAAAAAGTAAATATAATATATCCGGTAGGTAAGTATAACATGTCTGGTACTTGTTAGAACACAAGTCCTTAGTGTACTTAGCACGGGGCCAGACTGACGTGGTGTGAAGAGTCCTATGTAGATTTTTATTATTGTATTATTATTATTATATTATTTTAATATATTTTGTAGAATCTGTATTCTGTTCAGTTCAGTGACAAGATCGACGACAATACGCCCGCGCCTGTATTCCAAAATATAAGACAACCACTAAAACAACATTGTTCATGAAACAGAATATTATACTTCGCTGTTCGCAAATCGCAACACACGCACGGCTTGAATAACTTGATCAGAGTAAAATAATGAATGACGACGCACGCACACATATACTTACGCTGCCGTGCTGGGCGTCCGGGGTGCGCGGGGCGCGCGGGGAACAAACTCTGCAGAATTATAATATTAGTATCTGACTATAGATAGCAGAAAATTTGCGCACATTGTGACGGAATGCATCGGGTCGGGTCGCATAATACGTCTCGCCCCGATATTATTAATTTTATCTAATTACCTACTAATATAAATATATAAATAAAATAAATTAAACCCACCGGCACAGCCACCGGCCAAATTTTTAGGGCTTAGATATAGGTATCATTAGAACAAAACGTTTTCCTGGGTCATGCTCATGACTCATGACTCATGATTCATGGATGTGTAGGTATTAATAATGATAATAATATTGTAAAAACTAGATGACGCCCGCAACTCTGTTGCGCCAAAACTCGTTTATCGCGCGGGAACCGTACATTTTTTCGGGATAAAAAGTATTCTATATCAAAGGACAAAGACTCGGGACCAGACCTCAAAGTATCTCCATGCCAAATTTCAGCAAAATCGGTTCAGTGGTTTGGGCGTGAAGAAGTAATAACAGACAGACAAACAGACACACTTTTAAATTTATAATATTAATTGTTTGCAATTATATGGAATAGTTTATGAAGTATGGATCTTAAATAAGTTGAGTATGTACTTATAATAAAAAGTAAATATAATATATCCGGTAGGTAAGTATAACATGTCTGGTACTTGTTAGAACACAAGTCCTTAGTGTACTTAGCACGGGGCCAGACTGACGTGGTGTGAAGAGTCCTATGTAGATTTTTATTATTGTATTATTATTATTATATTATTTTAATATATTTTGTAGAATCTGTATTCTGTTCAGTTCAGTGACAAGATCGACGACAATACGCCCGCGCCTGTATTCCAAAATATAAGACAACCACTAAAACAACATTGTTCATGAAACAGAATATTATACTTCGCTGTTCGCAAATCGCAACACACGCACGGCTTGAATAACTTGATCAGAGTAAAATAATGAATGACGACGCACGCACACATATACTTACGCTGCCGTGCTGGGCGTCCGGGGTGCGCGGGGCGCGCGGGGCACGGGGTACCTCGCAATAGCGAGACAGCGATATATAAAACTTGTAGTGGCGCTAGTGTCGAATTTGATTTGAGCGGCCGCATAGCCCGAGCTCTTAAGGCTGTAAAGACGTCATACGCCTAATACTGGTCCAATCCGTTCTGTAGGGTTACCCTGGGACGCAAATATAAGACAACCACTAAAACAACATTGTTCATGAAACAGAATATTATACTTCGCTGTTCGCAAATCGCAACACACGCACGGCTTGAATAACTTGATCAGAGTAAAATAATGAATGACGACGCACGCACACATATACTTACGCTGCCGTGCTGGGCGTCCGGGGTGCGCGGGGCGCGCGGGGAACAAACTCTGCAGAATTATAATATTAGTATCTGACTATAGATAGCAGAAAATTTGCGCACATTGTGACGGAATGCATCGGGTCGGGTCGCATTTCTCGTACAAGTTTTATATATTACCTATCGCGTATTCGGTCGTAAAACTTGTACAAATAATACGTCTCGCCCCGATATTATTAATTTTATCTAATTACCTACTAATATAAATATATAAATAAAATAAATTAAACCCACCGGCACAGCCACCGGCCAAATTTTTAGGGCTTAGATATAGGTATCATTAGAACAAAACGTTTTCCTGGGTCATGCTCATGACTCATGACTCATGATTCATGGATGTGTAGGTATTAATAATGATAATAATATTGTAAAAACTAGATGACGCCCGCAACTCTGTTGCGCCAAAACTCGTTTATCGCGCGGGAACCGTACATTTTTTCGGGATAAAAAGTATTCTATATCAAAGGACAAAGACTCGGGACCAGACCTCAAAGTATCTCCATGCCAAATTTCAGCAAAATCGGTTCAGTGGTTTGGGCGTGAAGAAGTAATAACAGACAGACAAACAGACACACTTTTAAATTTATAATATTAATTGTTTGCAATTATATGGAATAGTTTATGAAGTATGGATCTTAAATAAGTTGAGTATGTACTTATAATAAAAAGTAAATATAATATATCCGGTAGGTAAGTATAACATGTCTGGTACTTGTTAGAACACAAGTCCTTAGTGTACTTAGCACGGGGCCAGACTGACGTGGTGTGAAGAGTCCTATGTAGATTTTTATTATTGTATTATTATTATTATATTATTTTAATATATTTTGTAGAATCTGTATTCTGTTCAGTTCAGTGACAAGATCGACGACAATACGCCCGCGCCTGTATTCCAAAATATAAGACAACCACTAAAACAACATTGTTCATGAAACAGAATATTATACTTCGCTGTTCGCAAATCGCAACACACGCACGGCTTGAATAACTTGATCAGAGTAAAATAATGAATGACGACGCACGCACACATATACTTACGCTGCCGTGCTGGGCGTCCGGGGTGCGCGGGGCGCGCGGGGCACGGGGTACCTCGCAATAGCGAGACAGCGATATATAAAACTTGTAGTGGCGCTAGTGTCGAATTTGATTTGAGCGGCCGCATAGCCCGAGCTCTTAAGGCTGTAAAGACGTCATACGCCTAATACTGGTCCAATCCGTTCTGTAGGGTTACCCTGGGACGCAAATTCCTCTGGCGTAATAATAAATAAAACAACCAATGAGTGTCAGCGAAAAGACGAAAATTTATTCCATTGAAATACATATACCAAATGTTGTCGGGTAAGCGATAGCGCGATCTAGAGGCCTAACAGCGACATCTGTTATCAAATCGCGGAACTAAATTTACTTACAAAATATTATGAAGTTTACAAATCTCAACAAAGGTAGTTGTCACGTTCAACTATCGTCGGTAAACCGGCTTTACAGACAACCGATTTTTTATTTACGCGTCAGTGACTGTTGACAAATCTACAGGGTGTAAAAAAACTAAATGATAAAACTTTAGGGTGTATATGTGTCACTTGTATAGAGTTCACTGCGAAAGTAGCAGCGCTGAAAGAGCATAATTTTTTGTGAGTTGTATGGGCAAGCACCCCAGCGTCATTATTTGCCCCTACAAAAGTTTAAAAAAGTTACTCTTTCCGCGCTGCTACTTTCACAGTGAAATCTATGCAGGGGACCCATACACACCTTAAAGTATTACCTACTTAGTGTTGTTACACCCTGTATAACCTAAAACATACTATTAGGTCGTTTTCACATTATCCGATCCGATATCGGTGTCGGACGCCGATCCGATATCGGGGGTAAGTAAGTATAAGTAAGACAGATACATATTTCATACATTTTACTTACCCTCGATATCGGATCGGCGTCCGACACCGATATCGATACCGATATCGGATCGGATAATGTGAAAACGCCCTTACTTACCGCAATAACGGATTGGCGTCCGACACCGATATCGGATCGGATAGTGTGGAAACGCCTTTACGGTAACTACTTCGTCTATGGTCCCACTCTATTGTCTATAACAGAGCCGCAGGTGCGTTCGATCTGCGCGCACGTCCGGCCGGAGCGGCAGGCGTTGCTGTTCTCTGCGACGTTCCCGCGGCGCGTGGAGCGGTTGGCGCGCGACGCGTTACACGACCCCGTCCGCGTGACGCACGGCGCTGCGGGCGAGGCGTCGCATCTCGTCACGCAGTATGTTAGGTGAGTATAAGTGCCGGTTTTAGCACTACCAGGACGAGACTTCTTCGGCGCTCAAGATGCTGGTATTGATGAAAAAATTGGCACCCTTTTGTTTTTATCCGGCGGTCGCTCAGTGACAATCTGGAAAAATCTTAAAGGCCTGATAGACGTACGAACTTAAAGTACGCGGGTTTTAAGTTCGCGAACTTACTCGGCTCGCGTCGGTGACACACGAGAATCGCTCACACTGGATTACCATGCCTCCGCCCCAGGCTCGCGGCTCGCGGCGCGCGGTTTGCCGCTCGCGGCTCTTTGCTGACACACAGGCGATTGTGATCGTCGAGCCATAAGTCCGCGTACTAACTCGCACGTGTGTCACCCCCTTGAGTATTAGGGCCTGTTTCACCACTTTCTGATAAGTGCCGGATAGGCTATCCACCACTTTACTTGACAAATATAGTTTGGAGAATCTGTCAAAAAGTTGTGGATAGCCTATCCGGCACTTTATCACGAAGTGGTGAAACAGGCCCTTATTGATGTAAAAGTCCGTAGCATTAATGTTATTGAAACCATCTTCTTAATCCATTAATTCCCAAGCGGCAGCCGGCTGCCGCATAACAATTGAAAATCTATTATGTCTGCGATACCCACGATGGAGGTGTTAAAGACTAGTTTCCATTAATTTATAATCTTATTTTTTATATGTTGACGGTTACTAAGTTAATTATGATTTTTTTCAGGATATTCAACAAGCCAGAAGAAAAATGGTCGTGGTTGTTAAAAAATTTAGTGGAATTCTTATCAGCTGGAAGTGTTCTTATATTCGTCACTAAAAAGGTAAAATTGTGTTATGTAAGAGAAAGTCTTATAAAATACGTTTAAATGCGTTCCACCGGAGCTGAATTGCGAGGAATGTGTTTTTGAGAACTAATAGAGTCGCTTCATTTGCCTGACCTCGCTTAGCTCATAGTTAATTTGATCTTTAAAACATAATCCTCACAACATAGATCCAATGGAAATGTGGCCTAAGCCCTCCTGTATCAATCTTTACAATATAATTATTCAACAAATAACGGCAAATCTCAACTCTTTAACTTGTATTTTTTGGATGTGTAATGTGTAATGTGGTGTTACGCCCCCCCTCTCCCTCCCTTCTATGACGTAATAGAATGCCACATTGCAGCTAGACGCGGAGCAAACAGCGGCGAACCTGGGGGTTCAGCAATACGACGCGCTCTTACTGCACGGTGACATGGAGCAGGCGGACCGGAATAAAGTCATCACGGCGTTCAAGCGACAGGAGTCCAACATATTGGTGGCAACAGACGTCGCGGCGCGTGGTTTAGGTGAGATCATGATGAATGACGATTTACGCGTTTAAATACCGACTTCTATGTGATCAACACGAAACATATTTGTAGCCAAGAGTGCTAGAAGACCAGTGACGACCACATCACATTAGGTGCAATTCCATTAGATAATCTGACATTAAGGTTGAAGGCAGGATTTTTACGGTTCAAACGCATTCCAGGCTTGTCTCGTACGAAATGGCAGATATTATAGTTCGAGATTGTGGTGTTTAGAAATTCCGTGTTTAATTCTATAATTAATTTGTGTTCATTATCGATTTAGGTAACTGAGTAATTGTAAATTGTAATAAAAACATTAAGTACATTTTATCAAAGTTCTTTAAAATAGAATTTATATTATCAGCGATAAAACTATCCCTCAGATATCCCCCACATCCGCACCGTGATAAACTATAGCGTGGCGCGCGACGCGGACACGCACACGCACCGCGTGGGACGCACGGGGCGAGCGGGCGTGCGCGGCGCCGCCCACACGCTGCTGCTGCGACACGCCGACCGCGAGTTCGCCGGACACCTCGTGCGGAACCTCGAGGGCGCCATGCAGGTACACACACACATAACACACGCACACGCACCGCGTGGGACGCACGGGGCGAGCGTACACGCGCACGTATTCGCGCACGTACTCGCGCACGTACACGCGCACGCACACGTACACGTAAACATACATGCATACGCACATATACTCGCATCACTTAAGGGGGCGACTAACCCAAAATTTTCGATTTTATAATTCATTTTTATACTTGAAAAAAGGCCCTGAATTGTTTCATTTTCTAAAATTAGATACTACATTATATTTCCAAGAATTCGAGCTGTGCAAAAACACGATATCTTAAAATTTTCTCGATAGAAAAAAATCACAAAGATGCATCTAATTTTCACGAATTTTTCATTTATTGGCATAACCGTGCATTGAACTAAGTTAATATTTTAAAACATTGTGTAAAATTCTATCATTGAGAAACCGACCTAGCGAATTTTTGAAATGTTGTATATTTATCGAGTTATTGAGAAAAAACTAATTTGGCGATGAATCCGCGTCGTCCTTTTTCACCTGCCATATGAAAGACGGGCGTGAGTGTGAAGAGAGAAGGACGATGTTTGATTTTTTCTGTTATTCCGCTCCGACCAACTAAACGGATCAACTAGAAACTACACAACTATTTTTCTTCCGAACGGCTCAACTATTTAGTTGGTCGGTTAGGAAACTAAATGATCAACTAGTTTTCTTCCGAACGGCTCAACTTTTTGATAATTGATAAACATACTTAAGGGTGTCACACACAGAGCAGGTAATGTAAGGTCTACCTACCACGATCTGATGGCAAGTTTTGACAGCTGATTTTCAAAAAATATTCTTGATCATTGGAGATTTTTTTATATTTGCATGTATCAGCCACTATAAGGAAAAAAAAGGATCAAAATGTTTTATTCTAACTGCCCCGGTATTGCTAGAGTCAATTTCTTTTCTCACTTTTTTCGATCAGATTCTGGTAGACCTATATATATATTACTAGACATTCCGCGCGGCTTCGCCCGCGTAAATTAGATATTTCACAGACAAATTAGTCCAAAAAAAGCCAAGCCAATAGCCTTCCTCAATAAATCTAACACTGAAAGATTTTTTCAAATCGGGCCAGTAGTTCCTGAGATTAACGCGTTCAAGTTAGCCCAGGTTTCAAATAATTTTCCCCTTTTTTTCCACATTTTCCTCTATTTCTTCGCTCCTATTAGTCTTAGCGTGATAAAATATAGCCTATAGTCTTCCTCGATAAATGGGCTATCCTAACACTGAAAGAATCATCGAAATCCGTTGCGTAGTTTTAAAGATTAAAGGGAACAAAGGGACATGAGGGAAAAAAAGCGACTTTGTTTTATATTATGTACTAGCGACCCGCCCCGGCGTCGCACGGGTATAAAATAACCACTGAAAAAATGATTAAAATCGATAGCCTATCACGATCCTTCATGTGGTCTACTTCTTATCTGTGCCAAATAACATAAAAATTGCTCCAGTAGTTCGCGAGATAAACCCTTTCAAATAATTTCCCCCGTTTTTTCCACATTCTCCTATTAGTCTTAGCGTAATAAAATATAGCCTATAGCCTTCCTCAATAAATGTTCTGAAAGAATTTTTCAAATCGGACCAGTAGTTCTTGAGATTAGCGCGTTCAAGTTAGCCCTTTCCAATAATTTTCCCCGTTTTTTCCACATTTTCCTCTATTTCTTCGCTTCTATTATAATAAAAGTGACTTTGTTTTATAATAAGTATAGAGTATAGATAATATGTTACGCTCAAAGACCGAAAACGCTCAGTGAGCGAAAAAAAGGCTCACAACGCGTTGTGGTCATAGTGAAACGGCCAAGACGCGAAATTCGCGTCGTGGCCCTAATGAAAACGGCCACGACGCGTTCTGAAACCAGGCCAGTTACGCAGGAGTAATTTTATAGTGCCCAAGTGTGTGCGCAATACACAAAAGAACTCTAGTTTTAATGAAAACAGAAACCAGGCCAGTTACGCAGGAGTAATTTTATAGTGCCCAAGTGTGTGCGCAGTACACAAAAGCACTCTGGTTTCAATGAAACCAGGCCAGTTAAGCAGGAGTAATTTTTATAGTGCTCTTGTGTATTGCGCACACACTTAGGCACTATAAAATAACTCCTGCGTAACTGGCCTGGTTTCGCGAAATTCGCGTCGTGGCCGTTTCACTGTGACCACAATAGTCTGAGTAACAAGTGCCATTTTCCTCAAAACCTGATCTAACGCACCGAAAATTATGATTTTGGTTTCATTCGATTCGGAATAGCATCTAGAACATTCTATCAAAATTCCAAGAGGGGCTGAAAAAAATGCAAAAGTTATAAACAATTAAGTAAACATAAAAATAAGGGTTTAGTTTTTTTTTATATTTCGAAAACTATTTGAGATAACCAAAATTTGAAAATAGATCCTTAAAGAGCAGGAAATTTCCTAAAAAATCCTAGATCCTGGAACCTTATCAATAATCCATATAACTTTAATTGAGCGGCGAAAGTAACGGTAAAAACGCGTAGTTCGGGTTTCGCGTGAATTGCCGCAATCTGCCACGTGAACTAAAAATATATTTTACTGATTAAATATTAATATAAGGAAAAAAAAAAATGGGTACTAAGTAGACATATCAATCAACAATAATCCGTCAACAAAAATAAATTATCACAATTTGTTTAATTGTTATGCTTTTGTTAATTTGTTAATAGTCACTATTTTAATATTAACATAAAAACGCTGACTATTTCAAAACAAGAAATCTAGAAATTTTTATTATTATTTTGAGCTAATCTTAAAAGGGCTTAGAAGAGATACCCGTTGGAAAAATTCACTAATTTTGATTTTTCAATTTTTTATGAACAATCAAAGGCATTCATGAAATTTTTATGTAAATATAGCAATTAGGGTTTTTTCATCAATAAAAATGATTATTTAAATTTTATTAGTTATAAATAAAAAAATATACATTGTTATCTGGCTTCTAACAATAACAAAACAAAATAGTAACAATAATTGGATATAAAAGTACCGTAATTGCTTTATTTACATGAATAATTTTGGAATGACTTTGAATGTTAATAAAAAGTGAAAAATAAAAAAAATTGAATTTTTTCAACGGGGATCTCTTATAAGGCCTTTTAAGATTAGCTCAAAAGAATAATAAAAAAATCTGGATTTCTTGTTTTGAAATAATCAGCGTTTTATGTTAACATTAAAATGGTGTCTATTAACAAATCAAGAAAAGCATATTAATTAAACAAATTGTGATAATTGATTTTTGTTAACGGATTATTGTTTATTGATATGTCTACTTAGTACCCAATTTTTTTTATTCCTTAATATTAATATTTAATCACTTAAAATATTTTTTTAGTTCACGTAGCAGATTGCGGCAAATCACGCGAAACCCGAACCACGCGGTTTTATCGCTACTTTCGCCGCTCAATTACAGCTATAAGGATTATTGGCAAGGTTCCAGGATGTAAGATTTTTTTTAGGAAATTTCCTGCACTTTAATGATCCATTTTCAAATTTTGATTATCTCAAATAGTTTTTGAAATATTAAAAAAAAACCAAACCCTTCTTTTTATGTTTACTTAACTGTTTATAACTTTTGCATTTTTTTTCAGTCCCTCTTGGAATTTTAATAGAATGTTTTAGATGGTATTCCGAATCGAATGAGACCAAAATCATAATTTTCGGTTAATGAGACCAGGTTTTGACGAAAATGGCACTTGTTAACCAGAGTACAACGCGTTGTGAGCCTTTTTTTCGCTCACTGAGCGTTTTCGGTCTTTGAGCGTAACATATAGATAACAACTAGGAATTATATTAGTCTTTTTAATTTTCTCTATTTTGTTTAAGTAAATGTTTCTGGATTTATTAAACATAATTATTAATAATCTGCTCTGTGTTTTCTCTGGTAGGAACTATGCTACTTAGGGCTGATTTTTCAATCTTGTGATAAATAATTTTAACTGAGGAATAAATATTATGATGCTTTGACAGATTTTGTATGAAAAAAATGACAGTGTCAAAATAAGTTAAAAGTTATCCGACGATTGGAAAATCTGCTAGTTGTTCAGTTCGGAATGTAAAGCGGTTTATTATGATCAACTTTTGAGTAGTTGGACCGGTGGGAAGAATCGTACTCGTAATCGTACTGAGTTCCGATCGGAACAACTAGTTGATCCGTTTAGTTGGTCGGAGCGGAATAACAGGATTTTTTGGGTTAGTCGCCCTCTTAAACATACGCTACCTTTTAAATTCAACGTAACAATTAAACGTAATTTAATAAAAATGCGATAACTTAATATCCGGTACATGGAAGCGTAGCAAAATCTTTCATCATTAGATCTCCATTTCAACTGATCTACCTTAATCCACCACACATCTGGTGTATGTCTAAAAACTAAACTGTTGTTCAGGACGTGCCGGAGGAGCTGATGCAGCTGGCGATGCAGTCGTCGTGGTTCCGCAAGTCGCGCTTCAAGAAGGGCAAGGGCAAGAACCTCAACATCGGCGGCTGCGGTCTCGGGTAAATACTTTTTTATTTTTATTTTGATGCATGCAATTGTGCAACAAAAATAAAAACAATAATTATTTTTTGTTCAACGAAAAATAAAAAATATGAAAATGATTAAGTCACACAGTTATACTATTGGATCCGACCGTAAAATCCTGCATGAATCGTTTTTTTCGATCAAATATATTTTTAAATAATCTTTAGAACGTATAGAATGGATTTATGTTGGGTTGCCTTGTCAAAAGTAGCCGCAAGTACCTCTAATTGAGCAAAATGAAATGCTCGCCGAGATGCACCTCTTCACTTCAGAGAGGAGGTCACTCTTCGGTGAGTCGCCGACATGGGAGGAGCTCTTGCGGGTGCGGAAGCTGGGGCAGGAGTGGCTGCTTCGAAGGTGGGGTGAGGTTCTGGCGCAGGCCCAGTACGGTCAACGTACTGCTCAGGCTCTGCGTCCAGTTCTTGCGGCGTGGATGCGTCGCAAAAGAAAACCCCTCACATTCCGCCTTACACAGGTACTCACCGGACACGGTTGTTTCGGTGCGTGCCTGTGTAAGATCGCCAGGAGAGAGCCAACGCCGGCCTGCCACGACTGTGGCGCTGCGGAGGACACGGCCCAGCACACCCTCGAGGTGTGCGATCGTTGGGCCGTACAGCGCCACGATCTGGTGGCAGTGCTAGGCGGGGACCTCTCGCTCCCGAGCATGGTGCGCTGCATGCTCGAGAGCGATGAGGCCTGGCAGGCGGCGGTCTCTTTCTGCGAATTTGTTATATCGCAGAAAGAGGCCACGGAGCGGGACAGAGAGAACGATCCCTCTCCGCTCCGCCGGCGTAGGACGGGAGTGCGGAGGCGACGCTATGCGAACCTCCTAACTCTCGTCTAACGGGGCTCCGGGTCAGGATGGGAACCTGCCCGGCTTTGTTAGTCCCGGCGCCGAGGAGAACGCTTTAGTTTGCCTAAGCGTTCGAAGTGCGAAGTCCGGTCCCGAGGTAGACCGGCCGGTCGTGGAGGGAGTCTCGTGTTTATTAGATCCGGGACATCCCTCCGTTATACGGCTGAAGGCGAACCGCAGGTGGTTTTAGTGAGTAGGAGTCTCACATACCCTCGGGGTACCCCAACCCGGGGCACCCATGATGGGTTTCCCCTGCGTAATAAAAAAAAAAAAACAAAAAAAAAGTACCTCTAATTAAGTTTAATGTTCATGAGATAAATGCATAAATTTGCATGTATCTTTTTTTTCAATAAATTTTACATCATTTGAAAGAAAATGACGAGACAAAATAAGGTATAAATGGTTGCCAGCTCTAAGTCGGCCGCAACCTAGGGTTTTTTTTTATTAAATAAGGGGGCAAACGAGCAAACGGGTCACCTGATGGTAAGCAACTACCGTCGCCCATGGACACTCGCAACATCAGAAGAGCTGCAGGTGCGTTGCCGGCCTTTTAAGAGGGAATACGCTCTTTTCTTGAAGGTTTGCAGGTCGTATAGGTCCGGAAATACTGCTGGTGACAGTTCGTTCCAGAGTTTTACAGTGCGCGGCAGAAAGTTACGCGAAAAACGCACTGTGGAAGACTGCCACACATCAAGGTGATGAGGATGGTATGTTTTTCGCGTGGGACGATGGCGAAAAGTTGCAGGTGGTATGATTCCGAACAATTCCTCAGAGCACTCCCCGTGATACAACCGATAGAGGATGCAGAGTGAAGCTACATCTCGGCGTAATTCCAAGGGGTCTAAGCTGTTTGAAACACTATGGCAGTCAACAATTCGAGCGGCCCTTCGTTGGATACGATCCAGAGGGAGCAGTTGGTATTTTGGCGCCCCTGCCCAGAGATGAGAACAATATTCCATATGAGGCCGAACCTGCGCCTTGTAGAGTTGTAGGCGTTGGTCCGGACTGAAGTACTGTCTCGCTCTGTTAAGAACACCAAGCTTCTTCGAGGCTAGTTTGGCCTTACCCTCTAGATGATATCGGAACTGGACTTCGCTCGATATGTTGACGCCAAGTATCTCAATGCTAGGGGAGATGGTTAAAGATGTGCCCTCGGAACGAGGATATACGACCATTGGTGACTTTTTAGTGGTGAACGCGCAGACTTGTGTCTTGGCGGGGTTGAATTGGACCAAGTTACGTCTACCCCATTCTGAGACCTTCTCCAATGAATTCTCCACCTTAGACACAAGTTCGTTTCGACTCTCAGTGACATTTTGCCGAGAAATATTGGGGGAGCCGGTATATACAGCATCACCTGTACTGTCATCCGCATAGCAATGAATGCCGCTGGTCTGCAACATGTCATTGATATGCAGTAAGAATAGAGTAGGCGATAGCACGCAGCCCAGAGGCACACCAGCATCAACAGACTGAGTTTCCGAGCATTCGCCGTCAACTACGATCTTTATGCTTCTGTCTGCTAAGAAACCAGTGACCCACTTACATAATTTCTCGGGCAGCCCGTATGATGGAAGTAGGGAATGCAATCCCGCAAGAGAATTTCAATCCCAGTATTTGCGGGATTGAACCATCACAATCCCGCTGGATCCCGGTATTTGCGGGATCCCGCTGGGTGGACATAAACTTTTAAAATAAATCGTTACAATGACTTTACTTGATAGACCCCGTTTTATTTTTAGAATCTCAAATAAAACAAACTTTGTCGGACACTTTTTTCAAGGGTTTATGAACACCTCCATACTTCAGGCTTTATAAAAAATTAAAGAAAAACAAATCATTTTTTTGGAAATGGCTTCGTAATAATAATAATTAAAGGTAACTAAAAAACTCGCTTATTTATTTTCATCTTTTAACAAAATTTTTTTCGAAATATGTATAGGTAAAAATCGTGCCCAAAGATTCCTAAACGGTTCCTGATATTCGACACAAGGTAGTCAGCAGCTGGAAAAGCTCGCTCAGCATCCACGCTGGTTGGTTCAATTGTCATTTAATCCTTCAGGCCCCGCGCGAGCACCGGTGATCGCGAGAACAAAAGCATACAATGGGAATTCCTAGAACCTCCGATCGAAAGATTAAAGTGAATTATAGGTGAATTGAAGGTAAATTGTTTAGCGGGCTGTCTGTAGCCAGTTCACGCACCCCCGCGCGCAAAGTTACACGAATGAATCACATTTTGTAATCCCGCCAGTCCCGCGGGATCCCGCAAAATTTTCGACCGGGATTAGTCCCGCAAAATGCATGCGGGATCCCGGTATTTCGGTATCCCGGTATCCCGGTATTGCCTTCCCTAGATGGAAGCTTTGATAGCAGCGCTTTATGCCAAACCCGATCAAAGGCCTTCGCAATGTCCAAACTAACACCCAATGCCTCTCCCTTCGACTCAATAGGCTACTTGACCTATATTCAATTTCATTGAACAAATGCATATTTCTAGTAGAACTTGGCCTAGGAAACCATATTTCACCCTTATCATCAAATAAAAGCTTATGATCGATAAATAAAGTCGATTTGAAAATATGATTTTATGAAAATAGGATTTGTACTGACGAAAACGCCTTTGCGGCACTTCCGATTTGGATGTGACGTCATCCTCATAGTAATTTAATATCTTTTATTTATCGCGCTCGTTATATGTAAGTTTATCTGTACATAAATAATAAGAATAAGCCTAGAAATATTTGTAAAATATATTTTCTTGAATAATTCGCTTAAAACATCAGTTTTATATATTATCTCCATTTATTGTAGACGGGAAATGAAATGGCCAAAACTTTTCTCCGAAAGTTTTCAACATTACAAATGATTTCTAATTTCTTATTTAATTCTTTTATAATTTTTGGGCACTTTTAGACTCGTACATTTAGCACATAAAAAAATGTTCAATAAAGAGAGTTTAAAATACAAAGCGTATGACGTCACACTATGGCGGACAGTGTTTTCGGCGCCATTTAAGAGGCGTATTTAAAAAAAACATTTTTATGGGTTTCTACTGTGTAAAATATTAAAATATTAGTTTTTTTTGTGTAAATGAATGATTAAGAAGCGATTAGCATGAAGAAAAAAAGTAGGTCAAGTATCCTATTGCCTGAGCCCAACGATGAGTCAGGTACGCCAAGAGATCACCAGCCGAGCGAACCTTACGGAACCCGTATTGTTTGTCGCTTAGTAATCCCTGGCCGTCCAAGTATCGAAGAAGCTGGCTATTGATAATGGATTCCATTATCTTCGAGAAGAGAGAGGTTATAGCGATTGGTCTGTAGTTGGAAGGATTTGAGCGATCACCTTTTTTGGGGATCGGGTGCACCAAGGCTGTCTTCCAGGAAGCCGGGACGATGCCAGTGGAATAGGAGAGCCGAAAAAGACGCGTCAAGACCGGAGCCAACTCTGGAGCACACTTTTTCAACACAATAGGCGGGATTCCGTCAGGCCCACTCGACTTTTGGATATCAAGGGAACGGAGGGCTTTTCGCACTGAGCGCTAATGAAACCGAATATCCGACATGATGCTCGTGCATCGCGGTATGGTCGGCGGTTTCTGCCCCCCGTCATTCAGGGTCGAGTTTGACGCAAAGAGCTTGCCCAGAAGGTCGGCTTTGTCTTTTGCGTCCTGGGCCAACGATCCATTTCCTACGTGTAGGGATGGTAGGGTTGGCTTGCAGAAATTTCCTTCAATAGCTTTGGCCAGAGATCAGAATGCACGGGTTCCCGAGGGCCTCCCCTCAAGTCTCTTACCAATTCTATTGACGTGCTGTTGCTTTGCCCGAGTAATCTCTTTCTTGAGGGACCTAGAGGCAAGGTTGTACTCCTTTTTATATGTGCTGGTATTTAAATCCCGAGCAGACACTGCGATGGCCCAGGATTGGTAAGCCTCCTGCTTCCGGCGAGAAGCTTTTTTGGGGGATGAACCATACCGGGGACGAAATCTGCCGCCAGTTGGCACTACAGAGGACGGAATGAAAAGTTCCATCCCCTGCATCACCACATCGGCAACAGAGTTGGCAGTGTTGTCGGGATCATCCGGCGAGAAGCACACGTGCCCCCAAGGATAGGATGCAAAAAACGACCGCATCCCATCCCAGTCTGCTGACTTGTAGTGCCACACACGACGGTATTTAACAGCACGCTGTCTTAACACCGTCGTAAGTGGTACAGAACTCCTGACAAGGCAATGATCCGATGAACCAAGTGGTGCGGTTACGGATATTTGGTAGCCGTCAGGATTTGAATTCAGCAGGAGGTCCAACAAGGAAGGATTTTGACCATCCACATCTGGGATTCGCGTAGGCGTAGTAACCAGTTGTGTCAAGTCGTTCGCAAGGGCAAAGTTGCAGACAGATCTCCCCGCATGATCAGTTTTACTGGAATTCAGCCAGTCGGCCTGGTGGGCATTAAAGTCGCCAAGTATTATGATCTCTGCGGATGGGATCTACTGCTGCACAAAATCTGAAGCAGCTTGCAAGTGCTCGAAGAGTCGGTCCGTCTCGGGGTCACCACTATGGGACCTGTATAGGCACGCATAGACGCGAGGGTGGTCGTCGCAATCTATGCGGAGCCATAAGATCGACAGGTCCATGACCTCAAGATTGCTGAGGCGGCGAGAGCTGATATCATCTCTGATGTACACACACACTCCAGCTTTGGGTAGAAAGGAGTGCACGAGATAATACCCTGGGTGGGAAAGGTATGATGTGTCACTCGGAGATGATATCTGCGTCTCGGTTAAAAAGAGCAAAGCCGGCTTTACCGTCTCCAGGTGGTAATGGACGGCATTAAGGTTGGAGTGTAATCGAGGGGGGTGCCTTTGTGTTTTTGCTCTTGCCCCGAGCAGATTGGAGCGCAGTTTTGCCCTCCCCAGAATACGAGGGGCAGCCTGGATGTCCACGTTCAGTTCCAGGGGTTCCTGAGCATGGACGTCCAGAGAGGGATTCTCCAACGCAGTTGGTACCCTCCTGGGGTAACAAATTGTTTTTCAACTGCGGCATTTCTAGGGGGGTAGGGGATTGGGCCACCGGTAAACTCACTCACTCGGCGAAACACAGCGCAAGTGCTATTTCACGCCGGTTTTCTGTGAGGCCGTGGTATTTCTCCGGTCGAGCCGGCCCATTCGTGCCGAAGCATGGCTCTCCCCCGGACATTGGTTGCCAGCCCGTAAACAGACATAGTTCTTGATCAAAATTTAAACATCGATTTTTTAAATAATTTTGATACAAAATTAAAGTTTTATGCATTTTGTACATGAATATCCATGGTTGCCAGTTGCACGATAGCCGCAAACTGGGGTTGCCATCACTTTTGTATATGACAAATGTTCAGGCCTACAATTATTATGCTTGGCAGGATTTGAGGACGTCGAGAACCCGCAAGATTGCTATTTTTATTTAACAGGCGTTTTTATTTTTATGCGTAATGTCCTGTCATTTCTCAATGTCATTCCTTCTTAGTTCTTACTTTTCTATTGAATACACGCAAGTTTGTATTACGGGCTTTCATTTTGCTCAATTAGAGGTACTTGCGGCTACTTTTAACAAGGCAACCCAACATTAATCCATTCTATACGTTCTAAAGATTATTTTAAAATATATTTGGTCGAAAAAAACGATTCATGCAGGATTTTACGGTCGGATCTTAGGATATTAAAGCATAATGAAAATAATGAGGCACAGAATTTTAAAAAATATTTTGATATTTAATATTATGAAATTTTGTGGAATTTCCCCGTTTGGACTTTAGCACACAAGTACTTATCGTACGCGTCAGCATTCTTACACCTGTGTGAGTGTCATACCCACACTACTATAATCAGGCTTCCATATTAATTTCAGGTACAAAGAGCGTCCCGGTCTACCGGCGCCGACGGAGGAGGTGACCATGGCGGGGGCGGGGGCGGCGCCGGGGGGCGGGCCCGCCACGGACCGCCTCGCCTCGCTGCGGCAGGCCTTCCGAGTGCAGTATAATCAGGTACAGTGATTCTTTTAACCGACTTTAAAAAATAAGACGTGACGTGATCACTCGTGATGATGATGATCACTTTGTTTTGTTACAACTTGTATATTTACTCTTTTATACATAAAAAGCGGATATATTATAGTCGACGTGTTTTTTATATAAGAATATTTTTAGATGCTAGAAAAAGATAGAAATAGGCCATGCTGCATGCACTATGAATGAATGAATGAATGAAAATCCTTTATTGCACCAAAACAACCATGAAATATTATAGCTTGTCTATGGCTGACTTGTTTTTATTTGCATTTTTCTTTCTGTGGAAACTTTTAATTGGCCTTCTTGTACTGTATATTTAGATTCTATGTGTATGTTAGCTGTAAGTTTTCCAAAAATTAATAAAATAAAATAAAAATAAAATATTACAGAACTTATGAACTATTGAGTAAAAAGTACAAAAGGCGGTCTTATCGCTACAAGAGGTTTCTTCCAGACAACCTATATAATTATAATATTATAGTGACAGTAGTAATAAATGGTAGGTGACTACATAGACAGCTAAGAGTGACTTTTTCCAACATATAAGTATATTACAAATACATACAATATACATACATATATACAATATACAATTATACATACATATTAAAGAATATATACAAATCATTATAAATACATACAGACATAAATGGGTAATTATCAAGAATTTTCGAAATTCGGTGATCTTAAAATTACAAAAAATATTGAAATAATTTGATACTTGTTATGTGAATTTTTGATAGTACTAATGTTATAATAATTTAATTATGTGGTGGTCCCCCATAATTATCACTTCATTGAATTTATCTATACAATCCACCATTAAATTTGATGAGGGAATGATGGTGAGGGAATGACGAATTTTAACTAAAACTACAAAAACACTGGCACATAACCTTAATTTACTTGTTCCATTTCGGATATACATTTTACTCCCAAAACGCATTAAAAAGACAAATTATCTACATATATACTAAAATGCTTAATACATACATGTGACGTGAGGTAATGATCGCCATAAATGTAACTCTTAATATTTTTTTACATAATGTGTTGTTTCCCAAACTTACCTACCGTTGAGGAGAATTCGCCATTTTGAATCATTTGAGAGTGTTGCCAGGTAATAAAAACTTAAGGATGCGTTCCTGAATATCGTTCGACACGTTCAGAAATCAAATATTCGTAATAGGGTGAGGGACTGATTTTATTTGGCGGGACATATTTAAAATCAAATCATTGTTTTTATAAGTTCTTCGTAGTTAGATGGAAGTTTTTATAGACAACAACAAACATCTTTCTAACGTATTAGCATAATTTAATTATAAAGAATATTGATATATTTGAGATGAATAGGCATTTTAGTAATGTTTTTGTACTGTGGGACAAGGTGAGGGAATGACTTTAACGGTAACAAAGTAGCCATATCTTTTTTTCTTTAGAGGTAATACGTTTTATTTTTCAACAACATTAGTATAGACCGCGTACATTGAAATAAAAAAAAAGACTTACATAGTTAATGCATATGACTCAGAACCAATGACTCGGGACTAAAGTTTCGAAATTTGATAAGAAATACCCAAATAAATGGAAATAAAACAATATATCGATTATAATCAGTTATTGTGGATTAATAATTGTGACAAAAAATGTTCCTTGACCCCGTTTTTGAAAAACGTACGAGGACTGAGCACGTCTCAAAGATGTGGGTAATATATACAACATACATGCAATACATAGTAAATGTGGGTTTCAGTTCACGGCGTCAACGGACCACTCGTGGGAGCAGACGCGGCCGGTGCTGCAGCCCGGCGTCAACGCGCCTGCCGCAGACCCCGCCCCCGAACACGCCCCCGCGGCGGACAAGCCCGAGCGCACGCGCAAGAGCGGCAAGAAGAGCCGATGGGAGTAACAAGATAACTAGGGAGTTGGGTCGGCGCTGCACACAAATCACAAAAGAACTAACCAGTAAGCCGAATTCAAACAAACTGACGAATCGGCGTGGGCACCGCTGTTAGTATGCTACGAACGGATGAGCAACGTATTGCCAAGGCGTGCGCCGGCCGATATGACATACTACGTCGAACGAGAACTTTTCTAAGTCGGCCTACTGGGTCGCTCTGTCTATTGTGCTAATAGTACAGGAGGGGAAGAGGGGATTTCGGGAGTAGCTCGAGCGTGTCAGATTAAGCTTGTATAGGCTTCCGACATGTGTCTAGTGATCATGGTATAGAAATCAGATTTCTCACGTGGTGGGTTTAAAAAAAATTTTTTTTGAGTATTGAAATGTCATCCGATATGTCAGATTAAGATAGGGGATGTTTAGTATACCCCAAAGAAGCTTCCATAAAAAGCACTGACGATTCAAAGGTTAGGTAAGCCTGTAGGGACATTTTAAAATATAATAATATAAAGCTTCATATTTCCCTATCTAAGCTTCGCAGATATTTTATTTTGCACTAAACTAAATGATTTAGTCCTTGTTGTCTAAAATATAATAATGACTGACCGAAATAAGCAATTTTTTGAATATATTTTCTTTTTCAAAACTTTAAAATGGCCGCAGTTTCTGAACCCACCGCTAAAATAAAAAACGCTCTTATTATTTTTTTATCAGTTTTACCTAATGTAAAAAACCTACTAGGTCTCCATGACGCTCGAGTGACTACAAAATTAGCACCTTTACCTCCCCTACTATAACATGGAGGCCAAAGGCTTTTCATATACGAAGAAACAGTGACAGATTAACAAAGCTGTTTTGTCGGTCTATACTTTTGAATTTTAACTGCGTCTACAAGGTGTACTGGCGAAGTTATTTTATAGGCGGCGCAAAACATTAAGATCGCTCGACGAAACCGGAGAGAGAAATTGCGTTATACAATATCCGCCAATAACGTGTCAGTCTGATTGCGATCCACCAATAACGACCCCCGTCTCATATTTCTACCAATAGCGAGTCCCCGCTCACTCCCCGCCTTACCAAAGAGACCTATCATCGACCACTGCTCATTTTTTTTTCATTTCTGTCGAGTAATCTTAAAATTTCACGCGGCCAATACAAGCTGGATACTTGTCTTCGGTATTTACTAGTGGTTCAAACTTACAAGATAACTGTAAGGGTGAGTTTGCATGAAGACGCGTCATATTGTTTCATTTTCTGCCTCGACCTGAGACGATCGCTGGTGCATACAATTGCCTTCAACAAAGTATTTGTTAACTTGAAAACATTTGTAAGATTAAGATCATTTGAGCTCGTCAAGTGTTTTTTCTTTATTTAAGACTGGCAAACAAAAAGGCCTGCGTTTGAAATGTGTGGACACAGTAGTAAATAAGTAAAAATTAAAAGATACAATACATTAATATTTGCTCATAAAGCGTATGAAAGATCGCACACACTTATACAAATGTACAAAATGTACGATAGCTTCTCAGATAAAGTCCGGTCATTGAACAAAGAGAAATTTTTATGGAGGTCTACTTGCCTCTTTTACCAGTGCGTGAATATATCGTTGTCCTTTTCGCACGGGTCGTAAAAACCGAGATAGCAATATTTTCGTGAGTGAAAGAGACATGTAGCGTTTGGTCTATCTTTTACCCTGTTCAATGCCCAGACCAGATTTAGTTTGTTGATAAAATTATAATGTAAAGAATTATACTAGCGGAATTGTGTACCAAAATAATATTACTCTGGTAGTAAAGAAGATATTTTTAGTAATAATAAAATATATTGTTCTATGTATTGAAATATAAAAACGCATCGCCAAATTATTATTGAAAATTAACACAGAAACTAAACATGTTACAGGAAAATGGCAAGGAATAAAAATATGTTTAGTTTTTTGTCTTGTAAATTATGACGTAATACAAAATAAAAAAATGTTAAGGTAATGACGGTTTTTTTGGTCCATTTATTTTAAAACTCTTTGAACAATGTTTTAAAATATTTCTTAGTAACTGACTGCAGCCAACAGATGTCTTGTGTTTGATATAACAGATAAGTATAATGTGTTTTCTGTACATAATGTTAATAAATAATTATGCAAGTATACGACGTTTTTTATTAACAAGAGATTTGATTCCTCGAGTTGATTCCAGTTGTTCTTAGTAATTATTTGAGTTGATTTTAGTTTTACTTTCCCTGGCTCGAGTTCGGGTTGGGACCTGGGGGTAAATAAAAGAGAGAAAGACGACTGTGAGTCAGTGGTAGAGCGCGTGGTGGCTCAGCTCCTCCGAGTCAAGACTCAAGAGCCACGGTCTAAACCAGCCTTTCCCAAAGTGGACGATGACGCCTCCCTTGTGGGCGCTGAAGGTCTAAAGTTGGTCTAAATGGGGGCGATGTGGGACTCAGAAAAAAATGGGGGCGTTGTGTAGAGGCTTGGGGGGTGATTTATTTCATCTGGATGCATTTTAAATTAAGACAAAGGGGGCGCTAAAACATAATTTGTTTTCAAAGTGTACTGGCAGTAGACAAAATAAGTTTTGGAACCCCTGATCTAAACGGTAATTGACCTTAAGGAAAAACAATTTTGCGCATTCCGCATCGTTCTTTTTCACCTGGCATAGGTATGAAAGTCGGGCGTAGCGTAAGTGTGAAAAGAGAAGGACGATATTTTATTTTTTGCCTTATTTGCTCTTAATTGCCCTCTAAATAATATCAAAATATTATATAAATATTAAACAACCAAAGTTTCGTACACAAAATAGTTTGTTATCAATAGAAAACGAGTTTTGCTAATCTACCACCGTGTGATTCACACTATAAAGTGGGTAATTATCCGCCGGGGTAAGTTTTAATATATTCCGCAAACTGCCGCTCCTCACGAAGTCACTATCACGCTATCATTACGCGCACATTAGCTGAGCCGCATTTTCCGGACATTTTCAACCGACTTAACTATAAAGAAGATTCAGTGGAGGTCATAAAGTAACTGTAACTAAGGGTACGTTTCCACTGAAGCGGAGCGGAGCTTAGCGGTGCCCGAATTGACCAATCGTGCTATTCCAGCGGAATGACAGCGAAGCGGAGCGAAGATTTCGAGCATGGTGATTGGTCAATTCGGCATCGCTAAGCTCCGCTCCGCGTCAGTGGAAACGCGGCCTAATATTGTGACTTATAGCATAGTGACTAATGTTGAAATTATTGTAAACTAGATGACGCTCGCCAAAATGTGTTTATTACGCGGGAACCGTACATTTTTCCGGGATAAAAAGTATCTTATGTCCTTAACCGGGACTCAAAGTATCCCCATACCATTTCAGCAACATCCGTTCAGCGGTTTGGGCGTTTTTGCTATTGGTGCATGCTTTGAAAGATAAAAGAGTGGTCTTGTCACTTGTGTGCTGTAGCCTCAAGCCTGTAGCACACTTTACTAAATTACTCGTGCATAGCTCGCTGGTTTCAATGAGACTATAGCTACCGTCACCGAAATCAACGTGGAAGGCATTATGGGTCATATCAATGAATTTCTAGTATGGTGGTCGTGATGTGGATAGCTGAAAGATACTTTCAAAGTAAATAATATTTAAAGTAAACGTCATAATTTATTATTTAAACTCTCAAGTTTTATAATCTTATTTGAGCGTGGGTAGGTAGAGGTAGGTAGAGTTTCAAATATTGTTCTATCGGCTGACGGGTCTTACAACTATTCCCCAAAGACTGTTTCTCTGTCAATGGTATTTCCAAATTCAAACACGTCGTAAACGGAAGTAGGGCAACCCTAATAACTTTTTAATTTGATCGTAGCGAGTGAGAGATTAGCTGTGAGCTGATAAGACAACAGTTTAGGGCAGAACTTCCAAAATATTTCCTTTTATGAGTCATTTACTTGCAATATCTTCGAGAAGGTAGATTGTGTTGTTTTTAGGGTTCGGTTGCGAAACAAAATACTCACCAAACTTTTTAAAGTGGATAGTTTCCTTAAACTAGACTAACTTCTAGAGTTAGAGAGAAAAATAGAGTTAAATATACCGTTATGGTTACGACTTAGGTATATTAAGATATTATGCAAAAAGGATGGGCATGTAAAAAGTCGGTCCTGCGCCTGATCTCTCGCCAGTTGTGTCGGTCTTCCGTCCCACTGGGTTTATGAGAGTAAAGGAATATTGTGTACTGCGCACACACATGGGCACTATAAAATTACTCCTGCATAACTGGCCTGGTTTCAATGAAACCGGCCACCGTCATCGAAATCGGCGTTGGAGTTATTATTTAATATTAAGATTTAAGACCCAACGGTTAAGGTCTGGTTTGCATACTGGAACGCAAGAGTTTATAATATCGTGTTCCCAGGCTTCCCATAGGCAGTGACTTGGCGGCGGCAATCGTTTGCTATCAGGCGAACCCTTTGCTCGTTTCAAGATCCACTTCTTAAAAATATCTCTATTAATAAGTTAAGTCTGTAAAGACGTTAGAAAAACCAAAGAGCCCTGACATTGTATAAAACTTTACAAACTGATTTCTTTGATTTACTTACGTGAATACTTTTCATTGTTTGAGTTGACTCAAACACTTTACAATTTTTAAAATTCATACATAGGTATTTGTATAACAAATGACGCTACCAAAACATAAAACACTCAGTTTAAAGTAAAACCAAACAATAGTAACAATTACGGATTGATGTTGTTACGATTTCCGTCCGCGCCGCGTCCGCGGGCACTCCACTCGCCGCTTTTGTTCAACGCCACGCGATTCCAGTGCCGAAATTAAAAAATGTGAAAAAAAAATCGTTCGTTCGGAATTCAAAATCGTAAGTGGCCATTCTTTAGAATATTTTTAAATTTATTTTAAAAGTATTTTTGCTACGTGTGTTGTAAGTGCTTTTAAATTATTTTATTTTAAATTAGGTATGTAGTGTATTGCTATATTAAACCTACCAACAAATTCAACCGATTTAATACAAGATAATAAACAAACTACCTACTACTTACGTTTAATGTCTTGCAAGAACAGATTTAACAACAAGGTCACTTTTTGCACTTCTGTTAAATTCTGAAAATTCGAATTTTATTTTTACCGTGTTAAATGCAAACGTATTTAGAAGACTATTTACTTTAACTAGTAGTTATTTCAGCGACAGTGTTTATAGCTGTTTTAAAATTCTGTGCATCTAAAAAGTAGCGCTTTGCGGCATTCGATTTACAGTATTTTTTTAAAGATGTAGGTAACACTATTGCAGTTATAGTATAGAAGTCAAAAGTAACTTTTTCAGCGCTGTCACGTTCACAGTGAACTCTATACATATATGGGACACATACACACCCTAAACTCTATAAAGCATTTCCACCATATATTTTGTTTTACCCTATGGCCTATACAATTTATAGAGCAATTTTAATAATTGATAATTATAATTAGTGAACATTTTATCTCAAAAGCCGGCCGACAAGGCACCTGCAGCTCTTTTAATGTTGCGAGTGTCCATGGCGACGGTAGTTGCTTTCCATCAGGGGACCCGTTTGCTCGTTTGCCCCCTTATTTTATATTAAAAAAGCAATACAGTGCAGCGTCCATTAGGCATCACCGCATCACCCTGCTATAATAATTGTTATCACCACATAGACTGCTGGAAGCTATGGTTCAAACCATGAGACAAGTAAAAAAAAAAAAAAATTTTAATCCTTCGATCGCGGATTTTTGGAAATCTATTGTTATTGGCTCTTATGGGGCTTTAAGGATTAAATTTGATAATTTCTATGCAATTATAGTCCGCGCGGAACTAGTTGGCCGCGCCTGAGGTATGTGAGCGGTGGGACGGAGAGGCAGGGGCGCTTCGCACAAGAGATTGCAATAGCAAGATGAGTCCGCCGATAAAAAGACAATCTAAGGAAAAAATATTTAAAATGCATACGTTTTTTAAAAAACGGAAAGCCGATGTCAATAGTTTAGACTTTAGAATATAAAACTGATCAATTGTCTAATGTCTTTAATTTATTCTTTCCAATAATTAAATAATTATACACGATATCGCGAGATTGGTCGTCACTGTCTAATCTCATGTGCGTTGCGAGCAGCAAGCAACCCGCCCCCTCACCCCCGGCCCTACCTAAGGCGCGGCCATCTAGTTCCGCGCGGACTATAATGTCTTCTCTTGTGGTTTCACTAGTACTTTAATTATATTTAATTATCTTTTTTTTATTGAGAAATATAAATATGAATGTAGAGGCGAAGAGGATTATATTTTCATGTCTTAATAATTATTATTCATCTTATATTACACACATTATGCATAACACAATTTTATTCATAAATCATAACTCACAAATTAGATACAAGTGGACTTTGACTAACAAGAAAAATACGATAATAATTTATAACTAAGAATATTATATTCACCTTTGAATAAATAATTTATAAACATTTTTTAAAGTGAAAACTTCTTTAGCGGCGTTGAGCACTTTAATTGTGGGATGGGTAAAAACTGTGAAACTCGCGTCAGATAAAACCTTGGAAAAACCGTAAGACGGTTGGAGAGTAGTGTTTTGTGTCGAACTCGAACTCGAACTCGAAATCGAACGCGAACTCGAACTGGAACTCGAACTCGAACTCGAACTCGAACTCGAACTCGAACTCGAACTCGAACCCGAACTCGAACTCGAACTCGAACTCGAACTCGAATTGATTGTAAGGGTTTCGATTAATTAAAAAAATCGATTTTTTTAAAATCGATTTTCATAAAAAATGGGTTAAAAATATAATCGATTGTAAGGGTTTCGATTAATTAAAAAAATCGATTTTTTAATAATCTATTTTCATAAAAAATGGGTTAAAAAAATGCACAACGTTTAATAATCAAGTTTTCACTTCTGCCGGCACTCCCGGAGTGCAACCCGTCTTTTTTATTAGTATTCTATAACAATATTTATCTATAATTAAAATCTTTATAAAACTACGAATGAAAAATCTTAATTTAAAAAGTAATGCAAATGTAGCCTCACATTTTGTAAAATTTAAGGATACCTTCTATATTTTTTTTTACGATTAACATTGCTTGACGAAAAGTACTTGACGTAATAGTTACAGATGAGTTACAAGTGCGTTTAATTTTGAAGATCCCAAAAACACTTTTCTAACCTAAATATTATATTTAAGAATCTTCCATGCACAAAGGAAACTTCCTTTGAAGCCTTTATAGATAATATCTTCTGTATCTTTAAAGCAAGCGTTAATTACTTTGTGTGTAGTCACACTACACAAACTCTAAACTAGAGTATCTCTATTCTCTTGGCTTTAGAGTTTAGACTCTAGAGATACTCTAGTCTAGATAGAGTACGCGTCTAGGACCCCCTTTAAGCAGTAATGGCTACGCTACTTAATTTTCTTCGATACGATATTCTTCGAAAACCGTCGATCAGCAATTTTTGGCTCAATCCTTCGATCGCGGATTCTTGGAAATCTATTGTTATTCTATTGTTGTCGCGATCACCGGTGCTCTTATGGGGCTTGATAGGTTAAAATCCATACTAATATTATAAACGCGAAAGTGTTTCTGTCTGTCTGTTACCTCTTCACGCACAAACCGCTGAACCGATTTTTCTGTTATTTGGTATACTTTGTTACCCGGGAAAGGACATAGGATACTTTTTAACCCGGAAAAATGTACGTTGTCCCGTAAACGAATTATGGTGCAACGGAGTTCCGGGTGTCATCTAGTATTTTAAATACAAACAAAAATTAAGTTTATCCGTCTTCTTATCCGTAGTCTTAATCTTATCCGTAGAAATTCAGGAAAGTTTTAAATAAATTAGGAGGGAAGTGATACGAAGTTCACCGGGTCATCTAGTGTTTTATAATAGATGTTCCCAGCGTCCCAGCGCGTAAAATAAAATATCGCGCGAACACACTAGATATTTTTAGTGCCCGCACACGGGCCACACGCGACAGCCACAAACGCCGTTTTAAGCTATAGTCTATTGGTCGTAAAGTGAATCGTTGTAGCGTGTGGCGGCCACCGGCGTCAAAAAATTGTATGAAACGAGCTTTTGCCCTCGGCTTCGCTCGCGTTTAGAAGTATTATTATATACAAAATTTTGATCCCCTATTTTAACCCCTTGGGGATAGAATTGATCAAAATCCTTTCCTAGCGGATGCCTACGTCATAACATCTACCTGCACGCCAAATTTCAGCCCGATCCGTCCAGTGGTTTGGGCTGTGCGTTGATAGATCACCATGTCAGTCAGTCACCTTTGAGTTTTATATATTTAGATTTACAGGAAATGTGCCGGTGGCCTGTGTGCGGGAGCCGGGAGCCCTAAAAAGTAGCGCTATATACTGTGCCGTGACTTACTCTATATCTGTGCTAAATTACATCAATCGGGACATTGACTTCGGAACCTATTCTATGCAAGCAAACCTTTCTTCTGTATTATGTTAAAGAAAACATCTTAAAAATTAAATAATTTTATTTATGGGACAGATAAAAACTGAACTCAATACTTACCTAACAAATAATAAAGCTACTCTTTACCTAGTTTTGTACACATTTTTGGTCGTATTCATTTATAATATTCTTTATTTTCTGCTGTAGGTTATAGGTATGCCGTCATCTTAATATTATGTAGGTACTTCTCATGTATTTAGTTTACAGAAATTTGAACTTCAGTAAAGAGTTTATTTTTAATGGTGTAAGATAAAAGTATTAAAAGTAAGTATATGCTTACCTACGTATCTATAAAATATATGTAGGTATGACATAAGTACTACATAATCAGTAATTTAAGTTCATTAATTATTATTCAGATGGTAAATAACAGTCTAATCCGAAATAATAACAACCGTTGTTATAGGGCTTGTCCAATTTTAAACCATCATGTCTGAAGTGTAGATATAACTGCTAACATCTAGGACGGTCGTCGTTTCGTCTGTCTATCACTTTTTCATGTCTAAACCTAAACCGTAGAGAAAAATTGGTAAGTAATAAATACTTACCTTTAGTCCCCGGAAAGGACTAAAGTTATTTATTACTTACCAATTTTTCTCTACGGTTTACGGTATTCTAGCATTTATTTCGGAAAAATTAACGTAAAATGAAATTGCTGCGCCAAACTTTCGCGCAACATCTAGTAGTCAAAAACAGTATTTAAGGGCGTTCCTTACGGAGATACCGTAATTTACCGTATTTCAAGCCTTATAAACTCATAATTTGAAAGCTACAAAGTTATAATAAAAATACAGCAATAATCTTCAGTATGTCAACATTCCTTTGCCCGTTTTAAATTTTCTATTTTTGTTTATCATACTCATGATATCAGCTTCCAAAGTAACACCAATTTATTACAATTCAAGCATACATTCAGCATCTCCTTAGGATTTACAAATTATTTTTATTTGAAACATACGCCAATAGATTGACTATATCATAAACTACATATTCCCCGTTTTAAATTTTTTTAGGACCATTTTGAACTAAGATAAGTAAAAAAATAAGGTTTTGGTGCGATCTCGGCAACGCGGCAAATGTATGGCCAAGGTCGTTTGCTCGGGGGACGGCCTTAAACTAAAAGGCGCTCATATATCACCTAAAATGGCGGAGATAATTAAGATTTATAAACACAAATGAGCTAGAATAACCTTGACTGACGGTTACGTATAGAGGCACACTCTGTAATTTCGTAAAATCCACATCTCATTATTTTGTGATTTACCTTAAATTTTAACCAAGTAGATATACAGCAAAACTACGTTGCTTATGTAAGCAACGTATATAATAATATATGGAAAATTCCTTTATGAGTAGTTTTTTCTTCATTTTTGTCGGAGCATTAACACACATTAACACAGTGCCAACAGGGCAACTAATTATATTATAATATAACACACTGTGGACACTCGAATCCTTCTCATTTCGTCCATTTCGTTATCGAAATTTCCATTCAAAAAAGACATCAAACAGCATTATGCATAAAAACTAGTTAGTTTAACAACGTTTTTACTACCTAAGTGCCCATCCCTAACTGGTTTTCAGATTCAAATTAGGCGTTCCTTTTCCTACGAGAATATTACCGGTAAGTCGCTGGTTTCAAAACCCAATTAAACCCATTGTGGACGTTCAATCATGAAGGATTTCGCGTTGAGATAGGTTTAAGAGGAAGATTTATATTTATGGTATTCATTATTTGCATAGTTTTAGAGTATCATGTAATGATAACGCAGGCGATGCTGCGGCAGTCACTTGCTGGATGTAAAGCTGTTAGCGGAGATGTGTTTGAGGATGCTGAAACTTTGTTCTAAATACTAATCCTATTATCAACGTTGCAGAACGGCAGTTATGAAGATCTTTCTTAGAATTTTATTAACATTATAAACTGATTTTGAACTGGTGACCTTACAGAACACATGAGTTGACATAGAGAACACAATTCTGTATCGAGTCTGTATAGTTCTGTATCGAATTATATTATCAGTAGATTATTTAGCAATGTTAATTTTTAGGGTTCTGTACCCAAAGGCTAAAAACGGGACCCTATTACTAAGACTTCGTTGTCTGTCCGTCTGTCTGTCTGTCTGTATGTCGCCAGGCTGTATCTCAAGAACCACTATAGCTAGACTTCTGAAATTTTTACAGATTGTGTATATCTGTTGCCGCTATAACAACAAAATATACTAAAAACCAATAAAAATTAATATTATATTATATTATATAAGGAGGCTCCTATACAACAAAGGTGATTTTTTTGGCCTTTTTGCTCGATATCAATAATGGCAACAGGTAGGCACTTGAAATTTTCACAAAGGCCTTAGATATAATATGTGTACTTTAATAATAAATAATGATATTAAAAAAATCATATTTAAAGGGGGCTCCCATACAAAAACACAATTTTTGGCCTATTTATGCTCTATAACCATACGGAACCTTAATTCGTGCGCGAGTCCGTCTCGCACTTGGCCGATTATTAAAGCATATAGCTCCAAGGCTATACGAGTCATACAGATAAGTCTTAATAATAATGAATTAGGAAATTAATCTTGTAAATTCTCCTCGTCCTCCAAAGCATTAGCATATTCCGCGTTAAAAACGCGCGTTTTTGTGTTCCGTTCCGTTCGAGCGCGTCGGCCTCTAACGACATGTCATTACTGTTATCTATGGCTCGTGATAACTCATCGTCGTGTATACCGTATAGGCTGCTATTGAGCACGTGAGTCCGGTCACAAGGTCCAAGAGTTAGGCTGGGACTATAAGAAATTAGAGACGACATATACGACGAACGAACTGTCGCCAGCAGTATTTCCGGACCAATACGACCTGCAAATCTTCAAGAAGAGCGTATTCCGTCTTAAAAAGCCGGCAACACATCTGCAGCTCTTCTGATGTTGTGAGTCTCCATGGGCGACGGTAGTCGCTTTTTTCATCTGGTGCCCCGTTTGCCCACTTATTTTATAAAAACAATATATAAACCACGGAAGAAACGCTGTGTTAGGAAAAATCTGTGCGGGGGATATGAAAAAATTGCTACGAAAAAATAAGAAAAATTGTAATTTTTCTCTTTGATGTTCAGTTTCTGATACTCAGTCCTAGCCTTAAATAATAATATTGTGTATATTTAGCCTGGCTAAACTGGACAATATAGTATGCTATTCAATTATATCCAGAAGATGCAGTAGGTATATTTAAAAATATGGGTTCGTGTTTTTCAAAATAATTCATTCGAGTCTTCCATATGAATGAGAATAGCATTATGTAAATTAGTAATTTTTACATATTTTAAAATTTTACTACATTCATGAAGCATATTTTTATTTTAAGCATAGAACTGCTAAGGAAAATTTAAAGTTTTTGAATTTTATGGCTAAAAATATCATGTTTCTTCATTAACCATTACAGAAAAACAAGGCCTTGTAGTAACATCCTGTATTTTGTTTGCCGATAACTATGGCATTTTTTAGTGAATTGTTGTGTTAAGACGGTGACTAACAGTTCGAACATGCCAACTTGTAATCTACTTTAATGATGTTATCGTTAAGAATTTAAACCTTTAAATATTTTGGAGTTTAGTTTATAGGATTAGAATGTAGAAGACAAGACTTGTCAACTTTGTCGCGCGGAAATTCGTGAACCATTTTCTGGGGTAAAATTATTATATTATGCCATTTCGCGGGACTCTATACTGTAAAGTGTAATATAAATCAAAAACTGCTTAAGTGGGAAGAAGAAAAACACACAAACACAGACAGATATACAGATGTACAGACAAAAATAATTTCGAATTTATAATTTCAGAATAGATAAGACTTATTGGACAGTCAGCAAAAGTCCCTTGCGTGACACAGCACCAGCACAGCACAGATCGCCCCTTCTTCTCTTCAATTATCCTCGTGACTGTATTTACTATTAGCATCGACAATAGTTAATGGCGATTATTGTAAGCGGGACAGAAATGTGTTTGTGCGTCCGGCGGAAGTGTATTATGTGTGTCCGGTCATGCGACACTTCGCCCAATGTTCAAAGCGCCATCGGCCATGGATGACCAATACGTTATATAACCGATGGCCATGTTAGGTGCGTTTAGATGAGAGACCTAATGAAATGAAGACGTGAGTGCAAGAACACGGTAACTAACATTTTGGAACATACGTTTACTCATTTTTTTCCCGTATAATTTGAATAAACCTTGTAACTTATCTACTTCATCACCTGCCTAATATATCTAGCTACACATAATATTATAATGCACAGTTTTTTAATTTCACATAATTTCCGGCCCTAAAACCTCCATTTATGCAAAAAAAACGGCATTTTTTTACTGTTAGTTATCGTGTCTGACTCGAATGTGAGGTCTAAAGGTGAGATATGTGAAATAAGTAGACAAATAATTTAATACACAGGAGCTAAGAGCTGCTGTCTGCTTACTGTAGAGTGAAGTAGAGAGATAGAGTTTCCATACCAAATAGCAATTCATAATATTACGGTATTTTCCATAATATTATAATCCTAAAACATAGTGCAGTAGCATGTAGAAATTCGTACCTTATAATGCATCACTACTTAATTCTATTCACACTGCAGTATTTTAATTTTATGCAGACGTATTGGTTTATTGACTTTCAAAGTCTCTTTCCATCAGGTGATCATTTTGCTCGTTTGGTTTATTTAATAATTCCTACAAACTTCCACCATTTCAGATGGGATCCGCTGCATCATCAGCGGGGGAGACGCCGGGTGCGGACCTGACGCTGCCGGCTTCAGGCCTTCACTTCTCCGCCAGCCAGCTCCGCTGTCTCAACGACTATGTAGACAAGCTGTATGAGGATGATCAGAAAGGTATAGCTAACTAGTCATTTAATAAAATTAAATTAAGAAATTAAAAAAAAAACCCCGCCAAAAAACTTTAAAAAGTAATGAAATAATATTTACTGACTTTAAGTTTAAATAATTCCTAAGAGTAAAGTAATATTTTAGTCTATAAATGTTGTCACGGTGTGTCGGGGGACCGCCAAGTATAAACTACCAAGTACCACACATTCTCTCGATTCGGGTCGTTGTGAACTGACCCTTAAACTATAATGTTATCTGAAATCCAACATCTACATTAGCGGTCCCCCGAAACACCTTGACAACATTTATAGACAAAAATATTACTTTACTCTTAGGAATTATTGAAACTTAAAGTCAGTAAATATTATTTCATTACTTTTTAAAGTTTTTTGGCGGGGGTTTTTTTAATTTCCTTAATTTAATTAAATTTTATGCTTTTTAAACTTGTGCAGAATAATTCCTATCAACTGGATCATATCCCAATGAATACTATATATAAAATATGTCCTTTTGGATGAGGCCGTCAATATGAGCCCAAACATGAAACCTCCACTTTGGGTTCATACGGAGCTCGGCTCCTATAGAATCCAGGTGATGCTGCAGCAGCAACATGCAAATATTTACTGTTTATCTACGTCTTACTGGTTGTCGCCATTAAAATGAGCCTAAACACGAAACCTCTGCTCTAAGTTGGTGAGCAGTAATTGGGTATCCTATTGATTACCAGGTGATGCTGCAGCACCAGGTCAACTTTCCAATAATGTGTTTATACCTATTCATAAGTGTCACGAACCAGAATGCAAAATATAAAACCCATCAAACGACTGCAAGTTGCTAATCGTCCTATCACGAACCAGATAAACCGTGATATTTCAGCAATGAGCAGGCTGATGACGATGAACTATAGCTAAGAACACTCTCGGTCATGTCAGCTTTCAAACAAAAAAAAATAGATCAAAATCGGTCCACCCGTTTGGATGCTACGATGCCACAGACAGACAGACCGACAGACAGACACGTCAAACTTATAACACCCCTCTTTTTGGTCGGGGGTTAAAAATGCTGTATACAAAAAAGTAGAACCATTTTTTAGGTAAAGGAAAACACTCGAGAGATTTCGTGTCCCAAATAAAGGAGCATACGAGTGGTGGTTATAGCTGGTTCAAAGCTCTGTTTTATAACTTTCTATAATCATGTGACAGATTAAATTATTAAAATGTTTTTATTTATTAAGCATTTTGTAATGTAGCTCGCGAGATTTTTTCGGCGCCAGGGTACTGGTAGTACTCTTTTCTCTGCATTCGACGCCCCTTTTTATCCGGCACCCTGGGCGGTCGTCTAGCGTCGCCTCTCCCTAACGCCGCTTCTTCTCATTGGCCTATTTCGTCTACCACCAGGTCGCATGAGCATCGAGGCGGAGTACTCCGTGGAGACGCTGGTGCAGCGGCTGGTGGACGGCGCCGGCCAGCGCGACCCGCGCTTCCGCTGTGCGCACATGATCGCACTGCACCGGGGGAAAAAGGTGGGTCTATACTACATAGAGGGTTGAGTCTTCAGGTCATGGCCAATAAATATTGTCAGGCTGAAATGGTCACCCAGCGATTTACAGACTTAACTCCAACTTGTAAATAACATTGTGTAATGTGGTCAGGGTATACCCTGATGATGGCAAATGCTAAAGAATTTTCTAATCCTACCATTTATCACGCAGAAATTACTTCTAGCTCAAGCAATATTTAGATACTTTGTTATGTGTAATCATTTTCTTGGAGATCCAAAATATATTGAACGCCTAACCTGGCTCAACTCACTTTCTTAGCTGAAAGTAGATGTACTAAAATAATAGAACAATATAAATATGCTGTGCCGTCTGTGGGTCAATATGTGGGTGTAAAAAAACATGACGCGTCGGCCGTCGCGTGATCGCGTCACTTCAAGTTTGCTGTCAGTTGGGCCCAAATGAAGGAAATAGGCATGCAATCTTTAAGATGTGGGTAATTAATTCCAGATGCGGTCAAGGTCACTAGAATATCTGATCACTCTGGACGGTCTCCCGGCGCTGGACGCGGGCGGGTGCGCCTTGCAGGACGGGCCGGTGGGCTACGGCAAGATCCGGCTCGAGGGACCAGAAGCCGACCGCTGGGCGGAATTCATGACGCCTACTGGGTATCTGTGCAGGTACTGCTTTTTCAAGTTTTTAGTTTTACAGACATTAATATTTGTCCAATATTATGTATTCAGTTTTACTTCAAAATAGTTGGTCTAAAGCTTTAATGGTTTTAGGGCCTGTTTCACCACTTCCTGATAAGTGCCGAATAGGCTATCCACCATTTAACTTGACAGTTAAAGTATGGAGAATCTGTCAAAAAAGTTGTGAATAGCCTATTCGCCACTTTATCGGGAAATGGTGAAACAGGCCCTTAGACGTTGTTTACCTTCTTGATGAAAAAAATGATATTATTACTGCTTGCTGCCAAAAGTAGTTTTCTTCTACTTGGAGTGTCTGTCGGACGGTGTTTTTTGTGAGAAAGCGAGTAGAAACAATATAACAAAATGCCCCATTTCCCCATATGTGGGTCTTTTTTCACTTTTTTGGGGGATTTGTTGGACCTAACCCCGGCTAGGAGGCCTACTCCGAAACGGCGCATTCAACCGTAAGACGACCGAAGATTTGATATGACCTTACTCCGAAGATACATCGTCTACCGTAGTCACGTGACAAACTTCGGTTGGGCCGAGCCCCGAACCCTAATCCGAAACGGCCGATCCGACCAAAGCAGACCGAAGATTTGATATGACCTTAGGGTGAAGCCAAACCAGCGTATAATTTGTGAGTTGTGAGTCGCAGAATTTCTGCCGTGTAAATATCTTTTCATACAAATCATGACTCACAAAATTACGCTCGTGTGAATCAAACATAACTTTTTTATGAAACTGAATGCAGCAGAATTCTGCCGAACCGAAATTCTGCGACACCCAGAAATCACATTCACAAATTACGCTCGTTTGGCTTCGCCCTTACTCCGAAGTCTATCGTAGTCACGTGACAAACTTCAGTTTCAACTTTCGAACGAAAGTATTTCGGAGCAGGAAACGGAACAGTCATTCAGCCGAAACATTTAAAACTTGCATTTCAAATAAACCTCCTGAACCAAGCATGTTATGTTTGTGCTTATTATACTTGGCTCAGTAGCCGTTATAAGAGTGTTTTCGCAGGGACAAGGTGGTAGAGCGCTGGGTGGAGCTGCTAGCGCGGTGCGCGGCGGCGCGCGGCGGGGGCGCTTCGCGCGCGCTGTGCGCCCGGGCACATGCGCACGCGCAGCCATACACCTACTGCTACTTGGAGAGAGGTTAGTTGATAGATAGAGTAAATATAAACACAATAATATACCATCAAGTTACTAATGGTAATTAAAATAAGCCCACATCTAGTTTTTATTATTCGTAGCCCACATATCTCAAATGTCAATATTATCTTTGTTTGTATCATGATTCATAAGGCAGGAAATATTTTGGCTTTACCTCTTTACCTTCTAAGCTAGCATAAATAAATGACAGGTCTATTATATTGGCCGGTTCTTCTCGCCGGGTAAATTCCCGAACCGGTGGTAGGCACCAGTATAAGTAGAGACGTTCAGAAAATATTTGTAAAAATTTATTCTGCATAAAAACATTTGAGTTCGAGTTTATGTTAAAACTACAAGGACTGAGGACTCTATAATGTCTTTTATCTAATTACTATGGTCCTAGCTGTACAATGTAGGTCAGCATTGAAACCCGCGGGTACACTTCCCTCACACGTCCGGCGTCCTCAACTCCCCACGTCAAAAACTTCCCCGGTGGCGTGACGGAAGACAAATTAAATCATCCCCCCCCCCCTTCCCACCCTCGCTCGCCGTCAAATCCGTTTACAGAATTATAAGTGGCTAATGGAAGTTCGCGAGGATCATAAAACATTATAATTAAGTCTACCCTCTAATTTATTTTATTACGTGTCATATCATGTCAGCTATACAGGCTGAAACAGAACAAAGTGACAGTGATGTGTATGTGTTCCGTATACACCCTGTATACGCAACACATACACATCACTATCACTTTGTTCTGTTACTGTGAAAATAGCAGCTCTGAAAGAGCAATTTTTTTTAGATTTGATGGACAAGCGTCCCGGGCTCCCAGCGTCATGAGTTTGCCCATACAAACTTAAAAAAAGTGTAATCCTTTCTTGTCGACTTACAAAGACTCGCCTTTTGTAGTGAACATCAAACAGTTCTTTGTTACAGTACCATTTAAGATTAAATAATATACGAAATACATTAAATGATCCATAAAAAAAAATATTTGGTAAAAGAGGGGCATTTTATAGCCAAGGGCAATGGTTTGGAAACTTTTTTAATGTGCATTTTTTACATTTCGTTTTGATATTGGTATCTGGCCCCTTTTTTATTTATATAAATAGACCGGGAGTCCTATTCTTATAGTTTTCTCGATAATATTGTTTCCACGTCAGGCTTCGATCAATAGTGATTTCAGGACGAATGGCAAGGACGTAAAGGCTATTTGTAGAGCTCCTAAAATCTCAGGGAAACCTAAACGCCCAGAAATCGAGAATACAGGGGGTAACAAAACGAATTAGTGATGATACTTTAGGGTGTGTATAGGTCACCCTATATACAGTTCGCTGTGAAAGTAGCAGCGCTAAAAGAGTTTCTTTTCACCTTTGTATGGAAATATTCATGACGCGGGGGTGCGTGCCCATACAAATCACAAAAAAAAAATGCTTTTTCAGCGCTCCTACTTTCACAGTGAGCTCTATACAGGTGTAACAAACTAAGTGATAATACTTTAGCGAATCGTATTAGCTACCAAATGCTTGGTAGCTAATACGATTCGCTCAACAAAATATGAGAACTAGTTATTTCATATTGTACAATCTTATAGTACCTATAGTGCAGCACGAGTCGGCGCATGAGTACCGGAAACTATTCCACCTCAATTATTTTATGCGAACCTCTTCAAATTGCCCTCCTGATGATATAAATGCATGTTGCCATGGTGCAACCCGGTGCCATATTGTTTAAACACACATTGTTTAAACAATTGCAAGGAATTGTTATTTTTAACCGGACAAATTTTTTTGGAGTTTACTCCTTAAGAATCGAATTTCATATATAAGGCGCCCGGTATGAGAAAAATCCGAGGGGTAAAACCTACTAACAAGTAACGAAAAATCGTGTCACGTTTTTGGTGCGCACCTTTAGTGCGCAATTTTCTAATTTGGCTGTGAGTGTATTAAGACCATAAAGGTAATATGCCTATCGGAATATTATATTATATTATTATATAATTATATTATTCTATTTTTTTTTGAGTTTTTTTTTAAATTATATAATATTATATTCTGATAGGTATATTAACTTTATGATTAAGACGTACATATGGTATGCTGTATAGGCGACTATACCTATATACTATATTTTATTGGGCTTGTTTGTTTCTATCAGTGTCGATGTATTTATATTGCTATACTCGTACTTAAGGAGTAAACTCCAGTCGTGCGTCGGAGCTGACACACTTTTTTTTATATTCTTTATTGAAATACTAATAAAAAAAGGTCCTATGACTTTTTACGATAAAGTTAATATTTTCAAAGATATGAATTTTTAAAGGTTCGAAAAATCTCAAATTTGGGTACTTTTGACCCATGAAAAATATATATAAAAAAAAAAATGTCTAAGTTATATATTTTTTAAATTCTCTATACAATAGTTAATAATATCGTTAATAGAGATTTAAAAAAAATCGTTGTTTATATCTTTTTTTATCTTAGCAAAAGTAGACAAAAAATTGTGTTTTTTAAACCCTCCTTAAACATTTACTTTATTTTAATTTTATTAATAATTATTAAAGTACAAATATAATTAAGGATTTTTTAAAATTTTCAAGTGCCTAGCTGTTACCATTATTGATTACGAGCAAAAAAGGCCAAAAAATCACGTTTGTTGTATGGGAGCCCCCCTTAAATAATAACTTTATTTTATTTATAGTATTTGTTCTTATAGCGGCAAGAGATATACACAATCTGTGAAAATTTCAGAAGTAGCTAGCTATAGCTTTTTTTGAGATACAGCCTGGAGACATACAGACAAACGGACAGACAATATCTCAAAAACCGCTATAGCTAGACTTCTGAAATTTTCACAGATTGTGTATATCTGTTGCCGCTATAACAACAAATACTAAAAATAAAATAAAGTATAATATTTAAGGGGGGCTCCCATACAACAAACGTGATTTTTTTGGCCTTTTTTGCTCGTAATCAATAATGGTAACAGCTAGGCACTTGAAAATTTCACAAAATCCTTAATTATATTTGTACTTTAATAATTAATAATAAAATTAAAATAAACTAAATGTTTAAGGGGGGCTCCCATACAAAAAAACACAATTTATTGTCTACTTTTGCTAAGATAAAAAAAGATATAAACAATGAAATTTTTTTAAATCTCTACTAACGATATTATTAACTATTGTATAGAAAATCTAAAAATATATATTACTTAGACATTATTATTTTTTAAAATATATTTTTCATGGGTCAAATGTACCCAAATTTGAGATTTTTCGAACCTTTAAAAATTCATATCTTTAAAAATATTAACTTTATCGTAAAAAGTCATAGTACCTTTTTTATTGGTATTTCAATAAAGAAAATAAAAAAATTGTCCGGTTGAAAAATAACCATTCCTTGCAATTATTTAAACAATGTTTGTTTAAACAATATGGCACCGGGTTGCACCATGGCAACATGCATTTATATCATCAGGAGGGCAATTTGAAGAGGTTCGCATAAAATAATTGAGGTGGAATAGTTTTCGGTACTCATGCGCCGACTCGTGCTGGTCTACTACCACATTTTAAGTATTGTTTAATTCTTATCTAGTGTCAGCCGCCCAGCCGCCCACGGAGCGTCGCCTGGCCATCGTGGAGGGCGGCGCGTGGGTGATGGTGCGGGCGGGCGACGCGGAGGCCAAGCTGATGCTGGGCGCGCGCGCGCCGGGCTGCAGCGCCGCCGCCTACGCCACGCGCGTGCCGCTCACACACCCGCTGGCGTTGCTGCATTATACTAGTGCGCAGACGGTGAGCAGTAGCGCCGTTAGAGGGGGAAGACCCTAGGCGACTGCCCAGAGCGCCGCGCCGTAGACAAAAAGCGATGCTTGCGGCGTTTAGCTCTACCAGCACCCTGGGCACCAAATCTTGCCCAGGGCGCTAGTAGTCCTAAAAACAGCACTGACGGTGAGGGGTCCAGGATCCTGATTCACAATGCGCAAATCGACTGGGATTCGAAAACGTAATCGCTCGAGATCCAATAAGCGTTCGCCACGCTGGGCATGGACCAATGACCGAACGTGAAAGTTTCCGAATTCGAGTCCAACAGAAATCGTGAATCACCCTGCAGGGATTAAGACGCGATAGATTATAGACTCTATACTATAGAGAATGTATCAAATTAGCTATGTCCACACTATGCGCTTTCGTCTTCAATTTTCGTCATCTTCTTTCATTCAACTTGAATGCGTCAACGAACGCAACGCCAACATTGGCTTTTTTGAAGTTTTGGATACGGTCATAGGGCATGCGTCGCGGGCATGCCTCACGGTTACTGTTGACTGCGTTATAACGCATGCCCTTGACGAACAGAAAAAGACACAGTGTGGACAAAGCTATTAAGTAACACTGTAGGGTGTGTAACTGTGTATGTGTCCCATGTATAGAAATCACTTTGAAAGTAGTATGGCTGAAAGACTTACTTTTGACTTCTTCTACACAGATTTTAAGTAAAACTCTTCTTGTTCAGGGCTACTACGCGGTAGCAGCTGCTCCCCCCTCCTCCACTGTCTGCGGGGAGCGCGCGGCGACGTGGCAGCTGTGGCACCCGGCGCTCGAGGCCAGCCTGGACGCGCACCACGACCACCTGTCCACGGTGGCCAGGATCACCGGAGCCCTGAACTGCCTGGTGGATAGGATGAGGGAGGGTTCCTATCAGGTTGGTCCCTAACTTAGTTTAGGCAGCGACCTGGCAGCTGTGGCATCCGGCGCTCGAGGCCAGCCTAGACGCGCACCACGACCACCTGTCCACAGTGGCCAGGATCGCCGGAGCCCTTAACTGCCTGGTGGACAGGATGAGGGAGGGTTCCCACTGCGTCAGAACTACTGAACTTGGGCTCCCTCTGAGGAGTCCTGCTTCTTTTATAATGTCAGCCGTTGCTCAAATCGCCATTGCTTAGTTATGGTTGAACTATATTCTTCTTTTTAGTGTGTGTCTCACCTCACAAGTCACAGCTCCTTATACTATAAGTTGTGTTCACTTTGATTAGTGATAAGTGTAGGTGATTATTGCAGGCGATTAGTAATCAGGATAAAGTAAGTGTGGACAGCGACTGATTAGTGTGTCCTTTAATTTCTCCTAATCACTAATCCCCTGCACTAATAACTAATCAAAGTGTGTACAGGCCCTTAGGCTTATTAGTTATAGTAAGGTCATTCAATAAAGGGTATTCACGAACAACACTCATCTTTAATAGGACTCCCGAAGCCTCACTTGCATCTTTATTGGTTTGCCATATCCAGTTAGTAAGATAATTTTCTCTAGTCCTTGCTAGTAAGGGTCAATTCAGAACGCAACGCGACGCATACATGCATTTCTAAATTTGTACTGAATTGACAGATATCGTGAGCGTGAGACGTCTTGTAAGTCTGTCAAATCCATACTTTAGAAATGCACGCATCGCGTTGAGGTCTAAAATGACCCTGAGTCACAGCGACAGTTCCTGCAGCCTCACTTTGGTCCAGGGTTCCCTGCAGCTGCTGAGCCGGTACGCGTGCTGGTGCGCGGCGGCGCGGCGGCTGCTGCGGGCGGCGCGGTTGCGGCTGCCGGCGCGGGCTCTCCCCGCCCCGCACAGAGCACATCACCTGCTGCTAATACTGGATGAGTGAGTTTACTCACTGTTATTGCTTATTACCTTAGTACAGGGGTCGGCAGACTTTCCAATCAGATGAGCCAAATATCTAGTTTGTAGATTTTCCCAAACCTTGAAAGAGCCGCTACATAAAATTTATAATAGTAATAATAATAATAATTTGAGTCTAATTTGCTTCACACTACAAAGCTACAATTTACAGTTTAAAAAAATGTGGGAAAAAAAACTTGCCTATGTTTGGCAAGTAATTATTGCCGAGTACTCGTTTTTATTAATTTAAGGCACGACTGCAAATAATTATTGTCATCGGTTAATTTGCTTCTTAATTTACTTTTAATTTGATTCACACATGAAAATGTTTACTCACATGAATATTATGTAGAGCCGAAGATAGATAGCAATAGATAGCAAATGCTAGTTTTTTGTCGTTTCATTATAATATTATGTATATGTTGCAGGACGGTTATTCGATATTGTATCAAACAGAATTTGACGCCAGAATGATGACCGGAACTCACCTTCTTCACTCAAACGGTTACACGATCATTCTCCCGTCAGTCCGGATCAGACTGATGGGCTGAACTGATGCCAGACTGACCGTGTAACCTATATCATACATAGTTCCAAAAACGAGTCAAGACAGTACCGCCTAGGCTAGACTTGCAGTTGCAATCGCTGGAGTTACGATTTCGGAGTTAGGTTTTTTCTGAAAACTATATACGAGGTCGAGTTTCTGCCTTAGATACTAATAGGAGTAAGCCCACCACATTTTTATCATCACTACAACAACAAAGGAAACCAACTTCTTAAATGATCTCAGGGTGCCGAATAGTCATGTCGCATGCAACAGTCATCTTACTCTTTGTGACGAGACTTATGTTAGGGAAATTGGAGTAACAAGAGATATCCAATAATATCCATTTCTAATAATCAACTGTTGTTACTGTGTTCACTGGTTTCCTAAAGACGTCTGAGAACCTATTAAGGTTTGAGGACATGTAGTAAAGTTAAGTTTATTGTGGTATAGTCTGGTGCAGGTGTGCGAGCGGGACTCAGTGGCGGGCTTCGTGTACCCAGTGGGCCGGGCCTCGCTGACGCGGCGAGGTGCGAGGGGGCCCCATTGGGCCGGTGATGCGGCCGCGATCCGTGCCTGCTTGCTGGAACTACAGGCTAGAGCAGGTGAGGATATTTGTAAAATTGCCTACGACTAGGAACTAAGTTTCGTAAGAATATAATAAACTCTTTGTCTATAATTGGACAGAGATGGTTCCGCATTCAAGCATAACAATTTCCATTGGGATACATCATACAAGTAACAAGTGTATCAGAATGTCATGGCCTAAACTCTAAAGTCTAAACCATTAGGAGAGTCACAGAAGTTTATAAGAATGTAGACATTAAATATGAAGTTTGGTGACTTGCTTGGTGGTTTGGACCATATTGCCGTAAGTAGGCTCAACCCCCTACAACCCTAAGATACAATATTTTGAGTGTCGTCTGGTACTATCAGAGAAGTTGATTCCTAGGTAGATGGAGGACCTACGTGGTTTGGTCACGTTACGTTCGCGTTAAACCTAGCCGACAGATCACAATTAACATAGAATTGACATGATCCGACCAAATGACGTTGGTCTGTCAACTGCCTAGGAATCAACTTCTCTGATAGTACATGATGTTCTAGCAAGTTCACTACCTAACCTAAATTACTCTTTCGCAGAAGCAACCGAGCCTCTTCCACCGTCTCCATCGGAAACCCTGGAAGCAGCCCTCCTGGGCAAGTGGGAGGCGGTGTGCCGGGAAGGTGGGAGCGCGACGGGCGTGGGCAGCTACACGCGCCGCCAGCTGCATTACCTTCGGCGACTGCTGCACGAGCTGGTCGCTTGTAAGGAGGCTGTGCCGCATGTGAGTTGTGTAGACAGCTATTATTCTGGAACATGTTAACTCCGTTGTGAAGCAAGGCGCAACTTTCTCGCCGGTGTAACTGTGCTGTAAAGCATGATAAGGTAATGTTGCTAAAACATGAACGCAGAAAGAGCACTGTCATCGTGTACCGTACTCGTATTTTCCAAAATAGTCTTAATCTACCTGTGACAAGGACTTTTTGGTGGTTAAAATTTGAATTTACCACATCTCGAGAGCTCAAAATTATGATTAAGAAGACTTAGCTAATGTGTGGCTAAAGGCTCTTTTTGTGATTAAATGTTAATTCCCACCAGGAACAGCACACCATGTTCCGGATGAACCTGCTGCAGGCGACGTCCCAGCACCAGGAGTCTCTGGAGCGGCTCATCCACCTGCTGGCCATCATGCTGGACCAGGCGCGGGACATGTACCTCACTAACGTCCACGCCAGACTAGACCTGGACAAGGAGTTGTCCAATTACAGGTAGAAAAGACATTGTTGGAAAAGTCGTGACATTAATCGCTTTGTGTTGAAACCAGCTGCCTTACTCCCGTCAGAATCAAAATCGAATCGAGAATCGAATCAGCTCGATCTCAAAGCTTTTTCTACTTCCGACATAATATTATATACAAGCGCAAAATCGTGCTGCGGCTCAATTTGGAACTAATCAGTCTCATAAAGCAAAATCGTATCAGTTTCGGGTAAGACTGCAGTTTTATTGAAACCGCCGAATTACGACGAAAAGGTCTTCATAGTGTACCTTAAAGCCAAATTAAAAAGCAGCTATCTAAAGGAGTTACTTACATGATAACTCCTTCTTTACATTGCATTGACAGTACCGGGCGCCAGCAATACCGAATTCTGGCGATGAGCCTGGTCCTTTATTCAAGGGTCAAGACGTTTTCTATCCGATCAATATGCATGAAATTGACATAAGCGTTCGATAATATTATGAAGTTGACGTTCGTCTCGTGTAATATCAATTCCATACATTTTGATCGGCGATTATATAAAGAAGCGATAAAGAAAAAGTCTCGGCTAGGGGCTCTGCACTGTATGCCTAGCATCAAGTAACAGTAGAATCTGGAGCCAGATATAGTATCAATCTAAAACAACTCTTATATCCACGCAATTGCCACCATTTGCTTCAAAATATGCTCTTTTAAGATCCAAGAAGTGGAACAAGCTCCGTGACTACTACGACGCGTCGTCCGCCCTCCTGGTCGACGCCGTGAGGAGGGATCCCGGTACGCGGCAGGAGGACCTCGCCGATAATATCACGTTAATGAAGACCCTTCTTGGGTGGTTGTATAAAGGTACTTCAGGGTTTATCCCTACCTAAATAATAATTTTTAGGGTTCCGTACCCAAAGGGTAAAAACGGGACCCTATTACTAAGACTTCGATGTCTGTCCGTCTGTCACCAGGCTGTAACTCAAGAACCGCAATAGCTAGGACTTCTAAAAATTTCACAGATTGTGTATATCTGTTGCCGCTATAACAACAAATACTAAAAACAAAATAGAATAAATATTTAAGGGGGACTCCCATACAACAAACGTAAATTTTTTTGCTATTTTTTTGCTCTTAATCAATAACGGCAACACATAGGCAATTGAAATGTTCACAAAATAAAATTTAAATAAATTAAATAATAAAGGGGGGCTCCCATACAAAAAATACAATTTTTAGCCTATTTTGCTCTGTAGTGGTACGGAACCCTTCGTGCGCGAGTCCGACTTGCACTTGGCCGATTTTTGTAACAGCCAACTTCATACTGCTTGGACGCTATGACCTGGATCAAGCACACTGACATTATAAAATTTGCAAATACGTTTCTTACTTCTTCACGCAACTACAAAACAAACCTTCAATAAATTTGACAGGGTACTTGTTTAGGATTAACACATATTTTATATAATCATCTCAATCTATTTAATTCCTCATGCTATTATTAGAGTGATTTTTCAATTCTTCTCTTCGCTTGGTTCTTTTTTCTGTCATAGGAGCAATTGACCCAGCCCCAAGCCCCAAGATAATCAAATAAAATCAAAACAAAAAGGGGTGGGTTATACAATGTGTAATAAAACTAAGAGATAATACTTTAGGGTGTGTATGTGTCCCTTATAAAGAGTTCACTGTGAAAGTAGCAGCGCTGAAGGTGCATTTTTTTGTGATTTGTATGGGCAAGCGCCCGCGCGTCGTGAATTTTTCCATGCAAGGGTGAAAAAAAGTTACTCTTTCAGAGCTGCTACTTTCACAGTGAACTCTTTATAAGGGACACATACACACCCTAAAGTATTATCACTGATTTTTATTGGGCAGTACACGTAATGTAAGTTCTGAGATTATTGCTTCAGGTGCGAAAGAAGACAAGAAATACCTCAGCCCGGTTCTCAAGCCCTTCCTGGACGAGCTCTACTCCTCATCCCAGGAGAACTGCTGGTTCCTGGAGGAGTTCGATGCCAGGAGGTGCGGGGGGGAGTTCCGGGGTCTGCGGGAGTACTGCCTGGGGGTGCACAATGGGGAGGAGCCGTGCCAGGGACTGATGGAGGCGGCGATGAAGTATGCCTGGGCGAAGGCCATGGTGGACATCGTGGATCGGTATAGGCATGTTGGTGAGTGTTTTAGACTTGAAGTCGGATTAATTAGTCTTGAAATCAGCGGGCAGCGGGGCGGGATCCAATGTATACTGTCTGTAACAAAACTAAGTGATAATACTTTAGGGTGTGTATGTGTCTCTTAATATATAGAGTTCACTGTGAAAGTAGCAGCGCTAAAAGAGCATACTTTTTCGTGATTTGTATGAACAAGCGCCCCCGCGTCATGAATTTTTTCATACGTAGGTGAAAAATGTTACTCTTTCATCGCTCCTACTTTCACAGCGAACTCGATATAGGGGATCCATACTCACCCTAAAAAGTAAAGTTTCGTTACGCTTTGTATATTTACCTGCTGTTTTCGTGACATGTTAGCCAGATAGTGCGTTTCTAAAAGGATTTACAATCTTTTTCGTCCGGGAATCGGTAGTATATCGATATAGACATAATATTGGTGTTTTAGGTTGAAACTTAACTTCTTGTTTAATTCAATCTGTTTCCTATGAAATACAAAATTTGATGAAATAGCGGATTTAAAATGTTTGATAGGATTTAGGAAGCGGGCTTATTATAGCAGAATAGCGGATAGCGGACAAGAAAATATATCGAATTGCATTAAAATTGTAAAGTCAGGGTACTGAGTACTGACTAAGGTCAGGACCATTCCAAGAAAGAATATAACACGGTTTTTTAAACGTAAATATTTCTAGTAAGTCAGGCTACATATTATTATCTTCACACATATTAATATGTGGCTTTTTCTTTTTAACCGACTTCCAAAAAGGAGGAGGTTTCTCAATTCGACCGTATATATTATGTTCTTTTATTTTTTTTTATGTTTGTTCGCGGATAACTTCGCCGTTTGTGAACCGATTTTCGAAATTCTTTTTTTGTTGTACAGTTCCAAAAGTTTCAAATATTCTTGCAGAGGAAGATTCAGCTGTGTCTCGTACCGACTTCGAAATGATGAAGATTGAGTACAGAAATAGCTGTTGAGGTTTAGCCGAATTCGGAAAAAGGCACTATTAGATAGGAAAAATTATTTAATACTTTTTAGTTCATATTATAAGGATTTTATTATTGTATTTATCCTTGGAAGTCGGTTTTAATTTTTTGTTAAAAATAATAATTCAAAAGTGTTTTTCGTCTAACTCTTAAAATATTATGGTAGTATTTGTACTCTAATATCTAAGGCGTTTGCCTAAGTTACCAAACCGTAATATTTAGCTATAAAATCTTGGTATAAAGTCAGCTCTATATCTTTTAGCACCTCGACCACCTGATAAAGTTAAGTAACCTCTTGGGAAATCTTCCGACTTTGCTGTTGAGAAGGGATGCAAACTTTTCAATTATTTACGCACATAACCTATAGGCCTTTGTTTATAGGCCCTTTTACATATTACTTAATAATAACTTCTAAGTATTTCAATAGGTTTCTTTGAAATATGGGCGGCTACACATAATATTTTATTACCAAACAGTTTTCTAACACTGAAACTCCTGTGTAACTAGTTGCCGCTAACACAAGCACAAAGTCATTTTCCTAAGTTTGTGCGCGACACACAACTTTCACCCAGCCGACTAAAATTTATTTGACGTAACCCAATCGAACAACGACGTAGGTCTGCACTCTGCTATCTGCTTACGAATCAATTTCTGAGAGTAAAAAAGTTGTATACTCTATGTCTATGTTATACATACCTCAATCCATGTCACTTAGGGCCTGATTCACCACTTTCTGATAAGTGCCGAATAGGCTATCCATCATTTTACTTGACAGATCAATTAGTATAGAGAATCTGTCAAAAAAGTTGTGAATAGCCAATTCACCACTTTATCAGAAAGTGGTGAAACTTTGGTTTTGGGTGGAACTTTTTTATCAGCAAGAGTATATTATATACGAGCTTTTGCCCGCGGCTTCGCTCGCGTTAAGAAGTATTATTATTTACAAACTTTCATCCCCTATTTTAACCCCTTGGGGTGGCAATTTATCAAAATCCTTTCTTAGCGGATGCCTACGTTATAACATCTACCTGCATGCCAAATTTCAGCCCGATCCGTCCAGTCGTTTGGGCTGTGCGTTGATAGATCACCATGTCAGTCAGTCACCTTTGAGTTTTATATATATAGATATTTTCGAATGCATTCCCTACCGTGTAGGCATTTTCGTGACCTCCAAAAGTTAAAAGCAGATATGGTTTGGAAATACATAAGTCAAAGAGCTCAACTCAATTTTGTAAGCGCGGCTTACACACAAAGTAATCTAACTTTATACTTTGCCACTCATCTGAATCTTTTGCGGAAACATCCTTCAAGTATTTATCCGATTTTCCTTTAGTTTGTGCGGAGAATAGTCGACACCCTTCCTCCCGGGGATTAAACAAAAATAAAAAAGCATTGAAGCTAAGGCCAACTTGTACAAAATTGGGTTTTGCTTATCGTTTCTAGACATAACATACCGTCTCTTTAATTTAATTTTATTTTCTTTATTATGAAAAAAACAGTCATTGTTAAAACTATACTTATTCATACAGTAACTTAAAGTTTTGAATTGGTAAACATAACTCACACCATTGCCCTCAGATTAATCCTTCGATCGCGGATTCTTGGAAATCTATTGTTATTCTATTGTTGTCGCGGTCGCCGGTGTCCTTATGGGGGTTGATAGGTTAATTTCATTAATACGAATAAAAAAATACATAGTGTGGTGATCAACGATTAAGTTTAACCCAGATTTACTCCTAAATGTGAAGCGTGCCTCAACAATGTGGCAAACTTTAGCACTATTTTCTCTTTATCTTTATATGTCATCGCTGAGATAGTCCGTAGCCTGGATTAACATACACTGTATACACAATACAGCTTATTTTTTATCGAAAAATGTCTGTCTATTCTCGCGGGAAATACTTTATTTTTGCTTATAAAGGAATTGTCTAGCAGTTTCCGAGTACTATCATATGTCTCTTGTCTTCTTTTCCTGCAGCGAATAGTTTATCTGTGCCCTAGTATCTTAACTTTATGCCGTTAAAAGGTCCATTATACAGAGTTTACTGTGAAAGTAGAAGCTCTGAAGGAGTTATTTTTTTTAAACTTTCGCTATGCATTATAATTAAAACTTATTATTCGGGACCTAACGCGACTTATACTAGTAGTAATGCTACTACGAATACATAGTTTTTCTTGGCGTTTCGGCCGTGTTGCAACGGTAGTGGTCACGAGGGGACTGAATAAGACGCGTTAATTCCCGATTAATACGTTTTAACTGAAGGAGTTACTTTTGACTTCTACGTTTCTATGAGAGATGCGTAGTCACGAATTTGTCCATAAACTAGTTAAAAAATAGCTCTTTCAGCGCTGCTACTTTCACAGTGGACTCGGTATAAGAGACGCATAATATTATGACACCTAGCACGTTCACCATACCGCAGAGTTCCGCCTGATCTTCCCGACGGGCGGGGGTCTGGCGGTGTCGTACGTGGCGCGGGTGCGAGCGACGCGCGCGCTGACGCTCAGCCGCCGCGACCGCGCCGCCGCCAAGCTGCGCCTCGCTCGCCGTGCTGTTGCCGCTGCCTTTCACGACGCGCTCGTCGGCGACAGGTCAGTACCATGCCGCACGCGCACCGGAATCGGGACGAGGCGGGGAGGCGGGGAGCTCGAGTCCGTTGCTGCTGTTAGTACTGCAAAACGTTGCGGTGCCGCACTCACCGTGTGGCCGGTAGTCCGGCGAGATGGCCTCCGGTGCGGCGCCGCACCGCGTCGTGTGGCATGGCTGTCAGTGATTACTTAGGCTCCTTACAGACGAACAGCACTTGCCAAGTGCCAACGGCAGATACAACTGCAGCCGTCGACGCGTTGGCGGCAGCCGCCGACAGTTTTCGACGCTTGTGGCGTGCCGCGTATAACGGTTTAGCGGGTTCCTATAGTACAGGAGCCAGTTGTATCTGCCGTTGTCAAGGGCCATCCATCTGTAAGAAGCCTTAGTGCCATTTGTCTTATATTGCGTCTCTCCACGTTTGCCTGCGATCATCACGCGCGCAGAAGGGCATATTATTCGAATTCTCTTGACCTTGGGCTTTGATGGCTAACGCGCTGCTGTCTACTACTGTACTGTACTATTTGTGTGCAATCGACGTCAATCTGCAATAGCTTCGGTCCCTCTACGTGACCTCTACGGGGTCACCCTGAAGAAGCCGTATAAAATCGCCACATTGTGTAGTTGGGCTTTTAATTAAAAAATAAAAGCAAATTGACAGCTTTGCATAATTTCGAACATATTTCGAATAACGCGTACATATTTAATCAATTGCTCACAATATGATAGCAAATAGGAACACAGCCTAATCATTGCGTTGAACAATAACTCTTTATACCGCAGACAGTCGGTATAATCAGGTATCATCATTAATTTTACTCTAGGAGACGTATTGTGCAAAATAAAAAGATTCTGATTCATTCATTGTCGACATTGCTCACGGTGAAACGTTTGTATCACAGAATGGGCAGTAATTTGGCAGTATTAACATGCAGCGCACTGCGACAGTCGTTCCGGGCTGATTGTGTGGACTGTGGGACGTGCTCTATACGGGACCTGATGAGCCAGCATACCTTATCATTATTATTAAATACAGCTTTTAGTTGAGAAAAATATTATGTCTTTTGAGTTAATCTTTTGTCGCATATTTTTATTTCATACAATTTAACAGGTTACGCATAAGTTTAAGATCGCTCGATGAAACTGGAGAGGGCAATAATTGGCACATGCAAAAAAAAAACTTGAGAGGTGTCAAGGGACACGGAAGGAAGGGATGGAACGGGTTTTATTTACACTTTCTTGTGTGACGCGACACACGACACTTTTGTGTCGTTACAACTTTTCGTCCAACCCCCTTTCGCAACGCGCGATAAGGAACTTCGTTCCAAAAGTGTGCTCGCATCCTTCCCGCTCACTCCTTGCTCCACAAAAGACACAAGAGATCTTGTGTCTTTTGCGGAGTTCAAGAATCTTGATGACAGTAAGTGATACAGCTAAAAATTCTCCTTCCAGGTACCACCACAAGCGCATAAGCCAAAACACCGACGAGATCCTAGCCAGCGTGAAGCTCGGCAACTACTGGCGGAACAGCACCAAGCCGGACGTGATCCCTCCACCAGAAGACCAGCCCCGTAGACGCCGCAGCAGACGCAGCAGACCGGTCACCACTGACGGCTTCCCGGAGATCTCTATCACGAACCAATCAGACACCAAGACGATGAGGAAGAAGTATCATACGCTGAAGAATCTGGTGTACACGGAACCGGTGGAGAGCATCAAGGAGCTGAAGGAGAGGCCGCGGTCAGCTGGTTCCACTCTGAGGAAGAAGGAGGCGCTGACCAGACCGAGTATACTGGAGACCCTGGACTTTATTAATACTGTCAAAGATTCTCTCTGTGGTGAGTAAAAACATAAACCATTTCTACTACTCTATTGCAATTTTCCTTATTCGGTTCTGTCAGTTTCCCAGCAAATCAGCAGTCTTATCCCCGATATTGATATGATTTTGATTTAAGAGACTGATTAGTTTCCTTAGTCGCAGAAAGATCGTGCGCTAGTATAGCTGTCAGAAGTGGGAAAAGCCGTTGAGATCCAATTAGTTCCAATTGAGCCGCAGCGTGCGCTAGTATAGCTATCAGGAGTGGGAAAAGCCGTTGAGATCGAATTAGTTCCAAATTGAGCCGCAGCGTGCGCTAGTATAGCTGTCAGGAGTGGGAAAAGCCGTTGAGATCCAATTAGTTCCAAATTGAGCCGCAGCGTGCGCTAGTATAGCTATCAGGAGTGGGAAAAGCCGTTGAGATCGAATTAGTTCCAAATTGAGCCGCAGCGTGCGCTAGTATAGCTGTCAGGAGTGGGAAAAGCCGTTGAGATCGAATTAGTTCCAAATTGAGCCGCAGCGTGCGCTAGTATAGCTGTCAGGAGTGGGAAAAGCCGTTGAGATCGAATTAGTTCCAAATTGAGCCGCAGCGTGCGCTAGTATAGCTGTCAGGAGTGGGAAAAGCCGTTGAGATCGAATTAGTTCCAAATTGAGCCGCAGCGTGCGCTAGTATAGCTGTCAGGAGTGGGAAAAACCGTTGAGATCCAATTAGTTCCAAATTGAGTCGCAGCGTGCGCTAGTATAGCTGTCAGGAGTGGGAAAAGCCGTTGAGATCCAATTAGTTCCAAATTGAGCCGCAGCGTGCGCTAGTATAGCTGTCAGGAGTGGGAAAAGCCGTTGCGATCCAATTAGTTCCAAATTGAGCCGCAGCACGATAAAATAAATAAAATATCTTTTTATTCAAAATGGGTAACATGATACTATTTTTGAAAGTCGAACGAAGAAACTACGTTGCCTACCACCGGTTCGGGAACTACCCCGCTGAGAAGAACCGGCGTAAGAAACTCGACCGTGCGCTAGTATAACTGTCAGGAGTGGGAAAAGCCGTTGAGATCCAATTAGTTCCAAATTGAGCCGCAGCACGATAAAATAAATAAAATATATTTTTATTCAAAATGGGTATCATGATACTATTTTTGAAAGTCGAACGAAGAAACTACGTTGCCTACCACCGGTTCGGGAACTACCCCGCCGAGAAGAACCGGCGTAAGAAACTCGATCGTGCGCTAGTATAGCTGTCAGGAGTGGGAAAAGCCGTTGAGATCGAATTAGTTCCAAATTGAGCCGCAGCACGATCGTGCGCTAGTATAGCTGTCGGGAGTGGGAAAAGCCGTTGAGATCGAATTAGTTCCAAATTGAGCCGCAGCACGATCGTGCGCTAGTATAGCTGTCGGGAGTGGGAAAAGCCGTTGAGATCGAATTAGTTCCAAATTGAGCCGCAGCACGATCGTGCGCTAGTATAGCTGTCGGGAGTGGGAAAAGCCGTTGAGATCGAATTAGTTCCAAATTGAGCCGCAGCACGATCGTGCGCTAGTATAGCTGTCGGGAGTGGGAAAAGCCGTTGAGATCGAATTAGTTCCAAATTGAGCCGCAGCACGATTTTGCGCTACCATAAGTAGAAGTAGCAAAAGCTGTTGATGATTCGATTCTCGATTCGACTCTGATGCTGTTGGCAGTACGGCAGCTGTATTTTCGCAATAAAATAATGCCATCGGGGACTAATATAGGCTGTTAGGTGACCCAAACCGTGGTTTTATTATAGGCATAATTAATTTTCAATATCCCGCGTATATTTCCTCTCTTTGTACGCCGCTCAGATATTTCTAATTAATATACATCCATTAATACTGTTATTAATTCCCGCGTACCTCATATGATCATTTATAATCCTATGGTTTTTTTTCAACATGTGTAAGCTTGTTGCTCTACTTTGTAGAGCATCGGTGCTTAAATTGTTATTTTGTATTTTATTTTAATTTATCTGAACAGTGAAATGTCTCTTAAGTCTGTCCGTCGCGGAATAGGGGATATAGAATAGTAATGCTTCTGTTTAAGCTACAAGCATCATCTAGCAGGCTCATCCAAAGCCATCACCAGAGCCTACATAGAGTATCCCACCTTAGGTTGTAGTGTGTGTGTGTGCATGTTGAATCATGATTCATTTAGAAACTACTGTTTCGAATTATAAAATTCGTTTTGTATTGGATAATCTATTTATTGAAGGCTTTAGCCCCAATTTCATCAACGACTGTTAAAGTTAACGTTCAAATTAGTATCACGTTACCGCTTTAGTTTTTCTTATGAATGAAAGAGAAGACATGACATTTTAACAAGCTGTTAATATTAACAGTCGTTGGTGAAATTGGGGCTTAGGCGCCATATAACACAACGATGCGACCAATAGAAGCGAAGATTACAGGAATATGTGGAAACTGGACCTATATTTTCTTATTTGGCTAACTACTCTATACCTGTATAAAGAGTAGTTAGTGGACCATAGGGCATGGCATAATGTACATTATTGAGGAAAAATGTACAGTTCCTGCGAAATACCCTCTTTATGTGGGCCGGGCGGTGCAGCGCGGAAGGTCTAGTTGATAGTTCTGAATAAAGATATTTAACTTTGTCATCATTCTCAGTATCAGAGTCCGGGACGTCTGACACGGAGGACTCCGGTGGGGGGTGGGGCGGGGCGGACGCGTGGTTGGTGTCGCAGGCGGCGCCGCTCAACCTGGTGGCGGGCCGCGCCGGCGCCCGCGCGCTCACACACACCGCCGCCGACCTGGTGGAGGCACTCATGGCCAGGGGGAAGTTCACGGTGAGAGGTCATGAAGATATAGAAGTTCCTGTCAAGGGGTATTCCATAAAGTATGACACACCTAAAGGGGGAGGGAGGAGGTCGACGAAGTGTGACATGGAGGGGGTCCTAAGTTTTGTGACATCACATTTAAAAATAAATTAAACAGCAACATTTTAAATATTAAGATGTAAAATTGAAAATTTGTGACGTCACACAAATGTGTCCACGTGTGATCATGAAAATCGTGTGACGTACGTTGTGGATGGTCCCCAAGAAGTAATTAATTAGTAATTAATTCATACTATTCGATACTTAAAATATTATACTCGTAAATACAAAAGTGTGTCTGTTAATCAGTCTGTCTATCTGTCTGTCTGTCTGGCAGCAGTTTTATTGAATTGAACTTCACTATTAAACGGCTTAATGAATTTAACTGGAATGTAAATAGTCCTGCTGCTACTGGCAACAGCTACGCACTGAAGTTGCTCGTAACATCCACAGAATCTTGGCTATAATTTTAAGGGAATGAAGTTTCAAAGAACTTGACCTCCATCATCGAAATCAGTGTAAGAATAACAGTCCCCTGTGTTGTCAGGTGCTGCAGGAGCTGTGCGGGTGGCTGGAGGGTGGGGAGCGCGAGGCGGCGCTGTTCGCGCTGTACCGCCTCGCGCGCGCCGCCCGCGCCCGCAGTGCCGATAGACATAAGTACGTACCAAGCTTTTGGGCGTTAGTAGAGAAAGGATAATAACAATAATAATAATATCTATGGACGCTTCACACCACGTCAGTCTGGCCCCATGCTAAGTACCTCGAGGACTTGTGTTACAGGTACCAGACAACGGAAATATAGTTAATACTTTCATACTATACATATATTTAAGATTTTTATTATATCATACACATATTTAATACACATCCAGACCCGGGAACATTGAAAACTTTTTGTTACGTCGGCGGGATTCGAACCCGCGACCCCCGGCTTGAGCTACCAACGCGCTCACCACTGAGCCACTTAGGTCGTCAAAAGGATAAATTTGATCACTCAGCCTCAAAATCAGGGATAGCGGGGAGGTGGCGGCGGCGCGGCGAGCGGCAAGCGGCGCGCCGCCGCGCCGCTACCGCTCCCGCCCCGCTGCCCACTGATAGTTTTGTTACTCTGTATACGTCGTTATTGTCACTCCATTTTTGAGTTGAGAAACTTTGTTGTTATAATGACACTGTGTAGTTCTCAGTTGTAGCCGTTGAGCAAGAGCTTAAGCGGGGAATTCAATACCGGGCTGCCCGCGGGCCGCCCGGTCTGGCACAAGTCTGCCGGTTGCCCCTATTGAACACACACAGAACGGGCAAGTCAGTCGAATAGATAGAGAGCTGCAGCTCGGTCGTGGACTCATGGACTCAATCTTCTTTGTAACAAATGATAGATCAGCATCGGCATTGATTTCTTTGGATTTTTCAATAAGTTCGCTGTAAGCGGCATTACGTAGATCGGTGTTCAAGTAATACTTGCTTTTAACTTTCTACAAACAAGGATACGACCGGTAAACGAATGTCAAAATTGTTTTTGTTCCTTCATTCCTAAGTTTAGTGTTTGTATTGTTTACAATAATAGGTTTTAAAATAATATTTTAAGTTCACTCCAGTCGCTCTCCAAGGCGCGAATGACAACGGGCCGCCCGTCTCGACCATTCATGTACAGACTTGCCCGTGCCCGCGCGGGAAAAATGCGATCTCGCGGGCAGGCGGCGGGCACGGGCCAACGGGCATGTCTGTGCCCGTGACTAGGAATTGACGAGCAGATATGCGACAGACCTGCCCGTGACGGGCGGCCCGTAGCGGGCGGCCCGGTAGTCAATTCCCCGCTTTACTCACATTTGAAGGTGGTCCATCTACTACCATAGGGACTTCTTGTCGCGTGTTGTACTTTTACTGCATTTTCATAAAATCAGTAATGCAAATCTTGGAAGAGAAACAACGTGGCAACATTATAGTTTAGTAGGCTTTGTTACACTGTAACCGTGTCCTTAATATTAACTTTCTAGCACGTGGCATCTCCCGGAGCCGGATGAGGACCTGGTCCCGCAGCGGTACCGCGCGCGCGGCCCCGACGAGCTGTCCGGGGATGAGACGCCGCCGCAGCCGCCACCGCTGCCGAGACTGACAGCTCCTGCGCCTGCACCCGTCAGTACCATGGCATACTTATCTATCACTACATGACGCCCGCAACCCCGTTCCGCCATAATTCGTTTATCACGCGGGAACACACTTTTCCGGGATAAAAAATATTTTATTTCCCGAGACTCAAAGTATCTCCATACCAAATTGCAGCAAAATCGGTAACAGACAGACAAACGGACAGACAGAGAGATGTGTCCATCAAAGACAGATTTCCTTTGATGGACACATAGAAGTGACAACGTGTAGCAGGGCACATTTGTCTAAAGTCGAGAACGCACTAGGCGACACAACGCTGCATGCAGTGGAGCCTCGCGACACTTCAAGTTTCGTAGTAATGACATTTTGTGTCGCGTGATGCCGCTGCTGCGTAATACGGCAATGCGCATTCGATTTCATACGAAAAATATTTGACCGCGACGTGTCACTTCGCTGCAGCGTCTGTGACGTGCACGACGCACGTGTATAGTGTCGCCTAGCGTGTTTTCACCTATAGTCTGAGTAACAAGTGCCATTTTCCTCAAAACCTAATCTAACGCATCGAAAATTATGATTTTGGTCTCATTCGATTCGGAATAGCATCTAGAATATTCTATCAAAATTCCAAGAGGGGCTGATAAAAAATGCAAAAGTTATAAACAATTAAGTAAACATAAAAAGAAGGGTTTAGTTTTTTTTATATTTCAAAAACTATTTGAGATAACCAAAATATGAAAATAGATCCTTAAAGTGCAGGAAATTTCCTAAAAAAATTTTAGATCCTGGAACCTTATCAACAATCCTTATAACTTTAATTGAGCGGCGAAAGTAACGGTAAAAACGCGTAGTTCGGGTTTCGCGTGAATTGCCGCAATCTGCCACGTGAACTAAAAAATATATTTTACTGATTAAATATTAATATAAATAAATAAAAAAAATTGGGTACTAAGTAGACATATCAATCAACAATAATCCGTCAACAAAAATTAATTATCACAATTTGTTTAATTATTATGCTTTTGTTAATTTATTCATAGTCACCATTTTAATGTTAACATAAAAATGCTGATTATTTCAAAACAAGAAATCTAGAAATTTTTATTATTCTTTTGAGCTAATCTTAAAAGGGCTTAGAAGAGATATCCGTTGGAAAAATTCACTAATTTTGATTTTTCAATTTTTTATGAACACTCAAAGGCATTCACGAAATTTTTATGTAAATATAGCATTTAGGGTTTTTTCATCAATAAAATGATTATTTAAATTTTATTAGTTATAAATAAAAAATATACATTGTTATTTGGCTTCTAACAATAACAAAACAAAATAGTAACAATAATTGGATATAAAAGTACCGTTATTGCTTTATTTACGTGAATAATTTTGGAATGACTTTGAATGTTAATAAAAAAGTGAAAAATGAAAAATTTTAAATTTTTTCAACGGGGATCTCTTACAAGGCCTTTTAAGATTAGCTCAAAAGAATAATAAGAAAATCTGGATTTCTTGTTTTGAAATAATCAGCGTTTTATGTTAACATTAAAATGGTGACTATTAACAAATTAAGAAAAGCATATTAATTAAACAAAATTGTGATAATTGATTTTTGTTAACGGATTATTGTTTATTGATATGTCTACTTAGTACCCAAATTTTTTTATTCCTTAATATTAATATTTAATCACTTAAAATATTTTTTTAGTTCACGTAGCAGATTGCGGCAAATCACGCGAAACCCGAACCACGCGGTTTTATCGCTACTTTCGCCGCTCAATTACAGCTATAACGATTATTGATAAGGTTCCAGAATGTAAGATTTTTTTTAGGAAATTTCCTGCTCCTTAATGATCCATTTTCAAATTTTGATTATCTTAAATAGTTTTCGAAATATTAAAAAAAACCAAACCCTTCTTTTTATGTTTACTTAATTGTTTATAACTTTTGCATTTTTTTTCAGCCCCTCTTGGAATTTTGATAGAATGTTCTAGATGGTATTCCGAATCGAATGAGATCAAAATCATAATTTTCGGTGCATGAGATCAGGTTTTGACGAAAATGGCACTTGTTAACCAGAGTACTAGGTTGTCGTCAAGCTTCACATTGGACCACGATGGATAGTCATGATTGCGAAGTTGTGTTGTTATATAGCACGCACAATCATTAGTCAATGTCGATAATGAGCAATCAAAGAAGAATATTCTGAATACCCTTTTAGATCTATAATAAAAACTTAAAATTGAACTACATATTTTACACAATATGTCAAATTCGAAGAGCAGCACATAGTTCAAAATTTTAACTCTTGCAATGAAATGTGTATATTCCTATTTATTTAATTACGTTTCACTTAATATTAACTTATTCCAAAATTTCTATCCCCAGCCCATCCAAACCCAAATACCGCTGCACCAAAACTGCACAGGGATTATCAAGACAGTGCAGATGCCGAATAAGTTTACCGTCAAACGGACGAAGTCGCTCGGCCGGAGCTTCTCCAGCCGCCAGCACCCGGATGTGGCCCGGTACACCGTCTCCCGGAGGAACGACGTGGTGACCGCCATTACCGGTACCAGCGGGGAGACGGCCCTGGACGAGAGGAACGGGAGGACTAGGAACGGGGTTGGGGAGTACCGCCTCAGTAGGATTACTATAGATTGATGATATTGTGATAATTTAGAACAATGTTATTTTAAAAAGTTATGTTGAATTTTTATTTTTATTTTGAGGCCATAACGTCTTAGTGGGCCTAAACGATATTTTTAAATGTAACTTGACCAACGTGCCGCCTAGCTGGCCCCTAGGTGATTAATTTTATTGTGCAATATCATTGAACAATAGTATCGAACAATTTATTTGACAATAAGATTGAGAGACGGGCGCGTTCAATATCAACTCATTAATTAATTAATGCAATTAATATTGCACAATACGTCATATTTCACGAAAAAATTGATCGTCTAGGGGCCCGCTTAAGGCGGCTCGTTGTCAAGTTAAATTTAAAAATATCGTAACATGTCCATTTAACTCTAAACAAAGATACAACAGCGTTTAACGCTACGAATGTAAATATTTCAGTATATGTTATTTCATCGAGTTTTACCTTTTATCTGCGTTTAGATAAAATTGAATTTCAGCAGAGTTTTAACCAAATGATTCGGTAGTTTAAATATTTTTGTTATTCTTAAATTTTATTGTAAATTTTTGTTAACAATAAGGTTTTTGAAAAGTTAAGTTTTTCTGATAATGTTTAAATTTTTGTAGGATGTTTCTGATTATGTTTTAATTTAGTTTTTTCGGAGATACACCTAATAGGGTATTCGATCTATTTATCAAAGTAAATCGAATTAAGATTTTAACATAATAATAGGGATGATGACAAGGTCAAAGATTTGCGAATTTTGTTAATAAAATAAAGAAATCACGGTAAAAATAAGAGTTACCAAAATTTCAGCTCGATAGCATTTGTATTTTTTTTTTGCTATGCGGATTCAAAGTTGGATAATCAAGTCGATTTTTTTTCAATTAAATTTCTTAATATTTGTATACCATTCGAACTTATGCAATTAAAAGCAACTTTTGGTATGAAACCACTTTCATAAACGCAATATTTAATATACCTATCGAACAAAGTTCTCTCCCGATCCGTACAAACTACGAAAGAGTGACGTCAGTCTTTCGTAGCACTTTGTATGGAGCGTTTCGGGCAGGTCTATTTTATGAGATGTTTGAATTGTTCATATCTTGGTGAATTTTTAAGCTATCTGAGTCATTATTTCAGCGATGTTTCTATTTTTTAAGGGTCTTTCAATTACCAATAATAAAAAAATTAGTCATCAAGCCTATTGTTGAAATATAAAAGCCATGAAAACTCATAAAACTTTTATTTAAATCTCATTCTGTGGACTGAACCGCGGGCAAAAAGTGGTAAAAAAATATGTAAGTGATAATTATCTCATCCCAATTTTTAAGCTTTTTAGACAATAATTGTTCTAGTTTTGTCTTGTAACTAACATCGGGCTCACACTAGCCATAGTGAAAATAATTTAAGGTGGCACCAGCGGTCATTGACCGTTCTCTAGTCTAGAAGTTATGTGAAAAATGCTTGCACTATATTCGGTTAGCAAACGAAAAGATTTAACTCTTATAAAGACACACTGCCGCACTCAGAGTGGAACATTGATTAGTTAAATGTAATTAATTCAAAATTTTGACCTAAGCCCATTTTTATCTGTCAAACTGTTCATTAAATTGAAGGTAAGTAATAATTAATCCTTCAAGCCCCATAAGAGCACCGGTGATCGCGACAACAATAGAATAACAATAGATTTCCAAGAATGACTATTAAAAATGGCCTCGGCTTCAAGACACTGCGAGTTCGTTCTGCGTAGATCGGAATGCAAAAAAAAATTTATGAATCTTCGGGTAGTTAAAGAACTTCAACGAATTGGACGCCTGTCACCTCAGTCCACCCGTGACCACGGCCGCTGAAGCAGCCGAAACGTCGGGATTAATAAAAGTGCTCCCCGATAAAATCCCTAAGTATTTCAACCTTATAATATCATGAGTTCGAAGTGATATATTTCATACTCAGTTCACATCGAGTATGCAAGTGATCAATGAACGCTACGGACAGAATTCAGCAATTTGAGAATAAATGCCATCAGCTAAACTGCTGACTAATGTCGTGCTCCAGGTGCATGCTATTACTCTGTGACATATTGCTCGCGCGGCCACGGTTGTGACCAGATAAATTACATACCGCACTATAGCATATTATATTGTGTAGTATTTGTTGCTATTATCACTCCTAAGTCCTAACTAAAATAAATAATAAGTACTTTTTCATTAAAATATTGTGTATCAAACATACTTTAGGGTGTGTATACAAGATGTTTGTGTAAACACCGTTGTCCTTGAAACCGTCAAATCAGCCCGTCAAAATGAACACCTTTTTCTATGAGAACAATGCTGGGAATTAAAAAAAATCTGTCTTCATACCCATACAAATTGCCGATCCGGGCATTCGTATGGGTATGAAGACGGCATTTTTTTTTAGTTCCCAGCATTGTTCTCATAGAAAAAGTTGTTCATTTTGACGGGCTCATTGGATGGTTTCAAGGATAACGGTGTTTACACAAACACACTGTATTGTCTATTGCAAAGATTTCACTGTGAAAGTAGCAGCGCTATAAAATGTACGGTTTCCGCGCGATAAACGAAATTCTAAATCTTAGTCTTTTACTAAATAACAATGTAAATTAAGCTTATTAAATCTACGGTAACACATAATACACTAGAGTCTAGACTCTATAGACTCTAGACTCTAGAGTCTAGAGGTATCCTTTGAGACGCAATTACTAGTTTTGATTATAATTATGTGTTATTTATTCATTATACAATTGCAATTAAGTAAGGTCTTTGATCCTCTGGGCGTAATTAGGACGGAGGCCTCTCATTACGAAATCGAACTCAATAATTAGCCGATAATGAATAATTAAAATCCCGTCGGCATTATCTCCGTTAGAGACAGAAAAAATATCTCGAGAGCTACTCTGTACTCACAGTAAAATTGACTTGCTAATGGCAATTTTCATATTACGACAAATTAAATAAGTATGTACGAAAAACGCATTTTTTTTAGAAAAATATGTAAATTACAAAAAATATCATAATTTTTTCCAAAGAAATAAAATATAAACAGTAACCGAAATAACAGCGCCGCAAAAAAGCGTTAGGAATTGAAAGCAAAATTATTATCATGTGCATGTAAATGAATTCCAGAAACTTCTTTATCAAAAGGCTATTTAAAAGGAAAAAATTAACAAAAAGGTTTTCTGAAACAAAAGCAGTACATTTTCCTTAATGGGTTTCCTGGGCTCGCCTCGCTTGTTCCTGGAGGAAACTCCACAGTGCATAATGGCGGGAAAACACACGCAAATCGACCGAAACTTAGAATTAGGACGATAGTGAAATTTTGTTATCTCTTAAATTGCGTGTTTTGATGGTGTCTACACATCGTTTCGATCGTTTTAGTGTGTGTAATGTGAGTTGCGCTTTGTCATAAGGTGCGTTTATAACAAACTGACTATCAGCCTATCAGCCGCCAACTGTGACCAAGCTCACTAGCCCAAAAAATTAGGATTCGTAGGGCCGGGACACAAAAACACGACACGACGTCGTACGACATCGTGTCGTGGGAATCTACAATGCGCGTCGTAAAAAACTACGACAAGACATCGTACGACGTCGTACGACGTCGCGTCGTAGAAACTCACGTAGAAATTCAAAGATGAGTTTCTACGATGCGACGTCGTACGACGCCGTGTCGCGGTTTTTACATTTTCGTACAACATTTTTTACATTTTACATTTACGTACAACTGAGAGTTGTCAGCCGTATTTTAAAAAATATAAACTTCTTACCTTTCCGTGTTTGTACATATACGAAGTAGCATTATTTGTGCGATCAAACCTACATTTGTTTGAGCGTTTCAACATAAAAAGACTAGCTGACAAATTATGTTGTGTTGGATCAAAAACCACCCTAATTAGAAAAAATGTTTTTGGTATGACAACTAAAATATACAATAAACTACCGCAGAGTCTTAAAGAAATAGACAGCATTCAAAGATTTAAAAATGAATTAAAAAAGTATTTGGTTGATAAATGCTTCTATACTATCGAAGATCTCTTTCGTGAATGTAAATTTTAAACATAATATGTATCTAATTTTTTATTGCCGACTTGTTATAAACATAGAAATCAATTTACTATTGTAATAATAATATTATTCTAAACGAATAACGTACTATGACATGTTTTAAATATTTTTATGGAGAAAGTACTACCTATTTACACTGACATTTTAATTTAATAATGACATTTTTATACATAATAATTTAGAATAATATTAATGAACTAATTTTACTACATTACCTATATTAATTATTGTTGACTGTATAATTCTCTTATAACCTGTTTAGACTGTAATAATTTTCCATTGTTAATTTTGGATGCCCACAGAGGCCTATGTGTTGAACCTAATATCAAATATAAGACCTACGAGTATATTATTGTAACACACATATGCAAAAATAAATGAATTTGAATTTGAATTTTTACGACGCGCGTCGTAGATTCCCACGACACGACGTCGTACGACGTCGCGTCGTGTTTTTGTGTCCCGGCCCAAACTCACGTAGAAATTCAAAGATGAGTTTCTACGACGCGACGTCGTACGATGTCGTGTCGTGGTTTTTTACGATGCGCGTCGTAGATTCCCACGACACGACGTCGTACGACGTCGCGTCGTGTTTTTGTGTCCCGGCCCAAACTCACGTAGAAATTCAAAGATGAGTTTCTACGACGCGACGTCGTACGATGTCGTGTCGTGGTTTTTTACGATGCGCGTCGTAGATTCCCACGACACGACGTCGTACGACGTCGTGTCGTGTTTTTGTGTCCCGGCCCTTAGGTGCGATTTCACCAAAGAAATAGAACGCTCTTATAGTGCACACTGAACCGGTTCTAAACGGATAAACGCGTTTATAACACCGAATTGCATTTCACCAACATAAACGAAACGCGTTCACAACAAATACGAGTTTTATCTTCTGAACGCCCAATAGCAGGTATTACACGCATCAATATTATCACGATTCCGTGATAATATTGATGGTGTAATAGGCCGAATCGCAGTATCGCAGTACTATTTGTGAATCCCGTGATACTAGAATCGTGATAATATTGACCGTGTAATTTAGGCCATTGTTCGAGGTTTACTTCATAAAACCCGTTCAAGTCAGTCAGTGTACTGTCATGGCAGATCGAACAACATAGACGAAAAAAATGTTAAGATGACAGTTTTGATGGATGCGTTTGGTTAGTTTATGTATAGTTTCCTGCTATTTTGTTGCTCAGACCAAATAAAAATACTTTTTATTTGTCAGTTAGTCACGTAAACTTACATTAATTAATCGCGATTAAAACAGGATTGTGAAATCCATTTGATACAAAACGAACAACAATGAGAACTAAGTTTTATAAAATGAAGTTTTAAGAGCCGATGAATATCGTATTCATTTTATTTTACTTTTTACCTTCCTCCTAATATAAACCTTACCTGGAGGCTGGACTTCCTTGAGTATTTCAGGACTAAAATTAGCCAAATCAGTTCAGCCGCTCTCGAGTTTTAGCGAGACTAACAAAAAAAAAAAACATTTTTCTTCTAAGACTAGACGATGCCCGCAACTCCGTTGCTCCGAAACTCGTTTATCGCACAGCAACCGTAATTCAAAAAAGTATCCTATGTCCTTTCCCGAGACTCAAAGTATCTACAAATTTGGGTTTGGGCGAGAAGAGGTAACAGACAGACACAGACGGACAGACAGACACACTATCGCGTTTATAATATTAGTATTGATTATGTAGACTACGTAGTAGGTTCTGGAAGCGAATGCATGTCACATTGTGTTCTCGTTAGCGGGTGTCGGACGGTGGCAGCACCTGAGCGAATTAGACGCAGCGAGTTATATCTGCCGGCGACACGACGTGCAAATTGTCCGACACCCCTACTACTGGTGCAAGGTGCTCGAACATTCGAGACTATTATAACGAATATTTTCAGAAAGTCTACATGTTGCCTACCACCGGTTCGGGAACTAACTCGGCGAAAAGAACCGGTATAAGAAACTCGCATACAACCGATTTAGGAGCCGAATATGTGGAGCAGTCTCTTTCTGTTGAACGTACCCACAAGCTCAACCTTTCTTTATAAAAAGCAATTGATAATATATAGAAAGCTAAATTGAAATCAGGATACACACAACACGCATTAACGTGACGCTTGCCATGATTTTTGTCAACTACATTTTCCATCTAGATTCAACGCCAGCAGCGTGTCAATGAACTTCAGAAACAGGCGAGCCGCGGCAGTAGGTACTTTTGAAATGAATATGAAAAAATCGGCTCAAGTATTTTATTTTGCTGTCTAAGCTATTGAATGCTTTTTGAGTAACTAGGAACATCTTTTTGCTTCAATAATAATTTATGAATAGTTAAATAAATAACATTTAAATAGCCTGAGGAGAAAACGCGACTCACAGCAAAAATCTCATTTGTAAGACATAAAACACATAAGTTAAAGTGAATACTTAATGCAGACTTAAGAACGTACATGCATAGAGTAAACAAATGTTTCTATATTTTCCATATAAGTTTAACGATCGAGTTTCCCAATTCTAGAACCCGTAGTAGTGTCTCACATTTTTCCGCATACGGCGATGATCGCGACAATTTAATAATCAACGCTCAATTCGCGATGATAGCTAAATTACTGGTATGGCCGGCGGGATTCATCACAACATGTTATTGCCAGGTGCGATTGTACACGACTTATGCAAAGAAACTGCTCAAACTGCTCACATATTTTTGTTCCATAGCTAGTTGACACTTGCAATTATTCCGTTGCGGCAAAATTTGCTTATCGCGCGCTTTACTGTACATTTTTCCGGCATAAAAAGTATTCTACAGACCAGTGGCGGGGCAAGACCTAATTTTATGTGGGCAAGATATATCTTGCGAGGCCCCCTGAAAATATATATGTCGCAGTCATCTGGTTCAATCTGCGATTCGATTGAATGACTAGCGCATTCATTGAATGACACCATTCAATTGAATGAATCGGCCAAACGTCGATTGAACGATCGTCACTCAACGTCCAACTAGTTAGCGATTTATAACATAGCCAAATACGTAACATAGAGCTTTGAAAATAGCGGACATGAAATCAGTCAGGTAATTGAACGTATTTAATTTTTTTCCCTCATCACGTTGCGATGTGAACTAACCTTTAGAGTTGATACTCTTATGGAGGCACTTCACATGGCTATTTGTATTTGCCTGATATTTGCGTATTGATGTATTCGCCAAACAATCACCATGTGTAGACGGTATGTTTGACAAATATTGGCCTTATTTGCCTATTTGACAAATATGACCAATACCAAATACCTTTGTCGGATTTTGACGCACACCAAAGGAGTCAAATAGGCAAGTAAAGAAAATCAAGTAAAAGTTTGGTATTTGACGTCCATGTGTGGAAGGCCGTATTTGCCTTTATTTGCTTGTTTGTGTATATGTCAATAATTTTGCCAAATGCAACAAATAGCCAATAGCAAATACAAATAGCCATTTGAAGTGCATCCATAAGATACAAAGAAAACGGTTGGACAAATGTAATTTTAATTTAATTAAAAGTATGCCAAGTGAATACTAGTTGCGCTACGTTATTAATTAGGTTTTTAAAGTCAGAGAACCCTAAAAGTAGTTTCTCAACTCCTACGTGCCTAGACAATAAATTGAGTGGATTATATGCACTTACTTTTTGTATATCTCTCTCTTTCTAATCGGTCCAGCGGCTGCCTCCGTCCCTCTCCGATCATCGCACATGCGCAGGGAGGCTTTTCCCAAAAGATGTGGGGCGCTCGAAGCTTCATATGCTGCTAGATATTTGGTGAAAATTGTGAATTACGAATTTGCGGCTTTGTTATGTTTTCCTTAAAATAAAATATTGTAGTGATATTATCTCAAAATAACTAGTGAGCTAGACTCTACATTTGCAGTTATTCATTTCAACGCAGTTGTATCTCAGTGATGTCTCATAGAATAACTTTAGAAAAAATAATGAATGTGACAAGCTAGACCGTGTCACGAGCTATAATCAGTGAGAATAGTTACGCAAGAGGAATGCGCAGGCTGGCAGGCAGCATACGCGGCTGCTAGCGCGTCGCCGCCGCCTGGCCTCCCGGGTCGCTCGCACGATCATCTGAATTACAAAAAAAATTAATGTGCTGTGTTTATTCGTAAAATGCATCTTGCCGCGCTGTCACTTTTAAATTTCGAACGATTTGTTTTTTTTATACGCCGCCAGTGATTGTGCCAAATACGTTATGTGCAGATTGTGACACACGTGAAAATTTTAAGGTAAGCGCTATATTTTACTAGAATAATGTGAATGTGTGTTGTCTGAGAAATAATGTGTAGGTACGGCTATCCAGTAGTTGATAACACAATTTTATTAAAACCTTTAAATTGTTATACAAACATTTTGTGTATTACATTTTCCCTATTATATTATATTTCTTAGTCAAGGAGGCACCTAAATGTTTCTTATTTAGCGCAGAAAGCATATTATGATTACTCATTGAAAACTAATTAATACAATAGATTTTGTCAAAATATTCTTAGGAGTTAAAAATTACCAAAATTATAACTCTGTTTGGAAAAATGCCGGTACGGGTGTCAGCGACCATAGAAATCATTTTTGAAATATTTTTTGATATTGTTATACACGCATCTTAAAAAATTGATAAGAATTGATAATCTGAACAAATAAACTATCTGTACATCATACAGATTATTCAGACAAATTACTTGAAAGCACATAATATAATGTTTTATACAGTATAATATAGAGACAGGGCAGCGTACTAAATTGTAAAGGGACGTTAAAATTAATATACGAATGCATAAAAATAAGAAACTTCACTACTACTGTACTGTGACTACTGGTGATATTAAAAATTCAAGATCGTTTTGCAATTGAGTATGAATTTTATGATACGTGATCACTGATCACTGATCATGTTATCCATACTAATATTATAGATGCGAAAGTGTGTCTGTCTGTCTGTCTGCCTGTTACCTCTTCACGCCCAAACCGCTGAACCGATTTTGCTGAAATTTGGTATGGACATACTTTTGGTCCCGGGAAAGGACATAGGATACTTTTTATCCCGGAAAAATGTACGCCTCCTGCGCGATAAACAAATTATGGCACAATGGAGTTGCGCGCGTTATCTAGTATCTAATAATCGTGTATATCTAATAGAACTTATGTAAATTACCAATTTACGCGGGAAAATATACGGTTCCCTATGATACTCTTCTCGTACGTACGAAGCCACTGGTAAAAGCCAGTGTGGGTTAAAAACATTGTTTAAACAAAGTTCTAAAATAAAATATTAACCCATCAAAAACTTTTTTAATATCGAAAAGGGGAAAATCTCAATTTTCTTAGCAAACGGGTAATGGTAATTTTGAGAGGCTTTAGAAGGGTACGATTTTAAACTTTATTTTCGGTTAATCTTGAGCATTTTTCTCCAAAACCTTCAAAGATGATTTTAATAGGAACTTTTGGTATGAATTATATATTTTGTATTAAATTAATGAATTTTTCTAAATTTTAACCCTTAGAAATTGGCATTGAGACTTGAGTAAACCTTCATGTACTATCAGAGAAGTTGATTCCTAGGCAGATAGAGGAACTACGTAGTTTGGTCGCGTTACGTCAAACCCAGCCGACAGATCACAATTAATATTGACATGATCCGACCAAATGACATCGGTCTGTCAACTGCCTAAGAATCAATTTCCTCGATGGTACATAAATACACACAAAGAAAAAGAATAAATTATGGAACATGAATAAAATTTTTAACAAAAGTTGAAAAGTGCTACGAATCTCGTAGAGCCTCTACGCCGTGCTACGCGGTGCTACGAGCTCTGTAACTTTTCAAGGCCGAGTAACTAATTTACAGTGTAGAGCTTTTATTCTCTTATTTCAAGAAAGAAAGCCTTTTCATATTATCATTGTGTATGTATAATGTTTATTCAGGAGTAGCTCCTAATACAAATATATTTTCTGTCTATTCATCTGTCTAGCGTAAAGGTCATATAAGTAGTGAAGATACTTACCTCTATCTCTTTTATAGCCGATTGAGATGAAAAGTGGGAGATACTTGGAGTCCCAGAAAAGGATATAGGATAGCTTTTAATGCGACAAAATTTACGGCCATCGTCAGATAAATGAGATAGTAACGAAGTTTCGGACAACGCTTAGTTTTGTTATATTGAATTTTGTATATATGTACAGGTTTATTGTGTTTATTACTATACTGTACTCGGCGAAACATGGCGGTAGCGGTCATTGACTCTCTGTCAACTTCTTCTTCTTCTTTTGCCATTTTCTATACAAAGCCATGATTGACAACATCTGACAAGTTTTTGACAGGGAGTCAATGACCACTACAGCCATGTTTCGCCGAGTACAGTATATTCTCTTTTAAAATTTAGTATGTTATAATTTTTTGCAATATACCTCGAAATTATAATTATTTTGCGGAATATTACTAAAAGTATTTTGAGCTATGGATTTCCGCAAAGTAACGTTATTCTATTAACTACTATTCTCACTATTAAATTCAATATACATTATTGAATTGCAATATCTTTGTGTCCTTTTTTATTGTGATATTTTACTTACTTAAAAAATCATTGGAATAGTCACAAAGACCACGGATCTTGAATAATTACGCTGCTTGAATATAACAAAAAAAAATTAGTCAAGTGCAAGTTGGACTCGCGCACAAAAGGTTCCGTACCATTATAGAGCAAAAATAATATTTTTGCTCTATAATGGTACGGAACCTTTCAGAAGTCTAGCTATAGCTATTGAGGTATAGCCTGGAGACACACAGACAGACAGTCAGATGGACAGACAACGAAGTCTTAGTAATGAGTGATTCTTCAAATATTATTCTCCGCGTAACTTTCGTGGGCTCACTCATTTATGAGTGAGCCCAAGAAATAATATAATAAATAAATACATAATATATTAATATAATAAATATTAAATTAATAATAGTAAGTTAGTTTTGTAACATTACACTCATTTATGAGTGAATCCACGAAAGTTACGCGGAGAATCATTTTTGAAGAATTACTCTAATATGGTCCCGTTTTTACCTCTTGGGTATGGAACCTTAAAAACATGTCCCCATCCTGGACAGGACAGGGGCCTTAAGGCCCCAGCCCTCAGGGTCTCAGTGAAGGGCGGCGTGACGGCCTAGTTGTATGTCACGTGCACCTAATTGTTACACCATGAGTGCCTGCCGCCGTCTCTTTCACACACTACTAGCGAGACAAAGCAAGCATTATACTGCATGATGCTTGTTAGAATATTTATTTTTTAACCGACTTCAATAAAGGAGGTTATGAATTTGACCCGTATGAAGATAATATTTCTAGAACTGCCAAGTTTTCGAATATAGCCTATGTTAGCGTCTGAACAAATGTGACAAATTTAAAAAGTGTATGTATGTATGTATGTTTTTATGTTTGTGTACGCATATCTCGAGAACTACTTGTCCGATTTAAGCGATTCTTTTTTGTTGTACTAGGCATTGCCCAACCAAGGTAACATTGCAAGTTACATCAAAATCGATTCAGTATTTATTTAAATTACTACGATGACCAACGTGTGGAGGAACATAAAATTTGTCTATGACTATTGATCCATGATAAACGTGAAGAGTGGCTGTTATAGAGAACCCTTACATAATATGAAATCAGAAATTTGAGAGAAAAATAATTGAATTTCAAATACATTCTTGTTTTTTACTTAAATGTTTTTAGGGTTCCGCAGCCAAATGGCAAAAAAGGATCCCGTATAGATTCGTCATAATATCTTTCCGTCTGTCTGTCTGTCTGTCTGTCTGTCCGTCTGTATGTCACAGCCACTTTTCTCCGAAACTATACTATACTGTTGAAACTTGGTGAGTAGGTGTACTCGGTGAACCGTATAATTTTTTTTAAGCCATCAGTGTAATAGTCAGGGAGCCCAAGAACAATTTTTGAAGTGAAAACTTCTTTAGCGGCGTTCAGCACTTCTGTGGGATGGGTAAAAATTGTGAAACTCGCGTCAGATGCTCGTGCTGATCGAAAAACCGTAAGACGGTTGGAGAGTAGTGTTGTAACATCGAAATCGATTAATCGAACAATCGATTGTTTTTTTTCGATTGTCGATATTTTTAATCGATTGTATTAAATTTAATCGGTTTCGAAAAATTAGAAAAATCTATTTTTTAAAAATCGATTTTCATAAAAAATGGGTTAAAAATTTAATCGATTGTAAGGGTTTCGATTAATTAAAAAAATCGATTTCTTAAGTTTTCGCGAGTATCACTCATGATATTATAAGTTTAAACACTTACGGATTTTGTCGCGGAGCACTTTTATTAATCCCGACGTTTCGGCTACTTTACAGCGGCCGTGGTCACGGGCGGACTGAGGTGACAGGTGTCCAATTTCTTGAAGTTATCCAACTACCCGACGACTCATCAATATTTGTTTGCGTTCCGATCTACGCAGAACGAACTCACAGTGTCTTGAAGCCGAGGTATCATAGATTTGTGCTTTAGTTTGTTTATCACTGGATCCCAACTAGATGGCAGCACCCAACCATCTTCGCGGTTGAAATTAGGGTGTTTTTTAATTTCTATGGCCTCGCGTATCATTCTTGGGCGGTATCGTGCTTCTTTTGCCAGTACTTGTGGCTTATCAAATCTTATGTAATGGCGAGGTTGATCCAGTGTGTGTTCACAAATTGCGGACTTGTTGTTCCTACGGTGTTTGACATCTGCAATGTGTTCCTTGATACGGGTTTTGATGGCCCTTTTGGTTTGCCCTATATAAGAGAGGCCACAATCACAGTCGAGTTTGTAGATTCCTGCATCTTGAAGGGGTAAGTTGCATTTCACTGATGGTAAACATTGGCTGATCTTTTTGGGCGGCTTAAAGTATGTTTTTATTGAAGCTTTCCTTAGAATGTAGCTCACTTTATCAGTGACTCCCTTTATAAATGGTAACACTGCAGGTAATCTTTCCACTGTTGCCGGCTTCACTCGGTTGCTGCTCTGTTTGCGTGGTACCCGAAGCTTATTGTCGCGTAAAACTTGTGCAACATGATGAAGTTCGGTGTCCACATGCTGTTCATCGCAGATTCCTCGTGCTCTTTGAAATAACGATTTTCCAACAGTACTTAACTGTGCTGGGTGATGATGGGAATCACCATTTAAATATCTGTTTGTGTGTGTAGGTTTGCGATACACCGTATGACCTAATGTGCCATCAGGACTCCTTATTACTAATACGTCCAAGAAAGCTAAGGAATTATCTCTCTCCAACTCCATTGTGAACTGTATTTTGGAGTTGAGGCTGTTCAGGTGCTCAAGGAATATGGATACTTTGTCTGATGGTAATATTGTGAAAGTATCATCTACATACCGCTTGTAGAAGGTGGGTTGTACAGGTGAGGACTCAAGGGCTAACTTCTCGAAGTCTTCCATAAAAATATCAGCCACAACAGGTGAAACAGGTGAGCCCATCGCAACACCATCTACTTGCCTGTAAAAGTCATAATTCCACAACATATAGCCAGATGTAAGGCAGTGTTCTAACAAGTCCGCATATTCAACCGGTAAGTCATTCTCTCTCAGCCTTCTTGTAACAATTTCGATACACTGTTGTATTGGTAGGCACGTGAACAGGGACTGTATATCGAAACTGACCAGTTGTTCTATGACCTAATGTGCCATCAGGACTCCTTATTACTAATACGTCCAAGAAAGCTAAGGAATTATCTCTCTCCAACTCCATTGTGAACTGTATTTTGGAGTTGAGGCTGTTCAGGTGCTCAAGGAATATGGATACTTTGTCTGATGGTAATATTGTGAAAGTATCATCTACATACCGCTTGTAGAAGGTGGGTTGTACAGGTGAGGACTCAAGGGCTAACTTCTCGAAGTCTTCCATAAAAATATCAGCCACAACAGGTGAAACAGGTGAGCCCATCGCAACACCATCTACTTGCCTGTAAAAGTCATAATTCCACAACATATAGCCAGATGTAAGGCAGTGTTCTAACAAGTCCGCATATTCAACCGGTAAGTCATTCTCTCTCAGCCTTCTTGTAACAATTTCGATACACTGTTGTATTGGTAGGCACGTGAACAGGGACTGTATATCGAAACTGACCAGTTGTTCATTGTCTCTGAGGCGTAGATGTTTAATCTCATCGACAAAGTGGTAAGAATCCTTTACATGGGCCTTGGTCTGTCCGCGTAGAGGCGAGAGTACATTAGCCACCAGCTGAGCCAATTTGTAGGTTGGTGAGTCAATTTGGCTTACAATTGGTCGAAGAGGAGCATTGGCTTTGTGTATCTTTGGCAAAAGTTGTATGGTTTGCCAAAGATACACAAAGCCAATGCTCCTCTTCGACCAATTGTAAGCCAAATTGACTCACCAACCTACAAATTGGCTCAGCTGGTGGCTAATGTACTCTCGCCTCTACGCGGACAGACCAAGGCCCATGTAAAGGATTCTTACCACTTTGTCGATGAGATTAAACATCTACGCCTCAGAGACAATGAACAACTGGTCAGTTTCGATATACAGTCCCTGTTCACGTGCCTACCAATACAACAGTGTATCGAAATTGTTACAAGAAGGCTGAGAGAGAATGACTTACCGGTTGAATATGCGGACTTGTTAGAACACTGCCTTACATCTGGCTATATGTTGTGGAATTATGACTTTTACAGGCAAGTAGATGGTGTTGCGATGGGCTCACCTGTTTCACCTGTTGTGGCTGATATTTTTATGGAAGACTTCGAGAAGTTAGCCCTTGAGTCCTCACCTGTACAACCCACCTTCTACAAGCGGTATGTAGATGATACTTTCACAATATTACCATCAGACAAAGTATCCATATTCCTTGAGCACCTGAACAGCCTCAACTCCAAAATACAGTTCACAATGGAGTTGGAGAGAGATAATTCCTTAGCTTTCTTGGACGTATTAGTAATAAGGAGTCCTGATGGCACATTAGGTCATACGGTGTATCGCAAACCTACACACACAAACAGATATTTAAATGGTGATTCCCATCATCACCCAGCACAGTTAAGTACTGTTGGAAAATCGTTATTTCAAAGAGCACGAGGAATCTGCGATGAACAGCATGTGGACACCGAACTTCATCATGTTGCACAAGTTTTACGCGACAATAAGCTTCGGGTACCACGCAAACAGAGCAGCAACCGAGTGAAGCCGGCAGCAGTGGAAAGATTACCTGCAGTGTTACCATTTATAAAGGGAGTCACTGATAAAGTGAGCTACATTCTAAGGAAAGCTTCAATAAAAACATACTTTAAGCCGCCCAAAAAGATCAGCCAATGTTTACCATCAGTGAAATGCAACTTACCCCTTCAAGATGCAGGAATCTACAAACTCGACTGTGATTGTGGCCTCTCTTATATAGGGCAAACCAAAAGGGCCATCAAAACCCGTATCAAGGAACACATTGCAGATGTCAAACACCGTAGGAACAACAAGTCCGCAATTTGTGAACACACACTGGATCAACCTCGCCATTACATAAGATTTGATAAGCCACAAGTACTGGCAAAAGAAGCACGATACCGCCCAAGAATGATACGCGAGGCCATAGAAATTAAAAAACACCCTAATTTCAACCGCGAAGATGGTTGGGTGCTGCCATCTAGTTGGGATCCAGTGATAAACAAACTAAAGCACAAATCTATGATACCTCGGCTTCAAGACACTGTGAGTTCGTTCTGCGTAGATCGGAACGCAAACAAATATTGATGAGTCGTCGGGTAGTTGGATAGCTTCAAGAAATTGGACACCTGTCACCTCAGTCCGCCCGTGACCACGGCCGCTGTAAAGTAGCCGAAACGTCGGGATTAATAAAAGTGCTCCGCGACAAAATCCGTAAGTGTTTAAACTTATAATATCATTAAAAAATCGATTGTTAAAAATCGATTTTTTGAAAATCGATTTTCATAAAAAATGGGTTAAAATTTTATCGATTGTAAGGGTTTCGATTAATTAAAAAAATCGATTTTTTAAAAATCGATTTTCATAAAAATGGGTTAAAAATGCACAACGTTAATAATCAAGTTTTCACTTCTGCCGGCACTCCCGGAGTGCAACCCGCCTTTTTTTTTTATTACTATCAAGGTAATTTTTTGTGAGTAGCTTCATTTTGATAAGACAAACAACATTTTTATTTGCGAAAAATCTTGAAAGTGGTAGCTAACAGACATATAAAGGATTTCATACTTTGATTTGATGGACCTAAAATATAGATTGTTATATTTGTAGGACAATATTCTATTTATAGGACAAAAAATCAGCTGGTTAGGGTTCCGTTTTAGGGCACCGTAGTCAACCAAGTTTTGTTGATTACAGAACCCTAAAACGAAACCTTAACCAGCTGATTTTTTGTATATTGGTAGGTTAATAGTTATATAATTTAAGAGTAACATTGTCCTACAAAAAGATCAATCCATATTTTAGGACCATCAAATCAAAGTATGAAATCCTTTCTATCTCTGTTAGCTACCACTTTCAAGATTTTTCGCAGAAAAATGTTGTTTGTCTTATCAAAATGAAGCTACTCACAAAAAATTAGCTTGATAGTAACAAAAAAAAAATTGTTCTAGGGCTCCCTGACTATAAAACGAAGTGCAAAAGCGCAGCTTTAAAATTTTGTTTCATCGTTTCAGAATGTAAAGGGAATTTAACGTCTTTTACATTTTAAATGTAATCCCATTTGAGCTCTTTAGCGGCTGTTATTCATGTGCTAATCCCGAAATCCTAAGAGAATATTAAATGTATATACATAAGTATACAAAACTTTATTTCGTTACTAAAAGGGCAAAATTAACATAACATTAATATTTATAGAACTAAATACATAAACACCGATTTCAGATTATTATTTTAAGTACTGCGTTCCGAAACTCAAACTAGGGGGTTTATTTTGATAAGTAATATACAATAGTTGAATAGGCTATATATAAAAGCGTAAAGTGCCTTAGCGAGACCCCATATAAAATTTGTTTGGGGCCCTTAGGAAAGGTTGCCGGTTTTACTTTTCTCATATTTTGTGAATTTAATAAAAGAAATAGAAAGTTACTATTAATTTTGCTAACGGCCTTGTAAGTTGTAACCCGGGGGCCCCGAATAATTGCTACGGCTTATACGGCGGTAGCTACGCCCCTGGCTGTACCCAAAAAAGATCTACACCTTATATGTTTTGCATACTCGATGTGAAATGAATATGAAGCGTATTTATGAAATGTCGCTTCGAAATCATAAAAAGTTGGAGATTATCATTCTAATAGTTACCAAGAGGTTGTCCGATGAATCTATAATAATAATCTGTGTCTTTATAAGAGGTTAATTTTATTCTTAAATATTTTAAATACAGTGCGAACATTTTTTATACAAACAAATACAAATACAAATATCTTTATTTCAGACTACTATGGTCCATTGGTTAGTATTACAAACTTAATTTTTTTTTAGGGTTAGTTAAATATCAAAAAGCATAACTTAAAATTAAATATTATCTAAAAAGTAAATCTAAATCTAAATCATGCACCCAATCTGAACTAAGTGCGGATGTAACCTGGAGGTCTGCTTTCGAATTCATTCATTATCCGCACATAGTTCCTCAATATGGGTGCATGCGGATCATCTGCCACAATCCTCAGGATGCTGTTGTCACTTCCCCTTATGCGATTTATGAGAGATGCAGCTTTTTTGCGCATGACGCCCGGAATCCGTCCGTTCTTGCTTGCGCAAACATCTCAGATGCACTACAAAGCCGGGGAAGTTTCAGCATCATCCTGAAGATATTATTGTATTGGATGCGAAGGGTGTTTAGGGATGCTTTGGTATAGCTGATCCACAGGCCGCCCGTGTACAGATTCTGACAGAACGTTTTGAAGAGTGTGATCTTAACTTCGTCGGTACAACGGGCGAACCTGCGGGCCAGCATATTACCTCGAACCGCCAAAGCCCTCCGTTCCCGTTCAATATCCAGATCATCTTTAAGGTCGTCGGTAAGTATATGCTCGAGGTATTTAAAATGGAATACTCTGTTCAGCTCCTTTCCACCGAGGCATATTGGAGGTATGGATTCGGGACATTTACCGACGGCCTTAAAGATCATAATTTCGCTTTTATTCACATTGTACGCCAGGCATCTCCTGAATTCCTCTCACAGTGGGATTCAGCAATACCATGTCGTCCGCGTAGCTAATGTTGTTAACGCTCACACCACCAACTTTGCATCCGACACGAATATAGCTGAGCTCCACTATGAGATCATTCACGTACAGATTGAATAGCTTAGGAGACGAGAATCCCCCCTGTCTTTCTTTTATTTTTATTTTGTCTCACTTTTATTTAGCGCCTAGACTAAAAAGGTCAATGACCGCTACCGCCTCGATTCGCCGAGTTCACTTGTTGGCAATATTTGCACGCTACTTTAAGCACAATGTTTGTACCACTTTATAATATAAGGACTTTGTAACCTACATTCATTGCAAATAAATGATTATGATTGCCATAGAGAAAAATAAAACACGATGATTGCGTTACTAACGTATCAGACAAGGACACAATTATTTTGTCAAAATAATAATATATCTTTATTCACAGTGTGGACTTTTTTATTAGTAAAAGAGTAACAGTATCCAATTTGATTGAATATAATCGTGACGTCAGTTGTTTGTACTTGCTACGAGTAGTACATTGTTAGACTTTCGGAACGTACCCAAAACTCAAATGTAAAATGTTGCTTTGTTGAAAAAGCTAAAATCTAACCATTAATAAAATGTTATTCATCAACTCCGTAGAATAAATAGACCACAGAAATAGGCTTTATGATTTCGCGGGATAAAAAATAAATGGAAAACCAACGTTGCCTAGATAAAAGCTAGTTAGGAATGAATTCAGTTCAAGCACTGTACAAAATAACAAGGTCAGGGATATTCTCCTACTTTCAATTGTAAGGTTAGAAGATGCGAGAGTTGGGCTCCATGTATTCAGAACACAGCCTGTATCCAGTGGCGGGGCAAGACCAAAATTTTATGTGGGCGAGATACATTTTGCGAGGCCCCTTAGGCCTAAACGGATTATTTTTAGACAATCATTTTTTTATAAATAAAATTTGAGTCTCAAAACGCGTAAATTCCCAAAACAAAATCCTCGGGGTCCAAGAGGTGCGAGGCCCCTTGGACCACGAGGCCGTGGGCGGTCGCCCACATCGCCCACGCCTTGCGCCGCCTCTGTCTGTATCCAAGACGTTTACTTTATTACGCCGATCAAAATGTATTGACATTAGACGAGTCGAATGTCCACATCATATTAACGAACGCTAAAAGCTATAAAGAAAAGGTCTTGACTTCAGCCTCGTCCTTTAGGACGAGGATACTTAGACAACTTGCAATAGATTTTTTGACAGGTAGTTAGAAATTTCAAAAATGTGTAGACAAACGCTCCATGCGTTATGTTAAGTCCCATATAGTTTAATTATATCTAGCTCCGCAGCCGGTATCAAATGCAAGTTGACTAAATACCCTGAATATTTTTAAAGAATATGTGTATTTCAAGGTGAGCATCAGAACCGAAACAGCCATCAGAACCCAAACAATAGCGCGCTCGGGTTGAGAGAAAAGATACGTTGGACTGCAGATGTATGAATGTTGCATCAGTAGCGACTTTTATTTTACGGTTCAAGCCACGAGACCATGGGCGTACCGAGGGGGGGCAGGGAGAGGCAGCTGATGCCCCCCTGGCTGAAATCCTGGGTACGCCCATGCACGAGACCAGTTAATATTGAATACTTTAACATATTTTTTATGTATATCTAGAACAATAACTCTTATGCATCAGTCTGCTAGAATACGGCCCCAGTTATTGCCATAAAAATGTAAGAAACAAAAATCGTATGTAATAAATGTTGAGTTTTACAACCAACTGAAAGAATTTTGACTCAGTTACGCTTCCATAGTAAGTATTAATTATTCACAGTGAATGAATTAATAAATTAATAAATTAATAAATAAATTCACATGACTTATCTCATGTTCTCTTCGTTTACGTTTTATAAATCAACATTATGTAGTTAGAAACTTAGAAAAATGAATTTTCACACAACGGAGTTGCAGGCGTACGTCATCTAGTATGATATTATATAAATTTTGAAACTATCGATTTGACTGGGTATATGATATAATATAAATTTTGAAACTATCGATTTGACTGGGTACTGGCCTATGTGGCTTACGTATAAAATGGCTGTGGCATTATTTGCCGTATTCCAGTCCAGTAGTCCGTAGTAGTAGTCAGTAGTCAGTAGTTCGTAGTCCAGTGGGAGTGACACAGCGGTATGTAGCCCATTAGCCTGGCGCGGCTATGATATGTCAGTTATTGCTACACAGTATTATTCTAAAATTTTTCAGTGTGTTTCGTTTTACAATGAGAATTTTAAAGGCTTTTTCTATCTGTTGTAGCAAGGAAAAGGCTTGCGATTTTATGCTAAAACAATTTGCTTAGAGGTATTATATTATTAATAGGTATTAGGTATGTCAGATACTATACTATAATATTATGTACTTCTACGTAAAATTGCTTAAGCAGCTGTTTTATCAAGGGTGTCAATTATAAAAGTTCCCTACACTTTTTATAAAAGTATAGGAAATTCTCTTTTAATAATAAAATCCGATGTAGGTTTTGGCTCATACTTCCTCAAATCAATACACTTTTATATCATCCATAAGCCATCGATTCCTACTCTCTCAAGTTGTATCTCAAATATAAGACGAGACACAAACTTTTGTATTGTTACAATAGACAAAGAAGTTTGTTTTATCTCTCAATGTTTGGCTGTACAGACAACCAAAGATAGTGATAATACTTTAGGGTGGCGGGCCTGTATAAAGTTTACTGTGAAAGTAGCAGCGCTGAAAGAATAACTTTTGTATGGGCAAAGACATAAGGCTGGGGCGCTTGCCCATACAAATCACAAAAAATAAATATTTAAAGCGCTGCTATTTTCAACTCTATATAAGGGTCACACACACATCCTAAACCATCGCTATATTTTATTACACCCTGTATACTCAGTTTTAATTCAATTTGCTCCAAATATGAACAAAACTTTAAAACTCTACCAAATTAACGTGTTATCGTATTTTTTTAATCACGTGTCATTTAAATTGGCAGCACTGTAGCCCAAAACAAAATTATTTTGAAATTGTTACTCCGTATGAATAGGAGAGTACGCTTGGATAATATTATCCGACAATATTCCATAATAAGTAACTACTTCCAGAAGTCAATATCGCCTTGTCCTCTGCCACCAGTGCCACTGAGGAGAGGGGAGGGGGGGGGGGGGGGGGGGGGGAGGGCGGATCGATGCAAGATACATTAACCGTCGATAAGTCTCAAGATATTCTATAAAACGGTGACATACGAAGATTTATTATCTCCGATACATCTTATTCGCATCGGGATAAATGGTAGGATTTTGTTGAAGGAATAATATCTTTTGATGCTTATTATTTGGGACTTAACGCGACTTATTCTAGTAGTAATGCTACTACATACTTTTTTCTCGACGTTTCGGCCGTGATCCCCTCGTGACCACGGCCGTTGCAACACGGCCGTAACGTCGAGATAAAAGTAATATGTAGTAGCATTACTACTAGAATAAGTCGCGTTAAGTCCCGAATAATAAGTATCAAATATAATGCAACGCGAAAGTTTAAAGTTCATAGGAATATCTTTTGATAGGAAGTAAATAAGTGAGGGCCTGGAAAAGTGAATCTTTAAGTGTGTGATAATGCACGAAGACGTAAATGTGCAAAGTACAGCGTATATAAAATGCAAGAATCTTTGCACGAAGACGTAAACAAATGACAGTCGTAAATTAAAACAACAGTATAGGTCTTATAGTTTCGGAGAAAAATGGCTGTGAAATATGGATGGATAGACAACACGGACTGAAATGAGGAATCTATAAGGGTTCCGTTTTTTATCAATTTGGCTACGGAACCCTAAAAAACTTTTGTTACAACCTGTGAATCAAATTTAATTTACTTCCAGAAGTAAATTAAATTATTCGATTTACAGGCTGTAACAAAAGTAAGTGATATTAATACTTTAGGGTGTGTACATAGAGTTTGCTGTGAAAGTAGCAGCGCTGAAAGAGTAACTTTTTTTAAAACTTTGGTATGGGAAAATTCATGACGCTGCACTGGGGCGCTTGCCCTTGCTACTTTTACAGTGAACTCTATACATGGCATGCACATTGCACACCCTATAGTATTATCACTTAGTTTTGTTACACCCTGTGTAGCGTTCCGTAGAGATGTCATTAAATTGAAGACATGTGTACTACGACCTCGGCAAGAAAGCGCATATTTATTCGCGCGTGATGCCTTCGTAGAAGTTGGGGGTTGGAGGGACTCATACGTCTAGAAGGAATTAGAATTACTTCTGGACACAATTATCCAATTTAATATCATAGTGTAACGCTACAAACGAACTCGCTACACAGTTGTAGAGCAGCGGTTCTCAAACTTTTTTGGTGGCGACGTCCTTTTAAAATGCGACATTTTTGATGGACCCCAAAAAAGTATGTTTTGTCTTTGTTAAAAATTTTTCCATGCTGGTGTCTGATGACATTTCTAAAAACAATTAATGTATCGTTCGCGGAGTCCCCCTAGGCCTTTGTGGACCCACAGGGCTCCGCGGAGCACACTTTGTGTCTAAACACACTAGGCCGAATTTCCGCGGCAGAAGTTCGGCTTGATTCCACCTGCAATGTATTTTAAATTACTGATGATGATGACACACAGATACATGATATTGTATGCGTTTGACATTGCTGACGTAATCATGCGGAATATCCGCCGCGGAACTTCGGCATGGTGTGTTTAGACACTGAATAGCTATTGTATTGCTGTTAACGCTTAACCTTTTCTGTTTCAATATCCTTCCTGTCGGTCGCGACCCTCTTCTTACACCCACACAACAAGCTACTTGCGGCAGATTTCACCCATTTTATTTTTAAATATTCAACAATTTATTCCTGAATTATTTATGTCTGAAATGGGGTTCCTTTTACTTAAAATTCGTTGTGAATGCTAGAGTAGAGTAGCGATTTAACTTAAATCAACTGCTCAATAAAATACTTAATACGATGAACAATTTTTTTTAAAGTACAATTCAATTCCATCAGTGATTTTAAAAGTACTTAATAATATGTGAAAGTGTATCAGTCTATCTGTCTGTTTTCTCTTCCCGTCCAAACCACTGAACCGATTTTACTGAAATTTGGTATGGGAACACTTTGAATCCCGAGAAAGGACATAGGATACATTTTATGCCGCAAAATGATGCAGTTCGCGCGCGATAAACGAATTTTGGCGCCACGGAGTTGCGGGCGTCATCTAGAATAATAATCGGCCAAGTGCGAGCCGGACTCGCGCACGAAGGGTTCCGTACCATTATAGAGCAAAATTAGGCCAAAACTCGTGTTTTTTGTATGGGAGCCCCCCTTAATTTTTTTATTTTATTTTAATATTATTATTAAATATTAAAGTACACATATAACTATGAATTTTGTGAAAAAGTTAAGTACCTACCTGTTGCCATTATTGATATAGAGCAAAAAAGGCCAAAAAAATCACGTTTGTTGTATGGGAGCCCCCCTTAAATATTTATTCTATTTTGTTTTTAGTATTTGTTGTTATAGCGGCATTCTGTGAAAATTTCAACTCTCTAGCTATTACCGTTCTTGAGTTACAGCCTGGTGACAGACAGACGGACAGACGGACAGACAAAGAAATCTTAGTAATAGGGTCCCGTTTTTACCCTTTGGGTACGGAACCCTAATAAAATGATGCTTGGACTCTAAAACTATAATGTTTATCAGTGGCGAAGGGTGAATATTTTCGGAAGGGAAGCCGGAGTATAAAATCTACTTACCAAAATGCTCAGCACTGATGTAGGTACCTACATAATATTATGTTCGAGTTTCAAGTTTGATAATGATGCCTTTAAAAAGTCAAAATAAAGAGTTAACAAACGAAACGTTTCGTTCGTTAAAGTCTGTCTGAATTAATGCCATTTCCGAAGTCCAAACAACACGATTACGTATGACTCACAAATCACAATATAAATTAATTTAATTCATGAAATCATGACACACTTCTAACACTAAAACAAATAAAATTCGACAAAACAAAACTGAAATTAAAACAAACAACAAGTTCTTTTTCTTTAAGATTCGCAGTTATCCGCCATATGTCAAACTAAAAAACCAGCAAAATAAAAATGTATTACGCGCCTATCATATTTAATAAATACCGCTAAAGGCATTCCTAATAAAGTCATATTACAAAAAATCCTACCAAATAAAGTGTAATTACGCGCCGGCAAAAGTATTATGTCCCTACATTCATTCTTAATTCGTATCATAACAATTTTACGTCATGACTCATCTTTCTCGCTTGCACCTGTGCGTTGCTAATTAACCTTTCTCCGTAATAAGCCCATTGAAATCGGCTTATTTCCGAGTATATTAGCGCGTGCTAGAACGAGACAGAACATGACGATCAGTTCACAGGAATGAAAAGGACAGATGCTTACTATGAAATATTGTTCTATGGAGAAGTAAGCCGCTAATTTATTGGCTTGATCGGAGATGTTCTGCGCTTGCGCAATTTTGTAGGCGTTTAGTTATTAATTCAAACTATTTCAAGTGAGTGGAAAATTTATTGAATATAAATATTTGTAGGCGTTTTAAGTGAATTCAAAGTTTTTTTTAAGTACGTAAAATATTTATTGGATAAAAATGTCGTTGGCCCATAGATTCGATTTTTCTAAGGGAAGCCGACGGGAATCGGGTTATATGGACTCTTCGCCACTGATGTTTATGTAGATAAAAAGTGAAGACAGAAGTCACAATTTATGAAATTTTAATGTGCTCTAATTATTTCAAAAGTTTAAAGTTTAAACTATTGCGCTACAAAATAATTGACACTGTTGCAAACTAAATGTAGGTCATCAGCTTAAACAAGAAATAACATTTTATCACTGGAAGTAACTACGTATTGCTCTTTTATATAAAATGTTCGTCTCGCGATGTTAATTGCTTAACTCTTCCAAAATGGTAGGACCGATTGTGTTGAAATTTTTTGTATCCTGTGGGTCTGAGAATCGGAATTCATCTATGTATTTTCCAACCTCGATATAACGTTGAAGCATACTAAACAGGGCTCCTCAACAGTCAGCTCCACACCGTATACAATATGGCATTGAGCTGACTGGCAAATGTTGTTTAGTCATATATTCTTTGGGAATATGCTACGAATAATAAAAACTAAGAAAACGTAACTCCCATACTTCAACTGTTTTGAATTTGGTTCTTTTTCGCACACTAAAATATGACAATAGCTACGAAATTTAACACTAACACTCAAATTTACGACATAAAGCCGTTGACAATAATAATTATATTTCTTCGCTTCATTCTTCGATATATTAATTAACCAAGTAGTCTACTTATCCGCTAGGCAATCGCGTTTTTTTTTAAAGACATATGTGGGTACTTGACAAAAATACCCTCACGCTCGGTTACTCGATCATCAGCGAGCCTCATTCCTTTTTTGCGCGAGGCAACGCGAGCACGTATACTTAGTAACCATGCCAAATCACAGCGCTCAGAAGAAAATTCCTTATTATTAAGATATTATGTGAATCAGTGTTGACTAGAGTCATTGTCGTTTGTAATTAAAGTAAGTGTTATATCGTGGAACAAGAAAATACAAGTAAGTACTCGTACTAATGCACGGTAGGCACCACCAAACACAAAATTGTATATCGAATACATGCATAAAGTATGCATGTATTCGGGTCTCATTTTGTAGACTCGCGGACAATTAATACAACGGGATAAGTCGATTTAATAATATGTATTATATTAGATCCTACAACGCTTTATCCAACTGCCCCAACATTTGTATATTTTCCGACAAACTAAGTGCATTCAAATGTAAATTAAAACAACATTTTAGAGATATTACAGTAAATACTATTAATAATTAATTAATTCCGCAAATATTCTTTCCCCGATCATATATTAAGTTATACAGTACTTATTGTAAAATTTTCCGATAAGAGTTAAAATTTTGTTCTTTATTTAGTTTATAAGAAGTAATTGTTTCTTTTTCTCAATTTTATTTTTCTTTGTCTTCTACTATATTTAACATAATATTATTTATTAATGATCAATGATCATCATTTCATTCACAATATTCCATTTCATCCCATTGTCGCAAAGAATGTTGTATTTCACCTCTCATTGGAACACATTTCAGCCATAAAAAAACTCAGTGATTCTGTTGCTGAATCAATAAATATATAAATATTAACAAAGCATAACGTTGACATATTAGCAAATGACTAGCAACGCTGTTTAAGCGGCGTTGCTATTAAATATCTCCAGGAGCTGACACTGACTGATCACGTGTTGGTGCCGCGAGCCTCGTTAAACCACAATATACATAACGAACCAGTAAGCCGACTTAGAAGAGTTCTCGAAATTTATAAATACGTTCGATGTAGTATATAATATTATGTGATATGTCTTTTCGGCCGGCCGCGCCTTCTGTCGTTCGTAGCATTCTTACAGCGGATAGCAGCGGTACGGTCCGCACCGATTCGTCAGTTTGTTTGAAGTCGGCTTACTGGTTAGTTCTGTCTATTGTGATTACAGTCACCCGGGAAGGCTAAATACGAGCGGAATAAGCAATTTAACCATCATACTCAGTGATCGTATTAGTTACATTTGTTTTCAGATAACTACCGCATTCTAAAGGGTTTTTTTTTTAAATATGGAATCATTAATAATTATTCAGTTATAAATGTTCTAAGGTACCTACCAAAAATACAGCAAAGTGGTTTAATTTTTGGCAAAATACTCAGTTAAGAAATCACATAAAAACAAAGATTATATGTATTTTTATCAGGCAATGATTTCAAAACTGTGTGATCCTAGTAAAAAGTAGATAGTATATTATAATTGGGTATGAATGTTGCCGTAATATGTTGTAGGTACATCTTTAATAAATAAATAAATAGATAAAACAAGAAAACGTATGAAAACGAAATCAATTATTAACTAACAAAAACATTTTCCTAATTAGTCTTTAGTTGCGAATATCACAACACTTAAAAATTAATTAAAAGTTGGGACGTAATAATAAAAACCTTTATATTTAGCACTCAAAATCACATTAAAATGAATGATACTTTTATACCAAAGGAAGAGCGAATATTTTAATAAGGCAAATATAAATAAAGGAAGTCCAACATTACCTTTAACGGCCCTCAACTGAATTGTACTTGAGTACGGGCTGGGTCCCATCAACACGAATATTATCCCTTTCTGTCAACGTGAAAAAATATGGGCTAGAGCGAGATAGATATAAATAATGACTTTTGTTAAGAATTTGTAATAGTGATAATAATTTGGGGTTTAGGATTTACTTATTTAGAAAGTTTAGCGCGGAGAGAGAGAGAAAGAAAAACGTAAAAAGTTTAAAAAGAAAGAAAGGGCTGAAAAATAACTAACCTTTCAATTATCTTGCTTTTTAAGCCTCTAGCGCTCTAGTCTTATCTTCTCAGTAAAATTCGTAAATTATAAATGCGAAAGTCTAGCTGTCTATCTACCTGTCTGTTATCTCTTTAGTCTCAAAAGTTTCGAGTCAAAACGTACGGTTCCCGTGAGATAAATGACTTTTCGGTGAAAAAAAGTTCAAGTAACAGAATATGTAGTGAATACTAAAAGACTGAATACAAAAATGTACATTTTTAAACTCCTTTTTGCCGTTTCCTGAAAATTCTTAAACGATTTAAGGCCGCACTCCAATACATTTAATGATAGTTAATGGAATCAGTTCCGTTACTTTGCGGAAATCCATAGCTTAAAATTTAGTTTGTTATTATTTTTAGCAATATTCCGCGAAATAAACTTCCACCTTTAAGTAAATGAGTGAGTGCACGCATAGGCATGCGTACAGCACCTCCCTCCTCCCACACTGCCTATGCGTACACTCGCATGCAAGAACTTGCAAACACCACCACCACACAAGCAATAATGTTTACGAACATATACACGAATAATAATATTCTACGAACAACGTCCGTCAAGTCCGTCTGACTTGACGGACGTTGTTCGTAGAGTCCACATCCTGAGGATGCTCCGGTGTTGGAGCGAAACGCGCGTCGAGGTTTTCAACCTGCATGGTGGTGAGGGGCCTTGCACGGATTTGCCAACATTATTGCTTGTGTGGTGGTGGTGTTTGCAAGTTCTTGCATGCGAGTGTACGCATAGGCAGTGTGGGAGGAGGGAGGTGCTGTACGCATGCCTATGCGTACACTCACTCATTTACTTAAAGGTGGAAGTTTATTTCGCGGAATATTGCTAAAAATAATAACAAACTAAATTTTACATTTAATGATGATTAAACTTATAATAATGCACTACATCACTTACCAAACATGGAAGAAGTCATATTTAGTAATTTTTATTCTATTTACGGTTCAAATATTGGATTCCTGGCGTGGAGTTACGTTAAAAAATTCGAAAAAGAATTACTATTATATTTTCAAGATGACGCATGACGCAAATTGGTACCACCTTTGAGAAAATGATTAAAATTAAATTTAACGAAGAGTTTAACAAATTAATAATGTATTTATGTCAAAATCTTCATTTAATTACAATTGACAACATTTCAAAATTTTAACATGGCTTTTTTATTATTTTATAAGAAAGTAGACTTAAAATAAGGCGAATCCTTCGTATTTTAAAGAGACGTAATAGCGCCAAGTGACGCTTGAACGGTTAATTCCATTACAGTTTACAAAAGAAAAAATATGTCAATGTGCCATTTTGTTACGTTTATTAGGACATCTGTCAATGTCATCGTGGTATTTTCGTATGTTAGAAATGTCATTGTTGACAGTGACTGTTTTTTTTATGCTTCATGATGTCTTTTTAAAACGATTTTACACCAGCCAAAAAAAAAAAATGTCTGATACGCCGTAAGTATGACGTCACAGCGTATATTTCAGTTTTTCTTTATTTTCTCAGTAAATAAGCAATATAAAATTTTTTGGAATATTTTTTTTTGATATCAGGAGAAGAAACTAAAGAAACAGTATTTTTTAGGCTTGAAAATTTTGAAATGTTATCAGTTAAGTAATATTCGACTCCAAGTGCGGCAATGGGCATTGTCCAAAAAAATCACATGTACTTTTTATATTTTTTTTCGTTAAAATAAGGTATTTTAAGAACATAAATTAAATAATTTTGAAATTCATTGGCTAGTTTTTTCTCAATAAATTTTTAAAGTTTCGCTCTGACGTCATCATCGGCGGCCAATTGACCTCTGCAGTATGTTTTAATTCCTTTCAATCTTATTTATAATGGCTGGTTCGTCAAATGCAAGTTCTCATTATGTGAAAGCTGATACGAGAAACTTACCAAAAGTTCGAAACGTAATGTTGGTCGAATTTATTGCTAATTTAACGCCATTGAAGGTCAAACTAAGGTTAAACATATTTGTTCAAAAATATAAGTAACTAATGGGTATTTTTTTCGTTTATATACAGAAAAACGATCACTGACCTTATTCCTCGAAATGTTTTTGTAATGAGCAAAATTAAAAAAAAAATGGACAATCCCCATTAAAACCTAAAGTTCTGTGTGATCAGAATAAATGAAATTTGTTACTCTCGACTCAATTTAATGAAACTACTATTTAACTTCCCGGGCAGTCGTTATTCCATTACGTGTATTCGCTACACTGTTTGAAACTTGTTATACATTAATGGAACGTACATTACTGTTTGTTTTGTAAAATAAATTAAATAAAATGCATTAAATATAGTGTTTGAGTCGAGCATGTTTTATGAATTGAAAACCATGCACTTGAAATAATAAATAAAGCATAAAATACGCAGCATAATATAGTTTTATTTCTGAATAAATTTAAAATAAATATTTTCAGAAAGTCTACATGCTGCCTAACTACCTATCACCAAATAACCATACAAATAGGTAATGTGGTCGTGTATTTCATTATGTTACAACATGAAAGCGTATCTAAGAAAAATGATTTAAGTAATTATTCAAAAGTTGTGAGTTTTGATTTAAATATTTTTTTGTTAGATACCTACCTGCCGAGACACGATTATGTTCGTAGATGGAGTTTTGCTAATTCTGTCTCACCGAGTCGGCCATTATTAAAAGAAGAAGAAGAGACGCGGTACATCAGCAATTACAGCATCTTTACATTTCATAGTATCACCGTGTGAACTTTGCCTAGCTGTTACAGCAACTCAATCACTTCGTTTGTTGCAGGTTCGCGGCGAACATGGGCGTGTGCTAACATGACGAACGTCAAGCTAAAGCTGATGTTCTACCTGCTGAACGCGCTGCTGTCGGCGGACCTCGTCCACTCGCGGCCCTACTCCGACTACAACACCACAGACTTCCTCTCCTTCAATAGCACCTACAACATCCCCGTGGAGACTAACTCGGATACCCTCACAGTCGCCAACGATGATCAGACAGCGGAGGAAACGAATAAGAACGCAAACACCCACATGGAGGAGATAGTGGACGCCGAGCAGGACAGAGATGAAGCCCTGTCGGAGAAGAACATCAAAGATCAGGTCACGATACTGGGGATCGCTAAGAACGAGGCGGAAGCCTTCGAGAAGCAGCTGAATATATCGAGTCCATTGCTAGATGAGATGATAGACTCGGAGTCTGACAGAGAAGGAACTCTAACGGATATACTCTTCAGACCCGAGGCGCGGCTAGTCGAGGAGCCGAGGTTCGAGTTTTTGGTGGCGAAAGCGAACGATACTGGGAGGAGCGAGGGAAATAGGGAGAGCGGAGAGGGGAACTCCAGCGACGTGCTGAGGAAGTACGAGTATGTGGAGCTGGTGGAGGTGGGCAGCGTGGGCGAGAACAGGAGCAGCTACGTCGCCAACATCACCGGACACGAGGTTGACAACGACCTCGCGCCAGACACAAGTGAGTTTTGTTGAAATATTTATCTCTCTTATAAAATGTGCGAGAAAACTAACAGTCGCTATGGCTACAGTAGAAATGCAAAAGAGAACAAACACACTCTATGCTAACATCTATGCTAATCTAGAAAGGAACCCTTCTCTGTGGCGGCCATGCTAAGTATGCTGATTGATGATGGTAAGCGATAACCGCCGCCCATAAGACTTTCACACTGCACTCTACAGTATGACAAGTCTACCAGTGCCGTAAATAGCCTTTTTTGCGCCCTGTGCGCGACTCTATAACTGCACCCTTGTTTTTTAACCGACTTCCAAAAAGAAGGAGGTTATATGTTCGGTTGTGGATAATTTTTTTAAATACATTGGGAACTTATCGGGAGCAATTCGAAAAAATGAGTCTGCCTGGTCTGGCCATTCTTGCGCCCCCCCAGAGTCTACGCCCTCCCATATAGCCATTTTCGGTCGCAGATTTGTGAATCTGTTAACGAAACGACTTGTTAGTCGTAACAGTTTCGCAGCTAATACGACACCTTGCGACTGTGTGGAGGTTTGCTTCTACGTGTTGTAACCGTGTCCGTTTGTTACAGAAAAAAATGTGTACACATGTTTTCCACATATGTAGTAACTGGGTTGTAACATGTGTAGTAAAGTTACGTAACAATTAAATACTAACTTTGATAAATGTAAGTCACCAAATCCCAGTCATTCTAAAACTGTGTGTTATGATAACTGCCAGTTTATAGTTTAATTAAAATAAAATAAATTAAAATCAAAAAACTTTTTGAAATGAAGGTTTTAATTAAACACTCTAAAATGTTGGCCTATTTTTGCTCTATAACGGTACGGAACCCTATGTGCGTGAGTCCAACTGGCACTTGGCCGATTACTTAGTTATTTCTGGCTAGATTCCTTAGTCTGTTTGATTGTAGTTTGTGCTACGACGTATGCTCTGTATCTCCCAAATGGTATTTATTACTGTATTGATATAACGTTAGGGGTAATAATAAAATAAAAATTAAAGAAAAAAAACAATTTTTATTTCACGATTTTAAAATCACAAAATCATCATTAATTACACTTGCATTATAATATAATTTTACTTGCATTATATTCTACTTGACATGAATCAAGATTGCTTGTCAGAATCTTCGTAGTATCACCGTTTGTACTTTTGCTGCACAGTACGTTATGTAAATAACTAACATCAGAACTGATATTCAATTTTTTTTGTGTCTGGCGAATCATGATCTGAAAAAGAATAATTAATATAAATAATGCAATATTAATTTCGTTTGAATAGGGTACTTGGTACGAGGTATCTTAACTCGGAAGAGCTTTCGTTTGTTAAAAGAATGCAATATGGCATTTTGTCAGGCAAAGTTTGAGAAACTGTGAACAGAAAATCAAGGAGATACCATTTTAAAATACAGTAACTTTGTGACAACTTTCGGTAACATTCCCACACAATGTCGATAGTTATCGTAACTTTGTAACTAGTTGTGCCGAGAATTTTTTTCACATATTACAAAATATTTTTTTTCATTATTTATCGATTGTACGGTTTATTGCTGCTAATATTAAGTTTGCTATTCAATATTCAAGTGTATTATTGCATTAGATATAAGTTTTTGAAAATAAAAAATAAAATTATTATTATAAATCAACAATGTATTTTCGTAGGAGTGGTTAAAATAAGATAATTATGCGGCGCGTTGGTAAATTTTGAACTATCCCAGTAAATACACGATGAATTTAATTTCCCACTCAGATTTAGGCATAAAAACCATAATATTGAATAAAAACAAAATCTTTGTTTACTTACCTTGGTGATAAGATGGCAGTTTCTTATTTTTAATTCTTTCACTAGTCAATGTCAACGAATGAACGATTATGAACGATTGAACGAATGATTTGTGAAATCTAGTTAAAATATGGTAACAATGTTGCGACACGGCGACGTAAATTAGAAACCGAATGTTACTGTGTCGACTTGTCCCCAATTTTAGTTGCAGCGACTTCTCTAATATGAAACGGCGACGCGATTAAGTGTCGAGAACAAATAAGTGTTAGCACAAAGTGTCGAAACCGTTACGTCGGGATCCCAAAAATGGCTATATGGGCTGTGCCTGGGCACCGGTGGCACCGCCATATTTACGGCACTGAAGTCTACTATTCTAATCAGTAATCACACATTGTGACTACTGATTAGAATAGTAGAGTAAAATTTACTCTACTATTCTTATCAGTAGTCACAACAGTCTTATTTAATAAGAGATTAGAACAAAGTTGCATGTTTGGTAAGATCAAGGAAAATTACACGCTAAAACGAATTTTTAACTTATGCGGCCATCGAGAAAACAAATCGAAAGTTATGTCTTGGCAATTGGCATCCGTACGTAGATCTATTTTACGACCGAACTCTATTCAGAGTTATTTTCCCCCTTGACAGGAGTTTATGCCGACCGCATAAGGATTGTTTTTCTATAAATTCCATGGTAGAAATGTCCTGAATGATTCTCTAGTGCGTACATAATACTTGGACTGTCCAACCGATGTCCAACCAATAACTCATAGATAACACAAAACCGAACCAACATTGCTTATTGAATTCTTATTCTGTAACCTTATATTATCGAATTCATGAAGTTTCATGTCAAAATACACCAGAAAAATGGGTTCAAAGACAGGAGTTCAAATTCAAATGTCTTTATTATGTTATTTTATCTCCCGCCTATATTATACTTTTTTAGCTCTATTGTTCACATTATAGTCAAATAATTATTAATTTTATACAATTTTATGTTATTTTTAAACCTTCATAAATGATCTTAGTGCTTTCAAGATCTTTTATAAAGGCTTAGATAAGTTATAATGTTTTCGCAAGTGTTAGTTGTTACAGAGTAGTACAGGGTAGATAAAGTTGTTAATCTCTAGCAACAATTAAGTTGCAACTTCGTTAAGACTTAGCAAGTTCCTCACCTTTGTGCGACTTATAAACTGAGTAAGCTACAAATTGATATAAAGTTTCATTTCTCAAACAGCTAATGACCTACCTAAGATATAGCAAAACTTTTATAGTAAATTATTTAATTAAATGAAAAACTTTATTTTACTCCGACCAAAAGTGGGTTTGAAGTGTCTTTCTGCCTATGCCTGTGCGTTTAAACTTTATTACTGTTAAAATAATTAATAGTAGAATCAGTGGCGGGGCAAGACCTAAATTTGATGTGGGCAAGATATATTATCTTGCGAGGCCCCCTAAAATTTATTTTGCCCCATAATGGATGACGCAAGAAGACGGATTTTTGGAGCGAAAGAATTTTTTGATACCCAAATTTTTATTTGTAAAACTTTTTTTATGAATATTTGATTATCAAAACTTGTAAATCCATTAAAAAAACTCGTGGTCCAAGGGGCGCAAGGTTGTGGGCGGTCGCCCACACCGCCCACGCCTTGCGCCGCCTCTGAGTAGAATCGAGTGTATAACGAGTTAACTTGAATATTCGTTTGATGTTAGCTGAAATAATATTTTCATTTGCGCGTAATCGTCTGTGTATGGCAACGAGCCAAATACTAATTTTACAGTTCACGAATTCGTCAAAACAAGTCATTATGTCTATTTCATATTCCAAATGTTGACTTAGCATTTAACATTTAAGTTACTTAATATTTACACAATGGATATGCTTAGCAAATATTTTTTCCTTGTCGGAGCCGTAAGACAAGATGTTAGATAGACAACAAAATATTGTAAAGCCTATCTCTTTATAAGGCAGTAGTTGTAATATATTTATGTATTCAGAAATAAGGTATGGTGTTAATTTAAGAACTTACTTGACATTTGATATTATTATTGATTATTTTTTTAATCTTGTGTATAGTATTTATTGGACTGCATGGTAAAATGTTAATTCTTTTTGTATATTTTTGTTAACTGTATTATTTACTTTGCTGTCTGTTACTACATATACCGAATAAATAAATAAAAGCTGGCAAATATTTGGCAAATTACAATACAAATGGTACAAATTACAATACATTAAGGGACATTTTGCCCGTTTCGACGATAGTTAACCTTATGGGCTTAAAGGTCCTGTTACACACCTCACGATACAACTGTACAGTTCGGCCACAGTAGGCGTAAGTCGTCTACTTATTATAAGGGCATATATAGGGCATTTGGAACTAAAACGTCTCTATACACTAGCCCCAAGGTCTGTTGGTATTTGTCTGGTAAACTGGAAAAGTTACTCTCAGACAAAAACAGTGGACCTCGGCCCTAATACACGATGCTCTGTTCGACTCGGATTACGGTGTACGGATACGGTACGGTGACATCCAATAAACACTCGCTGTGCTAAGCCAGCTAATGTTCGTACGTCAGTCACTTCCAAATCCGAATCGAACGGAAATCGCGAATCAGCCCGCTTGAATCTTTTTATTAAGAGTCCGGGTGCCATCGCAATTCTCATACAAACTTAATACCAAAATAATGTCCTATACGAGAATATTTACCATATTTGTGTTATTATTCAGCTTAAGATAGTAATTACCTAGGTTCCTGTACAAAGATTCACTGCAAAATATTTACATACCAAATATATATGATATAAATGTTCATATTTTTTGGTATGTAAATATTTTTCAGTCAATCTTTGTACAAGAACCTAGGTAATTACTATATTAAACTGAATACTAACTCTAATATGGTAAATATTCTCGTATGAGAAATTATCTTGGTATTACGTTTGTATGAGAACTGCGATGGCACCCGTACTCTTAAGTAGTAAGGGGGTAGATCTACTGCAGCCGAACTGTACAGTACGGCGCGGTGATCGCTGGCGTGTGACCTGTCGCAGTCGTGTCCATGTTTTCAGGTTTCACGGACGTGCAGACGTTGTTCCTCGCCTGCTTCGCCACGCTCGTGCCGCTGCTGCTGGTGCTCTTCGCCACGCTTACCCTCAGGTAAATACCTACCCCTACCACTCAGGTAAATACACCTACCCCTACCCTTCAGGTAGATAACTATACACAATATATCCCTACCCCTCAGGTAAATACACCTACCTCTACCTCTTAGGTAAATACACTAACCCTACCCCTCAGGTAAATACACCTACCCCTACCCTTCAGGTAGATAACTATACACAATATATCCCTACCCCTCAGGTAAATACACCTACCTCTACCTCTTAGGTAAATACACTAACCCTACCCCTCAGGTAAATACACCTACCCCTACCCTTCAGGTAGATAACTATACACAATATATCCCTACCCCTCAGGTAAATACACCTACCTCTACATCTCAGGTAAATACACATACTCCTATATGGACGCTATTAAACATTTTAAAAGATAGGACGCGGCCTATAAGGCCTATTTATAAATCTGGAGCTGGTTGTACTGTATACTAATTTATTTTGAAAACTCTCAGTAGGTCATTGAGTTTAGGACAAGTGTCATCTAGAGATTATGGTTGTATCTCTGGTTTTAATATAAATTATAAACTATCTGATTTTAATTTATTTTTCAAAGAAACTGTAAACGTTAACAAGTGGCCCTCAAATCTCATTTGAAATATACAGCGTTCTACAAAGTTGTATACTTTTTTTATACGTTCCGGCGACGGTGGCTAGTTTACATTTTAACCATGTACTCTAAGCAGGAGTAATTTATAGTGCCCAAGTGTGTGTGCAGTACAGATCACACGCTTCTTTTACTCTCGTAATCCAATGAGTCGGCAACGATCAGCGAGAGATCAGGCGCAGAACCAACCTTAGGTTAGGTTACAATATTAAAAGTTAAGTCAGAATAAAGACACGACCAAGCTATCGTGTAGGAGCTGTCGATATTACACACCCTTACATGCCCTAGCCTGACGGGATCGCTGGGCTTTCGGCTTCATTAGGTCCCTTCACGTGCCGTAAGTGGAAAATCTAATTACCGCAGGGCTCAGGGGGTGTGCAAATTTGATAAGGGCCGCGCAGTCAGCGATAGGGCCGCGATGGGGCCACAGAGAGCATGTACATTGTACATACATTGTACAGTTACACGTTTTTATTTGCGAGGAATATAGGAAGCTGGCTTTAATATTTCCTAGTTGTTATTTAAGTAATTAGGAAAATTTTGAGTCTTATCGAAATATAAGTCTTGTGTAAAAATGTAGTTTTGGTTTTTATTTTATCAACAGCTGTCTCTAATTAGCTAGGGGTTGTCATTAATCCCTTTGTAAACGGTCAACGTTTTCTGTAACAGACGAGCGCCAGTTACTCAGCTCTTTAAGATTTTAATTAAGAGGCGACTAACCCAAAATTTTCGAATTTATAATTCATTTTTATACTTACTAGAAAATTAGCCCAAATTGTTTCATTTTCTAAAATTAAATACGACATTATATTTACAAGAATTAGGTCTGAGCAAAACACGATATCTTAAAATTTTCTCGATAGCAAAAAAATCACAAAGATGCATCAAAATTTCACGAATTTTTCATTTATTGCCATAACTGTGCATTGAACTAAGTTAATATTTTAACACATTGTATAAAATTCTATCATTGAGAAACCGACCTAACGGATTTTTAAAATGTTGTATATTTATCGAGTTATTGAGAAAAAACTAATTTGGCGATGAATCCGCGTCGTCCTTTTTCACCTGGCATATGAAAAACGGGCGTGAGTGTGAAGACAGAAGGACGATGTTTGATTTTTTGGGTGAGTCGCCCTCTTAAAGCAACATAACTTAAGCCTCAAGTGTTACTCAACGTTATGAGTGCAAAGGTATTGCAATAATTCTGGGTACTTAGACAACTTGCATTCGATAATCGACAGTGTTCTCATCCACTTAAAATGTATGCTAAAATACTAGATAACGCCCGCAATTCCGTTGCGCCAAAATTCGTTTAGCGGGAACCGAACATAATACACCGAGATAAATGTATCCTATGTCCTTTCTCGGGATTCAAAGCATCTCCATGCTAATTTTCAGCAAAGTCGGTTTAGCGGTTTGGGCGTGAAGAGGTAACAGCGTCAAAATAATATATAGATTATAATAACTGTGCAGGTAAAGTAGATACACGGGGCCATAAGCATAATATTATGTAAGGTAATACCTACACTGATACAGATTCCTCAGCGTTCGGACTTAACGAGTTCAAACTTTGTTGTTGTAATAAATTAATGAAAGCCACGAGTTTCAAGGACGCAAGTAAATGATGTTAAGCGTAACTCAATACCTTGTTTAATATATTTTGTTTACAGGGTGTAAATAAAACTAAGTGATCTTATTTAAGGGTGTGTATGGGTCCCGTCTATAGTCTATACAGTTCGCTGTGAAAGTAGGAGCGCTGAAAGAGTAACTTTTTTGCACCTTTGTATGGGACAATTCATTACTATACGCTCGGGCGCTTTCAACAAATTACAAAAAAAAAAAAATACTCTTTCAGTGCCGCTCTACACTCACAGTTAACTCTTCTACATATAGCTCGGTCAACAAAGTATTTGTAGAGTGCGTGAGCGGGAACCTTAGTGATTTCTGCTGGAACTTATTCAGGGTGGTTAAGGACAAAACATACTAAAAGTCCTGACGTCTAGGAGGTGAGCCGGCGGGAGGGGGAGGGGGGGGGGGGGGGGGGGCGACAAAGGTCAAATTTTTTGGTTTTTCGTCAATAACTAAAAAACTATGCGTTATAGCAAAAAATATTCTATGATGACATTAAAGCTTATTAAATTCTCTATAAATAAGATTCTATACAGTTTTTCCAAATTCTCATCCGTTTTCAAACTACACGCTCAGGAAAAGTAAAAATTAAAAAAAAACTTTATTTTAAATATGTAGGTATTCCTTTCTAATTCTGTTTGCAGCGACAAAATACTGTTCTTAGTAAAGCCTCAGATGCTGGTAAGTCGTCTATTGTTCTTGGCGTCAAGATATTACCTTCATTTTTCCACCCTCACTCTTGAGGGGTCAGCTCATTCCTGATGATTCCTGATGTTTTTTATACAAATAACTAAGCTGGCAAACAAGAGTATGGCCTACCTGATGTAAAATGGTTACCATAATGCCTAAGCGACGTCTGCAGCACCAGGGGTGCTACAGGTGCGTTGCCACTTTAAGGGGTGTGATGAGGGGATGGGTGAGGGGATGAGAGATGTAGGGTTCGTTGAGTGAGGCCCTCTCACTCACTGAACAAAGCATAGAAGCGATAAAGCTATTATTCAAACAGAAATAGAAAGGTATATTTAAAAATAAAGCTTTTTTGAGTTTTCACTTTTCCTGAGCGTGTAGCATGTAGCGTGCGTGTAGGTCGAAAACGGATGAAAATTTGGAAAAACTGTATAGAATCTAATTTATAGAGAATTTAATAAGCTTTTATGTCATCATAGAATATTTTTGCTAACACGCATAGTTTTGTAGTTATTGACGAAAAACCAAAAATTTAGACCTTTGTCGCCCCCCCCACCTCCCGCCGGCTCACCTAGACGTCAGGACTTTTAGTATGTTTTGTCCCTAATCACCCTGAATAAGTTCCAGCAGAAATCGCTTAGGTTTCCGCTCACGCACTCTATACCCTCTTTTGAGTCATTCGTTAACCGGACTAATATATTATAATATAAGGAACTCATACTTACCCTAAAGTATTATCACTTAGTTTTGTTACACCCTGTAGAATTAACAACAAACTATGAAAATACAATACTGAGGTTTCAGAAAAGGCTTTTACTCGTATTGAAACAAAGACGACAACAATCTTTTATATTATGTTATTGTTGAGTTTTTGGACATTGTCAAATGCTTTATAATCCATACAGTATAAATGCGACAGTGTGTGACCTGTCTGTTAGTTACCTCTTCACATTGGGCGTGAATACCGCTGAACCGATTTTGCTTTTAAGTTAGATTTGAATTTTTAACAAAAAATTAAAACCTACTTCCAAGGTAAAAACAATAATATCATCCTTTTAATATGAACTAAAAAGTATTAAATAATTTTTCCTATCTAATAGTGCCTTTTCCGAGTTCGGCTAAATCTCAACTATTTCTGTACTCAATCTTCATTATTTTGAAGTCGGTACCAGATATAGCTGAATCTTCAGTTCTCTGAAAGAATATTTGAAACTTTTGGAACTGGCACTGACTTCAAAATTATGAAGATTGAGTACAGAAATAGTTGAGATTTAGCCGAACTCGGAAAAGGCACTATTAGATAGGAAAAATTATTTAATACTTTTTAGTTCATATTAAAACGATGATATTATTGTTTTTACCTTGGAAGTCGGTTTTAATTTTTTGTTAAAAATAATAATTTCACTCTTTTTAGTTACCTAGTAGGTAAACCATCGCGTATATTCTACGTATCTTATTACAATATCTTGTTAAGGGTGGGTTGCACCAACTTACTTTAACTATAACTGTAACTTTAACTACAGTGCGAAATGTCAAATCTAAAAGGGGTTGTAAGGGGGTGTTTAAATACGTCAATTTGTTCAAATTAAGTTAGTTCCAAAAGTTCATAACAGATGGCGCTAAGGGTCTACACAGACGGACTGCATTTCAACTGCAATCCAACTGCAAATTGCAGTTCAAGTGCAGTTTGAATGCATTTGACACGACTGACCAAACGCGCAGTCGGATTGCAGTTCAGTTGCAGTCGGCGTGCAGTCGTGTGAACTGTTTGGTTTGCAGTTCTATTGCAGTCGTATTGCAGTCGTGTCAACTGCATTCAAACTGCACTTGAACTGCAATTTGCAGTTGGATTGCAGTTGAAATGCAGTCCGTCTGTGTAGACCCTAAGGCTGCCTTCACATTACGTCGCAAGCATTGCGGCAGCCACGCTGCAGCCGCGCGACTTCCATACAAATGACAGTCGCCCGGCGCTCTCAGAGTCGTCTACATCGCGCTATCGCTTGCTCTTGCGTGTTTCTATAAGAGCTGGTACCATCTATTATCAGTTATCACATTTTTCGATTCTTTTGATTGATATATACGTTGTATAACTCATGACTGCTCAGTACTTTATAGTTTATCTATGCAGTGACGTAACCTTAAACCTATCAATGATAAAATTAAAAAATATATACTTTATGGGTAAAGTTATGTAATGGAGGGCTAAATAAGCTTTAAAATTTTGCACAAATAAAGTTTAATTTAAAATAATGAAATATTATGTGCACACTGCACAGCCGTTTTTGGGTATTTTGATTTAAGGGGTACCGGGTTTTAAAAAGCTTTTAAATTTGACAGCAATTTTGTTGACACCGCGCGCTATAAACTAAAGTCCACGCGGACGAAGTCGCGGGCAACAGCTAGTTAGTATCTAATATATCTATGGACGCTTCACACCACGTCAGTCTGGCCCCGTGCTAAGTACAGTCAACGTTCAAAAGTCCAGTAGCATCGTAACGACCATATTCGTTTGCCGGTACAGTGCATATATACGTGTGCGCCATGTTACCGTGTACACACTTAAATGTCGTACAGTATCAATACAAGAAAGTTGCGTGTAGTGGATGAAAGACAAAGATAACATATATGTTTGTCTTCTTCATTCATTTATTGCACTGCACTGTGTCAATAAATGCAAAAATTTCACTAGACACGTAAGATAGTTCGTAGCTCCATCGGTAAATAGTTGGCCTCGCATAGTAGCTAGGACGAAAAATAGTCACGGTTCAAAACTCAGTTTATTATATTATTTTAATTATTTAAAGTTTTCATATTGTTTTTATTATCTCAGCAAAAACTTAATGAAATGACTATTTTGAAAGTTTTATTTAATAAGAATAATATTAAATTATAACATAGTGATAAGATATTATAAATGTAAAATGAGTACATAATACTATAAGTATTTTAGTTAGATAATTATATATTATAATAAAACAACACTTTCAAAAAATATATATTTTTATTTCAATGACATAACAATTATTATTGAACAATTGAATTGATTGACGGATGACGGTAAAATCTTTGATTCACAGATCTATCAATATAATAATACCTATATCTATTGTGTTATCAATATTTCATATTGTTGAGGTTATAGTTTAATTATTCGTTTTCCGAGGAAAAGAGGATTAAAACTTAACCTCAACCTTAAAATCTTAAACCTACCAATTACTGGCCAGCACGTTCCTTTGTAGAATGCCCAATTGAAACTTACGAAATATAAATATTACAACAATTACTTTACACTTATTATTGCGACATAGAAATACATTTTTAATTTAATAATACAAATAATGATTCTTAATATTTTGTGTAACCTCCATTATTTTCGATACAACTAAGAAGACGTCTGCGCATGGAAGCCACAATATTCTTACAGATATCTGTTCCACGTAAATCCTCCCACAACTGCATGCAATGAGATTTGAGCAGCTCCGGACATCTATCATCGCGTGCTCGCCACCTTTGCACCATTAAACCCCATATATTTTCAATCGGGTTTAAGTCTGGGGATCGTGCTGGCCATGGAATAACTTTCATATTAGAAAGTTCACTGAACCAATTGCGAACTATGGAGGCTCGGTGAATTGGACAATTATCATGCACAAAACTTATTTCGCTATCACCATACACATTTCGCACAGTAGGTAACATAATGTCCTCTAACACTTCTACATAATTTGCACTGTTGGCTCGCGTAGGTATAAATTCAAGTTCACCCAGCCCTTGAGCATTAATCCATCCCCACATGTTCACACTTATTCTGCCAGATTCAGTGTTTGACACCACGTTATTTTCACACCAACGGGTGTTATCTTTACGCCATAAATGTAGTCTTCCTTTTTGAGATGATTTAAAAGTCTTCTCATCGGAAAAAAATGTTGTTTCCCAATCAAAATCTAAATACTCTCGTGCAAAGCGTAGCCGTTCGTCTTTATGCCTTTGAGTCAAAAACGGTTTTTTCGCCGGCTTTCGGTGGTATAATCCCTCGTCATGAAGTGCACGACGAACGGTGACCAATGACGTGATAAATTCATCGGCAAAAGGACCTGACGGTATGAAACCACACGTTTCATACTCCGCTGCCATATAACGCCGCTGAGTCTGGTTAATAAGAAGTGGCCTTCCACTTCGTTTACGACTCTGCAAGCCACCTTCTTCCTCGAATCTTTTCACCCATCGACTTACAGTATTTCTCTAAAAAAAGAATAAATTGTAAAAGACGATTTTAACCAATGAAAAAATACACATCACAATAATAATATAATTAATTACTACTTACTGAGAAGCCAGTTTCGTTAGAAATTTGAGAAATATTTAGGCCATTCGAATATAGGGCCACAATTTTAGCTCTTGCTTCAATAGTAATATTTGCTTGCATATTGGATAAATTGTATCGCAACAGTAAGAACACAAACACTCGTAGCTGAGTTCACCAACCAACAACATTTTAATATTTTGTTATCTTCAAGCAATCGTTCCATTTTATTTTAAATCTACCCTCACATTTTTTGCTGTGACTAGAATGTTACGTTTCTAACTAAACGTTACTTTGTTTTTTGTTAGAAACGTAATTTTTTATTTTACATAGTTGTATCTACATTCAACATTCATAATTCATAATAATTTATAATTAATATTTCTCAAAAATTGTTTTACGTAAAAACGACGCGGACTCAATACGGGTCGGATTCGATCCTGCATCTTAGCTGATGCAGGTGATCTTAGAATAAACAACGCACTTGCTTGACCACTAGGCCACGGCAGTGCTCACATGTTGAGACGAAATTGACGATGTGAATATACAGCCAAACAAAGTGTATGTGTGTGTGTGTGAATTGTCTTTATAGAAAAAGGTCACAAGTAACGTTAAGTGTTGACGCTATAGCTGCGTACGATTGCTACTGGACTTTTGAACGTAACTGTACCTGAAGGACTTGTGTTACAGGTAGTTACCAGACAGCGGAAATATAATATTTATTACTTTTGTTGTTGTGGTTATATTTATTCATATAATATAAGTACATAATATAACCATGTGACATTGGTGACCCTGATGTGGTAATGATGATGATGATGATGATGATGATGAATGTAATTTGCATAGTAGCATATTCTTTCAGTTCTTAAAACAGCGCCTAAACCCCCAAACTTGTATCTATGAGGAATCCGGAGTTCTCTTAGTATCTTCGGAACCATAGTATACCTTGGTGCAAAATCTTGTGTTTTGGTAGCATATGCTTAGGATACTTCTCATAAAACCAAAATCACCATATTTTTCCATATAAATTTTGAGGAGTTCCCTCGATTACTCATGGATCCCATCATCAGGTCACCACTTTTGTGAACATGGTACCAAATTGGAGTGAAACCTAATACAACAAAACAAAAATTTTGAAAATCGGTTCACAAACGGCGGAGTAATCGTTGAACATACACAAAAAAAAAATCACACACAAAATACACAAAAAATATCCACAGCCGAACATATAACCTCCTCCTTTTTGGAAGTCGGTTAAAAACATAAAAAAAACATTCGCATGAAAAATTAATTATCTTATGGTTTGGTTTAACCTATCAATCCCCGTAAGGGCCGGGACACAAAAACACGGCACGACGTCGTACGTCGTGCCGTGTTTTTGTGTCCCGGCCCTTAGGCCCAAGTGGGCCGCGATGACAAAAGATTTCCAAGAATTGGCGATCGAAGGATTAAAAGGTTTTTAAATAGGAGCGTATATTATAGGCGTGTTAGTATGCATAGAATTAAAAATTGTTTTTGATGGATTGAAATAACTATGGCAGGTGTATGCTGCGGCGCTGGTGCCCGAACGTGTGCGCAAAACCCGTGGAATCCTCCGTCTCCGAGAGCAGCGAGAAGCAGGACAGCAATCATCAACAGGTAAATAGTACCATCCATACTAATATTATAAATGTTAAGGTGTGTCTGTTACCTCTTCAAGCCCAAACAACTGAATCGATTTTGTAATTTGGTATGGAGATACTTTGAGTCCCGGGAAAGGACATATTACGAAACTTTTTATCCCTGAAAAATATACAATTTCCGAGCGAAAAGCTAGTTCTTTAACATTTATATTAACTATTAAGTTATAACATTAAGTACAACATTCTAGTAAGGTGGAGAGATACTTCAGTGCAATAATTTTTACTTGCTATAAATTAATACCTTACTTCATTTTAATTTGTTACTTGAACGTTTGCAAAGCTTTTAAGAGCTAGCTCGAGGAACTCGTAGTCCATAATAAATGATTTATTGCTACGCCTGTGTAATTTTAATAGCAACACGCGTTCGCGTACAAACTTAATTATTGTAACAGGCTGTTCATTTATCATTTTGCGAACACGAGAAGTCCGAAATGTGTGTTCAATTTTTGGAAGTATTGAGCGGTATGCAAGATATGCAATAAATATATTTTAGTTAGTTACTTGTAAGCCGCAATCAATATATTTTGTATTCCTAGCAATTCTTCATGGGCTACGCCTAGTTTGGGGGATTTTAATGTCTAGTTTTTATCAACCTAATATTATAGGAAATAAAGAATTTTTGGCTTTTGATTATAGCTAAAAGTTTAAACTTTCCCTAAGTTAAGGAGAAAGAGTCCTACGACACCTGACTTTTGCACCCTCCCGAGATTATCTTGTCGGATAATTCAGTGCAGAACCGAGCTGGAACCGGTTATCGATCCGGATTAAGCCGCATCAAGCCGGATAAAGCCGGATAAGGCCGGATCGGCGGTCGGGTGCACGGAGCACAGCCTGGAAATCAGATTAGTGGCAAGATTTTTCACTGGATTTTGAAGGGCGAAAAAGAAAATGTTGGTCCGTTGAGTTACAAAATATCATTTACTAGGCAATACCCGTAACTCCGTAGTACCAAAATTCACAGGTTAATTTTTCAAACTATTCGTTTTTCATAAGTCCAAGTATCTCCATACTAAACAGCAAAATCGGTTCGGTGGTTTAAACGTTAAGAAACCAACAGACGGACAGATAGATCGACATACACAATTTCGCATTTATGATATTAGTATGGATATAGGTATGCTAATTAAAGTAATTATACCTGTGTTTATCTGTCTGTCTGTTAGAAAACCAATTTCAGGGCAACGAAGTTGATTGTAGCACCTAGTATTGAATAATATTATTATCTTAATTTTTGTGGTTGCTGAGCCGCATGTTATGAATTATAGAAATATAATTTGCCCATTCATCCCATTCGAAGTACTCGTATTCAAATTTCAAAGCAATTCGCATAACTGCATACTTAACATCAAAATCGCTTCAGATGAAGAGGTAACAGACATACATATTGACGACCTCTTTGGCTCAGTGATGAGCGCGTTGGTAGCTCAAGCCGGGAGTCGCGGGTTCAAATCCCGCCGACGGAACAAAAAAGTTTTCAATGTTCCCGGGTCTGGATGTGTATTAAATATGTGTATCATATAATAAAAAATCTTAAATATATGTATAGTATAAAAAGTATTAAATATATTTCCGTTGTCTGATACCTGTAACACAAGTCCTTCAGGTACTTAGCACGGGGCTAGACTGACGTGGTGTGAAGCGTCCATAGATATTATTATTATACTTTAACATTTTTAGTAAGGAAACATGATAAAAGGATGAAAATAGAAGTATTTTCAGTTGAAAGTTATAAGTATAGTTAATGGATAATTATGCAGTTTTAAATATTGCGACGAGGCAAATTCGAGGCAACATTTTAAAACCGAAAATACTCGCCCATGCAAGACACACATGCACCCTGCTCCTAGTTAGTACTTATAAGTTGTAATGATCATACACACATAAAGACACTCACACACAAACACACACACAAACAAACACACACGTACGCACAAGCCCTACACACACACTAGTTACACAAATCGATGTGCATATTAGGACATTAATGTGCATTCGGCAAATAGATGGGTCCTTATTTCATGTTTTGACACGAACTAAGATTGCAAGAGACCTAATTTTAAGACCTAATAGGCTCCGCAACTCCGTTGCGCCAAAATCCGTCTATCGTGCGGGAACCGTAAATTTTTCCGGAATAAAAAGTATCCTATGTCCTTTTTCCGGTATTCAAAGTATCTCTATACCAAATTTCAGGAAAATCGATTCAGCGGCATGGGTATGAAGAGGTAACAGACAGACAGACAGACACCTTTTCGCATTTTCAAAATTAGTAAGTATGGACACCGGGCTCAGGTTATATTATCTCTAGTAGACTGTAAAGAAAGAATGAAGAAGTGTATTGAAGATCTTAAAAAGGGAATTTGGTTTTCCCATGCAGTGGGAGTGGAAATGGGAGTTTTTTTTTCATAGAAACACGGGAAAAAAGAGCCGACTGCTCGACTGATGAAAAGCGACTATCGTAGCCTATAAAACCAGTTGCCCGTGAGAAAAGGTGACTGTATCTTATGATTAGAGCACTATAACGATGTCTACAAGACATAATATTATAGTATGCTCCATCATCGCTAAATTAATTTAGGGATGATGGAGCATATTGGGCTTAAGCCCAAATACACACAATTGAAAGTTGAAACTAAATAATTATTCACAAAAAGTGCACTAGAATTAAGCGTACGTATTTTAAGGCAAATGTTGCCAAATTTTCATGTTGCGTGTGTGCGTTGTGTGTGTGTGTGCGTGCGATCCGGTTCCCGGAGTACATGTAGGGTGTAGTACCACCGGCATTTATAGATAGGTACAGATCTTGCAATCTACGAGCGCGCGGCGCCTTTAGTTGTGTGAGTGACCATATCTATACACGCGTACATGGCTCGCTCGCTACTGACTGCTCCGTCAGGTACGCACACTAACGAAAATGTCTATTCACATTTTCAACTACAAATAAAGGCTACGCGCGCTCGTAGATTGCAAGACCTATACCTACCACGATTTTTGTGTTACGATGTACAATTTCGGAGCTAAGGATGAGCCTCTACGAACATATTGCAAAACCTAGTGTTATCGATCTTCCCGCGACGGGCTCCTCGCGGCTCCTACGAGTCGATTTATTCTACCGTAAACGTAGACAAAATTTAATTTTTACATACTCACGGGTTCTTAAAGGATCGTACTTTATTTGACAAATATGGGCAAACTATCCCATCGTTGGCAGTCATCTTATTCAAGATTTTTGTTTGAAAATACGAGGAATGGCAACAATAGAATTTTCCGTCCTGCAAACTCTCAAAGTGCTCATAATTTTGTGTTTTGTCGTAATACGCGTATATTTAATAATTTAAACATGTAACAAAAAACTTGCACTGTTAAAACATGCTATTGTCTCTATAGTCTGTGGATTGGTTCTTTCAGTTTTTTCAGCGCTAAACAATCTTTGGTCGGATCTATGTTTGTTTTTTTACGTCACCTGTAAAAATACATAATATGATTGCCCCATTGGGCTACCTATGTTGACGACATATTCCGGTCGGATAGACCTGTCCTTACTCTAGTCAATGGTCGTACCAAATTAAATGATAAATTAAAAGGCGATGTCGATAATTGGTTTGGGCCGGACACCTTGACTTCGTTATGACTTGCTTCGTGTCTCGTGTGTCATGACACGGGGACGTTTTTGTGGCGAACTTCGTTATCTTACCTCATTACTCGTATATGGATTACGTTCTGAAGTACCTATTTTAATGTAGATATGTATCTATATATTATTATACTATTATGTAAAAAGCTGAAGAGTTTATTGGTTTCAACGCGCTAATCTCAAGAACTACTGGAGCGATTTTAATGTAATTTGGCACAGATATAGAGTAGATTATAGGGAAGGACATAAGCTACGTTTTTTTGGGAAAATGCGTACATTTTCTCGCTACGCGGGAACCGTACATTTTCCCGGAACGCCTAGTACGGTACTTATGTGAATAAAATTTTACTAAAATTAAATAAACAAAGGTTATTTGATATTTTTCGTTATTTTTAATGTGAGTATACATTTAACTTTCAAATGTTTAATGAGCCTATAATTATATAGTTGGAATAAATAAGTTTCGTACTCGAGCGAGTACTGTGAACTTCAACAACGCGGTTGAATAAACATTCAACAATTTTTCTGCTCTAGAAATGTTGTAATGTTCACGAATGGCTATAAAAGTAAGTAATAAAAAATTAACATTACAACGCTATATTTTAGCAACGTTTATTATTCGCGCAATAGGGATGATGACAAGGTCAAAGATTAGCGAATTTTGTTAATAAAATAAAGAAATCACGGTAAAAAATAAGTGTTCCCAAAATTTCAGCTCGATAGCATTTGTATTTTTTTTGTCCTTGTCGCCTTCAAAGTTGGATAATCAAGTCGATTTTTTTTTCAATTAAATTTCTTAATATTTGTATACCATTCGATAACTTATGCAATTAAAAGCTACTCTTGTTATGAAACCACTTTCATAAACGCAATATTTAATATACCTATCGAACAAAGTTCTCTCCCGATTCGTACAAACTACGAAAGAGTGACGTCAGTCTTTCGTAGCACTTTGTATGGAGCGTTTCGGGCAGGTCTATTTTATGAGATGTTTGAATTGTCATATCTTGGTGAATTTTTAAGCTATCAGAGTCATTCTTTCAGCGATGTTCCTATTTTTTAAGGGTCTTTTAATTACCAATAAGAAAAAAAAATTGTCATCAAGCCTATTATCAAAATCAACGAAATTTGGGAGAGGACCTCTCCCAAATACTACATCCACTACATACTATATCGGGTAAAACAAGCATTTTTTTGGCATTATAGGAGTTCATACTTTAGAAAGTTATACATGGTTCAACATTTGGTAGTTTGAAATAAAAATGTGCCAAAATAGTATGACTGCCAACGATTGGAAAGCCCTACGAAGAAATTTATCGGAAACACCTATTTTGATATTTTTTCTACTTTGACTTTTACAATGTATTAAGTCTCGTACATCCATACTAATATTATAAATGTCTGTCTGTCTGGTACCTCTTCACGCTCAAACCGCTGAACCGATTTTGCTGAAATTTGGCATGGAGATACTTTGGGTCCCGGGAAAGGACATAGGAAAGTTTTTATCCCGGGAAAATTTACGGTACCCGCGTGAACGAATTTTGGCGCAACGGAGTTGCGGGCGTCATCTAGTAAAGGTCTACCAGAATCTGATGGCAAAAAGTGAGAAAATAAATTGACTCTAGTCTCTAGCAATACCGGGGTAATTGAAATAAAACATTTTGATCCTTTTCTTATAGCAGCTAATCTGTGTATTAAACATGCAAATATATAAAAATTTATCCAATGATTTAGGATATTTTTTGAAAATCTGCTGTCAAAAATTGCCATCACATTCTGGTAGACCTATAGTGTATATATTATATTGTAGTACTCATTTGCATGAAACAGTAGCGGACACAAGTGTCCCTTCAGACTTACACGTTGTGTTGCGGATCTCTGTTTGTGTTCATATGTAAATCCGAGCATTAGCAGACACAATTCCGATTTAGGACGCCATTTTCTTTTTGAAAACAAATTCCAATCATAATTCTCGGTAAAGTCATTTGCTTATTGTTCGTGTCTCAATGCTAACCGCAGAAACGATTTAAAAAACAAAATCGAGTTATTATCACTCTTAGTACACGGATATAAAGGCGGGCGAGTTTTTTATCGACCGATATGTATTTTGGTTCAGCATCTTTGTTACCGGCTAACGGTAGATCTGGTTTGGAAAGCTATCGACGTTATAGCCCGGATGCAATGGAAAAAAGTTTTATACGCTAGCTTCAAGTACTTTGTACAAGTAGGTACCTACTTACAGATAAGCAATGCAATCGTTTCTTGATTTAAAAGGTTCTCTGTAATCAGCCACGCAGAGCAAGTCCTTTATATATTGTTATTATATTAATAGGTACTACATCAGCTAGCTCGTATAATGCCCGGTTATCATCCGGCATTGTTGTTTCGCCATATTCGTTGTGGGAAAGGTTGAGAGCCTAAAAGAAAGATCTTTAGACTGAGCGAAGAATTCTCTTTTCTGACAATGTAGTAATGACAGTTTCAGGATGAGGAACCTCTAACTTTCAGATAGAGAGATTCAAAATTGTACGCTGTTTTATGATAAAACGATATTTCGGGTATTATAATGACAGATTCTCAGTCCTATAAGCACACAATATTTCAACATAATCTGTAAAGCCGTTTCGAAGGAGTTTAACACCAAATATTGAACGAGATAGGCTTTGAACACATGTTCGACTCATAGATCTAAGGGTCAATTCAGACCGCAACGCAACGCGCAGATGGATTTCTAAAGTATTGAATTGATATACTTGCATGACGTCTCACGCAAATGAAATCTTGTATCCATACTTTAGAAATGCATCTACGCGTCGCGTTACGGTCTGAATTGACCCTAAACGCTGCACAGACACTGGTAAGGGATTGAAAAGAGAATAAACCATTTTAATACTTTTTCTAGCTGTCTGCTTTGCTGATGACCACATTAAAGGGTAACCTCAATACAGGGTGTAACAAAACTAAGTGATAATACTTAATACCTTAGGGTGTGTTTTCCTTATATAGAGATTACTGTGAAAGTAGCAGCGTTGAAAGAGATATTTTTTATGTGATTTGTATGGGCAAGCGCTCCAGCGTCATGATTCATGAATTTGGCAATACAAATCACAAACAAATTGCTCTTTCAGCGCTGCTACTTCACAGTGAACTCTCTACAAGGAACATACACACCCTAAAGCAGGGGCCACCAAATGGCGGACCGCGGTTAGAGTTAGAAGATGAACTTCGTTAAAAATTAATTTCGGCCTCGACATACTGATAAACATACTGTAGTAAAATTGTCACATTCCTTACATTTGTTTAGTTTTTTTAAATGTGTGGACCGCGAAGGTCATTTTATTTCTTAAAACGGACCCCGAGCGAAACTAATTGGTGACCCCTGCCCTAAAGTATTATCACTCAGTTTTGTTAAACCTCAATATATATAGATAACCTTTATTGGCCTGGGGTCATGCGCCGCTCCACACTTAGGGGAGAAAGCTCCGCGCCCAATTCGCGGAACTGGTGAGAGCGCTGATGAATTACGAGTATACAGCTATTGGGAGATCACTATGATTTGGTATTATTAATATTATAAATGTGAAAGTCTGTCTGTTACCTCTTCACGCCCAAAGCGCTGAAAAGATTTTGCTGAGGTATGGAATTTGAGATAAGGGCCGGGAAAGGACAACTCCGGATACTTTTTATCCCGCAAAAGTGTACTATCAAATTAGTAATTTATACTAGATGACGCCCGCAACTCGTTATTTCGCGTGAACCGTACATTTTTCCGGGATAAAATTATGTTTCTTCTCGGGAGTCAAAGTATATCCAAACTAAATTTAAGTAAAATCGGTTCAGTGGTTTGGGCGTGAAGAGGTAGCAGACAGATAGACTTTGGTATTTATAATATTAGTATAGATTTCCACAAAATTTTCCATAAGGCTTTTCAATTATTGATGTATATAGTGTTATTCTGTCGGTTGGAAAACCCGTGTGTTGTTATTAGAATCCAAACTTAAAAGCTAAGTATTTATTTTCTGACTCGACATAATGCTAATCATATACGTCAATATGATTCAAAACAAGCGAATCTAAAGTAAAAAAACGCGAATATCGTGACTCAGAATCTTTTTGTCATGAAACGCGAATGTTTCAGCTCTATTTTATAGGAGTAAAATTGTTTTCCATTGCCAAACTTGCACCCTTTACCAATATCCGTCCATCAGACCAAAGCCAGTTTTTTAGCAGCTAACAAAGGAAATCAATATTTTTTTTCCTATTTTTGTCAACATTACTATTTCACTTTCCAGTGGGCATGTTAAGTCAGGTGGCGTTGTTTGCCGTGACCCGGGAAATAGGTTGAGTGGTCGTCACCGCGACTACAATTACCACAACTGTTTATTTTAAACATTTACACTTTAAAAACGTAGTGTTACTATGGTTGTCGTAGTTTCTCTATAGAAAAACTACTGTTAATGTTTAGAATGTTAATGTGCGTATTATAAAATTGTGTTTGTTTTATTTATTTTTTTTGTTTAAAATTGCAGTTTTTAAGTATTTATTTATCAATACAAGCAATTTTTTTAATTTAACACTAACAAAAACCACGTATCACGTATACCATGTTTAGTTTAAACGGTACGTACTTCGTACGTTGATTATTTATTATAGTGTTACGTGCTAGGGTTCGAGGATTCGGAGAGAAAGACCTGGTGACTCTCTTGAAGACTTTATTCACAAACACTAGCTCACACAAACTACTAAGTCCAAACACTAAGCACTAGATCCAAATCACTGAGCACTTTCACTGTCCTAGGTCGTAGCCGAGTCGTAGGTTCACTGGTTCACTCACTATTGATGACTTGTTTTCACTTCGAAGTCGCCTTGAAGATCGCTTGCATCGAACTGAACTGCCGGGCTGTCCACCTGCGCCTATTTATATGGGCGAGTCGAATTCTAGAAAGTTCCTTGCCCGATTCACGTAAACAAGTAAATACGTAAACAAGTAAACAAGCGTGGGAACTTTCTAGGAGGCTCGAGCATGTACCACCTAGCGCCATCTAGTTTCGAGTAGGGAATTTATGTGTAGTATGTCCCATAGATACGTTTTACTGGTTCGACGCTAGATGGCTCTGTGTGTCCGTAACAATAGTCTTTCCTTAGAATCAAGGGTTGAAAAACGTACTTATACAGGGTGTAACAAAAATAAGTGATAATACTTTAGGGTGTGTACGTGTTCCTTGTAGAGAGTTCACTGTGAAAGTAGCAGTGCTAAAAGACCAATATTTTTTTTCACTTTTGTATGGGAAACTTGTGACGCTCAGGCCCTTGCCCATACAAAAGTGAAAAAAAAATCAGTTGTCTGTAAAGTCGGTTTACTGACGATAGTTGAACGTGACAACGTCATAGCCTTAACCCCTCAGTTCCGGAAAAAATCTATGCAAAAAAGTTGGCAGGTCAATGTGCAAAAAAAATTGCGCCCGGCCTACCCTCTTTGTAAAATTAATGTAATATCCTTACATACATTCCATATTTTATGTTTGTGTGAACTACATTATAATATATGTTAAATTTTCTATCTATCAAGCCATCATAATATAGCATTTAGTCCGATGTGATATTAGTTTCTCAATTATAAACTTTCGAAACTATAATTACTGACTTGTTCAGAAGAAATAAACGAATACTTTATTCTACATATTAATATATCATGTATATATTTTTTATTGTTTTAAATATATCATGATATGTGTCAAGGTATGACTTAATAGTCATACCTTGACACGTAGGAAATAGTGCACAATTTTGAATAGCCGAAATAATACTAATAGCTCACAGATTGTTTTTTTATTTTTCATTCAGAGTGTGGTCAATGTATCAAAGGTCATAACTAACCAAACTTCTTCGTACAAAAGTATTCTCTAAGTCATTGAAATACGTAATATAATCGAAACAAAGAGCGCGGCCCAGGTGGACCTTACGGTTGTTGAGAGACTTGAGAGTGTAAATAGAACGCCTCAGAGCTGTCAGCGAGGTAACGCCGCATGAACTGTCATGTTTTTCGGGCGCGCAACCCATATCGAATTATAAGACGTTATCACGTCAAAATTCGTCTTTCAGCGCTGCTACTTTCACAGTGAACTCTCTACAAGGAACACGTACACACCCTAAAGTATTATCACTTATTTTTGTTACACACTGTATATTCCAAATAAGAAAAAGAAAAAATAAAGAAAACTACGAGTAATACACGTTATAGTTTATCAGTAGCACAGTAATATGTCGTCCTTCATCATAGCTGTTATGCTATAAAACTGGGAAAGGTACTGGTGAAGAATTTTCCCGAATGATATGAGAAATATTGTAACATACATAATATATTGATTGACTAAACAAGTAAACATTCAGTTTTCCTCATTCTACAAGTAGTGGGAAAACCCTAGCCTCTTTTAAGATGTTAGTCGTATCTTTTTATAATGTCTACAAAGGGCCATACATTGAAAGCTAATAGCAAACCAATAAAACTCTTCAACTAAATAAAAAAGTTCGTGATGAAGTCACTTTAAAATTATTTTTAAACATTATTCGTAGTTTTAAACTATACATAGAGAAAAATATTTTAGTCGCATTAAATTTCGATCCGAGTTGAGTCCCAGCGTAATATAATGTGCTTGAAGTAAGCTACAAATAAATAAGTATAGCCATTCTTTTTTGCCAAACAGCTCGATAAATTTTGGACTGATCAAAATCCATACTAATATTATAAATGCGAAAGTGTCTATTTGTCCGTCTGTTACCTCTTCACGCGCAAGCCGCTGAACCGATAAGCTGGGTATATATATACATACACACATACATACGGGTATATATAGACATAGGATACTTTTATGTAGGAAAAATGTACGGCTCCCGCGCGCTAAACTAAAATTGACGAAACGGACTTGCGTCTTCATCTAGTAAAGTATAATTTAGACTTTCAATACACTTGTGCAAGATGTAACAAAATGTTTGTCCTTAGCTCGCTTTCCCTTTATCGAGGGCAGTGCGTTCCCGCCAAATTGCCATCCATCTATCATGGCGTACGCCAAGTTGGCCCTAACGACCTTATAACTATGGGAATAAGGCCCACAAGCGGCAATTCAGTTGCGCCACTAATTATCTTCGTAATCTCTGCAAATGATTGTCCATTTATTTCGCAAGTATTCGGTAATTGCATTATTTGAATTGTTAGTTTGGTATTTGTAACGGTGTGATTACAGAGGAATCTATATTATGTGAATGTAGGAAAATTTCGCTCGAAAATATGGAAAAATTAAACACTTTTACTAAAGAAGACGGGGTACTTTTGTATGGATTATTTTAATGTATAGATTCTATCAGAATTCAATGTTTTCCTTAAGTTTGCCATTTACAAAATTACTTGGAAGACATTGTTTTTTACTAGCAAAGTCTATCAAATGGTGTAATATACACTATATAGGATATTTTTTTTACCATCTACCATGTTAACATATTTCTCCTATGGATATTTTTATCATACAATCAAATGTTCTACTTTTCTAGCCCTGCTTACCCCTCCTTCTTTTCTTGATAAAGTAAAATTTTACTTCACTAAACGAGGCCAAAATAACAGAGGCGTGCAGAGCTTTTTGACATGGGGTAAGCAGCGGTATCGGTTTAGTAGTTTTGGCGTAAAGCAAAACAGACAGACAAACGGACAAAAAGAGATATTTTCGCATAAATTGTAATATTAGTGTGGATATAAATTAAAAACTATGTTTTCTAAACTATTATAATATATGAGTACGTTCTGTTATGAAGAAACAAAAAACGCCATCTGTTGTCACGTGTTGGAACTACAATGATAGTTCATTTGTGTTCACATGTGTGCTAAGCTAAAATAAATAAAAACGCCATAGATGGTGTATGGCGTAATATAGATTGTTATATATTAGAAATGCAATGTGAATTCATTTTCATCGATATTTCCATGGAAGTTAGATACATAGTATATTTTTGTCTTATAAAAATGTAGCCTATGTCCTTTCTCAGGCTCTAGACTAACTGTGTACAAAATTTTATTACAATCGGTTCATTAGTTTTGGCGTGAAAGCGAGACAGACAGACAGAGATAATTTCGCATTTAATATAAAGTATATAATATTATAAAATGATAAAATAAATAAGTACATGAATATGAATTACATGAAACTTTCGAGTTACTTACATTTCATTTTTGTTGCTGGTTTAATTGTTGTAACTCAGGTACACGTACCTACCTTTCGACACAAATCACAATTAGAATCTTTTCACTGAATGACAATTGTGAAAACTTGTTTTTTTTAATTTTTAATAAACACACATTTTCAACACAAACCTCACAGTCAAATAACATTTTTAAGAAATCAAAAAACGCACTTAATATAGAAATTAGAAACTCAGTAATAACTAATATCTAATAAACTGTTAAATGTACAAACTTTTAAATGTTAAAATAATAAAAATCTTCTAAGAAAACTATAAATATACTGGCGCAAACAAAAATAATATGTTACAGTGCTCATCACATGAAAAAATGGCCTCCCAAAATACAAAACACTTCTGTAATGTAAACAAATATAAACCGTACTAAACAAAAATGCATTATGTGCATATGTGATTAATTAGATTTCCGTCTATTATTTTTACTCGGATTATAGGAAACGAACATATCCGATTACTTCCGAACGCGCCGGCGCTCGGCTTAGCTCGGAAACCATGCGGCAGGTCCTGGCCAAGTAAATCGCACACGCACACACGTTTGCGAACAGTGTACGAATACGAAAATCTTAACTCACACATATAGGCGGGGTCTGCGAGACATCGAGTGCCTGTAACCACAGATATGTAGTATAATTTTGGTGCGTACCTTCGCGCGGCGCGCCTAGTTACCACTTACCGACTTATGTTTATGTAGTTTTGCAAATCAATTGGTGCTATTTTATAAAAGTAGGCGTTAATGTGTATTCATATTTTTACTATTAATAATAATTAAAGTCATCTAAAACGTACGAAAGTTAAATTAAAATATGTGTATAGCAAGTATTTATCATTAGGTAAGCAGTGCTTTTTTGCCTTTATGGTACGCACGTCCATGCAAAATAATGAATACAGATATTATATTTTATAATAATTGTTCCACATTCGCTGTTTAGGCTTTAGATGAAAATATACATCTAGACACGCGGTAGCGTGTCAAGCCGAGTTCCAGCGAAGCGAGTGCTGCACCGTGTGTAATATTACACGAACCATTTGCAGCTACTTTTGACCCCCTCATAATTCAGAAACTATTTCACATAAACGTTTCAAATTTGGCCCATATAATGAGACTTGCAAGATAACTAAATGCTCTAAATTTCATAAGCACAGCTGTCGGGTCCTATCTAATGGTAGATTGAATAAAAGAGGTAAACGATAGAACTCCGATATATTATGTATTACGATTTACAATGTTGCTAATTGGTAGGTATATTATAAGTGGACGTGCGCGTGCGCCGGTGGTTCGGGAAGAAAAGAGAGGTCCCGCCGCGGCCCGCGCAGCTCGCCGCCGTCGTCGCTCCAAACACGTTCCGCCCCGTCCCCCGGCACCCCCGCAGGTCCGCGAGGTCCTTGCGCCAGGGACGTCTCATTAGGCCACGATGTCCATACGTGGACATACTGCCCGGGTTGAAGAATCTTCAATAGGTAGTGGACAAATGTTATTGAATCCACGCCTCAACGTCCCCTTGCGTGTCAAGACGTCGGCGACCCTCACGACACCGTCTCCGCCTGGGTACACCTTCTGGACTCGCCCCAGCAGCCATAGAAGAGGAGGCAGCGACTTGTCCTTCACGAGAACGAGAGCGCCCTCCGATAGAGCACCAGATGCAGCCGTCCATTTGGTTTTCTGTTGAAGCAGGAGAACATACTCGTTATGGAAGCGGTTCCAAAAATGTTGCTTTAAGAGTTTCACCCGCTTGTAGCGCTCCAGGGATGTTATAGAGACATCGGAGACGCATGGATGTGGAACTGACAAGAGTGGCCGTCCAATCAAGAAGTGAGAAGGTGTAAGGGCGGCAAGGTCTGAGGGTTCATTGGATAGAGGTGTTATAGGACGGGAATTTAAAATGCCTTCAATTTGTGTTAATAGAGTGGCCATCTCCTCGTATGTTAAGTTTGTTAGTTTAAGCAACCTTTTAAAATGATACTTAGTGCAGCGTACTGCAGCTTCAGCCACACCATTGAAATGCGGTGAGTACGCTGGAGAGAAAGAGAACTCGATGCCCTCCTGGGAAATAGTGGATATAGCGTTAGACTCCTGTAACATATTATTAATTAGATTAGCGGCACCTACAAAATTGGTACCGTTATCGGACATGATAGATCGCGCTTTACCCCGACGAGAAGTAAAACGATTAAGAGCCGCTAAATAGGCTTCCTTAGTCAGGTCAGTAACGAGCTCTAAGTGTACAGCTTTGACGGCCAAACATGTAAAAATGCATAAATAAGATTTGATCAATTTACATCCTCGCCCTTTACGGTCGGCTATCAATATTGGCCCGCCATAGTCGGCACTACAGTTGAGGAAGGGAAATTCTAGAGCACTCCTACATGCCGGCAATTGGCCCATAATAGGCTGTATGCTAGTAGCCCTCTGCCTAAAACATTGAACACATTTATTAACAATACTTTTAGCTAAATTCCTGCCACCTAGTGGCCAATAAGATTGACGAATAAATGATAAAAGTAGTTGAGGTCCGCCATGAAGCAGCCTTTCGTGAGCATTTCTAAATATAATTTTAGTTAAATGATACTACACAAAATTACTGAATGCTTCACATTATAATCGTATTGCGAGTTAGCAAGCCTGCCGCCTACGCGAATGAGGTTGTTAGCATCTAAAAAAGGTGTTAGCGAAATCAATCTATTTTTACGAGGTAAAGTTTTACTTTCTTTTAATAATAAATATTCCTCCGGGAACATTTCTAGTTGTGAAGCATGTAAAATTAGGTTAAGTGAATTTTGTAATTCTACACATGTTAAAAAACCTTTCATTTTATTATTTTTATTTTTTAAGTTGTAAATAAATCTTAATGTGTACGCTACTACTCTTTGTAATTTATTTATGTCTGAATATTTTTCTATTAAATTTTGTAAAATGGAAAGGTTAACTAGACCTTGAGTAATTTTATTTTCAGAATTATTTTCACTGGAATTGGTTACAGATAAATTGCAAATAGTTTCTGGCAAATTTTCTTTTGATATTTTAGGTAAACTAGGCCAAAAACTCTCATCTTTCTCTAAGAACTGAGGTCCATTCCACCATATTTTACAATCGCGGATAAGATCAGACCTCAGGCCACGACTAAGATGATCGGATGGATTTAATTTAGATGGTACGTAGCTCCATGTGCTACCAGAATTAGTGTTCTCCTGAATTTTATCTACCCGATTGGCAACAAATTTCTTAAGTTGACTAGTGGAAGTTTTTAGCCAACTGAGAACAACAGTTGAATTGCACCAAAAATAACATGAATGTATAGGTATAGTTATAGACTCCTTTACCTTAGTACACAGTCTTGAACCTAGTAACGCGCCGCATAACTCTAATCGCGGGGTAGTGGTCGGTTTTATTGGGGCTACACGACTTTTAGAAATAAGCAGGCGTACCGTAATGAACCCGTTGCTATCGACAGAGCGAATGTAGACGCATGCACCGTAAGCGTTCTCTGATGCATCTGAAAAAGTATGAATTTCATTTTTAATTGAATTAACACACGAAATCAAACGAGGTATTTTTAATTGATTTAAGTTATGTAATGTGTTAGCAATATTAAGCCATTCATGGAATGGAACTTGGCTCTCCGTTTTTACATTTATGTTTTTGGTGGGATTTAATATCAGCTGTACCCTTTCTTATGGATTCGCTGTTTTCAGATGTTACCAATATAGTCAGAGTAACAATATTAGGTCGTTTATAAATTAACGTATAAGTTAAAACTATTGCTATTAATATCCATACTAATATAATAAATGCGAAAGTGTGTCTGTCTGTCTGCACCTGTCTGTTACCTATAGTCTGTTACCTCTTCACGCCCAAATAACTGAACCAATTTTGCTGAGTATGGTATGGAGATACTTTGAGTCCCGAGAAAGGACATAGGATACTTTTTGTCCCGGAAAAATGTGCGGTTCCCGCGCGATAAACGAATTTTGGCGCAACGGAGTTGCGGGCGTCATCTAGTTGTGGTATATTATTATGTTGAAGTTTTTGCTTCATTTACTTTAAATTACATAGTTTTAATTAAAAAACTATAATTCTGCAACTGAATGTAACAGAAGTTAGTTTAATGAAATTACAGCGGCGACCGTTCCTATCGAAACTTCCAGATAAAATTAATTAATAGTTATTGGAACTAAACTGTTAACTGTAAGTTGCGACGGTCACGTTTTGTAATACCCACTTTCCAGTCGGATCTGATATTATAGTTACAGTCCAAGTAGTTTTTGTTACAGCAGGGTAGAGCTTAGTGTGTTTTTATTTACAGTTTATTCGCTAATAGTAATTCTAGTAATTGTATAGAGTATAGACAATGTTAGAATAGACAGATGTATTTTGTATTTATAACATAATAAGGGTCTTAAATTCTGAAAAAGATTTAGAAGAAAGTCTTATTACGAAGAGTGTAATCTTTTTAAGAAGTTCTTCAAATTATCTGTCGACTTAAAATATTAAATTGCTTCAACATTGTATTACGTAGCCAAAATAAATGGGCGGCTGGCAGGAAATGCGGTTTGACGCCATATTTCAAAATCGCGCAACTCATTATATAGAAGCCGCGCAAAGCCAACAAAAAAACCCCTAAGTCATCAAAACCTCATACAGGAATTCGGCGCGGTGTTGCGGGGAGGGGGGAAGGGAAGGGAGAGGGGGCAGGGTAGGTCCGCCGCTGCCAAAAATCTAGTCAAACTGGCTCGTATAGTGCAACGACTGCGGAGCGAATGCGCTGGCGCATTGAGCTGCCGTGGAGTCTCTTTGCTGCTACGAAATTTACTTGTTTTCATATTATGACATAAATATAATAATTTGTTTACAAAAATATGTAAAAAATGCACTTTCAGTGTGAATTCACTGTGAATTAAATGTAGCAGATTTAATTCACAGTGAATATAAGAGACACTTAAAATACAATAAAGTATGCATTATCACTTCCTTTTGATACACTTTGTATTATACTATGTTGTCCTGCTTATAAGCAGAACTAAGAAATAAAGCCTGTAGATTTACTTTTATTATAGAATTCACTAGCTATTCACTCGTAGTACCAATATTTTTTCACTGCTGTTTTTTCACATAATGTTTTGTGTTTAATAGCAAACACAAAACATTATGTGCGTTTACACCATGAGACATACCACATATTGTTATATCTTTCATTGTACAAATATTCACATCTCTCCTATAATATTCGGGTTACATTAACTACTCACATAACGTGGAGTAGCAATATAAAAATAAATAATTGCGAGTAAGGGCTTGGGCGGGCGGGCGTGGTACCTCTCAATTTCAGATTCGACAGCAAGTGCACAAAAAAAATAAATGGCCGCTCCACATCTTTCCCTGGCCAGCCGTTAGATAGTATTACAGAGTAGGTGTATCTAAAAACTGCAACTCGTTGCAAGGGGCATGGGAGGGAGAAAAAAAAGAACACCGCCGAAAACGGCGCGGGCGACGACCGGTCATCGACCCCCGCCGCCTAGTGGAAGGTGACTTTGTCGATAACGTAATATTTTATCGTCTGTTTATTAGTTTTTTGTGGCTTTGCTTTTTTTGTTGATGAATTCATCTAATTGATTGATTCTACCTAAGTATTTCGAATCTTGAGATTTATTTTTGGAATTCATGTTATTTATACCTGATGATTACAGAAAGATTGGTTGAGATTTATTCGATGTATGCAAGATGATTGTTATATTACTCTTAAATACTTTTAAAAGTCCTTTTAAACTATTATTTTAATTGAAATAATATAGTTATGATAGTTTAAAAGTAGTAGTCAACTTTTATGACTTTCATGTTTGCATCTAGCAGTTAGCTTTACCTGGGAGCTTCGTAGCGTAAATCGTAGCACTCGCGTAGAGTGGAGTTGTAGCCTATGTGATAAATATTTTAAAAGGCTATTAATTCAGGACTGTTTGGATGTTTATATTTTATTTATTGGTGAGCAAAATATATTGTAACATAAACTAGTTTTAAATAATCCATACTTCCATACTAATATTATAAATGTGAAAGTGTGTCTGTCTGTCTGTTACCTCTTCACGGCCAAACCGCTGAACCTATTTTCCTGAAATTTGGTATGGAGATACTTTGAGTCCCGGGAAAGGACATAGGATACTTTTTATCCCGGAAAAATGTACGGTTCCCGAGCGATAAACGAATTTTGGCGCAACGGAGTTGCGGGCGTCATCTAGTTTTAACATAAAACACTATAGTGCACTGGTAACTTTTGTTAACGTTTTAATAGAATTAAATATAAACCGAGAAAAGTTTTACATTGTAAACTAATATATCATCAAAATTGCTACTAACTGCCGCACTCAGAGACGAATGTTAATTACTTAACTGTAATTAAATGAAGATTTTGACATAAGCCCCATACATGGACTGTCAAAATCTTAATTAAATTACAGTTAAGTAATTAATATTAATTTTCTTTGAGTAAGACTCTGGAATGATTGATTTGCCTCTTTCGTAGACGAAACAGTGGTTTTGGGGTTCTCTCTGATCTTCGAAATCACTCTCAGCTGCGGAACCCTCTCAACACCGTTGCTGAACAAAGATGGTTCCGTAACCATCTTTGTTCGTGGCTGGTTGTGCTATATTCGGGGTGAGGTGAACGATTCGTCAATTCGAATCATTAGCGGCTCCGAAGCGAGCAAACAGCTTGTCCCCGCAGCCTTAGTCATTGCATCAGGGCTGGCAGTTGATAGATTTTAGATTTTAATTGTTTTTACCTATTAGGGTCAATTCAGACCGCAATGCGATTCGTAGATGCATTTGTATTAAATTTATAGACTTGCATGACGTCTCATTCAATTAAAGTCTGTCAAATCTATACTTTAGAAATGCATCGCGTTGCGGTCTGCATTGACCATTTCTTAGCAGTTAAAACGTTTTTTTTCGTATATGTGCAGAATGCTATACATATGTAACAGATAAGGCCAATATGTTTTAGTATCTATAAGGTCGAGTAATTTTACTCATGTGAAACCATAGTTTTTAGAGACAATTTATATACTGTGATGCTGTACGGTAGGAAATAAGTACTAGGTAGTAGGGGAAGCCAGCCCAAAGTGGCCATAGGAGGCAAAGTGGCCACCCTTAATATTTCGGTTATTTGTGAAGGCAGTGCGACGTTGCCGCTCTTACGCATTGTGAACATCCCGGCCCGCCCCGCGCAGTGACGCGGGAGCGGTTGGGGAAGGCGCGCGCTTGTTGTGACTAAAACATTAGAATTGCACGTTTTATTAAAAAAATGCAAGGTAAATTCTTCCTGTTTTCATTTTTTTTTTGTATGTTTGAATGCTTCTGTTGTCCCGGTGTCGTTTCTTATCTATTAAGCTTTATGTATATTGTTTTTATTCTTGAGTATGATAAAAAATGTGAGAGAAAATTATGTTTAAAACAGAACTGTTCCCAAAGGGCAAAGTGGACCGGGCAAAGCGGCCACCTGGCCGCTTTGCCCGGTCCACCATTATATATAGTTTTCTATGATAATTTTTATATTTAAATTTTTTTATAATATCTATGGACGTTTCACACCACGTCAGTCTGGCCCCGTGCTATGTACTTTAAGGACTTGTGTTTCAGGTACCAGACAACGGAAATATATTTAATAATTATATGATATATTTTTAAGATTTTATTATAACATACACATATTTAATACAACACATCCATGACTCGGGAACATTGAAAACTTTTTGTTCCATCGATGGGATTCGAACTTGCGACCCCCAGCTTGAGCGCTGGCAACACGCTCAACTACTGAGCCACAAAGATCATCAAATTTAATATTAACTTAAAAATATTTTTTTAGATGGTGAACAAATATAAAACAAAAGGTAAACATGGGTCATGGGACGAGACTACGATGGCGCGAGCGATTAAAGATGTGCAAGAAAATCTGGGTTCTGTGAAATTTGTAGCCAATAAATATGGTCTCCCGCGCACTACTTTAAGGAGACATTTAAAAACAGGATGTTCAATCAAGAAACTTGGAAGATTTACTACAGTATTTACGTTGCAACAGGAAGAAGAGCTATTGGAATACGTGTTCCACTTGGATAGCCTGTTTTTTGGTATGACTAAAGAAGATTTCCTACAGCTAGTGTTTCAATATGCAGAAGTAAATAACATTCCACATCCTTTCATGAAGGGAACAGCTGGGCACGATTTTTATAAAGGGTTCATTAAGCGACACCCTGACTTGACTTTACGACAACCAGAATCCACATCTATAGCCAGGGCCCGAGGCTTCAACAAACCTCAAGTATATAGGTTCTTTGACCTCCTTGAGGCTGAAATTGAGAAGCACCAAATCGATGCAACGCGTCTGTATAATATGGATGAGACTGGTATCCAAACATCTTCCAACAAACCTCCTAAAGTTTTAACAAAAGTGGGTAAAAGGCAAGTGGGTCACATTGCTAGTACGGAGCGAGGAAGAACGACGACAGTCATTTGTTGTTGTAATGCTGCGGGATCCTTCGTACCACCTTTGATGATTTTTGCAAGGAAAAGAATGGCACCTAACCTTCTAGATGGAGCACCGCCGGGTACCCAAGCAACTGTTAGTGATAATGGGTGGACCAACGGTGCAGTGTTCTTACAGTGGCTTCGTTTCTTTATAGATACAGTCCGTCCGACTGCAGAAAAAAAAGTTCTGCTCGTGATGGACAATCATGAGTCGCATAAATATTTACCTGCTCTAGAACTTGCGTCCAAGAATCATGTTATCTTTGTATCACTGGCACCACACACAACACATCGGATGCAGCCGCTAGATCTTTGCGTATATGGACCGTTAAAAACATATTTTGAACGTAGTGTAGCAACATTCCAAAAGACTCACGTCGGTCGAATAATCAATCAGAAAGATGTAGCCAATTTGTTTGGGACTGCTTATTTACGAGCGGCCACAACTCAAAACGCTGTCAGTGGTTTCGAAAAAACAGGACTGTGGCCTCCAAATAGATTTGTTTTTGATGATGTCGATTTTTTACCGGCTACAACTATGGAAAACCCACCACAGCATCAACATACATTGCCAGATAATCAAGACCACTCCAGAACTCCGTCTCCTTCCATCATTGACCAATTGATAATGGACAGAAATTACTCTCAAGTGTTATCTTCTTCAGTTATTGAGCAATTTATGACCAATGACCTAGCTCCAAATACATTTTTCGCTGAAAATTTACAAGACTCACCCTCAGTGACTAAAAGACCAGATATAGTAATTCTGGATAACGTTTTACTCAATGCGCCTAACGAAATCACCCCTGATAATTTAAGCGAACCCACTCTGAATATAGATAAACCTATTACACCGCCTATAACGGGAACATCGTCGCCAATATCTAAATGCTACATAAGCCCTATAATTCTGAAACCATTGCCAAAAATGCCGCTAAATAAAACTGGTCGACGCAGGAGAGCACAGCGAGCTGAAATATTAACAAGCACCCCTATTAAAGAGGAACAAAGAATTAAACTGACCAAAAAACGTAAAAGGGATGCTGACAAAGCGAAAAGAGTGATGAAGTCCTTCAAGGAAAATTTGTCTGGGAAAGCAGGATCGTCGGGGATGCAAAGAGAAACAAAAACGCGTGGAAATACTGTGAAACAAAAAACTAATAATGACAGTAAGAAACATAAAACTACTACCAAACATCAATACATTTGCCTAATTTGTATGGAGCCATATGAAGATCCGCCCATCGAAGACTGGATTCGCTGCGATGACTGCCAGTTGTGGGCTCATGAAGCCTGCACGACATACTCCGGCATTGGAGCGTATTTCTGTGACAATTGCCAAGAAATCTGATCTCATTAAGTATTAAATACTTAATGAGATCAGATTTCTTGGCAATAAAACTTTGTTCTTCTCGGTAAACTTAATTTTTTTTAAGTTTACCGTGAAGAACAAAGTTTTGTTGATATAATATTTAGAATATTTTTATTTTAGAAGAGTTCTTTATTTTTTATAAAAAAAATGTTCTGATTGTTGAAAGAGAATTAATAGAAATTGTGTTATACTACTTTTAAGTATTATTAATAATAAGGTTAATTACTGCGTATTTAAAAAATACATTAAAGACTGAAGCTCTAAGAAATATATATTTAAAGTTAAAAAGTTTAAATTATAGTTCAAAGAATATTTTATGATAATTTGGAGACTGATATTGATACCACTAATTGTTAATTCGTTTTTAATAAATACCTTTTTTACTACCTACCTTTTTTGTATTCATTTTACCAAAAAGTTACATTTAAATATAAGAAAAAAAATCCATTTCTTGTGAACATTTGGGCTGGCCACTTTGCCCTTACCCCTATGGCCGCTTTAGGCGGGCCCTCGGGCAAAGCGGTTTTTTGACAGATTGTCGTAATATGTAAATCATGAGCTAATTTTAAGATTAGGGTCAATATGAATTATACATAACAGAAATATAATAAATACACTATCTGGTAGTACATTTTTTATTTTTAAATATATAATATTTCGTCTTTTTTTTAAATTGGCAGTTAAGGTGGCCACTTTGGGCTGGCTTCCCCTAAGATATAAGGCACTACCACGATTATAGCCAGCGGATTTCGTATATTCTGACATGGACTTATGTCAAGTTACAAGTACATAATATAAAAGTTATAAAACATTATGGAAAAAAATCGATCATTAAAATAAGTTCCATGTGTTAACCCTAGTTAAGAATTAGAATGATGTCGCCTTCTCCAACGGAATGCTTGTGTTGTGCACGTGCGTGTGTGTGTGTGTGTTTGTCTGTGCACATGTCATTATTTGCGCGACAAGCACATGTGAATCATGAAAGGGGTCACAGACAATATGTTCACAACCGAACTGTTTTCTCTTTGAAATAGGTTAAATTGCGCCACCAGGATTTCCATAACAAAGCCGAATGCATAACGAATTGGCAGTGCTTTCAGTTCGAGTGAAAACGTAAAAGAAAACGATAAAATTTTTCAGATGCAGTGTGGATAGGTAGTATCTATATTTTTATCACTTTTGTGTCAAAAGATAGTTGGTATACGTTGCCGTAGCCTCTGTTATATATAATAGTCTTCAATAGCAATTCAATCCTGGTGCGACTCCTCTATAATATGGATGCAGTGCCCTGACATAAAAATTGATTGTCGATTAAATATGCAGTTGTAGAGTCGAATCGAGCGTTTTAGCGACATGTTGATAGTGGCTTACATTGTTGATGCAGTACAAAAGTAATTCGGCCTCTCTTATCATATTTTCAAAGGAAATCCTTTCCAATCAAAATCTGCTCCAAACTGAAATCTATTTTCAACTGAAGTTCAGCGTCTTAATAATAGGACACACCCTCTCTATGTCTTTTTAACATTTTCTCTCTCTTTCCAGCTGAAGTCCGGCGACGGCACGCCTGATAGCGACACGCCGCCCGCCAACGGGTCAGTGTTCACCATGACGCTGAAGAACAACCACCTCATCGTTGAGACGGAGGAGAGGAATGTGAGTAGAATGATACTCCTTTAAAGATTAAAGGTCAATTCAGACCGCAATGCGACGCGGTGATGCATTCATTTTTAATTTGTATGGATTTGACAGATTTCAATTGCATAAGACGTCATGCAAATCTGTCAAAACCATACAAATTTAGAAATGTATCTACGCGTCGCGTTGCGGTCTGAATTGACCCCAAAGGCAAGACCGCAGTAGGCTAGCGGACATTCCGCTTCAGCGGAGCGACGCGACACTTTTAGTTCCATAGGCCTGACGTTTTGCGTCGCGTAGCTCCTCGCCGCGTAGTGCGGCTAGCCTCATACGATTTCATATGAGGCAAGCCGCTGCAACTTGAACTGCAAATAAACTTTTCAAATTGCTATTTGAAAGATGACTCTTTGTAAGTGTATATTTTTAAGTTAAAAGTCACGAAATACGGTTAGAATCATATGTAACACTATAGACATAAATCTCAAACCTTATTTACATTGTATATTATTTAAAACAAGGTTCAAGATTTATGTACGCTCGAAAATATTTTATTGACTATGTGCCATCCATTTCAGGACATAACCAGAAACGGCCGAGAAACGAAGATGAAGTATTCTCCGGACAACGAAGGGATATTCGTCGTAGAAGTCCAGCAGTCCGCCGCGTACAGATCCAACAAGACCTTCTCCCCCGTCCACGATCCCCAGATCTCCACCAACCAGGCCCTCATCCACCGCATCCCCGAGGAGCTGGAGAGGAAGCTGACGGAGGAGGAGAGCGAGAGGAGCAGCAGCAGGTTCGAGAGCAAACAGGCTCTAGCGCTATCCAGCACCGGGCTGTCCATCTCGGACCTCAGCATGTCGTCCATCGGTTCACACAACGTCAGCTACTCCTACGGCAGCCAGCTGGGCTACGACCAGGGCCCGTTCGGGTACCCCATATACGCCGGGTACGATACCGGCAAGGACGTCAGTATGATCCACGATAGCTCCCAGGAACCTCTGATCGGGAAGACCCCGACGGATCCCGACAGACCCGTCATCACCGCCGCCATATTCAAGCAGGACTCCATCATCGGGAACGACATCCTTCACGGTCCAGGGTACTGCATCGAGGGCTCCAGCGATGGGCCCCTGCTCTCCGACGTGCAGGCGCGGGAGATAAGCCTGCAGCACCTCCACGATAGGAAGGAGAGGAAGATGGAGAATGGCGTTGCGGTTCCCGTAGCAGAGAAAATCGAGAAACGCGAGAGTACGAGCGAAGATACTCGAACTATGGAGACGATTTTGGAGGACATTCCCAACGGCAAAAGGACGATGCCAGTGATCACCACGGACATGTACGAGTCGGTGAAGGAATCTATGCAGGGGGGGCCCAAGTTTGAGAAGCTGACGAACGAGCTGTCCCCCGGGGAGGGGGAGGGGGAAGGGGGCTGCGACCCCCCCGTCATCACCATCACCGAGGACGACACTCCGGACACTAGTTAATTCTGCCTCAATTTTATTGTACATAGATTACGCGGTTTTATATTATAGAGTTTGTGCAGTTCTGGCAATTTGTTGGCTGCGCTGAAGGATGAGGGAATTAAACTCATCATGAACTGATCCTGAACTTTTCTAGACTTAGCGCCTTAGTTGTTATAATATAAAGTACAAATAGCAGTTCTTGAACGCCAATCTTTGAAGTTATAACAACTTTTTCCTACACTAATATCACACATTTTGTCTCACCTTCATCGTTTTTGTAGTTCATTTAAGTTCTTAGTGAATCATCGGCTCAAATGTTGGTAAAACTCACGGCATAGTCGTGATTGGTCAATTTTAATAGATGCCCTGATGACTCGCTTTAAACTTATCGCTCAGCAAATGTGTTGCCAGAACGATACAATTTGTTTTGTAAATTTTTCCTAGTCTAGAGTAAGCTGTGAGCTGTTTTATGTTCGTCCATGTTGCATGTTGTAGCATGTTGCATGTTACGCGTTGCTGTTACGGACTCTCGTTAAGTTTCGGTCGAAAATGGGTCATGTTACCTATAATAATAAGAATGTTTAAAATGTGCCATTTCTTGTTCTAGATGAAATCGTGTATTAGTTATGTATGAGCTTAGAAAATATCAAAAACATCGTATATAAAACTAAATAATAATCAATTATTAGGCTCTCCCGAATCGACAAGCAGTGAGCAACCAAGTGCGCTGCTACTAACAGACACACAGACAGACATAATAATTATTATTATGTTACATTTCGCGGGTGAAAAGTAATTGGGTACGTTAATATCAATATTCAAAATGTTTTGAACGCAGATAAATGTTTCATATTATATATTATAATGTATGACATAAGTTTTCTTAAAACATAATAGGTATGTATAACATGTTGAGTTGTTCAAAAATATAGTACATTACGCACCTAGGGCAGTAGAATAAGAAATTTCTCAGATCACACGTAACGTCAACAAACGTGTGATCTGAGGCTTTCTTATTTACTGCCCGTGGTGCGTATACTATTTTTCTCATCGACGGAGGCGGAAAACGGCAACATCGGTAAGCGTAGCGGGAAGAAAGTTGACGTTTTCCGCCCGGAGGTGGGAAAAATAATTTTTGTCTAATACATTTTCCTCTGAGGTTTTTTGCTTGGTATGGAATACCCAATACTGAATACAACTCAAATAAAATAAACATTATTATAATCCTCAGAATATGAGTGGATTTTATTTAAACTTGTGAATTGTTACAATAAAATATAACTACTACGTATTACATTTGCTCAGCTAGAGATATTACGAGTGTGTTGTTGATAAGCTTACTGCGTAATGTTGATTGTAATATTATAAAATGGAAAAACTATTTATTATAAGAAATTATTTTATATGTTTTACAAAAAAGTTTTTTTTAAATATCAAAGAAGTAATTTCTATTAGTTATACCTTAAACTTTTCATGCATTAACCGAGCAAACTTTCTTACCTCGAAACTTTTTACTATTATCAGGCTACTCCACTGTAATATAGGTTTGCGAGTGAAACAGCCTGAAAATTTAAATGAGATTCGAGTAACGAGAATTGAATTCGTGGTTTGAGCGGCGTTTTTATGTTGAAATTCTGAAATTCAAAAGCCTAAACATTAGCCCTGAGTAAGAGAGAGAGAAGATATCTTCTCGATTCTCTGTATTCTTTCGCACTTTATATATGTCAAAGGCGACAAGGGTATAAACATTTTTATAATAATAATAATAATAATATCTATGGACGCTTCACACCACGTCAGTCTGGCCCCGTGCTAAGTACCTGAAGGACTTGTGTTACAGGTACCAGACAACGGAAATATATTTAATACTTTTATACTATACATATATTTAAGATTTTTATTATATCATACACATATTTAATACACATCCATGACCCAGGAACATTGAAAAACTTTTTGTTCCGTCGGCGGGATTCGAACCCGCGACCCCCGGCTTGAGTTGCCACACACTCTAACCATTAAGCCACGTAATATGCCTATTTAGCGCATGATAAACAAAATAAATAGGTCTACCTCTATTATATTTTGTTTTTAATCGGCCAAGATCGAGGTGGATTGTGCTGCTGGGCAATGTTGTCCATCGTAGCCAAATGTTGGCTTAGCGCGTCGCTTTTGACATATTATTATATACCTACTAGTAATTGTACCAGGGGTACACAAGTTATGTCTTCAGTTTTGTGACCATTCAGGTATGTGACGTAGCTACTAGTTTTTTAATTATATAATATGTGGCCGTCTATGGACGAAAAGCCCATATCCTTTTTTTTCGTAGCTACTAGTTAGATAGGCATAGTAAACGCTGGCGTTGGATACTATTATTTGAAATAATATATTGTTTACTTCGCTATGTATATAAATTAAAATTGCTCACATAGATGTAATTTATATATATTTTATTTTGTCCATTTTCTTTAATATTGCCGTCCTAGAGATAACGAATTTCGACGCAGTTCAAAAGCTTCCTCCTTTTGTAAAGTAGGTAAGATAGTTTAGAGGAGATACGATGTAAAATTATTTTAATTTATAGAAAATTACAGATTGTCTAAATAATTTCTTGGTAATACATTTTTGCGGATTAATGTGTTTATTTATTTTCCCAGAACCCTTTGCCTGCTATTTGGCTTCTATTCCGATGTTTAAATATTACCGTCTGATTCTAATGCGGGCTCTACACTTGCTTCGCGGCTTCGTAAGTATTTGTTCGAATCGTGTTCACGGCGCGAATCGCGGCCGCAATTCGCACCGCGAGTGTAGAGCCCGCATAAAAGTTCGGTTCAAAATAGAATATTTTTAAATTCGATTCCCTCGTTTTCAAAACAGAACACTATCAATATTTTAACATCTTAGAACAGCTGTACGCAACCTGCGGCCCGCGACGCCAAGACCAAAAGGTGTTTGTGGCCCATATTATAAAAAAAAAAAAGCTGAGTACCACTGTCTTAGTCAGTAACGCAGCGCCATCTATAGTAAATATATTTTCAAAAATTCAACATACGCCAAAAGTTGAAGACGACCTTTTCAACTAGCATCAATAATATTTCTATCCTTCGCTGATCAGCAAGACATGGACACTTAAGTCTTTCGTAGCACCAATAGGTGTCGCTTTGTATGTATTTATATTTAGCGCCATCTGTCGGGTGGTAGACGTGCCGCACAACAGACTGCGAATAATGCACCATAGGAAAAGAAACCTATGACTTAGCTTACCCCAACCAGTTGAATATTACTGAATTCTACAAGAGCATAATAGATGACTCTGCTTATCTATTTTAGAACCAAGCAGGAAACGAGCACATGAATCGTATAATGGTAAGTGATTGCTTCAAATGGACAATTTAATTGAGTTGACATGAGAGGCACTTGGATATTATGTGTTGTTGAGATGATGGAGGATGGATAGATCTTACTTGGTTTTGTCCTATTCCCATATTTACCCAGGTTTGTTAACTTATACTAGGCTATTAGGAATGTTCCTAATAGACGTACTGTAAAGTATTAAAAGCCGAAATTTACTTACCGCACGGGAAACACACAATTTTAGTATAAAAAGAGTCCATGTATGCTTTTCCGGGATCAAAATATCTTAACACGAAATATTACTAAAATCAGTTCAACGATTTCAGCGAAAAGAGGTAACAGACAAAATATAGATATAGATAGCCTCTTCCATTTTAACTATTAAGTTTGTATTCATATAAATGGTCACTGTTAAGCATTTGTGTACTAGCCCAAAAAAAATTTTGTTGAAGTGTGAATACAGTCTTGATATAAATAATGATCTAAATAACTGCATTCATAACTGAATACGTAGATTTTTGTGGGATGATACGCAAATGTATATCTATACTATTTTATTTATATATTATATAAATAAAATAGTATAGCCTGCTGGACCTACGACGCCATTAAACAAGCATATGGCTGTATAGAGCCGCTTTTCTTTTTTATGAAATAAGGGGGCAAACGAGCAACCGGGTCACCTGATAGGAAGTAGCTTCCGTCGCCCATGGACACTCGCAACATCAGATGAGCTGCGGGTGCATTGCCGGCAAGCGTAAGCGCTGTTTCACGCCGGTTTTCTGTGAGCCCGTGATATTTCTCCGGTTGAGCCGACCCATTCGTGCCAAAGCCTGGCTCTCCCACTCAGGTCATAGTTTCAGCAAGCTATATTATATAGCTTGCTGGATCTACGACGTCATAATACAAGCACATAGGTATAATATATAGAGCAGCTATAGCGCTAACATACATCGGCTATATGCACAGCTCATTACAGAAATTAATGTTCATACACTTTCACTGCTCGCACTTTCATACAACCGACATTCCAACAACATACACACTTATTTATAAACGCGAAAGTCTGTCTGAAGCTTTAGCTACTGATTTTAATGAAAATAATTGGTATGGAGATTAGTACGGGAGCCCTAGAACAAATTTTTTTGTGATTACTAACAAGCTAATATTTTGTGAGTAGCTACATTTTGATAAGACGAACAACATTTTTATTTTCGAAAAATCTCGAAAGTGGTAGCTAACAGAGATAGAAAGGATATAATACTTTGACTTGATGGTCCTAAAATATGGATTGTTTTATTTGTAGGACAAGGTTACTCTTAAATTAAATAACTATTAACCTACCAATATACGAAAAATCAGCTGGTTAGGGTTCCGTTTTAGGGTTCTGTAATCAACTAAACTTGGTTGACTACTGTACCCTGAAACGGATAGACGGTTTCACTAGATACTTTGAGTGGCAGGAAATGACAATAGACAATTTATATTATGTGGAAAAAAAAATGTGTATCAGATGCATGCGCCAAAAAAAAAGTGACGGAAATATCTAGCTAAGGAAAACGCAAACGAACACACAGATCGATGAAAGATATTACTGTCACCCATGGCCACCCAGATGAGTAGCAAGTGTGTTGTCGGCATTTTAAAAGGTTACGTTCTTCTTAAAGGTTTGTACTTTGTAGATACACCGCATTATAAGTATAAACATGTAAGGTTTCCGTATCACAATATAAAGTTCAGCTACAATTAGGACAGTTTTTAACATCAAAAACTTATTTATAAAAACAAGGAAAAGTAACAGAAAATCAAAATGTAAACGAGGAAAAGCTACTTACGTGATGAAAACAGTGGGCCCAGTTTTTATTAGTCATGTGACACGGTGAACTACAAACTATTAATCATGTCACTTATGTTAGGGGATGAAAGAAAGGGCGTGGAGACTCGACAAAGAAAAGAAGGATAGTTGTCTTAATACTTTCCATGATGATTTTTAAATGTAGTAAAAGGGATTTAAATAATATTATAATCGCTGTTTCAAACCTGTAGCTGTGTGGTGTTTTTTAGAGTAAAACGCCTAATAAATAAAAATAAAACACTAAGGTTCAAACCAAGACTAGTTACGAAATTTCATACACATTTTTAAATATTTTTTTGGTTTATGGCTAGCCTCGTAGATCCAACTATTTGAACCAGAAAAAAATTGAGGAAATACCTTTAATTTCAAAAGTTTTGTAGTTAATTATTGAATAAAAACATTTTTAGAGTTTAACAAAAACATACTGTCAAAAGGTAACATCAAAAAGGGAGTCTTCTATAATAATCTTAAGTAACCAGTGAAATAAATATTAATTTTAAACTAGATGACCCGGTGAACTTTGTAATGAATGGACTTTGTATCACTTCTCAAAACAAAATTGTCGTTTTTTACATGCTCACACCTTACAAACTGTCCCTGGGCTTCTATTATCCTAAGACTAAAATTATCCAAATTAATTCAGACGTCCCCGAGTTTAAGCGAGACTAAAATATCAGAATTCATTTTATTTAAATAGATTTGCATCAATATTAAAAAAAAAAAAAAAAAAACAATCCGGAATTGAGTGGAGATGGCACGGGCGACATAATTTAGAAGGGCAAAGTAAAATTTCTACTACCCTCATACCGCTATTGATTCACTGCGGGTAATTGACTACATGCGTGACACGGCGACGGCACGTCACCGGCACCGGCACGTCATTGCCACCGTGCTTGAAAAACTGATGAGTACAGGATTATATAGTTTCATAGTATCAAAAAAGCAGGAGATTAAAAATCTATTCTTTGTTGCGTGTCATAATCAGAACATGATTTCAGCCTTTTTTGGCGCCGGTATTGTTCTCAATGGTAGGCAGCACGTAGAATTAACGTTCACAAAAGTTAAAAAGTTACGTATTTGAGTAAATATCGTCAACTGAAGATTTCATGCCTTTTCTTGGCGCCGGTATTGCTCACAATGCTGCATGTAGACTTTAACGTCCAAAAACTTTAAAAATAACTGATTTGAATAAATATTATCAAAATATCAACCAAGCTTTTAAAATTCACAAATGTACCGCAAAGGTTTGTTAATAAAGTGAATTATTTATTGATGAATTTTATTTATAAGTTTGTCACAATTTCTAATGAGTGATGATCAAGCCTGTGAAAAAAGTGAAAAGTGACACCTAAAATATTGGTAGGTTTTGCAAAACGAGTTTAAAAATGTAAGAGGGAAGAGAGAGAGAGAAACTATGATACAGGAACCCTACACCACTGCTTTCATTGTCTTTGTGTAAAGACTTTTGCCGGCATCATCACCGTCACGTCACCGGCACGGCACCGTCACGCCACCCACATGTGGCACCTCATTTGATTACGGAAAAAGCGGCGAAAAACCCACTATAATCGGCCCGTTACCATGACAACGATCCCCCGCCCGCCTCGCCGATCGCAGGGGGATGAGAGCATAATTGGAACGATACTTTTTGATAATTAAAAATGTTAATATGTTCGACGTGAGTAATTAGTTCCCGTAATTAGTTTTTCATCTTATTGGTTTTATTGTTTCGGACGCGGCCGCCCGAATATTACGCGGCAATATGAAAATTAATAAAACTTGAAAGACAATACCACCAAAATATAATATTTTACACATAAAACAAGTACTTATCACCCATAAAGTTAATATACCTAGCGGAATAGAGAAACAAAGGACCAGGGCCACAAGGTTGTTTTTGCGATACGACGTCGCAACGCAGTGTGCGTTGCGACGTCGTATCGCAAAAACAACCTTTGAAAAGCAATGTATTTTTTTGCGATGCGACGTCGCAACGCAGTGTGTGGCCTGGCCCAAAGGCCTGAGCAAGCGAGATGTCACTATCAGTAACACTGTGTGGTAAAAAGAGACGTGTGATAAATGACAGCAGGACTCTTTTTTTGACGTCCAGTCGGCACTTATCGGCACGTTAACAATTTAATCTCTAAGCAAGATACTTGTGTAAGTGTATACGCACACATATTTTTACACACAGATGTAAATCAATTTCGGTTTCGTTAAACAGCTCGATATTTTTGCTATATTCCGCTAGGTATATTATCTTTATGGTATAACCTGACCAAAAAGGGATGATAAAAGCGGATCTAGTTTCTTCGTAGCTTGATTGAAGCTTCGTAGCTTCATGGTTTGATCATAGTTTGTAAAATTAATCAGTTTATTTTATTTCATGAACCGATCAACAAAAAATAATAAAAGAAAATATGATATTTTGTTCAATCCAATTAGTCCCGACTAAAATACAATGAATTCTTTGAGAGTTGTTAAGGCTAGACGAGTAATTTATTCTATAACATTACAGTAAGTAAATATACTTATATTATTATATTAAAAATAAAAAAAAATATTAAAAATAACACAGACACAGACAGTGAGACATTATGATGCTATCACCAAATCCCTAATTCAATAAATGATAATAATAATAATATGTAAGGACGCTTCATACCACGTCAGTCTGGCCCCGTGGTAAGTAGGTACCTTGAACCAGGAGCATTGAAAACTTTTTGTTCCGTGGGCGGGATTCAAACACGTTCAGCTATTGAGCCACAGAGGTCATCAAATTATAACAACTTTCCATGCGGCTTCGCCCGCGTAAATTAGGAATTTCACAGACAAACACAGCCCAAAAAATTGCCTATGATCCTTCACGTGGTCTACTTTTTATCTTATTCTTTCAAAAACATTGCTCCAGTAGTTCGTGAGATAGGACTTTTGAAATAATTTTCCCCGTTTTTTCCACATTTTCCTCTGTTTCTTCACTCCTATTAATCTTAGCGTGACAATATAATATAGCCTATAGCCTGCCACGATAAATGAGCTATCTAACACTGAAAGAATTTTTAAAATCGGACTAGTAGTTCCTGAGATTAACGCGTTCTGACAAACAAACTCTTCCGCTTTATAATTAGTATAGATTATTCTCGTAAACTCGTTATAATTATATAAGTGTTGCAAAATTAACATTCCCAAACAATTTTTACCGTAAAAAAATGTATAATTCCTTTACAAAGTTGCATACTGAAATTAGATATTCGAACACATAAGAATTACGCGCGTAATAAAGTATTTCACTGCGAGTTGAATGAGGAAGGAGAGAGGGAAATCAATAAAATAGCTCTCATTACAAAAATGTGCCCGTTACAAACATCCTCACATCCTCACACACCCCCCACCCCCCAACCCCCGGCCCTCTAAACCCTAAAACCACCCCCGCTTTAAACAAGCCCCTCATGCAGATTAGCTAAAACTACGCATTTTTTACCCCCGGGGGTGGCGTTTTTCTCGCTTCTCCCTCGCGGGGAGCACTTTAAAAGTTTTGGCTAAAACGCTTTAATCTTACGTTATTGACCTAGGAAGTAATGGATAATTTCGGCTGTACCCTCGCCCGCCTCCTTGTCGAGAGGATTCGTGGTACTCGTTTCAAATACGAATGTTTTTTACGTTACATATAAATTGAAACATTTTATCGACTAAAATGTTTTTCGAATGAAATGAATCTCCCATAACAGTTGTCTGATAACAAGAGTTTTTTCTTAGTCTGTACCTTACATAGGTATGACGCTGACGTAGATTAGGTAATCTAAGTACATTATACGAGGCCTTTGAATCAATTGTGGATGATTTATACAGTATTTTTGGAGCGAAGTAACCACTCATATACTGTAGTGCCTGAGACAAGATTTAAAATGTCCGTATGGTTGCCAAAGCACATAAGGCATTCTCGCAACATAGTCGGCCTAATCAAAAGGAATGAGCAGGTCAATAAGTCTGGGACCAACCATGTACAGGTTTCCTGACGATGTTTGCCTTCACCTTAGAGCGTCCGTATTTACTTGAGATCTGAAAATTTCTTATTGGTACATGCCTCCACCAGGGATCAAACCTGCAACCCCTCGAGTGCGAACCAACGTTCTTCCCACTAGGCCACGGACGCTCTTTCTACGTACGTAGGTACTTTGAAATCATAACTACACTGCCAAAAATTATCAGATGTTATCCTTACTACTTTGAAACTTAACATACTCGTCCTACATTGATTACTTAATGATCATAGGAATGTCGCCCGCAAATTCTTTCGTTTGATTTTTCACCGCAAAAAATTGTAAAAAAATCTATAGAGATCGCCATACTAAATGTAAATATCCACATGTGTTCAGTGTTTAGGTGTGAACAGATAAACTGACTGTATATAAGTTATAACTCGTATTATGCACAGTGCAACCTCGTTATTATACGCGTCCATACATAGTTTGTCATTCTTTAAAAACCATTTTACCGTTTTTAATGTGCTGTCAGATAAGTTGATTCCTAGGCAGTTGGCGTAGTTTGGTCGCGTAACGCGTTACGTCAAACCCAGGCGACAGATCACAATTTGACATGATCCGACCAAATGACGTTGGTTTGCCAACTGCCTAGGAATCAAATATCAATTTCCCCTATGGTACTTTTAATAACCAGCCCCCCTAGACAAGTGGCAAAACGCTAACGCTAACGCTAGCGCTACAAAATGTATGGATTTTACATTAGTATTCGCTAGCGAAGCGATGACTTATGTCAAATCGCATACATTTTGTAACGTTAGCGTTAGCGTTTTGCCACTTGTCTAAGGGGGCAGGTCTATCACACGACCAAACAACCTGCGAACCCAACTCCACCCCGGCGGGTCGAGCATTATTTTTTACAAGTGACCGCTTCGCAGGGGAAGTGTCACCGTTTGCCGCGACGGACACATAACGTGCCGGATGTCCGGACACTTTCGGACATAAAACGCCGGACTGTTCCACTGTCACTTTGTCTCTCATATGTAATATCTTCTTATATATAAAATTCTCGTGTCACAATGTTAGTTACCGTACTCCTCCGAAACGGCTTTACTGATTTTTACCAAATTTTATATGCATATTCAGTAGGTCTGAGAATCGGCTACTGGCTACTTTTTATATTGATAAGTGCATTTGTTGAATAAATAATAGTAAATTATTACAACTCGAGACTGACGGCGACCATCGTTTGTGCGACGGGATAGCGATGGACGTTGCCATGGTGACATAGTTATTTAGTCGCTATAATAAAATAATATCCAGGGCGAAAATCGAAATACTTTATACGGCAAAACAATGTTTGCCGGGACAGCTAGTAACTATGTAATATTGTACTGTCGTATGTTGTGCAGATGCCTATAGTATAGACAGAGTAGACATAAGTATAGATTACATCGGTGAAGACATATTATACATTATACAGGATCAAGGGTGTAATAAAACTAAGTGATAATACTTTAGGGTGTGTATGGGTGTCCTATATAGAGTTCACTGTGAAAGTAGCTGCACTGAAATAGTAACCTTGAAACAAACTTTTGAATGGGAAAATTCATGACTCTCGGGCGCTTGCCTATACAAATCACAAAAAAGCTCTTTCAGTGCTGCTGATTTCACAGTGAACTCTATATAAGGGACACATTTAAACCCTAAATTTTTGTCACTTAGTTTTGTTACACCTTGTATAATATTATACCGTCGTATATGTGGTAAAGATGTCCATACTATAATCAAAATAACTAGGCACGAGGTATTTGGTGAAAATTTAATGGCGACGTTCTCGAGTATCTAGATAAGCATAATATTATATTTAAATACGAGGTAATATATCTCTCACAAGTATTTGTAAAGTATATAGTTGACCGTGAAAGTAGCAGATGTTAAAGAGCAATTTTTTTTGTTATTTGTATAGGTAGGTAAGCGCCCCACGCTATGAATTTTTCCATACAAAGGTGAAAAAAGTTACTCATTCAGCGTTGCCACTTTCACAGCAAACTCTATATAGGGGATTCATACACAGACACACTTTAAAGTATTATGACTTAAAATTTAGTTTGTTATTATTTTTATTTTTTAGCAATATTCCGCTAAATAAACCTCTACTTTTTAAGTAAATGGGTGAGTGTACGCATAGGCATGCGTACACTCACTCATCGCAAAGTAACGCCTGATTCTATTAACTATTATGATTTAGTTTTGTTACACCTTGAACTTGAGAATGATGCCTTGATCAAATTTACTCTCACAAGATCATGGCGTAATACTTCAAAATTATTTTTATCTAAGCGTACAATATTACATTAACATTTAAAATGTTTTGTCATTATCACACATGATGATGATGTAGATGATGTATGCCCCCCCCCCCCTCTAGCCCTCCTCCCCCCTTCGCACATCTCACGTGCGCTAATTACGATAACGGAGCGAACAACGGACCTTTATTATTTCCCGATTTATTAGTTGCGCCGAAATCCCTCTCTAATTCCTGCCGGGCGCTGTACGGGTTTTATTTATAAAACGATTTTAGGTAGGGGTCGGCCGTGGTGAGTGGCTTAAGGTATGCGCGGGAGTGGAGAAGATTTTTCTGATTTTTTTAAAGAATAGGCATAAGTAAGTTGGTATCGTTCTCAATTAATCCAAATTAAACTAAACAACTATGCCAAAACTAAAGTTTTGGCATAAAATACTACAAATCCAGGACGCCCTCAGTTTAAACGGCTAATGGCAAACCGCAGGTGGTATTAGTGGGTAGTTTAGTGGTTCTCGTCGGCCACACCTACATAAAAATACACATACACATACTTAACTGAAGCACATTCCTAACCGGGATTAATGCGGGCACAGGATTAACGCGTCTGTAGCAAACTAACAACTACAAAATAAATTATAAATAACGGTTTAAAATTGTAAATTATTTTTTGCGAGTGTCAAATATTTTTTTTGCTGCACAAAAAGAGCCATCACGCCAGTACAATGCGTAACTCCCACGGTATAATAATAATAATAATAATTTTTATTTGCAAAAATATGGTACAGAGGGTGATAAATTCAAGCAGTGTTTCACATATTTTGTCGATTTTCCGACGTGCAAAATGTTAGATAAGTGTTAGTCAAGTTATTAAAATTTACAGTTAGTTCGTTAGTTTTTACATACCTATTTTTTATCATATATTCATATTATCTAATTTAAGTTTACATCATTATTTTGTCAAAGTTTAAGTCAGTAACATAATAATCATTCAGACCTAATGAAAGTATATTACAATCAATTAAATTAAAATTTATCGTGATTAATTTACAATAATAATTAAAATATGGTATGTCAAAGGACTGTTATAACCTTATTACCATATTACAAAGGTATTAATATTAACCCATCAGTCGTGGCAAAACGAGACACAATAGCTTTTTCATTGTTATCGCGGCCGGATGTGGCCGCTTGGGGCTTCATGAATTAAATAAAAAACAATGAATAAGACGAAGAAGAAAAAAAAAATAATGTCAATGTCTGCTTTAGAGAGGTTATAAAATTAAAAATATGGCTTGATACGTGGCATACATGGTACTTTTATATACTTAATATGAAATATCTAACCAGAAATAACCTAAAACACCTGATTCGTGATTCATAGTACCTATTACATAATACAATATTATATAGACAGATTTTGGGACATGGTACAAGGATTCAATTCACTTAAAACATTCGATAAGAAGTGCGCACGATCAAGGTACCTTTTTTATTACATCATTTTAAGTAATTAATATAATTTAATGTCCTAAATATTTCTTATTCTAAGTAGGGTTTTACTATATTTTAGCACCCAAACCATAGGTGAACCATGTCACCTGTTTCACCTTCATCAAAATAGGTTATATGGAGTGACCTACATGTGGTGCAGACAATACAGGTAACCCTGTACCTATTATATTAATTTACATTTTACATTCAAGTATAATAATTGTAGTTTGATTAAATTAATAGGTATAAGTTATAAACTTATAACTTTAGCATTTTTAAGTTTCAGCACACCAAGTGTCACAAGCTCACAAGATGCCTATAACTTTGGGAGTATTCTCAATCAATCAACTATTTATCATAATATTTTAACAAAAATCAACGGGTTATGATCTTATGATAATACATGAGTAATCAGTAGTTTCATTAATAATTTTGTTCTAAATATTATGTCAATGTTACTTAAAATATTAAATACCAGTTAATTAATAAGAGTCAAATCAAGTCAAGAGTACATACTATGTCAATCTAATAAATAAGAATAATTCTTAAATATGTCAAATAAATAATTATAATTCTTAAAAATAAATAATATCCGATGTCCAAATTAATATCTATTGGAAAATCTCTAAACGCTCTATCTCCCGCCCCCGCTCCTGCCTCCGCCTGTGGCCTACACCACACGTAACTTGGCCCAATATGTTGAGGTCGATGTCGCCCCGAGGCCTCGTTACGAACGCCAATAATGTTGTTTTCAGGATCCTCCACACGCCGCGTGTAAAAGAGTTATGGACGATTCCAGGGGATTGTTTTTTACAAACGGTCAGCTATGTTACACTTATTGCCTTATTGCTGAATAGATATACTGTTTACTATTATACTATGTAAAATCAGTAACTACAAGGTTATAAGTATGATAAGTAGGTGGACTTAGTTTGGACTTGTCTGTACCATGTCATGTCATATAATAATATTATATAGTATGTTATGCCAAATAAGATTGTTTATTATCTATCTTATTAGGCATATTATGATACGATACGTATCATGCGTCAAACTATATTTTAATATACTTTGTTTGATTTACAAATGAATGAAATACTTTTAGTTCCCTTTCTTGTTAAATAAAATCCAATTTAGTACTAAAATGCGGCACCGCGTCGCGTGTTTATGTGTGAACTAACCTTTACATATTGAGAATTTAGAGCTCTATATACTAATGAAAGAGTAACGCAATCTGTCATTTCCATGCCGTACATGTGAAACGTATATACGAGTTAGAAGTTTGAGCCTACGCTGTGTTGTAATTGAGTTTCAGTACAGGACACAATATAAATGTATATGGTAATGTAACTTATCCCTTTTTTAATAAACCAGCTCAACACAATATACAGAGTGTAACAAAAATAAGTGATAATACTTTAGGGTGTGTACGTGTTCCTTGAAACCGTGAAAGTAGCAGCGCTGAAAGACCAAAATTTTTTTTCACTTTTGTATGGGGAAACTCGTGACACTTGGGCCCTTGCCCATACAAAAGTGAAAAAAAATTTCGTCTATCAGCGCTGCAACTTTCACAGTGAACTCTCTACAAGGAACACGTACACACCCTAAAGTATTATCACTAATTTTTGTTACACACTGTATACAAGCTTTACGCACGCAAAGCCTAACAGTATGTTGCCCTAATGCTCTCTAAAGTTATCTGAAATTCATATCCATACTCTAATATTATAAATACAAAAGTGTGCCTGTCTGTTAGCTCTTCAAACCCTATCCGCTGAACCGATTCCGCTTTCATTTGGTATAGAGATAGTTAGAGTCCCGGGAAAAGTCAAAAGATACTTTTTAACCCGGAAAAATGTACAGTTCCCGCGCGATAAACGAATTTTTCCGCAACGGGGTTGCAGGCGTCATCTAGTCACTCGTAATAATATGTGTGTGTCTGATTTGGGAGCTGTAGTAAAACATATAGTCTACTGTATAGTATTTTTGCTGTGTACAGGGTGTTCTGGGTACATTTGGTACATTTGGTACAATGTACAGTAACTTTTCATTTAGGTTCTATAAAGGGCTGAAACCTCCCGAGGACGGGCAAAAGCCAAACCGATATTAGATTAAATTAGGTAATTTGAAAAAAGTTTTGCCTCTGATAATAATGGGATCGTATTCTATGTATCATTGTACTGTACTGTGTATATGTAAACGAAACGGCGAATAGCGGTACATGAAATTATCTAGTATGAAATTACCTCGTTATTTAAAAAAAATACAGTAATAGACGCGTTCTATGTACAATAGCTTGACATTAATTTGGTGCAGATTTTGACTTATATTCATATTATATTTTAAGTAAAGCGCTTCATTAAATTATAGTTTAGTAATCATCTAAGGTAGAAACCTAACAATTGGAATAGTGCAATCGTTGGTTATTCGTTTTTTAAAAAGACTGATAAAGATTTCGGAAGAAAACTCAAGTCTCAACTTGGAGTTTGGTGATTTACGAGTATAAAAAAGTTACGGGATAAAAATGACATACGTTATAAAACATAACCAAAAACATTTTATCTTTTTGGTTAGGTTTTATAACGACAAAAAGGTGTCGTTTTTAGGTAATATCACTAATTAGTAAACTAGTTTTTTACTGAATGTTTATCGTTAATGTGTACTAGATAAAAACTTGCTCCGGTCGAAAACACTGTCGAAACCCTCACACACACACACCAACACACAGACACACAAACCGGTTCGTACCAGCTCATGTGGTTAATAAAGATATAAAATTACATCTGTAAACGACGTTTATTTCATTAATAATTACATTCGTCTTATTACGGCGGCTATGGTAATATTAAATTGTCTTTCAACGGGTGGTTATATTAAAATACATTAAATTTAAAGTTAATATTGTATTGGGATATTAATGTAAGTGTGTAATAAATAATGTATGGATGAAATCAATAGTTGATATTATTGATAATTATAATAATATTGTTATCTTAGCGGGCTTCTGGACGATCAATTTTATTGTGCAATATCACGCATTGTGCAGTACTATTAATCGTCCACAGTTGCTATTGACTGCACCTGCCTTTCAATCTTATTGTCAAATAAATTGTTCAGTAATATTGTTAATGATATTGCACAATAAAATTGATCGTCTCCAGGGGCTCACTTAGTTATCGTCAGAATATTATGACGTCTATGAAAGTCAGCAAGTATGAAAGTCACTCCGGCAAGAAACATAAATATTAATTAAATATTTTAGCAAATATACAAAAACAATTTAAAGTAAAACGATTTCGTTGTTCGTCGAAGATATTAGTTTTTATAATATTATGATAACTGGATGACCCAGTTAGCTTCGTATCACTTCCCTCCTACTAATATAAACCATCCCTGGACTTCCACAAATATTTCAAGACTAAAATTAGCCAAATCGGTTCAGCCTCGAGTTTTAGGGAGACTTACAAAATTTAAAACCCATTTTTGTTTATTTGGATGACAGAAAATGTAAATAAAACTATGATATCCAAACTTCGTAGTTTTACATTTTGTCCTCATCGCTCCAAAGTGATGATATTGGTAAAAATACATATTATTATGTAGGGAAAGTAATTAATATTACTCTGTTGCGTGAATGATGCTTTCGCTCGTGAGGTACTGACAGGTGCCGTGTAGTGTGTATGCTGTTCTAAGAAACACCAAATTATATGGTTTCTTATTGCCAAAAAAGTGATCCTTAGCAACTTTGGCGCGGCCATAACTATAGGAGGTACAGTCAATGTTCTAGCTGAAAGAAATATACATACAATAATGGCCCCGTGGTTAGTACCTGAAGGACTTGTGTTACGGGTACCAGACAACGGAAATATATTTAATACTTTTATACTATACATATATTTAAGATTTTTATTATAAGATACACATATTTAATACACATTCATGACCCACGAACTTTAAAAACTTTTTGTTCCGTCGGTGGGATTCAAACCCACGACCTCCGGCTTGAGCTACCAATAGCCCATCAACTGAACCACAGAGGTCGTCATTATACATAAACAACCAGAATGATTTTTTTCATTTAGACCCTGAGTCGAAGTTTTAGGGTTACATTTTCCTATTCATTAAAGTATCTGGGATACTACGAATAACAAAACTAAGGAAACGTAACTCCCATACTTCAACCGTTTTAAATTTGGCTCCTTTTCTAACACTAAAATATGACAGTTTAGATTCTCGCCAAGGTCGTTTCTCAGGTAACGTATCATAATATTGCGCGCTGGACGACAGCCTGCGCGGTTATTGTCACTGTCACAGTTATGAAACAAAGTCGTGGACAATAATTGTCAAAAGCGGATGGCATTATGCAGTATACACCAAACATATCATAATATATCACGAAGAAAGGAGTAAGTACATAATTATTATTTTAAAATCAAACATTTTCCTCTGATCCTTAAGTCATCGATAATAATAATATATAATAATTTTGAACAAACCTTGTACGACTCGGACGAATTTAAAACTATCTAGAGCACTTAGACAAGACGTTTTCAGATTACAAAAATCTGCTAAATTATTACAGAATTTTTACAGAATTGAAATAAAAAGCTTACGGAGCAAATAGGCAATGCAGATTTTCGTAATCTCTTTAATTTTCGGTCATTACTCATACAAAATATATCATGACTATTAAAGTGTATGCTACATAAACGAGTAATCTGGCTCGGCATCCAATTCGGTTCGTTTCTTACTAAACGAAGTACGAACGGCATTATAAAAATAAGATACTCCATACTGATGTCAGTCAGACCCTCGTTTATGATTAAATTGTTACATCTCGCATAACACTGTCCATGGCGACTTTGTAAAAACTTTGTAATTATATTATTTTTTGATTATTGCATTTTGACAATAACATGTAAACTTAATAAGACAAACACAAAGAGACCAGCTTAATTTTACGCAAATACCCTGGCATCCAACTTAAATAAGCCATCTTTTTGGGCATGTTTTTGGGTCGGAAAAAATACAAGAACTTTACCTGAGCATAATTTTAAAAAATTCACTTACTGATGAAACTTGAAAGGTTATTCCTATGGAATGCAATCCCGCAAGAGAATTTCAATCCCGGTATTTGCGGGATTGAACCATCACAATCCCGCTGGATCCCGGTATTTGCGGGATCCCGCTGGGTGGGTTTAAACTTTTAAAATAAATCGTTATAATGACTTTACTTGATAGACCCCGTTTTATTCTTAGAATCTCAAATAAAACAAACTTTGTCGGACACTTTTTTCAAGGGTTTAATTATTAACATCTCCATACTTCAGACTTTATAAAAAAATGAAAGAAAAACTAATCATTTTTTTGGAAATGGCTTCGTAATAATAATAGTTAAAAAAAAAAAACTAAAAAAAACGCTTATTTATGATTTACTTTTATCGAAACTTTTTTAGAGATTTAGGTAAAAATTGTGCCCAAAGATTCCGAAACGGTTCCTGATATTCGACACAAGGTAGCTAGCAGCTGGAAATGCTCGCTCAGCATCCACGCTGGTTAGTTCAATTGACATTTAAAGTGAATTATAGGTGAATTGAAGCTAAATTGTTAAGCGGGCTGCCTGTAGCCAGTTCATGCACCCCCACGCGCAAAGTTACGCATATGAATCACATTTTTTTGTAATCCCGCCAGTCCCGCGGGATCCCGCAAAATTTTCGACCGGGATTAGTCCCGCATAATGCATGCGGGATCCCGGTATTTCGGGATCCCGGTATCCCGGTATTGCATTCCCTAGTTATTCCTGTATTAAAAGTCGTATCTGTATGACTTCTACACCATTTCACAGGGCGTAAGTAAACAAATTGTAAAATGAGTTTGACAATAATTATCATGTCAACCTGGTTGAATGTCACTCGTGTATATATACACGAGAAATGTGTACCGAACACATGCATAAAGTATACATGTATTCGGGTCACATTTTGTAGCCTTTTGGTGCACTTTTTTTGACGGAGTTACTCTTCCTTAGTTTTGTTATTCGTACCTGGGATACCAAGTTATACTGGGTGTTAAAAGGAAGAAAAACTTACAATAACAATTCAAAATTTGCAATTTCTCAGTTAAAAAATATTTTTTTTCTAAAGCACCTACAAACTGACGGAGTTACTTGCACCCATTACCGAATACCGAGAAACCAATAGCGAATAGCTGTTTACAAGTTATATAAAAGAAATTAACAAATATACAGTAGTCCAATGATACACACCTGCTGCAATTACGCAATTTATCAACACAAATATATCATCAGGTCACGTGATAACTCTCTAAAAGCACAAAAACAATCATTACTGCGTCGAAAGTGGAAACGGAACGCATAATGTATGTATGTATTATGTCAAATACCCCGCTATTAAGACAAGTTACTTTCGTTAGTGCTAAATATTCTAAATGAGAAAGTGTGTCAGTCTATTACCTCTTCACGCCTAAACCAATGAACCGATTTTGCTGTGATTCGGTATGGACGTACTTTGAGACCCGGGAAGGACATTGGAAACTTTTTATCCCGGAAAAATTTAGGGTTCTAGTGTTCTAGTAAGTAATAAAAATCTCCTTTATCAGCCGCACTTAAAGATATCTTATGATTACTTGACTTGATAAAGACTTACACGCTATCGTTCATACTTTTAACTAAACTAAAGTTAATAATCGTTAAAAGCCCTGAGTACATGTAAGAATAATTAATTATCTTTGTTATCAACTATCGCATAAAATTTTACGACTTCCTGAATTTAGAACGAACATTCTTTTGGATTACAACTTTTTTTTTCTGCATATCCAATTTTAATTTACGAACATTCTAAATTCAAATTAAATTTTTGTGCGGCCAGTTTAAATTTCGAAGTAACCCGTTTGACATTTGCGTTTTAGGCGTTAGGGTGGCTAGCACCTGGTCTATGTCCTTGGGCCTCCCCCTTCCCCGCGCGAGGTCATCGGCCTAGGTCCCCGAAATTCGAATGCACTAAAAAGCTTTTACCAAGATGGCCGCGAGACCTGTTACCTGTAACATTACTCTATGCCAGGGCCGCGCAACCTTTGTATGACGTATTCATTTGTTTTATATAATCCATATCCATAGTCCATACTAATATTATAAATGCGAAAGTGAGTCTATCTGTCTGACCGTCTGTCTATCTGTCTGTCTGTTACCTCTTCACGCCCAAGCCGCTGATCCGATTTTGCTGAAATTTTATATGGAGACACTTTTAGTCCCGGGAAAGGACATAGGATACTTATTATCCCGAAAAAATTAACGGTTCCCACGCGATTAATGAATTTTGGCGCAACAAAGTTGCGGACGTCATCTCTAGTTAATTAATTATAATAAAAGTTGCAGGACACTTTCAGTGCCAGGAAATCCGAAATGCACATTTACAGTTTACATACAAATGAAATAGAATTAGTACAAGAGAATTTGATATAAACTGCGATAAATTCGCATAGAAAAAGCTATAAGTTGATTATTTCTTCGATTTGAATTAAGTGCAGCAATTATATGATATTTTTACAGATCAAATTCGACTTAATAGAAATGCGAATAGGTCATAAATATGAATCAATAGCATTATTATATAAAGCCTTTTTTTCTTTATTTACGTTTAGTTCAAAATTCATTTGAACGAATACAGAGATAATAAGGGCACTTATGATACTCATTATACGCTAAATAGAATGACATAGAACAATGAGTGAATAGAATAATACAGAAGTGGCATCGGATAACAATATTATGAATATAATTATCATTCAGCTGTATCATAGTTTATGATAATTAAATAAAACTGGAGCACTTGCCGTATTGTTAAACAAATATTAGACTGCAGGCATTATGTATTGATGACGGTACATAATAAAATGGTAATTAATTTAATAATAATGTATATGAAATACCCTGACTCTTCTGATGATCGTGAATGAGAGCTTGCAAAACTCTCGATTATGTTATATTAGCTTTAAAATGAAATTTAGAAAGAAATAGCATCATAGATTTAAGAGCTATGAAACCACAATAGACGAACAAACAGATAACTCAACATTATCATATTCATTTGCTTTAATCAGGGTTCAAAAGCAAAAAAAAGTTGTTTCTATTCATAATATTATTCATACATCAATGCTCTAAGATTCGTAGCATGTCTACAATCTAGGAATCTAGGCGTAGCAGTGCTACGAAATGCTACGGACTTTGTCTAGGCGTAGCACAGCTACGATCTACGCTACGGACTTTGACTAGGCGTAGCACAGCTACGATCTACGCTACGCACGTTGTCTAGGCGTAGCACAGCTACGGTATACGCTACGGACTTTGTCTAGGCGTAGCACAGCTACGGTATACGCTACGCACGTTGTCTAGGCATAGCACAGCTACGGTATACGCTACGCAAGATATCTAGGCGTAGCACAACTACGAACTACGCTACGCATGTTGTCTAGACTCTAGGCGTAGCACAGCTACGGTATAATAATTAAATATGCTACGCAAGTTGTCTAGGCGTACTATGAGATTCTATGCATAGCTATTCTACTCAGTCTAGTTAAGATTCTTTCGGAAATTACGATAACTAAGTTAAAAACATAGGTGTTAAAAAAAAAGAGCGCGCCGTATTATAATATGTGAGTTCTGATCATTTTGAGCTAACAAAATTTTACACCTACGAAAAAACTGGAATCGTTCTTGCACTCGTTACCGCAGCTATTAATTATAATAAACCCGGTAACTTGAGAAGGAGATCGAACTACAATGATTATTGTATAACTTCGACATTATACGAGTATTGATACATTATGAGCTAATGAGTGTGCCCTACGGTGTATCTAAAGCACTGTGGTGCGACAGGAAGCGTTTCTATTGGAGCTGTGTTGCAAGGAATGTGTTTTTAAGATCAATAGATTCGAAATATTTGGCCCTAGTATATCTGAGCTGTTGCTTGCCATAATTATATGCCATGGCTAAGTTGGCAAGAATCTTGTGCTTCGATTGGAGTCTCTGGGACTAACTAAACGTTTCGGGGTACATTCACCGGTTGGCAACCCCTGCCGCGACTACTCCTTAGAACAAGTTGCGTTTCGGCCGCACACACACACACACACACACGCACACACACGTCACGCACTACTTGTGCCCACTACTCGGCCCACCTCGAGCGCCGAATTTATTGTGTATTTAAAACATACCACACTCTCTGAAACGATTTCAAATAATTTCTGTTTCCGCTGTTGTGTATAATTTGGCACTTGCAACTTTGTATATTTTTTTTATATTTTAAAACGCGTCATATTTTTAAGTTGAATGATTTGAAATGAATGTCTTTCAGAAAGTTTTGCAGAAAGTGGTTACAAATCTAATAGCCATTGTTCAGATATACTTATTTGCTATAGATTTTACTTTTAAATTTAGCTTGTTATTATTTTTTTAGCAATATTCCGCGAAATATTGCTAAAAAAATAATAACAAGCTAAATTCAAAGCTCTGGATTTCCACAAAGTAACGCCTGATTCTATTAACGATTTTACTTTTGTAAAGTCTTAGTCATAATTTCAGATAAAAAGCGCAGGCGCAGGATTAGATCCAAATAATAATCTTAAGTAAATGCCAATTACTTTCTACAAATGAAACTCGTGTGTTAAAATTGAAACAAAGCTTAACTCTTGTGGACAAACATACAGCTTGTGAAATTTTCTTAAGCATTTCGAAACGAGAACTCTAGGTATTATAACACAAAGTTCAAAAGCTCAACTACGGATACAAGTTTTGGGCTTTACGAGCTAACGCATAAAGTTTTTATGTTTTTGTACTAAAGTTTCAGACATTATCACGCCTACATCTCATTAAATGCTTGTGGTATGTGGGAATTGGGTAAGATGTTGATCGTCAGTAGATATGAATGATCTTAAATACTATGCATTCGAAAGTTAAAGGGTTTATTCAATGAATTCTCTAGGATACAAAATCCATATTAATATTATATAAGCAAAAGTTAATCCGTGTGTGTCTTATTCTTTGTTTGTATTTTAACTTTTAAAATTAAAACCGTAGAGTCAATTTAAACATCATAATAATTAGTTTTCATGGCGGATAAATGTGCGATTAACATGCAATATGCGACTTTTGGCACAACGTAAATGCGAAAAATAACTATTAGTCAACAGTTGAGAGTATCGACAATAATAATAAAAGACGCAAAATTAGAAACTTATACGTACATTCAATACCATTTAATTTGAATGTGAATAAATTAAAAACTATTCAAAAGTTGTCGTCCTGTTATTAAAATCAGTAAGTTTTTGTATAAATGCTAGGTCGCCAACAATAGGAATTTCTGCAGTATGAACTCTAAAAGTGCCTTAACAGAGTGTAATAAAAAAGTGCTAATACTTTAAGGTGTGTATATGTTCCTTATAGAGAGTTTATTGTGAAAGTAGCAGCGTTGAAAGAGCAATTTTTTTTCTGATTTGTATGGGCAAGCACCCCAGCGTCAAGACTTGCCCTGGATACAAATCACAAAAAATTGCTATTTTAACGCTGCTACTTTCACAGTGAACTCTCTATAAGGAAGACATACACACCCAAGAGTATTATCACTTAGTTTTGTTACATTTTGTATATTAATTGGGTAACCTTTCATCAAACATAATGTGTCGAAGCTAGTAAGTAGAGCGGGTCCCGCCGTTAGCGGTAACTTTATTGTTTGACTGTCTCACTTCATTATCCGGTTAATCACTTAACCGCCACTTAAACTTTACTCCTATGTGGTTTAACTGGAGTATACGTTAATTGCCAGTTAACTATTAGGAGTCATTGTTTTGTGATCGTTGTCATGAAGGAAATATTTATAACTATATTAACGAAAAATGTGTAGATCTATGAATTATGATGCCAAAGAGTTTTTTCGCCTTGTATTAGTGATAGCTACTTAGGTATTAAAAATAATCTTATTTTCAGATATTGTATATCAGCACAATAAAAAAAAATGTACTTCCTAACATAAATCCACATTGGACACATGGTCAGGAAATTATAATAATCAATTGTAATATTTAGTCCTTGTGCATAAATATAACATCTTTCTTCGATCTTTTTGAAATAGACATACAATATATACATATAGAAGAACAAATACCCTTTCGTAATAATTGTATTAAGTATAGATCAACGTTATATATTTCGCACAACTCATGTGCACATCCGTATCAGAATTTGGCACATCGTGTATAGTGATAGCGGGTGCACATCGAAGCCCTCTCGACTGAGCGGTCGTGTGACAAGTTTGGGGCCGGGCTTCCTGTGTGCGAGAACGGAACTACTATTAACCTTCAGATATTGGATTAATAGAAGTTCCTTATAACTTTCTATTCGTTAGAATAATAGAATAGAATGAGTTTTGAGTTTTGCATTAACATTAGTGTGGGTTAGAACTGGGTCTACGTTTATGTATGGAAGTAGCTGACCATAATAACATAGAAATGGACTTCTACCGAAATCATTTGAGGTCGGGGATTCTCACTGCAAGAATTCGAGATTCGAAAGATTCGAGAGATTGTTATTATTGGTCGTATGTATCTATAATCTAGATATCTACATAATATGGATTATGTACTATCAGAGAAGGCAGATGGCGAACCTAATAAATAATTTGGTCGCGTTAAGTCAAACCCTGCATCAGACCGATCACAGCTAACATTGAATTGAGATAAACCGACCTCATGTCGTAGGTCCGTTAATAGCCTAGGAATCAATTTCCTCGATGGTACATAGCAGCTAGCGCAGGTAGCATAGGCCGGAGGACAATGTATGTTGATGAGAGCCACCCCCGAGGGAGCTCGCCGGCTGATTGCGATAAGTAATTAATAAGATAGTTGTATCTCGTTATAATTTAATGGAGCAGACGGCCCGGGGGGAGGGGGTCGGCGGCCGGCGGGGAGGGGGGAGGCGTGTGTGCCGGTGATTTTTCTACGCACTTTTCGATCCGCATTACGTATTATCGCGCGGTCACGCACACACGCGCGCGACCAATAAATAGATTCTACTAAACGGTGAAATTTAAAAAACGAACAAAACCGGCGAATCGCAAGCCGCACACAAGGAATCGAATGCAACCCAATCATTAGCGGGCGCCGTGGCAAATCGAGCTTTGATGGCGCAAGATAAGGTTTGAAATCCCGTGTGGGAGGCTTTGCCGTGGGTATAGAGTAGCCTCACACGCGTGGGAACGGCATGCACACGCGGCCAATTTTTGATCGTAGGAACACCGAATTTCCGCGCTTGTATGCCGATCGCTCTCTCGTGTGCAGTTAATGCATTCTTTTTGCGCGTCGGTGTGCGTGCGTGGCGTGTAGTGTGTGGTGACGTATTCGTACTGCTAGTTTTTTCTCTTTTTTGCTCGCGAGCGACACACAGGGACGAGTGAAAAAATAATTTTAAGTGGCGCGTTTAATTTTTGAGTTCTCTGTCCCGCGCGAAATGGGACGGCATTACTTTTTTAAATTACCGATGTCCGCGGCTCTCATTTGTTTATTTTAAATTTTAATTACTATTTTTATTGGCGCACCTACGGGGCCTATTATGCGCGTATAATGGGGACCCTATTTTATTTTGTTAATTGTACTTGCGCAAATATACACTGTTATATTGAAGTTGTAATTGAGAAAATTAATTCAATAAATAGCTGTTTCTCTTTGCTTTCCCTGAAAGCCATCCTAATATTATGGATAAGGCTTCTTACCTAAAGTTTGTGCGGAAGAAACTTTAAGTTATCGATCTTAAATGGAATTCCGTATTTAACTATGAAATAAATTTCATAATTAGTAAATTAGAATAGAAAAAAACAAACTTAAGTTTTCAAGTTTATGCTTCTAACAGAACAGGCACACAATGCAACGATAATATAAAACTAACAAGGCTCTAACAAAAATATAAAATGAGAAACTTTTATTATAAGAGTTTGTTATCTGAAGTCAGAGTTTGATTTTGTATTTGACCCTTAGATTTATAAATTACAATCAACCCTTAAAAAGACCTAGGAACCTAGAACACAACAACGAGATCTAAAACACAGAATGTGTTTCATCATTAATTCAACAATCATATTATTATTGTGAAACGATTTTAGATATTGTATTAGATTGAGGCCAGCAGATGGCGGTAGATGTCACATTTAGCACAAGCGTCCACGCCTTGATGCACGTATACTGAAAACCACACTTGGCGGCAAATAACGATTACTTCAATTAAATTTAAAGCAGATTTTTTTGACAAAAGCTCCCTTTTTAACACGCTTTTATTACCTTGGGCTGTATGTATGTAAAGGAACTTTGAGCATGATTTTACCTATATCCAGGTAGTCTAATTAATTCGAAACTTTGCATACGTTTTATGAGCCAATGACAATGTAATAATTTGTTAAAATTAAAAATATGTATAATGTATATTGTATAAACAAAAGGTTGTGGTTTTTTAGGTTTTTTTTAAACTATTGTATATTTGTTATTTCAAAAAGCAAACAACTTATTAAATTAAAGATAAGTAATCATTAAATGCTTCTAAGCGCGGCCATAAGCGCGTGACCATTGAGGAATCCCTTGTACCCCCCCCCCCCCCCCCCTGCAACAATCCCATCATACCTTGGAGACCGGGCGCAGAGAGTACAGGTTCCCTAGAACAATTTTTTTTATTACTATCAAGCTAATTTTTCGTGAGTAGCTTCATTTTGATTTTGAATCAACAAAACGGTTGACTACGGAATCCTAAAACGGAACCCTAACCAGCAGATTTTTTGTATATAGATAGGTTAATAGTTATATAATTTAAGAGTAACATTGTCCTACAAATAGAACAATCCATATTTTAGGACCATCAAATCAAAGTATGAAATCCTTTCTATCTCTGTTAGCTCACTTTCGAGAATTTTCGCAGAGGAAATTGTTGTTCGTCTTATCAAGATAAAGGTATTCACGAAAAATTAGGTTGATACTTGATAGTAATCACAAAAAAAATGTTCTAGGGAACCCGGACTATTAAAATAGAATGTACTAGAAGCCGTATATTTTTCCGCAAAAGTCACCTTATGTGAGTAAATAAGAGAGTTTTTGTTGTGGAAAGTCCCGTCTTTCAAAGTATCTCTATACCATCTAAACCCGTTCAACCGTGCTGAAGCATGGAGAGGTAATAGACTGACAGACCGGTTTTTCATTAATATTATTGTACCGCGATTATATATAACACCGATCTGGCTCAAGCTATTAACTAAATCACACGATAAAGTCAACTTATACTAAAGGTAGTATAAGTTGACTTTATTGTGACGAAGCGAGGAAAATTGGTGCTCCTAGGAGTTAAGCACCAATCTTCCCCGCTTCGTTTTCAAATGGAATAGTGTATTTTTAACTTACATAACAAAAATCATTAGAATCAACAGTAGTTTTACTTTACCATAATATATGCGTTTTCATTAAACTTAAACTTCGAAAACAAGTTTTCAAAAATTGTTGAGAACTAGAAATTAGCTTTAATTCCCTAGTTAAAGCTAATTTTTAGTTCTCAACATTTTTGACTTAAACTTCGAAAACAAGTTTTCAAAAATTGTTGAGAACTAGAAATTAGCTTTAACTCCCTAGTTAAAGCTAATTTCTAGTTAATTTCTAGTTCTCAACAATTTTTGAAAACTTGTTTTCGAAGCTTAAGTTTAATGAAAACGCATATTATGGTATAGTAAAACTACTGTTGATTCTAATGATTTTTGTTATGTAAGTTAAAAATACACTATTCCATTTGAAAAAGAAGCGGAGAAGATTGGTGCTTAACTCCTAGGAGCACCAATTTTCCTCGCTTCGTCACGATAAAGTCAACTTATACTACCTTTAGTATAAGTTGACTTTATCGTGTGATTTAGTTAATAGCTTGAGCCAGATCGGTGTTATATATAATCGCGATACAATAATATTAATGAAAAACCGGTCTGTCAGTCTATTACCTCTTCATGCTTCAGCACGGTTGAACGGGTTTAGATGGTATAGAGATACTTTGAAAGACGGGACTTTCCGCAACAAAAACTGGTGATAAGGTGACTTTTGCGGAAAAATATTAACTACTCACGAAAAATTAGCTTGATAGTAATAAAAAAAATTGTCCTAGGGAACCTGTACTCTCTGCGCCCGGTCTCCAAGGTATCATGAGATTGTTGCAGGGGAGGGGGGGGGGGGGTACAATTTTGTTATGTTAGTTAAAAATACACTATTTCATTTCAGCAGAGCAAATGTTCAGCAGAGCAAATGTCTCTCTCAAGGTTTTCCACATGCTCATTCCTGCGCTACCGTTGGCTAGCCTTGCTAGCGTTGTATTTACCAGGTATCTTTAGCATATTATACAAACCTACATAAACTTTTTGTATATTTAAAATTATCTCTTTAGTTTTAAATAGTCTTGTCATATAGCTCATTGCACCATCTTTTCCAAGGCAGCCACGGTAGAACCTTTATTAGATGACCCACCTAGTTTTGCTGTATAAAAAAATGCCATGGCTATATAATACTAGTTGATGTCCGCAACCCCGTTGCACAGGAATGAGTTTATCACGCGGGAATCTTATCGGGATAAAAAATATTTAATGTCCTTTTCCGGGACTCAAAGTATGGCCATACAAAATTTCATCAAAGTCGGTTGAGCGGCTTAAGCGTGAAGAGGTTACAGACAGATAAACTTTCGCATTTATAATGTTAATAAGGATTATATTATACTTGAATATTAACTAAGATGTAAAAAATACAGACCAAATAAATGTTGTACTAGCAAAACCTCCATGCAAAATGTATTTTTCTTTGAGCGTGAACTGTTATGAAAAAATAGAACGATAGCGTATGTAAAGGATTAGCTACGCTTCACATCAACGTTCCCCCGCTCTAGAAAAGTGGCTCTCAAAGGGCGCACGAAAGTATAAAAGATGTAAAAACGTGGAACATATTGTTATGATTGCTTACACACTTATGTAAGTATTACTAGTATTACAATATGCTATTTTTGTCTTCTTTGTGATTGTTTAAGTCTTTATTGTATACTTATATTACAATCGCGAAAGTTATTTTCATTTGATTTGAGTATTTGTTCCCTTGCAACTTTTTTACTTAACTGATGAAGCTATTTTGATTTTGGTATAGAAATACTGCAGATCCTGGGAATAGAGAATATTTTTTTAACACAGAAAAATGTACGGTTTCAGATTATAAGTAGTAAAAAATTGCAAGAAACTTAGTTTTAGTATCTTGCAAAACTAAGGGAGTTGTCAATAATTAAGATCTATGCACTTGAGGCCGAAAGACGTGTTTTACATATTTATTTTCCACATTTACTAATACTTAGAGCTAATTGTTGCTACAAATACATATTACAATATATCCTCAAGTTTTGTCATAGTATGCCAATAATACATTAAACGGCACTTTACAAAAAGAAGATAGACTAAAATAAAAAAAGCTATTTATACCAATACACATTATTTCAAACTAATTGAGTGCTTTAAAGTAAATTTTGATGCGTTCATTAATACTACACTAACTACAATATTAACTACACTACACCATACAATGTTTAAGAACGTTTATCAAAGAAGTTTACGCCAATACTTATAACTTGCTTGACCCCATAAGGAAGTTACCCCATTAAGTTGGCCACACGTCCTCAACTATTCGACCGCCCCCTCCCCCCTCCCCCTCCACGGCCCCCGCCGACAACCTTGGATCTATGCTCACCCTCGCGGGAAGGAATCCCCACATCCACACACGATCAATGTCGCAAGTGTAGTGCTGTACCGACAGCATGTCAAATAGTTTTGATTAGTTTTTTTTTATTATTCTGCTTGAAAATTGGTAATGTTCTAAACTATGATGATATTGTCACAATACCACGAAAAGTCGTAGATTTGACAAAACAAACAAACAAAACCAGGCGAGTTTTTGTACAAAAGCGAGCAATATATTTGTTACGTTTTTTTATTTACTGTTTGTTCTATGAAAGGCACGATTATAATATGGCGATTGATATTAATAACGTTGGCAAATTTTGGAGGATTCGTAGCTAAAAAGTCAGATGTGATACTTATTTAATCTACATACACCATTTTTTAATGAGCAAATTCTTAAGCTAATCGCACATTTGTCAGCACCGTACGCGCCGTATGCGTTGAACGCACCGATAACTTACACGAAATGTGCGAGGTTTCACAGCTTTTCATCCAATAATTCTATCTGCACTGACGTGCGTGCGATCTTTCAGCACGCACGTTAGTGCTCTAGGTACTCGCACTTTAAAACAACGCCACTTCAATAGGGGAGTTGACAGTATGTTTAAAATTTTAAAATAATTATTAAATTTTTATAGATTTATTGATAAAAAACTCTAAAACAATACAAATAACGAAAAAATAATTATTGATTCATTTTATTTTACATTGAAAAAAATTGGATTTATTAACTGTAAGTCACGTGATTGGAAACGCCAATCTGAACAGTGACGTCGTCGTTCAGTGTCAAACAAAATTGACAGTTGTTAGGTTAAACACTTACTCACTTTTGATCTGTCTACGCTTGTTTTGTTTCATGAACGATGACGTCACACGTGATCACGTGACCATAATGCCGCGTTTTTGTGACATATTTTGAATTCAGTATTTAAAATAATTTTTAACTCATTCTAGGGCATAATAATGAATAAAATATTAATTTACAGGTATTATTGTAAACAAATTAAGCGCTTAAAACTTTTTTAAAAAAGTTGTCAACTCCCCTATTCTGTAGCATTAAGTGATTTAAATGAATACTTTATGTTGTATGACTTTGAGCACCTAAGTTTGTCAACTTGTACATAACAATTTGACCACTATTTTATCTTGATTTTGTATTTCTTTTCAGTACGCTTTTCAAAGGTTTAGTTCATAAATTATGTTGTCTATCACACTTTAGTATAGTTACACGACTATAGTCGTAGTGAGCTATTCAGCTTAACATGACACGCATAACTCTAGTTAATGAGTTTTACTATCATCATCACCACACAACAAAATACATCTCACAAACGCCCGACTTTCTCTGCTATCCGTACCAAGTACGTAAGTGTGTGTACTAGACGGTGCCTAGACGCGGTGACCCAGTGGCCGGCATCCTGTTCTTGTGTTTGTGCTCCGTCCCGCTCACACTAGCCCAAGGTCACTCCCGATCACTATGAAGGAATGTCGAAGGGATTTATAAGGGATGCGAAGTTGTTGCACAATTAGTGTCACGAAATATAGGTGCGCTTGGTTGTTGAGTATTGCGTACTGTTCAGCCGAAGCTTAGATTAATTAATGGTTCCTTCGTATACCGAAAGTAAAGCATTTTATATTATATTATGCAAATGAAGCTTTGCGACCTGAGTGAAAGTATTCTCGCACCATTAAGACTAGATGAAATCTTACGGAATGGACTGCATGTCTTTAAAACTGCGCGTAAAAAAAGCTTGAGCAAAATGAAGCAAGAACAGCAACAAATAGTGGTCTGCTTTTGTTTTGAAATATGTGAAGCAAAACGGCGACCGCAATTCCGTTGCGCCAAAATTAGTTTATCGCGCGGGAACCGTACATTTTTCCAGAATATAAAGTATCCTATGTCCTTTCCCGGAACTCCAAGTATCTCCATACCTTTCAGCAAAAACGGTTCAGTGGTTTGGGTGTGAAGAGGTGACAGACAGACCGACAAACATACACACTTTCGCATTTATAATATTAGTATGGACATTGGACTCCCTGTAGCTTTGAGATAATAATAAATTCAATGAACACAAAATAAAAACAATAAAATCCTTTTAATCTCAAGTCCACTTTCGTCAAACTGGGCTATTGCTAATCCTGAAATAATGGACCTTCTCATTCATTACAAGGAACGAAATAGCATGATATTTTAAAAAGAATTATTTTTAGCCGAAACTTATAAATGAGCCCAAGTGGATTGCTATTTATGTTACATGACAAAACATTCTTAATATCAGCCAAAATATTGTCCTATATCATGTATGTCAGTCAAGAGTATATTGTCCATACTACGGGAGGCTAGAACAAAACAGCCCCAAAAAGTAACCAAAATATACTCTTTGTATTGATAACAAACGAAAATAATTCTGTATTACAGCAATCCGCGATCCGCATGTCAAAAACAAAGCCCCACATACTATTGTTTGGACCTTTTTAAATATGCCAAAGGAATATTTTTAGGATGGCAAACTTTTGTGTTCGCAGGCGAGCGAGAGCCTAGATTATGAATATTCACGGCGAGCCATCACAGATATACTTCACTATACTTTGCGTCAGTATCTTTTTATCTGTTCTATGGCTGTCAGATTTGAATATGGAAGACTCGGCTAGCACAAAGCTGTAAACAAAGCGAGATAGTTTTAATGTTTTTGCTGTCGGGTAGGGTATTATATTATTTTGTAGTTTATGTTTTATTCTCTCATTGAAAAAATACTTTGATTTAAAATATAGGAAAATTTATGTTTTACTATGTATAACGGAAAATAAATTGTTGTAAAACTGCGGGTGTCAACTGCAACTAATTTGATATTCACCCTACTAATATCACTTACATAGCTAATGTATACAATCCATACTTCCAAATCCATACTGATAATATAAATGCGAAAGTATGTCTGTCTGTCTGTCTGAAAGTCTGCTTTTCTGTCTATCTGTCTGTATTTCTGTCTGTCTGTTTCCTCTTCACGCCCAAACCGCGGAACCAATTTTGCTGTTTGATATCGAAATACTTTGATTCTGTAGAAATCGGATACTTTTTATCCCGGAAAAATGTACTGTAATGAATATTGGCGCAACGGAGTTGCGGGTGTCATCTAGCAATTGATATACATATAACAACGTACATACTCGTAGCTAATGTATACAATTTGTGATAATTACTAATCAGACTCGATTTGATTTCGCCGTTCGCCGGATTTTAATTTGTTACAATTGTGCTCGCTAATTCACTTATAAATAAATTTAACTGTGCTTTATTACCTGTACAGTAATATAGTTAGAACTGCTTGCTTAGTTTAGACAATAATTTACATGACAACTATTATACGTAAGCTTAAAAAATCTTATTGGCAATCACTATTAAAATGACGATTGAAAATAAAACTATTTGAGTAAATATAATCCATATAACTAATATAATATTACAAATGCGAAAGTCTGTCTGTCTGTCTGTCTGTCTGTTTGTTACCTCTTCACGCCTAAGCCGCTGAACCGATTTTGCTGAAATTTGGTACGGAGATACTTTGAGTCCCGGGAAAGGACATAGGATACTTTTTATCCCGGAAAAATGTACAGTTCTCGCGCGATAAACGAATTTTGGCGCAACAGAGTTGCGGGCGTCATCTAGTTGAAAATAAAACTATTTGAGTTCTATTGTGAAATGTCATTGTAATAATATTATATCGAAAATTTTACAACAAAAGCTATTCATTTCAGAATGTCAGTTTCCGCGAAGTTCAGCAGTTTTTTTGACAGGATTTTAATAATATACATATAATATATTTTATATTAACTAGCCAACTTCAAAAATATGAACCAATAAACGATAATACAGGGTATAACAAAACTCAGTGATAATACTGTAGGGTGTGTATGTATTCCTTGTAGCGAGTTCACTGTGAAAGTAGTAGCGCTGAATGACCAAAATTTTTTTCCACATTTGTATGGGCAAGCGCCCCAGCGCGGCGTCACGAGTTTCCCCATACAAAATAAAAGTGAAAAAAAATATTGGTCTTTCAGCGCTACTACTTTCACAGTGAACTCGCTGCAAGGAATATGTACACACCCTAAAGTATTATTTTTGTTGCACCCTGTATATTTAATAAATAAACTCCTTTAAAAACTTCGGAAACGGAGTTCATCGATAAGAGTAGTTTTATTAGCAAGAACCAAACAATACAACAAAACTTTTCCTCAATCCCCTTCTCAACAATGGGGTGAGTAGTGTCAGTAGTGTGGGGTCACATGGGGTGATATGGGGGTGACATGGGGTCACCCTCTTGACCTTCCAAGGTCAGGGGGTGTCTAGACGGGGCAGTGTTACATGTTAACATGTGGGTTACTGGATCTTGGACTACATTTATTTCAAGACGTTTTCTTTTCGCGTATTTCGTAGTTTTCCCAAAATATTTCCTTTCTGTTTTTCGCAAATCATTATTAAGATTCTGGTGTTTTTTGTCTAAAGTTTGTCTATTTACTAATGATTTTCATTCAAAAAAATCAAGCACGTGTGTTGGCTTGTAAGTTAGAAATATTGACTAACTATTCACGTAACATTTTATAGAAATGTCAAGCAATTATTGTATCTAGTATTTTCAGCCTAGTTGTTGTATTAAACGCATCGATCAATCGAATTTTATAAAATGCATGAGAATATATTTAAGCAGCGAAGAACTATTCAATGTTGTTGTATTTGTGGTTTATATTGATTTTTGTGGTAAGAAATTAAAATTTGGCTAATTTTTTTTAAATACTGCGCTTCAAGTCCGCTAACTTTAATTTTTATTTATTTCTTTAAATCTACCAAACCTTTAAAATACATTACTGTTTGACTCTCCATTTTACATTTTAGCGCTACTAAAAATATAATTTATGATATTGAATACAAATATGGGAACTATTTAACTTTCCTTGTGTGTTGTGGTATTTAGTAATTGTCGGTTAATTTTCGCGTCGCCGCCTGCGCCGGCGCAGTGAATTGAGCACATAACATGCGCAGGACCATGTACTAGCTAGGGCTGCCGACATCCCTACGACTATTATTATTGAAAAAGATATAGATGAATTTGACTGTTTCACATGTTACTAGTGTACCGATTTCGATGTTAGTAGTATTTTAGACTCAGCTCTACATAACCACAGAAAATAGAACAAAGCTGTTAAGTAGACTAGCCAGCTAGGTAATAAATAGGCTACTTAAAATAATAACTAGATGACCCATTGAACTTCGTATCACATTCCTCCTAATATAAACCTACCTGGATTTCTACGAATATTTGAAAAACTAAAATTAGCCAAATCGGTTCAGCCGTTCTCGTGATTTAGGGAGACTTATAAAATATATTTATAATTTAGATAGCTAAGATATAATATTGGTATGTTTTCCTTACCTTACTTGCTAATAACGTTAGTGGTCTCTACAATCTATTTCTCTGTGGTCTCTATTTATTAGTAACAAAACCAGAACCGTGGATAGAAAAATTATAATTTTACAGATAAAATATAGCACAGTAGTACTTTCGTACTATAATATAACTAGCCGGAAATACCTCGGGCCAGCCCTGCACGCGGGCAGTGATCTAAAACACTCGCAGCCGATACTGCGGGGGCAATGCACGCCCGAACATATTTAGAAAAAAATATTTGGCAAATGCCAAGTGCAATGCACTGTACACTCGCCGCCAGATAAATAGGGCATCTGTATTGAGCTTAAGATTCTTGTGAGATTCTGAGAAGAAACTGTATGCAATCTCACAGTAATACAGCTTCGATTACTGTGAGTCGATTGAGCTAAATGAACAGGTAAATAAACTATATATATTATTATATAAGATTTTAAAAAGAAGCTGTTTTATTGTTATAATACAGTTGCCATGCATTCTTGGTAAATTCAACGTTATTGACATTGAATTTGCCAAGACTGCATGACAAAATTTGGCCCAATTTCCAAAAATAATTTGAAATACTTATTTACCGTATTCCATTTTGCTATTTGCTATCTATTTTGGCCTCTGCAATACAGTTAACACTAGTGCAGTGGTTCTTAACCGGTGGTCCGCGGATCACTGGTGGTCCCTTTAGGCATTACAAGTGGTCCGCGAAGTCATTCTAATAATATGTGAGAATTCGGAAGGTAGTAAAGAGAATGCACTATGCAGTCACAAAAATCACATTAAATTAAAATTTGTAACTTTTAGATTTTTGTCAAATAAAAATGAGTGCTAGTTAATTATAAAGTTGTTTTCTTTATCAAACAACAAGGGTTGTTTGATAAAGAAAGAAAGTTTAGGTAAACCAACTGGGTGGTCCCCGGCTAGACAAACATTTGGTAAAAATGAATAAAAGGTTAAGAACCACTGCATGGGTCAGAGGCTTAAGTATACTCTACAAGTTTATGGTTTTAATAAAGAAAATATTATCATTATTATTTGATAGAATCCAAATTGGGTGAAAGCTGAATGCAAAATATCATCATAAGGGAACCTCTGAAAAGAGTTCAGGTTCGATTTATTGCATTCAAATCTTATATGTACTGTTCATATTTTTAAATGTAACGATTTGCAAAATTTTGTTTGGTTTTAACTGTCTGAAAGTATCAGGCTTTGGACTTAAAATTAAGTTTTTGAGTATTACAATTACAATAGGAAGACCTTTGCCATTTTGATTTTAAAATTATAGACGTTTAAAGCCAGCGAGCCGTAAAAAATGTAAGATAAAAAGTATTTTTACATCGTATTTTGTAATTTCGTTTAAAGTTACGGTCGTGTAGAAAGGGGACAGGGATTTGTTTTGAATTAATTATCATAATAATACGCATTTACGAACTTTTATTTTGAAATTGTTTTTATTATTTCGAAAAAAATACGCTCTTCTACGTAGATTAGCAGTACCAATTTATATTTTTAAATATTAAAAACTGAAATGCGCTACAATTTTAACTTAAAATGTTTGACGACCTCCGTGGCGCAGTGGTGAGCGCGTTGGTAGCTCAAGCCGGAGGTCGCGGGTTCGAGTCCCGCCGACGGAACAAAAAGTTTATAAAGTTCCTGGGTCATGGATGTGTATTAAATATGTGTATCATATAATAAAAATCTTAAATATATGTATAGTATAAAAGTATTAAATATATTTCCGTTGTCTGGTACCTGTAACACAAGTCCTTCAGGTACTTACCACGGGGCCAGACTGACGTGGTGTGAAGCGTCCATAGATATTATATTAAAATAATTTTTGATCGTAACGTAATACATTCGTAATCTGCAGTAGTTTTTTGAGTGAAATCTCTGTAACGGCTTTATCAATACCGAATTTATAGTTACTATGAGAGTAGGCCACTTTATTTCAGGATGCTGCGGGATGCTGCTGGCGCTCCCGCGATACTGCAGTGCACGGCATGTTCGCTGACGCTAGAACTGACGACCTTCCGTCAGTTTTACGCAAGCGTACCGCGTCACTGGTGTACAGGGTTCGCGAGAGTGACAACAGCATACTGAAGGCGATATGTAGGCAAGCCGACGGCGCGATAGCGGCGCACTGGGAGCACGTCCATGTCCATGTCCCCAGTGCGCCGGTAGTCGGTACCGTGGCGCAAATACGGCAAATAGAGAAATTTGAAATCACTGTGTATTGTTTTACTAAGATAGGAATAAGATTATTTGTTAATACTAACTTCTATAATGGGCTGTAATAGTCTGCAATAAACGTATTTTTTTTTCATTTTATTATTTCCGCCGTCACATGTACGTAATCTGTAGTGCCTCTATGGACGCTGCCGCTCTAGGCCGTGGCCTAAAACGGCCTATTTATAAATCCGCGGCTGACCTTTGTGCATTTATTTGATGGGTAACAATGTTTGATTCGTGTCACGACACGTGTGACGTGGCCTAATCATACATTTATAAGACGGAGGGAGACATGTTGTAGAAGGTGTAAAAGTTATCTCTCTTCATCGGAGAAAATAATATATGCCTTCAGTCGCTTTGTTTACACTCTGCCGGCATTCTCGGAGTGAAACACTTATTTTTTCAGTAGAGAGGTAACCTAATAGGTTGAGGGTAAAAAAACCGAACTAATTACATAAGTATAATATGTTTATCACACTCTTGTGGATCGTAACGACGCCGAAAAGGGTCCTTTTGGGAAGTTTTAAACACTTTTCACATGCGTTTATTAATTGCCTATTATCATAAATTACTTAGTAATGACAATGGAATTTTCTTTTAACTTAATACAAAAGTTTTCGTGAGTTTTCTATTATTTTGTAATATTAATTACAAAAAAATGTAATAGTGTCATGATTTTTAAATAAGCCATAAACATTAAGCAAACGCGGTTGGCAAGTCAATCAATTCAATGTGTATCTTCTTGTGTAGGTAATGAACTTCAGTTTTTAATGGTTGAAAAAAAATTATCACATCACCTCATCGCGTCACAATGTGAACATACCCTAACACTGAATTTGTTAGTGTCCATGCTGTTTTCTTTGCGGTCACCGTACCGAGCGAGGCGATAGGCTCGATCAGACCGAAACCTACTAGATTGATATCAGCTGTCGCATATACCGCCGCGCTTAGAAAATCTCGATAACGCCAAAGAATATATATGTCGCAGTCATCTGGTTAAATCTGCGATTCGATTGAATGACTAGCGCATTCATTGAATGACACCATTCAATTGAATGACACCATTCAATTGAATGACTAAAGGACAACTCGTCAAGACGTTGAATGTGACGTTTAACGTCTTGACTAAAAGTCATATAGTGAAGTCGTTAAATGGGAGCTATATTTTTTTAAGTAGCCGGTGACGGGGTAGTTATGGGTAAACCCACGCTGACATATTATTTTATTACAAATAAAGCAATTTAAACTTTAAAGTAAATTTAATTGACAAAATATCAACGCGGTGCTATCAGCTCTGCAAGATGTTTTGACGCCATGTTGTTTTAGTGAATACTAGCGCCGCAGTGGGAAAAAAATGAAATACGTTCAATTGCCTGACTGATTTCATGTCCGCTATCTTCAAAGGGCTATGTTACAACTCGCTAACTAGTTGTACGTTGAGTGACGATCGTTCAATCGACGTTCGGCCCAGTCATTCAATTGAATGGTGTCATTCAATGGATGCGCTAGTCATTTAATCGAATCGCCGATTGAACCAGTACGTCTAGCACGAATCACTATCGAAAAAACATTCGTATCGTTAACGTAAGCCTTTTGTATGGAAACTTGAACAGCGCCTCTGGTGTGTGTAAATTAAACTAATTTCTAGAGCACGAACACTTAGACGTAAGTTTCGTATCGTTATCGTATCGAATACGTAACGCAACTTGAGCCGTTTGTATGAAGATAGCTAGCACGAAGGCATAAAATGACGTATAGTATCGTAATTGTCGAAGGCTGGCTTGCGAGTTTCACGAATGTTTATTCACTTTAAAAATTTCAGTGAGAAAACTTTCGTCAGAGTAAATTTAGAGAATAAAATAGAAATTTGAGTGATTGTGTTGATTATTTTGGTGAGAAAATGCTTAGATTAAGACGAAGCACCTCACGACGACGTAGTACATTGTACTATTATCTTGCGGCGCGATGGATTGTTGAAAGTAGAAATGTACAAAGAGAAACAAGGTGAGTCATGCAATTTAGAACGTTCTTTTAGAACTTATTATTTTTTGAAATAAAAAAAACTACGAATTTAATTTACTATAACAATTACAGGGAAATCTCAAGGAGAGCTCGTCTCAGAAAAAATATGGCAAATGATATTCAAAACCTAAGTGACACGGAATTTAAAAATAGGTTTCGTCTCAGTAAGGAAGCCTTTTTTTACTTATGTCGTGTATTAAAAGAAAAATCCAGTCTGAGATCAACTGAAAAGATCAGCCTGGAACATAAAGTAAGTTGAATAAGTAAGCTTCTTATGTACCTCCCATTCTAAGAAAAATATTTTTATTGATATCCATAATGGGTACATAATTAATGAAAGTGAAACTATTAACTCGTTATTATTTTCATTTCTAGGTGTTGTGTGCTTTATCATTTTATGCTACAGGCTCCTACCAAAGAATAGTTGGAATGGCTAAATATTTAGGGCAAACTACTGTGAGCAAATATGTGAGGCAGGTTACTGATGCTCTTGTTACCCCTTCCATATTAAATACTTTTATAAAATTACCAGCAACACGAGAGCTCCGAAATATTGTTAAAAATAAGTAAGTAATCATTTTAGTAAATATATATGTATAAGATAAAAACTAGAAAAAAGTACAAACAATGCTTTATTTACAGACTTTATACAAAGTTTGGCATCCCTGGAGTAATAGGGTGCATTGATGGGTCTCATTTTCATATATTACCCCAAAAAGAGAGATAGAACATTTGTTTTACTGTAGGAAGCATTTCTACTCACTAAATGTGCAAATGGTGAGATATATTGCTTTACAAATTTATACTAATAAAAATAATGTTAACATCCTACCCTATACCATACTTATCTATATTCTTACAATATTTTAAGATTACAGTTACTATGTTATACAGTTGTACATTTTGTATGTTTTTACATTGTAGATATGTGACAGTGAATGCAGAATTTTGAATGTTAATGCCAAATATGGAGGGGCTACCCATGACGCTTTTATTTGGGAGAATAGTCAAGCCAATAGGTATATCCAAGACTTGAACCAAAATAATGAACAAGTGTGGTTTTTAGGTAATGATTTGTTTACATTTAGGTTGTTTTCTTTAAAAAACTAAAGTTTTAAAATATTGTAAAGTTTCACTGTTAACTCAGTGTAGATATTTTGTTATGTTACTAAATGAATAAGTAATATATAATATATATTTGCAGGTGATTCTGGATATCCACAGAGGCCTTGGTTAATGACACCAATCACGGATGCCGCTGAAGGTACTCCAGAGGCAAAATATACTGCCATCCATGGGAAGGCCAGAGTTGCAATCGAAAATACTTTTGGGAGACTCAAAAATAGGTGGAGATGCCTTTGTAAAGACCGCTCATTACATTACACCCCTGAGAGGTGTGCAACTATTATATTGGCATGTAGCGTTTTACACAACCTCGCATTGGATTTTATGGTGCCCGATCCTGAAGAGGATTTCATAAATACTAATTCATCATCACTTTCTTTACCAGAAGAAGCTTTTCGGGAGCATGGTTCTAGAGATGACTTAATTCGCGGTAGGGCCTAAGGGACATGTTAGTACATAGGATTGATAGACTACATAATATTTAAAGTAATTAATTTCGGTTTTTATGTGAGCATTTAAAATCCAAATAAAGGTATCATTAAAGTTTTTTTTTATTCATATTTAAGCACAATAAATTTAATTTAAACATGAAATTCATCTTTTCTTTAGAAAAAGAAGTGATAGGTGATGTGTATTGATGAAGCTAAATAAATAAATTATTATTTATTTATTTATTTATTTATTTATTCACCAAATAAAACATATACAATTATAAAAGCTTAACTTAAACAGCATTTAAAACCAATGAGGTTTGTACAATGCTGCGATATTAAAACAAGCACTACTCACTTCTTCTCTCCAAATAAGTTCTTAATACTTTCAAAGCCTCTTTCATAAACTCTAACCACTGAGCTTGTAAATGGAGTAGAGCTCCATCACGCTGTCGAATCCTCTCTCTTTCTAATTCATACACAATTCGGTCACGCTCCCTTTCATACTCCCTTGCAGTCTCCTCAAACTCCTTAAATATTAAAGCTGGGTCTTCGGACTTTTTCTTTTTTTTTGGTGGTTGCCACTGGGTTGTTTAGGTAATGGTGGTTGTGGAGGAAGAGGCGGCGGAGCGACTGTAGGTTGACTGCTTGTTCCTGGGGTAATTCCATGTATCTGTAAAAATTTTGATACAATGTTGATACTATTCTGTAAGGTTTAGTTCTCAAGATCTTATTTTTGATGAATGTGCTTTGCTGGATACCTACTTGACTAGTTTTTGTATAAGATATTTTTAAAACATTTTACTATAAGTACTTAATAAAACTAGTAGTTATTTCAAACTAAAGAGTAATGTGTTATATTATTATAGTAAGGATCTAAAGTAAATGAAAGATAAATTTAAAAAATACCAACCTTCAAGAATTGGAGTATATTCATAAGGAACATCGTTGACAGTCAATTCATCTGCAGTTTCGGTGGCTGCAACTTGCAGATGAGTACCTGACAAGCTATATTCCTCCTCACCAACAACCTATTTCAATCAGAACAATAAATAAGTATATTAGTGCTTACTTAAAATTTGGAAGTGAATACCATATTGTATACTACTATTTAGTATACTATATTTGCTTAATACCAAAATACTTTCTACTCTAGAGATTACGTACGAAAAGCAGTAATGCCATTGACGTGTCATAACATAGTATGTATTTTACCAAAAATCATAATTGATGGATAATGATGGCTAAAAATAGAAAGCAAGAAAGGTACTCAAACACCATCCAGTCATCGACACAAGAATTTAAGTGTCACAACCTTCGATCACTAATATACCACAGTATTAACAAAAAACTCAAATGCTGACCCTTTTTTATTACTTAGCATAAGGAGTAGGTAGGCAAGTTGTAAACAAGAAACACTTTTGTTGCCCGATCTGTTGACCGATCAGTCGGCCGATCTGTTGCCCGATCTGTTGCCCGATCTGTTGACCGATCAGTCGGTCGATCTGTTGCCCGATCTGTTGCCCGATCTGTTGACCGATCAGTCGGCCGATCTGTTGCCCGATCTGTTGACCGATCAGTCGGCCGATCTGTTGCCCGATCTGTTGCCCGATCAGTCGGCCGATCTGTTGCCCTATCTGTTGACCGATCAGTCGACCGATCTGTTGCCCGATCTGTTGCCCGATCTGTTGACCGATCAGTCGGCCGATCTGTTGCCCGATCTGTTGACCGATCAGTCGGCCAATCTGTTGCCTGATCTGTTGACCGATCAGTCGGCCGATCTGTTGCCCGATCAGTCGGCCGATATGTCGACCGATCAGTCGGCCGATCTGTTGCCCGATCTGTTGACCGATCAGTCGGCCGATCTGTTGCCCGATCTGTTGCCCGATCTGTTGACCGATCAGTCGGCCGATCTGTTGGCCGATCTGTTGACCGATCAGTCGGCCGATCTGTTGCCCGATCTGTTGCCCGATCAGTCGGCCGATCTGTTGACCGATCTGTTGACCGATCAGTTAAAATCAAGCAAAAGAATTAACTTGGAACTCTAGGTGAGGTTAGTGACAAAAACTTATCAACTCATTAGAAATACTTATTAAATACGGCTATGAAACATATTATAAGTATTTACTAACTTATTAATTAGTTTTTTTTATACATAAGGGCATAAAATTCTTATAAAGTGTACCCATGTAGTACCTAACTAGTATCTATTGTTTTACAGGTTCTTTGTGCGCTTTCTTTTTTTGCTACTGGTTCCTACCAAAGAGTTGTAGGTATGGGGAAACATTTAGGCCAAACCACCGTCAGCAAGTATGTGCAAGAAGTCACTGAGGCATTACTCACAACCACCGTAATGAACACGTTTATTAAATTCCCTGAAACAAGGGCTCAAAGAGATGCAACAAAAAATCAGTAAGTTTTATAACCACCACTGTGTTAAATGTGTGTATTGTGTGCTACTCTCTAGTTTCTATTTTATGCAATTTCAGAATGATATAATTAGGTATAATAAACATTATAATATTTTAAAGTTACTATTATGTATATCCTATCTACTAGTATGTTTATTTACAGGTTCTATACTAAATACGGTATTCCTGGGGTCATAGGATGTATTGATGGAAGCCATTTCCATATATTTACACCTCCCAAAGAAAGGGAGCATTTATTTTACTGCAGATAACATTTTTATTCTTTAAATGTACAAGTAGTAAGTATTAGTTAATTTTTTATATGACAATGACCGTAACAAGTAGATTGTAAGGGCAACTCTAAAAGTTTGTTATTAATTCACATATTTTTTCAGATATGTGATAGTGACTGTCGAATTTTAAATGTCAATGCAAAATATGGAGGAGCTACACATGATATGTTATCTTAAGATGCGAAATATATACATCTTTATGAATACAGGGTGTTTTTGTGTCGGGCAGCGGGCTCATCGGTGATCGGACGCACTAGTGGATGCAGTGTTGCCAGTGCTGTATGTTAGAAAGTTACATACCTACTCTCAAGTCTCATTCGAAAAGTAACATTTTGAGGGATAAAGTAACATTTCGGATAATTTTAAATAAAATTGACTTATAATTTATTGCTAGCTTAAAAAGCTCATGAATCGAAATGAATGTTTCTCTTGAATTTCTGAAATACTCCTGAAACTTCTTCGTTGACAGAATATATTGATAAAGGTTAAATTCGCCGCAGGTTTTTCTCTTTTTTATGTGAGGCCTTATCCAAATGTTTCTCCTTTTGGAATGTGCTACTGCAATCTGCATTTCACATTCTATATTAGAATCATCGTCTGAGGAGTTGTCTAACAAATCAAGTCACTCATAGTCAATCATCCTGTATATAGAACTCTAACAAGGAATACGTGTGGCACCAACGCAGACTCGTAAGGAAATGAACAGATTTTTAATATTATCGTATCTTAGCCGTGTGTGATAGCTTAAGATACTATAATATTTTATATTTGGGCATCTTAAGATAAAATATTATATTATCTTCACCGTGTGTGATGCGCTATACACTACGCGAAATAACGCGCAGAAGCGCTAGTCGGTCCGGCACACTGTATTATGTGCCTAATTTTCGTGCCTGCCAGTGTACAGTAGAGATGTACTCTGCCGTGATCTAGATGCTATGTATTTTTGTGGGTGCGCGGTTCGACGACCGCGCTAGGGTTTGGGCCTCAGTACAACGCTCTGCGCGCGCGCAGCCGTCAGACTCAATGCTACAGATGATTGATTTTAGAGCCGGCGTGACTGGCGGTTCGAGGAATTAGAGCTGCCATTTTGGATTTTCATGTAGAATGCCTACAACCAAAGTTGGCCACGTGGAGCTAAAGTTTAGATATTATCCATCTATACTAATATTGTAAAGCTGAGGAGTTTCTTTGTTAGCTTGGATGTTTGTTAGAATGATATCATATCAGAAAATACTGATTTTCGAATTGAAAAGTTATTTTTGCGTTATATTGTTAATTTATCGAGAAAAGCTTTTGGCTATAAATATAAAACATCACGCTTTGACCAATAGGAGCGAATAATCTGTGGAAAATGTGGAAAAAGTGGCCAACGCTCGTTCGGAATAAAAGGCAAAAACGAATAATATTTATTGTTAGAAATTATTTTCAAAATTAGCTCTACAAAGCTACTACTTACTCATTGTTCATTTTAAACATGTAGTTTAAAACAAGTCTTTTTATTGCAGCGTTCAAATTCTAAATATGTTTTAAGACTTTAGAGAGTTGAAATTCAAGTTTGTAATGTTCATTATCATAAAACTTTAAAATTGTTTTATTAATTAAATATGAAAAAACTAAATTATAGTGGTCATAAAAGTTCGGAGATAATGTATTTTGATCTTCAATATTAATGTTATAATGTTTTATCTCGGACAGCAAAGTAACATTTTGGAAATGTATTATATTAAATTATATTCATAAAATTTAATTTACTTAAGTACGCATTTGATAAACTGTACTTATTTTGGACAGTAGGTTTTTCTTGTGGCTTACTTACCATTTATGATTTAACCCACTTCCTTTTCAGTGCTATTCGATAGTGCTTAACGTATTCGAAATTTCAAGTTTTTAACCCTAACAGCTTTGCTTGCGTGTTGGTCTATCGGTCAATCATATTTTATGCCTTTACAAGATATACAGTTGTAATATCACAAAGTAATAATACTTTAGAGTGTGTTTATTATGTCTCTCGTATAGAGTACACTGTTAAAGTAGCGGCGCTGAAAGAGTGACTTTTTTATTATTGCATAGGCAATTTTATGAGGTTGGGGCATTGGTCATAGAAACAGTCATATTAATTTACTCTTTCGGTGGTGCTCATTTCACACCCTAAAGTATTATTATCACTTACTTTTTTACACCCAGTACAATGCTATCTATATAACTTGGTTATATAAGATTCTACAGATAAAAATCTCTGAAGTGAGGTTTTATGTAGGATATTTTCCATAAGTGAGGTCAAGTTTTACATAAGTCAAGCGAGTTAGATGCACAAAAACCCAGGGGTAACGCCTTTTCCAAGGTTAGCAGACGTCTAAGATGCACGAGTAACGAATAATAATCATTATTTTTAGATTTGTATAGGTTTTCAAAATGGCGGATAACCAAACAAGACGATATTTAGTAAATCGTCTACATAACAGCTATTAAGCAAGAAGATCGCTAAAAAATAATAAATATAAGTGTTTTAAAGTTAAATTATATCATTTGTTGTGAGTGTAATGAGTAATGACTAATGATATTTCTGACTAAAGTGTTTTCTACTTATAAAAATATTAACATAGTTTTACATTTTAAGATTATAAAATGTTGTGTCATTTCTAATAAGCCAGTAGGTAGGTGGGTTCTAGAAATTGCGATTAAGTCTTAAGACCGCTTTCCGTAGGTATGTTTTATTTATATATGTTGTAAATTACTAAAATTCGTTTCTCGTGAACCGTACATTTTACCGGGATAAAAGTATCCTATGTCCTTTCCCGGGATTCAAAGTATTCATATACCAAATTTCAATAAAATCGGTACAGCGGTTCGGGCATGAAGAGATAGCAGACGGACAGATACACAAACAGACACTCTTTCATGTTAATAATATTAGTATGGATTTTCTTTTTTAGGAGTTATTTTACACTGACAGTCGTATTAAGTCTATGCTGCGCAGGCGCATACATTTCGGCGGATGCTCGCGCCAAGGTGTAGAGTCAGGGCCGGCCGGTCATTACCGCCTCTAACTCAATACTCCGACGCCCAAACTGCACTATCATCATCATCACATTCTTAGAAGGAAATATACGTATCATGATCATCAGATCATCATCACTATCATTTCATTAAACTGTAATTTTTCTTACTCCTACTTTCTTCTAATTAATTTCGTTGCGGGTCCCAACACAGCTTTAGCATGTCCCTACGGGCTCCCTGAGATCAGATCAAAGGTTTTTCGCTATTAGATACCGCTGTTGATCCTGGCGACACAGGAGATACAGTGGTGGGAATGTGTGGTGGGCCAACGCCCGCTAAAAAATCATTAGCATGCATCGCGTTTCAGAAGGGTTGATTCTCATGTTTTCGGTTAATGTAACCCTAAAGTTTTTAGTGCCAGCTTTGAATGCCAGCGTGATTTCCGGAATGATACATCAACATATAGGGCTTACTTTAAAGTTTTCATAACATTTAATTTATATTTATTCAATTTCAACGATGTATAGCCATTTTTAGCTAATCTAGGTATTATTATAGTCTAGGTCGTATTTAAAACATTAACGAAGCTCAAGGCAAGCGCGCTTTCTATCAATGAAAGATCTGCCGCCAGAAAATTGCTCTGACTGGTTTGACGTGGTCTTTCATGTTACTTCACAACCTAATCAACGAAAACATGGGTGTATAGAATTAAAGCGCACTTCCTCTTTTGCAGTTTTTGATTACTTGGAGGTAGGTACTTTATTTCAAGTAATCCTTATTAGTTATTACTAATATTATAAAAGCGAAAGTAGGTCTGTCTATCTGTTTGTTACCTCTTCATCCCGTAAATATGTACGGTTTCCACGCCATTAACGAATTTTGGCGCAACGGAGTTGCGGGCGTCATATAGTAAACAATAACTTTAAGTCTCTGTTTGTCCATAAAGTGTTGATCTATCTATTTATCTATCTATCAATGTGTTTATTGTAGGTAGAGAATCTTCGAGAAAATATAGTCGACGATTTTGATCGTAAGCCCACACGCCTGCAATAAAACTGCGCAGTATTTTTAGACAAACAACCTATAAATAAGTATGACTATTAGTAATACAATTCACGTACTTAGAACTTTAGAATATAATATTATAGTGGGTATAGTAGAGACCAAAACAAAGAATGCTGCAAAATAGTCTAGGAATAATTTAAATAATTAATACTGAGCAATTAAAATAAAAAACGGGTCACAAACTCTAATTAAAAAAAATGATTTATAGAAATTATTAATCTTTCGATCGGAGGTTCTCAGAAATCTATTGTTATTCTATTGTTGTCGTGATCACCGGTGAACTTATGGGGCTTGATGGGTTAAATATTATTCTAGACGTTATAAGTTAATAATTTACGTTTGCGTATGTGTATAATGTATATGTTTACGTACGTATAAGAGGAAAGGAAAAAATATTTCATTCTTACCTACTTACATTAGCAGCATAAAGCTGGTGGCACATATTATATCTTGAACACATTCTTTATATTAATTAATTATTTTCATAACTAGATGACGCCCGCAACTTTGTTTCGCAAAATTGGTTTATCGTGATCGTAAACTGTACATTTTCCTAAAATAGAGGTTAAAATTATAATAGGGTAAAATTATACTTTGTCTTTACATGATGAAAATCTGAAATAAATGAATTGAATTGAATTTACCCGGGATTCAAAGAATCTTCGTACCAAATTGCAGCAAAATAGGTTCAGTGGTTTAGGCGTGAATAGGTAGCAGTCAGACAGACAGATACACTTTATGGAAAAAATAAATAATTAAAAAAAATAGTTAAAAAAAACGTTCCCACTTCCCACTAATAGTAGTGGGAACGGTTTTTTTTTTAATTAAACTCAAAGTACTGCATAACCTAACAAACAAGCACTGCATTAGAAGTTTATAAAACTGTAAATCTACTACTACTACGAGGGCTGCTATTTATGTATCCGGAATTAAAAAAGAAACAAACATATATCATTTAATATGGTTTTATTGCTTTTCAAAATATTCGCCGCGATGATCGACACACTTTTGCATACGCTGGAACCAATTTTTATAGCACTTTTTCCATTCTGATTGAGGTATCTCCAAAACGTGCATTTTGAACGCATCAACAGCCTCTTCGCGGCTCGAAAAACGTTGACCACGTAATTTGTTCTTCGCGTATGGAAATAAAAAGAAATCGTTAGGTGCCAAATCAGGGCTGTACGGCGGATGACCAGTCAATTCGATCTTCTGATCCTCCAAAAACTGAGTTGTTTCAGCTGAGGTGTGACAGCTAGCATTGTCGTGATGTAATATGATTCTGCGTTGTCGGTTGTCCTTTCTTATTTCTTCAAAGACTTCTGGTAAACAAATAGTCGTATACCATTCAGAATTAACCGTTTTACGATTCTCTAATGGCACTGTAGCCACATGTCCATTAATTCCAAAAAAACAGGAGACCATTTGCTTCAAAGTACTTTTTGCACGAGTAACTTTTGTTGGTTTCGGCTCATCTTGGAACATCCACACCGTTGACTGTTGTTTAGTTTCGGGGTCATATGCATAGATCCAAGATTCATCACCTGTGTAGATATTATAAACGGCTTTTGACGTACCACGGTTGTATTTTTTTATCATTTTTTTGCACCAATCGACACGAGCCCGTTTTTGATCGATTGTCAAGTTGTGCGGAATCCAACGCGAACATATTTTTTTTACAGCCAAATGTTCGTGTAATATCTTATGTATGCTCGTCATACTTATGCCTAAGGACGCCTCTATCTCGCGATATGTAACATGACGATCACGCATTATTAGTTCCCGCACAGCATCTATATTTTGTGGGACAACAGCTGTTTTTGGGCGACCTTCTTTATTTTCATCCGTGAGCATAGACCGCCCACGATTAAACTCACTGTACCAGTGATAAACAGTGGTTTTTGATGGTGCTTCATCTCCAAAAGTTGCGGTGAGTTGAATAAAGCACTGTTGTTGATTTAGCCCACGCCGAAAATCGTAGTAAATCATTGCACGAAAATGTTCACGCGTTAAATCCATGGCAAATGAAGACACGCAATTTTCAAAATGACGCCACAATGGAAAAATAATTGACAGTCACATGAAACAAAATGTATTCTTCAACCAAAGAGTTCTATTTTCAAATGTTGTAATTACTTTTTAAATATTGTTCTTGTAAGTGGCCAGTTCCGGATACATAAATAGCAGCCCTCGTAGCACGCGAACATAATACCTAGCACGCAGTCAACGCAATATACGTACTACGTAGTATGTCTACGTAGTATCTACGTAGACGTAGTATATACGACCTCGATAGACGTAGACCTAGGTCCGGGCTGACGGTCACGGCCGGCCAAACGTCTACGCACTAGGCCTGTCACGTTTCTGCGCTACATTTTATATAGGTTATGTTTGTTTACGTTTTTTTACGTGGCGTTTGTTATTTTGTGGGTGAGAATGTAAATTAATAGTATTTGAAACTTCATGTTTTATAATATGATTTTGTAGCATTATAATATCTGTAGCAATTTAATATTATATGTAGAGACAAAATAAGATATAACAAATTATATTATTGGTTATTTTGTCAACTTACCTCTGATTACAATTAAAGTAAAAATTAAATGCTTAAAAATAAATGAGGGATAAGTGGAACACCAACCTTATTTTAAAAGGCGCTGCGTATTTTCATTGCACCAGTATTTTACAATAACATGTGACCAAAACAATCATATTACTTTTTACTATCTAAATTTACTTTTGTGGCTTTTTAAATACAGTCATGCTCTCAGAAGTAAATGAAATAATAAGTTCTACATACATAGTAAGTCTCTGCCCGTGTAGATCAAAAAAAGGAGTTAAAAATCAATAGTACCAACTTTCATACTTTCCTGAATGTTTTATAACTTGCTTGTCTCAAAATTCCTTTTTTATTTTTTTTAAAAGTCATTACATTTTTATTACAGTAAAGCATCAAAATAAAATAAGATAAGATTAGTTATACAACCTTTATATTATTATTAGTACATGTCCGTAACTCCGTAGACTGTTGCGCAACTTTTCCAAATTAAATATCTTTGCTAAGTACTCACATACGGTTTTGCTCGATCAATCACGTCGAGCAAAACCCGCGGTTTGGGCTTTCGTCCACACATTCAGCATCGCTCGATAGTTTTATTCTAAATCCATATATTTAATTCCATCGAGCCGGCTCGATGCGAGCCTTCGAGCGGCTCGATGCGAGCCTTCGAGCGGCTCGATGCGAGCCTTAGAGCTGTGACCTGTGAGTTTTGCGGTCCACACAGTAATTATTACTCGATTTGGAGTAAAACTATCGAGCAAATCCGTATGTGAGTAGGGGAGAGGGGGGCTAGTTCTAACAGATTTTGAATATTGTCATTTATCTTCTTAATTTGAAAACTTTATGTTATTTTTTTTATACCCGAGTAACGGAAATTTATATGACTTGCATATACTAAGCTAAAAATTCATCTGAATTACTTGGATTCGGAGGGAAACGCATCTTTTAAAAAAAAGTCAGCGGTTAAAACTTGCCCCGTTTCGGGGGCAAATATTAACAGTGACGGGGTAAGTATTAACGCTAAGAAAACTTGTTAGACTTTCATTAAACAATGAAACATTACAGAAGTAAAAAACAAAACAATATTAAAATGGTAATTTATTTATTATTTCACATACAAATGTTAAAAAACAATATTAACTTTTGTCAAATTACAAATAACATGAATTTCCTTTTATGTCATCCAACCTGAGCTGTTTCCAGCCCCTATGGATTCCACTTGCAACAAAAATTGAATCTGATCCTCGGATATATGAACATCGGTGGATCTGGTGTTGCCGGAGTGTCGCCAGAGTGATCGACGTACCTCTTTCGGCAGATGTGGCAGCTCCAACTTGCTTACAATACCGGTTAATACTTACCCCGTTCCTTTTGTTAAAACTAGCCCCCGAGGACCTTTTTTGGATATAACTAATTATTAAAAAAAACTATAGGTATATTTAATAAAATAACACGGAAATGTAATCAACAACTAAATAACCGCTAATTATATAAAAACCTGCAAACCCAAATCCAAATAATTAAAACATGAATCAAAAAATTCGAGACGTAAAAATGTCCGCTTACCTGTATTTTTGCACCGACGTACAATAACTTCACAACGCGATGGCCGATGGGCAACACACTTGTCCCAAATCGTTCGCCGACGTCGCCCGAACTTATGACATTGAACGTCTTACCGTATCGTCATTTAATTTGGTAGTTATAGGCTTGTTAATACTTACCCCTGTTAAATCTAGCCCCCCTCTCCCCTACTTAGCAAATGTCCTTTTCCGGGACTTATATAATATATTTAAGATTTTTATTATATCATACACATATTTAATATGTATCCAGTGTCCAGACCCGGGAACATTGAAAACTTTTTGTTCCGTCGGCGGGATTTGAACCCGCGACCCCCGGCTTGAGCTACCACACACTCAATCAATTGAGCCACAAAGGTCGTTAAAAATAATATTAACAAGGATAGCTACTCTAACAACATTTCAGCGAGATAATTTAAGATTCAGACACAACGATGTCCGCCAAGATGGCCGACCTACGACACTATATAGAGTGACCTTCTCTAGCGGCCACTGACTCCGTGACGCGTGTTTAGTCTTACATCGATGTACTACACTAGATACAACGAAAAATAATTATACTAGATGACGCCCGAAACTCCGTTGCGCCAAAATTCGTTCATCGCGCGGGAATCGTACGTTTTTCCGGGATAAAAAATATCCTATAAGTATCCTTTGCCGGGACTCAAAGTATCTCCATACAGAATTTCAGCAAAATCGGTTCAGCGGTTTGGCCGTTTAGAGGTAACAGGCAGATAAATAGAGATACTTTCGTATTTATAATATTGGTATATATTACATATTACAATTTACAATAGAGCACTAAACCGATTTTTAATTTGAAAATAACATCAAGTCAATTAATAAGTGTTTACACTTGAAATGCTACGTAAAAGGGCAAAACTATTAAAGTTATTTAAAGTGTAAATAAAATATTATATTAGGTTCATGTTAATTTTATGCAAATAATAATACTCTATTTCATTTCAGACAATATGTAATAGTTATTCGAGGAAATATCTCATCATTATACAGTATACACGAATGCTTGCATTGTTGTAAAAATAAATGCATTTGACTAGGAAAATTTTATGTATTGTATAATTTTCTAGATGGAATTAAAAATAATTGCTTCTAGATATTTATATAAAGAAACGACTGTGTAGATATACAAATATTATGCATCACCATTACAGACGATTAAACAACAAACTTATAATTTAGGTATAAATACAGAATTTAAGAAAATTAAATTAGTAAAACTTCAAGACGTATTTTATGAGGAAGTGAGATGAGGCTATCAGTCTGTGCTACTCTTTACCCAATTGCGCTAAAAGGGTAATTTTTTTAGGTCTAAGTATGTATATAGATGCCTCTAACGTAAATTATATTATAATATAATATAAAATCCCAATTTTACAGAAGATTTCAAGATATATGGCGTTGATATATTTTTAAACCGTGAAAACTTTATAAACCGTGAAAATCAAAATCATAACTCTAAAAAGAAATTTTAAACACACTCGTAAACATAATACTCCTTTTCGGGCAGTCGGGTAAAGATGGTGAGAAGAATACTCAATAAACAATATTGGCATGATTATTTTATTTTGTTTAATTGTGTTTAATAACGTGATAACACAATGTAAACGGTAGAAAAAACCCGGGTTATTACAATGCATGAAAATTTTCCGACTATTTTCATAGAAATAAATTAAATAGGGTCACTGTACTAATGACCTGAGTATGAGTACTCGACCTTGTATTCTATTATACAGAGTCAAAATAACAACAACGTATTTCAAAATATTATTATGAATTTTTGAAGTTTTATAGCCGTTTTTGTGAAAACTAAAATTTACATTTTAGATTTTATTGCCCCCTTGCTTTACAAAAATATCCACAATGAGTATATTATATTTGTGGATCATACAGCATACTGTAAGTTCTATCATTTTCTGTTGAGCGGTTTTCTAATATATCACGATATTATAGAACAAAAGACTGTAAAACTATAAGGTTTGTAATCTGTGTGGATCGTAATACCTCGATCGTGGTAATCGCATACACAATAGATTTTCAATTGTTATGCGACAGCCGGGTGCCGCTTGGAGATTGATGAGTTAATATCAGTAAGGATATTAGTAATCGTTTTAAATATATTTTAGTTCAATGCTTTAAATAAAACTAGAAAAAGGCAGCAGAAATTTTAAAATCAAAATCAAAATTTACAATGTAATGTCCAGCTGTAACACTGTTTTTTTTTTATTTTGGTGTCACAATTCTTAGATATTATTTCCTTAAATAGTGCTAACAACGGTTGTACGTCAATCTACATTTAAATTAGGTAGTATAGGTTGTAGGTGTGAGTCTAGAGTCTAAAATGTCAGGTCGTAGAGGTCGCCTAGAACGATATGTCGGTCTAGCGATAACAATTAACAATTCTGATTATTTTGTTATTGTCACACTAGTTTTTAGTTATAAATGTATGTTTGTAATACTATTTATTTGAACACTAGATGGCGCCCGCAATTCGTTTATCTCGCGGAAACCGTACATTTTTTCGCGATAAAAAGTATCCTATGTCCTTTCTCGGGATTCAAAGTATCTCTATACCAAATTTCAGCGAAATCGGTTCAGCGGTTTGAGCGTAAAGAGGTAACAGACAGACAGACAGACATACAGACGGACAGACAGACAGACAGACGGACAGACAGACAGACACACTTTCACATTTATAATATTAGTATGGAAGTATGGATAAGTTATATTATTTGAATGTAGTGATACAGCTTGTAAATTCTTTCATGCGATGAATCTGCCTTTTTTCGGAACTCAAAGCGTCTTCATACCCATCAAAATTCGTAGTAGCAGCACAGACAAACACACTTCTTCATTATTTTTAAATAATATCAGCATAGACGTAACCAGTAAGTACTGCGGTAAAGCATTAGCATCGCCATTATAGCAAGGCGCTAGACGCGCTTTGTCTTTCAAAATAATAAGTTGGTCGTAACTCGTATTCCATAAAATAATAGTTTTTATAATCAATTTCCTGTAACAAAATCCTTTTGCGTAATTTTAACATTATTATGTCGAGTATTCAAATATGCGCAACTTATCTCGCTCTAACATATACCTCGCTTGCTCTACTAGTTCTAGCGACGCGACGTACCACAACAATGTTTTAGTTGTTAGAGGCTAACTATCTATTAGTAACCAAATTTTAGCCACCTATCTCGCTCTAACATACACCTCGCTCGCTCTACTAATTCTAGCGACGTTAAAACCACAACAATGTTTTAGTAATTTAGTTGTTAGTAATGCTACCAAACTATTATTCAAATCTAAGCCACCTATCTCGCTCTAGCATACACCTAGCTCGCTTTACTATTTCTATTTAAAGTCACGTTAGTGCCTCAACAAAGTGTTAGTTGTTAGTAAGGTCATTACTAATTTCCTATTAAGTATTAGCACTATTAGTAATCAAATCTACACAATCTATCTCGCTCTAACATACACCTAGCTCGCTCTTGTAGCTAGTTTGAGCTAGTCGTGACGCCGGACGCACCGCAACAGTGATTTGGTTAGGCTAACTTTTGGCACATTCTTAGCATAATCTATTAGTTTTCAAATGTCATATATTCTTGCTCTAACATACTCTCTCGCTCTTATAGTTGGTGACATCATGCCCACAACACAGTGTCAGGCAGTAGGATACTTTTGACACATTGTAAGCATAATAGTCTATATTCAAACATAAGTCATCTATCTCCCTCTAACCTACTCTCTAGCTCTAATAGTTGGTGACGTCATGCCCACAACTCAGTATCAGTTAGGCTAGTCGCGGTCAACCTCAGCCTTGACTCCCATCACCTTACCTCGTCCGCGGTCGCCGCACTATGACGATGATAATGCCAACAATGCAGTGTAACACTAGCTTAACTAGTCTTAGCATATTATTCTGTTAGTATTCAAATGTCTCCCATCTCGCTCTAACACACTCCCTCGCTCTAATAGTTGGTGACGTCATGCCCACAACACAGTGGCAGTTAGGCTAGTCGCGGTCAACTTCAGCCTTGACTCCCATCATCTTGCCTCGTCCGCGGTCGCCGCACTATGATGATGATAATGCCAACAATACAGTGTAACACTAGCCTAACTAGCCTTAGCATACTGTATTAGTTTTCAAATGTCTTCGATCTCGCTCTAACACACTCCCTCGCTCTAATAGTTGGTGACGTCATGCCCACAACACAGTGGCAGTTAGGCTAGTCGCGGTCCACTTCAGCCTTGACTCCCATCATCTTGCCTCGTCCGCGGTCGCCGCACTATGATGATGATAATGCCAACAATACAGTGTAACACTTTTTTTTTTCGCAGGGGAAACCCATCATGGGTGCCCCAGGTTGGGTACCCCGGGGGTATGTGAGACTCCTACTCACCAAAATCACCTGCGGTTTGCCTTCAGCCGCACAAGGAGGGATATCCCAGATCTAACAAACACGGAACTCCCTCCACGACCGGCCGGTCTAAGCCTAACTAGCCTTAGCATATTGTATTAGTTTTCAAATGTCTTCGATCTCGCTCTAACATACTTCCTCGCTCTAATAGTTGGTGACGTCATGCCCACAACACAGAGGCAGTTAGGCTAGTCGCGGTCAGTTCTCGGCCTTGACTCCCAAGTCCCATCACCGTGCCTCATCCGCGGTCACCGCACTATGATGATGATGATAATGCCAACAATACAGTGTAACACTAGCCTAACTAACCATAGCATAATATTCTATTAGTATTCAAATCTCTTCCTTCTCGCTCTAACATACTCCCTCGCTCTAATAGTTGGTGACGTCATGCCCACAACACAGTGTCAGTTAGGCTAGTTGCGGTCAGTCCTCGGCCTTGACTCCTATCACCTTGCCTCGTCTACGGTCGCCGCACTATGATGATGATGATGCCAACAATACAGTGTATCACTAGCCTAACTAGTCTTAGCATATTATTCTATTAGTATTCAAATGTCTTCCATCTCGCTCTAACATACTCCCTCGCTCTAATAGTTGGTGACGTCATGCCCACAACTCAGTATCAGTTAGGCTAGTCGCGGTCAGATCTCGGCCTTGACTCCCATCACCTTGCCTCGTCCGCGGTCGCCGCACTATGAAAATCAAATGCAGGACGGCCTCCCGTTAGCGTTTTGTTTTGACTAACTATACCTACATAAATTTATAGTATTTTGACCTCAGTTGAAAAAATTCCACGGGCCATGAAAAATCTGTAATAAATTATAAGAAACAATAAAAAATAAATAGGTAATAAAACTGAAAATCAGTTAGTTACATGCTGAGTTTGAATACCAATTTGGTAGTTTTATCTAATGTTTTAACAATATTATGGTTATTTTTGTTTCTTAAAGGGTAAGGTCCAAATTGGGCTAATTTTAAAAGTGCCGGCCAACGCAAATAAACCCATTATTTAAATAGAACATAATCTAAGTAATAATTTTTATTATTACACCAAAGTTCTAAGTCAAGTCTCCGAGTTGTTATTCAAGGTCAAACTTTTTTTATAACATAATATGTAATAAAGCTTATTTTATTAATTAAAAGCAATAAGTAATCGATCCCAACGTCCGAACGAACATCCCAACCATCCGACTCATAGAACAGATTAGACGCCAAATACCTACAAATGATTTGGAAAAATTCAAAGGAAGAGGGAACCTCTACCTACGTGCTTGGGGCTTGCAGGGCACAACTCATTGCTTACTCGGAATACTAGGCAAATGCCGTGCGTACCCCAAGCACGTAGAGTATCCTCCTTCCTTTGAATTTTTCCAAATCATTTGTAGGTATTTGGCTTCTAATCTGTTCTATGAGTCGGATAGGGACGTTGGGATCGATTACTTATTGCTTTTAATTAATAAAATAAGTTTTATTACATATTACGTTATAAAAAAAGTTTGACCTTTAATAACAACTCGGAGACTTGAACTTAGAACTTTGGTGTAATAATAAAAATTATTCCTTAGATTATGTTCTATTTAAATAATGGGCTTATTTGCGTTGGCCGGCACTTTTAAAATTAGCCCAAAATTGTATGGACGTTGAATCTTGTCCTTTAAAGTTATATGATTAAAAACCATGCAACAGAACTTTTCAGTATCGTGAAAATATCACTATCGCCCTGAAAATGTCTGAAAACGCAGGAAACGTACATTTTTCCGAGTTAAAAAGAATCCTATGTGATTTTCCGGGACTCAAAGTATCAGCGGTTTGGGCGTGAAGAGTTAACAGACAGACAGAGACACAGACAGCACACTTTCGCATTTATAATCTTAATGGGTGAAGCCAAACGAGCGTAATTTGTGAGTTGTGAGTCGCAGAATTTCGGTCGCGTAAATATCTTTTCATACATATAACATAACTCACAAAATTACGCTCGTGTGAATCAAACAGGACTTTTGTATGAAACTGAATGCAGCAGAATTTCTGCCAGTCGAAATTCTGCGACTCACAATTCACAAATTACGTTCGTTTGGCTTCACCCTAACATTATTATTCTGAATCGCGCCTAAATTATTATTTATTTTAGATTTATGTCTCTATTCGACATTTAAAAAAACTAATATTTTCCCTCAAGCAACACCCTAAGGCCTAACGCCTAGGCCAGCCTTTCCCAAAGTGGGCGATAATGCCCCCTTGTGGGCGCTGAAGGTCTAAAGGGGGGCGGTGTGGGACCCAGAAAAAAAAATGGGGGCGTTATGTAGAGGCTTGGGGGTGATTGATTTCATCTGGATTCATATTAAATTGAAACAAAGGGGGCGCTAGAACATAATTTGTTCTCAAAGTGGGCAGTAGACATTTAGTCTTAAACTTATTTAAGTTTGGGAACCCCTGGCCCAGACAATGTACTGTATAATATTTAGTGTGTAGAATAGTGCCACGTTCCGGCCGACGATGTGTAGTCACCTTGGCAATGACACTAGCAATTGCTCGACCTCTATTTGTCTAGGACGCGCAAAAACAAGCGTTCCTAGAACACGCGGTAGTTTCGGTTACGTAAATAGATGCGCATTGGTACGAGAGGTTACAATTTGCGAGTTTACGTTATATAATAGGCAATTGAAATAAATATTCATTGGCAAGACATTATTGGCTTCTACGCTAGCAAGGAAATAATATAAATAAGATGACATTAATTTTATATTACGAAAGTTAGCTTATACCATCAAAATCCAACTAATGTTATAAAGGCGAAAGTTTGTATGTATGGATGTTTGTTACTCGTTCACGCAAAAACTACTGAATGGATTTAATGAAACTTTACAATAATATAGCTTATACATCAGAATAACATAAGTATAATTTACACATAGCCAGTACTGGCTGCCAATAAGACTGGTAGCCAGTATTGGCTTGGCATATGCCGCGTGTGAACAGTTTTTCAAGCCAGGCCAAACTGTTCACACGCGGCATATGCCAAGCCAATACTGGCTCTGTGTAAATTATACTTATAGGCTACAATTTTAACCGACTTTCAAGATGGCGGAGGTGTTAAGTTCGTTTTTTAGGGTTCCGTACCCAAAGGGTAAAAACGGGACCCTATTACTAAGACTTCGATGTCTGTCCGTCCGTCCGTCCGTCTGTCTGTCTCCAGGCTGTAACTCAAGAACCGCTATAGCTAGACTTCTGAAATTTTCACAGATTGTGTATTTCGGTTGCCGCTATAACAAGAAATACTAAAAAAATAATAAAATTAATATTTAAGGGTGGCTCCCATACAACAAACGTGATTTTTTCGGCCTTTTTTGCTCTATATCAATAATGGCAACAGGTAGGCACAAGATAATTTCACGAAGACCCTTATTGTATGTCTACGTCAATAATTAATAAAAATAATAAAATAAAATAAAAATTTACGGGGGGCTCCCGTACAAAAAATACAATTTTGGTCTATTTTTGTTCTCTAACGGTACGGAACCCTTCGTGCGCGAGTCCAACTCGCACTTGGCCGATTTTTATTTATATTCAACGATTACTCCTCCGTTTGTAAACCGATTTTCAAAATATTGTTTTGGGGGTCTAGGATGTCATCCTAATTTGGTAAGTACTGTAATCACAAACGTGGTGACCTGATGAAGGGATCCATAAGTAATCGAGGGAACTCCTCAAAATTTATTTGGAAACATGTGGTGACTACGGTTTCGTGAGAAGTATTCTAAGCATATTATGCTGCCAACAAGTAAGATTTTGCACCGAGATCCGAGGTATACCATGGTTCGGAAGGTGCTGAGAGAACTCCTGATTCTTTATTAATACATAGCAGTAGCAGCTGTAGGTGACGTCCGTAACTCAGTTGCGCAGAAATTCGTTTATCTCGCGGGAACCGTACATTTTTTCGGGATAAAAGTATCCTACGTCCTTTCTCGGGATTTAAACTATCTCCATTTATAATATTTTATGTATACTTAATACTTATTTACTTACTGCGGCGCAGCGACCCAAGTTGAGTCTTGGCCTCTGACACAAGCACAAGATATTTTATGTATGGAAAGAAAAATAAGTCTTATACTTTTGACCGCTGGAACGGAAACCATATTACTGTCATAAAACCGTAGCTACTAGGGCAACGAAAATCGGTTCAAACTCTTAAAGCATGAAGCGTGAAGGCCGGCAACGCACCTGCAACTCGTCTGATGTTGCGAGTGTCCATGGGCGACGGTAGTTGCTTTCCGTCAGGTGACCCGTTTCCTCGTTTGCCCCCTTATTTTATAAAAAAAGGTATGAGAGTATAGATATTATAGAGATATAATTTTAGAATCTGAGGGAGAATAATAATTATTGTTCTTCAATTTCTTTGCAGATACCCTCTAAAATACCTAAGAAATTCTCAAATCTAGCTGCTGCTTGGGTATATTATAGACTATTAATGTCTATTTACGAATTATATTTCTATCTGACGACACGTACATGTCTACATAAATTTTTAAATTGCAATACCATTATAAAATGGACATGCCAAAAATTAAAATGGCTTGTTGGCCGTGTCCCGCGGGCCGGGGGGACGGGGGGGCAAGGGGGGTACGCTGGGGGGTCGATCGGGAGGGACAAACTAATTGGGAGGACATTAAGCGCGAAGGCGGGAAATACTGATTTCAATATAATGCCACCGCGGATGCAGTTTAAAAATCGAACTATCACATAAAATAACGCAGTGCAAAAGGGTTCCAAATTTGAAAAATACATTTCGTTTAAAAATTGGCGCCGAAATTCGAACGTATTTTTTTTTTTAATTCTTCCAATGAATTACATGGATATGGAATTTTATAGTTTTTAGTTTATATTATGTTATTTGGATAGGTAATGTAAAGTCGTTTTTAGTCGTGATCTGGACTCTACACTATCCGGCCAAATTACATAGCTCGGTCATCTTCCTATGTAACGTGCCTTTCTTCCTTGTGAATCAAGAATCCATATCAACTTTTACGATTACTTGTGAGTATAATATTATGTTCTATAACAATATATCAGTGTATAGATCATTACATTGATCTTGAACACGCACGCACTAATATTACCTGCACGTGGCGGTCACTCACTCCACTAATAATAATATACGCAGATGCTAAGAAAGCATCACTAGTAATCGGGCCCAGATTTATAAATAGGCCGTTATAGGCCACGGCCTAGGGCGGCAGCGTCCATAGAGGCCCTACAGATTACGTACATGGAGCGGCGGAAAAAAGTGGCCTACTCTCATTTAAAAATTCGATAGCAACCTTCATAGTGGACCAAGAGCCCGCGATGACCAGTTCTTCCTCTGTTTCATAAAGCTGAAAGTTTACCTGTTTGTGGGCTTTACAGAGGTAAGAACGACCAGCAACTATGGAGTTTCGGTCGCGATTACTTTAGAGTTTAGGAGGTATCCAGTTCTGAAGGTCTACCTGACCTTCCAGAAATAGTAAAGTTCAATTTCTAACTTATATTCTTCGCGGTAAGTAGAGGAATCTCAGCTTCCGGTGCCGGGCATTTTTGACATTTGCTTCCCACTGCTAGACACCCTCAAAGTCTAATACTTTAAGAAAGTTTAGGGTGTCTGGCAGCTGTCAAAAAAGACCTTCAGAACTGGATACCTCCTAAAGTAACCGCGACCGAAAGTCCATAGTTGCTGGTCGTTCTTAACTCTGTAAAGGTCACAAACAGGTAAACTTTCAGCTTTACGAAACGGAGGAAGGTCTGGCCATCGCAGATTCTTACTCTTCAAAACGTTAACTGGCAACAGAAAGTCATACAAATTTTGACATACTACTCGTATCTATACAAGGTGTAACAAAACTAAGTGATAATACTTAGGTTGTGTATGTGTCACCTGTATACTGTATGGTTCACTGTGAAAGTAGCAGCGCTGAAAGACCAATTTTTTTATTTTTATGGGCAAGCGCCCCAGCGTCATGAATTTTCCTTACCACTGTATACGTAAAAACGAATTACGATTTTGTTAGTCTCGCTAAAACTCGAGAACGGGTAAACCAAATTGGCTAATTTTAATACTGCAATATTCGTGAATGTCCAGGGTTCATGCGGTGAAACTCTGAGTCTCGGGAAAAGACATACCTACTTTTTATTCCGAAAAAATTTACGGTTCCCGCGCGATAAACGAATTTTGACGCAAAGGAGTTGAGGGCGTCATTTATTATTCTTTATTTCCGTTTGAAAGGTATATAGTATAGGCCTATAATATAAGGAGTGTATCAAAACTAAGTAATAATACTTAAAGGTGTGTACGTGTTCCTTGTAGAGATATCGAGTTCAGTATGAAAGTAGCAGCGCTGAAAGACTAAAGCTTTTTTTCACTTTTGTATGGGCAAGCACCAGTGTCGCGAGTTGCCCCATGCATAAGTGAAAAAAAAAAGGTCTTTCAGCGCTGCTACTTTCACACTGAACTCTCTACAAGGAACACGTACACACCCTTAAGAATTATCACTTAGTTTTGTTACACCTTACATAAAGGTTTTGCTATGTAACGTTAAGTAAATAAAACCTATCAGTTATTTATTGCAATGTATCATGAGATCATGTTTTAAATTAGAGCTTGGAGTTAGGCTAAGTCGAAACAAAAGGATATTATGCCTGTGTGTGTCGCCGGCATAGAAATAAAAGTACAGTAGAGACACTATAAATTGAGCTTTTAATAGCCTAGATTCTAGGATGAAAGGAAAGCATATAAGCTAAGCTAAGCTAAGCAGTAAGCAACTAAAAAATAACTAACGATTCAACTTTTTATTTTGATTTAAAATACTCAATAAAAATTTGGTTTTTATGGATTATATCGTAGTTTAGATTCTACTTGAGCGCGCTTTAAATGTTATCAGATTTTTAAGCTGTTGCATAGCTTTTATCGCGCGTTTTGAGCGCGGCGACTGAATCAAGAAATTCCGTTACGACAAAATCCTCATACACTTACATATCATCCACACTCCGACCGGTGCGGCTTTGTCAGACTTCGGCACGGTGTTTGTGTGCGTGCGACTAGTTGTATGCGAATAATAATTGCATAAATTGATAAAAATGCTATGCTAGCTTTACCGCGGCAGTCACACGTATTTTTTCTTTATATTTTATCCATATCAAAAGCACGCAGAGGATTAATGAAGGTAACCAACATTTATAAAAACTTTGCAAATCGAATTATTATCAACTTTGAAAATAACTACTTATTTTCATGCATCTTAAAATATTTAATCCGAAATTTTAAAATAGCAAAATAGGCTTTAAAGTTTTGAATTTCGAAAAATATATTAACTAAAGAAAAAGCTATCGCTAATACAACAAATAAACATTAATGAGAACAAAATTAGGTACAATTGACTTTATTCAAAAAAATACGAATATAAACGGAATGCCGAATGCGTCCTCTATAGCGTATGTAACTACTATGGTAATTGTATGAATCGTCCTTTTTCTAACAAGGGCGTCGGGCCATCGACCACGGAGCTATCGCCTAATGCGCTGTTTGTGTGTGTGAGGACGCTCATACATACACTCTAAGGTGTAACAAAACGTAGTGATAAAATAATAATAATAATATAATAATAATATCTATGGACGCTTCACACCACGTCAGTCTGGCCCCGTGATAAGTACCTGAAGGACTTGTGTTACGGGTACCAGACAACGGAAATATATTTAATACTTTTATACTATACATATACTTAAGATTTTTATTATATGATACACATATTTAATACACACCCAGGAACTTTGAAAACTTTTTGTTCCGTCGGCGGGATTCGAACCCGTGACCCCCGGCTTGAGCTACCAACAGCCCACCAACTGAGTCACAGAGGTCGTCAAATTTTCGGGTGTTTATGGGTATATTGAGTTCACTGTGAAAGTAGTAACGCTAGAAGGGCAACATTTATTGTGTGATTTTTATAAGCAAGCGTCACAGCGCCATGAATTTGCCCATACAAAAGTTAGAAAAAAGTTTCTCTTTCAGCGCTACTACTTTCACTACTTTCACAGTGAACTTTATATAAGGGACTCATTACACTTGCTAAAGTGTTACCACTATGTTTTGTTACAGCCTGTATACTTAGATGATCTAGCTGTGAAGATAGGCGCTTTTACCTGACTGCGCTAAAAGAGGGTTATTTTTTTAAGTGTTTAAGGGGGCGACTAACCCAACATTTTCGATTTTATAATTCATTTTTATATTTTTATAGCCCCGAATTGTTTCATTTTCTAAAATTAGATACTACATTATATTTCCAAGAATTCGATCGGAGCAAAAACACGATATCTTAAAATTGGCTCGATTGAAAAAAATCACAAAGATTGCATCTCATTTTCACGAATTTTTCATTTATTGCCATTACCGTGCGTTGAACTAAGTTCATATTTTACCACATTGTATAAAACTCTATCATTGAGAAACCGATCTAGCGAATTTTTAAAATGTTGTATATTTATCGAGTTATTGAGAAAAAACTAATTTGGCGATGAATCCGCGTCGTCCTTTTTCACCTGGCATATGAAAGACGGGCATGTGAAGAGAGAAGGACGATGTTTGATTTTTTGGGTTAGTCGCCCTCTGAATATTACTAGTTGATGCCCGCAATGACGCAGAAAATCACACCGGAATTTTTCTAGATAAAAAGTATCTTAGTATGTCTTTTTCCGGGACTCACACTATCTCCATAGTACTTATTATCTTTTATCAATATCGGTTTTAACTTTTAGTGCTTTAAGCGTGAAGAGGTAACAGACAAACACATTTCACATTTATAATATTATTAGTATGGATATGGATACAGATATATCTATTTCTTTAATCGACTGAATGTGATCCTAGTTCCTACCAAACTACGTAGGTCCACCCATTTCTATAAATTTCTCCGGTAGTACAAATACCAAAATGAATTATTACATCTCTTACAAAGCATCACTTTAAAATAGGGAAAAAATAAATAGAACCGTCCATCGCATATTAGCTCGCATAGACAGCAGCGTATATTATTCAGTTCGACAGGTTTAGGTTGAAATAAGGGCCAAGTGTGAGTCGGACTCGCGCGCTGAGTTCAGCACCATTTATTGATATCGACTTAAATATGCCAAAAATTTCGTTTCTGTATGGGTATAGATATGAAGACCTCTGTGGCTCAATGGTTAGAGTGTGTGGCAACTTCGCGGGTTCGAATCCCGCCGATGGAACAAAAAGTTTTTCAATGTTCCTGGGTCATGGATGTGTATTAAATATGCGTATGATATAATAAAAATCTTAAATATATGTATAATATAAAAGTATTAAATATATTTCCGTTGTCTGGTACCCGTAACACAAGTCCTTCAGGTACTTATCACGGGGCCAGACTGACGTGGTGTGAGGCGTCCATAGATATTATTATTATTATTATTATTATTAGATATTTTTTATCCTAATTTTACTATTTTTTATTTTATTTTATTATTATTTTTAAATTTATTTATTTTATTTATAAATTCTTTATTTGCTTAAAAAAATTAACAATATAAAATAACAAAAACAATATAAAGACAGGGAATAGCAAATAGGCGGCCTTACCGCTTTCAGCGGTTTCTTCCAGACAACCACAATATTATGATAACATAAATTAATGTAAAAATGCTGAACTTAAACAAAAAAAACCTTATTATTTATAAAATATTATATATTAATTTATATAATATTATAATATATATGTATATATATTACATACCATAAAATATCCAATAAACTACACAAATTTACATAGATATAAAAGGGTTAAAATAAAAAAACATGTCTACAATTATATAATATACCTACTAATTTTATTAGTCTCGTTAAAACTAAACCGATTTGGCTCATTATACTCTGAAATAGGCGTGGAAGTCCAAATAAGGTTTTAATTAGGAGGACAGGGATACCACACCGGGTCATTTAGTTAAAAATATAATTGAATATTATGTGAATAGTACTTTGTGAAGTACCTACCAGTTTTTTGTGTTGATATTGAGACAGTAAGGGAAAAAAGATCGCGTTTATAGCATGGAGACCCTCAAAATATATTGATTTTAGTACATTTTTTTTGTAATAGCTACAACAGAGGTACATAATTTGTAAAAACTGTCTGGCTTGAGATGCAGCCTGGTGACAAACCAGACGGACAGTAAGCAAAATCCAGGTCCAGTTTTTAACCCTTGGTTACGGAACCCTAAAAAGCTGATAGTATTCGCGGCAGACATCACGTATATTAGACACGAGAAAGATTTAATTTAGTGTGCGTCGACATTTTCATGGCAGGTTTATTTTTATTTACTCAATTAAATAGACGCGAATATTCAAATAAAAGCATTTTTGATAGAGAGTTTTTGGCGCGTTGTTTTTTTGTTTTCGGTGAATCAGGATTGTAAGTGGCGACACAATGCATTTTTGAGTGCGTTTTTAAACTACACTTTAATAATTAATATAATGTGTTGTTTGTTTTGGATTTGAAATTCTAAAAAATATTTTTGATTGACACAATGCAACTGTTTTTATACTTGAATCCGTAGTGGTGTCGCACCTTGATTATGTTTTGTTTAAAATGAAAATGGTATTTATCAAAAGTTGTACAAACGTGTGAAGTGTTTTACCTATAAAGTATTAACGCTTAAACCGATGAACCGATACGATGAAATTTGGTACGGAGATAATATTTTAATTAATTTATCTCCGTACCTAATTAATTAAATTATTAAAGAAAGAACAAAAGTTTCGCCATGGCAAATAGTACTATTTCTGTGCGATATTCGAATTTCTACGTTGTAATATGGACGCTGCTGTTAAGCATTTATTGTGTCATCCTACAAAAGAAAATACGTATCGAGTTATGAATACGTATCGAGTTATGAATACGTATCGAGTTATGAATACGTATCGAGTTATGAATGCATTCATAACTCAACATTTTTTTGTGGGTTAATACTTAACCCATCAAGGCCCGTAAGGGCACTGGTGACCGCGACAACAATAGAATACAATAGCATTTCCAAGAATCCCCGATCGAAGGATTAATACACAAATGCTTAACAGCGACCATAATATACAAAATTTAGTCTGTATGTAATTGCGAATGTCATAGTCGAAACTAGATAGCCAATAAAATGACGAAATTGTCCGGGCACAGGTCATTCACCTTCTAATGTTATGACATTACCTACCACACTAAAGGATCTGACTAAGATACACTAAAAAATAAGTTGTCCTTGTTTATTTTTATTGTATTTAAATAAAACGTACGTCCTAAGCCATGCTTTAATAAGCTATTCGATATGATACTATTTTCCGTAAATATGATTTTACATACGTTGGACATTTTAAGGGTAATGTGTAAGTTGTACAACTTAATTGCAGATTTTTTTTATTTTTTTTTATTTTTAGTATTAGCTATTGTTTGTAAAGCTCCGACCGCACTTAAGGAAAGTTTCGTCGTTATCATCATTACAATGTACAACTGCATATTTCAACAAGTTATAAGTTACCTCTATATTAGTACTTCGTGCTACTGTTAAACAGAACAGAAATTTTCAAAAACCCAAAAAAAAAAAGTCCTATTTTTGGGGCACCTGCGAGTCGACCTTGTTTTTTGTCCCAATTTGCCCCCTGTCCATAAATAGTGCGTTCGCTCAGCCGGGCGGAACATCTATTATCGGGGCATCGAGGCCCCTGACCAGAAAAATCCTAGACTATTATTAAATATGGCAAATTGGGGTGTTTTTAATTTTTTGCTCTATTTACCTACCGCTTATATTGGGCAATTTACTGCTTACATTGGGCCTATTCTATTAATATTGAAGTGAAAAAGTATTTATGTAAAAAAACAAGGCTCTCAACTTACCACTTGAGGCGAGTAAGTTGAGAGCCTTAACTTTAAAGGTATATTGAGGATCAATCTTTTTGCTATAGTGCTAGCAGTGATAGGCCAAAATGATAATGTTTTCTATAACAAATGTCCAACTAGTCTAGTATCTAGTGTCATATAAATATACAATACATCCTAACACTGCGACGATCGCGACGTCATAATATTGAATAGATCGGCGCCGGAGACGTTGTCTATAGTCTACACACACACATGCACACGTCTAAAAATTTGCAAGGTCAATGTAGTCAGAGCATAGACAACCCACGTATGACCTGCAGGGCGCGCCAAGGACGACCTCACCATCGTCGCCCCCCGCCGGACATAGAACATAGGTCGACTAACAAGACTGTTCAAATGTTATTGGTATTAAACTTTCGAGCGGAAGTAAAGGCGCTGATGAATTTAAAAAGAAGCCAACTGTTTATACACCACGGTGATGGTTCACGTCGAGTGTATTGCGAGAGTAAAATAAAACATCGAATCGCAATTGAGCACATTTTTACGCCGACGGAAGACATATTTGACGTGTCGATGCGCCGGCGCAAACACCGGACCGGCCCCTGCAGAGTCTCTTCCGAATTAGTCAGATCCCGAAAAACTCGGCCGTCGACCCTTCGGGCACCACCTAAATATTTTAACGTCAAAAACTCCACCGTGTTTACATAACACGCCGAAATTTTCAAGAAACTCGCCGAAGGGCCGAACCGGACGCACACAGACAGAATTTCGGCGCGGGGGCCTGTGTGGGTGCCGCACACTAGCTCGCCGCGTCCGCACGCCTCGTCCGAACGCGGCGCACCACTACATCGAAGGGACCGCGTAAGTCGCATACGAGTGCATAATTCGGCCGAGATGCAAAAAAAAATATTTGGCAATGCGGCCCCTACGCGCCCGCCAGTCGCCCGCCCGACAGGGTTAGGTTAGGTTAGATTTTTTGGCTCAAAACGCTCGGTGGAGATTTTTTGAAAAAGCATTAAAACATCACTAGGCGAAGACGTCCTTCCTGGCGGTTAATATCGTCAGCCAGTACGTCGCAATTTTTTGAATAATAAAGAACTCGCGCGCGCAGCTCTAGTCACGACCTAATTTGATTTTCGAATTCTAATAGAATTTTCTATTGTCCCTTTTCTATCGAGCATTTTGACCGAACCCTTCGGGGGCGGGCCGGTAATATTTTTTTTTCTATTTGCAGAGTTGCCGAATCATGGCATAAATAATTCTATTTACAACTCAAGATTTTTTTCTTTTTTTATTTACTTTTAAAGACTGCTGCAGTGCATTGTGACGTGTTGTGATTTAATTTATGAATTTATTCGATTTCTGTTGGACTATTTGTGTTTTTCGTTGTTTTGTTCGGTGAGTACTTTTATTTATTATTTTATTTTGCTTTTATTTTTGTATTTTATTATATTTTCCACGATTTAAAGCGGCCTATGACAATAAATGTTTGAACAAAGCGTTGCACTTCGATATCCCGCGAGTCGGCCCTCCGTGTTTTGTCGATATCGTTTATTTTATAGAAACACAATAGCTCGAAAACGATTTTATTTAGCGAATATTGTGCCCTAGACACAAGGACACGTCGTCCTGTGACGTCAGTGTCACTAGGCACTGTCGTGAAAGTCCGCCATCTTGGTTTTATATTTTTTCTGTAGAAGCCTACGAGCGCAGGCGCACCGCCATATTGCTTTCAATTTTTTAAATGTTACAATAGACGATCACTTCCACGACTGATAAAAATGAAAAGTATTGATTTCTAAGATTCTTCAATATTAAACCTAATTTAAATCGAAATTAGAAAAGTCTTGAAGAGGAAAAGTCGTGAAAAATTCTTATAAAATCAAAAATAGCATACCTTGTAAATAATATAATTATTTTTGTCACCTATTTACGATATATTATGTATTTCACACCTCAAATGCCTAGACGTAAAGTAGTTCATGTATATTTCTATGTAGTTAATATACCTGTGGTTTTCCCTGTAAAATGAATAATGATATAATTATTATTGCTTACTCAAAAACTATATGCAAGTCTGGATATAATATTGTTTGTTTCTTCTGAATATTGTTTCTTAGGTTCATAATTTTTTGAATACACATCTCATGTGTAAATAGCACTTACAGGCAAAACAGCTATCTGATACGAGCCAGCAGAAGCTTTAATGAAATTTCTTACGAGTATCCAAACATGGACCTATTTAATACCAGCGTTTTTACATTAAAAAAGTGTTTTTCTAAAAAATCCTTTTGTCTGTGATTTAGGCATATTTTGTTATGACTTTAAATTTCTTGTTGCATTGTTGTCTATATGTGAAAACTTTTAATGTGCCTTCATGTGTGTGTTCTTCTGTTTATATTTGTATGTAGCCGTAAGTTTTCCGAATTTGATAAAATAAAATAAAATAAAATAAATAATAAAGTAATATTAATTATAAGACTCACAATAGAAGAGATTTCTACAGTAAAATAGGCTTTTTACTCAATTTTAATGAGGAAATTTGTTGGTCTCTACCTTATTCAAGAAGGCGTGTTAAATGTATTTTTATATTTGACCAACCTACGCGTGAACTACATACAATATTATTGTTTTAACTTTTTAAAGTTGATTACTTTTATCACAATGCGAACTCGACCGCCACTGTATGAATTTGCCACGTGGTTAGTTGATACGGCATAGGCCGTACCGTTGGTGTTTAATTTTACACTTTGTGTGCAAAATTAAAAACAAACATTTTGAATTTCGAATTTGAAACTGGAAATTTAAAAATTGGTATCTAGAATAATAATCGTTCTTATTAGAATTTTTAAAAATACAATATTTCAGTAGAATATTTCATTAAAAATGTGAGAGTAAGGGCCCTTCCACACGACGTTTTTTTACGCTCGTTTGTATCGATACAAACACAAGTTGAACGCTCAGCAAATGCAAGGAAGCCGACACATTTTAAAGTTTATATCTGCCAAAACGCGATGAAAACGCACAGAGGACGAGCGCATCAGAAACGCGCGTCGTCAGTGCGCAAAAGAAACGTCGTGTGTAATGGCCCTAAGGTAAAAAATAGAGGTAGATAGAGAGGTATAATCTGCCTTATGAAACATTATAATCTGCCTTTACCAAGGTAAAGACAGATTATAATGTTTCATAAGTAACTTAAATCATTTCTAATTTAAGTGATCCATACGATATAGAATAGATCATGATCTGTACGCAGGATCTTTTATCTTCGAATAGCGAACCAATTTTGCGGACCTCTTCAACTTTGGTTATTGCATTAGATCAGTGATTGTCAAACTGCTTATAATTTGGATCTACGTTATGAATAAAAATATATTCGTAGGATCTATGTATTCTTAAGATATTTTCTTTACCTGTCTATAATAATATTATAATAGTAACTATGTTGCTTTTTTTTTAAATAGAAGCTTGTAAAGTGTACTTAAGGCGGGCATAAACCCCAATTTGTTATTCCGTGACTCCCGGTTTACCTAGTTCCAATATAATAACGAAATGTAAAAAATATGAGATATAAAGCACAATATTGAAAAGACTTTAAACCATAAACATTTTTATAAAACGTAATACTTTGGCTGTATTTAATTTACAAACTCACCTCCGAAAAAAATCTAATTCATCGAAATATAAGTATTAACTAGGATAATTATGCACTTTATTTGAATAAATTGTTAGTAAATCTATATTAAAATATCCTTAACCGAACAATTTTGTTTCTTAATATTTATTTCCAAAGATATTTAAAAAAAACATGAAAAATAGAGAAGATCCGCCCGTAGTAACTACAGTTTTATGCTAAGCTAAAATGAATCTTATTGCGATGCGTATACGCTTGGTCTTTGGTTGTGTGCAAGGTTATCGTTTTGGATTGAGATCCCTGCCTTAAACTTAAACCTGCTTACTGTTGAACATTTAAAATTGTGTACTTACTAAAATAATTTTTTAAAAGATTTAAAAGCAGCGATCCTAAAAAAACACTATGTTTGTTAAGCTTTCAGTGCTATCCTAAACCACGGATGACGGAAACTCTATATTTTTAGTAAAAAACGTAAGATATTCCGAATAGAGTAACAAACATATAAAACAAAATATTTAATGGTTTAAGTATTACACAAGATAATCTCATTTAAAGTTTGACTATCCGTGGCCAGTTTGGGAGGCGCTGCCGCTAGATGGGAACGGGCCGGCGGCGGTATTCACAAACGAATAGACCTCTTCCTGGATGTAATTACTCACTTTTTCTTAACCGACCCTAGCCTGCCTTCCTGGGGAGATTTTGGCTGGGAATATTATAATATAGCCAGAATATTAAAAATAACCATTGAAAATAGCATGTTTTTATGAACGTGGCAAAATATACAGAGAGAAAACTAAGATTATAATACTTTAAGGTGTGTTTGTGTTCCTTATATAGATTTCACTGTGAAAGCAGCATGCAGTGCTGAAAGAGCATTTTTTTTGTAATTTGTATGGTCAAGCGTCCGAGCGTCTTAAATTTTCCCATACAAAGGTGAAAAAAGTTACTTTTTCAGCGCTGAAACTTTCACAGTGAACTCTATATAATAAGGGACAAATACACCTTAAAGTATTTATCATTTAGTTTTGTTACACTCTGTTATGTAGAGATGGAGGACGGAAGCTCAATTTACAAAAAGATGCACGACGTGTGTCTTGCGTGAGAATGAAAAAAGTTTTTTAAAATAAAATAAAGGGGCATACGAGCGAACGGATCACCTGATGGAAAGCAACTACCGTCGCCCATGGACACTTGCAACATCAGAAGAGCTGCAGGTGCATTGCCGGCCCTGTTATTACAGGTTTTATTGGATTATTTCGTCTAGATACCTAGTCTAGACAGTAGGTTGTCCACTCGAAACCTGTGCTACGATTTACGAATGATTAAAACGCTAGGGATGAGACACTGTATGTCGATGCTCTAGGAATATGAAATATGAGAATCCATACTTATATCCATACTAATATTATAAATGCGAAAGTGTGTTTGTCTGTTACCTCTTCACGCCCAAACCTCTGAACCGATTTTGCTGAAATTTGGTAAGGAGGTACTTTGAGTCCCGGGAAAAGACATAGGATACTTTTATCCCGAAAAAAATTACGGTTGCAACGCTATAAAATAATTTTGGAGCAACGTAGTTGCTGGCGTCATCAGCTAGTAACTAATGAAAATGTATCGTCCAAACCGAAGGCTAGTCACAAAATTTTAAACTTAATGGGTTTATTTATTTGGTGACTCACTTCGTTGGCTCATAGTTACTTGAGGCACATGTAAACTTTTTGAAACGCTATGAAAATGAAGGTTTTTGATATTCTGTTTGCCACGGTGCCGTTATATAGCCTTATGGTCTATCGTGTCAAATATGCATATAATCGTGACATATGACAGCTATATCATGATATATGACAGCAGTTTGTCACGATAGCCACCTCAAGCTCACCTCATCACCTAAAGCTACATAGCGGCACCTGGTAGCAAATAGAAAATCAAAAACCTTCATTGAAAAGTAACATGTAAACCATCGATAATGCCAAAGACTTCGTCTCGTCTCTATTCACAAAAAATGTCCTTCGAATATGCAATAAGGTTGTGATGGACGAACGTACAATGCAGGACGCAGGTTGGCTAATTATAATCCTTATCTTGTGCATCATAAAGTGCTCAATCGCTTGCAATTAGCCGATCCTCTGTACAAAAGAGATCTCTATTATGTTTCTTCAAGTATTAGAATAAACTGGAGACTGGAGAGTCAGCAGCATCGGCACTAGACTTTATTATAAATATTTATTATTATATACTACATGACGCCCGCAACTCCGTTGCGCCAAAATTCGTTTATCACGCGGGAACCGTACATTTTTTGGGATAAGAAGTATCCTATGTCCGTTCCCGGGATTCAAAGTATCTCCATAGCAAATTTCAGCAAAATCTGTTTTGCGGTTTGGGCGTGAAAAGGTAACAGACAGACAGATAGACAGACAGACACACTTTCGCATTTATAATATTAGTGTGGATATGGATTATAAGACTCAAGCTTACGGCTACACTCGTCACTCAGAGACATTTAATGATGATTAAACTTCAATTTAATGAAGAGTTTGACTGATAATGTGTGGGGCTTATGTCAAACTCTTAATTTTATGAGAGTTAAGTAATTAATAATAGTCTCTGAGCAGACCGCAACGCGACGCGTAGGTGCATTTTAAAAGTACTGAGTTGATAGATTTCAATTGCGTGAGACGTCTTGCAAATCTGTCAATTCAATACAAATTTGATAATGCATCTACGCGTCGCGTTGCGGTCTAAATTGACAATAATGGCTGGTTTGCACGTATTAAGTAAATAAGTAGTAACTAAATTCTAATTGTCATCTAGTTTAGTACTTACTAAATTTTAACTTGCTACTTGCTACTAAATTTTGTGTTTACATTTTACATGCAATTAACAACTTAAAATTAAGTTAAAATTTAGTTAACTACTTATCAACTTAAAACGTGTAAACCAGCCATAAGTCTCTCTTAAAAGATACTCGAGATATATAGGTGAATATTATAAACCCACCCCCAAAAAGGCCGGTATTAATATTGCAGCTGTGTGCATAGCTGCAAGCCCTGTCCAAGGTTGTCTGATTCAGCACGCGTTTTCCTCAACCGCGCGACGCACTGTTGCTAGCTAGAAAGTAGTGAATGAGTACGGCTGGACTGGGTTCCTTCCAAACCCTTAAAAAAATATTTATTTTAGAACTTTCAGCACACGACCGTCAACGAATTAGGAATGATGGAGAACTTGTGAATTTGGAAGGATGTTTATATACTAATTAAAATTATTTAGAGTTCACTGTGAATGTAGCAGCGTCAAAAGATATATATTTCTAGGGTTCCGTACCCAAAGGGTAAAAACGGGACCCTATTACTAAGACTTCGTTGTCTGTCCGTCTGTCCGTCTGTCTGTCACCAGGCTGTAACTCGAGAACCGTAATAGCTAGAGAGTTGAGATTTTCACAGAATGTGTATATCTGCTGCCGCTATAACAACAAATACTAAAAACAAAATAAAATTAATATTTAAGGGTGGCTCCCATACAACAAACGTGATTTTTTTGGCCTTTTTTGCTCTATATCAATAATGGCAACAGGTAGGTATTTGACTTTTTTACAAAACCCTTAGATATATGTGTAATTTAATATATTTTAAAAATAATATTCAAATAAAATAAAAAATGAAGGGAGGCTCCCATACAAAAAACACAATTTTTGGCCTAATTTTGCTCTATAATGATACGGAACCCTTCGTGCGCGAGTCCGACTCGTACTTGGCCGATTATTTGTTATTTGTATGGGCAAGCGCCCGAACGTCATGAATTTTTTTCATCCAAAAGTGAAAAAAGTTATTCTTTCAGCACTGCTACTTTCACAGCAAATTCTATGTAGGGGACCCATACTTAATTCATGAAGCCCCAAGCGGCCACATCCGGCCGCGATAACAATGAAAAAGCTATTGTGTCTCGTTTTGCCACGACTGATGGGTTAATAAGACTATACAAGGTGTAACAAAACTAAGTGATAATACCCAGTATTATCACTTAGTTTTGTTACATCCTGCATAGTATTCAGTATTATCAGTAGTTTATAAATAGTCAAGTAGAAACAAACGTAGTGGTCACAATAACTAGCACTATAATAAATGCCGGTTACGTAACCCGGGAGGCGGGAACCGTACAGGTTGCACGAGTACTGAAACCTGTCGTGGTCTATATTCAGTCCAGTTTTTGTTACAATGTCTGATACAAATGAAACTAGGAGACTTACGACCGTGTTACGACTTTTAATGATCACTTAACTTTAATTAAAACTCCATCTTGTTTAGTGAAAATGTATGCCGTGCGTTTTTTGCGTAAATTTCTGCCAACCACAGTAAAACTCTAAAACGAACTGTCGCCAGCTGTATTTCCGGAACAATACGACTTGAAAATCTTCAAGAAAACAGCGTATTCCCTCTTAAAAGTCCGGCAACGTACCTGCAACTCACAAAAGTCTTATAACATCGCACTGTGCCGGTCGGAGTGGAGGTGTTAGCTTTTTCGTTACAAAATTTCTTGATTCGGTCGCCGCGCAGCCCGCGATAAAAGCTATGCTATATCTTGATAAAAAGCCCAAACTTACCTTAAGAAAAATATACCTTACGAGCATAACTACCTTCAGATGAACAATTCTTATTAAGCTGACTATACACTACATTGTACTGTAAACAAAGGCGTAGCACACGCTGACATAACCCTGACTCGAGATCACAGATAACAGAACGTGGCCCCATCCACCGCGAGTCGCGAGTCGCGACTGATCATCACTGATTATTTAGAATGTGAGAGTTAGGTGGTATTTCCCATAACTGACATAATATTGGAAACAAATAGCAATTAATAAACAAAATATGAAAAAAGAGCATGGTTGAATTGAGGAACCTCCTCCTTTTTGGAAGTCGGTTAAAAATACAGATAAAAACTTTTTCTCGAAATCACTTGTTCTGACAAAATTACAGCGATAGGGGACGTACTCAAATTACTTTTTTTTGTAATTTTTAACCCGTGCTCCCTACGAATAATAAAAACTACGTTCCCCTCATTCATTAGACTAGACCTACACGGTATACTACTACTTCCCCCACAACGTGTTGACTTTTCAACTACAATATTTTTAGCGCGACATTTCCTACAAGATATTGACTACGTGACCAAAACTCCGCCTCACAGAAGTAGGTAAGCGTAATATAAATATATCAACCGCATCTTACCACTAAACTTCTCACGTGTTTCCATAGTAAATAGTAATAGAAGACCTATGATTTGCGATACTCATATTGTTGCTAACAACAAATGCTAGTTTATTTGACAGGAGTTTATTTCTTCACTTGTGCTTTATTTGGCTTATATTTAAGCGTAAACTAATTACAATTCTATTGAATAAAGTTGCAATTAGCATACACTTACACTAACTTGTCACGAAATATGAAAAAAAAAAAATTGGGAATACGTGCACTATACTCCTACAATCTTTAACTAGGTCATGAAGCGACGATCAAAATCGTTTCAACGATCATTCGATGCTCGAACAAAGACGGCGTAGCCTCATAACTCCACTCAATTGCACTGACGCGTCTGTATGGGAGTGTCCGGGGTGGGGGAGGGGTCGGCCCTCCCGGGGCGAGAGGGGGTTTGAAAGTTGCAACGTGTCACCTTGACCTCCATACGCGTGCGCCGGCGCATTTCAATTATTGCACATTTGTATGTCCAATAGGGATCGGTTTTAAAGTTTCCATCTCTTTTTAGACAGGAAGGACGATAAGTACCTCATTATGTATATTTAAATTTTTTAAAGGGTTTGACTTTTGGGCTCTGATTAAACAAATAAAAAAGGTTTTTGATTTTATCTATCTCGTTCTAGACAGGAAGAACAAAATGGAGCATGCCATGCCATCTTCATGTTCATTTTTGACAGGGTTTGAGTTTGGCAATAATAATCAATAGGATTGAAAGAAACCTTAGATTACCTACATAATTAACATTATCGAAAGCTTTACTAAAATCACCAGTGTTCAGATAACTTTACATTGATAAGAAGTGATGCGTCTGACATTTTAAGTTAAGTACAAGATTGCGTAACGGACGAGTACTTCTCCGAAAAAGGCATCAAGCAGTAAGCAGTGACTAACTTACAAATGTCAAAGTAAATTAGGTGTCTCGTCAAGGGCCACAAAATATCAGACTTATGTGCGAAAACTGAAACAGTAGTTACATTAAATAGCGTATAAGTTACTAGATAACGGCCGCAACTCCGTTGCGCTGAAATCTGTTATCACGCGGGACCCCTACATAATGTACGGTGTGCAACAAGATCTATCGTTTTTTGTCCTTTCCCCTCTCTCAAATAATCTACATACCTAAATAAGTTAAGCCGTTTATGAATGAAGAGGTGATAGACAGACTGACAGACAAAGAATGGCAAACTAGTCGTACAGAGGGAATCAATGTCATTAAGGTGATATTAACACATAAAATTAACTATTATAATATCTACTTTTAGTAATAGACATTTTAGTAGCATTGAAAGCTGTAACTATTGATAAATAATAAAAGAAACTTTGGACTTAAAGCACAACCCTGCGGAACACCTCACACTTGACTACGATAAATTATATTTAGCGCCCTCCGTCACGTTGGGCGGCATGTGCGAGCCCTTTGACGTCATATGTCTGCGTATGCTTTGGGTTACACCCGTAAACTACACGATTGGGCACAAAAATATAAAACTATATTAAATGTAGATTTCATAGCTTTTTTTATTTCAAAGATTAAAAAAAATTTTTTGTTGACAATTATTTTTTGATTTTTTTAAAGTGACACATTCAATGTGAAAATTATCAGCAAAATTGTTTTAATAAAATTAAACTTTTCTTTTTCGTAAGCTGAGTATAAATAAAATGTACACTAAAATAATGTACAAAAATAGTATTTCAAACTAAAATCAACGACCGGCGCATGTCATGTCACGGTAAATTGATTTTAGGGATGGTACGGTAGGGACATTGTAATAAAGAGTAACCTTATTACACACTAGCTTTTGCGCACGGCTTTGCTCGCGTTAAGGAGTATTATTATTAATTAAGTATCAAAGTCTCAGCCCGATCGTTTCAAAATTGACAAAGTTTCATACAAACTTTGATCCCCTATTTGGTATTGTCCTTGGAGGTAGAATAATAATAATAAATAACAATATCTATGGTCGCTTCACACCACGTCAGTCTGGCCCCGTGGTAAGTACCTGAAGGACTTGTGATACGGGTACCAGACAACGGAAATATATTTAATACTTTTATACTATACATATATTTAAGATTTTTATTATATGATACACATATTTAATACACATCCATGACCCAGGAACTTTGAAAACTTTTTGTTCCGTCGGCGGGATTCGAACCCGCGACCCCCGGCTTGCCAACAGCCCACCCACTGAGCCACAGGGGTCGTCGAAATAGATCAAAAATCAAAATCCTTTCATCAAAAACTTATTAAAAATAAATCAAAAATCAAAATCTTTTCATCAACCACTACGCCATTTCTTCCTGCCGGTTTAGTTCCTGAAACGTTGGTAGGTCAACAGGTAGACTTTCTAGAAATATTTACTTCAAATTTATTCATCATATAAAATAAAACATTTTCAAAGCCCAAAGTTCGAGGTTTCAGTAGCCATTGAATTGCGACAGACTCGCCGATGCTGATGACGTAGCTAAATATATAATAACAATTTCAGAATTACATGTGACAGTAGCAGTGATAAAATATGTATTAAGAATATATGATTATTATTATAGGCCAGTCATTAAATCCAAAACCCGAAAGAAATTAGTAACTTGATAAAATTTTAGGGGGTTGTTAAAGAAGGTAAAATAACTTACCGTGTGATTTTGCAGCGTTCTGGGGTGTACGGAAAGGGTTGAAAAGGGGTGAAAAAGGTTTTTTGTTAATAACATTGCGTAAAAAATTAGTAACACGCTGCAAATTTGGAATTAGGTTGTTCTTACCGTTTTGTAACGTGTATTAAATTTGCAGCGTTTTGCAATACACGGAACATTGTTTATTATTAAAAAACAATAAAATTTGTTAATAACAGGGGTAAAAAAAATAGTAACACGCTGCAAATTTGGAATTAGGTTGTTCTTACCGTTTTCTAACGTGTATTAAATTTGCAGCGTTTTGCAACATACGGAACATTGTTGATTATTAAAAAACAATGAAATTTGTTATTAACAAGGGTAAAAAATGTAGTAACACGCTGCAAATTTATAATTAAGTTGTTTTTACCGTTTTCTAACGTGTATCAAATTTACAGTAATTTAGTAATAAACAATGTTCCGTATGTCGCAAAACGCTGCAAAATTAATACACTTTACAAAACGGTAAGAACAACTTAATTCTAAATTTACACCGAGTTACTAATTTTTTTTACCCCTGTTATTAACAATTTTTATTGTTTTTTAATAATAAACAATGTTCCGTATGTTGCAAAACGCTGCAAATTTAATACACGTTACAAAACTGTAAGAACAACCTAATTCCAAATTTGCAGCGTGTCACTAATTTCTTACGCAATGTTATTAACAAAAAACCTCTTTCACCCCTTTTCAACCCTTTCCGTACACCCCAGAACGCTGCAAAATCACACGGTAAGTTATTTTACCTTCTTTAACAACCCCCTAAAATTTTATCAAGTTACTAATTTCTTTCGGGTTTTGGCTTTAATGACTGGCCTATTAAACACTAGCTGTTGCCCGCGACTTCGTCCGCGTGGACTATAGTTTAAAGTTGTTCCCGTACATCGATTGAATAGTTAACGCGCAAATCATAAAACTTATTAAAAGTATAACATAGTGTGAGACAATATACTTTTATGGTATGATAGATGTTCCGCGCGGCTTCGCCCACATAATTTAGGAATGTCATGGAAACCGTACATTTTTCCGCAAAAAAAGAAACCTATGTCCTTTCACGTGGTCTATTCTTCATGTGTGCCAAATAACATAAGAATTGCTCCAGTAGTTTCTTAAGATAATAAGCAATTTTAAATAATTTCCTCCGTTTTTTTTCCACATTTTCCTCTATTTCTTTGCTCCTATAAGTCTTAGCGTGATAATATATAGCCTATAGCCTTCCTCGATAAATGGTCTATCTAACACGGAAAGAATTTTTCAAATTGGACCAGTAGTTCCTGAGATTAGCGCGTTCAAATAAACCCTTTCAAATAATTTCCCTCATTTTTTCCACACTTTCCTCTATTTCTTCGTTCCTATAAGTTTTGGCGTGATAAAATATAACCTATAGCCTTTTTCGATAAATGGGCTATCTAACACTGAAAGAATTATTCAAATCGGACCAGTAGTTCCTGAGATCAGCGCGTTCAAACTATTACTAAATAAGCATTTCATATAATTTTCCCCGTTTTTTCCACATTTTCCTCTATTTCTTCGCTCTTATAAGTTTTAGCGTGATGAAATATAGCCTATAGCCTTCCTCGATAAATGGGCTATCTAACAGTGAAAGATTTTTTCAAATCGGACCAATAGTTCCTGAGATTAGCGCGTTCAAACTATTACTAAATAAGCATTTCATATAATTTTCCCCGTTTTTTTTACATTTTCCTTTATTTATTCGCTTCTATTAGTCTTAGCGTGATAAAATATACCTATGTATATAAATATAGAAAGAATTTTTCAAATCGGACCAGTAGTTCCTGAGATTAGCGCATTCAAACAAACAAACTAACAAACTCTTCCGCTTTATAATATTTATAATATTATAAAAAATAAAAAATAGTATAGATTAGCGCGTTCAAACAAACAAACAAACTCTTCCGCTTTATAATATTATATTAGTATAGATTATACTTACCTGTACTCGGCGAAACATGGCTGATGGCGGTAGCGGTCATTGAATACCTATCAAAAACTTGCCATTTTCTATATAAACCGCGATTGACAGTGAAGTGTCAGATGTTGTCAATCGCGGCTTTGTATAGAAAATGACAAGTTTATGACAGGGAGTCAATGACCGCTACCGCCATGTTTCGCCGAGTACAGTATAGATGTAACTTCGTTGGGCTAAAATTCGTTTATTGCGAGCAAGCCGTAATTTTTCCAGAAAAAATATTTCTTTTCTATTTCTGTTTAGAACTAGATGACCCCCGCAACTCCGTTGCGCCATAACTCGTTTATCGCGCTGGAACAGTTCATTTTTCCGGGACAAAAAGTATTCTATATCTTTTACTTACATAATATTTTGAGTCCCGACTCAAAGTATCTCCATGCAAAAATTTCACCAAAATGGCTCAGCAGTTTGGGCGTGAAGAGGTATCAGACAGACAGACAGACAGATAGACAGACAGACGGATGGACGGACAGGCAGACTAATAATAAAATAATAGTAAAGACACACTTTCGCATTTACAATAATATTTGTATGGATATTAGATATGGATGTGTTGTTGTGTGATGTATATTTGTATGGATATTAGATATGGATGTGTTGTTGTGTGATGTATATTTGTATGGATATTAGATATGGATGTGTTGTTGTGTGATGTATATTTGTATGGATATTAGATATGGATGTGTTGTTGTGTGATATTTGTATGGATATTAGATATGGATGTGTTGTTGTGTGATGTATATTTTGTAAATGAAAATTATTCTATGTACTTATTGCATTATTATGATAGTTTTCATACTACTATACATACATATTATTTACTTTTTCTATTATTTTAAAGAAATATTAAAAATTTCATATAAAGTGAAATTAGCGGTTGCACAAAGTGTTAACAGTCAGAAAGATACACTATTATATTACTTGTATGGATTCGTGTGAGTGTGATCGGAACCCCGGCGCATAACGATGGTAATCTGTCTCGTGATTTATCATCTACTTATAAAATACTAGATGACGCCCGCAACTTCGTTGTGCCAAAATTAGCTTATCGCGCAGGAACCGTACATTTTTCCGGGATAAAAAATCCTATGTCCTTTCCCAAGACTCAAGGTATCTCCATGCCCAGCAAAATCGGTTCAGCGGTTTGGGCGTGAAGAGCTAACAGACAGACTGACAGACAGACAGACAGACACACTTTCGCATTTATAATAATATTAGTATGGATTATGTTGTAGCAAACATAATTTAATAGGTACTAAGATGATGCCCGCAACTCCGTTGTACCTAGGGAATGCAAATCTCGCGAGATTGGGGCTCAAGCGAGATCCCGCGAGCTTATGAATACAATACCGCGAGATCTCGCCAATTTCTAGATCTCGCGAGATTAGCAGTTTGGTGGGTTTTTTTTGCAAATAATCATAATATTTGAATAAATTACGAAAAAAGTAATAAATATTATAACATTCTCGATGTTTTATAATTTATAAGTAAGTATTATAAGATTAACATTTATTTTCTCGAATTTTTTCAATAGAATTTTATGCATCAAACATTGTTTGACGTATCTGTCCATAATTTTTAAGTAAGTACTAAACTTTGACATACGTATAATATACTATCAAATAACAATTGAAGGAAACAACCAGTTTTATCTTCTAATGTGCGCCGGCGTCCACGATTACGTGACGTTCAGAATTATAAAAGCGCACATTATCAAACACAAATCTTCTAGTAATAAAACAGTTATTTTATAAGTAACAAAACAACGAGAAGTCAAAATTCAGAACCGACGAAACACAGTACACAGTTGCTAAGGTTCCTCTTTGTTTTTACTCCGTGATCGCAACTCCGTCCGTGTCAGTCTCGTCAAGTGCAATCTCGTCAAACTCGCCTTTTTTTCGTCCGAGATCAATCTCGCTAAAAAAAGGCCGAGATCTCGCGAGAACGAGATTGCATTCCCTAGTTGTACCAAAATTTGTTTATCGCGCGTACCATACATTTTTTCCGGGATAAAAAGTATTCTATGTCCTTTCCCGGAAGTCAAAGAATCTCCATAACCAATTTCAGCAAAATCGGTTCAGCGGTTTGGACGTGAAGACGTGGTAACAGACACACAGACAGACACACTTTCGCATTTATAATATTAGTATGAATGAGTTACAAACATAATATTTTTTCGAGACAAAAATCTGCCTATGTGATAATCGGAAGCCTTGGCTATCACCATGATTAATTTAGTCAGAATCTGTTAAGCAGTTTATGCCAGAAGAAGTAACTAACATACACTCACAAAATTTTGCCTTACAACATTAGAATGATGTGATTCTGCCATTTTGTCACATACTGATGCAAAAGAGTTAAAATCTTGTCCCAAATACCTTTTTGATTGTTATGGCTGTAAAAAACTAAAAACAAAAAACAAAGTGTTTAAAATCGGAAAATTGCTTTATCACGGGTAAACTTTAGGACTGTATATTGTATGTAAATAAAACGTCTAGACCTAAACCCGTGCAGGACATTGAGATTTGCCCTTCAGAACACCTACGTACCTACACGTACTACTTACCTACATATTATTTACTACACCTACCTGCGAACGAGTCTACTTTATCGCTCAATACTACAGTTCGAGTCGCTTGCGGATAGTCAGTGTGATTAATATTTTAATGCTCTTGAATTTTTTATGAACGCTAAAACCTTTGTCCTTAAAAAAACTACAGTCTAGCTCACCTTCGGTGGGCGAGGTGCGCTGATTTGGGTCGTATCACCGCGGCGCACGATTCGAATTCGCCCGTACGTAACTCGGCGATCCGAAACTCGTTTTTCTCAAAAACCTGTCTTAAACCAACAGTTTAGAATTGAAACTCATTTGTGTAAGTGTCCAAACTACTTTAACACAATACGGGGAGTGCGAGCCGCCGAAACGTAGCGCCCGCCGCTCGGCCTCGGGCGCTTGCGACGTTTCGAACGTAAGCAGAAACCGCCAAAATGCATCGGAAGGTCGACGAACCTCGCTCGCCAAGGACAGTGCATTCCATTTTTAAATTTCAAGCTAGCGCGCCAATAGAAGGCAGGATCTAAATAGGGCGGCCATCTTGCGTCGTCATTTTTCGCGGGAAGACTTTTTAATTCCGCCATTTGCATTTCTGAATTTCGCCTTTTATCCAAACAATGGTCGTTTCGTGTATTATTTTGCCGTAATTAGGGAGAGGTAACGAGATAGCAATTTTCGAATTGAGTTTCGCTTATAATAATTGCTTACATTTAGACTTTTTACACGAGCGCGCGGTTTGTACAGGGGAGCAATTATTCATATCGCGTATCTCTTGGTAAATACACATTAGCTGCCTTTTTGTGGCTGTTTAATTATTGCATACTTACGTAACATTACACCGAGTTAGTGAAAGACATTCATAAAATACACGTGTCAAGTCAGTAGCATTTTTTTGAGAAAAATCATTTAAAAGCAGTAAATTTACGAAATAGCGTAGAAAACTGTATGTAATACGAGCGAAAAAACATTCTAAAGATAGGAGTTATTTACGAAATTACGATGTAGGAAACGAAAAATTTTATATACTTACCTGCCACGAGTAAGAAACATATTTTTAGTCGAAAGCGTGTAAAGGTTAGCATAGAACACCGCGCCTTCGAAAAACATGTATTTTGAAATTTCTTTTAAATTAAGGTAAATTTTAATCCAAATCCAAATGAAGAAAACAATAGTACTTAATACTAATTTGAATGTCACTATTAATCCACAATGACACATTAAAATGATCGTATTAATCGAGACACAATTGCCTTTCTATTGTTATCGCGATCGCCGGTGACCGCTTGGGGCTTAAGAAAATATATAAAATAAATAAATAAAGCTTTATTGATTTCCATAAAAAATACATTATATAAATTTGCTTTAAAAAACATTTTATTTTTATAGGAATATTTCATTTACAGTTTACAACATATTAATTATATTATTAAAGGACATAATCAGATCATTGTAAATTTAGTACATAATAAATTAATAATTATTACATGCATTTCTTATTCTTAATTCCTAATAATTATATATATTTATATTCTATTTTATTATTATTTATTATTTTTCTATGGACCCCCTAAGGGTAAAAGCCTCCTCCAAGGTAAGGTCTCTTGTTTTAGCGATGCTCAGCCAATCTCTACCCGCTGTTGCTACTATTTCATCCGACCATCTAGCAATCGGGCGGCCTCTGGACCTTTTCGACCTTTAAGAAAATATATAAGTACCTTCATAATATTATGATAAAAAGGATTTGAATATTGAATATACATACATACAATTATCAAACAATGAATCATAGTAATAACAGAAATCCCAATAACAACAAAAAACCTCCATAACATAGACGCCTAAAAATGCAAAGTCTTCGTCACTGGCAAGTTATGTAAAAAAAGAAACATTCAAAACTTGAATTTAGAATCCACGTGACTCATAGAACATGACCTAGCCAACAGAAATAGAGTTATCTAGGCACCCACGCGGACACCGCACGACGCGACGTAGACGTACTACTTACCATAGATATTTCAGTTATTAGAAAAATATAAGTACTTTGTGAAAAAATTAAACATAAATAAAGTTTATTTTTTAAATTTATATCTTTAATAAGAGTTAGAAGTCTAACTTCCTTTCATGTGACTTTGGCTAAGCTTATTATGTTATAATGCTAGAACGTAAGAATATTAAAATTGGAATGTAACACAGTACTGTCTAGTTTTTATTTCTTAATTATGAGCTTTTACTTGATGGTACCCCCAACTCAGAAATTTGTTTATCGCGCGGGAACCGTACATTTTCCGGGAAAGTATCCTATGTCCTTTACCGGGACTCAAAGTATATCCATATTCCATACCAAATTTCATCAAAATCGGTTCAGCGGCTTGGGCGTGTCTTTACGCCTCTGTTACCTCTTGGTAACAGACGCACAGACAAAATATACACTTTTACATATTTTATAATATTAGTATGGATACCTAAAAAATCAATATAAGTACTAAACACGAAAAATACTGAAACGTGTCAATTAAATGCGTAGTGCATAAGTCAGTTTGGATGTCAAAGGGCTAGTAGCAGCGGCGTGCACAAGATTTTGACACTGGTAATGCAGCGATATCGGTTCAGTAGTTTTGGTGTAAAAGCAAAACAGACAGACAAACGGACAAAAAGAGATATTTTCGCATAAATTATAATAATAGTGTGGATATAAATTAAAAACTATGTTTTCTAAACTATTAGTATAATTACGTTCTGTTATGAAGAAATAAAAAAAAACGCCATCTGTTGTCACGCGTTGGAACTACAATGAGAGTTTATTTCATCGAAACCCATGGAAATATATCAATTACCATACAACATAATATTGTGCGCTAAGCTAAAATAAATAAAAACGCCATCTATTGTTACGTATTAGAAATACAATGTGAATTTATTTTCATCGATATTTCCATGGAAATTAGATAATATATTTTTGCCTCATCAAAATGTAGCTTATGGCTCTCTCAGGCTCTAGACTAACTGTGTACAAAATTTTATTACAATCGGTTCATTAGTTTTGGCATGAAATAAAACAAAACAAAAACTTTTCTTTTACAACCTTTTCATTTTTATACTCGTATCTAGTATATTTTAAGTACTCACCTAATCAGCTTAACTTTTGTCTTTTCACATAATCAAGGTTCCGGTTACTTGAGATCCGATCCATAATCCGATGTAAATAAATGCAAAATTTTGGCCACCACAAATTATCTTATCCAAGTGAGTGATAGGTATGAATGTACGCAATTATTAATGTTAAACTGTTAAATATTATACAAACTTTCAAATATTAAAATCTAAAATATTCTTAGAAAACTATAAAACCAAAAATAATAATATAATATAGTACTAACAGTGCTCGATCACATGAAAAAAGCAAATGGCCTCCCAAAACACAAAAAATTTCAGCTATGTAAAATGTAAACAAATATTATAAACCTCACAAAACAAAAATGCATAATGTACATATTATACGTAATTAGTTAGATTTGCGTCTATTCATTTTACTCGGATTATATCCGATTGCTTACGACTATTCACGAGTAGTTCCGATCGCCGTCGGCATGGATGGCGCGGGCGCCCGCGCCGGCCGCGGCGCCAGTGATGCCATTGAATTTCAACCAGAACTTCCCAACTATTATTTAAATATATTATTTATTACTTGGGGTACTTTCCACTGAGAGATCAAAACGCTGAAAATACTACTTCAGCCGACCGCAATTATTGTTTGCGGCAAAAACGTCACTCATGATGTCATTATTTATATAAAAACAGTAATAAAAACCAAATAAATATACATTTTTGCTTAAAAAATTTCACGCCCATGAATATAATACAATATTTTTACTCCCTAAAATACACACTATATATTTAATTTTTCCCTACTAAAAGTGGGATATCCCCATAGTTGGCAACACTGCTGGGGTCTTCCGCAGAGCTTGCAGTACAATAATCGCATTCGATATTCATGGTTGTGTGCGTTTTCGGCTGTGCACGGACACACTCACACATACGCGCAAGGCAGGCACCTCAACACTGAGCCTATCTTGACCTCTCGTGAACCCGTTCCCGCGTGTACCTGATTACATGTTGCTATTTTATAAATTGAGGCGTTTTAAATGTGTATTATTTTTTTTTTCTATGTTTTTTACTATTATTATTAAAAAATTAACGTCATGAGTCATTTAAAAAGTACGAAAGTTAAATTAAAATATCTGTTATCTGTGAATGGCAAGCACTGCCTTTTTGCCTATAAAGACTGCACGCCCTTGAAATTTTTTAAGCAAAAATGTATATTTATTTGGTTTTTATTACTGTTTTTATATAAATAATGACATCATGAGTGACGTTTTTGCCGCAAACAATAATTGCGGTCGGCTGAAGTAGTATTTTCAGCGTTTTGATCTCTCAGTGGAAAGTACCCCAAGTAATAAATAATATATTTAAATAATAGTTGGGGAGTTCTGGTTGAAATTCAATGGCATCACTGGTGCCGCGGCCGGCGCGGGCGCCCGCGCCATCCATGCCGACGGCGATCGGAACTACTCGTGAATAGTCGTGAGCAATCGGATATAATCCGAGTAAAATGAATAGACGCAAATCTAACTAATTACGTATAATATGTACATTATGCATTTTTGTTTTGTGAGGTTTATAATATTTGTTTACATTTTACATAGCTGAAATTTTTTGTGTTTTGGGAGGCCATTTGCTTTTTTCATGTGATCGAGCACTGTTAGTACTATATTATATTATTATTTTTGGTTTTATAGTTTTCTAAGAATATTTTAGATTTTAATATTTGAAAGTTTGTATAATATTTAACAGTTTAACATTAATAATTGCGTACATTCATAACTATCACTCACTTGGATAAGACAATTTGTGATGGCTAAAATTTTGCATTTATTTACATCGGATTATGGATCGGATCTCAAGTAACCGGAGCCTTGATTATGTGAAAAGACAAAAGTTAAGCTGATTAGGTGAGTACTTAAAATATACTAGATATAAAAATGAAAAAGTTGTAAAAGAAAAAGTTTTTGTTTTGTTTTGTTTCATGCCAAAACTAATGAACCGATTGTAATAAAATTTTGTACACAGTTAGTCTAGAGCCTGAGAGAGCCATAGGCTACATTTTGATGAGGCAAAATATATTATCTAATTTCCATGGAAATATCGATGAAAATAAATTCACATTGTATTTCTAATACGTAACAATAGATGGCGTTTTTATTTATTTTAGCTTAGCGCACAATATTATGTTGTATGGTAATTGGTATATTTCCATGGGTTTCGATGAAATAAACTCTCATTGTAGTTCCAACGCGTGACAACAGATGGCGTTTTTTTTATTTCTTCATAAATAAATAAAATAAATAAAATATATTTATTTCAGGCACACGGCCCATAAAAAATATTAGTAAATGTGTTAGTAACAATCAATGACTTAACCTATGTTAGTGTTGTTAGTATTTAATAGAAGATAGGTATATGTTTAAGTTATTTTATGCCCAGTGCTACTTCAACCCAGTGCCTTTGAATAGGGCAATCTGGTCTGCAGGCAATCGCTTTTAGAATGCTGTTCCGAGAACCGCGAACACGGTGCAGCAGTGAGACGGCTTTTTTGCGCATGATAGCGTGAAAGCCATCCGTACGGGCCTCGGCAAACATTCCTGACGCACTACAGCGCCACGTTCATAACAGAACGTAATTATACTAATAGTTTAGAAAACATAGTTTTTAATTTATATCCACACTATTATTATAATTTATGCGAAAATATCTCTTTTTGATATATATGATTCCATGAATATAATATAATATTTTTACTCCCTAAAATACGCACTATATATTTAATTTTTCCCTACTAAAAGTGGGATATCCCCATAGTTGGTAACACTGCTGGGGTCTTCCGCAGAGCTTGCAGTACAATAATCGCATTCGATATTCATGGTTGTGTGCGTTTTCGGCTGTGCACGGACACACTCACACATACGCGCAAGGCAGGCACCTCAACACTGAGCCTATCTTGACCTCTCGTGAACCCGTTCACGCGTGTACCTGATTACATGTTGCTATTTTATAAATTGAGGCGTTTTAAATGTGTATTATTTATTTTTACTATATTTTTTACTATTATTATTAAAAAATTAACGTCATGAGTCATTTAAAAAGTACGAAAGTTAAATTAAAATATCTGTTATCTGTGAATGGCAAGCACTGCCTTTTTGCCTATAAAGACTGCACGCCCATGGCTAGTAGTGCCCTACAATTCTTTGAAAATAAATTTCATTGTGAACTCGATGTTGCCCGCAACCTTGTTGCACCGAAATTGGTTTAGCATGTTTTAAAAACACGGGAACCGTGCATTTTTCGTGAAAATATTATCTAATATTGTCCTTTGTTGAGACTCAAAGTTTCACCATGCTGAATTTCGTCAAAATCGGTTGAGTGGTTTGAGCGTAAAAAGGTAACGGACAAGCATAAGTTTATAATTTTAATACAAATGTGTACTATGTATGAGTATAATATTGAGCCACTGAACAAATTTTGATGGTGGAAATATATTTCTATTTTCGGGAAATGTCAAATGACATAGGAAAATGTTTCAGCCCAGAAAAATTAACTATCAGAGAAGTTGATTCCTAGGCAGATGGGGGACCTACGTAGTTTGGTCGCGTACATCAAACCCGTTTGTTGTATTGACTTGATCCGACCAAATGACGTAGGTCCGTCAACTGCCTAGGAATCGATTTGCTCGATGGTACATTCCCGATTAATTTTGGCGCAACGACGTTGCGTGTAATATCTAGTTTATATTTTAGTTTATGAATAAAATTCACATCGAAAATCAACCTGCACATGTGTGTGTGTGTGTGTGTGTTTGTATGGCGCTAGGTTTACGAAAATAAACGAGCGGCCAGTGAAACTTCGGCATATGGCGGCGCGGCGTCGATAGCCTTGTGTCGATAACTTTCCCTTTTACATAACGCACATGCCACACACTATCGATTATAATCTGTCAAAACTATACACGGCCCCGTAGGCTTGGGGTGTGTTCCGAAATTTAACCAAGTCTAATGGCGTGACTGCCATTAGACTGGGTTAAATTTAATGAATGTTCGCGCGCGGTGACCCGCCATTCCGATCAATTCCGATTTGTTTCGATTCGTTCCAAAAATATTCGTTTACGCTGGAGTCATACATTTTTCTAGAATAAAAAGTATCATATATCCTTTCTTGGGACTCTAAGTATTTCCATATCAAATTTCAGCAAAATCTGTTCGGTGGTTTGGGCGTGAAGACGTAACAGACAGACAGTCACACTTTCGCATTTATAATATTAGTGTGGATATCTGTATATGACTTTATTGAGATGTCATTGTAATACGTCACACTTGTCTCACCAGTGGCACACAAGTACAATATGGCGTCGGGTTCAAGACGTCAAAAGCTCCAATATAAGTAGACTATTGGATCAAATTTCGGAACCTACCCTGGAATCTAGAATTCAAATATGCGCAAATCTGGGTTAAGTTAGCTCTAGATCAAATATCACGTTATCTCTATCTCTAAAACGAAAAATGAAAGAGATAATGAGTGCTATTTTTCAATTGTTTATATTTCTGTGTGTTCTAAACTGTGAATAAGTCGGATTGAGTATCAAGATTGTTGAATTAATATGTAATTTTCCACAGCGGACTCATTATACATTCATTATTTTGTAAGACTAAATTAGTTTTATTTTCAGCCATACTCCGAAATTGCATATTTTATTAATTTGTTGCCGTGTGGTTTATGCTACTAATAAAAAATAGTTTTTATTATTCGTAGGATTTATGTATACAAAAATAACACCTACAGCCTAAATTAGTTTTATTTTCAGCCATTCTCCGAAATTGCATGTTTTATTTATTTGTGGTTTATGTAAAAAAAAACACCTACAGCCTAAACGGCGAATCGAGGCACAAATCTTTACCTTTATATTATAGTGTGTCAAAATTTATAAGACTGTTCCCAGTCTCGTCATTTAGATTAGTCTAAATAACGCGACTGGGAACAGTCTTATAAATTTTGAAAATTATACTTAGGTATAGAATTTATTTGTAATCTAAAAGTTGCGTCGATTTTCCGGGATAGAAGCTATCGTATGAGCTTATCCTGGACCTAAACTCTAAAGTATTTCCAAAGCTGCATCAAAATCGGTTACGCGGTTCTAGCTAGGAAAAGGCCTATAGATTGAAAGACACGTCGCATTCGCGTTAATAACATTACTAAAGTATTCATATTGGACAGGATGATTATCATTTTATATTCAGGCAGATTCATGCAAATTTCCAGGTAGCGAAAGAAAAATTAGCCACACTATTCTACTACGGGTTGTTGAATGCAAATAACCGGGAAGGTAATTAGACGAATGCATGTTGAGTTTCACCTTCGACTGACGAAGCGGTTGGCCTTGCAGGCTGGAGTTATAGCCGAGTTTAGTCCGTAATAAATACAAAAAGTGTGTTTGTATGTTGCACCTTGACTTCAAAACTACCGGGCCGATATTAATGATATTTAGCACACAAATAGATAAAACGTCCAAGATAGTTTTATATAACTTTTTGTTTGGGCAAAATGCGCGGTTTCTGTTATATACTCAATGTGAGCAGCAAAAGGTATAATAAATAATGAAAGGTGATATTACCACCTGCCTAATTGCTGAAACCTGTCTCGTTTGAGATTTGATTTTTTAACAAAACATACGTTGTCTGGACACCTGATGAATTTTTAGTGATACCATTTTAAGTAACCACTTTGCTTATCAATTGTTATGAATGTTCGCGCGCGTTGACCAGGCAATTTATACAAAAAATCAGCTTGCGATTCCGGTCCTTGAATATTTATAAAAGTACTATTATTGTTTATATACAAGTACAATAATAAATATTTATACATTCATTCTAAGGTGTTTGCACTCATTGTAACTGCGCATTAGTTTTGTAATATCTCATTTAATAAAAACAAGGCATATTTAATATACTTCATACTAGAGAGAAGTCGTTTGAAAGAGAAGTAAAGATAGATCATTAATTTTAGTAAAATCAGTTGAGCGGTTTCGGTGCGACGAGATAATGGACATACAGACACACTTTCACATTTTTATAATATTAAGTATGGATACGACATGAAAACCTTTAAGAAGAGAGCGAATTCTCTCTAAAAAGGCTTAAAAAAAACTGTGTTGCAAATTCTTGTAAGTTGTATGCTACATGTATCTAAATGCCGCCAGGAAGCGATCGTCGTTATGACGCTGTTTGGAATAACCAAGATCGAATTAAAATGCAACTAACGTTATACTAACACTTGTAGATGCCACAACAGTTTGAGTTCATCGTTCGGTTAAAATAATTTAAACAATACAATGTTAACGATAAGTATTTACATCAAAAAGTGCATTTTAGATTACACTTTAGTTTTAAATTCTATTTAAATTCACATTCATATTCATGCACCGGATTATCGTTGCAATGAAATGTAATGAATACCTATTTTTGAAAGCATAAAATAAATACATTTTACTATATAAACTGTCTAATTATTTTAACACGGAAATATACTGTCTAATAATTTTGGAAAAGCTTTTTAACATACACGTTGTGCCAGTGCATGACAATTTTAACTTCTGCATGATGTAGATTGTAGAGTACAAACTAATATTATAAATTCAAAAGTGTATCTGTCTGTCTATTACCTCTTCACGCTAAAACCACTGAACCGATTTTGTTAAAAATCTCCATACCGGAGACACTTTGAGTCCCGGGAAAGGGCATAGAATAGTTTTGTCCCGGAGAAATGTACGGTTCCCGCGGGATAAACGAATTTTGGCCGAACAGAGTTGCGGGCGTCATTTAATACTCGATAAATATAAATGAATGTAGTAGTCGATAAAATTTAGTTTTTGTTAGTTGTATAAAGTATCGATAGAGCGCTCACATCACTATAGTTTCTAATTCCGAGATGCATGTGTGTGTGAGTGTGTCTGTGTGCGTGACCTTGCGGCGCGCTGCGTTTCGGCGGTCATTCACCCCACGCTCCCACCCCTTGACTTTGGCAGCACTATGCGCGAATAGTATATCTAATGCGCGCGCGCAGCTCCCAATACCGCCTCTATGCCGACGGCCTAAGGCTCAAATTCGCGCGGACGAGCTCAATCAATTTTAATTTACGTAAATACTTTTAATAGCTCTTAATGAAAATTATATTGTAACTCATGAGGTAGTGTTGTTAACTCCGTCTAGATTTTGATCTGATAATTATTGTCAGCAGTCAGTTTTAAGTCGAAATTTAGTTTTGTTAATAATATTTTGAATTGTTACATACACAATACAAGCTTAGGGCCTGACAAATAGAGTATGGAGAATCTGTCAAATAAGTAGTGGATAGCCTATCCGGCACTTTAGCAGGAAGTGGTGAAACAGGTCCTTAGGCTTTTAACGTTAACCCCATCGATCATAATGAACTTGGAAGAAGGCTTTATTTATTAGGCCTCAGCAGCCCCACTGCGTGAATAAGGACTTCCACGGGAACCACACATTTTCCGCAAATTTGGCTATATGTCCTTTCCCATTGTCTGCTCTACATTTGTGCCAAATCACAATATAAAAATCGGTCCTGTAGTTCGTGAGATTAACGCGTACAAACAAACACTTTGCTTTATAATAGTATAGATTTCTATAGTTATTTACATTTAGCCACGTTGGATGATTGACATGTGAGGCTGACAGAGATAAGTTGGACAAACAGCATCGATTATTGGCCAATTAAAAACGAGTGTATACGACGACCAATCTCTACCAGGATGGAATTATTCTAAAGAACAAACAAACAAACATTATTTTTTCTGAGAAATGATCTATGATACCTACTACTAATCAGGGTCGGTTCATACCGAGCCGATAATTGAACCTGACAAAGCTCTAAATTTTAATTTATTTTTTAAGTTTAACTTTACTTAATATAGAAAATACAGTTTTTATCGTAAGAGTTTGGATTCTGCTCAAAATGCTGCGATCATCGCGTCACGTCTTGGTGTAAGCTGACTCTTAGCTTAACGTAGTAAAAAATGTACGTTTACAGTTACAGCAATACTCTAAAAATAGCTTTTACGATGCTCTTATGAAACTAAATCATACGATACCGTTTTCGAATTAGCACTATATAACATTAAATATTTAAACCAAATCTATGCTCTTTTTAAATTTTAATCGACTTTAAAAAAAGAAGGTTATCAATAATTCGACTCGCATGTATGTAATATTTCTAGAACTGCCAAGTTTTCGTTTATGTTAGTCAATATCAGCGTCTGAACAAAATATGTGCCATATTTGAAAAGTGTACGTAATGTATATTTTTGTTAATATATAATATCATTTTGTGTAAAACCTAACCGCAAAAAGGCAACAAATAATATTATTTTATAGAGCTTATGTCAACATTTTCATTAAATTAAAGTTAGTAATCATTAATTCGCTTGAGTGCGGAGTTAATTACTTACAAAAGTAGTCTTGTCTAAAAGTCCTTAAAAGAGTTTCGATATATTTTGTTAAAAAATCATTTTATTAAGTAGGTTTCTTTCAGGCATTTTCAAGCTTTTAATGCTACTATAATCTTACTAAAAAAATCGGTTGTCTGTAAAGTCGGTTTACTGACGATAGTTGTTAACCCCTTAACCCTCGCTTCCGAATCTCTATAAATAGAAACAAACTTTTTCGACTATAACCTAAAGTTATTTCGATGTATTTCTTTCAAATGATTGTCTAAAAATATTTATAATGAGTAAAATAAACTATTCGCAATACAAAACGCTACATACATTCGTGAAATCCAGTAAAACCTTCGAACAAAGCACAAGTCATACCTTGACACGTAGGAAATAGAGCACAATTTTAAATAGCCGAAATAATACAATAGCTCACAGATTGTTTATTTATTTTTCATTCAGAGTGTGGTCAATGTATCAAAGGTCATAACTAACCAAACTTCTTCATACAAAAGTATTCTCTAAGTCATCGAAATACGTAACATAATCGAAACAAAGAGCGCGGCCCAGGTGGGTTGAGTACGGTTGCTGAGAGGATAAATGGAACGCCTCAGAGCTGTCAGCGAGGCAACGCCGCATGAACTGTCATGTTTTTCGGGCGCGCAGCCCATATCGAATTATAAGACGTTATCACGTCAAAAAGAAGAAAACTATAGTACTTAATTAATATTAAATCACATTAGAGTAAACTTTTTCTACCAGCCTTGTGTGCAATAAAAACACTATGTTACTTCAAATCTTAAGAGAAGAGCCCCTAAAACTATAACAACTCCTAAACCAAATCAGACAAATCTCCAACAAGTTTCACACAAATCCACAATGAAACTTTAAACCCAACCATTTCCCGCCATGTTAATACATTAGCAAGTTAATTGCGGTTTAGAATTAACCCGAACATTCCATATTCAAATCTAAACCAAAACAGAACCGCATGTTATCGCTGTCTACGAGTCGTCTAGTCGACTATCGCGCGTCCAGCGAACGTAGAGCCGCGCTCGCCCCCGCTCCGGTCTCGTCTACGTACGGCGCGGGGGGCGGGAGAGCTCAACATACGCTGGGGAGCTCGTGTAGTGTGTGTAGTGGTCCTGACCTAGAGACGATAGTCGCGGCTCTAGGTCAAGGAAGGATAGACGCACACATGCGCTATAAATGGAATAAAGCCTGCGCACCACTGGGATACGGAATGCACTAGACTTGTATAGTTTGTGTACTTCCTCTTCGTGTGCTTCTATTTTGAATATGTCAAAATCTTAGAAATTAATGCATTTCATGATTTAGGTTACCCTATAACTAAAAATTCCACGAAATGATAGATTACAGAAACTGAAATATACAAAAGTTACAGATAAACATTTAAACTGTCTTTTCAGGTTACGTTATTATTAAGTTTTATGTAAATACTAAAAACATAATGTAAGATCACTTTAACAATTTAGTATTTAACTTACTGCACAATATTCACAACTTCGAGTTTATCACTAAATATGTCACTAAGTTAATAATAGTAAAACTGCGGAAGCCTTCATTTAATAGTAACAATTTAATTTTACATTTCGACAAACATAAAGTCAACGCTAGCTGCAGAAGTAGAGTCTTACAATTTCAATCTTCTCAACTCTACAAAACTCTAAGCCAGTCTCTACACACTCCATAAAAGCTTTAGTGTACACTCAACATACATTTTCAACATTTTTTTCTCGCTTCTATACAAATCTAACGCCTAGCTTCCCCTATCCGCCGTCCTAACGCCGCACTACAAGTGCACACACACGCGCGTGGACGGGGCGCTGGTGAACCGAAACATTTCTGTTCGAAATTCAAATACATTTCCCGCGTATAGATATTTGATTTCGTGGAATCTGGTTAAGGAGCGTTATACACGGTTTATGTTTTGACAGGAGTTTATATTGAATAGCGTCGTTGTTTGTTAATATTGTGAATATACTTCTGCGGGAAAACCTCAGAAAATATGCGTTTTTGTACATCTAACTACGAGTAGCTTTCCAACACTATTTAGGGCCTGTTTCACCACTTGCTGATAAGGCTATACACCACTTAACTTGACAGATAGAGTATGGAGAATCTGTCAAATAAGCCTATCCAGCACTTTATCAGGAAGTGGTGAAACAGGCCCTTAGGGTAGTAAAAGTAACCCATATTAATGTGTTTACTCAGGAGTCAGGGATGAAGAAGAAACATCACTCGTGAGGAACAGACAGGTCGCGAAATATCTTTAATTTAACTCTAAATAATATAGATCGCACTAATAAACTCCTACGTACAGAAAATCTAAAACTTTTTCTAACGACACAAACTGAAACAAAGAATTTCAACATAGTGACAAGACAATACAAGAACTAAATAAAAGTACTAACGAATACCAATCCTCATAAGACTTGTTAGTACTCAGTACTAAATAAGGAGCCGCGCAAAAAGCGAACAAAACTCCTAATGCATCGAGCAGCTAGACGACCGACAAAAACCGGCTTGTCATTAAAAATCTTGCGCCGAAATTTACAATACACCATACACTATAGAGCTAGGGTTGCCTGGAGGCCGGAAAACGCCGGACAGACTTTTAATCCGGCTACGTAGGAAGGGTAATGATTTTGCGACGCGCAGATGCATTTCTAAATTTGTACTGAATTGACAGATTACAATTGCGTGAGACGTCTTGCAAGTCTGTCAAATCTATACTTTAGAAATGCATCTACCCGTCACGTTGTGGTCTGAATTGACTGCGGGGCTAAAATGGTCACATTTAGCAATTCCTCTCAATCAATTCACAAAATGAATTATTGTCAAAACTGTCAAACTCACAAATGTCAAATTAGTACGAATTTAGACATCTGAATTGCAAACAGAGTATCAAGTATGCGATTTTAAAAAATTAATCATATTATGATTCACAATAGCTTTGTCCACATTGTGCCGTTTTCCTTTCATCAAGGGCATGCCTTATAGCGCTGTCAACAGCGAACGTGAGGCATGCCCGTAACGCGCGTTGAAATCGTAGCGCGCGCTATGACATTTTTCTTTTAGCGCGGGTGGATTTTGACGCGCGTCACGGGCATGCCACACTTTCACTGTTGACAGCGCTATAAGGCATGCCCTTGTTGAACAGAAAAAAGGCACAATGTGGACAAAGCTAATATGATTCTCCAAAGCGACCATTTTAGCGCCGCCGGTGTCAATAGATTAGTGACGATGCCGGTGACAATATGTGCTATTTTTTCATAACTAGTAGGGTTGTAGTTAAAAAGCGTGTCCACTGTCCAGCCATAAATCAAAATGTGTCCGGCTTCTGCAGAACTTTGACATACTCTGATATGAAGATGCTACTTACGCACGTCAAACCTATTGATATACCAAAAGTTTAGAATTTAGATAAGCCTCGATAGCAGTCCGGCTTTTTCAAAGGACCGGATAATCCAGCCGGTTCGTCCGGCTACTAGGTTTAACCTGGCAACCCTATTTAGGGATCCTGTTCTCTCGACCCTACGTCCTTGCGTCTAGAACCCTCGAGAGACCAGCCGGCGAGATCCCTCCGCGTCTTTTTATCTGTTGTGATTTGAAAAAGCGGCTCTCCAGCCACGGGTCAACTTACGCTGGCAACTTGATTTCGCCGCTGCGCCTCAGGAATCCGTCTATTTAAGGTGATAGACAATTTCTTGTTGTCACAGACGATAAATGTAAATTTTTTTGTGGATACTGAAGAGAGATCAATACGTACAAATAATGAGACAAAGACAATGTAATGTTAAAATCTCTCATAAAACGAACGCCGGTCCTCGCAGACAACAATTGTAGGTCTTATCGAGTGGCTGCATACAATATCTTAATTTCGACTACCCCCAGGAACAAAGGTTAATTATTTCTACAGAAACATTTTTTGTACATCAAAAATGCAGCATTATTGAAAACAAAAGCAATGATCCATTTTTAATTGCAAATGTCGGGGCCGACGCAAATTGAAAAAAAAAAACCCTCCGAATTACGAATTGAAAAATCGCAATCAGCCCGAATAAAACTTCATTTCAAATTTGGAATTCTGTTTAAAAAACAATCGCTAATTATCGAGCGCTATGTGTCCGAGCGGCGGCAGGCGGTTCTGGCGTCTACCTCGATGCACAAAAGGCCGATAATGGCGTGCGCGATTTGCGCCGATCGGTACATTACCGGTACATACTTTGGGCTGGTGATTTTGTGTGTGTTTATATAACACATGTGGAGAAAAAAGGGTGTTTTTGTCTATGTGCCAAATAAAAATGAGGGCGTAATGTCCGCCGGCATGGGCCGTTTATCGTGCGCGGCCGACAGCCACAGTGATGCAACTCACAGATTTCAATTTTACTACTTTTATCTGACATTCAAAATTATTGATGAGTACAAAGTAATATAGATTATAGACTTGTATTATGCAACAGTATTTTATTCTGTATCCTGGTATTTGGTGTACAACAACAGCAGAAATGTTAAGTTGCAATTAACAGCAGGCTAGACAGGTTTTTGTAAATTACACTAACACATGGAATTAAAACATTAAACATTTATCGCATTATAGAAGCATCGTAAACAAAGGTAAAAGACAATTTTAATTCTTTTGTCAACGATTAAAAATAAAAGTGTACGGCCATCTTACGTCCGGCATCGAGATCGCTATCTGGAGGTTTCGTAATTACATTCATGTTTAGTGTTTACGTTTGCAATAAATTTCAATACGTTCTAAAGGTTGCAATTTTCGGAATAATTTTAATCATTAAACGTACGTAATTATAATAATTTGTTTGCTAAATAATGCACCATATTTTTAGAATGTTACTCAACTTTATAAAATTTAATTCAAAAAGCGAAATCAGAATCTGCATGCAGTTACTTTCTTTTTCATGTTTAGTTTTAGAAGCGGACTTTCGCGATCGTATCTATTTATTCCGATCATGTAATATGTTAAGTCGAACTTTGAGAACAATCAGCGACTTTCTTGTTCCACTTTCGGCCCAGGAACCTGTCCGAGAAGCCGGACGACCGATTGGTCGTTATCGTACCTCACTAAAAACACAGCAACATTTAAAAGTCAATAAAGTCAGTTAGTCACTTATTGTTCGTGAGGGAATTGGAAGCTAACACTTATCATACTTTTATGTAATGAGGTTAACACACTATGCGCCCGCGCACTTTAAATATAAATTCATGATAATTTTATTTACGTTTTAAATTGTAAACGATCTGCCCTACAACCTACATTTCAAAATTGTCTTTTATAATGCCTAAGGGTCAGTTCATGTCGCATCGATGCAATGCGATGCATTTTTAAATTTTAATGGTCTATTCGAAAATAAACTTTAGTTTTTTTTTTAAAGTTAAAAAGTTTTTTCTCGTGTAGTAAACACGACAAAAAACTCATTGAATTAACAAACGCCAACGATGTCGGGCTGCCTGTCCTAATTTTGAATGGCTCATTTAAAAATGCATAGCTTCGTCACGTTTCAATGTGGACTGACCCCAAGACGAGAAATGAGACGAGTCAAAATGGTGTTAATATTGTAACTGTCATAAATGTTTTTAAACCTAAAATATTATGATGAGCCTGTGAGACGGGTACACGCGCGGACTCGAGTAAAGACAATTATGCTGTCAATATTCAACCTTTCCTTATTTAGCGTACCTTTTTCAATCATAAGGCTACGGCCTCCGTCCTAACAGGTCGGAGTTATTCTTCCTCCAAACAACAATAAACTAACCTTGACGAGAGGCCGCCATGTTTCGTGTAAATTACATTCTTAACCGATAGCTTACGGATTAAATTTAAACTTGTTTGTTTGAGGTAAGTTAAAAATAAATTGGGGTTTTTATGTTAAAATTAATCTATAGGTATACAATATAATCTAAGCTACCTATTATAGCTCAACATGTAAGCATTTCAATTAAAATCACCCGAAAGTGTCAAAAAACTGAATAACAAAAACACAAATTGTAAGTTACTACATTTCGGTGGAACGGCGGGCATTCGAAATTTAAATGAAGTAGCTATCGCAATTAGTGCACACAGCGCACTACACACACACACGGCATAAAAATGTAGCGCTCAAAAATGTGTGAAGACAGCACGCACACATGCGCGCGGAATTCGATACCGCCTGTCATTGGTCGAGCGCACTATATTATAATTACATATGCCAGTATGTAATGTATGCAATTTTATATTTTTAATGAAAAACATATGTACCGAGCGATGGCCGAACATTTTTATTATGTACTCGTATATATTAGGCGGTCGTTTTTTGTCCGAGCACGATTTTTAATTAAAGCATATATTTTCAGTAAGTTATGCATAAAGGGTATTTATTTTTATTCAGCAACTCTTTAATGATTGATCGATGGTTTTCACTAACGAGAGCTTTTCTGATACATCTTTTATAAATGGAGGCTTAAGTTAGCTTGGCTGGTTTTCGTGACTTTTTTATGCAATACAAACATTACATAGCCCAATTCCGATTTAAAGCTATAGGCTGTACTGCCACAATATACATAATATAAATGACAACATAATATATTCTGTCAAACTCTAGCAAGTACTGTCGCTAGGGGTCCAAAGTAGTACGCTGAGTTTGTCTCTACATTGTACAATATCAATGTCTTTAATACTCTAAAACATTTAAACAACTTTATTTTGGAAGTTAAAAGTCTGCTTCAAGTAACAAAGTAAAAAAACATAATGTTTTTAAAACATATTTTATCACAATATACCTGAACCATTATGAAAAAACCATAATGATTTCAAAACATATTTTATCATAATATACCAAGGTCTTGGACCATTATAATTATGAATCAGATCCGTAGTTTAGGCCCTAGGACCGAACATCTATGTATCTAATAGACTATATTAGAAATAATCTTTTTCTTCGGTGTAATAAAAATTTCACAAAAAGTGCTACTACAAGTGATCGTGCAGCATGTGCCGTGCGTTAGTGCGGCGGGTCCGCCGGCGAATTCAGGTCAATTGCAAAAATAAACACGCACCGCCGACTTGTCGCTTACTTTTACATCTAAAATGCACATTGATTTAAAAATAACGGTCCCATGTTTGCGATATTTCTCGTTAATTATGAGCAGTTTTTCGATTGGAACAAAAATAATATTGCAATCATTATTTTTTCTCGTCTGATGCAATTATTACAATAATATTATGTATGTAGTGGAAATATTTTTCATATTTATTTTGAATGTTCAGTAAAATTACATACTTCTACAATAGTAAAATATCAATTTCATTTTGTAATCATTTTGTTTTTGTATGTAATTACTAATTAGTCATGTAGTTGAAACATTCAATCCAACAATTATTCATTTAAACATTCATTATTTAATTATTAATTGGAAAAGTTCAGAAAAATTACAAATTTTTCTTAAAACATATCGGTCAAAGTTCACACTGCATTTCTGATTCACCCTACAAATGTTTGAGGTCGTGTATAATGAATTACCTTTTATAACTTGTCTTACACGAAAGGTGGAGGCCGAATAGAGGCTGGTACTTGCAATCAATTTTATGCAATGATAAACACATTATTTATGGTCGTCGAATATTACCGTACATTCGCCCTTATTATTCGGTAATAAGGCTCAAGTGTGCTAAACGAGATCACGGCTGCACACTATCATTAATTTCGCCGTGTTTTTATGCAAAGTACACTTTAATTCTTAAAATTATTGAAAGCGTCGATTCACAGTTCATTATTTTCGAAAGTGTGTCAGCATCGTTTACAAGTTAGATTTCTTTAAATAAACGTGTTTACAGGAAATTGCATGCTATAAAATTACAAAAACATAAATTCAGTTTTAAAGAAAATAAGTGGTCTCGCCATTGTGCATTGTAATAATTTACTCAATTAATAGATTTCTGCGATTTTCTTCAGATTAAGGATTTTTTTTGGTTGACCGTCGGGCATCGAAATTCACGTGTGATACGACAAATTTCATAAAAAGTTTATTAATTTTTATAATAAGGTATAATATATTATTATTTATAGTCTTATGTATTAACATAAAACTATAAAATATATTCCTTAAATAAAAGCCTACAAGGTGTAAAGCCACAATCCAGGTAATAATATGCATTGCTATTTTAAAAAATGAATTTCAAAATATACGAGTCAAAAGAATCTTAAAAATAAACTTTTAAATCTAGACAATATTAGTCATGATCTGTCGACTAGACTTGGTATAACCCGACCAAATAATATAGGTCTTTAACTGCCTATAAAACAATTTTTTCATATACATTGTTATATTACAAAATCATAAGATGTCTTTTTCTAAAAACCGCCGGGCAAACTCTATAAACCTGCATAACGACATTCGATTTCTGAGAATCACTCATACATACATACAGACATACATGTACTGACCCGAATTTCCCCAGCGAGTTAAACAAGACGAATTGAGATGATGTCATGTCGACTTTAACGCCTTTGTAATGTTGGTACTTTTGTATTTTTCGCGCCGAAAGCCATTTTCTTTTTTTTTCATTGTTTTTTATGTGGCACACGTTTTACAGTGTATCAGGATGAGTTGCAATACAAATGTAGGCAAAAGTAAATAGAACTTTTTATTTTTTGGAAATATTTATTTAAATATTTATTATACAAAGTAGTAAATACTTGGTTGGTTGGTTTTCCATAAGTTACAATGTATTTATTAATATCCTGTAATATTTTTTGCAAAAAATACAATTTTAAACCTCTCTTTAATTCAAATGAGAATACATAGACTTGGTATTGTTTGGTATTTTTTAAAAACCTGTAAAAGTATTTTTAACATCTCTCGCATTATATTTATATGAATCAATTCTTTCTTTACTTTAAATTAACTTAATAATCCTTATTAAACAATATTTATTTATGTTTAATATTTAATCACCCCGTATAACAAAACGCCATAAACCAACTTGTCAAAGTCATCTGACCCCGGCGTGGTATTAAGATGTGTTCCCAAAGCTGCACTTTGTTGCATCACCGAACTGCGACCTCGCGCGCATGTGTGCGTGGACACCGCGCCGCGCGTGTGTGCGTTGTCGATACACGCCCGGATACAGTATGCTCCTGTTTCGAGTTTTAATTAATAATTTATGATAAAGATGAAAAAATATGCAAGTGATATTTAATTAAGCTATGAATGATTCTGGTTTTAACCTATCAAGCCCCGTACGAGCACCGGCGATCACGACAACAATAGAATACAGGACAGGATTAAAATAAGAGTATCATAATAAGCGCATTATTTCATAAAATAGTTGTAATACGATTTTTTTGGATGTAATAATATAGAAAGTTAATTCTAAGATATCGGATAAAATATATTATTTAACTTGTAATATTCTATCCTGTTAGATATTATTATTACCTCTCGTTGTCGTCATCAGTGATTTGGTTAATATAAATAAAGAAAAGTTCATCTAAGGCTCAAACAAATATTGAGAATAAAATCAAATGTTGAAAATAGCACCGGTCTTTGCTTGTAATTCACAACGTTACATAATTATTATATAATTGCACGCGCATATCATTACTTCATAACTATTTAATGAAAAAAGTAGATTAAAAATTTTGAATAACAGCCTGTATTCGCGACGACACCAATACAAACAAACAAATTCCCTCTCTCATCCGATCGGCTCATAACAAAATGCGGCTTTTTTATCACTATATACTTTTTTCTATGTACCACGCTTTAATCTGTACATAGTACATACACACGCGCGCCAGAGTCATCCTTTCAGTTTGTGCGTTCAAAATGAGGCATAATGACAAAAATGTATTTCATCATCGCTTTTCATTCGAAAATAATCAGTGGGCGAGATTAGTTTTGTATGCTTTTGCAGGCTTTCAATATATCCATACTAATATTATAAATGGGAAAGTGTGTCTGCCTGTCCGTCAATTTGTTACTTTTTTACGCCCAAACCGCTGAACCAATTTTGCTGAAATTTGGTATGGAGGTACTTTGAATCCCGAGAAAGGACATAATGCAAGTTTTTATCCCGGAAAAAAGTACGCTTCCCGCGCCTAAAGTCTAATGATAAAGTTTTTGCCTGTTTTTCCAAGGAATTTCCGCCTTAACCGTACAATTTTCCGCTGTTAAAAATAGTCTAAGTCCTTTGTTATAGTCTTTTTTCTATCTGTGCCAATTTTTATTACTAAAACTCTAAACGAAGCTCGGTATTCTAAGGGCCTGTTTCACCACTTCCTGATAAGTGTCGGATAGGCTATCTACCACTTTACTTGACATATTATAGAGTATGGAGAATCTGTCAAATAAGTTGTGGATAGCCTATCCGGCACCTTATCAGCAAGTGGTGAAACAGGCCCTAAAGCTAATAGAATATTAGATCATAGAAGAATCGTAGCACTTTCGTAGCATCTCGTAGCACGTCGTAGCGCCGCTACGAAATCTTAGATAAACGATCTACGATTATTGTGATATTCATACTTCCATATCCATATTAATATTAAACGTGTGAAAGTGTGTCTGTCTGTTACCTCCTTGGCATGGAGATAATTTAGGGGGGGGGGGGGGGGGTCAGAAAGGATATAGGATACTTTTTGTTTCCCAAAAATATGCGGTTCCCGCGCGATAAACGAATTTTGGCGCAACCGAGTCGCGGGCTTTATCTAGTTGAATATAATGTAATATTGAATATTGTAATATCGAACATTCTGTATTTTTAAATAATCGTTTGATCGTTGTCTTCTAAAATGCCGACACAATATTATTATGTTATTTGACGACCTCTGTGGCTCAGTGGGTGAGCTGTCGGTAGATCAAGCCGGGGGTCGCAGGTTCGAATCCCGTCGACGGAACAAAAAAGTTTTCAAAGTTCCTGGGTCATGGATGTGTATTAAATATGTGTATCATATAATAAAAATCTTAAATATATGTATAGTATAAAAGTATTAAATATATTTCCGTTGTCTGGTACCCGTAACACAAGTCCTTCAGGTACTTACCACGGGGCCAGACTGACGTGGTGTGAAGCGTCCATAGATATTATTATTATTATTATTATTTACGAAACATAAAACTGTTTATATTATGTGATAGTTTTTTTCTTATTGAAGTAATTTTGTCTAAATGGACTTTACTTAATTCATGAAGCCCCAAGCGGCCACATCCGGCCGCGATAACAATGAAAAAGCTATTGTGTCTCGTTTTGCCACGACTGATGGGTTAAATAAGCGAAAAGTTAGATTGTTTTTTTGTTTGTGAATTTTTTACATGAATATTATATTAAAACTTTAGTCGATGCCCGCAACGCCGTTGCGCCAAATTTCATTTATCACGCGGGAACCGTACATTTTTCTGGGATAAAAAGTATTCTCATACCAAATTCCAGCAAAATCGGTTCAGCGGTTTGGGCGTGAAGAGGTAACAGACAGACCGACTGACACACTTTTGCATTTATAATATTAGTATGAATAAAATAATTTTTAGAAGCTAAGACTGGAATTCAGTTTGGAAAAAATAATAAAATATGGAAAATATTTACCGTAGCATAGGTAAAGTAAAACACTGTTTAAGTTTATTCTAGGCTTGAATGTGAAGCAAAAATTATACAAAAAATTAAATGATCGGCCAAGTGCGAGTCGGACTCGCACATGAAGGGTTCCGTACCGTTATAGAGCAAAAATAGGCCAAAAATTGTGTTTTTTGTGTGGGAGCACCCCTTAAATTTTTATTTTATTTAAATATTATTATTAATTATTAAAGTACATATATAATTAAGGCTTTTGTGAAAATTTCAAGTGCCTACCTGTTTTCATCATTGATACCGAGCAAAAAATGTTCGAAAAATCACGTTTATTGTATGGGAGCCCCCCTTAAATATCTAATTTATTTTGTTTTTAGCATTTGTTGTTATAGCGGCAATACATAACCTGTAAAAATTTCAACTCTCTAGCTATTATCGTTCTTGAGTTACAGCCTGGAGACAGACGGATAGACGGACAGACGGACAGACGGACAGACGGACAGACATCGAAGTCTCAGTAATAGGGTCCCGTTTTTACCCTATGGGTACGGAACCCTAAAAATGACAAAAACTTATAGAAATGTAGGTGCCAGGTGTGTTGTGCGCCCATCAAGAAGTTTGCAACCTCTAAAAAACATTTCACAGGGTAAATTATACATTAGAATTTTTTCTTTGAAAGGAGCAGCATTTTTATTTTTCTGTATGATTAAACTATCTAGCTATCTTTGCTATAATTACAAGCTCTAAAATCTATAATATGTTGTGATATAGAATAAAGGCAAAACTTTTGAGTGTTAGGGTAATATAATATTTGTTTTTATTCTACAACGACTGAACAAGAGTTCTACCAACTCTAGATTAATACATAGGCTACTTTTTTCGAATAACTACAGTATTCTTATAAGATACTGTGACAAGACAAAATGCGAGTCGTTTAATTAAATAGCTTCCTAAAACAGAAAATCTTGGTAAGAAAATGAAATATACATTTTTTTCGTTTAATAGTATACCCAACTAACAAAAATTGATCTTGTAGTGGTTTATATAGCCAAAAATAATATTCTTATAGAAGTCGTATTATCGCTAATAAGGGTGCATTTGGGCACAATTTATAAGGATAATAACCTTATACCCTCCTTATAGTTGCTTTATTGTCCGCTTTTTTCCTTATACGTGTTATATAATGACCAAGAACAAGGTACTTCAACTTATAAGAAACATATAGAAAGCGTTAATACGGGCGATCACCCTTATACGTGTTATATTATTGTCCGATACAAGGGAGTTAAACTCCATTTGCCCTTTTTGCCGTCATAAGTGATTAACATTTTCGCAACAGCTTGGAGAAGAAATAGTAACGTCAGCTATTTTTACTGTCAAGTAAACCATAAGTCATTATTTTATGTATAGTTTATTTACCTGATTTAGTGCTCGTTTATAGTGAAAAGTGTGTGGGAATTCAAATGCCCTTGAATTTAAGCTGTTTTTGTGCTAAAAACGTCATTAATTATTTAGTCAAGTTATATACAGTGCTTTTAAAAGAACAACAGGATTCACACATCGTCTATAAGGAGTCTATGAGAGTAAAAACTTTATAACGGCATCAATTGTTTCTTATGATATCGCCATTTTACATATCGTAAGGGTTCCTTTCACACTAACAAAATCGCACCTAGCTAGTGTTATTCCCGTTTATTATATATAAAAAATATTTTTTTTCCACTGTAGTTGGGTTGGCCGAAAGAGACCTCTTCATAAGGATACTTTAGCTCACTTTTGCGCACTAATTTTAAGTTTGAAATATTATTACAAATACGTGATTATCAAATTAATTGTTTTATTTTTTACTTTTCTTCTGTAACCATCGCTCCTTTTCAACTTCTTCCACAGTTTTGAATCCCTTTTTAGGGTTTCGTACCCAAAGGGTAAAACGGGACCCTATTACTAAGACTTAGTTATCTGTCCGCCTGTCTGTCTATCTGTCTGTCTCCAGGCTAAATTTCAAGAACCGCAATAGCTAGAATTTTAAAATTTGTCGGGATTGTATGTATTTATTGCCACTATAACAACAAATACATAAAACAAAATAAAATTAAACCATATGATATCTAAGGGGGCTCCTATACAGCAAACATGTTTTTTTCGCTTTTATTGCTTGTCAATAATGGTAACAGGTAGGCACCTGAAATTTACACAAAGACCTAAAAACTTTTAAAAAATTTTGGCCTTTTTTTGTTCTATGAAAGTACGGAACCCTTGGAATTCACACAATCTGTTGTACGTTTAAAATGGCGAATTTAGTTATGTAAAGCATTTTAATGTAACCTTAAAGAGAATAATATCTTTATAATCACTGTTTAAGGGAATGTGGATTGCTTTCATCCTTGTTAAGGTCATTTATAATGTTAGCATTCGTTTGTTGGATAGATGTCTTATTAAATGCCCCTATAAGTTAAAAGCATTATTAGTTACCTTGTGCATTATTTTTATAAGAATAATTGACCATTTTAAAAGCTTTTATATGTCTTTGAATATTATAAGGCTAAAAAGCAATGTAAATAGCCACTATAAGATGAACATATTTCGAAGCCTTATAGTTGCCGTATAAATTAGAGTTATTAACGTTTACCCAACCAAATTATAAGAATAAAGGTAATATTAGCCAAATCTCCTAATAGTGTGCCATTATAAGTAACATTGGCATAATGAATGCTCTTTTATAACAAGTATAAGAGTTTAGACCTTATCGAGTGAATTTTATAAGGTTAGTTTGTTTGTTGGGTATAGCGGTTTTGCTGTAAAAATGACAATTTTATTAGTTTAATAGGAAACTAGATTTTTCAGGGAACGAAGCTGCATTAATATTGCATAAAGTAGAATGGTGGCATAATAGTCAGCCCTAGAACAATTTCTTTAATACTAAAGCTAGTTTTTTTGTGAGTAGTTTCATTCTGTAATCAACAAAACTTGGTTGACTACGGTAACCTAAAACGGAACCCTAACAAGCTTATTTTTTGTATATTGGTAGGTTAATAGTTATATAATTCAAGAATACTCGTAACATTCTAAAACGGAACCCTAACCAGCTTATTTTTTGTATATTGGTAGGTTAATAGTTATATAATTCAAAAGTAACATTGTCCTACAAATAGAACAATTCATATTTTAGGACCATCAAATCAAAGTATGAAATCCTTTCTATCTCTGTTAGCTACGACTTTCAAGATTTTTCGCAGCTAAAAAAGTTGTTTGTCTTATCAAAATGAAGCTACTCACAAAAAATTAGCTTGTAAGTAATAAAAAAATTGTTCTAGGGCTCCCGTACTATAAGTATAATAAACGATGATTAAAAAACGAGTGATACGGAACCCTGCCGTTTGCGGTGCGACCTGCTCATGACAGGCTAATTACAAGTCGCCAGCTTACCCCTAATACACACATAGATAATATACTAACAATGTACTAGCAGAGAAATTCATACATATGCAATATGCATATAGCAGACCTACGTAATTTCGTCGGGTTACGTCAAACGCAGCCGTCAGGTAACGATTAACAATGAATGACAGACAGGCTAATCACAAGTCGCCAGTTTACCCCTAATACACACATACATAATATACTAACACTGTCTATCAGAGAAATTGATACATAGGGATATAGCAGACCTGCCTTTGGTCCGGTTACGTCAAGTGCAGCTGTCAGATTAGGGACAAGCCTATAGAATTAACAATGATTTGACAGAACACGACAAAATAATGTGGGTCTGTCATCTGCCTATTAATCAATTGCTCTGGTGGTACATTTAAGGAGTAAGTAATTGAGTATACTGTTGGTTCTTGGTGTATGGTCGTATTTGTGTTAATAACACATCACAATAAATATTAATTATATATAATATATTATACGGAATAGTTTATAAATTTATTTTACCATACATTTCTCAGGAATAAAAAGTATCATGAGTCCCTTCCCAGGACTCAAAGTACGAGTATGTCCTTACCAAAATTCAGCAAAAATGATTCAATAGTTTGGCGTGAAGAAGAAACAGATAGACAGACACACTTTCACATTTATAATATTACTATGAATTGTTATAACCGGTTTCGAATAACTCATGCATGTCATGAGTTGACACTTGATTATGAGTTTAATTTGAAACTAATTGTAATTGAATATTACTATTACTATTATTATCTATTGTAAAAATGTAATCCATACTTCCATATCCAATATCCATACTAATATTATAAATGCGAAAGTGTGTCTGTCTGTCTGTTACCTCTTCACGCCCAAACTTGCTGAAATTTGGCATGGAGATACTTTGAGTCTCGGAAAAGGATATAGGATACTTTTCACCCCGGAAAAATGTACGGTTCCCGTGCGAGAAACGAATTTTTGGCATCAAATTCAGACAAGTTAAAATATAAAAGTGTAAAAAAGTTGTTTGTCATTTGAGGAGGCCATAAGGTATTGTGCATTCAGATTTCAGGAGCCCATTCCCTTAAAATATTCTCGGGAATATTATTAGTTTCACAAGAAAATCAAGTCTGATTTCCAAAATTTTTACTAAGTGGTTCTGTGCTTTTACACAAAAAATACATAATATTCATAATAAATCCTAACTTAAGTATTAGCTGTAATATTAAGGGAATTGAATTATAAAAGAATTTGTGGAAAATTACTCCTATTTTCACTTTAGTTGATGTAACCAAATTATTTATGCATTTTGCAACATCTTCTCAGAAAATGTCTAAAAGAGGTTTACAACATTTTTAATAGCGCGAGATTCACAACTAAATAACGGTTTTTGAACGTGAAAACACACCGATTCCCTTTTGACACAGATTTCCTTTTCAAAACAGTTTTGTACCGGGTGCTTTTTTGCTCCGAGCACATGTTCGGAAAATCGTTTTAAAAATAAAACACGGCGCGCGGGCAATTTGAAAATAGAACTCTCGCTCTCGTTGGTCATTCGCCTTTTTTTCTTTTTTATCCGCGGCTCGTACGCGGTACGATAGAAATAGTGACGTATTTTTTTCAGCCTTTCGCTTTCAGTAGTTCTCGTAAAAGCAAATAAAGATCACAAAAAATTCAACGGGGTTTTTCCACCCGATGTTTTCATGGCTATTGGTTTTTTTTTAATTTCATACGCGCTAAGCGCCGGCATTCATTCGGCCCACTTTTCGATCCCCGAATATCGCGGTGCATTTTCGAGTGGTTTTTTTTTCTAAATAGCGAAAGTCTATCGGCGGACTGACAAATCCGGCTCTACATATTTTTGTTATCAAATTTAATATTTGAATAGCGATCGTTTTTATATTTTCGAAAGCGTTTCTAGTAAGTGCACTCGTTTTGAAGCTTTTTTACAAAGCGGTAATATTTTAAATTTATTGAAACGATGGGCTGTTGAATGTTTATTATATTGACGGAATTATTTTGTGATTTTGAGCTTTTTCGTGAACGCTTTTTTTTGAAAAGATACTTGATGAATTCCTATTAATGTTACATTTAAAGTTCACACTACACAAATTTTTCATTAAATTAAACTAAAAGGTAATTGTAGTTTTTGCTTGCTGCTAAATATTATCTCAACGCAACTACAAAACCACAGCAACTAAACATCAAAACCATCCGCCGCCCGTCAAGGAAACATCAAAAAACAATCCCCTCCCGACAAAGTTGGTTAAAAGGAAAATATAATAACTCAAACCTCTCCGAATCCAAACATTTAGGTTAAAACATAAGCATCTTGCATAAGAAGCGGGGTGGCGGCCCCGCTATCTCCGTTTTTAGTATTTTAGTAAGTTCAGGGGGGGAACCCCCGGGGTGGTAGGGGGAAGATGTTGATGTTTCTTAGTTTTATATTACCCGGTTACTTTATTGCTTATTTCGTCTGTTTGTGTGTTTATGTAGATGTGGTTCGCGTTTGTTTTAGATCTATAGCTATTCCGCTTTATGTACGTACTGTTTATGGTACTATGAAATTGCGTTTTTCACGTAATATAATGTTAATTAATTTATGAGATTCTGATGAAATTTTTTAGCAATATTAAGTATTTACTGTCAGATTATAAATAAATAAGTTTTAAGAAGTATTTAAATGAATTATTCGTGTAAAATCTTGTATTTCCAGTATTCTGATCATAGTATAGCTTAAATATTGTTGTATTTTATCTCTCCCTTTGGTTTTGGACTAAAATTTGTTTTTTTTTTATATTAGTTGCGAACATTACTCATTTGATGATAGGAGTTCCACAAATCCGCGTGCTAAAGCTAGTGAGTTCACGAATCGTTTGGTGTAGATGTTTTATGGAAGTAATAAGTTTACCTTTTTTATGGGGGCCAGTAAAAAGCTGCGGCCCTCCTGCTTGTAAGTGGCCAGTGTTGGATTACCCAAGTTTTAGTGGCCATACGCTCACATGTGCGCTGCTACGACTAACATTATAAACTCGAGATTTTTAATCATATCTAAATGATTTGTTTGGTAGTGTTAAAAATTGATGGATTTGATTAGAAATAATCTAAACTGATATCAGATAGCTATAAATATATCCTATAATAGCTCTCTAAACCAAACCAAACAACTACTACAGTTAATCCATAGTAATATTATAAATATGTGAAAGTGTGTCTGTCTGTCAGTCTGCCTGTCTGTTACCTCTTCACGCCTAAACCGCTGAACCGATTTTATTCAACTTTGATATGGATATACTTGGAGTCCCGGAAAAGGACATAGGTTACTTTTTATCCCGGAAAATGTACGGTTCCCACGCGATAAACTAATTTTGGCGCGACGGAGTTGCTGGCGTCATCTAGTAATAAAATTATTATGATATTATTTGCATTTACGAGTAGGCCTATATTTTTAACCTGTCACCGTTAAAACTCCGTATGCGCTAGAATCTAGATTAATAAAAGCAGACCTTGCATGGTTATTCGTTGCTTAAACCTCCATACGAAGGTATTTTACATATTATTCTTATATTACTTTTAACATTCTAATCCACGAAGCCGCCGAAAGTTCCTCAATACTCGACGTAATCAATTCCAAGAAAGAAACAGTCTTCATATATTGATAAATGAGTGCTCCCTTCATATTTCCGCGTCCCCACCCGGGGGGTGGGCGGTGGGGGCTCCCCCCTGTCCCCCTCCGTCTTAGAACGTGCGAGATAGTAAGGGCTGGGTCTAATGAACTTAGAGGGGTAAGTCAAGATGCGTGATCGTAAAAACTGTTAGATTAAAATGGAGAACGCTTCGGGGGTCGTGGGTGTTACGAAAGTACTGTAGTTTAATTAAAATTAAAGTTATACAACTACTTAATTTAGTCAATCAAAACAAGAGACGAATGAAATCAAACTCATTTTTTTCTAATTTTCATTTCAAATTCAAAATTAAAGATTTTTCGTTTGTTTAAGTATAGTTTTTGTTGTAAAAGAATCAGAGTATCGTTTAAGGTTTTCGACCAATTTGCATTAGATTTTAACATAATAAATGTATTTTGCGTCAATAAGCATGTTTTTGTTATCTAATTTACACTATTTTGTAAAATAAAATTAAACATTTATTGCAAATAATTTAAATTCTAAAGTAAATTATTATTTAAAATGTTATTATTATTATCCTTGTGGCCTTGTGCGTCATTTTTCCCACATAAGTAATTATCTACAGCGAAGGTCACCTGCATCCTTTTGTTCGTCTGTGCCGCTGACCTCCTAAACTTCCTATCCTGTATAGCTTCCCTTTTATTATTTCATGCTTATCAAAATGAATATTGCAGCTCATAAATCATTAGTTTACATTTAACACAAGATATCAGATAAACATGTTTTTATGTGAGATTTTTTTCCTTTTGTAATAATAATAATAATATACTTTATTGCATTCCACAAAATACATAAGAAAATAGTAAAAGCGGAGAAAGACAATACAATTCTGGCGGCCTTATCGCTAAATAGCGATATCTTCCAGGCAACCATCTTAAGACTACTACATTGATATTATGATAAATTAAAACGAGTGGATGCATAATGTGCATAACAAACTAAAGCTAATAAACATTAAACACATACACAAAACAATTAAAAAGCAAAAGTACATGAAGAAATTTATAAATCGAAGTTCACGTTCCTCCAGGAGCTCCTTAAAATATTTACTTAAATATATAATTAAATACTTATTACAACATGTTTAAAATCAGATATATTTATAGTTTCTGTTATTGTATTTAGTTCTTGTACATATAGTTTTCAATGTTTTACTGTTTGCTTGTATACATTAAATCTTTATATTTACAGAGACTCAAAATTGTTTATGTTTTCCTCCTATATGTCGTAATTATCTTATACAACTTAAAAAAATATTTTCTAATTTCTAATTTAAAGTTGTTGGCAGCCCTGCTACGGCGTAGCGGCTACGGGCGCTACGGCGTAGGCGCTAGTGCAGCCCGCTACAAGTTTTAGTGAGCGCGCGAAATGAGCGGATAAAATAAATGTAGCTTCACTCTCATTATATTTACACTGTCATCATCATCAGACCACGGTCCTTCCACGGGGAGAGCGGGAGAATCCTCAAGGATTCCTTATGAGCCGGCCCATAAGGATATGTCCGACTTTTATGTGGTGTTACCTTAAACCTAAACCACTACGGTCAGCATCATCATAATTTGTTTGTATGACTAAAGTAACAGGTTGGCAAAGCAAATTTGTCTTTTATCCTAAAAGTCAGTACTTTATGGTTATTATCGTAAGGCACCAACCAGCACAGCTAACATGGCCACTATAGAAGTTTCTACGGAAGAATAGACGAACCTTATGAATTGGAAAAGGAAATCTGTTTTTGTCTCTGATCAGTGTTTCTATTCTTTCATATTCCTGCTGGGCTTCTGCCACAGCCGAAAAATCTATGATAATAAAATACAACCTAAATAAAAAAGCTGCAAATAACACAGATTTTTTTTAAATGTTTGGCTAATTAATACGATTACAATACATGGAAATCCGGGAAACGGAAATAACAAACACTCGATGTGAGCACCTGTACTTGTGTCGACCTATTTTTCACGTATGGCTTTTCTAAAAACATTCTACATGTAAAGTATGTATCCCGAATTATACATTCAAGTATACACGTCATAATACAAATGTAGAACATGAAACGTTGGCGCAAACGATCGAAAAGTAATATTTTATGAAAAAATATTCCATACGGCGAACTAATCATAAACAAAATGTTTCCAATAAAGTGCGCTATTACGCGAACTATTACGAGTCGCGCTTGAGCCGGAATCGAACCGGCACCCGCCGCCTCCTCCCCCCCTCCCCCCCACGGTCACCCTCTTATTTTAAACAACTACCGCCTCATAATACATCCCGCTTTGCGACTAAATATCAGCGAATGTAGCGGTGTGACGCGACTGCCTAGTCTTGATACTTGGAAGTTAAAATCACCCAGTTTTGGTCCGAAATACGGAATTTACGGGAAAACTAATATTTACGGATAACATTACAACAAAAAGACGGTTTGTGGACTAAATTGTGTTAGAAAAAAAAAAGGATAATAGTGGACTGTGGATAAACAAATTTTTATACTATTCACTATTACATCAATATGATTTCTTGCAGAGCATTTTATTTTACATACTAGACGTTCCGAGCGGCTTCACCCGCATAAATTAGATATTTCAGAGATAAATTAGTCGACGAAAAATAGCCTTTGATCTTTCACATGGTTTACTTCTTATCTGTGCCAAATAACATAAAAATTGCACCAGTAGTTCGTGAGATAAGCCTTTTCAAATAATTTCCCCGGTTTTTTACACATTTTCCTCTACTTTTTCGCTCTTATTGGTCTAAGCATAATAAAATATAGCCTATAGCCTTCCTCGATAAATGGATTGGATGATGATGGATTGGTCAGACTTGAAAAATTCTTTTAGTGTAAGATAGAGATCTTACACTGAAAGAATTTTTCAAATCTGGCCAATAGTTCCTAAGATTAGCGCGTTCAATTAAACAAAAAAAATCTTCCGATTTATAATATTATTACTAGTATAGATTATGCTATATATTCCAACGTAGTTTAAAAATATTATGTTTAAAATAATTAAAGTATTTATAAACAAGTTTTTGGTACATGATATAAATTATATTTATAATTATTATCTCCTACATTAGAATCTGATTGTTTGTAATTTTGGTCGTTATTTTTATTCTGCCCTATGGACCTTTGTAATTTCATGGATCATAATTTAAATTAATTATTAAAATCTAAACAAAGTATTATGCTCAAAACATTTTTCCAAATTAAACCTCAGAAGGCGTGCCTATACAAAGATGTTTCATATCAAAGCAAAACAAATCATTGGAACTCGTATTTTTTCTACTTAAAAAAAAATATACTGCTATAGGCTTAACTCTTTACATTTTGTAACTTTCTACACCTATTACATCTTAGGAAATCTGCCTATGCAGAAGTAGCTATCTTAAATACATAAATCTAGTAGTACGTGTTAATGAAGCAAAGTAATTACAAAACTAATTTACAGCAAGTATCAAGCCGAGCTGGCGCAATCTCTTCCGCGTGCCGTATTTACAAGTATTGTAAGTATAGAATTATATATTTTATAACGCCCCCCGCGCGAACTAAGTCTTTGCGCATCTTTCTATCCCCACCTTTTTGCCTTCTTCTTTTAAAACCACCCGTCGTATGAACCCCTTTCCCCTTATTCGACTAATTTCGGGGTACGACTGGAGAATTATTTCTTGGGAGCGCGGCGCGGGCGAAATTAAACTCTAAAATCTGGCAATTAACGTTCAAATCGCGGCCCGCCGCGCCCGCAGTCTTGGGACTGTATCTTTTCACTTCGAAAACTAATTCGGAATTAGAAAATGGAAGCAAGTGCTTGGGGCCGGCGTCGGAAAATGAGCCGTAAGCCGGGTGGAGAAGGGTGATTTTTTATATCGACGCTATTAAAATTAGAGCCGTTTTGTCAAAAATATGAAATTAAAATCTTCATGCTAGCGAAAGAAGTTTTAGCATCTTTGTTTTAGAGAGAGACGGGGGATGCTGCATTAGTCTCTCTCTGTCCGGGGGAGGGGGGAGTGGGTAGTTTGGAGCTGGCGTGATCAATGCGCCGCGCATTCGGAATTAATCATAACCGGGTATTTTCGGTCTATTCCGGGGGGGCGAGGGGGTTGGGGGGGCTGCCGGGGGGCGGAGGGGTATTGGAATCGTATTCTTAATGAATATACGGCTTTTCCTGTTTACATTTTGTAATAAATTGTTTTATTTAGATGTTTGCGAGTTAGGAAATCTCGCCATTTGTTACGATCGCAACGCAGCTGAATCTAGCTCGTAACGGGGCCAAGAAAATATGATCCAAAGTGCTGACGCAGCTCCATGCAGGAACAGCTATATTCTTATAGCTCTCTGTACAGATCATATTATTATAGTTTATGTGCAGACAGATGATATACTTCTTATGACCTAGCCTGTGTTATGAACAATTTATAACCCAAATACCGTAAAAGAATATTTCACAGAATCATGAAAATATCTACAGAGGATATCTGATGAAAAAAAATCGGTTGTCTGTAAAGTCGGTTTACTGACGATAGTTGAACGTGACAACGTCATAGCCTTAACCCTTCAGTTCCGGAAAAACCTATGCAAAAAAGTTGGCAGGTCAATATGCAAAAAAAATGGCGCCCGGCCTACCCTCTTTGTAAAATTAATGTAATATGAAATATCCTTACATATAATCCATATTTTATGTTTGTGTGAACTACATTATAATATATGTTAAATTTTCTATCTATCAAGCCATCATAATATAGTATTTAGTCCGATGTGATATTAGTTTCTCAATTATAAACTTTCGAAACTATAATTAGTGACTTGTTCAGAAGAAATAAAAGAATACTTTATTCTTCATATATTAAGTCATACCTTGACACGTAGGAAATAGAGCACAATTTTGAATAGCCGAAATAATACTAATAGCTCACAGATTGTTTATTTATTTTTCATTCAGAGTGTGGTCAATGTATCAAAGGTCATAACTAACCAAACTTCTTCATACAAAAGTATTCTCTAAGTCATCGAAATACGTAATATAATCGAAACAAAGAGCGCGGCCCAGGTGGGCCTTACGGTTGTTGAGAGACTTGAGAGTGTAAATGGAACGCCTCAGAGCTGTCAGCGAGGTAACGCCGCATGAACTGTCATGTTTTTTTGGCGCGCAGCCCATATCGAATTATAAGACGTTATCACGTCAAAATCGTTTCAAAATAATTGTGTGAAATAGTAGAATTTTATGCCGTAAGAAAACGATATTTCAGAATTTAAAAGGAACATGGCCAAAAACAAAAGAATCAGAGTGTCACATTTATTCCAGCAGATTTAGACAAGTAGATTGGAGGGCTTGAGAGGCCAAGAAACGTATAGATTTTTAGAAGTAAAACCACTACGAAAGAATATCGATAATTACATTACACAGCTTTCTTACAAAATATTAAAAGTGTATTTTTATATTAAGGTTTATTTCTACAACTAGACATTTCAACCGGCTCCGTCCTCTTAAACCAAGAATTCTGCGGAAATCCTTTATTTCCCTCAAAAAAATAGCCTCCTTTTTTGTGGTCAACTTTTGGGCTGTATAATTTTATTTTGATTTATAATATACGTTCGATATTATAAATCAAAATAATCAAAAAACTATAAGTACTTCCACTGACGTGGAGCGGAGCGGAGCGGAGCTTAGCGGTGCCGAATTGACCAATCACCATGCTCAAAATCTTCGCTCCGCTTCGCTGTTATTCCGCTGGAATAGCACGATTGGTCAATTCGGGCACCGCTAAGCTCCGCTCCGCTCCGCTTCAGTGGAAACACACCCTAAATGTAATTAAATCAAGTAAAGATGTAAATCTTAATCCATAAAGAAAAAATAAGCTAGTGGCGCGCTAAAAAGTCATTCACATAAAATAAACGAAAACATGTGTATGTTTGCTTTAAATGTACAGGATGGAATAATACACAAACAAAGTAACAGTCAGTTTACAATACGCTTATCGGAAAAATCTAAGTGCTCAGAGCGTTCTAGAATAAATGGAGGAAATATTAAAGCGACTTTTATTCCGAGTCAACGGCAAGTCATGGTTAAGTGCGCGGTAGTAGTGGTTAGTGAGCGCCTGATACAAAACATGTAGCAACACCACACGCTTGTTGCTATGTCATATTAGCAGGCGCTTATTATATAGCAACACCACACCCGTGTTGCTATTTTAGATTAACAGGCGCTTATAATTTGCGTAACTCGTATTTGCGTTTGATGTGTGCTTGTATTAAATAATATATTATGTATCATTACTTGAATTATCAGATGTGAATGCGCCAATTAGATAATAATAGTTAGAAGGGTAGATAAATATAATAGATAAAGAAACGTAGAAATAACATTTTGAATTCAAGTTTTTAAAATAAAATCAATGTTTTCTTTTTTAATAATACATTTAATACAATTTCAAAAAATTATTCTAAACGAATGACAAAATACTTGATTTTATGAGTAACTAGAAAACAATAAATAAGTAAATAAAATAAATAATATCAGTGTATTTTTGTTTGTTTAGCCGAATTTTGAATTGCGTTTATTTATGTATACATTAGAATCAAACAGCTATTATTATTAATTGATTGAAACTAAATCAATCAATTTAAGTTTAATAATACTATGCTTAGTAATTAAATAACATATATAATAATCTCAAATACATTTTCTATTAATTACTTATTATTATCTACTAGAATCTAGATAAAGCCCGCAACTACGTTGCGCCGAAATTTTTTGCCATTTTTCCGTGATAAAAACTATCTAATGTCCTATTCTGGGACTTACAATATCTCAACACCACAGAAAATCGGTCAACTTTTTGTGCGTGAGAATGCAACAGACAGACATCTCATCGCATTTATAATATTAGTATGGAATAATAACTAACTACCGTAAACTCGTTTATCGGACTAAAACGTCGCTGTCACTAATCTCCTGTATCCCTACGGCTTATAGGCTTACTAACGTTAACTATTATATTAGTTAACTTTTGATTTAAGCCAACCAAAAACAATACGAAAAAACTACGTTTTATATTCTTATAACATCCATCTAATCCATAGAGCGGATCCATTCATATTATTTTATTATTAACGATTAGTTAACTGTAAATTTAATCGTTATTCCGACAAAACGACAAAACTACATCAGCATCCCCAATTTCCATCAAATATCGTTAATATGGACGTAGAATGCAATTATTGATGTTATTGTTTTATAATCATTAACGATTAATTAAAGCATTAAGTATTTCAATCAACACAACAAAACATCCATCTTATATCGTAATGTAAACGTAATGTAATCGGCATTATTATTTCATAATTAACAATTTTTAGCCAAAGTCCAATAAAAAAACGAAAAAAAAAAACTACGCTAACATCCCCATTTTCCGTCTAATATCGTTATGTAAACTTATAAAAGGCGGATGCAATCGTTTTTACAATAAAAGAAATTAAAAAATACTTCTTGGGTGAATTATTATTACTTAAATTTTTAAATTCAAACGTTATCTCGACCAAAATACAAAACGAATAAAACCAAGCTATCATCCCCAACTTCCATCTAATATCGTAATGTAAACGTAGAATGCAATCGACATTATTATTCTATAATTAATCCCGTACATTACGCCGTGTCTAAACAAGTCGAGCGCCAACAAAAAAGCCGAAACGGCGGCGTTCCCGCGACCTAACCCCGCGGCGACGCAGCCTCCCAAAAACTCCTATCTACCTACTCGTATATTCATTTCCGTTCTGTTAATACCGCATACTTTTAACTGTCTAACTAGGTGGGTGGGGGCCGCCCCCCTCCCCGCTCCACTACTTACACGCGGTAGGCGCAACTTTTATAATACTACGTACTCGGGCGCTTTTTAACGAACCCCCCGGGGGGCGCCACCTGCCACGCATACCGAAAAATACGCAAAACGGGTGGGGTGGGGCCACCCCGGTTAGAAGTGGCCGTATTTTGCGTATTTTTAAATTATACCCCACATGCGGGAGGCTGTTTAGTTCGCTGGGGCGCTGTTTCTAATTCTATATCTATTTGCATGTGCCGCTCGGGCTCAAATTAAAAATTTCCCTCGTCCTCTGTCGGTGACTTGTGTGTGTCTAAACTGCGTCACTACACACGTACTGCGACAGGCAACATTTCCATTTGAATATTCGAGTTTTATTTCACTTGCGATAAAATATCGTAGCAGATATAGAAATTGTGATAATATAATATTGTGTATAAAATTATTGGGGTTCACATTAAAATTATATTCATTATGATGTGATAATATTATGACTTTAAAGATTCTAATATTATTTCTATAAAATTAATGAGTTAGAAATTAAAAATACACTTACGTACTAATGCTACGTTAAAAGGCTAACTATTAACTAAACTAACTTTGTTCTATATCCTGCAGGCTGTAGTTATTAAAAAAGCTTTTAAAAAGCTTTTAAAAGCGTAAATTATAATTTAACTACCAAATAAATTTATTATAATTATATAAATTGTGAAGTTTAAAGTCAATTTTAGCAATACTTTATTATTTTTTATTAATAATTAATTAATATGAAATATTGCTCAGTATACATATAATTGCTTAACCCATTTACCGCCGCTGTACCCAATAGGCTTGATGACTAAATTTTTTTCTTATTGCTAATTGAAAGACCCTTAAAAAATAGAAACATCGCTGCAAGAATGATTCTGATAGCTCAAAAATTCACCAAGATATGACAATTCAAACATCTCATAAAATATACCTGTCCGAAACGCTCCATACAAAGTGCTACGAAAGACTGACGTCACTCTTTCGTAGTTTGTACGGATCGGGAGAGAACTTTGTTCGATAGGTATATTAAATATTGCGTTTATGACAGTGGTTTAATAACAAAAGTTGCTTTTAATTGCATAAGTTATCGAATGGTATACAAATATTAAGAAATTTGATTGAAAAAAAATTCGACTTGATTATCCAACTTTGAAGGCGCATAGCAAAAAAAAAATACAAATTCTATCGAGCTGAAATTTTAGGAACACTTATTTTTTACCGTGATTTCTTTATTTTATTAACAAAATTCGCTAATCTTTGACCTTGTCATCATCCCTATTGGGTACACATACAATATTAAGGATAGTTCAAAATTTTGTGGTATCACATCTCAGTTTTCTATTTTATATATTTGATTAAAGATAAAGCTTCAACATTTTTATCAAATTTATACTGGCAACTAATATTTTTAGTCATAAGGTAGGTTTGAAACTTACAGTTTTGCGACCTGCGGGAGTAAGCTCATTAATTCTCTCTTTATTTTAATCGTATAATATTCAGCCACTTTATGTGTTTGTTTTTTTATTCAATACATTGTTATCTATATAATAAATAACAAGTTAGTGGTAGATTATTGAAATAGACGGAAAAATTGTGATTCAAACACTACTGTACCTAGTTGGCTACAACGGCCGAATCCACTTGCAAAATTTTCCTTTTTTTCAGAATTTTTTAATATTGAGTTTGATTAATTTTAACATCTTATATCGTCATGAATTCTAAGGGAAAGCTATTTTGTGCTCCTTTTATAAATAAAAATTATCATATACATCCAGAAAACTCATATCATAGCGTAAATGTCCGCTTTCTTACACATTTCTTTGTCCTGAAATTACCGACGTTGTAGACAGAAAAACGCAGGTAAAATAGCAGCTAAAAGATTTGACAGTAGCTAAACCTTGTAAGAGGAATCTATCTTGTCAGTAACAATGAAGCAAGTATCAACTAGAATAGATATTATAATACTACAAAATTTGTCACTTGCAAAGTGTTATGGTAACATAAGCTAATGTACACACTCCTTCGTAAGTAAGAAATATGACTCCAGAAATCATCCTGTATACTTTTTACTTCTTATACCTAATAGTGGATATCAAGGACAAAAGTTTACTAGCTTCAGCTACATATACTACTACTAATTATGAGAAAAGACGGAACGCAAATCACCTCTTTGGGTAAAGATGATGATAGATTTTGTTAACTTATTTGAATTATGTTTTTTCTTTTGTTATTGTCAATGATTAGCGTTTGCATTTACCACTTACAACTCTTGATGATAGCATGGCTTATATTCTGTTTCGACGAAACATCGTAACATTTTAATTATGTCAGAAAATATCATGAAAAACGAAGTTATCCTCCTCGTAAGTCTCCAGTTTACCTGAAGGTTGTATCGATTACTACCCCAAAAATGTTTGTAAATAGTTTCAAAATGTAAAACATCATACAGTAGTTCGTTGTCAGTGCAAAAAATGTAATAAAAAAGTATTTATCAAAAAAGTTAGTTCTAAACCTTATCACACCTAAGTACCCCATGACACGCCGTTGTACCTAACTGAGTACACCCCCCTAAAGGGGAGGATTTCAATTTTTTTTAATTTTTCTTTTATTTTTCATTTATTTAACATATAAACCGCAGATAAATGCAATTTTTGTTAAAAAATTACTATTGGTTTCATTTTGGCGGTTAATGGGTTGATAAAGTTTTTTTGAAATTGTGTATTTTTAAGAAGACACATAAATTATCAAAAAAATTACACACAGAAAACGTGTTTTAATTTAATGTACTTAAATAATACATTTTCTCTACCTAGGAAAAACTTTTGATTTCCTTCTTAAAGTAACATAATATTTATGAGGAAGCTACTGCAAGGCTACTTAATTATCTCAGTTTTTTAACTGACAAGTTAAAATATTTATGTTTGAGGATATTTATTTATTATATAATTGTACTAGATGACGCCCGCAACTCCATTGCGCCAAAACTCGTTTATCGCTCGGGAACCGTACATTTTCCGAGATAAAAAGTAGCCTATGTCCTGTCCCGGGACTCAAAGTATCTCCATACTAATTTTCAGCAAAAACTGTTCAGCGGTTTGGACGTGAAGAGGACAGACAGACAGACAGACAGACAGACACACTTTCGCATTTATAATATTAAGTATGGATTTGAATTCCATTTTTAACAAATGTCTTTTCCGCAATACTAAATCGCAAAAGTACCTTCAAGATTAACCTTAACTAAACTAATAAATGTGAACAGGCCGTTCGGCTAAAAATTTTTCTTAAAATCCATATCCATACTAATATTATAAATGCGAAAGTGCGTCTGTCTGTCTGTGACCTCTTCACACCCAAACCGCTGAATCGATTTTGCTGACATTAGGTATGGATATACTTTGAGTCCCGGGAAAGGACATAGGATACTTTTTATCCCGGAAAAATGTACGGTTCCCGCGCGATAAACGAATTTTGGTGCAACGGAATTGCGGACGTCATCTAGTATTATTATATAATAAATAAATATCCTCAAACATAAATATTTCTTCAAAATTCATCTCAACTTCCTCGAAGCGATAACTGTCAATGTCAATAACTGTTATCAACTGTCAACTATGAATGTATAGTATGTGAAGAGATAGTACGAGCCTGTATACACCCACCGAGTGAAGAGACAATGTCCTCGGCCGAGCACTCAGTATGTATCCAATACTAATATTATAAATGCGAAAGTGCGTCTGACGTTACCTCTTCACGCCCAAACCGTAGAACTGATTTTGCTGAAATTTTGTATGGAAGTACTTTAAGTCCCGGGAAAAGACTTAGGATACTTTTTATCCTGGATAATGTATGGTTCCCGGGCGATAAACAATTGACATAAATTATTTTATGATAGTAGTTTTAAAACTATTGTCATTTTCTACTTTATCTAATTTCTTGACACATATATATATATAATAATATCTATGGACGCTTCACACCACGTCAGTCTGGCCCCGTGCTAAGTACCTGAAGGACTTGTGTTACAGGTACCAGACAACAGAAATATATTTAATGCTTTTTTTTATACTATACATATATTTAAGATTTTTATTATATCATACACATATTTAATATACATCCATGACCTAGGAACATTGAAAAACTTTTTGTTCCGTCGGCGGGATTCGAACCCGCGACCCCCGGCTTGAGCTGCCACACACTCTTAACCATTGAGCCACAGAGGTCGTCAATATATATATATATATATATATATATATATATATATATATATATATATATATATATTTCTCATTATCTTTATGACCTGTTTAATTATTATTATTGTGAATGACCTATGTATTAGATTGATTTGAATATTGTTAGCGTAAAATATATTTTGTATGATTATAATTATTATATTCAAATTCTTTATTAAGCATACAATAATATACAATAGTATAAAAGCTAAGTAGCGTACATCACGTCGTCTAATCCCATGCTAAGTAAAAACTTGTGTTATGGCAATCAGACAACGGATGCACGCCCAACAATTTTATCCTAATATATATTCTTATGACATGTTTAATTAATACTATTATTAATGACTTATACTGTATAAAATAGATTTGAATTTGTTAGCGTAAAATATGTTTTGTATGATTATAATCTAAATCTATATTTGCATGCTATTTTTTACATAGCTAAAAGCGTTAGTTCTTAAGAAAATAATCATTACCACCTACTGTATTCACCACTTTTATAGCAAATAAACGAATTGAATTGATAAACGAGTTTATTATGAAGTTGCGGGCATCATTTTATGTGCTCGGCCGAGGTACTGTCTTACTACTCCACTCGGTTGGTGTATTCAGCCCTTAAGTTTGCGAGTTCTTGCGGGTAGATAGATAAATAGAGACGGCGGAAGTCGCCCCGTACCGGAAGTCCGGCGCGACACGCTGTTTTTACTATCGTAATCGGCACATTTCCCAAAAGGTAACATCAACAACTTATATTATCGTAACATAGCAATTAATTGTTAACTTAGACTGAAATAGTTTTTGGTGAATATTTTTTATTTAGATATAGTGACAATTATATTATGTGATAAATATTTTCATTACACTTATCACATATTATCATCAAAATGTTATGTATATGAAAATGTTCAGTTTAATGTTTTGTCAAATACCTTGACGTAAATGATTAAATAGTCCTAGTTTTTAATATTGTCGATTAAATTAAAAAGGATGTGAGTTAACTTATTTAAATCGTTTCAAGGGTTTGAGCGTGAGTACTGAGTAGGTTAGTTAGTTATTAAGGCGAAAGTTTGAATGTTTGTTACTTCTTCACGTCAAAACGGCTACAGCGATTTTAATAAAATTTGGTATGGAGTTAGCTGATACAATAAAATATAAATTAACACATAGGCTACTTCTTAGTGTGGGAAAATATCACAATTTATTTAACCTAATAAACTAGTAATAAATATTAGTATGAATTACCGTAGCAAGCTCGTAGCTAACTCGTAGCACACTCGTAGCCTGGACAAAGCGCGCTCGTAGCACACTCGTAGCATAGACAAAGCGCGCTCGTAGCACACTCGTAGCATAGACAAAGCGCGCTCGTAGCACACTCGTAGCATAGACAAAGCGCGCTCGTAGCACACTCGTAGCATAGACAAAGCGCGCTCGTAGCACACTCGTAGCATAGACAAAGCGCGCTCGTAGCACGCTAGAGTCATGCGCCAACGAGAAAATTTTGTCTACATGTTTTCTCGATGTTTAATGTTTTGTCTCTTCATCTCTATTGACCCTAACATGACATACATTTTTTCTCGTGTAGATCTGTCGTCAAAATAACACATTTTAATAGAGTTTTGTCGAGATTTTGACATTATGAGAAGAGTAGTTATTAACTACACTCGAGAGTGAGATATCTCGTCGTACGCATGCTAGACGCATGGTCTCGCAGCGAGTCCAAACGCACAATTTGGGGTTTTCAAGATAAAGCTAGCCAAAATATTACTCTAGTTGCAAGAACTTATTACATATTTTGATTCCATGAATTTGTTGGAAACATCTAAGATTAGAAATACTTATTATATGTACCCACATAAAATAAGTATTTCTAATCTTAGATGTTTCCAACAAATTTCAATAATTTAACTTCAAAAGAAAACGTGCCATTCTATTATTATTTGTCGCAAAAGTTACGCAAGAATATAAAAAAAATAAAACACAGGAACCGTAAAAGTATTTCATCTAAGAGTTGTGAAATTACAATCTAAATTGCGACTATGTAACACACAGTTTTTAAATATTTTGTACTTTGTTAACAATTCACTCGGCTTTTTCTATAGAAAAATATCCCGCGGAAAACGCGTGGCAAATGCATAGAAAATTCAGATGGTGCAACGCGAGTTTAGATGTTATATCTGGTACATAAAGTTCAAATTGGAAATATCAGTCATAGTGACGATCAAATACTGAACTATTTTTGTGTAGTGCAAACTTTAAAAAAAAGCTCGTATCATTCATTATATTAAGTATTTCAATTTTATTAATAAAATAAAAAATTACATTATGGCGGTACCCACAATTCGCCTAACAATCCTACATCGCGCTATCGAAGTTTCGGACCTTAACCTTAATACAACCACCGTTTTCAAATGAATCTAATTTAACCTTCGTATTATGCAATACACGGTATAACTCCCTATTTGGGACATTAAAATACTTTCAAATTATGTAATAATTATAAAGGTTAAATCTAAAAGAATGTAATAACCTGAGCATCAAAATAAAACATGTTTATTTTAAGTTACACCTACGAATCGTATTTTCAACCACTCATAAAATATTATGATTGATCCATAATTAATCGTTCGATTATATGATCAAGTCGCCTACGCGTCAAATATAGATCAGAATTCCTTTTCAACTTACATCACATAAGTTAATGGAATGTGTCCGATACGCCACTGAAAAAAATATACTTGTATCAAAATTTGGCTTGAATTTACAAGATATGGGTGGCCAAAATCACTTGTTGCAAGTATGTTATTCACATTGTATAGCCTGCAAATAGTATTTAATGAAAGGTTACGATGGGACTGACATAATATTCACTCTGTGAAAAAAGTCCCTCAAATAAAATAGAAAAAATATCCTTTTCACTCATTATTATTGATCCATAGTCAGGATTCTAAGTATTTACGGCAAATCCGAGGCGCAGCGCTCATTTGTAGCCATCTGTTGCCAACAGCTCGAGAGCTGGACCTGGCCGCTTGCCAGCAGCTTGACTCCTCAGCCTCAACTTCTTGATTAACTCGTTTTTTCCTAATTTAATCATTACTGTCCTGCCGGCCTAAGATGCGCAAACGAGAAAATCTCGAGATATCTCACTCTCGTGTGTAGTTATATTGTCGAGAAGGACATAATGTCAAAATCATTTTTTGACGTTATGTCGATAGCTTTTGACGACAGATTTACACGAGAAAAATTGTATGTCATGTTAGGGTCAATAGAGACGAAGAGAAAAGCCATCAAACATCGAGAAAACGTGTAGACAAAATTTTCACGTATGCTAGAGGGGCTGGAACACGGTCCAGGTGAGACGAGGCAAAAAATGCAATGCCATGTCTTTAATTTACATGTTGCTGTAAGATAAGGAACAAAATTTCAAGTTCCATGCCTAATAAATTTCGAAGGTTTTGACCTTAGGTAAACTTAAATAAATGCCAGATGTAAAGTATAAAATACTCGTACAGTCAAGTTGGACAAATAGTAACAAAAGCTATATTGTATTTTTATTACAACATTTTCATGACATACCTAATCAGTATCTAAACAAAATAAAAACTTTAAATTATTATAAGTACAAAATATATTATGAACATGCGTTAACCTAAATATTCTATTTAATATTCATGAAAATAAAGTTATTTTTGTTTAGTATTTATCGATACGTAGCATAATAATTATCCGCCTTCGAATAAAAACGTTTCATCTTAGAGAAGTATGTAAAACACGACATGATATTTACCCGTACATAATACGCACAATCTCAAAGACGGCATTAATCGGAATGAAAGCGAGGCTCGCCGCAAAACGAGCGGGTTGTAATACCGAACACGACCCGACATCAAACGGTATCTCATTATTCGACAAAAAAATACATCGCACAAAAGAACTTTTCTAATGACAAATTTTCGACGAAAAATCTCCTAATTCACGCACGAGATTCCCCCTCCCCCCTCCGGGGTGGCGCGGGGGGCGAGGCCGGGTGGGTAGCGAGGCGAGGGGGTGGTGGGGGGGGAGGCTACATACGCAATTTTTGATCAATACTTAAAAATTAACACAGCCTCCGCTAGTTTTTAAATTACTCTGCGCATGTCATGATTTTTAATCAGCCAACCCCATGCGACGCCCACCGTGGCTTATATGTTTTAATGTATATGTTATAATTTGGTTTTTTGTATTTTACCGCCATCGCCTTTTATATGTTAATAATATGTTGTGTGATTGTGTGAGCCTCCTCGTATGAAGGCTGTAAGAATTCCCCTCTACGCGTAATTGGTTTCGAGTCAAAGTACTTTCCTATCAGGAAAAGTATGAAATTAAAGTCAAATCAAAATTACTTATTAATTTATATTATAAAAAAAATATATGTTTGTATATACCTACTTGTGAAAATAAAAGTAACGTGACACCCAAGTGTAAACAGTAAATTATTTAAAAAACAAATATTTGTTGTTGTTTACTTCAATAATAATAAGCATCGAGGAAAAGTCAAACCTTGTACTTTAGTTCCTTGAGAAGCTTTTGTAGGAGTTCATTAAAAAAACAAATAAAGTTTATTTTATTACAAATGGCAACTCCCACAGCTGCCATAGAAACAAGCTTTTGTACACACTTTTGTACGAAGAAAAATAAAAAATAAGGTTTTTAAAATAACAGGATATGGCTACTACTTATATAAAGAAAAACCTATAATATAAGGTACAAAAAATAATAATAATATTACTTATGTATTAAATCATGGCCCCAAACGACACCGAAGGGGCCCCTTTTAAGCCATGCTTTTACCTCGATATCAGTTAAATACACTTATGCAAAAATAGTTTAACCGTTTTTGGCAAAAAGTACGATTTTTATTCTAATTGTATAACTTGACTCCTTATTAAAACTTGAAATTATAAATTAAATAAAAAAAATCCTTCTTACATAATATTATTATCATTAACTACACGCATTAATTAAACAGTAAATTTAGGTTTTATCCCATGCTCATAGAAACATAACAAAGTATGCTATCAGACCCATGTCAGCTAATTTACAATCCTGCAGGAAGGAAATAGTATATAGAGGAATAATATTTATACTTAAAGTATTTAAATTTAAAATATCTTAATAATAATAATAATAAAACAATAATAATTTGATAAATAAATGCGAAAGTATGTCTGTCTGTCTGTAACCTCTTCACGCCCAAACCACTGAGACAATTTATCTGAAATCTGCTATGGAGATGCTTTGAGTCCCGGGAAAGGACAAAGGATACTTTTCATCCCGGAAAAATGAACGGCTCCCGCGAGATGAACGTATTTTGGCGCAACGGAGTTGCGGGTGTCATCTAGTTTAATAATAAATATTTATGAATAAAACAGAAAACGCCCAAAATACTTGACCTATTTTCTACTTCCTTGTAACCTTTTGTATAGCAGCGCTTACAATAACACAAATTATAACACAAGCCGATACTTTGAAGCTGATAATGATTTTAAAATTTTGTATAATATATTATTATTTTAGCAATGTTCCGCGAAATATTGCTGAGAATAGTAATAATATAATAATTTTAAGCTATAGATTTCCGCAAAGTCTGTAACTATTGATACTGTTGCTACTTGTGACTATTGATATGATTCGTGTTTTATATTTAAGGAAAATAGATATACAGCTGCACTCATAGACATTTTATTATTTACTAGATGACCCGGTAAACTTTGTATCACTGCCCTTCTAATATAAACCTACCCTGGACTTCCACGAATATTTTAAGACTAAAATTAGCCAAATCGGTCCAGCCGTTCTCCAGTTAGCAAGACTAACAAAATTTAAAATTAATTATATTTATTTAGATTATAATTATAAACTGAAAATTTTGACTTCAAATTCATAATAGAAAATTATGTCAAACTCTTCATTAAATTTTCGTGAATTAATTATTAAAATCTCTGAATGTGGCCAAAAGATAGTTGTTTTCCTTCAAATCGAAAATATGCAAAAGGAACAAATTTAATACTGCTAAAGTATAAATATGCAGGAAAAATATAAATGCTAATATAAATAATTAGTTTTGATACTCAAAATATATGATTCGTATTAAAATTCTTATACATTACATGGACGAGGTTTCTAAGCTATAAATATTACTATTAGATTATCATTTATCTAAATAATTATAATAAAGTTGAAACTTACGAATAAAAAAATGTTACAATTTTGACCATAGATAGAAATAACGACAAAGAATAATGATAGAATAGAAAGTAACAAAAAATAGAATATAATGGAAAAACTCGCGTGTCGTACTTAGCGGCTTACATTTTTCCTATCCTGTAATTTAATCCAACGATTAATTGCTCCTTGAAACTGGAATGCACTGGATCTAAATCCAGTCCATTCCAGCACATTCCAGCATCCATTCACATTATTCCAGTAGCAAACCAGCACTGGATTAGATTACTGGATTAGAATAACGTAAACCGGCCATAAGTTATCGATAATTTTTTGCGTTCTCCTCTCGTAGGAACTTTTAAAGATAATAATGAAGTTTAACAGATCTTTTAGGGATTTCGAATACTTTAACAATGCGAATATTAAATATCAATAAGATATTTTTTAATATAATTCCTGGTAGCTGGGCATTAAAAACTTGCCGAAGAAAATATTTATTACATTAATTTATTTCAATATTTATGTAAGTTGCTAGAATTTTTCATTATAAACAATGTTCTTTAATAGAATCAAAATTCTTCATTTTGATTGTATTATGAAAACTGAATGTTAAGTTTAAAATTCTATCTATATTAATCGCCTGTTTAAGTGTTATAACTGCATTGAAAATATTTTTATAACTAATGTAATGTATGTAATAATAAGACAAAATGCATTTATTTATGAGAAGAAATACCAAGCATGCAAATCGTATCAATTACTGGCAATTGCATCACACCATCATGTTATCAAATACGTGCGTATAATAATGCTTGCCATATTATAAAGTACTATGTGACCCGTGAACTTCGTATCACTCAAACCCCTCTCTCATCGTACCAACCTTCCCTGGACTTCCACAAATATTTCAAGACTAAAGTTTGGAAAATCGGTTAAGCCGTTCTCGAGTTTTGGCGAGAGTAACAAAATTTAAAATTTATTTTTATTTATTTCAAGCGACACCAGTAGAAATCATCAAAAATTATGTGACCGAGTTATCTTTGCCGGTTGTTCTTAGTGTTTAAATCGATTAGATTTTCCATTCAGAGATAATCTGTGTAAAGAAAATTCCATTTTTCTTTTCAATATAAAGGAAGTGTTTAAAATCACGCGGTGTAGCAGCTCTACGGCGTAGTACTACGCTACGTTACCGCCTACGCAGTTTCTAAGAACTCCGAACAAACAAATTATAATTTTCTTAGAAAGCAACACTAATAGCGAATACGTTTGTCCGTGCTGTTGATGTTTTGGTAAAGCTCGTCCGTAAATAAGACTAAAAAATAATTCATGTTATAATCCCCAAAGAGTTCTATTCAAGTAGAGACAAAAATATTTTAATTCTGTACAGGCCGATTGCGATCCGGCATATTTAAAAGCCGCAAACGAAACACAAAATATAACATTTTAATCCTAATGTCAAAAGCGGGGCTTCCGGCATGTAAGTTTTTGCCGGATGGCAACAGGAAAAAAACAAAATCTCGCGACTAGCGCGGGAACATCGAAGTATTCGGGCGCAGATAGAGGTCGGGCATTATAATAAAATTTCATAATTACAAATCTACAGCCGCATAGTTGGAGGGACTCGGATAATGTTGGGAAAAAAAACAGTATAGCGCGGGGGGCCCACCCCACCGCGAATTTTTACCCACCCCCCGGCCGCGTTCGTTTAGCGAGATTCGATCCCGCAATCGGGGGAGCCGGGGGGGCATTTTTTGGCCCCCCACCCCCGCCCACGCCATCGTAAATTGAAGCATATAATTTTTATTACGGCAGTGTCGTGTGAGCCCGTTCGCCTTGTCAAATACTGCTCTAGCGCGACGCCCGGCGCCGCTCGCCGCTCGCTCACGTGACTGATGCGTGACACCTGACACCATCATCATCAGCCCGATACGAATCTCAACCGCCGCACTCAGAGACAATTAATTATGATTAACCTTCAATTTAATGAAGAGTTTCACAGATAATGTATGAGGCCTATGTCAAAATTTTAAATTAATTACATTTAAGTAATTTATAGTGTTCCACTCTGAGTGTCACAGTACGTCTCGAAAAAACTTGCTGAAGGAACGAAACAACTCCGACATTATGTTATAGTTTATAGGTATTGTTATGTGCTAATTGAGCGTGCAAATAAAAAGCTTTGTACCACAATATTTCACCTTATTATTGATTTAACGACATTGAAAGAGAAAAATATTTTGAAAAAATATTTCCAATTTAGCAGTAGTAAAACAGCTCCAAGTTCACTTATCGAGCCACTGGAAAATAGAATCAGTATAATCACGATTTATATTTAAAACAGGTGCATCATAAGTTCGACCAATCAAACGAATATACAAAACTGTTCAAAACGGCATTTATAAAAGTGGCCACAAATAAAAAACGATTGACAATTGACTTTGAAAATCATGAAATTCAATTCGAACGTGCGCGAGGTGTTAGCCGCCTAAACGAACGAAACCGACAACAAAACCTTTTAAACCTGTATCGGTTTGATTGAAAAAAATTGTGCATACATTTCGAGCATAAAAATTCCATAGAAACAACAGATTTTAGAGCACATATCGCCGCACGAGCCCGCATTCACTTTCTACGAGCCGAACAAAAAACCGTAACCTATGGCGCCTTTTTTTAGATTTCGAACTCTAAAAAATTGAAGCGAAGCCTAAAAATATTTTCATTCATTCGCCACTATAAAAAAGTGTTCAAATTCTTCGCACTTTCGCTTTCCGCGTCGTTCAAATAAAAATATACGCGCGTCGAAAAATCTATTCCAGGTTTTACTTTATTTTTGTACGGCCGCCGTTCGGTTAAAACTACGGCTAAATGCAGTCAAATAACAAAATCACTTTATATTCATGCGATTTACCTCAATCCGAGCATTTTTAATATTTTCATCCCATTGTTTGATTTTAATAAAACTTTTAGCCGTCGATAAACATTAAAATCGTGTCGCACTCATTCTATGAAAATCACATTTAAAATCAGCATAACTGGGATAAAAATACACTAATCTTTTTACCTATTTTCCGATTATCATAAAGCTGATACTTACGTAACAAAACGGGGGTAGTTTTCCGTTCTTGACAATTTATGCGGAAAAGTATATCTCGAGTAATACTTATATTGAAGCAGATCAAATCGTCTATTGAGCTGGTATCTTCCGTCTCATCTGAGGTCTTTGTTCTCGTACCCCAATCCCAAAATAAAAAGGGACAGGAATAATCACTTACACAGCTCCCCAGTGCCCTATACAAAACCTTAGGATCCAAAACGCCAGAATTAAAAGAGTATAAAAATTACAATATCAGTTTTTGTTAGGCCCGCTTCGGTAGGGTAAAATAACGGCTATAGGTAGATAGAAAATTCTTTGTTTATACAAACCTAAAACTAAACTTACTAAAATAGAAACAATAAAATAAACTGTACTAATAGAATTGCTAATTGCTGTTTCTTCCAGACAACCTCATGAAAATAATTTTAAAACAATTTCATACTCATGACTAAATATTATAATATTTATGTTTTTAGAGAAGATAATATTATTATGGGTACGTAAGACAATATTATTAATTGAAAAAAGGAACACAAGAAATAAATAAAAGAAATACAACTAGAAATTGACATAGGTGAAGTAAATCTTTCTTGGATGCATATTTTTCTGGTAAATATAAATCGCGTCGTAGCCTATCCTGAGATTTAAAATCCTTGGCCAAGAGAGAGAATAAAAATTTTACATCTACTATTTTATGTAAATTATACATCAGACAGTACGTTTTCTAGGCTTAAGAGTTGCTAATGAGTAATGAGAGCTTTACGAATTTCAACTTAAATGTAGTCTATCTATATAAATTAAATATTTATATTATAATCAAACATTAGAGTTTTCACAAAAAAGCACTAACTGTCGCACTCAGCGACGAATATTAATTACTAAATTGTAATTAAATGAAGATTTTGACGTAAGTCCCATACATTATCTGTCAAACTCTTCATTTCTAGGGTTCCGTACCCAAAGGGTAAAAACGGGACCCTATTACTGAGACTGCGATGTCTGTCCGTCTGTCCGTCTGTCTGTCCGTCTGTCTCCAGGCTGTAACTCAAGAACGGTAATAGCTAGAGAGTTGAAATTTTCACAGATTATGTATTTCTGTTGCCGCTATAACAACAAATACTAAAAACAAAATAAATTAAATATTTAAGGGGGGCTCCCATACAACAAACGTGATTTTTCAAACATTTTTTGCTCGGTATCAATGATGACAACAGGTAGGTACTTGAAATTTTCACAAAGGCCTTAATTATAGGTGTTCTTTAATAATTAGTAATAATATTTAAATAAAATAAAAATTTAAGGGGGCCTCCCATACAAAAAACACAATTTTTGGCCTATTTTTGCTCTATAACGGTACGGAACCCTTCGTGCGCGAGTCCGACTCGCACTTGGCCGATTATTAAGTTTAATCATCAATAAATGTCTCACCGCCGTACTCAGAGACATTTATGATAAATCTTCAATTTAATAAAGAGTTTGACAGATAATGTATGGGGGCTTATGTTAAGATTTTGAATTTATTACATCTAAGTACTTAATTATTGTTCCACTCCGAGTGTGGCAGGATGAGTGCGTCAGTTACTAGTACACTTGAAATATCACATTTTAAAGTATTTAAGCCGAGACCTTAAAATCGAACTGGCTCAATTCAAAAACAACTGCAAGAATGCAGTATCATTCCTTGGCTGCTTAAAGTCGACCAAAAATAAAAAGAACTTTCGGGCGGTCTTCTGCGAATAATTATAGTATTGGTGTCTGTGTATGTGGTAATAGCCAGTCCATTAAAAATTGCGAATCTTACGCTATGCAAACATTTTTTTAAATATTTTTAGTGTCACAATGTTTTGTATAATTGTTGTTCTTTAATAACTAATCAAAAGAAACCAAAGCGCAAACCCATACATACATACAGCATACACTACATAAAACCGTAGCTACATGTATACAGATATATCACGATCCAAACACGGTGACTTTTGTACCTTCTAAGAAGGGGAAAATAAAAAACTTATTAAATTTCCTCTAAGATTCCCTAACGTACCTCCAATCGATGCCTCCCTCCCGGCATTTTCTTATTCTTAGTTCGCGATACACACATTAGCGCGCATGTGTGCGACCCCCTAAATTATTTCGACATATGCAAATTTGTACTTACCTACAGATGTTGCCATAGAGTAGTGGGCAGATGCGACAATTTAGCTCAAGTCAAACAAAATGCCGTTACATAAGAAGTGCTTGTAGCTAATTTAACGAATTTTTCGCCTAATTTGAAAATACAATAATAGTATTATTGTATTAATGTCTGTTGAATGTAGCTAAAAGAGATATATTTTAAGCAGCAAAGTATTTCTGAGCAGTAAAAAGTCAAATTTTTAAAGGCTTATACAAAAAATGGAAGGTTTCAGAAAACATAGTATAATAATAATAATATCTATGGACGCTTCACACCACGTCAGTCTGGCCCCATGGTAAGTACCTGAAGGACTCGAAGAATGAAATTGAAGCACAGTGGTTGCTATAATTTTCAAAGCAATTCTGCAAGTTTTGTTAATTTTGTTAGGCAAATTAATTTTGATCATAAAAATATCTATACCTGATTTTATTTATTTATTTAAATACAAGCAATTATATTGTAATATACTTACATTTTGAAAAGCTATAATACTTATAATATTTTATTAGACACAAGATCTTGCCGATTGCTCATACATTTTTCGTAGGCGTCATATTTAAATTATATCCATTATCCGGTTACGTCATTGCTATTATATTATAAGAGGCACTTGAATTAAATGTAAGTTTTAAAAGATTTATTGATAACATAGTAACTTTAATAAAGATTTCAGCATAATCTCTACATGTTTTCTGTCAAACTCTTAATTAACTTTAAGTTATTTATTCATCAAAAGTACTTATTTACACAGTTTTTTAAAGAAAAATATTTTGAAGACACTACGAATATTCTCTTCTGCATCTTAGATATTCTGTTGGCACACCTAGCGACTCGAGTCTCCCAAAAAACGAAGCGGCGCAGTTGTAAAATTGTCTAACTACCCGCCCCCCGCGCGCGCTCATTACAGCGCGTGCGTGGACTGCACATGATCTCACATGTCGCAAGATTATAATATCTTGAGATCACTTTTTTGTATGAAATGTTACAAAAAAATAAACTTCTGTTATTGTTGTGTATGCGTAGTTTGAGTGACCATAAGTTTAAGTACATAGTATATTACTGTAATCGATGGAACAGGCAAGTTGAGAGGAAATCGTATTGTGTGAAAAGCACTTTTTGTTAAGATCAAATAATACATTTTTCTTTCAGTAAACGGACAAAAAAAGTTTATTGAGCATTCCCAATCATTAGTTTTTAACAATGAATACCAATGAAAAAGAAAAATGAAATCTCCCAGATATTTCTCTAGATTGATACTCGCTTTATACGAATGCTTTTAATAAAAACATAGTCCTCAAAATAGGCCATCATTCATAACAGCAATTTTATAAACTATTTTCATAGCTAATAACTATTATTTTAAATTACAAACTTTCTAAGTACTACAAACGCTTTTCACTGAAAATCGTTATTTACTTAATCCAAATCCACCAACACAATATCTTCAGACTTATCCCATCTAAGCTGACCTCGTTGCCGAAAAACCATGCGAGGCCCAGATCGCGATACTAAGCGTGTTCATCTCTTTCTAGTTTTGAAAAACCGACCTCCCCCCTCACGCCTCCCTACCCGTCTCCCTCGCTACCCCCCACCCCCCTCCTAATTCCTTACATATTTAAATTCCACTTTCAGCGCTCGCCGAGTCGACATTGTCTCCGCGGCTCCATACGCTTTATGAAGAATTAAAAACCCTTATTATTGATTCCCACATTTCAGGGTTTATTAGGTTGGATGAAAGGAACTTATATTGCTTTTAGGCCTTCCTTTTCATTGGTTTTTTTTATTGGGAAATGAAGAAGATTTCATTGTTTTTGTAATTATAACAAAACTAGAGAAAATGGCTAGTTGTCCTGATCACTCGCACGAGAATATATAGTTATATACTTATATCTATCGTGAATTTGGAAGTGCGTTTGTATGTCTGCCTGTAACCTCACGTCTCATTTATTGAACCGATTTAGATAACATTTTGTTAATTTAAATCCGAAAAGAGACAAAAATCGGTTTTATCGCCTAAAGGTGGGTTTACACCAAAAGAACATAGAGCAAGAACAGCACAAGAACATTCTTTCGTATTCGTTTAGTGTAAACTATAATTCGTTACAACATACTTTAGATCGTTTACACCAATCGAATCAACAAGAACATCAAGAATAAGAATTTTTTCGCTATAGATGAGAATCATATAGCTCCGTTTAGACCAAACGAGCGAATGCTCATTGCTCCTTCGTCAACGATAAGTAGTTAATTTATTTTTATAGTCATCAAAGGTTGGATCCCATAAACATCTTTTATTATGGTATAATTCTATCATTTGTAAACATTTTTCATTACTCCAATCCATATTTACGAAATAACCTTTGATAAGCTACCTAAAACCAGCCGCCAAAAAGTAAAAATATCAAGAACACTAGAATCCCTTTGAAGAGACCGCCTCGAAGAGCGAGCACGTCCGAACACGAAAGAACGCTCTAGGCAATTGCTCGAGCGCTCTTGCGTCGTTTACACCAAACGAGCGAGATTCTTAGAGCATTCTACCTATTTACCGCCGAACACGTGGCGAACACACTAGAACAACGAAAGAATGCTCGTTGTTAGTTTACATCAAAAGAGCTTTACTAGAATGAGCATTCGCTCGTTTGGTCTAAACAGAGCTTTACATTCCTGAAGAATTTTCTTGTCAATGAAGTTGCGGGCTCTGTATAGTTTAGTACATATTTTCTACTGCGTTTCAACAGCAATACGGTGCACGTACATGGTGCAATAGCAATAGTATTTTTACAATTTGTGTCATTTACCAAGCTCGACGCGGTCTTGAATGAATAATGAAATGAAAAAGTTTATTTAACCAAGTAACATAACTTGTTAGTAAAGGCTTATAAATTATGTTAGTAACATCTTATTTTAGCTTTGAATAAATTAAAAAATCGTAATAGACTTTATGAAATTTTAATTCAGTAAGGTCAATGTGTCGAAGTCCGGCATACTTTTCTCAAATTAAAGTTTAACATAATTTATTGACTTGAGATTCGGTTTTAAAAGTAACTTGTGTCATTGGAAATTATAGGCTATATATTAATTAGACCTATAATGATCTAAAAATAGTCTTAGTTGCAGTATTTTTTTTATTAATGTGCTATTTTTTAAAAACTCGGCGTGTAGACGGACTACCCTTACAGTTTGAGGTAAGTCCGTCTAGTAGCAATATAGCCCTAACCTGTGAAGTAATATGCGTGGCAACGGTTTCTAGCAAAGCCGCAAAACGGCCATTCAAATATGTGTTTAAGGTGTCGGTAATAAGGTTCGCATTCCAGAGAAAATTAATTTTATTACATTTTAAAGCAAGTCCGGCATATCGTAAGTCTAAGTGGTTGCAAACATTTTTTGAAAAATTAAACACTAAGTATAAACATAAAATAATGTTTATTACAAATTCAAAATTATAATAATTAGTTCCGGCAAAATCAACAACTTTGCTTCATTATCATTTATATTTATGGGATAAGACATTTTTCAACATAATCCCCTACTTAATTTTGATTTGATTATTGTTTATTGACAATATAATAGACTAGAAAAAATTTGGGTACTTAGTAGACATACTAAGTACCCAAATTTTTTTATTCCCTAATATTAATATTTAGTCAGTTGAAATAACTTTTTAGTTCACATGGCATATTGGGGCAATGCACGCGAAATTGGTAGGTACGCGATTTTAGAATTATTTTCGCCGCTCAATTAAAATTATAAGGGTTGTTGGTCCGGGAGGTAGGATTTTTCATGACGTGTATAAATCTGAGACGAATAATTATGGCATATAAAAAGAAGTTATTTTTACTTTTTTTTTGTTTATGATAAAGGGGGCACACGAGGAAACGGATCGGCAGTAAGTGAACTACCGTCGCTCTTGGACACCTGTAACACCAGGGGAGTCACAAGTGCGCTGCCCACTTTTTAAAAAGGAGTACGCTCTTTTCGTGCAGTAAAATTTGGGCAGTGCTATGATCTAGCAGTCCTATTTTTTAATGCAAATTAACAATAAATACATGTAGGTCTGAAAAGGTTGACAATATCTGATTTCAGGCAAGACCGGCATATTATGACGGCCTTTCCTTATGCAAACTAGACGGACTTCCCAATTATTTCAATTTTAAATTAAAGCGATATTAACGAATTTAACACCAGTAATAAGTAAAAGGATCACTAAATTACTGACGTAATCCAATAAACTCCAAAAACTCCTTCATATTCCCACTTTTTTTCATTTTTTTGGTAGAAACTTACACTCCGACTGCGAGTTCAAAACGAGAGAAAAATGGCAGATCGTTTTTTCGTGACAGGTAGTTAGTAGCGACATGTCTGTTTCTTAGGTCAAACTAACTCTGCAATATTGTCTTACCCACTGAGCCATATGAAACTAATCGTTCAAATATGGAAGTTATTGCCGATAGACGGACTTACCTCCCAGACGGACTTCGACACATTGACCTTATACTTAAATTTAAGAATTTGCTGGTGCTACAACAATTTATGTGTTTTAATTTTTTACTTGTAATTATTAGTACAATAGCAGCGTTTCATTGAAAATTATTGCTGAGAGCTATCAAATCAAAGCGAATTGAATGATTATTACTGTCTACATTGTTAAAAAATAACTAAAAACTGTTTATGTAAATTATAGCCTATTTTACTTGGGCTATTATCACCACTGACATATTATAAGTAGTACGTATTACACAATAACTCAATGATTCATCACAAATTATTTATTATATTTTCAATTTGACAACAGACTTCAACCATGCTTCAACCATAAATAAAAGAGTACAATTCGTGTGTATAGGCTTGTCCCTAAAGTGTGTGTTGTAGTGTGTGTAATGTTTTATTTGTTAAAAAAATGTATGATAAAAGCATAACTTCAAAACAATATTAGCTCGATGCACTCCTCCACCATAATATTATTATATGTATATTGTATAACTGTGCAAAATTTCATTCACATACGTTTCCACATTTTTCGTCAAAAGGGATCCAAAGTTTTTCGCTCGCGTATTAATATACTATAATAGATTCGTATACGTCTAGTCGCACGCACACAAACATCGTGCGGAAGTCTGACGATGCACGGCAATGCCGCAATGATCGACTGACGGAGACGGGGGTGTTAGATTTTTTCGTTACGGAATTACTTGATTCGGTTGTCGCGCTTAAAGCCCGCAATATAAGCTATGCAATAGCTTAAAAATCATAATCCTTCCTTTTTAACCGTAGTCAGATATATTTAGATACCATATTCAGTCCTACTACACAGCCGCTACGGCAAATGATATTATGAGTTGATTTTAATTAAATTTTGTGTTTAATTTCAGATAACACGGGCCGCTTTGTCCAGGTACATGTTGCTTCAATTATTACCCGATTAAGCAAAAGGGGTTATGTTTTTAGTATTAAGGTTAGATTCCTTTCGAGAACTTAATAAATAAATAAAAGTGTGTCATCTCCGACGCACGACTGGAGTTTACTCCTTAAGTACGAGTATCTAACCATACGCAAAAAGAGTTTATTCAACTGAAAAAAGATTAATATCATATGAAATCAGATGTTCCGGCAATATTATCTACACCCCTTTCTGCCATAGCTATTTCAAAATACTTTTAGTTCACTTTAACCAGTATAATGATAAAAATTATAACTTCACAATAACAATATTACTTATTGATATTTATAACAAAAATAGCAATATAAATACATCGACACTGATAGAAACAAACAAGCCCAATAACATATAGTATATAGGTATAGTCGCCTATACAGCATACCATATGTACGTCTTAATCATAAAGTTAATATACCTATCGGAATATAATATTATATAATAATATAAAAAAATAAAAATAATAAATATATATATATATATATATATATATATATATATATATATATATATATATATATATATATATATATATATATAATAATATATTATAATATTCCGATAGGTATATTACCTTTATGGTCTTAACCCATCAGTCGTGGCAAAACGAGACACAATAGCTTTTTCATTGTCATCGCGGCCGGATGTGGCCGCTTGGGGCTTCATGAATTAATACACTCACAGCCAAATTAGAAAGTTGCGCACTAAAGGTGCGCACCAAAAACGTGACACGATTTTTCGTTACTTCTTAGTAGGTTTTACCCCTCGGATTTTTCTCATACCGGGCGCCTTATATATGAAAATCGATTCTTAAAGAGTAAACTCCAATAAACTCCAATAAAAAAGCCTTTTATTTCTTGCTTTACATTAAGATAGACATTACAATATTAATTTTGTTATTTACTGTACATGCAAGATCATTAAACATATTAATATATAAATTAAAAGTAAATATTAGATTGACAAAGTTTGTTTAAATCTTAAGAATTAAATTAATTGATTTCAATTTTAATATATTTTATTAGGTTTCGAGAACTTACTACTACATAGTCAGACTGAGCGTGGATAGTGGTGGGTGGCCAAATTATTATACTCAGTGTGAGATTTTTACGTAGATTCGTATTGGTTGATTGTTTAGCCATTTATTGTTGTTTGTTTTATTATTTTTATTTATATTTTTGTTACTCTTGTCTGTCTTCTACATCACGTGAGTTAGTAAAATTTAAATTTCATTATAGTTCTGTAAATAGTAACACCATTTAGCACGACAGTCACTTTAGCCATATTTTCCTGTGTTTAGTGCGTGCAATAGGGAGTTAGACAAAGGTGCTAAAATGTATTTGGCGTGAAACCTGTTATTAAAACTAATACCTTAGTCTTATCTATTTTATTATCTCTTATATATAAAATTCTCGTGTCACAATGTTAGTCCGACAACTCCACCGAAACGGCTTTACTAATTCTTACCAAATTTTATATGCATATTCAGTAGGTCTGAGAATCGGCTACTGAGTACTTTATGTATTGATAAGTGCATTTGTTGAATAAATACATAATAGTAAATTATTACAACCTGAGACTGACGGCGACCATTGTTTATGCGACCGACGTTGCCATGGCGACATACTTATTTAGTCACTTCAGTAAAATAATATGGGCGAAATATTATGGCAAAGCAACGTTTGCCGGGACAGCTAGTAATCTATAAATAATAGGTATAAATACATGTTTCAAGTGTTTCTTGGTTATTTTTTTGTAGTAATATAATTTTAAGCTAAAATAATGAAAGTTTTAGTCATAGGAAAGAATTCAGACATTTCAGCTAGAAAGAAATCTGAAATTCAGATACCTTTGAGTCATATCAATCATACCCAGAGAGAAATTGCGAAATTAGCAGGCGTTTCCCAGTCTACACTTTGATATTTAAGAAAGTGATAGACCTAAAAAAATCTTTGTCACCATAACGAGTTAATAAATGTGGTAGAAGACCTCTTACGACTGTTTGAACAGAAGACAAAATAAAGCGTTTTACTGTTGAGAAAAGAAAAAAGTCCCAAAAAATCATAAACTTTTGTTACATCATCTTAAATATATGTATAGTTTAAAAGTATTAAATATATTTCCGTTGTCTGGTACCTGTAACACAAATCCTTAGGTACTTACCACACGGCCAGATTGACGTGGTGTAAAGCGTCCATAGATATTATTATATACCTATATATAATATTATATTATTACATGATGCTGGCGTAGCTTCAGAACGTTAAGGCGAAACTGAAGAAACTGAATTTTCGTTGTTGCCGTCCTTTGAAAAACCAAAGTTTACCTAGACAATGCGTGCTAAACGATTGGCGTTTGCTAAAATATAATATTTTGCACTAGACTAAGGAATACTGAAAGGAGGAAAGCAAGTTATTTTAATTGCATTTTCGACGTGACAACGTCTTATAATTCGATATGGGCTGCGCGCACGAAAAAACATGACGCAATATGCGGCGTTACCTCGCTCTGAGGCGTTCCATTTGAGTTGTTTAGCAGAAATGTACAGTCGGGGAAAATTGTGCTAAGCAGAAATGTACAGTCGGGGAAATGAGTTGTTTAGCAGAAATGTACAGTGGGGGAAATGAGTTGTTTAGCAGAAATGTACAGTCGGGGAAAATTGTGCTAAGCAGAAATGTACAGTCGGGGAAATGAGTTGTTTAGCAGAAATGTACAGTCGGGGAAAATTGTGCTAAGCAGAAATGTACAGTCGGGGAAATGTGTTGTTTAGCAGAAATGTACAGTCGGGGAAAATGTGCTAAGCAGAAATGTACAGTCGGGGAAATGAGTTGTTTAGCAGAAATGTACAGCCGGGGAAAATTGTGCTAAGCAGAAATGTACAGTCGGGGAAATGAGTTTTGACGTGACAACGTCTTTTAATTCGATGGAACCGGCTGCACGCACGAAAAAACATGACTCATGCGGCGTTACCTCGCTCTGAGGCGTTCCATTTAAGGCTTGAAGTGCAAGCGAGAGCGCGGAACGAGCGACAAAGAGGCACGTTGTCACGTTCAACTATCGTCAGTAAACCGACTTTACAGACAACCGTTTTTTAATTATTAAGTTAATACCGTGATCTTAATATGACCTAATTGATTCAGATCCTCCAGGACAATTCCCAGTTTGTTCAGACATGGAAACTTTTAAGAAAGCTGTGTTATTGAACGAGTGAAACCTCCTTCATCGGTAACGATATGGGGCGAGATTAACTCAAAGGGTAATGGTCTACTACATTTGATTGAAGGAACTATGCGTCAAGACATTACCTGCGAGTTTTACAAACTCCTCTCCATCCCCAGATGGCTGAATAGTAGCCAGACTCTACACCCTACTATGAGGCTAAAATAATATTAACTTTTTTAAAGGAAACAATGTTACGTATAATATATACTTTTTTATGTTTTTTTTAGCGGCATCACACATTTTTTCGTGATGGATGAAATGTTAAACTAGCGTTACCACCTCGAGTAGATCGCCGCAAATTAGGAGACCCCCTAGTATTCTTTAAAAAATTGTTTTAAAAATGTTTTTTGGTTAATCAAATTAAATTACCATGTAACCATTAATTTGATCAAAAACCACCGAAACCGATGGTTTTTAATCAAATTAATTTTGTTTAAAAATAAATAACCACTTTTTACGACAGAACGCTCCTTCCATCAGAAAAGTAAATAAATACTATCCAAACTAATATTTAAAGGGAACAAAATATATAATGACCACCAAAAACTACCCTAAAATACCCTAAACTTGTTAACCAAAAAAAGATACTTAACACCAAAAAAAGCAAGTCTCAAATTGCAATACCAGTTATTTTAGTCACGACTACACTTAAAATTGTAATCGAACGCCAAATATAGTAAAATATGAATAAATCTTTGGTTAACATTTTACATTAAAATGGTGGTCTGTATTTTGGTGATTGTTTACTTTTTTTGCCTGTGAAATGTTACTATTTCTGGTGATCAATTAATTATAAGCCATAATATTTAAAATGCGATAGTATGTTTGTGTGTGACGTGTCTCACCTCTTCACGCCAAAACCACTGAACCGATTTTACTGAAAGGTTTTACTTTGAGTCCCGGGAACAAACATAGGATTCTTTTTGTCCTGGCAAAAACGTACGGTTCCCGCTCGATGAACGAATTTTGACGCAACGAAGTAAGGGGCGGCATCCAGTAAAAAATAAAAGCAAATATTGTGCTAAAATCATCATAGAAATGATATCTATCGAGGTTGACATGGAAGAGCGAGTATTTTTAATGACCTCACAAGAGCGTCATTAGACGCTGGAAAATCTATAAATATCTAACAACCTTTGAATGTTGAATTGTCAAGTATAAAGGACTAGATGACGCCCGCAACTCCGTTCCGCCAAAACTCGTTTATCGCGCGGGAACCGTACATTTTTACGGAATAAAAACTATCCTACATACGTCCTTTCCTGGGACTCAAAGTATCTCCATGCCGAATTTTAGCAAAAATAACGCTGTCAAGCTCTAAGCTAAAATATCGCAATTATTATGCTTGACAAGGATCACCAGTTTTAGTCATAAAAATTACATTACTTATCTTTCAACTTTCTTACGATATCGCTTATAAAAATTATTATACCTTTTGTGGTAAAATTAATCCCACCAAAAACATGAAATGTAAAAGGAGCCAAGCAAAATATTGCATAGCTATTCAATTCTTCTGTCGTAAAAAGTTTTCAGATCACATTCAAGCCAAGCCTTCAACTTATTTTGTAATTTAAATCAACATTCAGTTAATGTATCAATAGATTTCTTTATTTTATAATTATTATAGTGGCTTGGCAATGAGCACAAGAAAAGCAAATATAAAACTGCATATTTGGAGGAGTTCGTACTTACACAGACGGCAAGCGTAAAGTGTTTTAGTATGTAACGACGCATGTGGCCGATGGTGCCCAATAAATCCTATTGGTCGTTAATTATATTTATTTAGTGCTCATTGCCAAGCCACTATAATAATTATAAAATAAAGAAATCTATTGATACATTAACTGAATGTTGATTTAAATTACAAAATAAGTTGAAGGCTTGGCTTGAATGTGATCTGAAAACTTTTTACGACAGAAGTATTGAATAGCTATGCAATATTTTGCTTGGCTCCTTTTACATTTCATGTTTTTGGTGGGATTTAATTTCTTTTTTGAAGGTTTTTTTCTTTTCTTTTCAGGTCACGTTATAACTTTTCTGTACTTAGCTTAGCACCCATTCTCTATCTCCTTTATATTTTTTCTTTGAGGCTTAGTTAGTTCTATAGGTGGACAACGTAACGTAAATACTTCTGAGTTCTGAGTCGATTATTATATTCATCTATACTTATTATAAAACAAAGTCGCTTTTTTTTCCCTCATGTCCCTTTGTTCCCTTTAATCTTTAAAACTACGCAACGGATTTTGATGATTCTTTCAGTGCTAGATAGCCCATTTATCGAGGAAGGTTATAGGCTATATTTTAACACGCTTAGACTAATAAAAGCGAAGAAATAGAGTAAAATGTGGAAAAAACGAGGAAAATTTAACTTGAACGCGCTAATCCCAGGAACTACTGGCCCGATTTGAAAAATTCTTTCAGTGTTAGATAGCCCATTTATTGAGGAAGGCTATATTTTATGACGCTAAGACTAATAGGAGAATGTGGAAAAAACGGGGGAAATTATTTTAAAGGGCTTATCTTGCGAACTACTGAAGCAATTTTTATGTTATTTGGCACAGATAAGAAGTAGACCACGTGAAGGATCATAGGCTATCGATTTTAATCATTTTTTCAGTGGCTATATATTATATATTATACCCGTGCGATGCCGGGGCGGGTCGCTAGTATAATATAATCGGGACCCTATTATTAATATAAGTCTTCGCAGTCTGTACTCTGTCCGTCGTCCATCCGTATGTCACCAGGCTGGATCTCGAGAACCGCAATAGCTAGATAGTTGCAATTTTCACAAATTATGTATTTCTGTAGCGCTAGCACGCCGACCAGCGGAAATGCGAAAGTATGGACAAACTGGAAATAAACCTAAGGTGCCGTTCCGATATTTTTTCGTTCCGAAAAATTCAATTAAAATGCCATTTTATGACAGACTGTAGTTACAAACTGTGGAGATAAACTTAAGGTGCCGTTCCGATCTTTTTTAGTTCTGGAAAATTCAATTAAAATGCCACTTTATGACAGACTATAGTCCTAAAAATTGAAATAGTATCCTACATTATGACATGTACTATAGTCTGTCATAAAGTGGCATTTTAATTAAATTTTTGTCGGTCGCGATTAGCCGCGGTAAAGATCGGAACGGCACCTTAGGTTTATTTCCACAGTTCGTCCATACTTTCGCATTTCCGCTGGTCGGCGTGCTAGCGCTACTGGTGTTGTTATAAAAGCTAATAGTCCAATTAAAAGAAAATAAATTATTAATGGGGAGCCTCATACAACACGATTTTTTTCCCTTTTTTGCTCTATATATCCATAATGGTAACAGTAAGGTTTTCGAAAATTTCAGGAAATAGTCAATTATATTTTAACTTTAATAAATAATAATAAAGATTAAATAAACTTATTATTTAAGGGGGGCTCCCATACACACTTACGGTACGGAACCCTATGTACGCCAGTCCGACTCGCACTTGGCTGGTTTCATAATTTTTCCTTTCATTGTGAATAAAGACCTATCCGGGTACCAAATTTCAAGGTTCTAAGTCTGCTAGAAGTACCTTAGAATTTTGATGATCTGTCAGTCAGTGAGTGACAAAATGTAGTAACTTTGACCATCCGTAACTATTAAACTATTTATCGAAATTTCATGTAATTTGGAGGACAAGATAGTTTTAATACTTGCTCCTAGTGACCGAAATTCTAAATTCCTAGCTTTGTTAACATTGAAGATAAAGGGGGTGTGAAATAGCCGCGAACTTCGAGAAAAGTATGGTACGGCCGTGCCTTTGCTAAAAAGCTTGGCTGGGGCACTGCCGTGCCCCCAGATATACTATGCAATTCTCGTGTAATGGTGTCGCCAACCTCCTCCGAAAGAGCTGTGCGTCTAGCATGCGTCACGCGAGATATATCCCTCTCGAGTGTAGTTTCAAAAACTACTCTGATCATAATGTCAAAATCTCGACAAAACTCGATAAAAAAACTGGATAAATTTTGATGAAATTTTCTATACTTTGGCTATACGTCTGTTGTGTTACAATAACGTACCTGTATATGGCATTTTATGCTACTATGATACAAAAAACATTACGATCTATGACCATCGCATATTTTTTCATCGAGGGTGGCAAAGTGTAAAAACGTCGATCAATACTCATCCGCGATTATCACACAAATGTACATTAACACATATACACACGCAATTAACAAAAAAACAGACGGACCGCCGAAACCCGTCGCTAAGTGTGTGCATATATTTTAAATAAGTAAGGGTGGTGCCACCCGCGGGGGGCATAATAAATTCATTTGGTAGTTTTTCCGATAATACCCGCGATTGGTGGAAAAATGCTCACGTTGTCTCTTTTTATCATTACGCGTCATCAGTGGATGCTGCTTATTAGCGCTGCACAAAAAACGACGCGAAAATTTACCAAATTTTAGCAGCGGTATTTAATGCAGTTTGGTAATATATTAAATGTGCTCTTTTTAGTTTATTACCGTTATAAAAAGTAACCAAAGTACATAATAGTACCAAAAATGTATATGTGTATTGTATATTCAATCTTACACACTAGATATAATGTGCCACCAACAACTTTAACAAATAATTACCCGTCCCACCAATAACATTCCTTGTAAAATGTTGCCGAGACGACCACATAAGGTTTACGCTGTGAAAAAGATATGAATCTCATGTAGAGCCAAGCCTCTGAATCTACACGGCCTAATTCTACTTCGCGGAGTGAGTGGTCGCGAAGGTGATACGAATTAGTTTCTAATCTTAAGTTAGTAACAAAACAGCCGAGCCATACATATTTACTGATATTATGTAGAATTTGTTTAAGTTAGGGTCGGTAGAGTTAGGCCGTGTAGATTCAGAAGCTTGGCTCTACATGAGATTCATATCTTTTTCACAAAAAGGTTTATCTTTTTCACAGGGTAAACCTTAATGTGGTCGTCTCGGAAATATTTTACAAGATATGTTTTTGGTAGGATTTCAGTTCTTTTTGTAAATTGGTTCTTTTAAGTAAGTAAGTGCTTATCTAAAGGTTTTTTAGTAATGTTATTAACTCTTATGTCTTAATTCATACAATTGGTAAAAGTCTCATATAAACCTCCAATCCCCCCCCCCCCCAGTTTTAGGGGATAGGAGCAAAAAGTATAAGTTTATAATTTTTTATTGGTTTCTAGCATTTCAGATAGTAAACAATCATTTTGATGATAATCAGTGTGTCAGTGAGTCAGTATATTAGTGACAAAATCGGTGTATTTTAGATATCAATAAAATCTAAAGTTTTAGAGATATATATCCTGAGAATATGAACTATCTGGTACATCGGAAACCAACTCTATGAGGGTTCAAATAAACGACGAAACACTTCGAGAAAAGGTAGGTAGTGACCTTGCGCTTTACTTGGCTCGTCTCGGCGAGTGCACTACCGTGCACCCAGATTACTTAACATAAATAATAATAATATCAAACAATAAGCTAGAAATAATTTCAAAGAGTAAAAAGCCCTTGGCAAAAATCTGTTATAACTATAGGCAGTTGTGGAAATAATATCATACTTCTTACTTACTTACTTCTTACTTCTTTTTTGAAGTCGGTTAAAAATGAATTAAAATCAAAGTATACAAGAAATATCATTATCGCAAGGAAATCGTAAATTTCCCGGGATAAAAAGTATCCTACCCGGGACTCAAACGAGTGTATATTTTATATCAAATTCCATCAAATTGAGTTCAGTGGTTTGGACGTGAAGAAGTAACAGGCAGACGGACACACACGCTTTCGTATTGATAATAATATTAGTATGGATGTAGTCACGAAGCTAGGAATAATAACAAGCCCTAAGCAAAAAACTGTTGTAAAACGAAATAATAAATTATAGTATAATATTCATTTTATTTACTGCTCTAATTTTCAGCTGTTAAACTATGAAAACGGAATAATGCAATAATTAGAATAGAGAGCTTGGGGTTTCCTTAAAATTAAATGCAAAATTTTGTCTTTTATTAAAAAATTGAGTCTTTACGCTTGTGTTTCGGTATGTTCTTTTAAGTTTTAAATCTTTTATTTTGTCCCCTGACTTTTTACTACCGTTATTGGCCCGGGAGCCAGGTAAATTTTTGGTCAATTATTTCTTCCCGGGCGAAACTTTGTACAATGCATAAGAGACTTATACTATGAATACCGTCAGCTGCGACTCCGTGGGTGGGGTAGGCACTGGGCAGTGGCAGCCTCCCACACATGAAGAAAAAAAATTTTCAGTCATTTCACCTCATTTGAAATTTATCAGAGTATAGTTTGTGTAGTATTTTGAAAGAAAAATATAGTCAGCTGACCATAACACGGTGGATTATACGTCAGCTTGCTCCTTGAACATGAAAAAATATATATTTTCAATGATTTCCTCTCAGCTAAAAATTTACCTGGTGATTGTTTATATTATGCTACTATGAATGAAAATTAATGTCAGCTTATGGTCAGCTTGCTGCATCTCAGTGGAAAGTTTGTCAGCTGGTACCTTGAAAGGTGTAACGCAACAGCATCTATACCTACTAAAACTTATCAGCTGACGACTTTTCCACTGACTTACAGCTAGCTGATTTTTTAAATTGTTTACTAGAGTATTTTAACAATACTCTGATAAATTTTCAAATGAGAGGGAATGACTAAAAAAATTTTTTTTTTCTTCATCTTTGGGAGGCTGGCACTGCCCACCAAACCCACGGAGTCGCAGCTGACGGTTGTGAGTATTCATAGTATAAGCCCCTTATTCATTTTACGAAGTGTCGGTTGGGAGGGACTTGGTCATGAAAATCTGTTACTGGCCCCAGGTCTATAATATGAACTCTATCTTTGGAGGCACTGTGCACTTTTTGAACAGTAAAAAAAATCCCGCCAGTAAACGAAACAAGAACAGTGAGTAATATCCCTCTCTTTCTACCGCCCAGTGGAAATATATTATTATGCCTGCTGCTGTTTCGCTTTCTCTTCTGCCGGCACTCCTAGAGTGCAATCCGTTATTGAACCAAACTGACTATACGCCGCCGAATGTGAGCAGGCTCACTGTGAGGCCCAGTGTGAACGTGAAAATATACGGTATCGAATGTCCGCGCCTACGCCTAGCGTAATGGCTTATTGTCGGTTAGGTGTGAACGAAAAAGTGATTATGTATGGAAATACAATAAACTGCGCAACGTTTGCTCGCATTCGGCGGCTGACAGTCAGTTTGGTTTGAACACGGCCTAAGTCGTAGACAACATCTAATATTTCCTAAAAAGCAATTTAAAACGTTATTTTGATGGAAATCCATAACAAACAAGAGCAACACGTTCTAGGAGGTTCTAGTAAAAACAACGAGTTTTGAGGACGTTTTCTAAAACTGCTGTCTACTGATATGCTAATGTCAACCTTATTCCGACAGCAACAAGACAGGTACACTGTCGTATACAGTACAAAGTTGTTTAGTCGTTCATTTCCCTATCGACGCGCGTCTAACGGGGGAGGTTTTTTGTTTTTTGTGCGAGATGTGGAGTCTGCAATGCTTTGGAATAGACAGTTTAGAATACTAGCTTTATACAACAGCTTTGCCTGGATTAGAAACGTTTTATCTTACTTGTACGGGTCTCTACACCTTACACGACACACGATGATGATAGAAACAGCCTTAAAATGATAACTGTTTATTGATACAGAGATTACAAAGGTACAGTGATATAAGAAGTGATAGCGTATTATAGCAGACACATTTTATATACAAAGTTAATGATGAGTTTGGCAAAAAATTAAAACATTACAAAATTTTTAAATTATTGAAATATTGACTAAATTTATATATTATAATGACATAGGAATGTGCGATGCTTGCTTGTATTGTACATTACTCCTTTACATCTGAAGGTAATTTTAAAAATATTAGTAGTGATTGGCGACATATTTTAATACTTTAAAAAAATATATTTTTTTCATTTTCCAGATAATAAAGAAAAAATATTTATTCTCATAATTAATTATTATTATTAGTTCTTGTGTCTTTCGACTACGACTCTCTTTTACTTTGTGACTTTTATAGACTAGAAGTTCTTGAACAGATTTTGGCAAAATCTTTTTTGTAGTACATTATTATTAGTTTATTAATTTTGTAACAGCATTCAGCGAAAGTTGCGATTATTAATCAGTAAAATACTATTTGCTACTTTATTCGCGATTAACAAAAAGCTATCTCACCGCACGCTATCGAGATAAAAGCATTCAACCCCTGGTATTTCCGAGCTAAATAGCTAGATATGTTCAGTGATTTAGGCGTGAAAACTCAACAAACTTACCCTTTTACAGATATATAGTATTAGTAAGGATATATACAGTGTGTAACAAAACTAAGTGATAATACTTTAGGTTGTGATCATGTTCCTTGTAAAGAGTTCACTATGAAAGTAGCAGCGCTGAAAGGCCCAAGCGTCACTAGTTTCCCCAATAGAGAAGTGAAAAAAAAATTGATCTTTCAGCGCTGCTACTTTCACAGTGAACTCTCTACGAGGAACACGTGCACACTCTAAAGTATTGTCACTTAGTTTTGTTACACCCTGTATAATAGCGCTATTTTCTTTAACTAAATATTATAAAGAAATCTATTCCACGGCGTTGTTGATCGGATAATACAAGGTGTAACAAAACAAGTGATAATACTTTAGTTAGGGTGTGTACGTGTCCCTTATAGAGAGTAAAGAAGCAGCGCTGAAAGATGTGATTTGTGTGGGCAAGCGCCCGTGCGTCGTGAATTTTTCCATCCAAAGATAAAAAAAAAAATACTTTTTTGTTAAAAAAAAGTGCTGCTACTTTCTCAGTGAACTCTTTATAGGAGACCCAGACACACCTTAAAGTATTAACACTTAGTTTTGTTACACCCTGTATAGCGTTAAACGATAGCCAATCAAATGCACTAGTGAAGAGATAAACTCCAGTCACCATCCGCAGAGAACGGGCATCCGTGGTTCTAGTGAGGATGCTATATGCGCAGAGTGTAGGATACAACCCCCGCTTAGTTACACAAGATTACAAATGATACAACTGCTTAGTAGTACACTTTGTAATGTTGGTCAATAGACTAATAGAAACGTCATTAACAATCCTAAAACTAAACTATACATTAGTAAACTGAACATGCCCAGAGTAAAATAAGGAATTGCAGTAATTAAACCGTCTAAAAAATTGTTAATTCAGGCTAAGCATTGTCTTGAGTCCGGTAAGATCTCGCACAGCTCTCATTTTGAGAGTCTCTCAGTTTGAAACCCGCATCGGGCTGATGATGATAGCGTGCGGGCCGCATGGCTGAAGCTCGTCAAACGGTTTCCTAATCACAAATATTCCGTGACTGCGGCCGATCGCTCCGCAAATCATATTCACCGAAAAGCCGGAAAAAACGAGAGAAAAATCGGTATTGTTTCTACTAATAAAAACTTCTAATAAACATGCAACTAAGCTCGGGCTTCCGGGCAAATAAAACATAAAAATATATCCTATTTTCATAGGGCGAGGGTGGCGGCCCCGGCCCCCTGCGCAAAAACCCGAAAACATCCAAATGAAAATGAGGAGGGAGTCTGTTGGTAATTCATTTTTAACATTAGCTCTGTGTGAGTGTACAGTCGCGGGCATGCTAATGTCTATTGTCTATGGCCATCATTATTGAGGACTTCCCATTGAAGTCTACTTCAATATTATATTGTACTTGTATACGTATCATAAAATATCATAAACCTTATTATGTATTGCATATATGATTAATATAATTACTTATTAATTCCTCATTAAGTATAATTAGCTAATTATAATTCTTACAGTTTAATGATTAATAAGAATTAATCATTAAATTGCGTAGAGCTAAGTATAATTTGAAGTGTATCTCGGTTTGCCGCCTACAGGTCACCTCGTAGGCGGCGCTACGGCGCGCTACGAAACCGACTCTGTTTTTGTAGTGTGATTGTTTTATGCATAATTTCATGCTCTCTTCTGCTGTTTTATTGCTGAAGATGTTGTTTATTTTAACGGTACCGATTGATTAATTAAACTAATTGTTATTTTAATAAAACTAGTTGCTAATAATAGTCACTCGTGACGTGTTGCGAATAAAATTACTCATAACTCATAAGTGTAAGTTTTCGAAAGTTTTTAACGTTTCTTATTTTGTATCAAGTAAAAGTTTACTATTAAATAGTGTAATGTAATGTCATACGAGTACTTAATTAGCGTAACGTCGCCGACTGTACCCCCACACTACGACGAACGCAATTTGTATTAGATTTAATTTGCTCCCCCCGTGCGTGCCTCCTCGAACGCGCTAAAAAATCTGCATACATCTCTCTCCCGCGGTAAGTACGGGCAAGTCGGGCAAGGCGGGTAAGTGCGGGCAAGTGCGGGCAAGTCGACGTGCGGACAAAGTTTGCGGTCCGGGCGGGCTGCAGTCGCCTGCAGTCCGCACGCCACGACGCCGCGCCGTCGAGTGCCGCGAGTTAAAAACTCCGCGGGCTCGCGCAGCGGCCCGACGCCCGTAATACCACCCCCGCGTAATGATTTTTTGGCGATGAATTTATATTCGCGCGCGAGCGGTGCCACTTTTTCGCCCCCCACGCCCGCCCCCCACTCATTAACGCAACCCAGATATGCAATTCTGATCTTTGACGAGGAGGCTGTAGTGTCGGCGGGCGGCTCGCCGGGAGAGGGCGCGCGTTGTTTTTTCCCGCCCGGCTTCATTATTGATGGCATCGGGCCGGTAATGCGGAAGCATGTGTGAACGTTTCGTTACAAAAGGTGGCCGCGGCCCGCGCTGACGGGGCAGACCGGCCGGACCCAGCCGGACAGCCGGACGGCCGCTCGGTGCCAGAGTAGATTCACTTAGAAAAAAAAAATTAAAAAAAAAATTGGCGAAAGTTCGGTCGGGCGGCAAACGAACGAAGTTAGTCGGTCGCGGGGCGCGAGTGACGGCGGCGGAGTCAGGCGCGGTCTCACGCGCGGCGCCCACCGTGTGTTGTTGTGTTGCCGGACGTTGACTCGGGACTTTGTTGATGTTTTGTTGATTTGTTGCTTACATGCTGAGCCAGCCCACCGACCAGGTAAGTGCCTAGATTATTAAGCGGCGGCCTGAATTTTGCAAAACGGAAAAACTCAGGAAATTCCAATTATTAAATTCCAAATTTTCAAAAAAATTAATTTCTTTTAAATTGATATTAATTTTAATATTGTTCTTAAAATAATAAACTTTAAACTTTTAATTTTATTAAATTTCAAATTCTTATGAAAAACTTTAAATTCTTTTTCTTATTATATTTAAGAATGTGTTTTTTTATTTAAAAAGTTATAAAGTTTGGATGAAATTTAAACAAAACATTGCTGAGAAGAAGAATACTCAAGGAAAGGGTTAAATAAATAATTCATTTCCTTTAGAAAACTCACAATCCATTGAGGAAAAAAGTTCTTATTTTTAATAACTCACAATTCAATAAATTTTTTAAAAGTTCTGAGAAAAGAATTTTAAAATTGCACTTTCATTATTGTCATTCATAAAATGCTAATTTTCATGAGTGGAGTCTTGTGATCTATGAACAATTAGGGTGACCCTGCTTGACCCTGGCATTCTCATGGTAATGGACCCTAGTGGTCCTAGCTGGGCTGCAAGTGCGCGCCTAGCTCCGGCCCTGCACCGTGACGTCATAATCACATTGACTTATGCAACAAGGCGGTCCGCAGAATTATTTGCATAAAATTAATAATAGAGTTCGAAAATCAAATAATGAAAATATTTTTTTTAAACCTTAAGTAATAGATTTAAAAGGAAGTTATTTATTTTGTTCTGTTTTAGTAAACATAAAACACAAGCTATTTTATGTGCGTGAAATCTAATTAATGAAACAATGCCGAAAAACTAAATAGTGTAGGTATAATATTTTGCGCTTATTTTTTATTAAGTTCAAACTTAAAAATAATCATAAAATTAATCATAATATTTTTACGGAAATAATAACATATTTTCATTCGTTTACCCTAATTATCCGATGCCCCGTTAAATTTCCATATTTTTAGGAAAAATATGACCAAAGTACGCGAAGTTCGTCTCGTAGCGCACATTCGTAGTTCGCGCGCTAGCACATTCGCGGCGAGCGCGCACGCTGCACGAGGTCCGACGTGCAGGACGCGCGCTGCACGCGCCCCTCCGGCCAGCATCCTATTGTAGCATAGACAACTTACCGGTATTATAATTTCTAATTGTACTTTTCGCAACCGTCCCAATATTCAAATGTAACAACGGTCCCATAGCGTAGACGTAGACGAGTGCGAATCGCTCGCGGTCGTTTTGTGTATCGGACTGCAGGTGCGAGATGCAGACGGGCCGTCATCGATTCCGCCGAAACAATCCTCCGGCGGCAGACTAGGAAAAAGTAAAAAACCTCCCGCCGTCTCCGTTCTAATCGCGGGGCACGCACGCGCGGCCCTAATTGCACACCCCACCCGGAAAAAAGGGCACGGATTAGCATACAGCCTCGCGGGCGGGGGCCGGGGCCGCCGGGCCGCGCGGCCTGCGTGCGCGCCGCAGTCGCCGTCGGCCGCGCGCCCAGCATGCACCCGCGACTCCGCGCCGCCCGCGACCGCTCCACACGACGATCTAGTGCAGTGCGGGACGTGGATTCGAATCTAGAATTTTTGGTGAGTTTTTTTTTATTCGGTGCGTTATCGCGAGTGACGTTAGAACTAGAATTCGGTGATAGCCGGGAGCAAGGTCGCGCCACACGATAATATTATTTGCACAAAAAATATGCTAGTTATGGATAACCTCATTTTAGGACAGCGCGCGTCTGTTCTAAAATTCTAGATCGCAATAGATCCACTTTCGGGGCGCTTATCGCGGCTAGTTATCGCGTCGCTATTTTGCAGTGAAATGATAAAATCCTAAAAAAAATCTAACCTCTCAGTTGGTGGTTTTTGTGAGAGTGTAGGTGCGACTCGAGTGCTAGTGTGCGGCTATCGGGGAGTGTCATCATCGTCGGGCCTGCAGTTTCCCGCCGCCCGCCCTTCACCAGGTGTGAGTCGGTCTCTCGGCCTGAATTACATAATATTACTATCGCTCGTCACAAACGCAGGGCGGGAAACTGCTTTTGGAAAATTTTAAACTTTCAGGTTTAGTAGCTAACGTGTTTCTTAAGGTATCGTACTATTTAAATTAGAACAATATTAATAAATTTCTGCGTTTTTTGGTTATGTTGTCATGCGTTAGTTCAACAAAGATTGAATAATAGTTTCATTATGACAAGATTTGCTAAACGTAGTGCATAAATAACAAAATACGCTTTGAATTTATAAAGTTCTAAAAAGTGTAACTTTTTAACAATTTTGTTAATTAAAAAGAATTATGAATCATAAACATTTCTCAAATATTAAAGTGTAATTTAACAAAAATCCCAACATTTTTCAGTTAAAACAATAGTTTAGGTGTTGTGGTATATAAAAAGTATGTTTTAATTTTATAAAAAAATGTAGGTATAATTTTTGTTTCAAAACTTTTTGAGGTTTTTCTTGTTACATATTAATTTTAGAAACGCAATTACCGCAAAGCTTTTGAAAATATTGTGAATTTAAAATTAATTAAACAACCTATATATATTATATAATGTTCAATAATAATAAGTTTTTAATTTAAGCTCAAAAGTTACTCTTTCAAGAATATAATATAATGAATTGGTTAAAACAGGCATTAAAAATGTCAATTACAAAATATAAAAGGTAATAAAATAATTATAAAGGTTAAATTATAATGTATAATATAAAACTTAAACCCGCTTAAGAATCTTTCTAGGATTGTTTCTCTACCAGCAAAGCTTTTAAGCTCTACATCGCTTAAAGTTCTATTTTAAAGTGAAAAAGCCTAATTAAAAATACTATATTTAGTCTCGCATTCAAAATAAATAATTCTAGCTGACACGGTGAACGTTGTTATGCCATATTTCTATGTATGAAAAATAGATGATGCCCGATTCTCAGCACACCACATGAGCACACGAAATTTCATCAAAATGGTTCCAGCCGTTTCGAAGGATCGTGTCAAACATTGCAACACTTTGGTACAAGATTTTAATATTATATTTGGTTTCTAATGATATATTTTAACATAAAAAATATATGAAACAGTTGTGAGATTATAAAAGATTTAAGAAATAATACTGATGAGTGATGACTTAATAAAGTTGAGTAACATCTAGTCGTTGTTATATTTAGTACAATAAATACCATATTATCGTTTTTCCCTCTAATGCATAAGCATTAGGGGGAAAAACGATAATATGGTGTAGGTTCAGACGGCAGCCGCAAAATCCCAGTATCCTTTAAAATGCAATAACCTTTCTGACCTTAAAATTATCCACGAAGGAGAGGACAAAGGTGACTGACATAGTGATATCTATCAACACATAGCCCAAACTACTGGACGGATAGGGCCGAAATTTCGCATGCAGTTAGATAATATAACGTAGGCATCCGCTAAGAAAGGATTTTGATAAATTCCACCCCTAAGGAGATAAAATAGGGGATGAAATATTGTATAATATAATAAAACTTCTTGTGGCGAGCGAAGCCGCGGGCAAAAGCTAGTAGAAATATATTTTTTTTAACTTACCGCCGCACTCAGGGACGGAATGTTAATTTTAATGATTACTTAACTTTAATGAAGATTTTGTCAGAATCTTAATAAATTTTCTGTCGAATCATAAGTCTTCCTGCGTGCGGCCGTTTGGGGCTGATTGGTAATCGTCATCATAAGTTTTTGTACAAAATCTTTTAAATCCTGTAAGCCGTGACCGCCATTAAAATTATTTCAGTATCAAGTTATGTTACCTGTATTCTTAGATATAAAAATGAGAGCTTGAACACTTAAAATATTGAAATTACCCAGCAAGTAGAAAAAAGTATCTTGAGCTGAACTAATTTTGAAAAGTATCCTAAAATACCTACAAAAATACTAAGATGTGAAAATGTAAACAGGAAATTGGGCTAGAAATAACATATTAAAATTGTAGATAAAAGTTTCAGTTGAAAGTTTTTAAATTATTAAAATGTTACTAAACTTCTAATATTTTAAAATTTAAATACACTTTTTATAATTAAGCCCCGTTTCTAATGTGTTTTGCAAAATATTTTTTCATAAGTCTCCAAAATGAGAAAAAAAATATTTTAGAGCTGCGTCGTGCAGATTAAATACACAATAATATAATTACAAGTATACTGCAATACTATATAACTTGTGTATGTTTCAGAACATATTAGGCGATATCTTATATACCTAAATACATATAATATAGTTTATCCTCGTTAACTACATACGTCTAGCCCATTAGAGCACAGATCACCTAATTTAATTAGTACTTACGTCATTTATTTTCCTTGTAAAATCAAATACATTATAGTGGTTAAAATAATGTGTTTATTACAATTCTATTTTGTTTCTATGCCTAAGTTCAAATTTCAAAGATATGTAATCCTGAAGCAGCAATCAGTAGAAAAAAATAAAAATATGGGTCTGGTGATTGAAGCTTATTAGCTAATCTAGTGCTTGTGATCGGTTAACGTTAGAATATGAACTAATGAACAGCGCTGTTGAACAGATAAACTCCTGAGAAAAATCACAGAAACTGGGCTAAAATTGATTCAACGCCCTTTAGTTTTGAGTAGCTACTGACGTTTTGGAGTCATTAGGATTTACGGACGCGAAAAACTAAGTAATAATACTTTAGGTAATACTAATGGTATGTACACTATGTGTAGAGTTCGCTGTGAATGTAGTGCCAGTGCTGAAAGAGCAAAAAAATTTATGATTTTTATGGGCAAGCGCTCAATCGTCATGAAATTTCCATCCAAAAGTTGAAAAAAAAAACTCTTTCAGCGCTGCTACTTTCACAACGAACACTATATAACCCAGACATATTATCCTCAAGTAAAATCACTCAGTTTTGTTACAGCCTTTATAATTTCAAGTCATAATGAGCGTACGCCCCGCATATTACATACACAGTACCGTCGAGGAAATTGACTCCTAGGCAGTTGATGGACCAACGTCATTTGGTCGGATCATGTCAATTCAATGTTAATTGTGATCTGACGGCTGAGTTTGACGTGACGGGACTAAAGTCCCCCATCTGCCTAGGAATCAACTTCTCTGATAGTATATTCTCAAAAACTTGATTTTTGTTAGAAGGCAGATGTTTTGAATACAATGTGTCTGGGATAGATTGCTTTTACCCTTTTCCCTTAGTGTTACATTTCATACTCTGTCTGGATGTCTTTCACCATAGACATAAAATAATAAAGATTTAGGTAAGTTACTTTAATAATAATAAGTTGAGAAACTAACCTTTAAACAGGAGACTCTGAAGACTCTTTAGATGGCTACCTGTAAATAGAAATGTTTTGTAAAGTTTACAAATATAAGAATTGTGATTTATATGTTATTTAAAGTTTATTTTATTGGTAATATGTGCTATTAAATATATTGCATTACCAGGGAAACTATTTGCGTAGGGTAGAGGGGGGCTAGTTCTAACAGATTTTGAATATTGTCATTTATCTTCCTAATTTGAAAACTTTATGTTATTATTTTTTACCCATATAACGGTAATTTATATGACTTGCATATACTAAACTAAAAATTCATCTAAGTTACTTGGATTCAAAGGAGCGCGCATTTTTTTAAAAAAAGTCAGCGGTTAAAACTTGCCCCGTTTCGGGGGCAAATATTAACAGTGACGGGGTAAGTATTAACGGTAGCATACTTGTTAGAATTTCATTTAACCATGGAAGTAAAAAACAACATTAAGGTGGTAATTTATTTCTTTTAAAGAACGATAATAACTTCTGTCAAATAACATTAATTTCCTTTTATGTCATCCAACCTGAGCTGTTTCCAGTCCCAATGGATTCCACTTGCCACAAAAATTGAATCTGATCCTCGGATATATGAACATCGGTAGGTATATGGTGTTACTGTAGTGCCGCGGGCCGCCAGGGTGATCGACGTACCTCTTTCGGCAGATGTGGTAGCTCCAACTTGCTTGTAATACCAAAAATTAACGGGTTAATACTTACCCCGTTCCATTTGTTAAAACTAGCCCCCGAGGACCTTTTTGGAATATAACTAATTGTTAAAAAAAACTATAGGTATATTTAATAAAATAACTCGGAAATGTAATTAACAACTAAATAACCATTAATTATATAAAAATCTGCAATCGCAAAACCCAATAATTAAGGCATGAATCAAAAAATTCGAGACGTAAAAATGTCCGCATACCTGTATTTTTGCACCGACGTTACAATAACTTCAAAACGCGTCGGCCGGCGGACAACTCACTTGTCGCAAATCGTTTGCCGACGTCGCCCGAACTTATTACATTGAACGTCTTACCGTATCATCATTTAATTTAGTAGCTATAGACTTGTTAATACTTACCCCTGTTAAATCTAGCCCCCCTCTCCCCTACTTTATTAAAAAAACATACAGCTGCCGACAACAATAATAATAATTTAACAAAAATGTACACCAATAGCGCTAGCACGGCGACCAGCGGAAATATGAAAGTATAGACAAACTGTGGAAATAAACCTAAGGTGCCGTTCCGATCTTTACCGCGGCTAATCGCGACAGACAAAAATTCAATTAAAATGCCACTTTATGACAGACTATAGTATATGTCATAATGTAGGATATTATTTGAATTTTTAGGACTATAGTCTGCCATAAAGTGGCATTTTAATTGAATTTTTCGGAACTAAAAAGGATCGCAACGGCACCTTAAGTTTATCTCCACAGTTTGTGACTATAGTCTGTCATAAAGTGGCATTTTAATTGAATTTTTCGGAACGAAAAAAGATCGGAACGGCACCTTAGGTTTATTTCCACAGTTTGTCTATACTTTCGCATTTCCACTGGTCGCCGTGCTAGCGCTACAGAAAACAAAAGTTTTCATAAATTAGTTTAAAACTTAATTATTTTTTCTAATTTTAGTAAGTAAAGACTTTAATCATTATTCTAACTATACTTTTCAATAGATGTGGTATAAGAGACATTTATTCACAGGGTGATGGCGACCTAGGTAATTTAGTAGAGTTGTAGTAACGTCAGGGCCAGGTTTACTAGATAATAACCCGACCGAATAATGAAGACCAAAGAATAAAAAGTCACGAAATCATTACAAAATATAATAATCGCATTTCAAATTATTTGCACTATTACATAATATATTCTCTTTCTCGTCTGATGTACATAAAATAAAGGTCTTAAAGTAATATTAATATCAGCGCCATACATTCTGCCAGTAATGTGGCGTGCAAAGTCATAATTATTAAAAATATAATAAAAAGTTTAGTTCACTGTAGTTTTATATTTTTAATAATTAATATTTTTCTCTGAGTGGCAGTAAGAGACCACCTGGGGAGGTGTCTCCTTACTTCCGGGACTTCTGTCGCAATCCCCGATCATGGAATCTCATTGTCCCTTATCTGCATTACTGGAGAACCCGCGGATGTCTCATTATTACGTTATTATAAACAATCGTAAGTGGACACCGTTGATAGTCTACTATTGTCTATGTTTAGGTCTAATGTCTAGATGTCTAAATTCATTCACATAGTTATGTTACTATAGAATGTGCGCATAGCTCCGCTAACGCCTTCGTGGTCTAGTGGTATAGAGCGCGGCTCTTGACTCGGAGGTCGTGGGTTCGATTCCCGCGTTGGAATGTTATGCATTTCCAAGTTTGGTTAGGACAATGCAGGCGGATCACCTGATTGTCTGACAAGTAAGATGATCCATGCGTCGGATGGGATGTAAAAAGTCGGTCCTGCGCCTGATCGTGAGATTCGGTCTTTCGTCCCACTGGGTTATGAGAGTAAAGGAATAGAGAGTGCTCTTGTGTACTGCGCACACAATTGGGCACTAGAAAATTACTCCTGCGTAATTGGCCTGGTTTCAATGAAACCGACCACCGTCACCGAAACCGGTGTGGGAGCTATTATTATTATATTATAGCTCCGATACGCCGAAATCAGTTTATCGCGTGGGAACCGTACATTTTTCCGGGATAGGTAAAGACTATCATGTGTTCCTTCTCGGAACTCAAAGTATAACCATACCAAATTTCAGCAAAATCGGTTCAGCTGTTTGAGCGCGAAGAGGTAACAGACAGACAGACAGACACACTTTCGCATTTAAAATATTGGTAAGTATGGAACATATTTCCATATAAGTACACAGTGTGAATCATGATACCCAAAAATGATTTGAGGTTAGAGCGAGACCGCAATAAATCATCATCAGCCGCTTACCACGTGATAACTAATTACCAGAATTACCGCTATTACACTTACCCGGAATATGCATAATCCAGCTGCAACTAAAATGAACCTTAGGTAGCATTGTTAAAGTCTAATTTACAACCTAACAGTTTAACAATAAGTATGTGTCGTCAGCATTTGATACTGAATGGGTAAAGTATAAGATTTGGAAAACATTCACTCGATTCTATATTATACAATTTATTAGACATAATATTATACACTTTTCTGTAGGTTCAACAGTCTCTATTATTTAAAATATACATACTTACTAATATTATAATTACGAAAGTCTTACGGTTACTTCTTCACGCCCAAACCGCTGAAGCGATTTTGCTGAAATTTGGTATGGAGTTATTTTAGATAGAAAGATATAGGATACTTTTTATCCCGGAAAAATGTACGGTTCCCGCGCGTTAAACGAATTTTGATGGAGTAGCGAGCGTCGTCTTGTTTACCAATCCACCTGGTTGCACCGGAGGCGTGGTTAAAGTTAAAGTTATGGTTATAGTTAAGGCTAACTAAACCTCAACTTTAACCACAGAATTTAACAGATGTCTGTTGCGTTTATTCTTTTGTTAAAGCTACAGTTACAGTACAGATCTTGCAATCTACGAGCGCGCGGCGCCTTTAGTTGTGTGAGTGACCATATCTATACACGCGTACATGGCTCGCTCGCTACTGACTGCTCCGTCAGGTACGCACACTAACGAAAATGTCTATTCACATTTTCAACTACAAATAAAGGCTACGCACGCTCGTAGATTGCAAGACCTATATAAAAAATGAATTATCCGTAAAAATCGTCAGGAAAAATATTTGTTATAACAACACTGTGATCCATTGTAAATTTTCACGAAAAAATTTCGAAGAATAAGTTTGAGCGGTTATGGTTACCGTTAAATATGGCGTCCTTAACCAAATATTTGACATTTTGCACTGTGGTTAAAGTTAAAGTTAGAGAAAGTTACAGTTATAGTTAAAGTAAGTTGGTGCAACCCACCCTTAAATAAAATATGTTGAAGACATTTCGTAGATTCTAGTCAGCGCGTTACAAAACAACAACAATACACTTCCACACAAATATTTATTTGTTTACTGCAACGATTGCTACATCCGCTCAGCTTAAACGATACTACGCATTTTCATAACACTCTTTAATAATTCTAAATCTCACCTAATGACTAATTCCATAAGTATTTTTAGTGTATGCCTCTCGCCTGATCTTATTTAAAACCTAGTTGTGTAAGACATTACATGTGTTTAGATTTTTGTTTTTTTTTTAAATCAATGCTTGGGTAGCTTAAGGTAACTATCCGATCCATGCGGAAAACGACCGCGAGAAGAAACAAAATGCCCCTTTATGATTTAGGCTATAGGTTTCATTTTCTACTGATACTGGTCTAGCAACCGTTGTCGCCGCCATTTGTAGTAGTGTAGAGCAAAACCTTAACATATCAATTTTTTGAGTCCTTAGCACAAAACAATTTTTTGAGTAGCCCTAACTAGAACACTACAATTATAGCTATGTCCACACTATGCGCTTACGCCTTCAATTTTCGTCCTCTTCTTTCATTCAACTTTCGTTTTGGCGCATTCAATAATTGAATGCGTCAACGAACGCAACGCCAACATTGTCATTTTTGTTTTTTGGATACGGTCTGAGGGTATACGTCGCGGGCATGCCTCACGTTGGCTGTTGACTGCGCTATAAGGCATGCCCTTGACGAACAGAAAAAGGCACAGTGTGGACAAAGCTTGAGTATGACACATCGTAGTAGTTAGTGTTCTAGTTCCAAATCTTGACATTAATAGAGATCAAGGGTACACTGATTATTCACTAGGGAGGTTCGAGGTTGATAGTCGAAGCCATCCCGTAATCTACCTCTAGTATTCGGCACACCTTATCGCGCGAATCGCAATCTGCGCCGATAGCTAGCCCTGCCCTAGGTTAGTGATGTGACGTTGTCGATTATTTGTCACTCGAATTTGTTGAAATTAATTGATAAGATTGTAAAGCTTGTTGCTTAGAACATTTATCAATTTTAGAACGTGTTAAAGAATCATAATAATATTATGTAATTGAAGTATAATAAAAACAAAAATAAAAAAAATATTAGATCTTTTTTTTTATTTCCCAAGCAAAAAGTACAAGCTTTTTGCTGCGAGTAGGCGGAGATCGGAAAACTTGTCTTTCATTAAGAGAGGCCTATGTCCAGCAGTAGACGAGCATAGACTGATTATTATTATAGAAGAAAAAGCTTATTATTATAGCCCATAGACGACCTAAAATTTTAAACAAAAAAAAAAGTAATTAATAAATACATAATCTATTAATTATCTTTTGTTATGTGTAACAACAAGGATGGTGCTATCCAAAACTGGAGCAGGTATAACGAGGGTGTGGTTGTGGATTAAGCCAGATAAGTTTGTCACTCGCACTAGACGAAGGTCTATAATCCGCACCCGTTGAATGGACGTTTTAATTTGTTGTAATTAATAATTGAAGCGTTTAGACTTTTGTTTAAAAGTGGGTCTAATTATAAACTGTTTACTTACACAATACTAAAAATAATATTTAAGAATAATAATTGGAAAAGAGAGAACTAACAACAGTGGCTTGGTAATTAAAATTAATAGGACTTCCAATTTTATAACGTTTTAGGATGTAGCATACTAATAATATTGGTATCTTCTACTCCTTTCTTCTGATTAATGTCGTTGCGGGTCTCAAGCCAGATTTAGCTTGTCCCTGTGGCACCCTTGACATTAAAGGGTTTTCGTGGCTACCACTGTTGATCCTGGCGACAGGAGTTGCAGTGGTGGGAATGTGTGGTGGGCTAATTGCCCGTATAAAAAATGCTAATAATGTAACAATAAGCATCTATATCGACAGTTCTATGTGGTTTATCGACATATCTGCAGCACATCACTATCAGTGCAGCGCTTATCACGTTTTTAATATGTTGTATAAATATTAGTTTTGCAAATTTCGTCCAACCACTATAACTCTGTCTGGCAAACTGTGATAATCAATCAGTCTGGACTCGAGTTAAGAAAAACTATTTATGAATTCCCAAGCCGCAATACATACTAATATAATTAGGAATGGAAAGGTGTGTGATTGTTACCTCCTCAAGCTTCTAAATCTAATTTTGATTAATTAAGTAATGGGATATAGAATAGTTTTTATTGCATAAAAATGTATGGTTACCGCAAGATAACTTGCATAACTGGAATATTATTTTTAAAATGTCTGAAACTTTATTGCACCGTCTGTTAATCACGCGGTGAATGCACATTTTTCTGAGACAAAATCTATCTAATAGTACGGGACCAATACTACAAAACTTGGTTGACTACTGTACCCTAAAACGGAACCCTAATCAGCTGATTTTTTGTATATTGGTAGGTTAATAGTTATATAATTCAAGAGTAACCTTGTCCTACAAATAAAACAATCCATATTTTAGGACCATCAAGTCAAAGTATGAAATCCTTTCTATCTCTGTTAGCTACCACTTTCGAGATTTTTCGAAAATAAAAATGTTGTTCGTCTTATCAAAATCTAGCTAGCTACTCACAAAAAAATAGCTTGTTAGTAATCACAAAAAAAATTGTTCTAGGGCTCCCTCACTATAATGTCCTTTCAGTATCTGTAAACTTCTCAAAATCAAGCTTGAAGAACTGTAAAGATAGACAGAAAACTTTGGTATTTCTTTGTTACTAACGTGACATATACACTTTCGCATCTAGTACGGATCAAAGTGATCTATTGTGTCATAGTAACTGATAGCAGTGTTTACTAAGAGTGCATTAGCATCGTTTATTTTTAATTACGTAAGATAGGCGGTCCTTCCGTGTGCCTGTAACCCGCTACAGGACGACGACTTTTGTCACATTTTTCTTATCGTCCGCTAGTTATGGCGAAAACTATCCTTCTATGTATATTAACGTTTAAACAAAGGCGATGTAAATAAAAATATTAATAAGCCTTAAGATATACAGAAATAAAACTTTTTTTATTTATAAGCTATTGCATGGCTTTTATCGCGGGCTTTGAGCGTGACAACCGAATCAAGAAATTCCGTAACGAAAATAAACCTAACACCCCCACTTCGACCGGCAGACTTCAGCGCGGTGTTTGTGTGCGTGCGACTAGACGTTATGTGTGTAGACTAGAATCAATAGCTTTACCGTTTCAGTCCCCGAGTGTCACACGTTTTTTTTTTATATCTTCGACGTACTCTCTTACGTTTTTCTTTTGTTTCGCATCTTTCGTCATACTGCAAACTTCACTAGCTTTAGTTTCAAACATAAAAATACACAGCCAAACATAGAACCTCTTATCTTTGGGAGTCAGCTAAAAAGCTAAACAACCTAATTAGGGCACCAGTCTCTTGCTATAATTTGTAACTTGTTACATCATAATAATTGTACATGTTCTTTTGTATTGTGGGAGAAGTTAATAAAGATTTTTGAAAGATTTTTGACTATGCAAGCATTCAATGAAATAAAATTCAAAATCCTACTTCCAAGAAAAAGGCAGCTTCAGTAATTTCGGCCAGGTGTTAAGACATCCATATTTAGATTCTGTATTTAGTACTTTAGGGTCGATTTCGTTTGTTGAATAACTTTTCTGTTTATATAGTAAGTTGGTTAAGATGGGTTTTTCTACGGCGTGTTGCCATTAGGGTCAGACACACCGGGAAGGTGGCGCAGTAATACAGCTATTTGAAATTGAACTTTATTCTCTACGTAAGAAGCTTTCTATTGCAAGAGCTGACAAGCTCAAGTTAAGTCTTCTGTAAAATGTTCCGCTATTTAGCCTCTCGGTGTGACCTTTCCCTAAGTTGTTGACGTCAAGCACTAGAATGTATATCTATTGGCAACAAAGAGCTACATTTTTCCTAACTCCGAGTTCAGACACCGATAAACTCTTGGGAATTTTTATGAGAGAACACTTTTATAAGTGCTATCTGCTTTAATAATATCATCTATTCCATATCTAAGAATTGTAAGCTATATAGAATATGATTCCATTTTAAGATGTTCTAAGATTTTGAATAATAATTACTATCACAATTTTCCTTGCTACTTAAACATCCATGTTATTTAAATTATAAATTTGAAAGTTCGAGGGAAAGGGCTAGTCTTAAATTGCGCATAAATGTAGGGTTCCGGTGTGATGAACTAATTTTGCACAACGAATCGTGAACAACATCTAGTATGTACAGTTTACTATAATTTCATTACAGTTAATATTTACTTAGCAGTAACAACTCTTCCTTACACCTGAAAAAACGTTACTAATTATAAACATTACGTTATTAGATAACCCTAAACTCCAACCCCGTAATTCCAAACGTAACACATAGTGGGAATGCCTACCGTAGTTCATGTACATTATTTCCGTAACTAGTGGCCACATAGTCGGGGCCGGCCAATAGAAACGAAGGTCAAACATCGGACCAGCCAACCGGCGCGACGTATTCGGAATTCGAAGTATGTAGGCTCTATACGAAAGCGAAAGTCGACCAATCGTGAGGCGCGAAGCCATGTGTGGGAGTACGTGTACGCGAGCGTGCGTGTGTGCGAACGTGAATGGGTTACGTAACTACCTGCAGTAAATAACGTGATTAATCCGCGGGCTTCGACCGTCATACGTTTAGGTTTCATTGTTTTACGTGTAGAGCTTAAATGGACTTAACTAATGTTACTTAAGATGTCAGTGAGTCAACAGAGCAAATCATATCAAAATTGTAATGAAAGTCGTGGTCCTGTTAACCAAAAAACCTATATCGCAAAAATAGCGATATAGGTTACGAGAATAGACTTAACTTTCCTATAGCTTTTTGTTACTGCAGTTAAAATATAATGTACTTAATAAAGAGTGTAATAATTATTATACCGCTCTACAAAATTTAGGGCATGTTTCAGCACTTTTTGATAAGTTCCTGATAGGCTATCCACAACTTATTTGAAAGATGAAGTATGGAGTATGCCAAATAAGTTGTGGATAGCCTATCCGGCCTTTTATCAGGAAGTGGTGAAACAGGCCCTTAGTTCACTATTCGTCCGCAAGGTGGCTCTGAATCAGAAAATAGATGTTTTACCTTGGAACCTAATAATAATCCTTTTGTTGTTTTAATAAAGGTTCTATAAACGAAAACGCTTAAAAGGGACTGTAACAACGGACCAAAATAAACTAATGTATGTTTTCCTTTCCAGATAAATTATACTGCAGCTGAGCGGGGCGTCACTAATTTAAAGGTAAATCCATACTAATATTAAAAATACCAAATACAAAATCTTTATTGTCATAAATTAATTTTGTATTGTTTTTTAAAAAGTGACAGTCCCCCAAACTAGGTGCAGACTGCTATGGGGGAATTTTCTTATCGAATTACAAAAGAGTGCGGCTAACAAACAAAAAACAAAATTAAACAAAAGTATTCTGGGAATTAGTAATAATAATAATACTTACTTAATAAAAAATAAAATCTTAATACAACAACAAAAATTATTATTAGAACGAAAATAATTATTAGAACTAAAGCATGTCTGTAAACTCTTAGTGCTCACTACTAAATGGATTTCAATGAAATTTTGGTGTGAACATATTTTATAGTCTTGGGACAGGCTAAAGCATCTATTGTGAATTGTGTTAAGACGTACGGTTCGTGCACGATAGAAAAATAAAAAAAAATCGGCCAAGTGCGAGTCGGACTCGCGCACGAAGGGTTCCGTACAGGTAAAGAGTGAAAGTAGACAAAAAATTGTGTTTTTTGTATGGGAGCCCCCTTTAAATATTTAATTTATTTTGATTTTAGTATTTGTTGTTATAGCGGCAACAGATATACACAGTCTGTGAAAATTTCAGAAGTCTAGCTATAGCGGTTGTTGAGTTACAGCCTGGTGACAGACAGACGGACAGACGGACAGATGGACAGACGGACAGACGGACAGACGGACAGACATCGTAGTCTTAGCCCGGCCTCTCATAGAAAACAAGCAATGGAACAGCAAAAAATGGAAAGGGCGTAAGCGACAAATTGGTTTTTGTCGCGTAATTTAAAAACCATAAATACCGTAAATTTTATATAAGCTATGGGCAAATTAAAGTGTATGCTTGAACCAATCTATGTACAAATTTTGGAAGCTCAAATCACTCTCCTCTGTTAGCAAAATAGGAATCCCTTTTTTACAGAGGTCCTTTTGATTGATTATTCTGTGTTATAAAATTTGACCAATCGTGTTATGTTATGGGTAATTCAAAGACAAAGACATGATGAATACTGACAATGAACTTTAATTTCTTAGCTTTAGTCATTGCTGAGAAAAAATGATATTCGTAGGCTACAGCCAAATTATCAAGGCGTCGCCTTAAGCAATTGGTAATACGGTACCTCGACCGTGGGAATAGCAGATACAATAGATTTTCAATTGTTATGTGGCAGCCGGATGCCGCTTGGGGATTGATGGGTTAATATTACAAAGATCAAATTTCTCGAAGCAACAGAATTTCTGAAACAGGTGAAGTAAATATATTTTTCTTTTATCTTCAGTGCATAACAATTTTAATTATAACGTATCACACCATTCGCTCGATAGATGATAATTTTAGTTTTGTTTAGATTAAAATAATCGATGCATTTATATTCAAATTATTATTTTATCAGAATGTAAATAAAATGTATGTGTAATCTTATCTCTATGTGGACGGAGAAAAACGCACATTACAAATCTTGTTGTGCTCTAATACGAAATACTTTTCATAAGCATATTGTGCCATTTTAAGCAGTTTTTTTTAATACATAAGAGTTATACTCTGGTAAACAAGTGCCATTTTCGTCAAAACTTGATCTCATGCACCGAAAATTATGATTTTGGTCTCATTCGATTCGGAATACCATCTAGAACATTCTATCAAAATTCCAAGACGGGCTGAAAAAAATGCAAAAGTTATAAACAAAGTAAACATAAAAATAAGGGTTTGGTTTTTTTTAATATTTCAAAAATTATTTGAGGTAATCAAAATTTAAAAATAGATCCTTAAAGAGCAGGAAATTTCCTAAAAAATCCTAGATCCTGGAACCTTACCAATAATTCTTATAGTTTTAATTGAGCGGCGAAAGTAACGGTAAAACAGCGTGGTTCGGGTTTCGCGTGATTTGCCGCAATCGGCTACGTGAAAAAAAAATATTTTAAGTGATTAAATATTAATATTAAGGAATAAAAAAAATTTGGGTACTAAGTGGACATATCAATTAATAATAATCCGCAAACAAAAATAAATTATCACAATTTGTTTAATTATTATGCTTTTCTTAATTTGATAATAGTCACCATTTTAATGTTAACATAAAACGCTGATTATTTCTAAACAAGAAATCTAGAAATTTTTATTATTTTTTTGAGCTAATCTTAAAAGGGCTTTGAAGAGATTCCCGTTGACAAAATTATTATTTTTTTTTATTTTTCACTTTTTTATTAACATTCAAAAGCATTCCAAAATTATTCATGTAAATAAAGCAATTACGGTACTTTTATATCCAATTATTGTTATTATTTTGTTTTGTTATTGTTAGAAGCCAGATAACAATATATACTTTTATATTTATAACTAATAAAATTTAAATAATCATTTTTATTGATGAAAAAACCCTAATTGCTTTATTTACATGAAAATTTCATGAATGCCTTTGATTGTTCATAAAAAAGTGAAAAATAAAAACTATTGAATTTTTCCGCCGGATATCTCTTCTAAGTCCTTTTAAGATTAGCTCAAAAGAATAATAAAAATTTCTAGATTTCTTGCTTAGAAATAATCAGCGTTTTTATGTTAACGTTAAAATGGTGACTATTAACAAATGAACAAAAGCATAACATTTAAACAAATTGTGATAATTTATTTTTGTTGACGGATTATTGTTTATTGATATGTCTACTTAGTACCCAATTTTTTTATTTCTTTATATTAATATTTAATCAGTTAAAATATATTTTTTAGTTCACGTGGCAGATTGCGGCAATTCACGCGAAACCCGAACTACGCGTTTTTACCGTTACTTTTTTTTAGGAAATTTCCTGTTCTTTAAGGATCTATCTATTTCAAATTTTGATTATCTCAAATAGTTTTCGAAATATTAAAAAAAATCCAAACCCTTCTTTTTATGTTTACTTAATTGTTTATAACTATTGCATTTTTTTTCAGCCCCTCTTGGAATTTTGATAGAATGTTCTAGATGGTATTCCGAATCGAATGAGACCAAAATCATAATTTTCGGTGCATGAGATCAGGTTTTGACGAAAATGGCACTTGTTACATCAGACTATTATCTCAAAAGCGTTTATAGGGTTCCGTAGTCAACAAGGAACTCTTATAGTTTCGGTCTGTCCGTCCGTCTGTCTGTATGTATGTCTGTCCCCGGTTTCTCTCAGAGACTATAGGACCTACAAAGCTGTAATTTGGCATGAATTAACATAATATTAAGGGACCGGGTCCCATCGAAATTTTCATACATACGTAATACCAAAATCATTTTTTCATACGAAAATATTTAACATGTTTGAGATATTTTTCAGCTTAAAATAGTAATTAGGTCTAGGTTCCTGCACAAAAATTGACTACAAAATATTTAAATAATAATTTTTTGAAGTGAAAACTTCTTTAGCGGCGTTGAGCACTTTTGTGGGATGGGTAAAAACTGTGAAACTCGCGTCAGATTCTCGTGCTGATCGAAAAACCTTGAAAAAACCGTAAGACGGTTGGAGAGTAGTGTTTTGTGTCGAACTCGAACTCGAACTCGAATTGATTGTAATTTTCGATGATGGGTTTCGATTAATTAAAAAAAACGTTTTTTTTTAAATCGATTTTCATAAAAAAAATGGGTTAAAAATTTAATCGATTGTAAGGGTTTCGATTAATTAAAAAAATGGATTTTTAATAATCGATTTTCGTAAAAAATGGGTTTTAAAAAATGCTCAACGTTAATAATCAAGTTTTCACTTCTGCCGGCACTCCCGGAGTGCAACTCGTCTTTTTTTTTAACCCCCGACAAAAAAGAGGGGTGTTATAAGTTTGACGTGTCTGTCTGTCTGTTTGTCTGTGTGTGTATCTGTCCGTGGCATCGTAGCATCCAAACGGGTGAATCGATTTTGATCTAGTTTTTTTGTTTGAAAGCTGACATGATCGAGAGTGTTCTTAGCTATAGTTCATCATCATCAGCCTGCTCAGTGCTGGATAATCGCGATTCATCTGGTTCGTGAAAGGCCGTTAGCAAATTGCAGTCGTTTGATGAGTTTTATATTTTGCATTCTGGTTTGTGATATATTTATGAATAACACACACATTGATGGGAAGTTGACCTGGTGCTGCAGCATCACCTGGTAAACAGTAGGATACCCAACTCCTCACCAACTTAGAGCAGTGGTTTCGTGTTTGGGCTCATTTTAATTGCGACAATCAGTAAGACGTAGATAAACAGTAAATATTTGCATGCTACTGCTGCAGCATCACCTGGATTCTTTAGGAGCCGAGCTCCGTATGAACCCAAAGTGGAGGTTTCATGTTTGGAGTCATATTGACGGGCTCTTGGATGAGAGAGGACATTCATAAACGGTATTCTTTGCATATTATTCTGCACTATAACCAACAAAAGTTTAAAAAGCATGAAATAAAATTAAATTAAGAAATTTAAGAAAACCCCCGCCAAAAAACTTTAAAAAGTAATAAAATAATATTTACTGACTTTAACTTTAAATAATTCCTAAGTGTAAAGTAATATTTTAGTCCATAATTGTTGTCAAGGTGTGTCGGGGGACCGCTAATGTAGATGTTTGATTTTACATAACATTATAGTTTAAAGGTCAGTTCACAGCGAACCGAATCGAGACAATCAGCGTCTTGGCGATACAAAAGAAAAAGTCGCTGTTGTCGTAGTTTAGTTGGCGGTCCCCCGACACGCCGTGACAACAATTATGGACTAAAATATTACTTTACACTTAGGAATTATTTAAAGTTAAAGTCAGTAAATATTATTATTTTATTACTTTTTAAAGTTTTTTGGCGGGGGTTTTTTTAAATTTCTTAATTTTATTTTATTTGTGTTTAAATATTTTGTAGTAAATTTACTACTAAATATTTAAACACTAAAAAATATAGTATAAGACTAAAAAATATATAAATAAACTAGCTGTTGCCCGCGACTTCGTCCGCGTTAACATAGTATAATAACAAAGATCGATAGTTTTTCCCTTTTTGTGGTTCCTTATGCAAAGGTTAAAACGGGACCCTATTTAAGCAAACACCAATAAACTTTCATGTTTCTAACTCAAGAAATGACGGACTTTCATTGAAACTTTCTACCCCAATTTCGCCCCCTTGGAGGTAGAATTACCTGCAGAAACGCTTAAATACGTATCCATTCATTTTTAATCAGTAGCACAAAAATAAAGTTTCATGTTTCTAACTCAAAAAATGACGGACTTTCATTCAAACTTTCAACCCCAATTTCACCCCTTTGGGGGTAGAATTTCCAAAAACGCTTAAATATATATCCATTTATTTTTAATCAGCAGTCCAAAAATAAATTTTCATGTTTCTAACTTAAGAAATGACGGACTTTCATTTAAACTTTCAACCCCTATTTCAGCCCCTTGGGGGTAGAATTTCCAAAAACGCTTAAACACGTATCCAATCATTTTTAATCAGTAGCCCAAACATAAAATTTCATGTTTCTAACTCAAGAAATAACGGACTTTCATTCAAACTTTCAACCCCAATTTCACCCCCTTGGGGGAAGAATTTTCAAAAACGGTTAAATACGTATCCATTCATTTTTAATCAGTAACCCAAAAATAAAGTTTCATGTTTCTAACTCAAGAAATGACGCCTTTCATTCAAACTTTCAACCCCAATTTCACCCCCTTGGGGGTAGAATTTCCAAAAACGCTTAAATATGTATCCATTCATTTTTAATAAGTAACCCAAAAATAAAGTTTCATGTTTCTAACTCAAGAAATGACGGACTTTCATTCAAACTTTCAACCCCTATTTCACCCCCTTCGGGGTAAAATTTTCAAAATTCCTTCCTTAGTGGGTGTCTACTTAATAAAACAACCCTACTCACCAAATTTCGTGGCTGTAACTTTAACAGTTTTTGCTCAGCGATGATGAATCAGTCAGTCAGTCAGTCAGTCAGTCAGGACATGTAATTTTATAAGTATAGATAGTAAATTTACTACAAAATATTTAAATAATAAAAAATATTTTTTAGATTTTAAATATTTTGTAGCAAATTTTTGTGCAGGAACCTAGGTAATTACCATTTTAAGCTGAAAAATAACTCAAACATGTTGAATATTTTCGTATGAGAAAATGATTTTGGTATTATGTACCTATGTATGAGAATTTCGATGGGACCCGGCCTCTTAATGATGTCGACAAAATGGTACATAAAATCTAAATTTATTATTATGGTACCTTCGAACTATGAATCCCCCTATTATTTAACAGCGCATCAAAAATGTGTGCCTGTTGTTTTGTTTCCACTTCTGCCGTCTCAGGGTGCAACCTGGCCCTTTAGTCAAGACGATTTCTCTATAGGTTCTTTATAGAATCACCGATGTATGGAATTCACTTATGCGTTCGATAATATGGCGTTGACATTCGTATCATGTAATGTTAATTACATACATTTTGATCGGCGATTCTATAAAGAAGTGATAAAGAAATCGTCTTGGCTAATCGCTCTGTTGTTTTTCAGTGAGAGTAAAGAACGATGATCAGCAAATAAAGAGCTAGATATATAGAAAATTTCGATTAAAATCGATATTACACCCAAAATACTAAATCGATAGATATGCCTCTTTACAGCAGCGTGATAAGTGTAGGTGGGTCGTGATACCCTGAGCTCTGGCACTACCGCTAGATACCGCCTAAGTTTCACCACAAGATAATATTACTTTTATATTCGTAATTAATGCATTCGATAAGCATGCGTTATCGAAATTTTGTGGTTACTTTAAAATTGTTTTTATTTGAATCTAATATGATGATTCTCAAAAGACAGATGTTTACTAGAAAAAAAAATTTACGCCTTTTTACTCGTGGTCATTTAGCAGACCACGCATCTCCAATACTGTAGTCTATAACATTATTTCCCAAAGTGTGGGTCGCGACCCACTGGTGGGTCGCGGATAGATTTTGGGTGGGCCCTGAAACTATAGGACGATTGTCGTACTCGTTTGATTGTCATTTTACTCGTTCGTTCGTCGTCGTGGGTGCGTGCGGGACGGGGGCGGGACATTCGAAAGCAAACGTAATTGCAAGTACCTAAGTAAGGCTGACGATGATGATATGGTGGAAGAACTACGATAAGAATTAACGGGTAAATGCTGCGGCAGCAACATACCGCTGCTTTTATGTCTTCATTACACAAAGTGGGCCGCGAACTTTAAACTTTCTTGTAGATGGGTCGCGGTCCCGACAAGTTTGGGAAACACTGGTCTATAATATGCTTGTTTGTAGCCAAAACAGTATGAAATGCTATGATATCAGGGGTGCAAAAGCCATAATCCACAAAATGTATTATAATTCATTCTGAGGACCTTCAGACTATTGCATACTCCTATTCCATCTTCTATTAATTTAAAACGTAAGTGGATATGTATAAAATAATTCCTTCAATATTATTTATCTCTAATTTTAACTCATGTAGTTTAACCAAACATTGGCTTAGGTAAGTGACGACCATGTAGTATCAAGGAAGTGGATTCCTAGGCGGATGGGGGACCTACGTAGTTTGGTCGCGTTACGTTAAACCCAGCCGACAGATCACAATTAACATTAAATTGACACGATCCAACCAAATGACGTCGTTCTGTCAACTGCCTAGGCAGTCAATTTCCTCGATGGTACTATCATTTATCGCCAAAATTTATGCAACTTTATCCAAATTTAATCGCTAATTGTTCAGCATTCGTGCCGTATCGAATAAAAATCTCACGTCCATCTTATATTACTCAACCATAATATTTTACAAACTCGAAACGTTTTCAACGCAATTGCGATTTCAATGCCGGTCTATGTCAACATAAGTTTAGGCGGCATCTGTTCAAATTTGCTAAACCTTGGATTTTGCATGTACACCGCAACTATTCAAGTAAAACTAAATTTAATTGTGTCTATTATTTGAGATTATTATCTATGACGTCAAGCGGACGAATCTAGAAAATAGAAAATGCTTATACAGGCTGCAATTAAACCTTCCTGCCAAATTTTGATATATTGATACTTGTTAAAAATAAAAATACACGTATTTTTTCTTTTATAGTCACTCAGTACTAAAATGTTGGGAAATAGCTTCCAAAAGTTATCCTAAAAAACACTACAAGTAATGGACACGATGCGTCGGCCGCGCGTGATGTGCCCCCGCGCGCGCCTCATCCCGCGTCACCCCCTCTCATTCCCCCGCGCCGCGAGTGACCATTCTGCAACGATTTTTAAATGGGATAAAATATGTCATTGAAAAAAAAATAACAGTTACATGGACTCTCCTAATGATACCTAAGCCCTGGAAAATATTTGGCAGGAAGGTTTAATTGCGCCCTGTATCTAAATGCTATAAATTAAAAAACTTTATGATGTCTATCTCGTGATGAAGACAGGTAGATATAGTGCAGTTAAAAATGAAAGAGAAAAAGAAATCCAAGCGGTTCCTGAAAATATGTCAACAAAAAATATTTGTCCTAAAGGCACAAATAAAAATTAAATTATAATAACTGCGTTCTAAAACAATAATTGTAATATACAATATAATAAAATATTGTATATAGATTCGATGTTAATATTAACTAGATGACGCCCGCAACTCCGTTGCGCCAAAACAAGTTTATCGCGCGGGAACCGTATATGTTCCGGGATAAAAAGTATCCTATGTCCTTTCCTGGGACTCAAAGTATCTCCATACCCAGCAACTCAGCGGGTTGGGCGTTAAGAGGTAACAGACAGACAGACAGACGGACAGACAGACAAACAGAAAGACACAAGTTCGCATTTATTAATACTATATATATATATATATATATATATATATATATATATATATATATATATATATATATATATATATATATATATATATATATATAATTCGAATCTCGAATATATATATATATATATATATATATATATATATATATATATATATATATATATATATTCGAGATTCGAATATATATATATATATATATATATATATATATATATATATATATATATATATATATATATTTATTTATTTATTTATATACAAGAATTGCTCGTTTAAAGATATAAGATTAACATGGTGTCTATGACGTAAGGTAACAGACAGACAGACAGACGGACAGACAGACAAACAGAAAGACACAAGTTCGCATTTATTAATACTATATATATATATATATATATATATATATATATATATATATATATATATATATATATATATATATATATATATATATATATATATATATATATATATATATATATATATATATATATATATATATATATATATTCGAATCATATATATATAATATATATAATTCGAATATATATATATATATAGTATTAATAAATGCGAACTTGTGTCTTTCTGTTTGTCTGTCTGTCCGTCTGTCTGTCTGTCTGTTACCTTACGTCATAGACACCATGTTAATCTTATATCTTTAAACGAGCAATTCTTGTATATAAATAAATAAATAAATATATATATATATATATATATATATATATATATATATATATATATATATATATATATATATATATATATATATATATATATATATATATATATTCGAATCTCGAATATATATATATATATATATATATATATATATTCGAGATTCGAATTATATATATATATATATATATATATATATATATATATATATATATATATATATATATATATATATATATATATATATATATATATATATATTTATTTATTTATTTATTTATTTATTTATATACAAGAATTGCTCGTTTAAAGATATAAGATTAACATGGTGTCTATGACGTCAAGCGGACGAATCTAGAAAATAGAAAATGCTTGTATCGGAGGCATTTGAAATTAAAAAACTTTATGATTTCAAAACTGTAAAAGCTAGACAGACTTTTATTTCGTGGTGAAGACTGAAGACTGTAGGTAGATGTAGTGTAATAAAGTGAAAGATATAAAGAAAAGTTTCTTTTCAAATATAAGCATGAAGCAGTTCTTGAACAAGAAAAAAATATTTGTCCTAAGTATACAAATAACAATTAAACTATAATTGTGATCTAAACAATTGCAATACTGCAATATACATACAATATTGTATATAGATTAGATATTAATACTTATTTAGTAGCAAGTATTTTCCTTCTAAATATCACGCGTTTGGCACTAGAAATAAGACCTAACGATACGTTATCGCTTAGCCTAGGTCTTTGATAAAAAGCTAAATTTGTAAAAAACCGATAACGCTATCGTCGTCCTGTTCTAACTTGTAGTTTACGCTGGAGAGAGATAACCTCTGATCAAAGTAAATCGATCCAATGACATTGCGATGTCAAAACAAAAATTTGGGAATACCTATAGGTGCATTTATATAATATGAGGCCAGAACGCGCGATTTGGCGGCTACACCGGGAGATTACAAGCAAATCTATGTATCATCGAAGAAATTGATTCATAAGCAGTTGACGGACCTACGTTATTTGGTCGGATTATGTCAACTTCATATTATAAGGGTCAATTCAGACCGCAACGCGACGAGGCGAGGCGAGGCACGGCGCGGCATAAATTTGTATGGATTTGACAGCTTTCAATTGCGTGTGAGGTCTTGCGAATCTGTCAAATCCATATAAATTGAGAAATGCATCTACGCGTCGCGTTGCGGTCTGAATCAACCCTAAGGGCCAGGCCACACACTGCGTTGCGACGTCGCAACGCAGTGTTGTGGCCTGGCCCAAAGACGTCATCTGTCGGCTAGGCAACACGCGACCAAAATAAGTAGGTCCGCCATCTGCTTGATCAACTTCTCTGATAGACCTGACAGCACAGTCGCGCCGCTATTTAAATAAATCGTTACATACGCTTGCTTGTATTCTCGATCTCGCGGTGTAGCCGCCAAACCGCGCGTTCGGGCGAAGGTAATATAAGTCACGCCTAAGGGCCGCGCTACACCGGAATGGCAGCGGCGAGGCGAGCACTTTCAGTGTCATATGATTTTAAACTTTATCATCATCATTGTAATACATAGTATCGCTTGAGAAGTTTACGGCCACCCGTGGCCGCTCGTGGCCGCTCGTGGACGCTGGCGGCCGCGGCGGCCGACGATTTCTCAAGCGATACTATGTATTAAAATGATGATGATAAAGTTTAAAATCATATTATGACACTGAAAGAGCTCGCCTTGCCGCTGCCATTCCGGTGTGTCGCGACTCGCGGCCCTAATGGTTATTTTTGATAAAATTTAGTTATAAAACGTACAAGGATCTCGTAGCACTCACTACAGCTACAGTATCTATGTAAATAGGGAATATCACGCAAATGTCTGAGCAGAGAGCGCTACTAGGATATATACAGTATGGCTAAACATATATACAGCATATATACAGTATGGCTAAACATATATACAGCATATATACAGTATGGCTAAACATATATACAGCATATATACAGTATTTAACCGAAATCCGACATGTTTCACACGTCTTATCAGAATATTGAAACTTTGTCGAACGTCGAACAAAACTTTTTGTTTACTGGTGCTGCCGTCTAGTGAAAACATTGCAATAATATTATTATCCTACCCACCTACCACACCACAATCCTACCTACCTACCTACCACAAGTATGTAACATAATATATGCATTTCGCCAAATGATACTTGCCTGTAATAAAAATAATATGATTTTAGTTGCCTTATTCATCAACACTCTCTAAATCTCACATTTAGGTCATATTTTGTATCCGAAAAAGCTAGCCCCCACATTCCACTTGTGAAAAATGTGCCAAAGGTAAAAGCAAAAAAGTTACAGCAAATAAAGCCACCTTCGCACCATCGAAAACAAAAAAAACCTCAAACTATCATGACGGGATCAAACGGGAATATTGGGTGGCCCGGTTTGATCGACACGCTAATAGTGTCACGCCGGGATAGGGATCCGTGATAGAGGGACGGGATATGGGATAGAGCAGCGGTACTCAACCTTTTTTATACGGTCCACAAACACGTTTTGGTCTTGGTGTTGCGGGCCGCAACCAAAAATTTTATGGTTAAATTCGGGCGATTTAAAAGTGGAGAATTTTCACGCCTTTGACTACAATTTTGCAGTATTTTGCCGATGGGCGTGAATTTCAAATGGTTTAACTTCACGCGGGCCGATAAAGCGGGCCGCAGGTTGACAGAGAGACGGGATTGAGGGATAGAGCATAAAGGGATCAATTTAGTGCCTTTCACTGCATGAAACTTTTTTTCCATTTTGTGTTTCCCTTTGATACGATTTTAGTTAAGCCTTTTACGTTGTGTGTAAAATTTAATAGACCTGTTAGTTGATATTCACTGTTGTAGCTAATTTTTAGTTGAAAATATATTCCTTGATACTCCTTTTTAGGGTTCCGTATCCAAAGGGTAAAAACGGGACCCTATTACTAAGACTTCGTTGTCTGTCCGTCTGTCTGTCTCCAGGCTGTATCTCAAGAACCGCTATAGCTAGACTTCTGAAATTTTCACAGATTGTGTATATCTGTTGCCGCTATAACAACAAATACTGAAAACAAAATAAAATTAATATTTAAGGGGGGCTCCCATACAACAAACGTGATTTTTTCGGCCTTTTTCGCTCTATGTCAGTAATGGCAAGAGGTAGGCGCTTGAATTTTTCACACCTTCTTTTGTTATACGTGTACTTTAATATTTAATAATAATATTAAAATAAAATAAAAATTTAAAGGGGGCTCCCATACAAAAAAGCGCAAGTCCGACTCGCACTTGGCTGATTTTTTATGAAAATTAGGGGGACATACGAGCAAACGGGTCACCTGATGGAAAGCAATTACCGTCGTCCATGTGTCATATTTGTCTGATACGTTAGAAAAGTCGCTAAAGAGTTGAGAGATGAGGACAAAACAAATTGTATGATTTTGTTAGTAATAATTAGTAAAAGTAAAAGTAACTAATAATAAAAACTAAGGAAACGTAACTCCCATACTTCAATCGTTTTGAATTTGGTTCTCAAGGTTCTTTTCGCACACTAAAATATAAGGCAACAGCTACGAAACACTACATTCAAATTGACAAAATAAAGCCGTTGACAATAATAAAATTGACACTTCTATAATAACACAAAATTCTTGCATGTATTTAGGCCTCTTTTTGCATAAAGTATGCATGTATTCGGATCACATTTTGTAGAATCGGAACAAATTTTTTGACACAGTTACTCTTCCTTAGTTTTTATTAGCAAAGATGACCAACTATTTTATTATTCACATATTTACATAATGTTACGTATAACATTACATATACGTATATAGCAACGTCGGTTTTTGGCAAAATGTTCATTATCAGTGTTGAAACTATTACTAGTGCATTGATAGTGTTATCTCAGCCCGATATTAAGATAGCACGCAAAAATTATTTGATAACTAGTTAGGAACAAATTCATCACCATCATTATCACTCTTGTGTTTTTGTTTTATAATGAAACTTCATATAATCTCTAATATATAAAATTCTCGTGTCACAATGTTAGATAGCGTACTCCTCCGAAACGGCTTTACTAATTTTAACCAAATTTTATATGCATATTCAGTGGGTCTGAGAATCGGCTACTGGGTACTTTTTATATTTATAAGTGCATTTGTTGAATAAATAATAGTAAATTATTACAACTCAAGACTGACGGCGACCATTGTTTACATGCTACGGAATAGCGATGGACGTTGCCATGGTGACGTACTTATTTAGTCACTTCAATAAAATAAATACTTTATATGGCAAAACGACATTTGCAGGGACATCTGGTGAATATATAAATAAAACTTATAATAAAAATATGCTCGATAACGTATTGCTATAAAACTGGAGACTGTTTGGGCTAATCTTGGCCTTATGATAATCTTATTTAAAGGGGGTATAAGAAATGTTTGAAAGTAGCTAGCAAGCAGAAGTATTTGAAAAAATATACTTGACAATAATGCTAAATTAATTATATTATGGAAGCGACAAAACAACTGTCGTAAATGGTAGTGTCAAATTATATTTTCAAGTAAAAAAACTGTGAACTCTACTTCAATCTAAATAGCCTGTGTCTAAATACATTCCTATTTGGCTCTATATACCGCTATTTAACTCCCAAAATAATGGCTCGACGCGTTTCAAAAGATAGTCAACCCTATTCTTTGATAGATAAAGATTAAAGTCGTAGAACAAGCTCGTATATAATGTAGAGTTCTTTTGAGCGAGGTGTAAAATAGTTACAAAAGTGTATTGATGGGGCACAAAGATGGATGTTTCTGCTAAACGGGACAAAACAGACCCATGCCAGCCGCGGTTTAATTGAGACTGGGACAAGACACGCGCTGAAGCGGATAGCGAGAAGATATGGAAGAGCGGATAGAGAAGATTGTCAAAGTTTTAATATATCATACAATATCTATATATATAAAAGAAAGTTGTGTTAGTTACACCACTTATAACTCAGGAACGGATGAACCGATTTGGCTGAAAATTGGTGGAAAGGTAGCTTAGAACCAGGAATAGGACATAGGATACATTTTGTCCCGGTTACTGCACAATATACTTTTATGATTTGCGCGTAAACTATTCAATCGATTTTGATGAATTTCGGTATGGAGATACTTTGAGTCTCGGGAAAGGACAAGGGATACTTTTTGTCCCGGAAAATGTACGGTTCCCGCACAATAAACTTTTATGATTTTCGCCTAAACTATTCAGTCTGTTTTTTATTAAATTTGGTATGGAGATACTTTGAGTCTCGGGAAAGGACAAGGGATACTTTTGGTCCCGGAAAATGTACGGTTCCCGCACAATAAACTTTTATTATTTTCGCCTAAACTATTCAATCGATTTTGATGAATTTTGGTATGTAGAGACTTTGAGTCTCGGGAAAGGACAAGGGATACTTCTTGTCCCGGAAAATGTACGGTACCCGTACAATAAACTTTTGTGTTTTCGCCTAAACTGTTCAGTCTATTTTTATGAAATTTGGTATGGAGATAATTTGAGTCTCGGGAAAAGACAAGGGATACTTTTGGTCCCGGAAAATTTACGGTTTCCGCACAATAAACTTTTATGATTTTCGCCTAAACTATTCAATCGATTTTGATGAATTTTGGTATGGAGATACTTTGAGTCTCGGGAAAGGACAAGGGACACTTTTTGTCCCGACAAATGTACGGTTCCCGCACAATAAACTTTTATGATTTTCGCCCTAAACTATTCAGTCTATTTTTATGAAATTTGGTATGGAGATACTTTGAGTCTCGGGAAAGGGATACTTTTGGTCCCGGAAAATGTACGATTCCCGCACAATAAACTTTTATGATTTTCGCCTAAACTATTCAATCTATATTGATAAATTTGGTATGGAGATACATTGAGTCTCGGGAAAGGACAAGAGATACTTTTGGTCCCGGAAAATGTACGGTTCCCGCACAATAAACTTTTATGATTTTCGCCTAAGCTCTTCAATCTATTTTGATGAAAGGTATGGAGATACTTTGAGTCTCGCGAAAGGACAAGGGATACTTTTTGTCCCGGAAAATGTACGGTTCCTGCACAATAAACTTTTATAATTTTTGCCTAAAAACAAGTTGCTAATCGTCCTATCACGAACCAGATAAACCGTGATATTTCAGCAATGAGCAGGTTGATGATGATGAACTATAGCTAAGAACACTCTCGGTCATGTCAGCTTTTAAACAAAAATAAACTGAGTATTTGAACGATAAATAAAAATATAAGACCTCTCAGCGTATGCCTTGTACCACGCGTAGGGGAGGGCTTTTCATACATTGAATGCTGAGATTTGCAAAGTGGTATGTTCGCTTTGTTCGCAGGCTCTAGTGTGAACTATACTCTGTACTCTATGGTAACGGATTATACTGAATGACTTCTGCTTAGTTTTTATAAAAAGTATATTAGAATTCCAAATTTTTACGTTATTTTAACTACAGTATAATATTGTTAAGCATTAATACTAGTATTTTTGGTAAATGACGCCTCCATTGCACCAAAATTCGTTTATCACGCGGGAACTGAATATATATCCAGGATAAAGTATCTTATATCCTTTCTCGGGACTAAAAGTATCCCCATACCTTTCAGCAATCGGTTCAGTGGTTTGGGCGTGAAGAGGTAACAGACATACATACTTTTACATTTATATTTAAAATGTATAATATACTATATCTACTATAATATATTTAAAACGTATAGACTATAGACTATCTATTTATATAAAAATGGATTTTCCGTTGTGTTAGTAACGCTATAACTCGATAATGGCTGGACCGATTCTGCTAATTTTAGTCTCAAAATAATCCTTGGAGTCCAGGCAAGGTTTTAAAGTGACACGAAGTTCGCCGGGACTGCTAGTAGACTATATTTATGGCTACTATACACACGTATAGCAGCCATAGATATTGCTCCACAAGCGACACCGGACCCACGGCCAGTAGGTGATTGTTGTTGAAAAACTTCGTCTAAACAACACATAGTATGATAGTACACCATCCTGTTATAGTTTGTAAACACTAGAGCCATCTGAAAAATTTACTGAAATGTACCATCGAAGAAATTGATTCATAGGCTGTTGAAGGACCTACGTCGTTTGGTCGAATTATGTCAATTCAATATTAGCTGTGATCTGTCGGATGAGTTTGATACAACGCAGTCAATTTACGTAGGTCCGCCGTCTGCCTATGAATCAACTTCTCTGACAGTACTATCAGAGAAGTTGATTCCTAGGGAGATGAGGGATACGTAGTTTGGTCGCGTTACGTCAAACCCAGCCGACAAATCACAATTAATATTGAATTGACTTCGCATTTCATCAAATTATAGTTATTATAAATATTAAACGATGGAAAAACACTAACACACACACATTGTACATTATGAGTGTCTAATAATAATTATGATTTAATAAGCTAATCATAACTTGCCTTATTTAGTTCGATGTAACTTACCTTTCATAATACTCGTAATTGCATAATTTTGTGAATATTGTCCAATTTCCTCAAACGCTGTATTAAGCCACGTATTCCTGTAATGACATCAGATTTATAATTGAACCTACGAAACAAAGAATATGTTATTACTTATTAGTGCTAAATACTAATGACGCGTGGTTTCGGCGACGGTAGTCAGTTTCAAAGGAAGTTAATGCTCACGTGTGTGCGCAGTGCAAAGAATGCTCATTTACTTTGGTAACCCGTACTGGGCTACCCGTACTGGGCTACCACTGGGCGACCCGTACTGGGTTTCTCGTACTGGGAGAATATAACCTGAACTGGTGGTAGGTCATCATGTAGACATTCTGAAAAGATTTAATAGGCTTAATGACTATTTTTTTTCTTATTGGTAAATGAAGGACCCTTAAAAAATAGAAACATCGCTGAAAGAATTACTCTGATAACTTAAAAATTCACCAAGATATATCAATTCAAACATCTCACAAAATAGACCTGCCCGAAACGCTCCATACAAAGTGCTACGAAAGACTGACGTCACTCTTTCTTAGTTTGTACGGATCGGGAGAGAACTTTGTTCGATAGCTATATTAAATACTGACGACGCGCCCCGGCTTCGCACGGGTATGAAATATATAGCCACTGAAAAAATGATTAAAATTGATTGATTCAGCAGTTTTATATTCATTATTTTAATACTACCCGTGGCCCGCATTGGTCGGTACCGCCGCAAAAGCTACGTCTCACAGGAAATTGGAGCCTTTTGCAGGGTATAGGAAAATCAGTAGGGATCATTGGTATTCTTGGTACTTATATGAACTAATTCACCAGCTGCAGGGCCGGTAATAATCTTCGTTACTGCGCACCCCCGCCTTGGTAGCGCCCACTTCGAAACGGGCGTAAATCGCAATTTTTAATTTCACCATAACTTCTAAACCAAACGTCCAATTTTAATCATTCAAACACCAAATATTATCTACACAAACTGTACTTAGTGATGAAATAATTAATTTTAATAAGGATTATCAGCATGAGTAAATTAATGCGTTTAAATGTAGTCCAAAAAAATCAAGATTTTTAAATAAAAAAATGGGTGCTGTGCCTCATTTGACATAGATAGGTATAGTGTGTTGCAGACATTTTTGTAGATATTTATAAGATCTACATTTACTTAGAACATTGTATGGCTCTATCTTTTATAGTTTAGGCAGCGTACGCAAAATAAGTAACTTTTCTGTTTGATTTTTTTCATCTTGTGTCAGAAATACCCAAATATCTTACGGAACCCTATATTTTCTACAATAAAAAGGAGCCTATGTTACTCGTAAATAATGTAGCTTTTGAATAATGAAAGAATTTTTAAAGTCGGTCCAGTAGTTTTTGAGCCTATTCATTACAATTAAACAAACAAACTAAGTTTACCTCTTTATAATATTAGTATAGATTGCATTTATTAAAGTAGTTTAATAACAAAAGTTGCTTTTAATTGCATAAGTTATCGAATGGTATACAAATATTAAGAAATTTAATTGAAAAAAAAATTCGACTGGATTATCCAACTTTGAAGGCGCATAACAAAAAAAAAATACAAATGCTATCGAGCTGAAATTTTGGGAACACTTATTTTTAACCGTGATTTCTTTATTTTATTAACAAAATTCGCTAATCTTTGACCTTGTCATCATCCCTATTCAATAAAACATTTTTTTTATTTATACTTTGAGATCCGGGAAAGGACATAGGATACTTATTGTTCCGTAAAATGTTCTGTTTTTGCGCGATTTTTGCACAACGGAGTTGCATGCATCAACTAGTGATTATACAAGTCGAGATGGGTGATAAATAACACTGTTTATAATGACATAGACTGCAGATAGGTACAAAAAACAATGATTAAAAATCAGGTCAGAGATACCAAGGCATAGATCACGCTTATTATTTATTCTCGTCCCATATTTGATACGTTGTGATTTATTGGAAATAAATAACGACTGTCGTTTTGTTTTTCAAATATAAATAGATGTTTGTCGACGGAACCTCCTCTGAGGCGAACTGCGAATAATATTATTGATCCTTATAACTTTTAGTTTGGATAAGAGCGCTTTCGTACTGCCGATAACTTTCATCCGGCAACGCACCTGTAGCTATTCTAATGTAGCGAGTGTCCATGGGCGACAGTATGTTGCTTTTCATCAAAAGCCCCGTTTGCTCGTTTGTCCCTTTATTTAAAAAAAAATAGAGATTCATGGATGACGCAGAGAAGTGAGGTATCCAAAGCCGGATTTTGTTAGCTATCATAAAATAGTTTGTCTATTCCGTCCTTTCACGGACTCAGATCGTTTAACGTTTCGGATCGGACGTAGAAAGCGCTCTCACTAAGTTTGCATGTATCATAGAATGGTTCATCAATATTTTTGTATAACTTAATTAGAGTAAAAGATGCAGCAGCGATCTTCAATACTTATTTGGTCTAATTCAACATTTTTTTTACAAATAGAGGATATGAGTGAAAAGCCGATATTATACTCATTGATTTATCTGAATGATAAACCAAATTTACCAAACATTTTGAACCAAATTTACCAAACATCTATTTCACACTAGCTCATCACTTTGCCCACAGATCTAGAACACACATGTCGCGCTAACCATGGTGGACACACAGCACTTCTGCCTCCGGTGGAACAACTACCAGAGCAGCATCACCACCGCCTTCGAGAACCTCCGTGATGACGAGGACTTCGTGGACGTGACGCTTGCCTGCGACGGGAAAAGCCTCAAAGCGCATCGGGTTGTATTGTCAGCATGCAGCCCCTACTTCAGAGAACTACTCAAAGTGAGTGAGAACTACTCAATTTTTTTTTATAAAATAAGGGGGCAAACGATCAAACGGGTCATCTGATGGAAAGCAACTACCGTCGCCCATGAACACTCCCAACATCAGAAAAGCAGGTACGTTACCGGCCTGTTAAGAGGGAATACGCTCTCTTCTTGAAGGTTTGCAGGTTATTTATTGCATTAAAAAGTTTTTTTGTTTGTTGGTTTGAACGCTCTAATCTCAGAAACTACTGCGATTTGTATGTGATTTGGCAAAGATATAAAAACCACGAGGAAGGAGGCATTATAGGCTACATTTTGCGGCAAATTGTACGGTTTTTGCTGAATTCCACAATGGAGCAGGCGGAGCCATGTTAAACGTTTAGTAACTGGGCATAAATTTTTGCAATGTATCAAGCGACATTTCTAAAGTATCAGATAAAGACAAAACATGTCTACGACGTCTGTATACTGACAATATTTTTTTAGTAAATCTAAACCACAAATTATTATTTTTTTGACTAAGGGTGGGTTGCACCAGAGGCGTGGTTAAAGTTATAGTTATGGTTATAATTAAGGCTAATCTTAGCTTTAACCTTAACTTTGACCACAGAATTTGACAGATGTCTGTTGCGTTTATTTAGCTACAGACGCTACAGTTAATGGGATTGAGAGTATAAAGAACTTAATTATCCGTAAAAATCGACAGGAAAAATATTTGTTGTAGCAACACTGTGAAACATAGTAAATTTTCACGAAAAAAATTCGATATAAGTATGAGTGGTTATAGTTACCGTTAAACATGGTGTCCTTAACCAGAGATTTAACATTTGGCACTGTAGTTATAGTTAAAGTTATTGTTAAAGTTACGGTTATGGTTAAAGTAAGTTGGTGCATCCCACCCTAAAAAATGAAAAAATGTTGACGATGATCATCGCAATTATTAACGTCTTCATTACTTGTATTAATAAATTACTAGACATTAAATAAAAAAGTTTTAACTCCCAAAAGTCTTGTAATAAACGAACGACGTTTTTCCGTTTTTCGCGGAACCCCACCGCGATTGTTCTCCTTACAAATTACGACACAATAACAACACGAGATCAGCATAACGTTTCGAAACAAAAACTGATTCATAACTTGCTTAATGCTTCTAAGAATAATTCACAATAAACAATTGGAAAACATAGAACCTTCTTTTGACGGCTAATATAACTAAGCCATCTAGCGCTTAGATATTAGAGCGTTTAAAATGTCTACGTGGTAAAATGTCTTTTAATTTAATGCTTCAGGGGTACATTGTAAGTACAGTAATTAACGATTTCTTACAAAACATACAAATTTTATTTGCTACTAGCTTTTTCCCGCTGCTTCGCCCACGTGGAATTCTGAGAACGACATAATTTCAGGGAAAAAACAACTTTTTATACATCAAACATAGCCTATGTCACTAAGGAACACATCAGCTTTCTATAGCTTTGTCCACACTGGGCCTTTTTTTGTTCATCAAGGACATGCGTTATAGCGCAGTCAACAGCGAACGTGAGGCATGCCCGTGGGCCATGACGTGCGTTGACATCGTAGCGCTCGTAATAACACTTTTCTTTCAACGCGGGTGGATTTTGACGCATTCAATTATTGAATATGCCAAACGAAAGTTGAATAAAAAGAAGATGACGAAAATTGAAGATGAAATTATTGCATAATGTGGAAATAGCTTCTCGGTGTCAAAATAATAGCGGGGCAGTAGTTTCAGAGATTACCTTCAGGCTCCTACAAACAAATAAACCAACTTTATCTTTACTTTAATAGTGTAGATATATCTAAGATTAATGCAGCCACATAAGCCAACATGAAAACTAGCTTTTATAAAGTAGTCATAAAACAAAAGCAACGATGTCAGGTGTGGGGTTCGAACCCACGCTCCCTCTCGGGAACCAGAGCTTAAATCTGGCGCCTTAGACCACTCGGCCAACCTGACTGCGAGTCGAGTATTGAATTTACACATTTGTATAATAAATTCGTGCGATACGTTTAACAAACAGAAAGATGTGTACGCAAGTGTTTTTGATTTTTAATTAAAATGATCCAATTTTTATTACTGAAGTTCGCTACAATGCCTCTATTAAAAATAACTATTTTCTAGACAAGACTAACTAAACTCTATGTAGTTATTTTGTATTTTTGAGATAAGAACTAAGCTCTACACTTTTCTTGATGCCGCACTAGCACCTATAGTGCACTATGTCGGTGTGCCGACAGCCGACAGATCACGACTTACTTTGAAGTGACATAGCCCGACCAAATGACCTAGGCCCTAGGGGCTAGGACCGTCAACTTCCTACGAATCAATTTTTTCGATGGTACCGTACTACAGTTGCGCCATAAAACGCAACAATTATTAACTTTTTTTTTTTAATTTAATAAGGGGGCATACGAGCAAACGAGTCACCTGATGGTAAGCAACTACCGTCGCCCATGGACACTCGCAACATCAGAAGAGCTGCAGGTGCGTTGCCGGCCTTTTAAGAGGGAATACGCTCTTTTCTTGAAGGTTTGCAGGTCGTATAGGTCTGGAAATACTGCTGGTGACAGTTCGTTCCAGAGTTTTACAGTGCGCGGCAGAAAGTTACGCGAAAATCGCACTGTGGAAGACTGCCACTCATCAAGGTGATGAGGATGGTATATTTTTCGCGTGGGACGATGGCGAAAAGTTGCCGGTGGTATGATTCCGAACAATTCCTCAGAGCACTCCCCGTGATACAACCGATAGAGGATGCAGAGTGAAGCTACATCTCGGCGTTATTCCAAGGGGTCCAAGCTGTTTGAAACACTATGGCAGTCAACAATTCGAGCGGCCCTTCGTTGGATACGATCCAGAGGGAGCAGTTGGTATTTAGGCGCCCCTGCCCAGAGATGAGAACAATATTCCATACGAGGCCGAACCTGCGCCTTGTAGAGTTGTAAGCGTTGGTCCGGACTGAAGTACTGTCTCGCTCTGTTAAGAACACCAAGTTTCTTCGAGGCTAATTTGGCCTTAATTTTTTAAATTAACTATCGTGTATCTCTCTCCCCCAGTCGACGCCATGCAAGCACCCCGTGATAGTGCTGCAGGACGTGGCCTTCACGGACCTGCACGCGCTGGTGGAGTTCATCTATCACGGGGAGGTCAACGTGCACCAGCGCAGCCTCTCCTCCTTCCTCAAGACCGCTGAGGTGCTGCGCGTCTCCGGCCTCACGCAGAACGATGACGCCCAGGGGGTAAGCACCAATACCATACCACTATTATACCAAGTATCCGATCAGAATTATTGGAGTGGGGTGCAGGATGGGGTAGTTTAGTAGTAGCGAAATTTGACCGGAGTCTATACTCCTGGTAAGTTCTGCTCCACCGCACTCCTATGAGTGCGGTTGAGCAAGATGGGGTACTGAGCATAACAGCTTATCTACAAGTCGATAGAAGTTGCTATGCTTTGAATATTGTTTCTCTATTAACGCATACTCATATCCGGCTCTTCCACAGCCGATCCTGCAGAGCCTGGCGCGCGCGTCCGCCGCCGCCCCCTCCCCGCACACGCCGCCGCACCCCGCGCACACCCCGCTGCCGGCGCACCCCCCGCACACCCCGCACCCGCCGCTCACGCCCTCCTACACGGAGAAGCTGGAGGACGCGTTGCTGTACCCTCAGCGCCGCGTGACGCTCCCGCCGCGCCGGCTGTCGCGCACCGAGAGCTCGCCGGACATCAAGCGGCCGCGCCACGACAACAACAACGACCAGATCCACGACTTCTCCACGAAGGGCGCCGTCAACAACAACGGGAACGGCGTCAGCAACAGCAGCTCGTCGCCGTCGCCGCGGCTGATGGACGAGGTGAAGCACGAGCCGCTCGACATGTGCCCGCCGGACGCCGAGAGAGACGACACGCCGCCGCACACGCATCATAGGCCGCACGTGAGTACACACCTCCTGTCGCCTATCAAGTATCAACGCATTATGCACTAAACGACTAGTGGTGTAGAGGGCCCATATTCTATGATTGCCCATGATCAAAATTATGCATGATGACGCCAGGGACATAGTCGTCAGACGTCATCTAGGCGTCATCCCAGAACGCAAAGTATCACCGTAGGTTTCACCATACCAAATTTCAGCAAAATCGGTTCAGCGGTTTGGGCGTGAAGATATAACAGACATACACTTTTAACATTTATAATATTACTAATGATATAAACAGCTTCGCGATCATTGTGCCGATCTGACATCATGGTCCAACAAGAGGGGTATTTAATTATTTATACATCACAGATAAAAAATATGTTACATGTCATTACCAATAATCTGGAGCCAACAAATATATCAGATAGACATTAAGTATAATTATTAATTCATGAAGCCCCAAGCGGCCACATCCGGCCGCGATAACAATGAAAAAGCTATTGTGTCTCGTTTCGCCACGACTGATGGGTTAATGTGCTTATCAGTACATAAAGTTATAATTGGCACCTATGTCTTCCATATGTCTTCATCTTCACTTGTCAAGTTCTAGGTAGACATCTAGAACATTAGACCAAACCACTTCTAACTAGCGCTAGAATAGTTCCCGGAACAGCTCGCCGCTCGAATGACAGCCGTGTCTTGTTTCTAAACGACAGACACACTGACATACAAATAGTTTGTAGAATCAGTTGGGGGATCACTAGTTTAAATAACATATCAGCTAACTAGGTCTATTTTTTTTTGCAAAACGGAATAATGGAAAAGGAAAATAATGTTATCACGTTACAGTCACAATTTTGAAGAGGTTGATGTATTCTACTAGAGAAATGGATGATTATTATTATTATTTAACGACCCCTCTTTATATTAGTTTACTACAAATATTGCGCAACTATACTATACACAATCGACGTCGATCATTGGCAATCAAAAACAAATATGGCCCTCTACAATCTACATGTTTGGTATTGCCTGCGTTTGTCCATCATGGGCCAACGAAAAAGATATTTATTTATATCAATTATATACTGCAGGCAGCGTAATAGACAACTGTGAACTAGGCGCCCTCTAACATAGAGAATATAAATAGCGACTTAATCGCTTAGCGATAAAGCCCTTGAAATAAAAAATAAAAAAATAAAGTCTATAATAAGTAATAACTCTGTTTATGCTCTGCGAGTGTCCAAAGATCAACGCGCTAGAAGGTCCGTTCCGTTCGTGTGTCTCAGGGAGGCGGGCCGCCGTCGCGCGGCAGCTCGGCCGAGGCGGACGACCGCACGCCGCCGCCGCTGCCGCATCCGCCCTTCATCTCGCCCGCGGAGAAACTCTTCGGTCCGCAGCACAACTTCAGCTACTCAATGTCGCCGCTAACTGACGCCTCGCTCGCCGGTAACTACCCTTGTATGTGGCTTGTAGTTGTGTATTTAGTACTAGATTAAGTAGCATAGGCGACATCGACTTTTGATATTTTTGTAATGTAAGTTGTACTAAAGTAAATAAAAAACAGAAACAACTGCTATTTTAAAGCGATTTCTACATCTTTGGAGATTCTTACTTAAGATTTTTTGCATCAAAGTAAATAAATGGCAAAAACAATTGCTATAAAATTTTGGCAGAATTGAATCAATCAATCAAGGAATTGTATTATTTTCTTTAATTAATTGTCATTGGCATTGGCCGATTTACTTTTTAAATTCAGAATCACTGAATCCCTGTGCAAGCACGGCCTGTGTTTGTTAAAGATTAGCTAGGTGGGTAAGAGGAGACATGTCGTACATGTGGTGTGTTGTCGCAGGTCTGCCGAGCCCGCTGGCGCCGGACGGCATGGCGAGCACGTCGCAAGGTGAGTGCGGCTTGGCCAACTATTTATGCATACCTACATATAAAACAAACGATATTTTAATGCACTGTCTGTCGTATGCCACCATCACCGCTTCCTCTCTGCTCTGTCATACTAGGTTTATATATCATTTAGGTTTATTTTAAACTGTATGAGGCAACTTCACGTGACATAATATCTATGTATATATTTCCTAACATGTATATATTCATTATGTGCTGTGTTTGTACTCGTTATAAATGTGAGCTTCTTGTGCCGTGGTTCGACGTCGCGCTCGGCCCGGGGCGGTCGGCGCCGCTCGGGGGCGGTCGGCGCCGCTCGGGGACGCTCGTTGCGCTGCCGACGAACCACGACGCAACTTGGCGTGCATGCTTCTGTATACTTAACTATAGTTATACGAGAACGAATGTTAGCTTGTTATAGATGTGTCTTGGTATACGCTAGGAATACCCCTCCTCTCCTCTTCATTTTATTTTCTTTCCGTAATTTTGCATTTTATTTAACTTTTCCGTTTAAAATTTTTCCGTTTAGCTTCGGTCGATTCGACGAGACGAAGATTAAAGATAGTTTCGTACGCAATAGTTCGGGCCCGCGCCCGCCCGCGGCGCCGCGCGTCGGCCGCCGTCCCGGGACGAGGCCGACGCGCGGCGGTCGGACGACGGGTTTAGACCGGTCACGTTAGTGCGCGGCGGCGAGGAGCTAGCGTTCCCGGTCGAGAGAGTGCACTCGGCGGCGCCGCCGTAGGGCAGGGTAGACTCGCGCGCGGCGGGAGAGCGTCAGATGAAGGGGGGTGGCGGTGCTTATTACGGAGGCTACGATAGTGAGTGCATTAAAGTGCGTTCGAAAGCTTCGACGGGGCTAACTGCTTGTGTTGTGACCAGGTGGCGCCCGCACCCCCCAGGAAGAGTACCGATGCGAGCCCTGTAACAAGAGCCTGTCGTCCCTCACGCGCCTCAAGCGCCATATCCAAAACGTCCACATGCGCCCCTCCCGGGAGCCCGTGTGCAATATATGCCGGCGCGTATACTCCAGCCTGAATAGTCTGAGAAACCACAAGTCCATCTACCACCGCAAGCAGCAGCCGCCCCCCGCCGGCCCGGGCCCCTTTTACCCGGTCAACTGACGGCCCGGCCCCGCCGCGCCCCCCTCCCCGCCCCCCGAGTAGCCGTAGTCTCGCCGCGACCGAACCGCGACACGTTCCTAACACTTGTACATAGCATAGATTTACGTGTACTCTGCATGCGCATCGCCAGATACTGTATACTGTATGTGTAGCCCTAACGCCCGGCGGACGGCTCAGACGCCACGGCTCGCCGCCCGCGCCTGCGCCGCCCGCCCCCTGGAACCAATTGGAACGCGCGCGATCGGTCCCCGCATAACTGCCGACGTTCGTTCTAGCGCATTAGTCAACGTCTCGTTGATCTGTCCCACCGCGAGTCCGGAGTATTCCGCACGATCCGTGCCAATTGGTTCCGCCGCCCGGGACCTCGACGAGGCCGGTGCCGGGCGCCGTTGACTAATGCGCTATGACTAATGCCGGTCGTTATGTGGCGCAGTGGGCCCCCTGGGCGCGGGGCACCGCTGCGAGGTGTGCGGCAAGCTGCTGTCGACGCGGCTCACGCTCAAGCGGCACACGGAGCAGCAGCACCTGCAGCCGCTGCACTCGGCGCGCTGCGGCCTGTGCCACAAGGTGTTCCGTACGCTCAACTCGCTCAACAACCACAAGAGCATCTACCACCGGCGCCAGCGCGCGCCGCCGCCACCACCGCCGCCGCCGCCCGCGCCGCAGAACCTGTCGGCGGGCGCCAAACTCGAGCCGCCCCCGCCGGCGCCGGCGCCCGCGCTAGACTTCTACAAGTTCAAGGACCAGTTCGACGTGTAGGCGCCCCGGCCGGCGGCCTCTCTGTGCAATACTGCGGTACACGAGGATTCCTGAATGTTTACTATGTTTAATGTGCGACAATAAGGCGAAGAGATAAAAAATTAATATTTTGAGAAAAAGAAAAAAATCTTGGTGCTGTAAATTTATATATTAGGCTTAAATTTATAAAAAAAAATGGAACGACGTTCGAAGCGAGTAACGAAAGAGGCATATTCTTTTTTATTGTGTTCATTTTCGGCGTTTCGCAATTTTTATTTATTTTCTGTACTTTACCTTCATGATCTCACGCTTAGATATTTATACGAGATTACGAAAAAAATCTATTTAAAATATATAAAATTATATATACGATCGGCTACGAATGAGGCTCATAAAATTATTTTATTTACGTGTTTCTTTAACGACTCTAAGACTGAAAGTTCAGCCAGTACATCGCACCAATAGCTACGAACAATCCACCCGCAGCAGCACACAGACAGACAGACGCGCGCCCCCCGCGCTCGCGCCGCCCTGGCCGGCGCCCCCGCGCCCCGCCGCGCACCCCGCACCGCCCCTGCGCCGGGCGACGTCTAGCGGTAAGTCCCGGAAACTTCGATGTTCGAGACAATAGTGCGGCTCGTAGCGCGGTACGAGCCGCGTAGAGGCTAAATATTACATTGTTATCGAACATTAATGGATTCAGTATTGTAAAAAACTAATGCTGATACCTTTATTTAAATATATTTTATCGAAAATCTTCTATATTTTGTTATAGTGAAGTAGGAAATTATATATTTTTGTAAAGCCTATTTAATTGTTGGGAGATTTTTGTCCCCCGTTAAAATAAAACTGTCACCCTGTTGCCAAACAAAATTAATCAGAGGGCAGTTTGTGAATATGATACAGATAAATCACAGCCGGTCCAGGCGTCGGGTGGCCGACGCCGCCGCTAAAAACAGGCCAAATTACTTTTTGCATCACAAAAATAATTAACCGCCAATCACAATATATCACTTTTGATGTTAGGCTTTTTAATTTACGGCATCATAACATGGCTGTTTTAATTGTTAGATATTAAATTTAACTCCAATTTGAAATAAAAATCAAGTTTGAAAAAAAATACTTTCGAGGTAGCCCCGGAGGTATTCCGAGCGACCTCTCGCTCTTTTATTACTAGGACCACTAGTATGCATCAAACCAAGACTTACCCGCGACGTCGCCGGCGCCCCCCGTGCCCCCAGGGGCGCGGGCGCGGGAGTGGGCGCCCTCCCCGGACATACCACAGTACACAGACACAGACCTCCGACCGCAAGTCGACGACTTCACTGTTCACTGTTATCTCTCTAGTCGACTTCTGTTTTCTACTCTTTGTTTCGCGATTGTGTTTCTACTGTGAATCGCAAGGTGCCATAACGATATGGCTATATATTTTTTAGTTAAGTCAGATTTTAGTTTTTGTCATAAGTTTTATCACTAACTTGTGTTCGTTTCGTTGTGTCGACGTTTCTATCGTTCGGTTCTAGTTCTTTTCCCGGTCTATTTTCACCGTAACGATGAACTGTACGTGTAATATTATAGTAGGTAATAAATCTTAATAATTCTCAGTGTTAAATGTTCCTAAATTTGAACAATGTGAATTTTTATTAGGACTAATTATTGAAATGGAATTTTTTCTGCTTGCCACGTGTAGTTATAAATGTTGTTACTTTACGTTACCTAGAACTCGGGGGTCTAGACTCAGCCGGCCGGCACCACAGTACCGTGTGTAGTACAGTAGTGGAACAGCACGCCGCCGACATATCACGCGCGGGCGGCGCCCCCTACACGTCACAGTAGAACCTCTCCTTGTAACCGAACCTCGGCCGAATCTAGACCCCCCTAACGATGTTATTTTAATGTTTCTAGTTGGATATACATCACTCGACGTGTGTCGCTAAAATAAATATATTTCTTTTTTTATTAGCCGTAAGAAATTCTTATATAGGTGTAAATGTAAACACATAATTTATTGTAACGACGTACACTGTAAGTAATTAGTGCCTGCTTTACGTATTGTTTTGACGATTCGGACGAAAAGACATATTTTGCGTATACTCGTAAGTAGGGAACACGCCTGAGAGGCGAGGCTATATGTAATGTACGAGAGGCTTCCTAATATACTATATGTTATAAGATTATGTTGTTATTACTAGATGCATAAACGCTTAGCCACTACTATAGTTTAGTTATCTATACTAGCTTTATTACTATATTATACTTTTTAAAATTGGAAGACTTTTTCGGTGCTAAATTGGAACGATGTTCTCGTTAGGAAAAAAAATTTAAAATTGTGACTTAAATTCGAAATCGAATCAAAATTTAGTAGTTCGCAACATTCCGTTCACGAAACTAAAATGTTAAGTTTTTATTTGCAACCCAATTGCAAAGTTTTGAACTAAGACATAGGATTGTTGTTTTTGTAGTAATTTAGTGATAGTTTTATTGTTAATTTGGGTTTGGGGATTAAGTTAGTTGACTACATAGAGTAAGCATTATCTGAATTTCTGAATTCATAGCGGTAATAGTATATAATATGTATACAAGTATACACGTTTACTTCACCACAGGGATGTGCTGCCGAGGCAGTGTGTCGTCACACGTCTGACGTCTGAGCAAAACGAAAGATCTTTCAAATTTTTATTTAAAAAAAGTTGAAAGTATGCCAAAATTGATAAGCGCTATAGACTGATTAGACTAAGCACGCGTTTGGATTGTACACTATTAGGCGTATTAGAATTAAATGTACAATTATTTATCTACTAAATTAATAATTTTATAAAAAAAAAATGAAGTCAAAAGCGTATTTCGGAATTGTTTGTGATTCGAGAATCTTTATTTTGATAATTAGAAGCTAAGTTGGGGATCTCGAGGACCTAGACCTAGGGCTAGGGCTAGGTCTCCAGTGGGGCGATCTAAATCGTGTTCTAGGAGCGGAACACATCCCTGTCTGCATTAGTTAGGACCTTAGCAAGTTTAAGACTGTTCTGTGACCTGTTTAAGTTTTTATCTATCTAACGTGTTTAGGTGTATGTTCGACCGCTCGGTCTGCGACTTTATTCGATGTGTTCTTATACTTCTTGTTGGCATTTTTACTTATTTTATAAGGGATCTAAATTAATTTATTGGTTGTTGTATTGAAAATTTTATTATTTTTTTCTTCTTAAATTATTGTTTTACTTCTCGATCTTGGTATTTTTGTTGATCGGCTCTGTAATGCGGCCCATCGCGTTCGAGATAAAAAATACCAAAAATCGGTTGGTCGTCTTCCATTATATTTTATATCGGCGATTGGACTACTCGATGGGCCGCACCGCCGTCGCCGACGCCGGCCCCGTCACCGGCGGACGGCAACTTTCCACTTACTTTAACGTAACTACTCGTAAATAATTGTAATCGTTAAACCGAACTTCATAAATCCTAATATTGATGATAATGGCGTTTTTAATAAAAACAAATATACAAAACTGGTCGCTGGTTTCATTGCGCTCCCGCCGCCGCAGCCGCCCCCCGCTCCGCCCGCCGCCCCCACCCCCCCGTAGCGCACGCCGCTTGTGTGACCGCCCCGCATGCGTCTGTACCGTCCTAACACCTCATGGCCACCGTAGCTTCGCAACCATTTACATTTATTTTCTGTTTTATTCTGTTCTAATAATTTCGATCACTTTTCACGAGTTTCGTTTGTTGATTTACTGTTTTATTTTGTGTAAAGTTTAGTCGAGAGTAAGATCACGTAAACGCTAGGTCACGTAGGATTACCCGGGGATCGGCCCCACATTTTTGTTTTTCATTTGCTTTCAGGTAAAAAATTATTCTCCTGCAAGCTATGCGCGAAAGTGTTGTGCTCGAAGGCGTCGCTGAAGCGGCACATAGCCGACAAGCACGCAGAGAAGCAGGAGGAGTACCGCTGCACGATCTGCGAGCGCGTGTACTGCTCGCGCAACTCGCTCATGACGCACATATACACCTACCACAAGGCCCGCCAGGGGGAGCCGGACGCGATCCGGTTTTTTTAGTGACTACTGGGACGGAGTTGCGGCGCGCGGCAGAGATCCTCCAGCAAGGAGAACGTGGCCTCCCCCCCCGCGGCCCCCCGCTACACCACCAAAGGTTAGAACCGTTCGCAGCTGTACCGTAGCGTTTGCGTCGGGGCGCGCGGCGGCGGCGCGGGCGGCGGGCGCCGGCGGTCCCGTCGGCCCCGACGTCCGCGCCGGCCACTCCCGGCACCCTCGACGCAGACGTAGCGTAGGGACACCACCGACACGATACGATCTAAGAGCTAGGCCAAAATTCCTTTCAATTTTCTTTTGATTTCTTTTATTTGATTTATTTTATTTCTCATTTGAACCTCGAGCCAGAGCCCCCCATCCCGTCGGGTTTCGCAGATTTGACGTTGTTGTGTTGCTTGAAGCATGCTTCTATCATTTTTGTTATCACGTGTTTCTGTGTCATTGTGGTTGAGACGATTTCGATTACGACTTTACTGTTGAGGACTCGTGATCGCTGTGTAGTTAGTCTGTGTACAGTGCATTAGTATAACGAGTAACACGCCCGTTTACCAGCTCTCCCCACGCCGCTAACTCGCGCGACCGACCCGGCGCCCCGAGCGAGGAGTCACCCTGTGCTTTCGGTTGCAGCTATTCCGCCCCTCCGTATGCCCCCGCCCACCGCCGGCGGGATCAACGAGCCGCAGGAGTGTCCCTACTGCCGCAGGACATTCTCCTGCTACTACTCCCTGAAGCGACACTTCCAAGACAAGCACGAACAGTCGGACACGCTGTACGTGTGCGAGTTCTGCCACCGGAGGTACCGCACCAAGAACTCGCTGACCACGCACAAGAGCCTGCAGCACCGCGGCTCCAGCGGCATGCTGAAGCGCCTGCTGAAGACGTCGGCGCTGCACTCGGCGCTGGCGCCGGCGCCGCACCACCTGTTCGACCTGGGCGAGCTGGGCGAGCGGCCGCAGCTGCCGCCCGGCCTGCAATGACCTCAGACCACGGCCTGAACCGCGCCCGCCGCCCCGCGCGCCCCTCGCGCCCCGTGCCCCCCCACACCCCCGCGTGCAATATGGACGTCGCCGAATGAACTCTGCCGCTCGCGGCGCTAAGTGTATTATATCGGTAGTAAATTGACGTTAGGTTAGACGAGAACAGTATTGTCGCCCGGCCGCGCCCGCGCCGGTGCGCGCTCGACGACGGACTTCGCTTTACGCCGGCCCCCCTCCCCGCGGAGGGGACCGACGGTGTTCAAACGACAATGTATTAACAGAGCAATACTAAAATATTAGTGTTTCTAGTGCTGCCAAAGTATGCCATCTATATTCTAAAGGCTAAAACTTTTTTAAATAATTTTTCGACGTGTCTAGTGTCAAATTAGATTTCGGTAGCTGTACAAAACGGAGCGTACAAATTTTGAGCAGAAAATAAAAATAAATTTAAAAATATTAAAAGAAAATATTTTTTAATGAGACTTTTTTCGGATCGCCAAATCTAAATTTAAATACAGATTATTTAGAAAATAATTACCATATTAGATTAAAATTTAAAAGTGATGACGATGTGCAATAAGACATCGGAATTTCGAGAGTACAAAAATTTAACGTCTAATTGAGCAATATAAAATGTATTTACGTGCGTCTGGCTTCAGTCATACGCGATCACGTGTAAGTAGCCGTGCCTTCGTTCGTCTTTACCGCGTTATTGGTTTGATCAACTCCCGAACTGACACAGAATGAACAATTAGATGGCGAACGAAAAGAGCGGACTCGGTGGACGACGCGGGGTCGTCGCCGGTAGCGGCGCTCGGTCTGAACTTGCCGGAGTTTCGTCTTAATTACACAGGACGAGCCTCGCTACCGGAGGCCCTCGGAACGCGTCGCCGCACGACGAGATTCTTGATACAGGGTTATAATAAGCGAGGAATGTTTGTAGATAGCGGCGCTGGTCAGGTGCGAGTATTTCGGAACGTTAGTGTAAGCGCACCGCCGGGTCGCGCTGCGGCGCCGCCCCTGCGAGGCTTCCGGTTCCCCTCGATGTGGTCGACGTCAGCCTATACACTTTTTATGATTTTGAACTCTAATATTTGTAGATATATTTCACGTGGAACCCGGAGCCTAGCGCGTTAACATAGGCGTCGTATATGGAAGTATTTAGGAGTATTTAGGAAAGCGAGCGACTCCGCAGCCGCCCCGGTGACTCGAGGACGATCGTATACGTATTCATGATTTAAAATCGTGTAACAGATATATCGTTTCGTCTGTAAAACGTAGACGTTAGGTATTCATTAACATAATTATATTTAAAATCTGTATCCATTCGGATTTCTCTCTATATGTATAGTGGTTTCTTATTTATATGTCGACCAACGTAGCAGATGTCTCGTTATTGAAAATTTATTAGATTATATTCACAAAAATTCTTAGTAACCATAAGATGGCTGCAGATGTAAAAAAATATATTATTTAATTATATAATAGGTGAAACGCTTGGAACCGGACGACACCAGCCAGCGAAATACATATCTCTTCAGGGTGTACCTTCTAATTCCTATATCATTAAATCTGCATTTATACAGGATAAGGAAAAGTAACATATCACAGAGTCAGCTTAACGTAATCGACCCGCAAAGTATTTCAGCAGTGATAGATCACAAGCCAAAGAGAATTAAAATGGGGATATTTTTGCCGATAATGAGCGAGCGAGTCGAACGAGAATTATCAAAAATTGCCGAACCACGGGTGGTTTTAATATAAATTACAAAAATAGACGAAAGTAAAAATATCCACGGTTTCCGTTTTAATGTTAATTTTGCATTTATCTCCAATTTAGTAACTTATTAAGAATTTATTATATATTTTTTTTATTTTTCGGAATATTGTTCGTATTATGTGATATGAGTTTATAATGTAACGTTATTTGGTTTATCTCCAAATATGGACTTCGTCGGCTTATGTTCATTTGTGTAACAAGTAGCATGGGCGACCGCAGCCCCGCGCCGCCGCACCGCAGCCGCGCGCGTGGCCGCCCCGCAGCCCCGCGCGGGCGTCCGGTGCCGGTGGTGCGCGCGTACCTCGACTAATTAATACCTCACATATTGTTTATTTTAATATTATTTTATTTGAATGTTGAACATACTGGCTGTCAATTCCGAACGTGCGGTACGTCATCGGTTCGGAACTTACATACCGTAGTATCATTAGAGAGCTTAACGACAAGCGGGTAGGACGAATTGTAAATATGTTATAAGTTAGCGTTAAATATTATTGAATCGTGGCATCGTTTGGGAATAAAGCCTCGTGATATTATTAACTATTTAGGAAATAGATAAAATCATTGATGATGGATTTTTATATTATATTCTACTAATGGATTTATGATAGTGAAACTTAGATCTAGTGTTTCCCGTTTTTTAGTGTTTGCGTTTATTGTTTTCGCTGTGCAATTTCGTTTCGGTCGTTTTGGACGTTGTTGCTTTGTTGAAATTGTTTCCCACCAATGTATTCGTCGGTAATCGTAATCTAAATTGATCTCAGGACCGGCTGCGAACCGCCGGCGGTGTTGCTGAACGGCACATTGCTCGGCCATGTTGCCGGCAACGTCGCTCGACCGGCGACGCCGCTCGGCGATGTTGCTAGACGTAGTTTGCGTTAAGTTTGAAATGTGTCGGCAAAAAATCGCAGCTCTCGTTTTGAATTCGGAAAAATTTTCAAAATATTGGAGGGAATTTCGTGCGACAGCGAAACGAGGACATATATTTTGCAATGTATACCAAAATACTGCATTTCTTAAAACCTAATTAAGTGATATTCGTTTAATCGTCTCGATATAGTTAACTGTAACGGATTTTCGCTCGTGTCAGATGTAATTTAAGTCGACTAACGGAACAGAAGCTGTGTTACATGTAGGTGATACGCTCGTCAGACAACGGGATGCCTTCTAACAGTACAAGTTACGACTATACCCATAGCCTACGTAAGTTATATTAGGGTGGAGTGGTGATATGAAAATAATCCGTGAGAAAATCTCCGACGATCCGTCGCGTAAGAACCGATCAATTATTTGCATATTATCATTTCACGATTCGTTTTCTGCCTGCCCGTAAACTGCCAATAACCGAATTCCTCCAAAACGTAACATTGGCATGTAAATATTGAACATTCGATGTAACGGAACTAATTCACAAAACCTATTCTCAAATCAATGCTTTTCTAATGTAAGTATTACCTCCAATAATATTAAGTATTATCTACAATAAATATTTTAATTTTTACTAACTTAAACTAGATTAAACTGTCTTGTGTGACCGACTTTCGTATAATTACTGCCGATTGAGATACCTCGTATCTGGTGGTTCCACGTAGCTCGTATCTGCAATAGTTATACGGGGGTCGCAGCATAATTTTATTCAGGACGATTCGCGTGATTTATATTTTATAAACAATAATGTATATTGTCAATCATTATTACAGTTGTTACATAGTTATTACAATACATACGCTATTTTTGTTAACCATATCCATATATAAAATGCAATAGTTTATCGGTCGGCTTCGCAACTGTCGAGTGCGATGCCGGCCCCCAGATTTCAATAGATGATTATTTAAAGTGATTACTCGCTCGACCGGGGACGACGACTCAAATATTTAAGAATAGATACGACTAACCAAAATGAAGTACATCGACTTACGTGGGAGTTACGACTATATACGTTTTCTACAGACAATACTTTATCGTAGTTGTTTTTATACATATCTTCTTAAGCGCGGTCGCGCGGTGCAGGCGCGAGCGAGGAGTTTCAGTTCCGCCTCTAAATTTTTAAAGTTTCAAAAAAAAAACAAAATTTGATAGCTAAGTTGTGTTAAATTAGGTTTAAGGTTGTGTTTGGTTTAGCGACTCTTTTGGCCTTTGTGTTTGTCATTATTTTAGTCATAACCCGAGCCCCCCGCGGGGTGTCGGCCCCCGCGCGGCCCCTGCACCGCGGCCCCTGTTGTTGCTGTTACTTTCCTGTTGCCGTTGATGTTTTGAGTCTGAGCGTACGATAAGTCGTCGTATTCTTAAGTCAATAGCTTTAATATATACAGTATCTTCCACTTTTAATATAGTAAATATACAGTATAGCAATATTCCCCTTCTGCCACAGTACCTCAGTAATTATACATATACAGTACGCCGTAGGTTAAGGTCCCGCGACGGCGCGCGACGCGGCGCGACGGCACGCGACGAGGCCCGACCGCCCGAGTATTACGCCGATGTATATTTATTCAGATCGTTTATTTATCGAAAGCCAGCCGGTCGTCCGCCGTCGCCGTCTACCTAGTGACATACATATAGTTCCGTAATACAAAGTGCACTTACGTCTATAAAATATAAGAAGTATTATAATATAGTTCTCGCGTCTCCCCGCTCGAGCGATCTTGTTGATAGCCCATTGCAGTAACTATATAAAAGTATTTACACTTTACTCGCTATGTCATACGATATATCACTAGATGTAACTATATCTACAGATGTAGTGCAGTGGTACAATAAGTGAAAACTCGACTAGTTCGGCGCGACCCGCGTCTCGAGACTCTGCCGCAGTCAGCTTCACTATCTAGCCTAATTCTACCAAATTGTGCAAAATCTAGCCGACTTTTAACGGATTGCGCCACTGTCTCTTGTTACGCTTGGCTGACACATTTTATACAGAAATATTTTTTTAAGGAAATCAATTTATATGTGAATGTTAATTAAGTGGCAATTCTAATTTTAAACTGCACTATATTTTTGCTGACACGTTTAGGTTAGGTTTTTTATTTCGTAACGTAATGTATGCACGATCTGCGTTTTTATTCACTCGCGGCGGCGCGCGCCCCCGCGTTTATTAATTTATTGAAGTCTCTTCAGAACGGGCGCGTCCCGCCGGCGAGCCGCGTTGGAAGGGTTTTGCCATTGCATCGTTGATCAAAGAAGTTTAAGTTAGTTTTGTTATAGTTCGGACAAGAGGAGCGGTGTACAATAATGTTCTATAGTATTGCGTATGATAAGAATAGAGGGATCGCGCGTAAGCGACCCGTAGACAGTTAGGTATCCTCTTCGAAATTGTTGTAAGGAACTTCAGTCGGGACACTTAAAGTACTCGTTGTAGGTGTACGAGGGAATGAATGGCTGCCCGCTAGTCGCTGCAATCTTTTCTCACACTTTTTGGTCGCGAAGGCGCCATCTACATCAAATCTCAACTGACAGCTGTCAAATTACGTCCGCCATCCGGAAACCGGTTGCGGCGACTAGCGGGCGCGACTTTTCTTGTTTTGATGTTGTTATTGATAAGGAATCAGCCGGGCTGCGGTACATATCAGTGTCGGTGAGCTAGTACTCTAAGTATCTTTGAATCTGATCAGTAAATTGTTTTCGTAGAGCCCGATTGTGTTAACACCGTCGCCGGAGTTACAACAGAATGTAAAATTTATAAAATTTAATAAACTCGCAGTGATTCCATGGATTATGGGTATTTTTATTTTCTACACAACTTCCTACCCCTAATATCCTTTTCTGCATAATAAATCTTTCTTCTTTTATCTTTTACATACTGTGTTTTACCAAAAGACCTTAAATATTGTGAAAAATCATTAATTTCAAAATCTTAAAAATAGTGTTAAAAGAAATAATTGGTAAGTTTAAAATAATGTACTTTTCAACATTTCCATTTGTTAGTTATTAATAATTAATAAAAAGAACTGCCACTAAAATATAAAAAATACCATTGTCAATACTTAGCTGTAAGTTTTCCATAGTAATAAATAAATAAATAAATATAAAGAAAAGTACCAAAAAGTAGATCTTATAAAAATAGTAATAGATCATAGACGAGAGCTACGAAGTCGTAGCGGCGCGTAGCACCGCGCTACGAGCGACAGCCGCGTAGCGGGTGCTACGATTCATATTCTATTTCTATTTTTCTATTCACGGTAACGTTTTAAAACTAGGTTTTCAAATCAAAGTACGGCGCCCTGGTACTCGCAGAAAATACATGCAAGTGTAAAAGTGCTAAGGCGCGAACTTGAAACACAAAACATGAAAATACTTACTTGGGAAAAAATCTACATCGTAATATGAATAAGAAACATTATGAAAAAAATATACTTCGTGCTTTAAAGTATTTTTATTTAAAATACGATTTTGCTTCTTATTCACCATAGAACAATATGAGCTGATACAGATTGAATAACTATGCAAGAATTTTTAGGACACCTCGGCGCGTTGGCAGTTACAAGTTAGTACTTACTATGTTCAAAAAAGTCTGTGATATTAGTATATATTATGTGAAGTATTTCTAAGCCTGGTTTTCGTCCCTGGTATTTTAACCTACTCGTGTATATACTAAGAAGCCCTAGTATTGAATTTTGCAAGTATATCTCATCCCTAATACACGGAATAAGCCACTATGTTTATAAAACTTTTTTTTTTTGGGTTTTAAGTTTTTTTTTTCTTTTTTTCAAATGCTTTATTAGTAGGAATAATCTTATGATAGCATAGAAATGAAATGAAATAAGAATTATTCACATAAATTCAATAAGAAAAGGAAAGCGTGCTTTAAATAACAAGTTTTCAATAATCCATATCCATACTAATATTATAAATGCGAAGGTGTGTCTGTCTGTTACCTCTTCACGCCCAAACCGCTGAACTGATTTTGCTGGGTATGGCAATACTTTGAGTTCTGGGAAAGGACATAGGATAGTTTTTATCCCGGAAAAATGTACGGTTCCAGCACGATAAACGATTTTGGCGCCACGGTATTGCGAGCGTCATCCAGTGTCGTAAATAAATTATTAAATCACTTACCTTGTAGTGATTAGCCTGCCCATTCCATGGTTCTAAAAAAAACAGATTAGATGAGTGAGAGAGAACAAGACTGCATTCATAATTCAACAAAAAAATTGGGTTGGTACACAAATGCTTACCTGCAGCGGCCAATTACCCAGCAGTAAGGCCGGCAACGCACCTGCAGCTTTTCTGATGTTGCGTGTGTACATGGGCGACGGTAGCTGCTTTCCATCAGATGACCCGTTTACTCGTTTTCCTCCTTATTTTATACTAGCGACCCGCCCCGGCGTCGCACGGGTATAAAATATATAGCCACTGAAAAAATGATTAAAATCGATAGCCTATGATCCTTTACGTGGTCTACTTCTTATCTGTGCCAAATAACATAAAAATTGCTCCAGTAGTTCGCGAGATAAGCCCTTTCAAATAATTTCCCCCGTTTTTTCCACATTCTCCTATTAGTCTTAGCGTGATAAAATATAGCCTATAGCGTTCCTCAATAAATGGGCTATCTAACACTGAAAGAATTTTTCAAATCGCTCAATTGCACTGCATGCTAAATCGCAGTTGTTCCTGAGATTAGCGCGTTCAAGTTAGCCCTTTCAAATAATTTTCCCCGTTTTTTCCACATTTTCCTCTATTTCTTTGCTCCTTTTAGTCTTAACTTGATAAAATATAGCCTATAGCCATCCTCGATAAATGGGCTATCTAACACTGAAAGAATCATCAAAATACGTTGCGTAGTTTTGAAGATTAAAGGGAACAAAGGGACATGAGGGAAAAAAGCGACTTTGTTTTATAATAAGTATAGATATAAAAAATCTTAAAGGTGAGGCCGCACTATACGTAACTACACTGCAACGGAGTGACCCGACACGACGCGGCCAAATAATAATACTTACATACATACATACATACATAAAGACTCACACACCGGTTTCGGTGACGGTGGCCGGTTTCATTCAAACCAGGCTAGTTACGCAGGAGTAATTTTATAGTACACAAGTGTGTGCGTGGTACAAAAGAGCACTCTCTATTCCTTTACTCTCATAGCCCAGTGGGACGGAAGACCGACACGACTGGCGAGAGATCAGGCACAGGACCGACTTTTTACATATAGACAAGATGTATGACAAGTAAGATGATCCATGCGTCGGATGGGTGATCAGCCTGCATTGTCCTAACCAAACTATGAAATAATAATAATATAATTATTTCCAAGTATTATGTTTCCAACGCGGGAATCGAACCCAAGACCTCCGAGTCAAGAGCCACGGCCTAAACCACTGGACCACGGAGGCGTTCAAAGGAAACGTTGCTAAATATTATGCTTTGTTTAAATATTTTGTATGAACTAACCCGCACTACGCGGTGTTCGGCGACGCGACACGTCAATAGTCAGTAGGTAATGTAAAACGTGAAGGAATGTGAAGTGCGGCGTCGTTCTGCTGAAGTGTGATGACTGATGTCGCTTGGTGCGGTCTGCCTTTGCCACCCCTTAGGCCGTGTCTCCACTGACGCGGAGCGGAGCGGAGCGGAGAGGAGCTTAGCGGTGCCCGAATTGACCAATCGTGCTATTCCAGTGGAATGACAGCGAAGCGGAGCGAAGATTTCGAGCATGGTGATTGGTCAATTCGGCACCGCTAAGCTCCTCTCCGCTCCGCTCCGCGTTAGTGGAAACGCGGCCTTACCGTAAGGCCGTGTTTCCACTAACGCGGAACGCCACTCCGTAAGGCCCTTACGGAGTGGCGAACAGGGCAATTGCTCACTCTTGCAAAGACCTCGCGTCAAGCAAAAATTTATAAAGTGGGATTTTATTTGAATTTTTGGAGGTGAGGTCCCGGTTTCGGCAGCGGTAGACAGGCAGCCAAATGGCCTCGCAAAGACCTGCTGCCCGGAGCCTCTCAGTGGGTAAGGCCGCTACTAGGTCTACCTTTACAGTATATTATGCAAATTCATAACATTAAGCTTTATATTGTAATAGTCAGTCTAAAAACTGTCGTGTCGTAGGTGAGCGAACCTTTAAACCGGACTTCGAATATTTTTGGTGGCGGAACCCTTTTATGACGTGTAATTTTTGACGGACTGCCAAAAAACGGTCTTAATTTATGGTGTCCGATGTCATAATATTTTATCGCTTCTACGAGTATCGCTTGCAAATCAAAGGCTTTGCGAAGCCCCAGGGCACATTGAGAATGGCTACTTTAAACAATCAGCTATTTCAGCTTCAAACAAGCTGCTGCTGTCAAGGCACTAAACGGGTCCGGGTGTTATCAACAAAAACTATTTTTATACTATTTACTTATGCGGGCTCTACACTCGCGGCACGAATTGCGGCCGCGATTCGCGGATGCTACGCGCCGTGAACACGATGTCGCGATGCGAACAAATACGAAGCCGCGAAGCGCGAACGCGAAGCCGCGAAACCCTTCAAACTTCCGGTTCGCGGCCTTCGCGGGCTTTCGCGCCGCGAGTGTAGAGCCCGCATTAGAGTTAATAAACACACACGTTCAGCAAACGAATCTGTCTAAATTAAATATTTATGAATAGTCGTAAGTAAACTAAATACATATTATAATATGTGGCTAGCAAACCAACTTTATGTTTTTTGCAGAAAATTAATAGGTAGGTACCTAATTTTGCGTATTTTTAGTGGGTGGATTCAAATTATAAAAATTGCGTTCCAGCAACGGTTACTGCAAAAGATCCATCTATCGGTAGGAAACTGTACTAAGAAATAATTACACTTCAAAGCAAGATCTCTGGTCTACATACACATTCATTCAGGAAATAACTTATTATATTTAAGTTTAAATCTGATCTAGACAGTATCGTCAGCATGTCGCATAGTGACAACTCTTACGCCTAATAGATTTCGTAGTTTATTGCTTAAAGTTTTTTTTAACTTACTTTTGGTTAATTAACTTTTTTCTTTTAATTTCAACTTTTCATAATGTCTTCTAAAATTAAATTTAGTTCACTCCAAAAGTCTGAGTTGGAGTATGAAGTGCTAATTCGTAATGAAACACCAGCTGCTACTGTTGCTGAGCTTAGGAAGCAAATTGCTAAACTAGTCGAAGAATACCCATCGGAGGACATTTTAGAGTCTACTATTCCCGTCCGGGACGACCTGTTGGGAGTTGAGGGGACTCTTGACAAAGTCAAACAACACCTCGACTCGCACCCAGCTCCTAACGCGTTGCTCCGGGCGAAGAACTACTTAGTACACTTAGAGTATAGAATTAACAGAATTTCTATTTCTAATAACGATCCTCTTATAGATAGTTACAATAGTTGCCTTGAAACTTTTCAAAATTATTTGGGTTTACTTCATCAACTTAAAGACTCTGGTAGTTGCACCGTTTTGCCAGGTTCTACTCCTTCTCCCACTGTACCTCCACTGAATATCACAGTCCAGTGTGAGAATAAAAAAATATTTTCAGACTTTAAACTCAAATTTGATGGCAAGTCTTGTGTCCGTGCGTTCATCTCTCGTGTTAATGAGTACTGTACGACATAACGTGGATGATGCTAAAATTCTTTCTCACGCTTTTGACCTTTTTACTGGTGATGCCTTACACTGGTACCGTAGCATTTACCGGAAAGTTAATAGTTGGTCAGAGCTTTTAAATCTTTTGTATGGTGACTTTGACAAGCCTAGTTACGAATACAGGTTAATGAACGAGATTCGTAGTCGTACTCAGGGCGAAACAGAGAACATCACTATCTATGTAGCTATTATGGAGGGCCTCTTCTCTCGCCTTACTAAGCCGGTCGAGGAGGGTGAGAAGTTAGAGATTATTTTCCATAATATTAAGCCGTGTTACGCTAACATACTAGCTTCGTCTCCTGGGGTTACTACTATCGAACAGCTGAAGTCAGTCTGTAAGAATTATGAGGACGTGCAGTCTCGGCTAACATTGTACCGTGAACCTCCGAAGGTCACAACGGAGACTTTGGCACCGGACCTAGCTTACAAATCTAGTAGTAGTAGTGAATCTAGTAGTAAACCCAATAGTTTTTTTAATAATTTTAAATTTAACAAACAATTTCGGCAAAATTCTAATAATTTTAATAATAATTCTAATAATAATTTTAATAATAATAAAAATAAAACAATTTCTAGTATACAGTCTGTTCCTAAATTTTGTCTTAGATGTAAAAATAACTCTCATACTTTTAAAGAATGTCCGAAAGATAGGTCAGAGATATTTTGTTTTGGCTGTGGGAGTCGAGGCATAAAATTTCCGGCTTGCCCCCGTTGCCGTAAGCCAACTCCTACCAATCCAAAAAAACTAGTTGGTTCGGATCGTGCTCAGCCATCTAGCCACTCTACCGATCTCGAAGATTGGAAACAATGGCTTAATAGAGTAGGCATGTTCTTTAAATACTATTCAGTGAAAACGGTCCGGGATAACAACTTTGATTCTTGACCTTATGTCAATATATTTATAGATTCTTTTCGCATGTGCGGTCTTTTAGATTCCGGTTCTTGCATTTCTTTGCTAGGGAATAATTCTCATTTAAATATTATTAATAGAGGTTATCAGCTCATCACTGATAATAATAATATTTCAATTTTTGCAGCTGGTGGTCAAAATTTAAAATCTATCGGTTACATAAACTTACCTGTTACTTTCGAAGATCAGTTTCACTTATTAAAGTTTTACGTAGTACCAGAGGTTACTAGTAACTTAATTTTAGGTATCGACTTTTGGCGTATTTGTAAGCTTTGCCCTAAATACCTCAATTCTATTTCTAGTACGGCTTCCGAACAAGACGTCACATCTAATCCAGTGACTAAACCGGTTATCAATGGGTACGAACACCTTAACCCCTCGGAGCGTTCGGTTGCCGACGATATCATTAAACAATTTAAATCGATTTCTTTCGAAGAGAAGGGTTTAGGGTTAACTTCTTTAATAACCCACAAGATTGACACCGGTGACGCGTTACCTATTCGCCATTCCACGTTATTATAGGATGTCGCCTGAAAAGCAGCGGATTTTGGCTGAACAGGTTGACGAAATGTTGGCGATGGACGTAATCGAACCGTGTCAATCTGCGTGGAGTTCTCCTGTCCTAGTCGTCCCTAAAAAGACTGGCGATTTTAGATTCTGTCTAGACAGTAGAAAATTAAACTCGGTAACTAAAAAAAACGCCTATAGTTTACCTTATGTTTCTGAAATCTTAGATAGCTTACATGACGCTCATTATCTATCTACTATATATCTTTCTAACAGCTTTTGGCAGACGGCTATTGAGGAGTCCGACCGTGATAAGACCGCTTTCTACGTTCGTGGTCGCGGGATGTTCCGATTTAAGCGTATGGCTTTCGGGTTGACCAATGCACCCGCCACGCAACAACGTTTGGTGGATTCCTTATTCTGTAGTTTTGGCCCTAAAACCTTCTGTTACGTTGATGATGTGGTAATTATTAGTGAAACCTTTCACGAGCATGTAGCTACGCTCCTGAGAGTTCTTCAAACTCTCAGAGAGGCAAACCTTACTATTAAATTTGAAAAATGTAAATTTTTTAGGCCGCAACTAAAATACTTAGGTTATGTTATCGACGGAAACGGTCTTCGTACTGACCCTGACAAGGTCGCCGCGATAGTAAATTTTCCTACTCCTACTTGTAGAAAGAGTATTAAACGTTTCCTTGGTACTGCCACTTGGTACAGGTACAGGTACAGGTTTGTGCCTAATTTTAGCACTTTGGCAGGGCCCTCAAATAAACTTACGTCTACGCGTAAGGATGCCCCTCCTTTTGAGTGGACTTCAGAGGCTGACGCGGCGTTCACTAAACTGAAGGAGTGCCTGGTCTCCGCGCCGGTACTGCGCTGTCCGAAGTACGACGAGCCTTTCGAAGTACATACGGACGCCAGTAGCTACGGTGTAGGGGCCATGCTCACCCAGAAGTTCGATGGCAAGGAACACCCCGTCGCCTACATGAGTCGCTCACTCACCAAGCAGGAGAGACTTTACGGCATCACTGAGCGTGAAACGTTAGCTGTTCTAGTAGCGTTAGAACATTGGCGCTGTTACTTAGAAAACGGTAAAAAGTTCACTGTTTATACTGACCATAGTGCTCTTAAGAGCGATGGTTCTTGTCTTTGTCCAACCCGACTGGCAGACTAGCTCGCTGGTGCGTTAGGTTGTCGGAATTCAACTTTGAAATTAAACACCGTAAAGGCAGCGACAATGTTATTCCAGACGCTCTTTCTCGCGCGGTAAAGGTTAACGCTATTTCTAACTCTTGGACTAAGTATACCGGCACAGATACTTGGTACCTTAATATTTTTAACGGCTGTAATAACTTGCCAACTTCTTTCCCTAATTTTGCTATTAAAATGATAAATTGTTTAGACTATCTAAGAATAAACATAACCTCTGAGTTTTCTTGGAAAGAAGTTGTACCTAAAGAGTTTCGTGTTGATGTTATTCGTGCTAACCATGATGAGCCCACTGCTGGTCACATGGGTATTTTTAAAACTTATAGGCGGCTCGCTCTTAATTACTTCTGGCCTAATATGTACCGCGACGTAGTTGCATATGTTTCGCAGTGCTCTAAATGTTTGCAGTACAAGTCTCAAAACCATAAAGTCCTAGGTGAGATGGGTCGACCTAAAGACTGTGCACGACCTTTTCAAGTAATTTCAGTGGACATAATGGGCCCTTTACCTGTTACTAGGAGGCGTAACAATTTTATTTTAGTCGTTACGTGTTGCTTTTCTAAATTTTGTCTCATATTTCCTATGAAGCGTGCCACTTCAGATATTATAACTAGAATTTTAGAGGAAAACGTTTTCTTAGTTCACGGTATTCCTCAAACTGTAATTATGGACAACGGTTCTCAGTTCATTAGTAATGAGACTAATAGGCTCTTTAAAAAGTATAATATCCCTAAAGTCTATTTAACTCCGCGTTATACTCCGCAGGTTAATACTGTCGAGCGGTATAATAGGACGATTATTACCTGTATTTCTACTTACGTGGAAGACGATCATAGATCGTGGGACGTATACATATCCCAGAAATACAGTTTGCAATTAACAACTCGGTAAACGAGGTGACAGGATTCACGCCGTCATTTCTAACTTTCGGTAGGGAATTGGTGACCTGCGGTTCACACTATCTCGATACCGACAGCACCAACGACCTTATTTTTGCACCTCGCGATGCCTACCTACGCGGAAAATCTAGGATGTATGTCGTCCATATTTGACAACGTACAGATGCGTCTTTGGCAAGCCCACGTTAAGAACACCTCACAGTATAACTTACGTCGCCAGCCTGCCGAATTTAACGTAGGAGATTTTGTCTTTAATAAAACCTATTTCCTGAGCGATAAAGATAAATAGTTCAGTAAAAAGTTAGCTCCTAAATTTATAAAATGTAAAGTTGTAGGTAAACGTTCTCCTTTAGTTTACGAACTGCAGGATATGCAAGGTAAAGACCTTGGCGTTTGGCATTTAAAGGACCTGTCTAAAAATTATAAATTTTAATTTTTTTTTTCGTTTAACCTTTTTTTTGTTTAATTAGGTAAGACCTTCTGTCTCGCGCCTTGCTTTGTATGCTGTTTCGTTTGCATAGTCAAACGTTATAGTTGTGTACAGTACCATCTACGACCTTTTTTTGGGTGTTGTCCTTCTCATATTCGTGATATTCGTAGGATAATACTCGTGTGCTAGGGCGTCTCGCGTCTTCTCTAATAGTAGGGGAGGTTGCGCTCAGTTTAAAAAGTCATTTCATACCGAGCGAAAATCGTTACAATAATAGTATTCCACTAATACATAACAGCTTTGATCGTCAGCCACTTCATAATGGGTGGAATAATAATTGAGAGCATCTCAAAGTTGTTGTTGAGAATCGTATTGAATTGACATTAAAAAGATCCCAATTCGCACCCAATAAAGGTTCATATCTAGATTATACACGTTTAGGTTCGGTAGGTGTCGTTTTAGTTTTAGTATGTAACGACAGATGGCGCTTTTAAAGTAAAATGTATATAATTCTTCTTCACAAATATTGACTATCGAATTAATTACTTAAAATTGATATGTGAGATAATTTTATGGTTAATTCAAACGAAAATCGCCGTCAGCTGAATGTTTGTAGGTGGAAATGTCGTCTACGCGACGCCCTAGGATACATTGAGCGCGAAGTAGGGCTATATTGGTCATAACTTATATCGCTGGCTGACGGTTTTACCACCATCGTATTAGCGACTGACGGTTTTCTTTATTATTTACAAAGTAGAAATATTCCCCTGTATAAATCTTGTACGGTATAAAATGACTTTATATTCAAAAAATTTTTACATGTTCAGTAACGCGACTGACGTTGAATCCCCCGTCTGCAATACGGCTGATTTTTTGGTTAAACATGACCTCAATAATCATCCATCAAAGTTTCATTCGGTATAAAATCACTTTTCGCAACAATTTTTTTTACAACTTTGAAATACTCTCAGTTAACATTCCACCACGGGTGCGGCGACTGACGCGGATTATATTGATTGATAAATATTAAGCTACCGCTAGACAAAAATTTGGTCGGTATGAAATCACTTAGCATACGATAGCACTACCTCCCCTACTATAATATATAGAGTCTATATGACCGAGATGCAAAGTGAAAGTTGATGTATGTAAGTGATTTATGAATATCTGGTCAAAAAAAAAATTATCCGCGCGCTGACACAAGAATTGTCTCAATTTTTTTCCCCATTTCACCATTTTCCCCAAATTTTTTTTTTCTCCATTTTACCCTATTTTCCAAGCTTTATTAGTTTGCATTTTTTCCCTTTTTTCTAAAGGGCTGTTTCTTTTTTCCTTTTTTCAAAGGGATGTCATTTTAACCTTTTTTCCCCTTTATTTTCAAAGGGCTTTTTTTCCCTTTTCCACAAAGGGCTGTTAATCTTTTAGCTTTTTTCCCTTTTTTCCAAAGGGTTATTATTATTTTAGTTTTTCCTTTTTTTCCAAAGGGCTTTTATTTTTGCTTTTTCCCCTTTGTTTTTAGTTCTTTTTTTTCCCACTTTTTCTAGCTTAGCTACTTCAGGATTTTTCCTTTATCATGAAAAATCCTTAGCTAGCGAGGGGGGATATGTCGCATAGCGACATTTATTAGGCTTCTTTAGAACTCTTACGCCTAATAGATTTCGTAGTTTATCTCTAAATAGCTTGAAATGAGGTTAGTAGCGACATCTTTGGGGAAATGGTGCAACTATTATAACTCTCCGTTGGGTTATCTGATATTTTTACCAGTTATTTTCCTTTTTATTAAACTATTTCTTAATTAAATAAAAAGTATTGTTTTAAATTACATCTACCTAAAGATGATTATATTTTTTAAGGTTGATAACCTTTTAATTTGCATTCTTTGACCACTGTCAACTAAAAAAAAAAGATGTGCCCGTGGGTATATAAGCCGAAGGATTTTGGCATATCATTCTCTTTCCCTGATTTCAAGGTCCCCAGTTTCGGGGTTCTACGTTTGGAGCAACTCTTCTACGCTTGGGGCTACTTCCCTGCTACGCTCCGTCTGGACTTCTCTGCTACGCTCCGTCTGAACTTCTCTGCTACGCTCCGTCTGGACTTCTCTGCTACGCTCCGTCTGAACTCTTCTTCTACACTTGGGGCAACTTCTCAACTCTACTTGGAAGCAACTGAGCTCCGTCCAGGCTGAACTCCGTCCTGGTTGCTCCAGGATCCGGTTTGGAGGATCTATCACCCCACCGGCTCGCCACGTGTCAGCCGATGCTGTCTGGCTGACGCACCAACTCTCGCCACACCCTGAACTTGCTGCCACCGACGGGATCCCGAACTGCTGCCACCAACACCTGGTACTCGACGCTGCGCCTGTCACCGGGATCACGGATACTTGAGGAGCTGGAGTCCCGCAAGTCGCTGCCTGTCCCCAGATAAGTGTCGTGTCCCTAAACCCGTGAGATAAAGACTGAGAAATAGGCTGAGGCTAGGATTCGTACCCGCGTTCCCCCGCTCTCCGCTGACTAAGTAGTGTAGTTTTAGTATTTATTGTTTAGTAGTTTAATAAATTTGTAAATTGTTAAATTCTTTTTCATTTCTCTCTCTTTTTATTGTCTCTGCACCGGGAACAGGTGACACTTATAGTAGGTAATCGCATTTCTAATTAAATTCTGAATTGGGTCCCATTAGGACCTGCAGGACAACTTCCACGAATAATGTTTGACTGTCTGACAGCAGTTGCTTGCAGGCATGAAACTGTAACAAGTGCTGTCGTGACAGTGTTAAGCACGTCTTCTTAGGAGTACGAGGGCTGCTATTTATGTATCCGGAATTAGCAAACATATATCATTTAATATGGTTTTATTGCTTTTCAAAATATTCGCCGCGATGATCGACACACTTTTACATACGCTGGAACCAATTTTCATAGCACTTTTTCCATTCTGATTGAGGTATCTCCAAAACGTGCATTTTGAACGCATCAACAGCCTCTTCGCGGCTCGAAAAACGTTGACCACGTAATTTGTTCTTCGCGTATGGAAATAAAAAGAAATCGTTAGGTGCCAAATTAGGGCTGTACGGCGGATGACCAGTCAATTCGATCTTTTGACCCTCCAAAAACTGAGTTGTTGCAGCTGAGGTGTGACAGCTAGCATTGTCGTGATGTAATATGATTCTGCGTTGTCGGTTGTCCTTTCTTATTTCTTCAAAGACTTCTGGTAAACAAATGGTCGTATACCATTCAGAATTAACCGTTTTACGATTCTCTAATGGCACTGTAGCCACATGTCCATTAATTCCAAAAAAACAGGCGACCATTTGCTTCAAAGTACTTTTTGCACGAGTAACTTTTGTTGGTTTCGGCTCATCTTGGAACACCCACACCGTTGACTGTTGTTTAGTTTCGGGGTCATATGCATAGATCCAAGATTCATCACCTGTGTAGATATTATAAACGGCTTTTGACGTACCACGGTTGTATTTTTTTATCATTTTTTTGCACCAATCGACACGAGCCCGTTTTTGATCGATTGTCAAGTTGTGCGGAATCCAACGCGAACATATTTTTTTTTACAGCCAAATGTTCGTGTAATATCTTATGTATGCTCGTCATACTTATGCCTAAGGACGCCTTTATCTCGCGATATGTAACATGACGATCACGCATTATTAGTTCCCGCACAGCATCTATATTTTGTGGGACAACAGCTGTTTTTGGGCGACCTTCTTTATTTTCATCCGTGAGCATAGACCGCCCACGATTAAACTCACTGTACCAGTGATAAACAGTGGTTTTTGATGGTGCTTCATCTCCAAAAGTTGCGGTGAGTTGAATAAAGCACTGTTGTTGATTTAGCCCACGCCGAAAATCGTAGTTAATCATTGCACGAAAATGTTCACGCGTTAAATCCATGGCAAATGAAGACACGCAATTTTCAAAATGACGCCACAATGGAAAAATAATTGACAGTCACATGAAACAAAATGTATTCTTCAACCAAAGAGTTCTATTTTCAAATGTTGTAATTACTTTTTAAATATTGTTCTTGTAAGTGGCCAGTTCCGGATACATAAATAGCAGCCTATGTATTTGCGAAAGAAGAAAATATCTAAATACGATCTCGTTAATTTGTAACAGATCTCGCTGCTTATCGGTTACATTTAGTTCATTTTGTAGCAAGTATTGCCCATACATCTTTGTTTGTGAGAAAACCCGCATGTTCATTACAAAAATCGAAACAGATTATGATATATTATATCCTGAAAACTGCACAAGAAGACGGATCCCTACAATTACCGTAAAGCATAAAAGAAAAATATGAGCAATGTACATAATTTAACGAATGTTAGGAAGGACTTTACCACTTGATGTCTTCCAAAGCGACCGCTGATCGTTCTTACGTCTATGATGACTTAAGATATTCAAAAAAGCTAGCCAGGGACAGTCAGTCATTCTTATTTTTTTATGAAGAAAGTCTGACTATTCCTGACTCTTGGGTCCTGTGTAAACCTCTGCGATGACTGATCTGATGCTGGTCTGAGACTGGAGGCTGGAGGTGAGTGGACTGAGATGATCACCGCAATATGATGGTCGTCCGACTCAGATTATACAAGTTGTCCAAAATAAAACCCAACCAATATGCCTATAAGGCATATTGGCTGGACACAGAGGAGGTCTTCAACAATGCTTGGTGTTCAGCTGTAAAGGTTCGGTTAGCTGAAGTTAGGTCTCTAGGGAACCTGAGCGGCTAACTGAGTGGAAGGAGTGTGAAAGTGAGATGTGCAGGGGTGGAAGTGTGCAATAAGCAGCAATGTATTTACCCGAATAATCATGCAATAGTCGTTTATCGTCAAATCGTTTTGACATATTTTTTCGCAATAGCCTATTGCCCAGTTTTTGGTGTAAAATACAATTTTAAGTATTGTTATGGAATAAACACATAATTTTTTATATCTTTGTAAATATCCATAGGAAAATTCTGAAAAAATTCACATGATGTATCTTGACTTCTAGATGCCAAAAAACGCATAACAGCAAAAACCCAACAATAGCACATTGTCCGATTATTCGGTGGGGGCGTCGATTTGTTCGCAGCCAGGCGCGTGAAATTGCAAAAAATGACACCGCACTGAATCGGTTAATTGAATTTTTGTCGGTCACGATTAGCCGCGGTAAAGATCGGAACGGCACCTTAACTTTATGTCCACAGTTTGTCTATACTTTCGCATTTCTACTGGTTGCCGTTCTAGGGCTACTGGTGTATAAAAATTTTCCCTCCACCCCTCTTAGGGGACCAAAAGAAGGGGTAAGATTTTGTACCTATCAACTGATGAAGTAGAAATACTTTAAATGGCAAAACAACGTTTGCCGGGACAGCTAGTATATCCTACATATTGATAGCTGAAATTATATGGAGGATAAAGGTGAAAATAAACTTATGTAGGTAGACGGGGCGGCATTTTTCAGTTTTTGCCCCGCCTAAAAAAATTGAAGATCCGGCGCTGACAAACAACATATAGTCACAAGAAAAACAAAAAAAAATGGAAGGTATACATCGAAAACAAAATATTATATTATTGGCACAGATTATTAAACAGTTGCTACCGACTACCGTACGTAAGTATCGGCATCACCTTCCAGCTATTTAACTAGCAGCTAAGCTAAAGCTCTACCATAAAGCAGCTTTTAGTTACAAAATACAAAAAAACAAACAAGCAAAATCTTTACTGTCATAAATTAATTTATAGTCTGTCAAGAAAGTGAAGAAATTAAAAAGTGGCAACATCGTAGTGACATCACTTTCAAATCAATCTAAGAAAAAAGGGATGACACTACGATGTTGCCTATGTATGTACGATGCTTTTTAATTTCTTCACTTTCTTGACGGACTATACAATGTTTTTTAAAAAGTGGCAATCCCCCAAACTAGACGCAGCCTGTGCCAAAGCCTGTAGGCTGTACTGTGGCCTATGGGGGAATTCTCACCGAACACTAATAAAACACACTTTTCTTGCACTTTTCCCACTATATTAAGATATTATTATAACTTTTAACAACAAAAAACTACCTTTAAAAAACTAGCGACGTTAAACTTACACCTAATGATGAATAATTTCGAAACCGGTCGTGTAATTTGTTAAAAGTTATAATAATATCTTAATATAGTGGAAAAAGTGCAAGAAAAGTGTGTTTTATTAGTGTTCAACATGAATTTCCACCAAGAACCGACAGTACAATCAATTATAATATATGAATTCTCACCGAATTACAATAAAAAGAGTGAAGAAGACAAACAAAAAAAAAGTTCATTGGTCGTTACTTAGGTAACTTAGGTCATCCTTTTGGTTTCCGAAAAGTTTGAATTAGCCGCTTTTATTTATTTGCATAAGGCAATAATTGTTACATGATACATTAAAATCGACTTTTGGCGGGAAGTCGAAAAGAGCGGGTGTTCAAAATTTTCTCTGCTTTATAAAAATTAATTTTCCAGTAATATTACTGTAATATAGTTGTAAATAGTACTTTTTCAATAGTGTTAAATAATTTTAAAATAAGATGAGTGTAGATAGCGACGGGGGTCCGGCCCCCGCAGATACTACTAAGAAAAGAAAATTGGATGATATCGATAGCTGTACAGTGGATTATAGAATGTTTACAAAAACAAATTATAAAAGGCAATTCCCGGAGAACTATAGTAGCGATTGCGTTGTGTATGTAGGATCGATAAACAATGAAAAATTGGGAAACAAAAATCCCATTGCTTTGACCAAATTATTCACGGAAAATGTTAAGGGCATCATAGGAGTTCATAGAGTTAACGCTCATAAAGTTGGTGTCACCTTTAAGAAGCCCGCTCCTGCGAATAACTTCTTAAAAATGGATCATTTTTTAACAAAAAATAAACTGAAAGCCTTTGTACCGGCCCACCAGTCGGAAATTACTGGTGTTATAAAATATGTGCCTAAGGATCTGTCCAATGAAGTTATATACAAAAACATTGCATGCGACACAGAAGTGATTTCAATTAAAAGATTTTTTAAGAAAGTTGAAGGGAAACTTACTCCATTGGGTACAATAGCAGTTACCTTCGCTGGTACAATTTTACCTCAATACGCCTACATACAAATGTTCAGGTATCCAGTACATTTATACATACCACCATTATTGCAATGCTTCAAATGCCTCAAGTTCAACCACTCTGCCAAAGTTTGCCGAGGAGAGCAAATGTGCTCCTCATGTGCTGGACGGCACTCATACAAAGAATGTGATGTAGAAGAAATTGTATGCCTCAACTGTAGCGGAAATCATTTGGCCATCTCACGAGACTGTCCAGTGAAACAGAAGAAAATGCAGGAAAAGAAGTCCAAATATCAGAATGTTAACCGTAGCTATGCCACTGTGGTGAGTAGTGTTCCGTTGCTCACTGACCCTAAATCTTTTCCAGCTATTTCTAAGCCTATTAATGTAAATACTGCTGGTAACACTAAAACAAATTTCGATGTAGAACAAATTTTGAATAATGACATTATAATGAATGCCTTAGTTAAGTCTCTTGTAATCCTCGGTAATAACAATACTCCAGTCACGAAAAAAAGAATTAAAGATATACTATTATCTAATTTAATCACATAATGGGTACATATTTAAATATAGCACAATTTAATATACAAAGCTTGCAGAATAAAAGAGCCTTATTAAAAACATTTCTTTTTGATCACAATATAGACATATGTCTGTTAAATGAGACATGGCTTAGGAGTTCCAGTATAATTCCAGATTTTACACCTTATAATTTCATACGTAAAGATTCATTAAATTCACATAATGGAGTAGGTATACTCATTAAACAAAACCTCAAATACAAAATTGTAAATACAACTTTTTACGAAAGTATTCAAAATATTTGTATATCATTAGAAACTACAATAGGAACAATACACATTTTATGTGTGTACTGCCCACCTAATAACAGGTTTGATACAAATAAATTAAAAAAAGTATTACTTGAAACTCCTAAGCCATGTCTCATCATGGGAGACTTTAACGCACACCACATTTTATTCGGATGCCACTCAAACAATAACAGAGGTAACAGTTTGTTTAACATCATAGATGAATTTGACATGTGTATATTGAACGATGGCAGTGTCACAACAGTTCAGGCACCAAATAGAAATCCATCTGCAATTGATTTAACTCTTGTTAGTCCTTCTTTAGCTCCTCTTTGCGAATGGCTTGTCCACAGTGATCCCATGGGCAGCTACCACTATCCAACTCAGGTAACTATTAATGTACAGCCCTCAATATATGAAGTTCGTCCTGTGGAAGAAAAATATATTTACAGTAAAACAGATTGGAATAAATATTTCAAGTTATCAGAGACATATTTTTCAGAATTAAATGTAGATAATAATAATTTAGAACCACTTCAGTTATACAATAGTTTTGTCAGTATTTTAAGTAATCTAAGATCAGTAACAGTACCAAAACAAAATATAAAGCCAATTTCAAAACCATTGAGAAAACCAGCTCCTTGGTGGAACCAAAAATGTGAAGATGCAGTTCGAAAGTCCAAGGAAGCTTTAATAAATTATCGATCTTCACCCAGTATTGACAATTTTATTACTTATAAAAAGTTAGATGCTCAAAAGAAAAGAATATTAATCTTTCAGGCCCCGCGCGAGCACCGGTGATCGCGAGAACAAAAGAATACAATGGGAATTCCTAGAACCTCCGATCGAAGGATTAAGGGAGGAAAGGGTTAAATCATGGCATGACTTGTGTAGTAGTTTTAATAGAATGACACCAGTATCTAGAATATGGGGATACATTAAAAGATTTAGGAGAATAGGTACCTCCCATAATAGGTATTTAAATGATAATTGGGTACCATCCTTTTTGAATAAAATCACAGATCAGTCTCAGATAAATGAAAGTAATTTAAAGACTATTTTTGATCAAGCCGTTGAAGATGAAAGTAATTCATTTCTTAATAAGCCATTTACACTAAGCGAATTGTACATATCTTTAAAAAGTAGAAAAGACACAACACCAGGCTTGGATAGTATACCATATATTTTAATTAAGAAACTACACCCTAATGCCATAGAAATACGTTTAAATATTTATAATAGATTATGGGATAGTTTAGTAATACCAGAGTCATGGAAAACTCAATGTGTCATTCCTATTTTAAAACCAAATAAACCTGCTGGTAATCCAACTTCCTACAGGCCCATTTCCCTATCATCATGTTTAGGTAAGCTCTTTGAAAACATGTTAAAACTAAGATTAGATTACTTTGCTGAATCACAAAACTTTTTACCGGATATTCAATTCGGATTTAGGAAAGGAAAAAGTTGTTCTGGAAGCTTTGTATCATTTATAGAGGATTTAAAAAAGGCAAAACTAAGTCACTGTAGTGCTGTGTGTGTATTTTTAGACGTAAAAGCTGCTTTTGATAGTGTTAACATTGAAGTGTTAATAAAAGTTTTACAAGAACTAGGATTTCCGGTAAAAACTTTAAAATGGATATACAAATTTTTATATGACAGAAAAGTCTATGTCCAATTCAATAATAAATTGCATGGGCCACAAAAGGCCAATAAAGGCACAATGCAAGGTGCTACGACATCACCATCTCTATATAACTTTTATACATCTCAAATACTTAAATTTGTAAATATACTTGGAGTAAAAGTTTTGCAATTTGCTGATGACTTGCTTTTTTACTGTGTAAATAAAAACTTAAATACAGCTATCATTCTTATAAATAGGGCATTAGCTCAATTACAAAATTATTACAAGGATATTTTAAAATTAGAAATTAGTTCAGAAAAAAGTTCGGTGTTAATATTTAGTAAAGATGTACCTGCACAGTCTGTAAATATAACTTATAATAATTACAGAATTCCCGTTGTGAATCAACACAGATTTTTAGGAGTTATTATTGATAATAAACTTAAATTTGATAAACATATAAACTATGAATGCCAGAATGCTATGAGAAGCATAAATGTAATGAGAAGTTTGGCAGGAACATTTTGGGGTTCAGACCCAAAAACTCTTAACATGTTGTACAAAAGCATAGTCAGAAGTCATTTTGATTATAGTTCATTAGCTTATATGAATGCAAATATAACATTACTAAGGAAATTAGATGTTATACAGAATATGGGTTTAAGAATAATAAGTGGTGCCATGCGCACTACCCCTATTGTGTCTATGGAAATAGAAAATTGTATACCTCCATTGTCTCTGCGCCGTTTACAATTGGCTGATAGATTTTGTCTTAAACAGTTATCCTGTGATAACAATTTTATAGTGAACCAATTGTTGCATCCTGTAGAAATTGTAGGGTCAGCTTCACCAATTATTACATGTAATGATCTCATTTCTGCTTCTTTACCTGAAATACCAACAATTATGTTTTTAACAAAAAAATGTGCTAAAAATATGTATACGAGTAATAAGTGGCCAATTTATCAGTATCCTTATGAGATTACAATTAACTATTTTACTATTAATCCTTCGATCGGAGGTTCTAGGAATTCCCATTGTATTCTTTTGTTCTCGCGATCACCGGTGCTCGCGCGGGGCCTGAAAGATTAAGTGTCATTTAAACTCCGTTACAAATAAATTTGACTTTGTACAATTTTTACAGGATAAAAGAGATTTTTACACAATATATACAGATGGTTCCAAAAGTGATGAAGTTAAAGCTGCATACTATGACCCACAAATTAAACTGAGCAAATGTTTTAAAATGCCACAAAGTTGCAGTATTTTCACAGCAGAGGCTTGGGCAATATTAGCTGCTTTGACATATGTTTATACTAATGTAAATAATGTAAATATTTCAATTATTAGTGATTCAAAAAGTGTACTAAATTCTATTTGTAACCAAAGTTTGTGTTATAAACAAAATTATGTTATATTTAGAATAAGATATTTTTTTAGAAAATTGATTGAAAAGAATATAGAATTAGTGTGGGTTCCCTCCCACAGTGGCATATTAGGCAATGAAATTGTTGACCAAGTGACTCGTAGGGAACATGATGTGGACATTTCAGGAACTTTTAAAGTCCCATTCACAGATTTCTATCCACAAATTAAAAGCTCAGTAAAAAGTTTATGGATAGAATATTGGAAGAAAATAAAAGAAACTAAAGGAAAATGGTATTCGGAAATACAAAGAGACTTACCGATATCACCATGGTACAGTAGGCTTGGTTATGTGGATAGAAAGTTTGTGACTAGTATTAATCGTTTGCGCTTTGGACATTGCCTAATTCCCTCACATCTCAGCAGAATGAACATAGTAAATAATAGTAACTGTACACATTGCTCTGAAGAAAACGCAGACATCGATCACATGCTTTTTAAGTGTCCAGTCTTTGCCATACAGAGATCTATATTTGTTGACATGATCAAAGAAATAGCTGAACAGAACTCTTTAAGTGTCCCCCGCCTCAGTCAAGATCTATTAAGAAACACTATTTACTTTCACCCTATTTATAAGTATATTGTAAATACTATAGGAAAAATTTAGTACCCATGAAGAAATTTAGAGCTCTAATTTCTAGGTTATATTTGTTAAATTTATGTACCTAATTGTTTTTTTTTAGTTTATATTTGAAATGTCATGACTCATGTCTCATTCGTATTTATAAATGTCATAAGTTTGTTTAATTTAAGTATTTAAATACCTATGTAATGTCTTGTAAGTTGTAACGTTATATGTTTCTAATGTTATGTATTCTAATTAATTTTATAATTTATTTGTTTTTACGGCTGAAGGACTTGTATCCATGGTCACGAATAAATTAAAAAAAAAAAAAGATACATTAAAAAATTACCTGTCAGCTGTCAGTGTCGCATAATCAAAATATGTCAATGTCACTCTTGTGGGCTGCAAGTGCAATTCCATGTGGTTATTGCTGAAATTTTAAATTTATTTTTCTTTAATTTTATGAACTACTATGAAGTGAAATAAATTAGTAATGTACAAGCTGTACCACTAGCTACAGTTGGTATACTTCAAATAGTTAATAGGTTCGTAAAATTGGTAAGTTTGGTGTAAAATCATAAGTCTTTTTTAATGTTTTGCTCTTTACCTATATGTTATAAATTTACTTTATTTTTAACTGTTGTACTTTTTATAATTCCACGTACTTCAGTTTATATTTATTTTATTATGTAAGAGCTTTCATACCGATCAAAATATTTAAATTACTAAAATATATTTTGTAATGAATACTTACCTCTAGTCCACACGTTTTTACTATTTAGTATCCAACAAACTGTTTTAAAAAATATTTTCTTGTTGTTAAAAACTTTGGTCCTGGTCCTGTCAATCTTGTCCTATTTACATTCTGAAATTTCCCTTTTTTCAGAATTGAATAAGCAATTTTGATTCTTCCTACTATGGATGCTTATGATATATTTAAGAAGCTCACTAAGGGCCTAACTTTTAAGCACAAAGTCTTAGGAGTAAAGAATAATGTAAGTACAATTATTTAATGGTTTATTCACTAGAACTTACTTTTACATCTATCTGGTTATAATAGATTAACTTCTTTTTGTTTAAATATTAATAAATTACTTATTTTGTAATAAGATGTGCAATTTTCAATAATCAGGTACAAAACACAAAGCCTATACTAAAAGAATCAGATATTAAGAAAGAACTAAAAGATGAAAAGGAAGAAATAAGTGATCAAGACTTTGAAAATGATTTTTCTGATTGTGATAATTCTGTCAAAGAAGAAAATGATAATGATGTGAATAAGAAAAGTGACAGTGAAAGTGATGATGAAATGGAAATTATTAAAGGTGTTTCAGCAAAAAAGGGAAAAGAAAAGAAGAAAAAAAGTAAATTGTCACCAGAGGAACTTAAAAAAAAGTTGGAGCTAGAGGAGGTATTACATAAAATTATTTATTTACTTTAAAATATAATTGATAGCATCATTCAATAAGTCATTATACAATATAAAATATGTCCAAATTAATTTGGAAACAGACACATTAGTGTGATTGCTATCTATTATCTATTATTTTTCATAATTCTACAAAATTTTAGCAAAACCGTTTCCGTAATGAGCATGGTATAAGAGCAGTGGGTCGTCACATCCCTTCTGCTCTGCATGAGTTCAGCGACCTACGGATCAAGTACACCGTGCCGCGAGGTCTTGTGGATACAGTGATGGAGTGTGGGTACACCGAGCCCACACCTATACAGAGACAGGCCCTACCTTGCTTGTTGGAGGTAAACATTCCTAGCAGTCTACCATTTTCCAATCTAGTAACTTTTCAAACTTACCTAAGGAAGAAACTTATTCCTTTCTTTGTCGAGTTAGTTGGAAAAGTTATATAAGGATGATTTTGTTTAAATTAGTAAATCATAATTTTAATTAAATCAGTGAAACCAACCATTTCCACTGCTACTTTAATTTATAACTCTCCTTTTTTAAGATTCATAAAGTTATTGAAAATATCTCCATAAAATAAATATTTGATGAAAGAATTTTTTAAAGTAAGTACTAATATACTTTTGCAATATTTAAAGGGACGTCAAATCGTAGCCTGTGCTCCGACAGGCTCAGGCAAGACTGCAGCGTTCCTCCTGCCGCTGTTCCACTTACTTGGTGCACCTCAGGGCGGGCCCAGGGCCCTAATCCTCTGCCCAACCCGTGAGCTCGCTCATCAAATATACCGGGAGGCGTTGAGACTGTCAGCATTCACACAGCTTCGGTGTACAGTGATCAAAAGTGTTAAAGAAAGCAAAGTTAAGGAGAGAGAAGCTACTATTAGGAAGAGTGGTAAGTTGGATTTGATTTTTGAACTAGTTAAGGAGACTAAATAAGTCAGCACTAGACAGTCCACGCTACTATACTGTACTTGGCGAAACATGGCGGTAGCGGTCATTGACTGCCTGTCAAAAACTTGTCATTTTCTATATAAACCGCGATTGACAACAAAGTGTCAGATGTTGTCAATCGCGGCATTGTATAGAAAAAGACAAGTTTTTGACAGGGAGTCAATGACTGCTACTGCCATGTTTCGTCGAGTACAGTTACTGCGTTAATAATGAAATTCGCGGAAACCGTAGATTTTTCCACAAATAGCCCTCTGGCAAAATTACATTAAAATCGATCCAGTAGATACATTAAAATTTTGTGTTTGAAAAAATAACTTTTCGTCTTCATAAGAGATAGTCTACATTAAATGTTTATGAATGATATTTTTAAATATTTCAGACATAGTAATAAGCACACCCAACAGATTGTGCTATCTTCTCAACCAGGACAATGTCGGCATCAGCTTAGACAAGTAAGTTTCAGTATAATTTATAAACATTAATTAATGCTATTATTTAAACAGACAAGTGGAGAGCCCTATCCCGGAAAGCAAATTTTGGTGGTCACGTCCCTCAGCCATGAGGATACGACTAGGAAGAAGAAGAATGCTATTTTTATTTTTTAAGCACACTTGATGTGCCTGCAGGCTTAGCAATTAGTAAATGAAATGCTGACAGTTTTTGGCGGACAAACTTACAGATTTCCATTGTTAATACATCACTTTGTCTATGTTACCAAAAGATCCGTTCTATGGTGACCATACTAAGCCTGCTTGTGTAAGTCCGATCTCTCAAATCTCCAATGCGATCTTATTAAGGTAGAGAAAATAAAACCCACACATTTAATTCCAGAGTACAATGGCTGATCATAGACGAAGCCGACAAAATGTTTGAAGGCTCCACCGAGGAGGTTGACACATTTCGGCAGCAGCTCGACATAATCATGGCTAATCTCCCAGCTAGACTGAGTGTTAAAGACCAGGCTAAGGACAAATCGGCTAAGGACGAATCGACTAAGGACCAGGCTAAGCACGTTACAAGACTGGCCATGTTCAGTGCGACACACACGCCCGCTATAGCGAAGTGGGCCCGCCACAATATGAGAGGCCTTATTAATATTACTGTGGGCCACAGGTTGGTATTCAGGCTTACCGCAGTACTTATAGGAATTGAATGGTCTCTTAACTTAAATATAAAAATAGTGTGGCACTCGGAGAATGCCGCGGTAAAGCTGTTTCATAGCATTTTTATCAACTTATGTAAGGATACTTCGCATACGTCTAGTCGCACGCACACAAACACCGTATCGAAGTCTGGCAACGCCGCACGCGGTCGGAGTTAACACCTACCAACCATAAAGCTAAAGCCATGGAAACCATAAAGATTCATACTTGTCATTAATTAATAACTTTACAGTGCTCCCAAAGTGATAATGCGCATGGATATTTTCATAATTTTTCGACAATGGTCGTATTTCCCGAGCGACGGTAGACGACATTGCATTTTCTAATTGCATTGCGTTTAAGATACATGTATTAGTCAAAGTTCGTCGTGATATTCCTGTCGCTTTTGTAATACGATCATTTTTCACGGTCACTCATGCGCATTATTGATTTTGGAGTACTGTAAATATTTGTGCGCAGGAATGCCGCCTCTAGTCTGGTGGAGCAAGAGCTATTGTTCTGTGGCAACGAGAGCGGCAAGCTGGTGGCGTTCAGACAGCTCGTACAGAAAGGACTCAAGCCGCCTGTGCTAGGTGAGTCTCTTTTGACCCACACATTGTTTGAAGTAGTATTTTTACTTTAGTCACTATAATCCTGAAAGACCCATGACACAACTATAACCCAATTTCAGTAATCAGTTTCGGCTCAAGATTAATATTATAGAGCTTGAGAAAGACAGTGCTCTGACCAAAAATATGCTTATAATAATTTCAAAAATAAAATAAAAGAATTCTGCTTCTAGGCTCTCTTATTGGGAATGGGAAGTGAATTTCTTAAAAACTTTTTTTGGGCAGTTACTGCATTGGACTTTTTAAATTTAAACTGCTATTAATGCCGTTTTAAAAATAATGATCAAAATGAAGTATGAAATGAGTCCTCTAGAAACAAAAGAAAGAAAAGTAGCGAATATCGTTAACTGGCCCAAATTTTATTTATTTTATTAAATTTGGAAAACTTACTGCTACGAAGAACACACACATGAAGGCCAATTAAAAGTTATCACATATAGACAGAAAATCAAACAAGAAACATGAAGTCGGCAGTTGATTATACACAGATATTAAACTTAACAAAATATCCACTAAGTAAATAAAGAAATCACGCACTAAAGATTTTTTTTTTAATACATTTTTTTAACGAAGAAACGCTGGTATTAAATAAGTCTCCGTTTGGATGTTCAATTCGTTTCATTTCAGTCAATGTCGATGAGCGAAATGAGCTCAATTCCGTTTTCTTACAGTGTTCGTGCAGAGCAAGGAGCGCGCGAAGGAGTTGTTCAAGGAGCTTATATACGACGGTATCAACGTGGATGTCATACACGCTGACCGCACGCAGGCGCAGGTAACATACTAACTAATAAATATTAAAGTTTGTCTGTCTCTCTGTCTGTTACCTCTTCACGCCCAAACCGCTGAACCGATTTGTCTGGGTATGGCGATACTTTGAGTCCCGATAATGCACTATATCCTGCGCCTATCGAATCTCCAAATCTTATTTAAACACGGCGTTTAATATATTTCACTTTGATCAACAGTTATTATAAACGCCATTATTAAAATATATCTTCTGTTTCGTTTTAATTCTTTTGTGACTCGCATTTTTACAGCATAAAGCTTAACAAGTGAGTTACAATGTAGTCATTGGAGTGTACAAGTTTCTTTGTACACCATAGTACAGCCGCAAAACAGCTTTTTTCAATTTTTGTATGGTCAATGAATGTATATTTATAACGTGTTTTACACTACTAACAACATCATCTCAGTTACTTTCAAAGGAATTTGAACGAAAACTTCCTTTATACTTCGCTGAATGCATTTTTTTAGTTGATCGACTATTACTCAATAACTTATGAAGTCTTCTTAGTCGTGATAGTATTCCTTTTAAATTCAGTAAATTTTCTACTCCATTGAATTTTTTCACATTTCCAGAAGCAACCGTTTAGACACTGGACTCTAACGATTATTTCCACTTTAAAACTTACAGCGTTATTCATAAAAAGTTGTTCGATTTAAAGCATGACTTAACTAATTAGTTGATTAAACCCTAAGAAATGATTAAAAATTTTGTATTCATATACGTTACTTAAAAGTTGCTTAACGAAACATCACTTTACTTTTTTTACTATAGCAATTTTTTTGGTAGAAATGGTAGGAATCTGGCTGTATGCATGACGACGTCAAATAGTGTTAACACGACCATTTAAAAAAAAACTGTTCTGTCAGTGTCAAGTGTCAGTGTGCTGTCAATCTTGGCGCTTCGATTTCGTAATAATTCGTTCGTCGATTTCACAGTTTACAGTTTCAACTTTCATCACAGATTTCAAAGTAAAAAAGTAGTTGAAAATTATATTAAACATGGACATAATAATTAAAAGAAACCGATCTTCGAACTGGATTCAACAACAATTTCGTCCTTCACAAGATCTTAGATTATTTCCGACGTTCATACATGGACGTATATTTTTCTACGTTCATGCATACATATTATTTTATTTGAAAAATCTGTACTTTTCTAAATTCTGCATCATCATCATAATATACGACCATGGGACCCAACCTTTGCTTATAAACTTTCACCGGCGATTAAATTAATGTACATCCAACATAATATCCCGCTCGAAGTCATGTTCATTGTACACATATTATCTTCACCAAAATCAAATAAATAGGCCATCGTAAAATCAGTAAAATCAAAAAGACTCTTTGTAACAAAAAAACGCACAATCGTACAAATTACAATGACTGTCTACCTGCTCATGACCATTCTCGCCACAACTAGGGGTCGCAATACCGGATCACTTAAGCTAAACCGGTATTTTCGGTATTGGCTCCAGACCAATACCGGTAATCCGGTATTTTCGATATTTTCGAGATTTGAGCTAAAGTTGTTAAGATCTCACATATTTTAAATAATATGTACTATTATAGGCATCCAATATGTAAAGCAAAGAAATAGAGTTTAATACTTGCTTATAATGTTATTTTATTTCTACAAATACATATTAATTTCGATTTTGTATAGAACTTGGCACTCATTTAGATCTCAATTCTTTTTGCAGCGAAGCCCACAGCCAGGCTTAATTTTATATTGAATTTGACTCTCCTTTTTATTTATTTTTATATAAAATAAGGGGCAAACGAGCAAACGGGTCACCTGATGGACAGCAACTACAGTCGTCCATGGATACTCGCAACATCAGCAGAGCTGCAGGTGCGTTGCCGGCCTTTTAAGAGGGAATACGCTCTCTTCTTGAAGGTTTGCAGGTCGTATAGGTCCGGAAATACTGCTGGTGACAGTTCGATCCAGAGTTATACAGTGCGCGGCAGAAAGTTACGCGAGAAACGCACGGTGGAAGACTGCCACTCATCGAGGTAATGAGGATGGTATATTTTTCGCGTGGGACGATGGCGAAAAGTTGCAGGTGGTATGATTCCGAACAATTCCTCAGAGCACTCCCCGTGATACAACCGATAGAGGATGCAGAGTGAAGCTACATCTCGGCGTTATTCCAAGGGGTCCAAGCTTTTTGAAACACTATGGCAGTCAACAATTCGAGCAGCCCTTCGTTGGACACGATGCAGAGGGATCAGTTGGTATTTTGGCGCCCCTGCCCAACGATGAGAACAGCAGTAGGTATTCCATATGAGGCCGAACCTACACCTTGTAGAGTTGTAGGCGTTGGTCCGGACCGAAATACTGTCTCGCTCTGTTAAGAACACCAAGCTTCTTCGAGGCTAACTTGGCCTTGCCCTCTAGATGATATCGGAACTGGACTTCGCTCGATATGCTTATGCCAAGTATTTCAATGCTAGGGGAGATTGTTAACGAGGATATACACGACCATTGATGACTTTTTTAGTGGTAAACGCGCAGACTTGTGTCTTGGCGGGGTTGAATTGGACTAAGTTACATCTACCTTTTTTTGTTTGTCCAATGAATTCTCTATTTTTGACACAAGTTCGTTTCGACTCTCAATGATGGAGAAATATGAGATATCAGCATCAACAGACTGAGTTTCCAAGCATTCATTGTCAACTACGACCTTTATGCTTATATCTGCTAAGAAACTTTTGACCCACTTGCATAATGTCTCGGCGAGCCCGTATGATAGCAGCGCGTTATGGCAAACCCGAACTTCGCAATGTCCAAACCAAGTCCATCTAAGGTCGAGTTTAACGCAAAGAGCTTACCCAGAAGATCGGCTTTGTCTTTTGCGTCGTGGGCCAACGATCCATTTCCTACGTGTAGGTAGGGATGGTAGGGAGCAGACACTGCATTGGTCCAGGATTGGTAAGCCTCCTGGTACCGGCCAGCTTTTTTTGGAGGATGAACCAAACCAGGGACGAAATCTGCCACCGGTTGGCACTACAGAGGACGGAATGAAAAGCTCCATCATCATTGGCAACAGAGTTGGCAGTGTTGTCGCGATCATCGGGATGCAAAAAATGACCGCATCCCATCCCAGTCTGCTAACTTGCACACACGACAGTAATTAACAGTACGCTGTCGCAATACCGCCGTAAGTTGCATAGAACTCCTAATGAGGCAATGATCCGATGAACCAAGTGGTGCGGTCACGGATACTTAGTAGCCATCAGGATTTGAAGTCAGCAGAAGGTCCAACAGGGAAGGATTCTGACCGTCTACATCTGGGATTCACGTAGGCATAGCAACCAGTTACTGTTGTGTTAAGTCGTACGCAAGGGCAAAGTCGCAGACAGATCTCCCAGCATGATCAGTTTTCAGGAACTGGATCATTTATGTTTTTGGTAGAATATCATAGCTCTTTGCGCCTATCGCGTTTTGAAAAATTGGATCTTTTAAGATAAGCGTTTAAAAATTTTGGCGCTCCTTGTATTATGTGCAAGCATTTGAATTTTATGAGTTCAAGAGTTGTTAATAAATCCGAAGTTATGAACATAACTCTTGAGCCTTTCGAGATAGACACGAGAAATTTTCGGCATTTGGGGACGTAAAATATGGTGTTTGAATTAGTATAAAGCTGTGGCTGATAAAAGATCCACTTAATGTGAATATTTTTGAAACGTACTTAAGTATTAAGTGGGTACTAATTTAATAATTATGGTTACCTATCACTAAAAAGGGCGTAAGTTTTTCTATTTGTATTTGTTTTTCATTTATTTTACTAAAACCGAAAATACCGAATATCCCGGTTTTCATAAAATGAATACCGGTATTGAGAAGTCCTAAATTTGGCCCGGTATCCCGGTATTTTCGAAATTCGGGATCCCGGTTTGCGACCCCTAGCCACAACATCTGTTTGCTTGGCCGCCATTTTGCTATTTATGCTCTTAAGGTGGATTTACACCAAAAGAACATAGAGCAAGAACAGCACAAGAACATTCTTTCGTATTCGTTTAGTGTAAACTATAATTCGTTACAACATACTTTAGATCGTTAACACCAATCGAATCAACAAGAACATCAAGAATAAGAATTTGTGCTCTATAGATGAGAATCATATAGCTCCGTTTAGACCAAACGAGCGAATGCTCATTGCTCATTCGTCAACGATAAGTAGTTAATTTATTTTTATAGTCATCAAAGGTTGGATCCCATAAACATCTTATGTTGATTCGATTGGTGTAAACGATCTAAAGTATGTTGAAACGAATTATAGTTTACACTAAACGAATACGAAAGAATGTTCTTGTGCTGTTCTTGCTCTATGTTCTTTTGGTGTAAACCCACCTTAAGAGCGAGCACGTCCGAACACGAAAGAACGCTCCACAGACTACTTAAGGGATAATATGGAACGCTCTAGGCAATTGCTCGAGCGCTATTGCGTCGTTTACACCAAACGAGCGAGATTCTTAGAGCATTCTACCTATTTACCGCCGAACACGTGGCGAACACACTAGAACAACGAAAGAATGCTCGTTGTTAGTTTACATCAAAAGAGCTTTACTAGAATGAGCATTCGCTCGTTTGGTCTAAACGGAGCTTTAGACAAGGGTGTGAGGGTGTTTAATCTGACAGCAATTTAAGCAACAGATTAAGTAGATGATTAACTCTAAATAGTGTTTATGAATACAATTTCTTGTTAAATATAAAGTGTTGCTTAAATTTAATTAACGTTAATGAATAAGGCAGATAATATTTCACAAACTGATCCTTAATTCGGAAAATGATCTATGAAATACACTCGTAACATTTTTAAAAAACCTATCCAACGACACCCTATACGATTGGGTGGACGCAAAAAAAAATCATCCCCGCTTGATGTGTAGGGAAGGTATAATGAAATCTTAAAAAAAAAATTAAGATTTCATGTAGGTACCATTTTGTCGGCATCACTAATATGTGCATTCATGCCAAATAGGCTATTTGACCTATTTTTTTTCTTCATTCTAATCGCTTCTTAATCATTCATTTTCACCAAAAAAACTAATATTTTAATATTTTAAACAGTAGAAACCCATAAAAATGTTGATTGAAAAATATGCCTTTTTTATGGCGCCGAAAACACTGTCCGCCATTGTACCGCCATAGTGTGACGTCATGTTTTTTGTATTTTATACTTTCTTTATTGAAAAAAGTCTTATGTGCTAAGCGTACGAGTCTAACAGTGCCAAAAAATTAGAAAAGAATTTAGAAATCATTTGTAATGTTGAACACTTTTGTAGAAAAGTTTTGGCCATTTCATTTCCCAGCAACAATAAATGGAGATAATAAATAAAACTGATGTTTTATATGAATTATTCAAGAAAATATATTTTATAAATCTTTCTAGGCTTATTCATATTATTTATGTACAAATATACTTACATATAACGAGCGCGATAAATAAAAGATATTAAATTACAAATGGGATGACGTCACATCCAAATCGGAAGTACCGCAAAAGCGTTTTCGTCAGTACAATTCCTATTTTCATAAAATCATATTTTCAAATCGACTTTATTCATCAATCATAAGCTTTTATTTGATGATAAGGGTGAAATACGGTTTCCTAGGCCAAGTTCTACTAGAAATATGTATTTTTTCAATGAAATTAAATATAGGTCAAGTAGCCTACTGCAGCTTTGCAGGTCCTATAGTCTCTGAGCAAAACCTCGGACAGACAGACGACAGACGGACAGACGGACGGACAGACCGAAACTATAAGGGTTCCTTGTTCACTAAGGAACCCTAAAAAACAAGGGCGCAGTTATAGAAGCTCAGAAGCACAGGGCGCAAAACAGGCTATTTACGGCACTGATAATATTATGTGCCCATTTCAGGGGTATAAGGGATGTATAAGCGCTTATACAGCCTTTATGCGGCCTGGAAATACAGCATTAAGAGTATAAACGAACTTTAATAAAGCTGTTATACAGCTTGTGATGCTGCTTGGGATGTCACTACCGCGCGCGTTGTGAAGCTTCAAATACGACCTAATTGGGTCGTCTTTTATTTAGTCTGTTTTGTTTCACTTATCTGTCAAAGTCCAATTTTGAATTTGAAAATTATTCGGAAGAAATTTAAGCCGGAAAATAGTATGAACGTAACAGATCTGTATAAGTAGAATATCATTGATTTGGCCAATATAATCTCACTCTCCGTTAATTATATTAAAATCGAGCCTACTTTTTGTAGTGTAGCTAGGGGTAGATCGGCAAAATGCATATTTCTCTACTAACTTTATGGGGTGGCACTCCCAAAACAACAAAACATTTGCAGCTGGAATGCGTTTCCACACAAGTGAGCAACACCTAAAGTCTCTTACGGAACTAACTATGACAAAAGCCCCGATTTTTAAAAGTAAATTAACCGAGATTAACAGATATAGAAGACGCGGGATGAGACTATTTTATGTTGTGGTAAAATATACTATTTGTGCGGGTCGACCAAAATTAATAGGCTTTTTTGTGCTGTGAAAATGTACGGTGTCTGCGGGTCGCAGTGAACAGCCATTATAGTAGTTGTGACGTTTCAGCGCGACAACGTGGTGCGCAGCTTCCGCGTGGGTCGCATCTGGGTGCTGATCTGTACGGAGCTGCTGGGGCGTGGCATGGACTTCCGCGGCGTCAACCTGGTCGTCAACTACGACTTCCCGCCATCCGCCATCGCGTATATACACAGGTGAGAGAGAGACGACAGTACTGCCTGAATAGTGAGAACGAAAGAGATGCGTCATTTGACGACCTCTGTGGCTCAGTGGGTGGGCTGTCGGTAGCTCAAGCCGGGGGTCGCGGGTTCGAATCCCGCCGACGGAATAAAAAAGTTTTCAAAGTTCCTGGGTCATGGATGTGTATTAAATATGTGTATCATATAATAAAAATCTAAAATATATGTATAGTATTTAAAAAGTATTAAATATGTATATTTCCGTTGTCTGGTACCCGTAACACAAGTCCTTCAGGTACTTACCACGGGGCCAGACTGACGTGGTGTAAAGCGTCCATAGATATTATTAGATATTATTATCCGCCATCGCCTGTATACACAGGTAAAGGAAAGAGACAATACTGCCTAAATAGTGAGAGCATAACCCTTCCTAGCAGTCGGGTAAAAAGAAAGAGTCATCATCCGTCATCGCGTATATACACAGGTGAAGGAATGAGACGTCAATACTGCCTAAATGCTTGGCCCTAGTTAATTTTTTACCCTAGGGCCGTAGCTAGGTAACGAAGTTATCGTTACCTAGCTACGCCACTGATACGTATGTGCGTACGAGTTACGTACGCGCGCGCGAGCTCACTTCAAAGGTGATCACACATTTATCATCAGTCATCAGTCATCACTCATCACCGTACGCACCGAACGCACCAAATAATAACATGAAATGCGGCGCGTACGGTGCGGACCAATGTGTGAGGTTTCATATCATTTTATACAACGAATTTTAAAATACGGCGCGTACGGCACGTGCATGCCGATTAAATGTGCGATCACCTTAAGCGTATTGCATGTCCCCAATGCATGTCCCAGTTGTTAGGGTTCCGTACCCAAAGGGTAAAAACGGGACCCTATTCATGAGACTTCGATGTCCGTCTGTCTGTCCGTGTGTCTGTCTCCAGGCTGAATCTCAAGAACCGCTATTCGGAGCGTGCGAAGTGGGTGGAGGGGGTAAAGAAAGCGGCAAAAATATGCAAAAAAAAGAGGCTCAGCTAATAGTCAAACAAACTTGTCAATCTTGTTTCGAAATTTTTAGAAATTGGTCTTATTTGTTTTTGTATCGTAGACTGCAAAAATAACAGCAGAAATAGGTAGTCAGTATACAAATTTAATGTTTTTCCTAAATCCACTAGGAAATTAGATCAGAATATAAATGGAAAGCTGCTGTAAAAATGAAAAAGTATGTGATTCGATATAACCTAAAATTGCATTATTAGTCAAGTCAATTTTATTTGAGTACCTAACTATTATTTTAGTGTTGATGAATGATGGATCACCATGGTCTCCAAAACTCGACGACAAAACTTGCAGTGATAGTTTCATAGAATATTTAATTTAAATCCAAAGTATTAGGTGGAAGAAATAGTGACTCACAAAATATGACGATAAACCAGATACTACATACTGGTTTAACTGATCTTTTAGAAGCTGGAGATAGTTTTGAATCAAAAAGGTTTTTCAAGTAAACAAGTTTTAGATGAAAGGGGTAAAAAAGTTAAAATTTATTATGCCCCCATTTTGAGCAAAACAAAACGAGTACTCTCAAGAGGAAACCGAAAGGACTTATGATATTGCTCGAGTACGAGTAAGAATCCATATTGAAAGCAATGATATTCTATGTTACCATTTTAGGAACTCATTGATTGAAAGTGTATTAATGCAAAGACTCAGAAACATCAAGAATGTTTGCAGTGTTTTAGTAAATTTATAGACTCCGATTTTCTTCAAGAGTATTAATGTTGTAAAAAAATAAATAAAAACAAGATTTTTAAAAACATTACATTTATTTTTTTCAAGTACTTATAAAGTATTGCTCGTATTTTTGTTACTGATTAAAGCAGCAATATGTTTGCACTTGCCGCTCTGGTTATAAACGCAGCTGCATGTTACTCCAGCAACAACCCGATCATTATTATCTATCTGTAAGAATGATTAAAAATGTTTAGACTTGCTTTATCCAAATGTTTAGTTACGTTTTTTGGTTGGTTCAGTACTTACGTATAAAACTTGTTTTATAGGGTGCTAAAGTCTCCCATGTTCGGCGAATTATATTGGCTCGTAATAAATAACATTGCCATTAGTTCTTAGCTCTTCTACATCCCTTACATGTCCTGCTAACACCAATTTATTTCCTTTTAGCATAGATTGGGCCTTGAAACTTATTGAGTGTTTTACACTCTCAAAACCAGGTTTTTATGATTATATTCATTTTCCACAAGTAGTTTTTAACTAAATATAACCCAAATACCATTAATTATTGTTCTAAATATACTTTATTTGCTATAATATTTACAAAATAAACAAACTCTTGTTGTTTATTTTTTGACACATGCCCACAAAACTTCGTTTGAAATATGTCACTACTGACGTGCACGTTCCGAATAGCTAGAGTTCTGAAATTTTCACAGATTGTCTATTTCCGGTGCCGCTATAACAACAAATACTAAAATCAAAATAAAATTAATATTCAAGGAGGCTCCCATACAACAAACGTGATTTTTTTGCCTTTTTTTGCCTTTTTTTTGCTCGTAATCAATAATGTCAACAGCTAAACGCTTTAAATTTTCACAAAATCCTTAATTATATTTGTAATTTAATTATTAATAGTAAAATTTAAATAAAATAAATATTTAAGGGGGGTTGAAAATGGGAGCCCCATACAAAAAAAACACATTTTTTTGCATAGGTACTTTCTGATTTCTCTCTGTAACGGTACGGAACCCTTCGTGAATGAGCCCGACTCGCACTTGGCCGATTTTTATTTTTGACATGAGAATTGAATGGCTATGTAGATTTTAGAACAACAACAAAAAGATTAAATTTTAAAATAATTGTATATATGTTTGTTGTTTTCAGGATAGGTCGTGCGGGGCGCGCGGGGCAGAAGGGCAAGGCGATAACGTTCTTCACGCAGGAGGACGTCGTCAATCTAAGGAGGTATGTCTTGAAATAATGTGTTTTCCAATTGCAGCACTAGAGCGCATTGTGCCACATTATGCTCAACGTATATACCTAATACTCAACTTATCAGAGGAGTTGATTCATATGCAGTTAGGGGACATACTTAATTCGGTCGCATTATTTCAAACTCAGCCGACAAGTCATGACTAGCAATTAGCATCGAATTGATATAACTCGACCGAGTGTCGTAAGTGGGCCATGCGTGCGGACAGGCGCCTGATGTATATGCTCACAAATAAATTAAGTATTAAGATGTTATACAGAATAACAATGCAGCGAGCTTATAGATAATTGTGGTAAATTTTTGTCATTTCTTTTCGGGCATTACCCACCACGCATTCCCACCCCTACAACTCCTGTGTCGTCAGGATCAATGATGGTAACCAACCACGAAAACCCTTTGATATGATCTCAGGGGTGCCCGAGGGACGAGCTAAATCTGTCTTGGGACCTGCAACGAAATTTTTTGACAGCCATCAAATCACATATTTGTTATAATAATTATTACACATATTTTTTATAATAATTGACAGCCATCAAATCACATATTTGTTTTAATAATTATTACACATATTTTTTATAATAATTGACAGCCATCAAATCACATATTTGTTTTAATAATTATTACACATATTTTTTATAATAATTGACAGCCATCAAATCACATATTTGTTATAATAATTATTACACATATTTTTTATAATAATTGACAGCCATCAAATCACATATTTGTTTTAATAATTATTACACATATTTTTTATAATAATTGACAGCCATCAAATCACATATTTGTTTTAATAATTATTACACATATTTTTTATAATAATTGACAGCCATCAAATCACATATTTGTTTTAATAATTATTACACATATTTTTTATAATAATTGACAGCCATCAAATCACATATTTGTTTTAATAATTATTACACATATTTTTTATAATAATTGACAGCCATCAAATCACATATTTGTTATAATAATTATTACACATATTTTTTATAATAATTGACAGCCATCAAATCACATATTTGTTTTAATAATTATTACACATATTTTTTATAATAATTGACAGCCATCAAATCACATATTTGTTTTAATAATTATTACACATATTTTTTATAATAATTGACAGCCATCAAATCACATATTTGTTTTAATAATTATTACACATATTTTTTACAATAATTGACAGCCATCAAATCACATATTTGTTTTAATAATTATTACACATATTTTTTATAATAATTGACAGCCATCAAATCACATATTTGTTTTAATAATTATTACACATATTTTTTATAATAATTGACAGCCATCAAATCACATATTTGTTTTAATAATTATTACACATATTTTTTACAATAATTGACAGCCATCAAATCACATATTTGTTTTAATAATTATTACACATATTTTTTATAATAATTGACAGCCATCAAATCACATATTTGTTTTAATAATTATTACACATATTTTTTATAATAATTGACAGCCATCAAATCACATATTTGTTATAATAATTATTGCTTTTTGTGTTTTGTTATAATGAAATAAACTTATTCTGACACTGTCCTCAAAAACCATTTTATTGACATAATATTCTACCCACAGTATAGCATCAGTGATGAAGCGTTCAGGGTGCGAGGTGCCGGAGTACATGCTGCGCCTCAAACAGGACGCCAACAAACGGAAGCGGCTGTTGCAGCGCGCGCCGAAAAGAGACAAGATATCCACGCGGCTGGAGAAACCGGAGAAGTATGTTGTCTCTTTCTATTATATCTGTCTCGCTCTTTCGCATCACACGCCTAAACGGGACAAAATATCTACGAGGCTGGAGAAGCCGGAGAAGTATTTTGTCTCTTTCTATTATATCTGTCTCGCTCTTTCGCAACGCGTGCCCAAGCGGGAAAAGATATCAACACGGCTGGAGAAGTATGTTGTCTCTTTCTGTTGTATCTGTATCACTCTTTGGACGGTAGCTGGAAAAAGCTGCTGCAGCGAGCACCCAAGTGGGACAAGATATCAACACGGCTGGAGAAGCTGGAGAAGTATGTTGTCTCTTTCTATTATATCTGTCTCACTCTTTGGATGGTAGCTGGAAAAATCTGCTGCAGCGAGCGCCCAAGTGGGACAAGATATCCACACGGCTGGAGAAACCGGAGAAGTATGTTTTCTCTTTCTGTTATATCTGTCTCACTCTTTTGACGGTAGCAGGAAAAATCTGCTGCAGCGAGCGCCGAAGTGGGACAAGATATCAACACGGCTGGAGAAGCTGGAGAAGTATGTTGTCTTTTTCTGTTGTATCTGTCTCACTCTTTTGACGGTAGCAGGAAACAGCTGCTGCAGCGAGCGCCCAAGTGGGACAAGATATCCACACGGCTGGAGAAACCGGAGAAGTATGTTGTCTCTTTCTGTTATATCTGTCTCACTCTTTTGACGGTAGCAGGAAAAAGCTGCTGGCAGTGTGCGCCAAAGCGAGACAAGATAATTATGTCGATTCTTTCTGTTATGTCTGTCTCACTCTTTTGAGCATAGCAGGAAAAATCAGCTGGCAGTGAGCGCCAAAGTGAGGCAAGTGAGAGTGTTGTCTCTTTTTGTTATGTCTGTCTCACTCTTTTGAGCATACCAGGAAAAAGCTGCTGGCAGCGAGCTCCAAAACGAGACAAGATAATTATGTTGTCTCGTTCTGTTATGTCTGTCTCGCTCTTTTGCCGGTAGGAGGAAAAAGCTGCTGCAGCGCGCGCCAAAGCGAGACAAGATAAATATGTTGTCTCGTTCTGTTATGTCTGTCTCGCTCTTTTGCCGGTAGGAGGAAAAACTGCTGCAGCGCGCGCCAAAGCGAGACAAGATAAATATGTTGTCTCTTTCCCGTTATGTCTCACTCTTATAAGCAAGTAAAGTACTGATTGTGATTATGATAAAGCTGGAGAAACAAAACAAGCATGTTTTCAAGTTTCTCAAGCCTTCTGTTATGATTCTTTTTCACTCTTAGTATGGTGAGAGTAGGGTAGACGCTTTCTTGGATACAGCTACTACTATTAGTACGGGAGCCCTAGAACAATTTTTTTTGTGATTACTAACAAGCTAATTTTTTGTGAGTAGCTACATTTTGATAACAAAACTTGGTTGACTACGGTACCCTAAAACGGAACCCTAACCAGCTGAGTTTTTGTATATTTGTAGGTTAATAGTTATATAACTTAAGAGTAACCTTGTCCTACAAATAAAACAATCCATATTTTAGGACCATCGAGTCAAAGTATGAAATCCATTCTATCTCTGTTAGCTACCACTTTCGAGATTTTTCGAAAATAAAAATGTTGTTTGTGTTATCAAAATTTGTTCGAGGGCTTCCGTACTATATCTTTATCATTTAAATTATTTATTATTATTTCAAAAGCTTGCCTCATATTTGCTTGACTCATATCTGCAAAAATATCTGAAAGTACATGATGGGCAGTTTGGGTTCAGACCTAGACTGTCCACTGAAAGCGCTATTTTGAGTCTCAAGCATACTGTCCAATACTATACCAACCGTAGGACACCGGTTTACGCATGCTTTCTAGATCTTTCAAAGGCATTTGACCTCGTTTCTTATGATGTACTTTGGAAGAAAATGGAGAGCATGGGTATACCGGTGGATATTATAAATATATTTCGTTTTTGGTATGCGAATCAGACGAATCTCGTAAAATGGGCCAACAAACTCTCTAGGGCGTACAGGTTGAACTGCGGTGTGAGACAGGGGGGATTATCGTCTCCTAAGCTATTCAATCTGTACGTGAATGATCTCATAGTGGAGCTCAGCAATATGCGTGTCGGATGCAAGGTTGGTGGTGTGAGCGTTAACAACATTAGCTACGCGGACGACATGGTATTGCTGAGTCCCACTGCGAGAGGAATTCAGGAGATGTTGAAGGTGTGTGAGAGATACGCTGATTCGCACGGCCTGGCGTACAATGTGAATAAAAGCGAAATTATGATCTTTAAGGCCGACGGTAAATATCCCGAATCCATACCTCCAATATGCCTCGGTGGAAAGGAGCTGAACAGAGTATTCCATTTTAAATACCTCGGGCATATTCTTACCGACGACCTTAAAGATGATCTAGATATTGAACGGGAGCGGAGGGCTTTGGCGGTTCGAGGTAATATGCTGGCCCGCAGGTTCGCCCGTTGTACCGACGAAGTTAAGATCACACTCTTCAAAACGTTCTGTCAGAATCTGTACACGGGCGGCCTGTGGATCAGCTATACCAAAGCATCCCTAAACACCCTTCGCATCCAATACAATAATATCTTCAGGATGGTGCTGAAACTTCCCCGGTTTTTTAGTTCATCTGAGATGTTTGCGCAAGCAAGAACGGACGGATTCCGGGCGTCATGCGCGAAAAAGCTGCATCTCTCATAAATCGCATAAGGGGAAGTGACAACAGCATCCTGAGGATTGTGGCAGATGATCCGCATGCACCCATATTGAGGAACTATGTGCGGATAATGAACGAATTCGAAAGCAGACCTTACCAGGTTACATCCGCACTTAGTTCAGATTGGGTGCATGATTTTGATTTAGATTTAGTTTTTAGATAATATTTAATTTTAAGTTATGTTTTTTGATATTTAACTAACCCTAAAAAAAATTAAGTTTGTAACACTAACCAATGGACCACAGTAGTCTGAAATAAAGATTTGTATTTGTATTTGTAAAAGCACATAAAATTATGCTATTATTTTCTTCTAAAATAAGATGATGAAAGAATGAATAAAGAATATTCATTCGTTCATGATGTCATCTATTACTTCTAACTTCTAGGTTTTAAATACTCTTTTTCTATTTTCAGGAGAAAGTTGGATGACAAAAATGAAACGGAATCCACAAAAGATACAGACAAAGTGAAAAACGGTAAACACAAAAAACAAAGAAAAACTGACAACGTTAAACCATCGCCAGAGAAGAAAACATTCAAACCGAAAGAAAACAAAAAGACGAAAAAGGTGAATAAGAAAATGGTAAAGAAGAAACAGAAGAAAAAACTGTCGAAACCAACTAAATAAAGGTTCTTATTTTGAAACATTTTTTTATTTTACAAATCCATAAAATTTTATGATTAAAAGCGTAAAGAGTGGGATATCAATGGGAGTGAATCATTCTTCTTTTATAAAAAAACACCAAAAATAATTTCAATTAAGTTTAATTTTACTTAACATTGACATACAAAATATACAGTCTTTAATGCACATATATACAAAAATAGCAATTATCTTATATTTACATTAAAATTATTCATTTAGGAAAAAAATCGAGACATTATCTATACCTATTTAAATTTCTAACTTATTTGAAATTTAAGAACGAATAATCAAAAGGTTATTTTTGGCTTTAGTCATATTTATGAATGAACAGTACATATTTATAATAATGAAAAGTACATAAGATTAATAATAATTAATTTAGGCACACAGATCAAAGCTAAAATCTAGTATTTACTATAAGATACCCAAAAATATAGTATTCAATGTTTAGCCTCTTTGCTTACCTTATAATTTATAATTATCTTGGTTTCATATAATAGATTTTACAAAAATATTTATTTGTACAAGTAAAGCCTTCATTACGCCTATATCAAAAGCCTAGCCTATATTTAAGTAAGTATATGGCAACATTAAAAATAATAATAAGCTATAAAAATCATAATTCGTCGTCGAGCACTTTTGTTCGACAGTCAAGATCAAATTATTCGAAAATTGGCTAAGAAAATGTATTTAAATATTTTTATTTGAATTTTCATATTTTAACCCCTTTACTAAAAAAGATACTAACGCAGCGTATATTCAAGGTTCGCTGTCTTTTATGTCATGAGACTTTCAATATGCCAGAAAAAGATTTATGATTCCTATTAAGTTTAAATTCATGTCATCGAATGTATAAACAGAAATATTTACATCAAAGCATTGATTACCATACTAAACATTGCACGAGAAAAAAGGCACTCCTTTAGCGCCTACAAAGGCACACTTAGCGACACCTCATACTATTTCATACAAAGAACATATTGGCCGTGACGTGTCGTGCATTACACACAAGTTACAGGCTCAGCATGGCCACAGTAGGAATACGACTGAATAGAAACACTGACCTATCTTCTTTGTCAATCACTCGCTGTCTACGGCTGCACGTACAGAAGTTTTTATTTCCCCATAAAGCTTCGCGCATATTGTGTCAGGGCGCACCGCGCGGGCATATTCATCAAGATTTTTTGACCGCTCGCGAGACATAAAACTTGTAAGAATAATGTGTTGCCCCGCTGCGTCCCATCTCAATGTGCACGTAGCTTAAAAGTCTCTTATAGTCCGCGCGGAACTAGTTGGCCGCTCTGCCGGTATGTGAGTATATGGACAGAGCGGCCAACTAGTTGCGCGCGGACTATAGTCCTCATTCGCGGATCCAGTCGCACATGGCAATCGCGTGCCTAAGAGCCTGTCCACACGGCGCGTTGCGTCAGCGTTGCGTTATTACGAAGCAGTCTTGACGTAAACACCCCCTCCCGCTTCGTCTCGGGGGCTGTTGTCCGTCATGTGTGCGTTGCGCGCTCCTGTCACGACGCGGCGCGTCGTGTGAACGCCTTGGTTATTTGTATGTAAAACAACGCAACGGCAGTTCTGCTTCGACGCAACGCACCGTGTGGACAGGCTCTAAAGAAGTTTTCACTTTCCCACTTAAAGTCATTCGCAGAGCCAGTCGCACGGCAGACGCGGCATCTTGTTGGCGGGCCAGGGCAGGTAGCCCGCGGTCTTGAACACCCAGTAGTCGTACGTCACCTTACTGATGAGCAGCACCAACACCAGCACCTGATGATACGAGTAAGTGTTACGTTACATTTGTGTTAAAGTTGTGTAACGAAGACTGTTGGCCTTGGCTTGGGGTATAAAGGCTTGCTGAAGGCGTGCTCTACGCAAATATTTTAATTATCATGTTACATATTATAATAATTATTTTATTATCTTACACAATAACACAAACGTTGCGATGGCCGAGGCCATGTAGGGACCATGTATGTGTGAATGTGCGAGTGTCAGCAGTTTTGTGTCTGGGAGGCGATGTATGCTAGAGACGACGGGCAGTCTGCGTGAGGCCTTGTCTGAATGTAAGGCCAAGTTTAATATCACCTATTTGTTTTGCTAGTGCAACCCGGGGACTTATTAGTGAGGGACTAAATAGACTCCTACAGCCACAAAAGAAGATCTTCCGACTGAATGAGGTGGTATGCTCAGTCAGTCGGATCCCATTATATTGAATTCATTTGGCGCATTTACTAATATAGCAGATAAGAAAACTTCCATACTGTATACCGACCCACCGACGTAGGTACTTAGAAAACTCCGGTAGCGCGATGCAGGATTGTGGAGCTAGTTGGTTCGCTACTATATCTTTGGCGAGTTTTATGCTATTGCATTACCTCAAGCGTGATGACGTAGTAGATGTAGTCGGTCCAGTCGCGCGGGGAGTGGCAGACCGCCACCTCTACCAGCTCCACCACGGGCCCCATGCGGTCGGTGCACTCCACGGACTTGTAGTCCGGGATGTTCTTCAGGTTCTCCAGGAGCCACGGCTGGAATATACATCCAGAGTAAATTGGACGCTGTTAAGAATTGTGTTAACCCCAAAAATTAGAAATTTAGTTATGAATGTCTTGTTCTATATGATCTAAAGAACAAGACTGTAATGCCTAATTTTTTGTGGGTCAACACACAAATGCACACGTCTGCGCTGCGCATCGTGTGCGTTACTGCATATAATTGCATGGGTTCTATTTCCACGGACTAAAAAGTGCGTCACGGATAGTCTGTCGTCTGCGCTGCGCCTTAGGTAACCACAATAGACAGAACAGAAAGACTGTGTTGTCCTATCCGAACTACAGACCTGGTGTCCGATTACGAAGTTGCATTGGAATGACTTTATTTCATTTCATACTTTAAAATCAAACTGGTTATACCTTGAAGAGCTTCTCAGTCTGGCAGTCGCAGTGTATGGGGTTGCCGGAGATGAGGAATGTCGGCGCCGACGCCACGAACCGGTTCGACAGCACGTACGTCGGGATCTGACGAGTCAACGATGAATTTAGATATAATTTCATGTAGATATAAACAGAAAAATATTTAGAACACCGTTTAACTCTGGCCGAGGACAATGTAAAGTCGAAGACACGATAGTTTAAACAACTTGAGAGGTATCAAGGGACACCCGGATGAAACGAAGTTATAAAATAGTAATAATAATGAAGAGTACCGCCACCCCACCCAGCTAAAAAAATCAAATTTCCCGGCATAGAGGAATGGTAGAATTTTAAACCCGTCAGTTGACGTCATCGCCACATCAACGCCCTCTGATGTGGCGATGGTGCTACTTCGCAGGTACTAAACAACTTTTTCCGTCTAGCCCCCGCGCGATAAGGAACTTCGTTCCAAAACTCTGCTCTTATGTTCGATTTTCAGTTGAACTCTCTCAGATATCTATTGTGTCAATGATCAGAAAATAATATTTTATCGTACTGACCGACTTGAGCTTGTTGTGCGTGAGCGACAGCAGCATGAAGCTGTCGACGAACTTGGTGCCCTCCAGGCCGAGGATGGAGTCGATGTCGTTGTGGTCGGCCACCAGGTGCAGCAGCTGCTCGTAGCTCGGGTCGTCCGACATCGCCGACAGGGAGGTTATGTTGTTGTACGACACGTTTAATTTCACCTGCAAAAGGTACCTACTGGTAATAGTGGTTGACAATTTTGTATGGAATTGTCGAGCATTGCATTATTTGTACCACACTATGATACCACAATAGTGCTGGACAACTTCAATGGAAATTAATATCAAGTAATTTAAACAGGCTTCGGGCCTTTTGACAATAATAATTTTAGATCTACGCATTAGGATATCCGCGTATATTCCTCCGTGTTTACAGCAGGAATATTTATTTACCGTATTAGCAGGCAGATTGGTAGGCAGCGTGGTCAGCCCCCGCGCCGAGCAGTCCACCGCGACCAGGCTGATCGCATCACCTATCAGCTTCAGCCGATCAGCGACGCACGTGCAATTCGCAGCTGGGCGTATCTCTCGGCAGCTGGCGTTCAACTCCTTCTGGACTCGCAGGTGGTCTATCTGGACTATCTGGACGTCCTCGAACCAGCCCTGCCGCAGGTCTAGCGCGCAATTGGTGCGGTTGTAGTTGAGGAAGAGATCTGCGCTGCTGTTGGACGTCTCCATCGCGCGCTGGTAGTCCTTGCACGGCATGTAGCTGTTGCCTGGAATAGGTATTTTGTTTTTGTAAAGAACATTCTGTTGCCAAAAGTGGCCCTATGCGAGATTCTTAGGCCGCTTCGTCTCGCCTGGTTAGTCCCAGAATCGGCATTGTAAATATTCCAGAAAGTGTTTGTAGCTTAGTTTGTAACCAATTTTATTTTAAGCTGTTTCATTTCAGAAATCGTGGAAGAAAGACCATACAGTAAGTATTTGTGCGTTTCATGTATTAACTATTATTTAATTATTATAAAAACATGGAATTTGGATACAACCATAAAATATGCGATGTATCAGATGGTTGGATGGAATACGTAATCAGACCTGAATCCTTATACAACCAGACATCCCAACATGAATCAGAACACGCCCACGTAACATTTTATACCTGAGAGATCAAAGCGAATCTTCCGATTGCTCTGCAGTAAATACAGTGGGAACTCAGTCAAGTTGTTAGCTGAAGCGTCAAGCAGGGTCAGGTTGAAGAGATACGCGTATGTCCTCTGCCCTGACGACTGGAGCGTCGCGCTGCTCAGGTTGTTATTGCTGATGTTGAGGCACGCCAATGACGAGTGCTTCGGGAACTGACCTGAAATATTAAGGCATGTCATGTTGACTGATGTTAAAGGTCATTAGCGAATGTCTGAGTATAAACCAGTGAATGGCTATCAATGGCATTTCTTTTAATAAAGTAAGATGGAATTGAACTCGTTATAAAACGGTGCTTACCATTATCGAACGTATAATCCTCGGCTTTAGCATAAGACGGAAAAGAGATCAGTTTGAGAAGTCATTATCAGAAACACACAAGTAGCTTTAGCTCTTAGATCTATGAATTTGTACATAATGCAGGACGTGAATTATTCTTAGTCAGGCCAAAGACAGACCGCAAGTTTCAGTCGGGACCGACCATGGACCGACTGCTCTAGAGCGGTCGCGTTGAAATTTGTACCGACCGCTCAAGAACTGCTCGAGCGGTCCGTGTATTGCGGATATGAATTTAGTATTAAAACTGCAGATCGCCGTGCAGCGACCGCATTTTGCAGTTGGTTTTGACTGCAAGATGCGGTTCGTCTATGACTGGCATTTAGTCTGTTGTCGTCGTTATTTGTTGTTCACATACATTAGCCGGCATCAACAATCGAGCCAAAAAGAGGGACATGGCTTAGGATGAATGCTTTTAGAACTTAATGCCATTCGTTTGTTCATCAAGAGCTGCCGTGCCCCTGGCATGATCATCTCTCTTTCTCACTCTCTCTTTCGCACTCTCTGTCTTACCAACAATTTTGCCGATGTTGCCGTCGGTGAGCGCCATGGACATGAGGCGGCGGAAGACGGACTGCGACACGTCCAACTCGTCGATGGTGGCGTTCAGCACGTGAAGGTTGGTGGTGTTCTGCGTCACTGGAAGAGGAATATCGTGAGGAATGTTTAATGTAGCTTTTAGTCTGTACTTAATTGTAATACAGACTAAAGGACCTTATTAATTTGCATCTGTCAGAGAAATGGATGCTTAAGCAGATAGTGGATTTAGGTACGTAATTTGGTCAAGTTAGGTCGAGTCTATGTAAGTATCATGGTCTATCCGCTAGGCTTGACAAAGCCTAACCAAATTAAGTATCTAAGTCCGCCAGCTGCCTTTACTATACATTTCTCTGACTGACTGACTGACTGACTAAAAATCTTAAATATATGTAGGTATATAGTATAAAAGTATTAAATATATTTCCGTTGTTGTTCCTGGTACCCGAAACACAAGTCCTTCAGGTACTTACCACGGGCCCGACTAACGTGGTGTGAAGCGTCCATAGATATTATAATATTACACTCTAGTCTCATAAGTCATAAGCTATTAATTAATAAGAATAGAATTGTAAAAGTACGGAGGTACTTTTACAATTCTATTCTTATACGGAGGTATTGTGTGTACGCCTGTTTCACATCACAGAGCCAAGACACAAGCTGTTCACAAGGTATAGACTCGCCATACTGAAGTAAATATCTCTGTGCAATCAAACGCAGCTCATTCGTAAGAACGTTGGCATCTGAAGTGATACCAGCCACCGAGCAGACCATGTCATCGTTGAGTTTGTAAATGTTCTCCGAGAAGAAAACTTCATCTAGAAGTTTATTTGTTATACTAAACGAAGACTTGACTCTTGGCACGAAAAAGTTTACACTTGAAACATGTTCTGGACGAATTGGTTATAATATCGCTTACTATGGTATTAGCCAAACCTAAGCCAAATTCTTAAACACTTTTGCAGGTGCTCTTCTAGAGTTTAATTTCTTCAATGAAGAGTTGACACTATGATTAATTTCGTCTACAAAAGTGTGCCTACAAAAGTGTAGAGCAAACATAATATTTTAAAACCTGATTTTTGCTGTGCCTCATGCCTGTGCAATAAAATATGCAGGTCATAGCCCTAGAGGGGGCGTTACCGGTTCCTCCTCGTTGGTGTCCCTGGGCAACGTCTGGGTGCGCCTCTTCGCCCTTTACACGGAGTGAGGTATCCAGACGGCCAAACGCCGGTCTTTCATCTATCATTCGTCCTTTTTATGTAGCTTACTCTTCTTTTGATGTATTTGATTTTATTTTGTTCTGTTTTCACCATCTTCTCTTCCCCTATCTTTCATTTTTAGTTATCTCTTCTTTACAGTATTGTGTGTTTGAATGTATGCATCAGTGAGTGTGGTGCGGATGGATGGACCCGTGGGTCCCTAACCCTAAGTTTGTATTCGGCGATGGGGTGCATGGCGGGCAGGTGGCCACGCAGTTAGAATACGGGCAGAATCACCCAATGATCGGGCCAGAATCAGCCCTATAATGATCGAACATGGACGGTAAGCATGCTGATAATTCTCCCAGGGTGGGTTCCGGCGTGTGTTCTTGCCGGCAGTATCCCGTGGGACATTGAAGCCGAGTCACTGGCCGAAATATTTTGGCTATGCCAGGAGGAACGTGGGGAAGGACGGATCCCATCGCCAGACCAGATACGACGATGGAGAACAGCAGCACGGGACCGGGATTTAGACCTTTGGCTCGGTCGTCTAAACGAGTCCCTAGTCAGCGTCGAACTGCTGAACGCAATGCGTCCCGTACTGAGGGAATGGGTGGACAGAAACAGCGGTGCGTTGTCGTACCGTCTCACACAGGTACTGACCGGGCATGGCTGCTTCGGTCAGTATCTGTGCGACATGGCCAGACGCGAGCAAAACACTGCTTGCCATCATTGCAGTGACGACCGGGATACGGCGCAGCACACGTTGCTCGTCTGTCCCGCTTGGAGCAGACAAAGAGCGGCCCTACAGGCCACTATTGGTCCCGACATCACGCTGCCGGCCATCGTTCGTGCGATGCTGGACAGCCAACACTCTTGGAGGGCAGTCGAGACATTCGCCGAAGTGGTAATGTCGTCGAAAGAGGAGGCGGAGCGTAGGCGAGAGGCGGTGGCGCTCGATCCTCGGAGAAGGCCGAGGCGGAGACCAAGGGCCAGACATGGGCACGACATCCCGCCTTAGCAGGGAACTCGGGGCGTCGGTATGGGGCTGCCGGCGCCCATGACAACGAGTCCCGGGTAGGCCACGATGCGCTAGGTGTTCCAGCGCATCGTCGCGGAGTAATGTGGAATGTTGTCCACGAGTGAGCCTGAAAAGGCAGAGGTGGTGGGGCTGCGGTCGTGTATCACGCGTTTCCCGTAGTCCCATCTTCAGGAGCAGGAACACCGTTGGGGTTTTAGTGGGTAGTCCCGGGTGCGTCTCGTCCGCCCCGGGGAGTCCCACATACCCCGGTGGTTCTCCCCAGGCCCCGGGGATGCGTAAATGCATTCCCCCAACGCAAAAAAAAAAAAAAAAAAAAAAAAGGGTGGGTTCCGGCAACGCCGGGGAATCCCATACTCCTGCTTCGGCGGGAGATAGGGCCGTGTATACTGGGGGCCCCAAACATGCTTTGATGGAAAAAAACGACGACTTACGCGCTACGAATACGGATAATGAGAAGCTTGACGATAATATGGATTTGTTGACGGCGAGCGAGGGTGATGTGACACCACGAGCGGAAACGCCTATGGCGTCCCGTTCAACCCACTCAAAATTTTTCCGAGGGAACCTGGACCCGGAACGGATGGGGAGAGCGGCAATGAGACCACCGCCTCTCGAAGTCACGAATGCGAGAGTGACAGGGAGAGGAAGAGGTACACGCGAAAGAGACGAGGTGGAGAGGATAGCCCAGAAAAGGAAAGGGAAGCAACCCGAAAACCTTTTTCCAAGCGCGGCAGAGGCAGACCCCCCACCACAAGCATATACTCGGGATTGGCCAAGGACAAACGGGATCTCGTCGATGAGCAGATGAGAGCCCCAGAGGTGGAGGCTTCGGCGACAACACAGAGACTGCCGTACCTACGGTCACACCTGCTGTCGATATCCTCTGAAAACTCGGACTTTGCGGTAATGGAGGACGGAGATGTTACAGCGGCCAAAATGGGATCTGTAATAACGGAGAATTTGGGGGCCATTACCAACGTGGCCCAAAAATCAAAGAATTTAAAAGGGACCTACGTCGTGGCCCTTAACAAAGCGACCGAGGCGATAAGAGAGGCCTGTTCAGTACTTTTGGGTCGCTCGGTATCGGTAGAGACAAGTGCTTTAGAGGCGGCGAATGCGCGCCTCTCTAGGGAGCTCGCAGAAATTAAGACGGAATTAGAGGCCGTCAAGCACAAGCTGGTTGATGCCCAACCTCAGTGCGCTCCTATTGATAGAGAGCTCAATGTGGAAGAGCTATTACAGCGGGCGGTGCGCGAGGCGGTCTCAGTGACGAGCGCACGTATGGATGCGCGGCTAGAAGGTGTGGAGGCTCGGCTTCTGCCAGAGCCACGATTGCGTCCCCCTCTTGCTGATAAGCAAAAAGTGGGAGCCCAAGATGCAACAATAACCGTGTCGAAGGCTAAGAGGTCCCCTGAGCCGGAGCAAGCGGTGTCGACTCTATCGCCCCCGCTCAATCCTGGCACGGCTCAGATACAGAAGAATAAGGAGAAGGTGAAAAAATCTGCCGCAGCGATGGAAGCAGCAGCCGCGAGACGTGACGCCACTCCCATTTCAGTAGATAAGGGACCACCCCCGACCGAGCAATGGTCGCAGGTGGTTGGGAGGAAAGCGAAGGCACAGAGGAAGGCTGAAAGAAAGAATGAAGTGCCTCAAAATAGGAAACAGAAAAAGGAAAAGAGAGGTAGCCTCCGTACACCTAAATCTGCAGCTGTTATGATCACGCTGCAGCCGGATGCGGAAAAACAGGGTGTTACATACAAGGAGATCATAGAAAAGGCAAAGCAGCGTCTAGACCTCGCTGCTTTAGAGATTCCGGCGGCTAAATTTCGGCAAGCTGTAACCGGGGCCCGTATGTACGAGTTCTCTGGAGCAGCTTGCAAAGAGAAGGCCGATGCCCTCGCCGGCAAGTTGAGAGAGATATTTGGAGAGGAGGAGGTACGCATTTCCCGACCGCAAAAGTGCGCCGAGATGCGTGTCACAGGTCTGGATGACTCGGCCTCCGCGGATGAGATTGCAGCCGCCATTGCAGTATCAGGTGGCTGCAAAGTCAACGAAATAAAGGTCGGCGAGATTCGCTTAAATCGAAGTGGTCGTGGTATGGCCTGGGTCAAGTGCCCGGTCGAGGCCGCGAAGCGGCTGACTGCACCTAATACTAAGGTATGCGTAGGGTGGACCATGGTGCGCGTGACACTTTTATCTGCACGCATCATGAGATGCTACCGCTGCCTTGAAGCAGGACACACGCGGGCAACATGCGCCTCTGAAACTGATCGCGGTGAGCTGTGTTTCCGCTGCGGCCAGCCTGGCCATATGTCCAAGGAGTGCGTAAGCCTGCCCCATTGCGCACTATGCGCAGCGAGCGGAAAAAAGGCGGATCACATTGTTGGAAGTAAGCCCTGCAAGAAACTGCCAGAGAAAAAGAAGGGCTCCAACAGGAGCCAAGCCTCTATGGCTGCCATAACATCTGCGGCTGCTTTAGAGGCTGGGGCGGCCCTCATGGACGCCCAATAACGGCTCTCCATAGGTTCTTGCAGGGAAACCTGAACCACTGCGCTCGAGCGCAGGATCTGTGGGTTCAGGAAATGATGAAGCGGACAATTGACGTTGGAGTGATAGCCGAACCATATCGTGTCCTTTCTAGGAATGATTGGATTGGCGACTTGGATTCAACAGTGGCCCTGATCTTTGGCCCCGGAATCGTGCCACCAACTTCGCGGAACACGACCCGGGGCCACGGTTTCATCGCCGCGGACTTGGGAGCTCTTACTATGGTGGGGGTCTACTTCTCCCCGAACAGACCTATTGCAGACTTTGAGTATTTTCTCCTGCAGCTCACTACTTACGTGAGCACAGCAGCCAATCCGGTAATCGTCGCCGGGGACTTTAACGCGAAGTCTTCGTTATGGGGCTCACCGGCGACGAATGCCAGAGGCAGAGCGGTTGCAGACTGGCTTACAACAACCGGCTTAGTCCTAGCCAACAGAGGTACTGTCAGCACATGTGTGCGGTGGCAGGGAGAGTCAATAGTGGACCTTACCCTGGTTAGCCCTTCTATCGCTCGTCGAACGAATGGTTGGCAGGTTCTTGAAGGGGTTGAAACTCTATCGGACCACCTTTATATCAGATTTGACATCGCTGCTGCTACGTCAGAATCCGGCCGCCCAACTCCATCCGGCGGCGGCCCAAGGTGGTCCCTGAAGAGAATGAATCCGGAGCTTTTGGAGGAAGCTGCTATTGTTGCGTCCTGGGCACCGCTGCCCTCCAATGACGTTGACGAATGCGCGGAGTGGCTAAAAAGGGCTATGCACGGCGTCTGCGATGCCTCTCTGCCACGTGTGGGGCCTTTAAGACCACGGCGCCAAGCATATTGGTGGCGTCCGGAGCTGAATTCTCTGCAACAAGAATGCACGGCGGCCGTTACGCGCCGAGCTCCGAAACAGAGTTTTATCTGCTCTGTTTCCATCTGAAACTGAGCGGTACCAACCAGCGTCTGGGCCACCAATGGAAGACTCTGAACTTGAGGGAGAGCAAGAAGTTCCGCCCGTAACGCCGGCTGAGCTAGCGGCGGCGGTACTTAGGATGAGTCGTAAAAACACGGCTCCCGGTCTCGATGGCGTGCCAGGCCGTGCGTGGGCCCTGGCGATGAAGCCCTTAGAGTCAAGGGTACTCGCGGTTTTGACCAATTGCCTGGTCCAGGGCCGAGTTCCCCAATTATGGAAGACGGGTAAATTAGTGCTTCTTAAGAAGAATGGACGTCCCGAAGATCAACCGTCTGCGTACCGCCCCATTGTCTTGCTGGATGAGATGTGCAAGATATTGGAGCGAGTTCTGGTATCGCGCTTGGTGCACCATTTGGAGAACGTAGGGCCGAATCTGAGTGACAACCAATTCGGTTTTCGCTCGGGCCGGTCTACAATTGGGGCGGTCGCTCGTCTGAGAGATATTACGGAAGAGGAGGTGAGCCAGGGTGGTGTAGTGTTAGTTGTGTCTTTGGATATATCAAACGCTTTTAACTCACTGCCCTGGTCCACAATAAAAGATGGCCTACGACACCACGGCGTTCCAAAGTACCTGCAAAGGACGATTGGCAGTTACATCTCGGAGCGGTCAGTGCAGTTCCCGACTCAAGAGGGTTGGGAGGAGCAAGAGGTTGACTGTGGTGTTCCGCAGGGTTCCGCTGTTGGTCCGACCTTGTGGAACATTGGATACGACCCAGTATTGAGAGGCACCTACCTCCGGGGCATAGAGTTGGTCGGCTACGCTGATGATACGGCCGTCGTTTGTCGTGGCAAAACCTACCGCGAGGTGGTGATACTTGCTACGGCGGCTGTGGCGCAAGTGGTTAATCGGATTAGAGCACTCGGCCTAACGGTGGCCCTAGATAAATCCGAGGCCCTGTGTTTTCACAGGCCAAGGAATCCGCCGCCACCGGATCTGGCTGTGGTTGTGAGTGGAACTACTATAAAAGTTACTCCCACACTCACCTATTTGGGACTCATTCTAGACGGTCGATGGTCCTTCAAGGAGCACTTTCGTCGGCTCTCTGACAGGGTAACCAAATCCGCAGGGGCCTTGGCATCGTTGCTCCCGAACCTCGGAGGCCCAAATTTAGCATGTCGGCGCCTGTACATGGGCGTTATCCGCTCCATGTCCATGTACGGAGCTCCGATTTGGGCTGGGAGACTGTCGGCCGTCAACAGGCTTGTACTGGGGCGGTGCGTGGGTATCGAACCATCTCCCGCGATGCGGCATGCCTACTCGCTGGGAGTGTCCCGTGGGACATCGACGCAGAAGCTCTTGCCGACGTTTATTGGTGTTGCGCAGCGATTCGCGCGGGGGGCAGCAACCCCCTCCCGGACGTCGTGCGTCGGTGGAGGGCTGAGGCGAGCGAGAGGTCGTTAGACCTTTGGGCGGAGCGCTTGCAAGAACCGCTGGTAAGCATCGCCCTGATAGAAGCAATCCGCCCACTATTTAAAGAGTGGGTAAAACGGAGACACGGAGCACTCTCCTTCCATCTGACACAGATGCTGACCGGGCACGGCTGCTTTGGTCGGTACCTGTGCCAGATCGCGAGGAGAGAGAGTGACACAAGGTGTCACCACTGCCTTAACGAAATGGACACGGCCGAACACACATGGTCGACCTGTCCATCTTGGATGGAACAACGCGCGGCCCTTACGGCTGCCATTGGAGTGGACCTCTCCCTGCCAGCAATATTCCGGGCAATGTTGAGCAGCGAGATTGAGTGGCAGGCGGTGAATGACTTTGCCCAAGATGTCATCACTGCAAAGGAGGAGGCCGAGCGCAGGAGAGAACGGGAGGCGCTCGACCCCTTGAGACGGCCAAGGAGAAGACGCGCACCACGAAGTGGCCGCAGCGCCTTGCCTGAGCCAGGATACTTGGGGTGGCAGTGTGGGGACACCGCCACCCATTGCACCGAGTTCCAGAGAGAGCCGTGATGCGCATGGTGCTCCTGCACATCGCGGCCCCCGTGTGGGCTTTTCTAGGCCACTTCGCGAGGCGACCTAGAAAAGCCTGCATGTTTTGATGAGTCTGGCACAGACAACCGTTGGTAAAGTTGCGGTGGGTTGATCGTGCCCGTAACTTTGCCTAAGCGGTGAGTGGAGCACCATGGGGTTTTAGTGGGTAGTTCCTCGGAGAGCCCCACTTACCCCGGCCGATGTCCCCAATCCGCCGGGGATGCGTAATGCATTTCCCCATGTAAAAAAAAAAAGGTCATAGCCCTAGAACATTCTAGGTCTAATAATAGACAGTATATAAATACCTAAGTATAATCTGAACGCAGTACACCTATATCAAAGTGCAATCATTAGCATATTAATAAGATTGCATGACTACTGAGTACTGACTTGTGAGACTCTGTATGCTTATTTCGTAGAAATAACATCTAATAATAACCTATATCTTATAGGAAGTAGCACATATTTGATATTTCAAATAACGTGATCATCGGAGTACCCAAAATATTATTTCGCGTGCGGCGTGTTACACGCTTCACCATCACCCTTCCTAGGGTTTCCGTGGAAGTAGCCCCGGATTTATAAGTAGGCCGTTATAGGCCACGGCCTAAAGTAGGCCGTTATAAGCCACAGCCTAGGGTCGGCAGCGTCCATAAAGAGGCCCTAGAGCGGTGGTTCCCAACCTGGGGGTAATTACCCCCGCAGGGGTAAAATAGCTATTCTAAAGGGGTAACAGAGGTGATAAAAAAGGGGTAACAATACTTTACAAAGTTGTTTTTAATTGGGGGGGGTAAAATCAGTTTCTCTAACAGGCCATAGGAGTAACAGCTCTAAAAAGGTTGGGAACCACTGCTCTAGAGATAGAGGCGGCGTAAGGCGTGGGCGGTGTGGGCGACCGCCCACGGCTTCGCGGTCCTAGGGGCCTCGCGTCCATTGGACAGCTTGTTTTTTTAGGATTTACGAGTATCAAAAAAATCTTTCAACAAAACCCGTCTTCTTGCCTACAGTGTAGCCGCAGAGGCGGCGCAAGACCTAAATTTTATGTGGGCAAAATCTATAAGGCTATGATGGTTAATGCTAGAACGTAATCTGTAGGCCCTACAGTTTACGTACGTGGGACAGCGGAAATAAAGAGGCCTCTCATAAAACATATAAATTCGGCACTGCGTGGAAGAGTCGTCTTTACACCCCCTTTTATATAAATTGTAAGTTAGTACATAAGAGTACATTAGAAACCAAAATTAAGGGTACTTTAGTATTCCGATGTAATGAAACTTATGTTCTAACTTCTAACTCTACCAAGAATCGTTGACGTAGTATCGTAGTCAGTAGTCATTATTCCGAGTTAATTTAACTGTGGTTAACTGGAACAGTATACAGTGTGCTATCGATAGATAACACGGCCTTGGCGCGGGCGGCGCGCGCGCAGCATTCTTGCACTGTGGTGCTTGCAATATTTCAAAGCTTCATTTATTAAATGTTATCAGTCTCTTACTCGACCCTCAACATAGTGCAGTTCCTATCCTCTAGTAGTCTAGTCTATTTGCGTTAACTTGACTGCTGGCAATGCAGCTATAGTTTTCTTGTTCGTTGTAGAAAACTGAACAAGCGCACAGTGGAGGACTGGCTAGCTAGAGCTTCTTAAATTTTCTTTCACCCCTCGGATTGTACTCGCTAGCTAGCTGTTTAGTATTATTGAAGTGAAAACAGTGTATTTTAGATATATACAGGGAGAACGTGACACTCGTGTATGTAATTAACCTCTTCGTGTAATATTAGATTGTAACTGGTATTACACTGCAAACACGTTCTCAGCTCTGCAGCCGTAGCTTAGAGCTGATACTTTTAGCATAATATAGCTACTTTATATTATTTTATATCCAAACCAAAATACATACATACTTTAATGTTATGCGAAAGTGTTGCTGTATACAGTATACCTAATATCTGTACCCTATTACCTCATCCCGCTTCAATCACTGAAATTAATTTTATGGGTATGAGAAGATATTTCGGTTCTTTGGACACGACATAGGATTTTTTATCACGAAACAATTAATGGTTCTCGGACGATATACAAAAATTTGCGCAAAGGCAGTTAAAGGGATTAACATACTGCCTGAGCCCAGAGCTACCTTTTAGTAGACAAAAAAATTCAATAAGAACAGTTACGCCACTGCTCAAAGGCATTGCCATTATCTCAACTCACCAGTAAGAGCCAGACTCTCCTTCAGCCTGAAGCTATCCACGTCACAGCAGAACACAGACCGGGAGACGGGGTCTACGGGCGCGCAGGCGGCCTTCTTGGGGCAGTGCTCCCGGGACATGTGGAAGCACTTCCCCATCTTCAGCTCCACGCGGGGCTCCGGCCGGGGCTCCTCCGTCACCGCCGGGGCTGCGGACTGGAGGGACTGGAAAGAAGGTGAGGGTAAGAAGTGGCGAAGTATGTTTAAAAATTTTCTAAGTAAATAAAGAATCTCAATTACCAAGTCAATGATATTATAAGGCTGTAAATTATAATTTAGTGTGCAAAGTACATAAATTAGTAGAGTATGTCTACCTACTAGATGACGCCCGCAACTCCGTTGCGCCAAAATTCGTCTATCGCGCGGGATCGTTTTTCCGCGATTAAGTATGCATCCTATGTCCTTTCCCGGGACTCAACGTCTAGTCTGTCCGTCCGTCTGTCTGTCTGTTACCTCTTCACGCCCAAACCACTGAACCAATTTTGGTGGGTATGATGCAGATACAGATACAGCTTGAGTTACGGGAAAGGACATTAAGGGGCCGGGTACCCTCGAAATTCTCATACATACGTAATTCCAAAATCATTTTCTCATACGAAAATATTTAAATACTAAAAAATATTTTTTAGAGTTTAAATATTTTGTAGTAAATTAACTATTTATTTATATATTTTTTAGTGTTTTACTCTATTTTTTAGTGTTTAAATATTTAGTAGTAAATTTACTACAAAAAATTTTAAAGCAAAAAAAAAATTGCGTTTAAATATTTTGAAGTAAATTTTTGTGCAGGAACCTAGGTAATTACTATTATAAACTGAAAAACAACTCAAACATGTTAAATATTTTCGTATGAGAAAATGATTTTGGAATTACGTATGTACGAGAAATTCCAAGTGTACCCGGCCTCTTAAGGAAGTTTATCTTGGAAAAATGTACGGTTTCCGCGCGATAAACGAATTTTGGCGCAACGAAGTTGCGAGCGTCATTTAGTTGGTAAATAATTGTGTAAGTCCAAAGACCACTGACCTCGACATTGGTGTACTTGGGCACCTCCTCCAGTCTGGTCTCCAGCGGCGGCACGTGCAGGGTCAGGTACACCAGCAGGCTGCACCACAACACCTGCGGAGAGACATTGGTCAGACTAGTTCTTCAACTATGGAAAGAAGCGCGTAAAGGATTTTACACAAAAAACTTAACATAGTTTTTCACACTCCATACATACATTTTATCACCCGCTAAGGGTAGGTTTAAGTTAAGGCACAGAATAGTTGTAGACCGGGCCAGTGACAGATTTTCATGACCAAGTCCCACCCAACCGAAACTTCGTAAAATGAACAAGGGACTTATACTATGAATACTCGCGACCGTCAGCTGCGACTCCGTGGGTGGGGTGGGCCGGGGTAGTCTCCCAAAGATGAAGAAAAAAAATTTTTTTCAGTCATTTCCTCTCATTTGAAAATTAATCAGAGTATTGTTAAAATACTCTAGTAAACAATTTAAAAAATCAGCTAGCTGTAAGTCAGTGGAAAAGTCGTCAGCTGATAAGTTTTAGTAGGTATAGATGCTGTTGCGTTACACCTTTCAAGGTACCAGCTGACAAACTTTCCACTGAGATACAGCAAGCTGACATTAATGTTCATTCATAGTAGCATATAAACGATCACCAGGTAAAATTTTAGCTGAGAGGAAATCATTGAAACTATAATTTTTTTTTCATGTTCAAGGAGCCAGCTGACGTATAATCCACCGTGTCATGGTCAGCCTTGTTTTTCTTTCAAAATACTACATAAACTATACTCTGATAAATTTTCAAATGAGAGGAAATAACTGAAAATTTTTTTTCTTCATGGGTGAGAGGAGCCACTGCCCAGTGCCCACCCCACCCACGGAGTCGCAGCTGACGGTCGCTAGTATTCATAGTATAAAGTCTCTTACGCATTTTACAAAGTTTCGCCCGGGAAGAAATAATTTACCAAAAATTTACCTAGCTCCCGGGCCATTAAGGTTATCGCACTTTCCAACGCGCGACACGCGACCGTGACCGTCAAAAATTCATATCAAATGCCACCAACTCCACCAATAGGCTCTAGGTTTTATTTTGCTCTGCGCCCGCGCCACTACAAACCAGCGGCGCCATAGGTCGCTACACCAATGTCGGTAGCAAATGAAACCTATATTGCCTAGTTTTTATAGGCCGTTACCCTTCTCTGCGTTGTAGGGTAAAAATAAAAGCCGAGGATAACAATAATGGCCATCATTCCTGATAACACAAAGCCTATCACTAGACCGATCAATATAACGAGATTGTTATCACCGCGGGCCGATTCTGTATCGTACATTTGTGAGTTAATCACTGAGTTAGTAACGAAACGGAGGAGTGAGCAACCGAAAGTCTTACTTTTGTATGCAAGTGAATACAAAAAGTGGCACTTTCCGTTACTCACTCCTCGGTTTCGTTACTAACTCAGTTATTAACTCACAAATGTACAATACAGAATCGGTCCGCTGATTTATTATTAGTTATTACCATTATATTCTAATTTCTCTAACGACCCATTTCGTTTATTCTTTTTAACCGAATTCTATAAAAGAGGAAGTTATATGTTTGGCTGTCAATATGTTTTTTGTTGATTTTTTCGGCTTTGGTTTTAACTTATTGGATAGAAAAAGTAAAGGTCGTTGGTCTAAGTATATTTTTCAAGTATCTTCTTGTGAATGAAAGCTGAAACAGTTTTAGGCTGACCTACTGCCTAGTCAATAGTCATACAAGAAAAATGCCCAGAGCTATGTCTTAAAAGTCCATCAAAATTCTGAATGTAGAGATGATGTAGAGCGATATTTGTTTGTCTTGCTTGCTTTACAAGTCTTCAGATGTAATTTTCGATGTAGACACATTGTATCTCGAAAAGGATAATGTAGGATAGTTTTATCCCGGAAATATGTACATTGACGCTTCTTCAGCGATAGAGAATTTGCAGACAACATAATATAAAGCTTACTTAAATTGTTATAAATTCGAAAGTGTCTATCTATTCTGTTGCCTCTTCATGCCCAAATCGCTGAACCGATTTCGCTGAATCGTGGCATGGAGATACTTTAGGTCCTGGGAAAGGACATACCTAGACATATTTTTATCCCGAGAAATGTACGGTGCCAGCAAGACAAACGGCGTTATTTCGTATTCTTATTATTACATTTCTTATGCAAAAACTAATGTTTTATATCGACCTGACATTTCTGACTGAGGCATTAATGAATAACAAATGAACACACACAAAGGGCCGCGTTGGAACTGGATTGCGAAGGGTCGAGGACCTTCGCGTAGGGCCGTGCAGGTCAAACACTCTTGAGGCAGCCCTTCTGAGGCAACTGAGGTCACAGCTGTCCTTGATGAATGAATGAAAATGAAATAAAAAAATAAAAATCTTTCATTTCCAAATCGGTTAAAAAATAACACTTTTAGAACGTCTACCTGAGGCCTACCACCGGTTCGGGAACTAACCTGATAGGTTGATGATTGAATTCCATCGATTTACTCAATTGTCGGACTTGCCCAGTCAAAGTGTAAATTAACTCTGGGTTATGTTGTTTAATATTTTTTCTTGTTTCTCTTATATTTTATGCAAAAAAGGCAAGAAATTTAAATATTTACGGAGTTTTTATGGGCAAATCGTAGTTTTGTGTAGAAGTCCTTACTCAGATTGGCGCAAGAGGAACTTTTAGGGTGTTTAAATAAAATTATACTTATGAGAGTGTATAAAATATAGTATTGATAATAATACGTCTAAAAATATAAGTATAATGTTTAAAAACATAACCAGGCGATGTTTATGCTTAAATATACGTACCGTCACAGAAATATGCGCTTAATTCCAAAGCAATAGAGTACAAGACTCTAGAACAACCTTATCTTCTTGGGGTCAGGGCAGTTGGACCATATGACCTAGGGCATAAGAGATACGGCTAAGAAAGGAAGTACTGTATTGGATAATTGACGTCTTGGAGGATGCTCATCCTCATCACGACCTTACAAGTGGCGGTCTATTTTAGGTTACTTTGCTGGCTAGTTCGCGAAAACTGCAGGCAATTAGGTATAATATGTACTTACATACTACATAGTAGTGATCACAGACATAGATCAAGATAGATACCGCATGTCCCTCCATTTGTATGAAAACGAGCGTGCCACTTTTTCCTACCTACTGTGACGTAGCGATGATAAGAAACGTGTCCATTATATAGGCCAACGTTTCTATTTGAATTTCTACAGCTCAATACGGCACAATTAGGCATTTAGGCATTTTTAAAATTCCGATTGACGTCCGATTCCGATAGCAGACTAAAGGACAGACTTTCGAAAGACGAGCATTGCTCGTCGTTTGGGAACGCAATATGGCACGCGAAGTACATACACATGCGGTATCTATTTTGATCTATGTATGTGGTAGTGATAGTACTAAGTGTGATTAAGGACTAAACTGCACTCTAGTGAGATTAAGGACTAAAGTCGACATTAGAATGAAATGAACTAATACCTAGTAATTATTATAAACCTTAAGTTATGCGTAAAATATTTTTGTGTCTAAGCTCTAAAATCATTATAAAACCAGGCCCTTTAGCCAACACGTTTACCTTACTGCTTCTTTATAGAATCGTCTATTTTAATTATTCCATGTTATCTCTTTTAAATAAATGATATTTTTTTTTTAAATAGGTAGTTAAAATATTACAACGGTAATTATTATACACATAGGTACTAATAATTGGTAAGTGATATAAATTATAAGCTAACACTTGCTACGGCGTCTTTTATTGTAGAGGTAGATCAAACAATAGCGTTTCTTGTAGAGGATTCTACAGTTCGACAAGGCTTTAAATGAATATGTCAATGATGTCAATGGGCGCTGCTGGTAAAGGAGAACTGTCAAAAATGACGTTTTTGTATGATAGAAGCGTTAGTTCCTTTTCTCGCCACGTTCATAAACAGCCTTGTCGATACATTTATTATTGTTTCATTCAAACTTCTCTATTATATGCTAAGTTCTCGAATTTAATATTTCATTTATTTATTCAATGTGGAATGATGATACCATAACATAACTGATAAATTATTCAAAACAAAACGTACCTATATATCTAAAACAATAAGCAGATAGATAAACAAAGTACAAAATATGAATATTGAGGTAACCTACTGAGATAAACAACTATAATTTATTTGTTTAAAGTGGTATGTAATATGTATTATTAATTTATTAATTATAATTTACAGTACTCAATGATCTACAATCGAAGATCCGTGGGTAAGCTGACCGGTGTTTTTTTTTTTTACCTTTTGCATAGCTTTTATCGCGGGTTTTGAGCGCGGCGACCGAATCAATAAATTCCGTAACGAAAAAACCTAACAAGCCGCACTCCGACCGGCACAACGCGTTTGTGTGCGTGTGACTAGACGTATACGAATTATAATTGCAAGTTGATAAAAAATGCTATGCAATCGCTTTACCGCGGTGTCTCCGGGTGCCACACGTATTTTGATTTTATTCAAAGTTTAAGTATTTGTAGAGTAAAGACGTAGCTTCACACTAAAGTGTCCTTGTCCCTTGACCATTAGTACCTCTCTGGATCTCCTATCGTGGAATCTGGAATGTATTGTAAGTCCTAATCCACCCAGTCTCTAGACCACTGGTTCTTAACCTTTTAGTCATGATTTTACCAAATATTTGTCTAGCCGGGGACCACCCGGTTGGTTTACCTAAACTAAGGCATTAAGGGTTGTTTCATAAAGAAAACAAGCACAAATTTATAATTAGCACTCATTTTTTTATTTGGCAAAAATCTGAAAGTTACAGATTTTAATTTAATGTGATTTTTGTGACTGCATAGTGCATATTCTTTACTAAGTTCTGAATTCTCACATAATATTATGAATATGTGAGAATTCAGAAGTAAGTAAGATGAGGATGGCTTCGCAGACCACTTGGAATGCCTCCAGGGACCACCAGTGGTCCGCGGACCACCGATTAAGAACCACTGCTCTAGACTGATGTCCAGCAGTATGACGTCAGCAATAATCGTTGATCCATGGTCAATGAATGTTGAGGTGTGGTGGTCATAACGCTGTTGACTGTGGGCGAACATGCAGTGGGTGTGGCTCAGTTTGTACTGGAAAAATCGTAAATCCCACGCTGGACGGTCAATAAAGTCACTATTATGATTCATGATGTACCATCGAAAAAATTGATTCATAGGCAGTACAGACCTACGTCATTTGGTCGGATTATATCAATTCAATGTAATTCATGACTTGTCCACCATCTGCCTATGCATCAAGTATCAACTTCTTACATACCAACGAATACTATACTCACAAGTCACAAGGTGACGACGCCTTGATAATTTGGCTGTAGCGATGCCGATTTTTCTCAGCAATGACTAAAGCTAAGAAATTGAAGTTCATTGTCAGTATTCATCATGTCTTTGTCTTTGAATTGCTCATAGCATAACACGATTGGACAATTTTTATAGCACAGAATAATCAATCGAAAAGACCTCTGTAAAAAAAGGGATTCCTATTTTTCCAACGGAGGAGAGTGATTTAAGGTTCCAAAATTTGTACATAAATTGGTTCAAGCATGCACTTTAATTTGTGCATAGCTTATATGAAATGTATTTATGGTTTTTAAATTAAGCGACAAAAACCATTTTGTCCCTCACGCCCTTTCCATTTTTTGCTGTTCCATTGCTTGTTTTCTATGAGAGGCCGGGCCGGCCTCTGATAGAAAACAAGCAATCTAAAACATATCCAACACGGTTTCTTACTTTAACGCTGCGTCACCAGGGATGCGTATGTGTCAATAATCAAGATTGAACTTTATTTTAAAAACTTTATTAATTTATCAATTAGGTACATGTACTATCAGAGAAGTTGATTCCTATGCAAATCGGGGACCTACGTAGTTTGGTTGCGTTACGTCAAATACAGCCGACAGATCACAATTAACATTGAATTGACATAGGTATTCGAGCAAATAACGTTGGTCTGTCAATTGCATAGGAATCAACTTCCTCGATGGTACATTGTACAGTGCACGCAAAATTCTACAATTATACTGCCGTCCACTAACTAAAAGGTAGTTAAGCCACAGTTGGCCATTTTTTACTTTTTAATGTGGTCTTGTACAACTTTCGATGCCCTATCTTTTGGTTTAAGAATCATTTTTCTACGATTAATAGTTTTAGAGATACAGAAGATTGCTGAGCAGTTATAACACATAAATTTCGTTACTTCCTTAATTAAAAAGCAGCTAAGCCACATTACTTCTCTAGAAAGACGTTTAGATACTGTAAGACAAATTGGTATATATTAATTTTTCTTAATTTACTTAACTAAAACTACGTTATCTAGTCAATCTTGGCTAAAGAGCAGCCAAGCGCCTTTAACTACCTTCATGTGCTGTGTGATACAAATATCCATCTGAACATCGTACCTTAGCTATAAAGCAGTCATAAAGAAAAACTACACTAGAAAGCAGTTATATGCCAATTACTGCTTTTAAGTTAGGGATTGAAATTAGTATTAGCTAAGTATCAATCACTAGATAGCAGCGCTAGACTAAATAGCAGTAAAACGCTTGTGATTTTGGTTCGCATTTGAATTCAGTTTATACTTCCTTTTCACTTCGGGTGCTCGTGGCTAGGGATTGCAATCCCGCACCTTTTTCAATCCCGCGGGATTGATTTGCGGGATCGGCCAATCCCGCGGGATCCCGCATGTTTGAATGTATGTTATAAAATTGAATAAATTTAAACTACAGGTTTATGTTTTACTTTAAATTAACTTTATTAATAGAAAATATCTCATATTATGCCACAAAAACATTTGTTTTGTAACAAAATAACAATGAAATAATGTAATCACTCTAGTCTTATTAGATCTTAAAGTTAAAATGCTTTGAATGCCTCAGAAATCTTGAAGTCAGGGACCTCTCAACATTATGGCTCCGCATTGATTGCGACGACAACCCTCGCGTTTTTGCGTGCCTATATAGGTCCCATAGTGGTGACCCCGAGACGGGCTGACTCTTTAAACACCTGCAAGCTGCTTCAGATTTAGTGCAGCAGCAGATCCCATTCGCAGAGATCACAATACTTGGCGACTTTAACGCGTACTACGCCGACTGGCTCAATTCCAGTAAAACTGATCTGCGGGAAGATCTGTCTGGACTTTTCCCTTGCGAACGACTTAACACAAGTGGATGCTACGCCTTCGCGAATTCCAGATGGAGACGGTCAGAATTTTTCCCTGTTGGACCTTCTGCTGACTTCAAACCCTGATGGCTACCAAGCATCCATGACCGCACCACTTGGTTCATCGGATCATTGCCTTGCCTAGCACTGTCAACTCCGTTGCCAATGTGGTGATGCAAGGGATGAAGCTTTTCATTCCGTACTCTGTAGTGCCAACTAGCGGCAGATTTCATCCCTGGTTTGGTTCACCCTCCAAAAAAGCTTCTCACTGGAAGCAGAAGGCTTACCAATCCTGGGTCAATGCAGTGTCTGCTCGGGATTTAAATATAAAATGAAATACTCAAGAAAGAGATCACTGGGGATAAGAAACAGCACGTCAATAGAATTGCTGAGAGACTCGAGCGCCACCTTTCGAGAACCCGTGCATTCTGGTCTCTGGCCAAAGCTATTGAAGGGAATTTCTGCAAGCCAACCCTACCATCCCTACACGTCGAAAATGGATCGTTGGCCCATGGCGCAAAAGACAAAGCCAATCTTCTGAGTAAGGGCCGGGACACAAAAACACGATACGACGTCGTGAGAATCTACGACGCGCGTCGTAAAAAACTATGACACGACATCATACGACATCGTACGACGTCGCATCGTAGAAACTCACGTAGAAATTTAACCCTTAATTAGTCGCATGGGGTCAAATCACTTTCAAACCGAAAAAAATATGTGCTAGAGTTCTAGGAATACAACGACGCTCTTGGTAGTCTCCTAACTCCTATCGAGGTATCCTAATAAGTGGTAGCCGGTCAGCTAACGATGGTGCATGTGTCGCTACTCTCTTGAGCGCTGACCCCATGCGACCACTTACGTAACTTTTTTTGTCACAAGATAGGTTCTATTATTGTAATATTATATTCAATTTTTACATTATTTTTGTTATAATTTAGGATGTTTCGTAAATATACGTGTATATCATCCTATTAAAAGCAATTTTTCACAAAATTGCTTTATAAAAATGTCAATATGAGTCAAAACAGTGAAGTACCATAGGTTTCTGAAGACCAAAGATATTTTGTGAGGGTAGCCTCCGAACTTCGAAACTATACACTTATTTATGATGGCCATAAATCGGCAAGCAAGATTGAAGAGTCCAGTGAAGATTAAAATTATCTCTGACCACCGGATGGTGATGATGATGATGATCAGAGGGTGATGACCAAAAGTGCGTAAAAAATCAAAAAGTGAGGAAAGTATGTTAGTCAATATTATCTCAAGATCTAATCCCTTCGGTATTACAAAAAAAATCTGGCTATCAAATTGAAAAGTATTTTTTTTTTCATCTCGATCTCAGCTATGGTGATATTTTGAAGATTTCGAGACAGAAAAGATGTTGAGTGATTTTTTTGTTGTAAAGAGGCAAGCTAAGGTTTTTGTTTTTTAATATTAATTACAATAAAGCCCTCTAACAATTTGCATGATTGATACTTCGTTTTGTTCATTACTTCGCCTTAATTTTCACTATTTTATTTAGGGTCAGTAAAGACCCCATGTGACTACTTGTGTGACTTTCTTGATGCGCCTAATTAAGGGTTAAAGATGAGTTTCTACGACGTGACGTCGTACGACGTCGTGTCGTGTTTTTGTGTTCCGGCCCTAAGTTCTTTGCGTCAAACTTGACCCGAGATGACGGGGGACAGAAACCGCCGACCATACCGCGATGTACGAGCGTCATGTCGGATATTTGGTTTCATCAGCGCTCAGTGCAAAATATAGCCCTCCGTTCCCTTGATATCCAAAAGTCGAGCGGGCCTGACGGAATCCCTCCTATAATTGTGTGTAAAAAATTGTGCTTTAGAGTTGGCTCTGATCTTAACGCGTCTTTTTCGGCTCTCCTGTTCTTCTGGCATTGTACCGCCTTCCTGGAAGACAGCCTTGGTGTACTCGATCCCCAAAAAAGGTGACCGCTCAAATCCTTCCAATTACAGACCAATCGCTATAACCAATTTATAATATAATCGAATCGATACTTGGAAGGGCAGGGATTAATAAGTGACAAACAGTACGGGTCCCGTAAGGGTCGCTCGGCTGGTGATCTCTTGGCGTACCTAACTCATCGTTGGGCTCAGGCGATTGTGTCGAAGGGAGAGGCATTGGCTGTTAGTTTGGACATTTCGAAGGCTTTTGATCGGGTGTGGCACAAATCGCTGCTATCATTGAAGCTTCCATCATACGGGCTCCCCGAGAAATTATGCAAATGGGTCATGCGGGATCCGCGGATCCGCATTTTGCAGGTGCGGGATCCAGCAGATTAATAATTGGCGCGGGATCCCGCGGGATTGCGGGATCCTGCTTTGCGGGATTGCAATCCCTACTCGTGGCGGACGGATAAGCCATGGAAATCATACCATAAAAGGGGTGTTTACTTGCATCAGATCGGGTAATTCTAATTTTTTAACCGACTTCAAAAAAAGGAGGTTATCAATTCGACGCGTATGTATGTAATATTTCCAGAACTGCCCAGTTTTTGTATATTATGTTAACCTATAACAGCTTCTGAACAAATGTGCCAAATTTCAAAAGTGTATGTATGTATGTTTTTATGTTTGTGCACGCATATCTCCGGAACTACAAGTTCGATCTAAATGATTCTTTTTTTATTGTACTAGGTATTGTTCAACTTAGGGAATACTGCAAATTTCATCAAAATCGGTTCAGTAGTTTTTGAGATAGGGAACTTTAATTCTCAATTGCGTACAATTTTGAAGTCGGTTTTATCTTTTTAAAATACAGTTATTTATATGTTGTATGTTATGAGGTGGTAATGACAAATATAATTTTTCGACCTCGAAAGCCCTCCGGAACATTGTAAAATTCATGAGAAACCATTTAATTTCTGATAAGTTTTCAGTTTTTGCCATTTTTTACCACCAAGGACATGTTTAATGGTAGAAGCCAGCAGAAATTATTTTAAAGTAGACTAATTTGCAACAAAATGTTATTGTTCTATTTGACGGCATAATTCATATTACTTATACGTCATTAAAGAAGACAAATTTTTCAACAAAACAAGACAATTTGGTCTATTAAAATCTGATAGTTCCCTAGCTACAGCTGTTCAAAGTTGCTGAGGTGAGTAAACAAAATGAAATAGGACTTATGAAATAAGCATTATAATAATAAATAATTAGAGTATAAAAATATAAAGACTGTGTTAAAATATATATAATATTAACTTTGCATGATATGGCGGTTGACGGCGGTTGAAGTTGAGGTCGTTAGAGGAGTTTTATTATTAGTTTTTCTTGTACATCCTTGATGGATGATCCTCTAAATCGACAAAACACCTTTTGGGAGCTTGCTTCGGTAGCATTTCGTCATCGACCAGCTCAGGAAGGTCGAAATCGTCATCTGATGGAATCGAAATTGCAGGAAATCATGTTTAGCAGGGGTTTATTTTTAATTTATGTAGTTTGGGGCCGTCTATGGGCTATTCGCCCATATCCTTTTTTGCTATCTTTGTACAACAAAGTTTAGCAGGGGTTGAAGAGCTGGTGGTTTCGTCATCAGTTGAGGAATGAGGCCTCTAGTGCTCCGCATCCAGCCCCAATCGAGTGGGTTCTTCTTATTTCCAAGCCACATTTGAACCTGAAACAAGACCAACAAAAATTTAAGAATCGTAACTGTTCAAAGTTATGAATAATATCGTTGGTTTATTATTATAAAAAAATATATATATTTTCACCTGGTGGTATGTTCGCAGAGAGTGAAATCTTGCAGCATTGCTGGTTGGAGGCAACCTGGTGATGATTATAATGCTTATTTCTTAAGTAGTACTCCATTTTGTTTACTCACCTCAGCATCTTTGGACAGCTGTAGCTAGGGAACTATCAGATTTTAATAGACCAAATTGGTCTCGCTTTGTCTTCTTTAGTAACGTACATATTATATTATGAATTTGTGCCATCAAATAGATCAATAATTGACCACATACACAAGAACTTGTAAAAACTGGAAAAATTTATTTTTTCGAAATTTTGCAAACTAAGTATTCAGTTTATCGAGACCTAACTATTTTCATTTTATTGCATATTTATTCTACTTTAAAATAATTTCTGGCGACTTCTACCATTAAACCTTTGGTGGCAAAAAATGACAAAAACTGAAAAAATGGTTTCTCGTGAATTTTACAACGTTCCGGAGGGCTTTCGAGCTCGAAAAATTACATTTGTCATTACCACCTCATTATGTCATACAACTTGTAAAAAAAAAATAGAACTACCCCATTTGATGCAAACCAAAATATATCAATTCCATGAACTAGGACGTGCGGCGCGTATCTTGTTTTTTGGCGCCATATTTACGAGAATAGCGCAAAAGGTAAGTTGTTTTGTTGAGTTGTTGTTGTTATTGAATTTGACCTTTCAAAAACGATACTGACATGGTTTGAGTAATTTTATAAAATAATCTTAATATAATTTGTCCTATAATCATGGTGATCTCATTACTTAACAAGGTTTGTAAAAACTTTGTTTTGTTTTTTTTTTAATATAAGTATTTATTGTTTTGTTAATGATAAGCAGTTTTAACAGATGTTCTTTTTTAATAAATAAAGTTCTTATTTTCCTAAGATAGTTTTTAACTTCTCAACTTTTTACCCGGAAATGCTTACTTAAAAGGCAGTTAATTGCGAGCGAGATGTTTTTAACTGCCTTCTAGTTAAGCACTAGGGGAACCAGTATAAAAATATGTTTTACATTACCGAGCTTAAAAGCATTTAAAATCCCGTAACTGCTTTTTTGTAAGCAAAGTCACTCTTCCAAGGCCTAGCTACCTAGGCTAAAAGACTGTTAAAATCCTTTAACTGCTTTATAGCTAATTATATTTTTTCAACTTTAACTATAAGTACTATCAGAGAAGTTGATTCCTATGCAGATGGGGGACCTACGTAGTTTGGTCGCATTACGTCAAACCCAGCCGACAGATCACAATTAACATTGAATTGACATGATCCGACCAAATGACGTTGGTCTCTCAAATGCATAGGAATCAATTTCCTCGATGGTACAAGACGTGGCAGCTACAAGAAATTGCTTTGCTGTAAAGCAGTTAAGGTATGGTTAACGGCCTTATAGTGCAGGATATTATGTAAAAATGAAAAAAATTGCTTAGCTTGCAGTTAGAAAGTGAAATAAAATAAAATTTAATAAATAAATATGAATGAAACATATCACATATTGTGCACAAATACTATGCCTACATATATAACTTGCAACCTTGTTCCTAAGTAGCATACTTTTCAAGAGACAATAATTCCCACTTATTTTGGCGTTTTCTCGAAAAATACTTTTTGGGCTTAGCTGCCTTTTAGTAAAGCTCCGTTTAGACCAAACGAGCGAATGCTCATTCTAGTAAAGCTCTTTTGATGTAAACTAACAACGAGCATTCTTTCGTTGTTCTAGTGTGTTCGCCACGTGTTCGGCGGTAAATAGGTAGAATGCTCTAAGAATCTCGCTCGTTTGGTGTAAACGACGAAAGAGCGCTCGAGCAATTGCCTAGAGCGTTCTTTCGTGTTCGGACGTGCTCGCTCTTCGAGGCGGTCTCTTCAAAGGGATTCTAGTGTTCTTGATATTTTTACTTTTTGGCGGCTGTTTTTAGGTAGTTTATCAAAGGTTATTTCGTAAATATGGATTGGAGTAATGAAAAATGTTTACAAATGATAGAGTTATACCATAACAAAAGATGTTTATGGGATCCAACCTTTGATGACTATAAAAATAAATTAACTACCTTATCGTTGACGAATGAGCAATGAGCATTCGCTCGTTTGGTCTAAACAGAGCTAAATGATTCTCATCTATAGAGCAAAAATTCTTATTCTTGATGTTCTTGTTGATTCGATTGGTGTAAACGATCTAAAGTATGTTGTAACGAATTATAGTTTACACTAAACGAATACGAAAGAATGTTCTTGTGCTGTTCTTGCTCTATGTTCTTTTGGTGTAAACCCACCTTTAGTGGACGGCAGTATAGGTACATTGCTCGGAAAAACCGGAGGCGGCAATCGGTACAAAAATAAAAAATGCAATTGTACCGATGGATGGACAAATTCTTAATACATATGTACAATGTACATACATATATTTATTATTGTGTATACTGTATACTATTATATTAATTTGAGTAATGATTGCTTAGAGATATTATGTAAAAATTAGGACTTGTCGTATGAGCAGTAAGTTTCTATTGCTGTCGCTTTGAAGTCTTAAGTTAAAACTTAAAGTTATAGTCATGTTTAACCACAGAGGTATGTGGTTCTAACTTCTGTGCATATTTAAAAACAAAACACGTGCGCAACAAGATAATCTTGAACTCTACCAAGAACTTATGTAATGAACAAAAATATTATGAATCTTGAGGAAAAAACATCGTTTACGACATTTGTGAGTTGCGACATTATTGTTGCTCCGACTGTGTCCTTATAGATATGGACCATTTCTAAGGACACAATTTAGATGTACCATTTCAAATGGTACATCTAAATTAGATTCTTTATAGGGTCGTCGCCAGAGCTCGAGAGAACTATACAAATAAAGAAAATAAATTTGAAAAAGATTGATACATATAAAGAAGAAATATGAGGTCTAGGATTCTCCTCCACAAGCCAGCTTTACAAACTAAGGAACTAAATCGATTGTTTAAAATCTTGTACGTGTAACTGAGAACAACTCTTTTACTTTTAGTTACAAATAGGTAGAATTAAGAAAAGTTTATTAGATGAAAAACAACAATTGGTGAGCTTTTAGGTAAAATTAAGTAAATAATAAAATAAAAGAGATCGTAATACAACTTTATGAAGTAGTTAAAACCGAGACTGCTAACCTCATTGCCTAACGGTAGTTCTAACTTGCAGTCAAACAACTTAACTGCGACAAAAAACCAACTGGTTGTTAGGAGAAAATAAATACTCGGTAAGCAGCTAGCACAAACAGATGTAGGTATGTAATTTTAAACCTGGCGACATCCTGCCAAGTTTATATCGTAGTTTGTGTAAGGGTTCCGTAGTATGTCTGTACTCTGTCTACAATTCGTCGTAAAAAATAGGTCAAAAGAACTTTTTCTTTAACGGGCAATTGGCCTACCACACATTAACACCACTGCAACTGTGTCGCCAGGATCAACAGTGGTAACCACGAAAACCCTTTGATATGATCTCAGGGATGCCCGAAGGACGAGCATCTGTCTTGACTCTTGGGACTGGAAATTAATCAGAAGAAAGGTAGGAGGAGTGGGAGATATCCAATTTTACCTCCCCAAGCAATGCGGGAGACAGCCAAATTGTAATGACAATTAATGTCCGAACAAGAGATCCCAGCACCATGGGAAAAAACTCAAAGGTTAACAAAAAAGCTAGGTCAAATTAACTCAAAAGTCTCAAAACACTTTTCCTACATGTCTTCTAGGACAAGATTCTTCTATACTTAATTCAATCTCAAAAAATCTCGTGTCAACATTTTGCCCATACAAAAAACTTTTCAGTGCTGTTGATACTTTCTCAGAGATTTGTGAAGTGAAGTATAATCATTTAGTTATGTTTACGTAGTAACTATATATTTTGTAATCCGTGGTTACACCCTATTACACAGGGCTGTGATTTTATCTGTATTTCTTACATACTAAGCTAGTAATAGCTAAGGATCTCTATTCTCTACGATCTGGTCTAACACGCTGCACTTGCTCGGCTTGAAACAGGATATTATGCGGTTACTAGGTAGTTAACTACTGAATGTTAGAAGCTATTTCACTGAGAGAACTTTATGTCAACAGTACAAAGCTCATTTTCACGGAATCCCAGATGCAAAATGACTTTGAACGGTCTATAGAACGTACTTTACTAGTGGCTACTCAGTGCTCGCTAGCTGTTAGGGATGATTATTATGACTAGTGAAATCATCATTATTTTTATATAATTAATAAGTTTTGAATATATGTATAGTTTTTGTTTAGATCAGCGATTCCCAAACTTTTTTGCACATTGACCCCTCGTACTATAAATAAAACAAAGCGAAGCGCACATATTTTACAGAGTTGTATTTTTTCTTTTTAACCGACTTCCAAAAAGGAGGAGGTATATGTTCGGCTGTGGATATTTTTTTATTTGTGTATGTTCAACGATTACTACGCCGTTTATGAACTGATTTTCAAAATTTTTGTTTTTATCAAATTATTTCGTCTTTTTTATAGTTTTTATATCATAATATTATTTTAATGTCAAAGAATACTTATCTCGAATGTGTATGATGTCATATCACTCATATCATGTACCTAGCTAATAATTGATGTCAGCTCTCTACATAATCTTTCTTTTTTATTGAAAAGGTGATGCTATAAATATTTTCTATTGCATTCCAAACTGAGAGTTCTATTTTTAAACTCAGTGTCATAATGACTCACTCGATAAACGATCTTGCAGCAACGTGTTGGTAAGTGCTGACTCAGGCATCTCAACTAGCTGACAAAGTTACCTGACTGTAGTAAGATTAACGCTCAGGTGCTTGTGTTGTGTCAGCTTTATAATTAAATACGGGGGCGTCCACAAATTACGTGAGGTGTTCTTTTGAATTTTTTGACCCCTCCTCCCCCCCTGGTGTGATTTCGTGAGATTTTATTCAAACCCCCTCCCCCCACAAATCTCAAATGAGATTTTCAAAATGTGTGTTTCTTACGTAAACGTTTGGTTTGACAGTCAGTAGATTTTCTTGCAAACGAATTTGTGAATGATCTTAATCGTATAACAATTACGCTTACGATTAAATCTTAAGCATACGTACAATCTGGATGAAATGGACTAAAATAGTATCATTTTGTTGAGAAAAATCGTATTTTTGAAATTACGTGAGATTTGCCGAGACCCCCCCTCTCCCCAACGGGAGATTAGGTGAGATTTGACTCGACCCCCTCCCCCCCCTAAGCACCTCACGTAATTTGTGGACGCCCCCTACCGGTACGTTAAAATAATTCATCATCATCATAGTCTAGTGCAATTTTCATATAGAATTCGGCGGTCATGTAGCACCTCCATCGTGGGTATCGCAGACACAATAGATTTTCAATTGTTATGCGGCAGCCGGCTGCCGCTTGGGGACTGATGGGTTAAAAGTACCTACTTCAAGTCTCAAGGAAGGTAATGGAATAATTTTTATCCAGGCAATATGGTTCCTGACTTTCGGCGCGACGCAGTTGCTAGCAGCATGGCTACTTGCCTAGTAATTTAGTAAAGTTTTGTCTGATTTTAAAAATAAAAGTCCCATGATATTATATTTTAATAGCCGTTTTCTTCCGCTTCCTGAAACATAATAATATCGATGGCCCAACGAATAAACGTGCAATCGAAAAAATACAACTTTTCAGGAAGACAAAAAAACGTTTGGAACCACATAACTTTGACTACATAATAAATAGACAAATATAATGTATTATCAAATTAAAGGTAAAAAAAATATCTTTCAGCTCATATATTTATTAAAAATCAAATATTAATGGTTTAGCACATATTTAAGAAAAACCATATTAAATTATTATTCTAGTGAATAATATGTGACTTGTTAACACTGTTGTATCAATGCACGTTTATTCGTGTCATAAATGAAGTTTTAACAAGTGCAGTGAAATGTTGCATGGTTATTCCACGTATATTTTTGTCCCCCTGAGCCATGCTCTGGTCATTTACACGCTTATTCTTGTATATTTTGTTGCTTTTACATATTTGTAAAGATAAAAGCCCGTATATTAGTGTTAAAAAGATCGACTCATTATTTATGTAATACTACCTTATTAGTGCATGGTACAAAATGTAAATATATACTAATATTATGAAGTGGAAGCATTTGTTTGTTTGAATGCGCTAATCTCAGGAACTATTGGTCCGATTTAAAAAATTATTTCGTTGTTAGATGGCTCATTTATCGAGGGAGGCTATAGACTGTAAATTATCACTCTAAGACTAATAGAAGCGAAGAAACATAGGAAAATGTGGAAAAAACCGGGAAAATTATTTGAAGGCGCTTATCCCGTGAACTACTGGATTATTTTTTAAGTTATTTGGCACAAATGTAGAATAGACCATGACGTGAAGGAACATAGGCTATTTTTTGCGGGAAAATTGTACGGCTTCCGTAAAATTTCTCATTTATGCGGGCGAGGCGCGTGGAACGTCTAGTTAGCTAATATTTTCTTGTTGACGGTTCAGTAAAAAAATATTGTTGATCTATTGTTGTTGTTGATAAATACTGACCTCCCGGTCAGTATTTATCAACAACAATATATTTATATGTATATTGTATGTGTCCACGCATAGGCGCGAGGGATCGTGCCTATGCGTGGACACATACAATATACATATAAAATGGAGTACAACCTTGCCTATATCAATCCTTCAGAGAGAGATCACTCGGGTAAAGAAACAGCACGTCAATAGTATTGGTGAGAGACTCGAGCACCTTCCTTTGGGAACCCGTGAATTCTGATCTCTGGCCTAGCTATTGAAAGATATTTCTGAAAGCCTTCCTATCTTCCCTACAAGTAGGAAATGGATCGTTGGCCCACGACGCAAAATACAAAGACGATCTTCTGGGTAAGCTCTTTGCGTCAAACTCGACCCTTGATGACCTTAGGATAAAAACCACCGACCATACCACGATAGCCACGGGGCATCATGTCGGATATTAGGTTACATCAACGCTCAGTGTGAATAGCCGTGCGTCCCTTTATATCCAAAGTCGAGTGGGCCTGACGGAATCCCTCTTATTGTGTTGAAAAAGTGTGCTTTAGAGTTGGCTCCGGTCTTAATGCGTCGTTTTCGGCGGTCTCCTACTCTTGTGCATTGTCCCGGCTTCTTAGAAGACAGTCTTAGTGTACTCGATCTTCAAAAAAGGTGACCGCTCAAATCCTTCCAACTACAGACCAATTGCTAAAACCTCCGTCTTCTCGAAGATGATGGAATCCATTATCAGCTCTTTCGATACTTGGGCGGCCAAACGGTACGGGTTCCGAAAGGGTCGCTTGGCTGGTTATCTCTTGGCGTACCAAACTCATCGTTGGGGCTCAGGTGATTGTGTGGAGAGGAGAGGCATTGGCTGTTAGTTTGGACATTGCAAAGGCCTTTGATCAGGTTTGGCTCAAAGCGCTGCTATCAAAGCTTCTATCATAATATGGGCTTCCCGAGAATTTATGCAAATAGGTCACAAGTTTTTTGGCAGATCAATGACATGTTACAGACCAACGGCATTTATTTCTATGCGGATGATAGTACAGGTGATGCCCTATCTACCGGCTTCCACTAAATTTCTCGGCTAAATGTCATTGACAGTCGAAACGAACTTATGTCTTAAATAGAGAATTCACAGGAGAAAGTCTCTGAATGGGGTAGATGATACTTAGTCCAATTCAACCCCGCCAAGTCTGTGCGTTCACAACTAAAATGTCACCAATGGTCGTATATCCACGTTTTCAGATCACCTCTTTAACAATCCCCTCCCAGCATTGACATACTTGGCGTAAACATATCGAGCGAAGTCCTGCAGTTCCGATGTCATCTAGAGGGTGATGCCAAGGTAGCCTCGAAAAAATTGGTGTTTTTAACAGGACGAGACAGTTTTTCAGTCTGGACCAATGCCTGCAACTCTACAAGATGCAGGTTCGGCCTCATATGGAATACTGTTCTCATCTCTGGGTAGGCACCCCAAAATACCAACTAATGCCTTTGGATCGTATCCAACGAAAGGCCGCTCGAATTGTTGACTGCCATAATGTTTCATACAGGCTGAACCCCTTGAAATTACGCCGAGATGTAAATAGCTTAACTCTGCATCCTCAATCGGTTGTATCACGGGGAGTGCTCTGAGGAATTGTTCGGGATCATACCTCCTGCAACTTTTCGCCATCGTTCCACGTGAAAGATATACCATCCTCATAACCTTAATGAGTGGCAGTTTTCCACCGTGCTTTTTTCGCGTAACTTTCTGCCGCGCACTCTAAAATTTGGAATGAACTGTCACCAGCAGTATTTCCGGACCTATACGACCTGCAAACCTTCAAGAAGAGAGCGTATTCCCTCTTAAAAAGATCGGCAACTCACCAGCAGCTCTTTTGATAAACTTTACTATAGCTCTTCGAATAAGCTTTAAGAAAACAGAAAAGACAAGAGAAATTAGTAAAAGATAATAGAATAGCTGTGATTATTATATTCAAAGTTTCGCCATGTGCAATGAGGCATTACTGATAGAAGTCGCTTGCATTTTTACACGAATAATCGTGCAAGAGTTATAACCCAAAGGAAAGGATAGACACGTGCGCCAGATTGTTTTAACACGTTTACTCTGGTGAACTCAAATAAACAAATAATCTGTAATAAGCACATGTTATATTATTAATGTGATATATGTTATTATTTTTTCCGTACAATAAAGGTTTACATTGCTATAAAATCGTTATTTTAAGTCAAAAAAATAAAAAAAAATTGCATAGGTGTATCATAGGCCATGCAAACGATAAATCAAAAAAAAATTTTTTTGGGTAAAAGCTCATGCACGTTTATTCGTTGGGGCCATCGATATATTTCCGGACAAGTCTTGCAGGTTTAATCTCATTAATACTACTATTACCTTTTACCTACGTCAAGAAATGAGTAGTATATTATACTCTTACATCATCGCAGGACCACGTCCACGATGACTTGATCATAATTTTTGTTTGCTTTCATTTACTCAAATTCTTTAAATACGAGCAAAAAAACTCATGCAACTCTACTTACAGAATAAAAAGCATATAGGATGTAGAATACAATATTTTTATCTTTCTTTCAATAAATTATTACATAATATTGTGTAATTTATAGAATATGTTACTTATTATTATACAAATACTTTTGAAAAAACTCTCTCATTTTACGAATAATAGTCATAAATAAGATACATTTGAGGAGGAAACATTTGAGTATTTAATTGTTTTGAATTAACTCTGCCTATAGAGGCATGTACTGATTTTGAAAATGAATTCCTACTGACGTAATTCGTAAAAGTTCAAAGCAGTTAAGGAAAACGAATGATTTATTAATTAATTAAACCAGATCGTGATGAACTAATGAAAAATCTATTACAACACAGTAAACAACTTAGGTACTTACCTATAATATTCGAGTTTCGACATTCTTATACTTAATTAATAATTAGTTTTTATCTTTTGTAATCGAAGAGTTTGCTTTACACTTGCACAGTGTAAGCGACGAATTAGCAGGGAGTTTTATGAAAAAGTTTACTAAGTAAGTACTAAGAATTATTTGGCGATTTTTTCAATCGTCTATTATTATAGTAGTCTATACCTAATATTATAAGTTGTGGTGCAACTAGCGAAGTCCTATAAAAATTCTTATCGGCATTCGGCACCCTTTGATTGTCTTAATCTTCTCTCTAAACAAGTAACACATTCTAAGGTTTCCTTCTTCCCTCCGAAAAAAGGCCGGTTTTTACCAATACCTACCCTAATGCCTAAATGTAATTATCTGCATTCTCTTTAAAATCTGTTCAGGTATTTAGCTTTGGAATTCCTATGATATTGATCGTCATTATAATATTATATCATCTTCATAAATATCTGTCGGTTGTCACTATTGTTAGAAATAAAAACTCTAACTATTAAGTGTGAAGTTTACAATTTGTTCTAATTACTAGTTACTACCAATTAAAATATATGCATAGTCCAAAAATACCGGCACAAAAAACATTTGTCGCGGAAGTTTTGGTTCTATTTCTGTCTCGACTCTCACACACAATGTGTGTGTGTCTGTGTGTTGAATATAAATAGACATTTTGTTATCTGTATGATGTCATTACATGTATTTAACTAAGTACACAGCGCAATGTTGTATGAGCCATGAGGATCAGTATGAGTTATTACGAAACCACAAGGCCTCTGTGAGTTGAAGCCCTTTTGTAGTAAAAATTGCTTTAGGTGGATGATTTTTAACGTGTAAATGTGCTGAAGTTCTAATAATACTGATTAGTTTGTGATATTTATATAATATAAAGAACATATACTAGGAAAATCGTAAATCTGGAAAAATAATGAAAACCATGGAAAATCTACATAAAAAATAAACATAACATCATATGTACACTTTTCTTTCATCCTTTTTATCTAGCCGACGTAATAATATATTCTAGACATATATGTATAAATAAACCGGCTAATAAACAATTGTCGGTCAACATAACAAGCAATAAAGCGGACTCAATCAAATTATCTCGTTGTACCAACTGAGTTAATTCGACGCTGACCCCCGACTCCCGTTGCTGTCTTATTGACCCCCTGCTATGATTTCATTTAGCCTGAAACTCATGGTTAAATATATGGCCATATGATAAGTCTAATATTATCACATTGTTTCTTCTGGTTCTTCTAGCAGAGCTAGTTTTCGAACCGATTGTATGTCTACACATACACATTCCGAAAATATTTATTTTCAAAATTCAGAAATAATAATTTTTATTTTATTTGAACTCAATATAAATTCTACTAACCCAATAATCAGACACTCGTACTCATAATGGCATAATAGGCGTACCTGCGTAGACAGTAGAGTAAATTAAAAATATTGGGGGGGAAAAAAGTTTGGGAAACTCTAAACTAAAAGTCGAGAGTAATTTTTTGTATTGCGTGTTTTTAGGTTTTTTTTGTTTTTGTATTAAGATTGTTATAATAAAAGTAAATAAAATATTAAAATGAGACCTTCAAGTTATAAGGCAAAAACACACTGGGATGAATGAGAATATTTGGGAATAGGGCACTTATTTCCGCTAGAATTAGCGTTGTCACCGATCTCGCTTCTGGAAGCTATAACCTATTAAGTATTATTAGATAACCCTTCATCAATATGCTAATGTATGTAACATATACACGTTCACTAGAACAATGCAGGCTATTTATATCACTTGTTAGCGGTGGCCGAACGATACTTATAATAATATCATTTTAAGCACATTAATTGTTTGGAGAGCTGCCAAATAACATGATTTCTGGATAAAACAGTCTAAAGAACGAGACAGAAAAAGGCATTTTGAAAGAATAATTTAAGATTTTGGAGGGCATCAGATACTTACAGATCATTTTGTTACAATCACAAGCATGCTTTTAAAAGCTTCAAAGGGAACAGAAACACCTTTTACTAATATGGATAGTGCTTTTTACAATAATAATTTTTTCAGGAACTTTAACGAGAAATTTTCATGGAGGTAATCGAGCTAAAGAGATGATTTCCACTGTCCACATCAGTCCAAAGTAGCGCGAGTACTTTTATCACCTTAAATCTCTTATGTCTGGTTTCTAAGGTTTATAACTGGAGCTTATCTATTTGCTAACGTTTTTTTCGCTGACGTCACAATGATAACCAACCAAAGAAAACTTCTGACAAAACCCCTTAAGAAACTGGACATGAAACTCGTACATAATCTGAGTATGTTGCCGTGTATTATTTTTCTCTATGAGTATGTGTGACTGTGGAGTGTCAACAGTCCAACATGTCTTTCATTTTATGTACATTATGTACTAGTACATGTGTTATCAGTTATCTCCACTCTCGGCTCCACAAACGTCTGCGTCAACACCACGATCCCACCGCACACGTGGCTCAGATAATGTATGTTTGTCTATTTATAAATAAGGTAAAAACTAAAATGTACACGGTATTTTATGCTGATAGGAGATCATACTCAAATAGGAACAGGCGAATTTTTAAGCTGACGATAATATGTTTCTTGGTATGAAAATTGAGAAACGGATTTATAACCCGAAATTAGGATCATAAACCCTCGTTTATGATCCTCGTATTTTTAACATGGAACTTGAAAGGGGGAAATAGAAATAGTTTTTGACGAGCTTTGGCGCACTACACATTCCCACCGCTGTGCCTCCTGTATCGCCAGGATCAATAGGGATCATAATATCCTTATGTGGTCGCTGGCGGTAACCAAACACGAAACCCTTTGATATAATCTCAGGGAGTCCGAGGGACATGCTAAAGCTGTCTTGGTCCCGCAAAGAAATTAATTAGTTAATTAGAGGAGTATTATATAGTAGGAAGTATCCTGTATCCCCAATAAAAAGCGGGAGACAGCACAAAGTAGCAATGGCTGAAAGTCAAAAATTTTAAGGGAAAGCACCACTGATAGAAATGTTAATTTGATAAATAAACGTATTGTGTTGCATTAAAAACTGTGATTGACATTGTATGCTGAAAAAAAAACTTTAATTTTAATAATGACCCCTTCCACTAGTTCCCAACATTTATTTAAATTTTCGTCTTTTCTTAACATAAGCATTCTCACTGTTGTCTTCTTTTGTTAATTATGTATAATTTTTATAAGATTTAAGTATCATAATATTCAATAATTAAAAGATTTATTGAAAAAAATATTACCACAAAAAAGCAAGTCCCAAAGTACGACACAACTTTTAAATTTTGTAAGTTTTAATCACGTTTTTGTGTGATATCGTTATTTTCTGCTGATTTTCCAAAGGAGTTTTTACTTTTTTCTGCCTAGTTATTACTGCTATTAGCTACCGAATTGGGTTGTTATTAAGTAATAATCATCAATCACTATAAATAGAATAGCAATTAGCGATTATACGCGCACACAACTGGTTAGTTTTTATATTATGAGTTACTTATGATTGAATAATAAATAAAATTAACATATTTATTGTGATTAGTAGGCAGTAGCGCAATAACTATAATAACATTTTAAAATTAAAATGTAAATGGTAGTAAATAAAAAATTGCAAAAAATTAAAACATAAGTCGATATAATTTTATTTTTGCATGTATTACTTGTGCAGGTCTCTGGCCACCGGTTGGACATAAAAAAAGAGAAAAGACGTTTTTTATAATTTTTTTTTTTACGCGACTCCTCAGTCCTCATCGGCAAAGGAGGTGTATTATCATCCGAGGCGGGCAGAATAATAAGTCCTGTTCCTTGACCTTGCGTTCGTTATATATACAGAAGGACCCGTCTTTGTTATTCCATTGTTATTTGTTATTGATAGCGCTGCTCGCTAGGTATTCAAAGAAATTCCATTTTTGTTGACAACAGAATATTTATTGACTGCTGCTTATGATATTGCCGTATAATTTAACCCAAATTCTGATTAATTCGATTAGTCAGCTTTAACGTGTCACGTTATTATTCCATGTCAATTTAATGTTTAGGTATTTATTTTATGTATTTGTACAACATTGGTATTATGATCTTGGCAAAGCTGTATCAACTGTACAGCCACACATTTCTGTGCCATCTGGCCCGTGGTACGAGGAAAACAAACTGCAGCCACTGGCCACACTTTCTACATGTTTCTAACTTTCTTTTATAATTAGTATTAAAAAATACTTATAACTAGTTAATTGTTGAATTGCTAATTGGCAATGCCGACACATTTCTCTTAAAAATATATTTGAATGCTGCTTGCTCTTGGCGCAATTCATTGTAGTAAGATATGTAGTTAAAAAAGTAACTTACATCAGTTATTCTATTGATATTCCACATTTTATGAATTCTAAAATATCACAGGTACACTATACACAGAACTGCTTTCCAAGTCATCGGAATGCATAAGCGCGCGAAACGCGCTCGGGACACAATAACATTTTTCACTTTTGTTCACTATTTTATAATATTTATCACATCACACCTCCGATATTGTACACCGCCGATACGCGGCTCGAAACGCACGCATACTTCGCTCGGACAAGTCAACTTTGGTCTTGGCAAAACACAAAAATGAAGTTTACATCGAGCATATACACAGATGCGTGCCATGACGACGCATCGTGCGAGGGAGACGGGCGATCGGTTATCGGCGTTCTGCACGGGAATGCAATGCAAGGGAAAGGGACAGACGTAGTTGCGTCGGCTGCGCGCCCGTCATCCGGTATTCCCGTTGAGAATTATTCGTTTTGAGGTGTGTAGCTAGCGATAAACTTTGTTTGAGGACATCTGACCTCCCTAGATAGCAAATATTTTTGAAAGGGACCGAGTTTCGACGGATCGATGTTTGCCCTTTCCTTAATAGGTATCCACGCTATATGTATAATATTATGTTAATCACTAATTTAGAATAAATACGCATTTAAATAATAATTAGGCATATTCGTTTAGGAGCTAGGAATTAGGATACCTACTACCTAGGAATTAGGATTAGCAGACAGATAATATGAAAAATAAACCTTCTTGTATCGAAAGGAATAAATTTATAAAGTAAAAAAATAATAATTTATTGATACATTATAATATTTTATTAAAATGTCATCCAAGAAGAAGCACATCAAATACAGGGATTTAAAAATTAATTATTATATATTTTTTGATGGTAGGTACTAGTAGGGGTACAATATCCCAAAACTTTGAGCACCGTTGGGCGGGCCTATCATTTTAGTAGACCAGGTATTCGATAAGTCATAAAACATTAATTTTTTATTTTTATTTAAATAATATTGTTGTGAGGTACCTACTTATCTAATTTTAATAATATTTTTATGTTTTATTTTACAATTCCTAAGAACAGAAGCAAAGTTCACTTAGGTATCTTGAATATACATAATATTTAGACGAAGACAAAGACGAATATTTTATATTGATTACTTTTACTAATAAATAATAATTAAATATAATTTATAATTATTAATTAATGAAGAGTTTGACAGATAATGTACTTAATATTGGGCTTATCCCAAAATCTTTGTTAAATTACAGTTAGGTAAGTATAATTTAATTATTAATTGGGAAAAAGTTTCTTCTCAGTTTATAACAAAATCTAAAGATTCTCAAGAAATAAATCCTATGTCCTTTCTCTCAAAGTTTAGCCTATCTATACCCATCTCATTCGTTTCAACCGTTTAAGCATTAGGATTTAGGATATACCTAACATACAGACAGACGCACACACTTCGCATTAAAATTTATATTATCTAATAATACTTAGTATTACTAATAACATCGAAAGACGACATATTAAACTTTAAAGGTGGAAAGACCAGAACCAGTAGGGTTGCCAACTCCCGAAAGGAACTCCCCACAAAATCATAAAAGTTTTTAAATTATGAGAAACAGAAGCTTCTTACTACTGATAACTCTGTTTTTACTTAAATACTTATTCGGTTATTGTTCAATTCAGGACTGGGATTTGTCCGATTATGTAAAGAAGTCTACCCAACATAAATCCACGCGATTTACTTCAACAAGATGTGGTTGCATCTCACGCGAAAGCAAAGAATATCGAAAGCCCAACCTCATCGTATAGGTAATTTGTCACTAAGTCAATACATTATTAAGTAATTCATTAAAAAACAGAGAAATTATTGGTAGATATATTATTTCCCGGGAATCCGGGAAGAATCCTTGCGAGCTTTAATCACCACTTTACCAACTAGGTACCAAGTCCGCGCTGATTTTATATGTTTAAAGTCCTTGTATTTGTTTATTTCTGTAATGTGTACAGTATGGCTGATCGCTCGTAAAAATTGGAAGCGCGCCACCGCCACCGAATTAGATCATCACTACGTATTTACTTTTAACTATATTAACAACATAAATAAACAAATTGGGCTGTAATATTTTTCTGAATATCCGTGATCTTGAAATTGGAACTAGGTACACGACCTTAGAAAAAACTGAACGATTATGCAAACAGGCAAACGTATAGCGCAGAGCTTGACGGCTTTATGAACTGACGATTAATTGAAGAAGGTGGCCAGCAGCAGGCGAATGATGCTGGCAGCCCAACATCGGGATGGTTGACTTTCGTTTAGCAGTGGACTGGTTGGTGATGACGACTCCAGAGACCAGAAGTCTTCTGAACGGGTATAAGGCAGAATAATAATATCTTTCTGTGCAGATGAAAATTGTCTGAGGTCCGCTTTAGCTTTTAGATGTTTTAAATTTCATGTTTGACATTAGATCAAAATCGGTAAATTCGTGGATTTAGTCCGTGAGCCCGGCCCCGAAATGCCTACGTCACATGACATCAACTTAAAACGCATGGCACACGGTCGGCAAATATATGCCGAGCGAGGATCAGACGACTTTCGCATCTGAAATTGGCCGGAAGTCAGAAAAATCGCCTCACTTCCGGTCAAATTTTTAGTGTCTATTTACGTCACGTGACATCAACGTGAAACATGTGGCAGCATATAGCCCTATAGTTTTAGAGAATGGAAACATAAGTCTGTCAGTTTTAAAATGGCCGGAAGTACTTGGCAGACGGCGTCAAAGTTGGTCCTTGGGTACCCTTTTTTACGTCACGTGACATCTTGATGAATTCTTTTTTAAATGTTTTGAAATAATAGTGTCTTACAGAATAAATGATGCTGCCAAGCCAGATCCGGCCGGAAGTCCCAAAAAAAGTGATTTTTAAACTGCTCGTGAATTATGAGAAATTCGCATGATTTATCAAATTATAATCAATTTAAGTACAAGAATTATCGAGTCAAAAGTACCTAACCTGTTACAATAATAAATCTAGGGTAAATAAGTGTGTTACTGTACTAATTGATGAGCTCGTAATATAAAGTCGGGTGGATCCAATGTTGGTGAGTAAATAATTTTTAAATTCGTTGTTACATATTTTACATAGTTGATTTCAATCAATTGTGTTCGTCCAGCTAGTAGAATATAAATAAAAGGAATGTTCTACAGTGATTACCTACCATCTTATTTTTAAACACCAGTTTATTGTTACTTCACATTCAGTCGTCAAATCGGTCAAGTCCTGTTTTTGAGAGACCAATTAAACGCAATAAAATACAAAATTTTAGTTCCGAGTGCTATAAAAAACCAATACAACAAAGGAGGGCAAACAAATCCAACTTAAGATGGAGAGGGACATTTTTGGCCGTCTTTTAGCCATAGCGCTCGAAAAGAAAATTGACATGAGCGAGTGCCTGTCATACCCATTAGCACCTTTGCCGCCAGCTTTATGCCAAGTTACAGGCAATATGGTCAAAACGGACAAGTCTGTTTTAGCTAAAAAATTAATCGGGAAAATTGACCACCACCAGCAACCAGATAATCCAAATGCTTGGATCATCGACGGATTCAGTTTTTTATTTTCCTTAGGAAAATCAATTCCTGACACTTTTGGAAAATTGTCTGACACTATTCTTCATAAAATCTGTAATGTACCCTCACAGGAAATCCATATAATTTTTGACCGATACATGACTCCGTCCATCAAGGACAAAGAAAGAGAGTCAAGAGGAGAGGAAAGGATTCCGTACGAGATTAGTGGTCCTACACAAAAAACACCAAGAGACTTTATGAAGTCTTTAAAAAACCCCAAATTCAAAGTAGCACTCGTAGGGTTCTTAGCCGAGAATTGGGAAAATATTGAGAAATCAAATATAATCGGGTGAAAAAAAATATTTCTAACAGTCGAGGACAAATGCTTCTTATATAAGCAAACTGATGACGGAGTAGTAAAAACGGAAGAAGAAATGTTTAATTGTAAACATGAAGAGGCTGATACTCGAATTATTTTCCATATTGCTCAACTGGAGGAAAAAAAAGAAATCGTAGTAAACGCAGCAGATACGGATATATTGATAGTAATTTTAGGAAATTATCATAAATTTTCCGACAGAAAAATTTTTTTACTATCGGGGCTGAAATTAAGAGATGTCCGATACACGGATTGCTATGCAATATACATAAAATTGGGTACAAATATATGCCAAGCATTACCTGCCTTGCATGCATTTACGGGATGTGACTACACGGCTAGTTTTTTCAGACAGGGTAAAGTGAAAGCATTGAATTTGTTGGAAAAATATACAAAATTCCAAACATCTTTTAAAAACTTTAATTCAGCATTCATTTGTAATGAGAAAGAACTCAGTATAATCCAGGAATTTACCTCAATGCTATATGGCGTTAAAAATTGTAATTCAGTAAATTCAGCTCGTTACGAAATATTTAATAAAACTTTTGCAAAAGAACGCAATAAGTTTTTACAAAAAGTAAAAAACTTCAGCTCGAATTTAATGCCACCCTGTTTCAAAGTTTTAAAACAGAAAATTTTTAGAACGATTTTTGTGACCACGATGTGGAAAAATGCAACACTACCGGATTGTACATTTAATCTACATCCAAATGATTATGGATGGAAATTAGTAAACGAAAAATATGAACCCCACTGGTTCGACGGTGACCCAACCCCATTAGACATAGATGATATCGTCATAGGATCAGATGACGAAAGCAGTGAGGTTTTTACTTCATCAGAAGATGAGGATGAAGATAATGATTAATGATATTATGTAATCTTTTTATTTCTTTTAGTTTTACTTTGTAGGTGTTTAGATTTAGATTTGGTTTGTTAATTTTTAATTTAATAAAAAAGTTTTTTTGTAACACAACATAGCATAAGAATAAATAAATATTTAACATTTAACATGAAGAGTTTTAATTTTTTCTATAAAATATAATTACCGATTTTTTACCCCCTGTATTTTAATAAAACTTAATAAAATTATTACTTTAATAATCCTACATATTTTTTACTCGTTATACTACATATCCTACAATAAGTACAACTCACTTATTTAAAAGTGACTTTAACACGATTGATTGAAATCAACTATATAGTATAATGTAAATGTAGCAGCGTCAATAGCAAATTTAAATTTGTATTCGTCCCACCATCATTGGATCCACCCCACTTTATATTATGAGCCTGATCAATTAGTATAGTAACTCACTTATTTACCTTAAATTATTATTATAACAGGTTAGGTTTACAATTCACGGTTCTTCCAAACCATCTATACCCATTTTTGGTCGATAATTCTTGTAAATTGATTATAATTTGATAAATCATGCAAATTTCTCATAATTCACGAGCAGTTTAAAAATCACTTTTTTTGGGACTTCCGGCCGGATCTGGCTTGGCAGCATCATTTATTCTATAAGACACTATTATTTCAAAACATTTAAAAAAGAATTCATCAAGATGTCACGTGACGTAAAAAAGGGTACCCAAGGACCAACTTTGACGCCGTCTGCCAAGTACTTCCGGCCATTTTAAAACTGACAGACTTATGTTTCCATTCTCTAAAACTATAGGGCTATATGCTGCCACATGTTTCACGTTGATGTCACGTGACGTAAATAGACACTAAAAATTTGACCGGAAGTGAGGCGATTTTTCTGACTTCCGGCCAATTTCAGATGCGAAAGTCGTCTGATCCTCGCTCGGCATATATTTGCCGACCGTGTGCCATGCGTTTTAAGTTGATGTCATGTGACGTAGGCATTTCGGGGCCGGGCTCACGGACTAATTCCTAGAGCTCATCCAAAATGCTGATGAAGCAATCTACCCTTTGGGGAAATACTTTGCGCATACCCGGCGGATCGGGGACATCGGCCGGGGTATGTGGGACTCTCCAAGGAAAGGAACTACCCACTTAAACCCCATGGTGCTCCACTCCCCGCTTAGGCGTAGAATTACGAGCACGATCAACCCACCGCAACTCCACCAACGGTCGAAGCAGTCCACCCTGATTTTATTCCCAAATAAACTAGAATTTATTATTATTTTGCGGCTGCCCATTGCCATGTTGATAATAATGATGACGTCTTGTGCGTGACCTATAGACTTAAGTTACCTTCGCGAAAATATCAGGTGTCCGAATTCCGAAAGCTTTTAGTACCGTAAATAACGACAGTGTTTGCTGAGGTTTTTCACACTTGTTGCTAAGTAACATAAAGTTTAAGTATAGCTACTATAAAGGTTTTTGCACGTTATACACACGTCATGAACTTTTTAAGTTTAGGAATGTTTAAAAATATGTTGCAGTCAGAGGCGGCGCAAGGCGTGGGCGATGTGGGCGACCGCCCATTTATAAAAAAATACAAGTAAATCCAGAATTACTTACATAACAGTCCTACTCGGGTTGTTTTGTTGTTCAAATAAAAAAATACAATCATCCTGTCAACAAATTACAATGCGGTAAACAGCCATTGCTCTTATTTACGACTAGGCGTCAAGTAGACTGGTCCGCCAAATTAAGTATGGTTTCAAGCCGGACCCCTTCCAAAATCCAAGATCTTAAACTGCCTTTAACAAATTATTTTATACATATTTTGTACCTAGCAACAAAACCGGTGGAAACTCATGTAGGAAACATTAATAATATAACTGGCCGTATTATCGATTCAATTAAGTATCACAAAGCGCTATATTTCATGTTGCTGAAAAGCAACAAGCATTTATTGTTATTGGTGTACAGCCCAATCGGTTGGCGGTTTATTGAGCGGGTTAATGGCGGGCAGCGATGGTGTAAAGTTTTATCAACATCGATAAAGCCGACTTCGTTATGTGGGTCGCCTGTGCCGCAAGTGCCTACCGAGACGGCCTTTACGACAAATGTCTGGTTCTGTGCCTGTTACAGCACAAGAAATAAAATATCCTCACCGTGCCGTACATGTTGTAAGAAACGTTACCGAAATTTTAGGTAACTGGCTGTGGTGGTGCTCACCAGAGTCCGTAGAGCAGCGTAGAGCAGAACTTCAAAGACTTGAAAAAAGGTATCAAGTGCTTTTGTAACTTTCTCTACGTTTTAATTATATACGATAATGGGAAATGGCCTATATTAATCTGTTGAGGAGTAGATAAAACTATGTTTGTCTAAAAAGAATGCCTAGAAGTACCTAAATTTTGTGCACTCATGACTCAAAGGTGCCGTTCCGATATTTTTTCGTTCCGAAAAATTCAATTAAAATGCCATTTTATGACAGACTATAGTTACAAACTATGGAGATAAACTTAAGGTGCCGTTCCGATATTTTTTAGTTCCGAAAAATTCAATTAAAATGCCACTTTATGACAGACTATAGTCCTAAAAATTGAAATAATATCCTACATTATGACATATACTATAGTCTGTCATAAAGTGGCATTTTAATTAAATTTTTGTCGGTCGCGATTAGCCGCGGTAAAGATCGGAACGGCACCTTAGGTTTATTTCCACAGTTTGTCCATACTTTCGCATTTCCGCTGGTCGGCGTGCTAGCGCTACAGGTATCGCAAAGTATTGCAAGAATTCTTATCGGAAAACCAATTTTTTATGCGTTGTGTTACAGCACTTACAGCATAGGTAATTAACTGCCAAAGCCACGTCTCGCAAACGTCTCGTAAGTCGCAATACGTACCTAAGTTCTAGAAACTTCTGGATTTATACGACAACGCACTCACACCGCAACATAGTGCATTAAAAAATCCTCAACAATCGTTTTCTGAAAACACTTGTGCAAACAGTATAAGGTGAAGTAGTGTAGTGCGCGCGGGGTATGCACGCAGGTCGGCGGCATGGCAAGATGGCGGTCCGGTGATGTGGCTGCCGGCGACCCGAGCGGATGAGCAAGCTGTGCTGGTCAGTTTGTTCGCCCTGGCTCGTGTCGCCCGCAGCCACCAGCTCGACAAAGTGGAGGCTGGAGATAGAGGTGTCACGCCGCGCCGAAATTAGCGATGGTATGTCCACATGGTCGTTTTTACTGTAGATAGGTATATAGGGTCTTTGAGAATAATGCCTAGAGTCCAATATCTTGAATAGAATTTTGACATTGCTAAATAGAGTATCTAGTATTGCAGTAATAGACCCGAGTTCTGGATTGGATTAGATTTTATATTCAAAATAATTTTAGATAATATTTTCAAAAGGTACATTTAAGTACCTACGTCCTACCTACGTACTATTAATTAATTGCATCTGAAGAATAAACTGCATCGATCTACCTTTTGCTTTCTTGTTTAACTCATACCTAATGTCTGGATTGTAAATATATTTGTATCTACAGAGTGTAACAAAAGTAAGTGATTAATACATTAGGGTGTGCATAATACATTAGGGTGTGCAGTGCTGAAAGAGTAGCTTTTTTCATCATTGTATGGAAAAATTCATGACGCTGGGGCGCTTTCCCATACAAATCACAAAAAAAATGCTATTTCAGCGCTGCTACTTTCACACCGAACTCCATAATTATATTCACTTAGTTTTGTTATACCCTGTATAAGGTAGGTATGCCTTTCAACTGTAAGTATTTTTCTTTCCGTTTTTCTACACATGACTAGTGGAATTCTTGTAAAGTTTATGTTCTTTACTTATCGGCAAAATTGCGGTTTATCGAATGCCGTAACAGCCTAACCTAACCTATAATATTATAAGTAAACTGATATACCTAGTAACACATTAACAAAGTGTAGGCTGTAGATATATTATATTAACTATTAGATGTCGCCCGCAACTCCGTAGCGCCAAATTTCGCTTATCGCTCGAGAACCGTACATTTTTCGGGATAAAAAGTATCCTATATCCTTTCCCGGGACTCAAAGTATACTTATATCCATACCAAATTACAGCAAAATCGGTCCAGCAGTTTGGACGTCAAGAGGTAACAGATACACAGACAGACGCATATAAATTAGTATAGAACTATAGATAAATTTCTAGAAAGTTTCAAAATGTGAAAAGAATTTTCTGATAGTTATCTACAGGTACTTAGTTTTATTGGGTTGTCTTGATCGCATCAAGACAATCTCATAACCTCTAACTCTTTCAACACAGTTTATGTATCAACTAAGTCCATTTATAGGAGCTATACCTGTTGCCATTATTGATGTCGAGCAAAAAAATCACGTTTCTTGTATGGCAATTGGTAGCCTTCCTTAAATATTTATATTATTTTGTTTTTAGTATTTGTTGTTATAGCGGCAACAGATATACTTACACAATCTGTGAAAATTTCAGAAGCCTAGCTATAGCGGTTCTTGAGATACAGCCTGGCGACAGACAGACGGACAGACAACGAAGTCTTAGTAATAGGGTCCCGTTTTTACCCCTTGGATACGGAACCCTAAAAATGTTGGGGACCACTGCTATAATATTTAATGATCACTTCGTTTTTTATGGTTTTTTTACACCTAGTATACTCAGAGGGCGTTTGTTAAGAACGCGAACGGGCATAAGTCTTTATGTAATACCGCGTTAGTATCGGCGAGTTTTCAATTGGTCGATAAGCGATTATAGCAGGCGGGTGGCGCGATAAGGCCGGACAATTTAACGCTCGCTGCGCGTACGCTCGTAACTGCTTTAGTGCCTGCGACCTGATTACCTAGCCATCTTCTAGAAACTAAACCTATATTATCGTTGCCAGGGCCCGATCTAGCTATTTAGCCGCTCCGGGCAAAAATCATTTCCGCAACCCTTTACATATACAGAAAACCATGAGCTAGTTTTGTTGGAGGATTGAGGTAAACTACTTACATATTAATTCATGAAGCCCCAAGCGGCCACATCCGGCCGCGATAACAATGAAAAAGCTATTGTGTCTCGTTTTGCCACGATCGATGGGTTAAAGGTAAAATTCCAACTTTGGTGGTAGACGGCTAATGGCTAGGTTGGAAGATTAAGTCAATTTTGCCGCCCCTCATTTTTTGCCCCACTGGCAAACTAGAGGTCTACCCACTTGACCACGGCTCTTAGAAATAAAATCTAATCTATAATGCAATACTGCTTAAATAAAACATAATAAATTTTCAATAATTTTAATTCAATACCCAATATAACTTTATCTTACAATAAATAACATCTCAACTAGCTCCTCTCTCACGTCATAGGAGAAAAATAGTTTTGTAGATCACTTTATATTTTCGTTTTCGACTTCATAATATATTATTATATACAATACACATCAGCACGGCTTTTATAGATGAATTTCTGACAATATTTTCCTGTCGCTATAAACCAACCACACTTTTCTAAAACTATTTTTTTTTTCTTATTTACAAGATATGAAAGTAGCTATTATAAAAATAAAGCATCGAATGCTACATTTCAAGTTAAAAATAACATTGATTTCCCTACTAGTCGTACAACAGAGCAGAATCTACACAAGCACTCTATTACTTAAAAATAAGATGATGGCTTATTAGCTGCAGTTAATAAATCAAATATAAATACAATTTCGACAAATTTCACACTGCACCAGTTAATTGCGTTAATTTTTGTTTATTTAAAAAAATTATTGTGCATGCAATTCGAGACATATTTTTATTATTATTTACTTTAATATTATTATGTTCCTTTCAATAAAAGGAGAGGTCAAACGAGCATACGCATCATCTGATGCAAAGGGATAATCGTCGCCCATGGACGTCACAAATTAGGAGTAACAAGCCGGTCCTACAAAGTTATATAATTATGCTGTTATATAATTATGCTATTATCACTACCCAAACATGCATTAAAACACGCACATCGCCTACAAATAATTCAAAAACTATTTACCTACTTATACTTAAAAAATATAAAATCATAAATTTCTACTATCAGATCTTATTTATAATTCATTTAACTTAACACAACTTAATATAACAAAAGTATTTATTTATTATAATCTAGTTTATATACAATAGAATTTACTATTATCAAAATAGTTTGTATGCAGTAGTACCTATTGTTATTTTTTTTTCGTCAACATTACTCTGTTGCCAATATCTAAATGTAGAATAAATACGAAATTGCACAATAAATACGAGACATTTATATTTGTAGCGTTATAGTAAGTTTGTTTTTATAACAATAATTAGATTAAAATGGCTCTGCCCACCGAGCAGCAGCCCCGCAGACTGCAGACTTTTAGTCGGCCGATGGTTTGATCGAAAATTTAATCAGTAGTTACGAAGATGTATGAAGGTGCGCACACTAAACGATTTGTATCAGCCGATAATAATGTACTGAAACCCCAATTTGGTCAAACTATCGACCGACCAAAAGTCTGTAGTCTGCGGGGGCTCTTAGTATATAGTACTGATAATTTTAAAATGAGCCTATTTGGCGATGGTATATATCCTAGATTACATAATAGATATTATTGTAGTCGTCAAATCCGTCGCTCAATTCCATTTCCTAAAAGAGATATTAGACGGCTCATTTATAAATTATAGTTCATTTTCATATTTCATTCAGATATTTCACTCCGAGTGGCACGTTTGAGAAACATAAGTTGATCACGCTGATCAAAACTGAACGTTCATAGAAGTGAACATTCACTCGATGGAACAGTCCAATATCAGCTTAACTTGATTGTAGAAATTACTCGCAGTGTCCATAGTCAAAATCTGACGCGGATCTCACTTTAGTCTAATAAAACTATTATTATAGTATGGGATCTGACCGCAAGATCCTGCATGAATCGTTTTTTTCGATGAAATATATTTTAAAGTAATCTTTAGAACGTATGGAATGGATTAATGTTGGGTGGCCTTGTCAAAAGTAGCCGCAAGTACCTCTAATTAAGCTTAATGTTCATGTGATACATCATGCGATGCTGGCTATCGGTATGTAGATGCCTGGCAGGATTTGAGGACGTCGAGAACCCGCAATATTGCCATTTTTATTTAACAGGCGTTTTTATTTTTCTTTTGCGCTTCCTAACCTCACGCGATGTCGTATACAAAAGTGATGGCCACCCTAAGTTGCGGCCGACTTAGAGCTGGCCACCATTTATACCTTATTTTGTCACGTCATTTTCTTTCAAATAATGTTAAATTTATTGAAAAAAAAATACATGCAAATTATGTATTAATCGCATGAAAATTAAGCTTAATTAGAGGTACTTGCGGCTACTTTTGACAAGGCCACCCAACATTAATCCATTCCATACGTTCTAAAGATTACTTTAATTCATGAAGCCCCAAGCGGCCACATCCGGCCGCGATAACAATGGAAAAGCTATTGTGTCTCGTTTTGCCACGACTGATGGGTTAAAATATATTTCATCGAAAAAAACGATTCATTCAGGATTTTACGGTCGGATCTTAGGCCATTATTTCACATCTAATAGCGGCACTGAGAGACATTTACTGATGATTAAACTATCAATTTTTTGACGAGTTTGACAGATTTTGTATGACGCTTATTATCAAAATCTTCTTTTAATTACAGTTAAGTAGTAACACTTTCGTCTCTGAATGCGGCAGTTAAGGTGATTGCACATTTATCAGACGCACGCGCTGAACGCGCCGCATTTTAGAATTCGTTGTATGATATTATGATTTCCTGTACGCATTTCGTGTACTATTAACTATACGGTGCGTTCGACGCATACGACACGTACGGTGCTGACAATTGTGCGATCAGCTTTAGTCAGATAGTTATCAATATAAATCAAAATTCGAATAAGATATTTCTGACATGAATTTAGCACTATCGTTCGCATACATCTTATGCCGTCTCTTTCACACTATACTGAGCTAGGTCCCTAGGTGACCTAGGTCTCCAAGAATAAACATATTTACTTGAATTTCTAATCTAGGTCTTGAGTAAGAGCTAGATTCTAGAATCTTCTAGATATGTCCCTTAATTTTGTTTAAGTTACACTCACTTTAACAATAAGATTCTCAAGTCCAGAAATATTTACTTAGATATAATAGGTAGTTGAAGTATTAATAATAATTTGTGATAGGATCTTAAGCTAGTTAGTTACAAGCGAGGACGGTAGCATAAAAGCTAGCAAGTCGTTTTGAGTCTTGACTGTATATATACAGAATAGGTAAAGTAATGTAGTATAGTAGTGATAAATACGGGCCCGAAATTTTTCGGGGTGCCTCAGGGCAGTGTGCTAAGTCCATATGATAGTCGTATAACCAGTACGAATAAAGTTTATGACTCTCGTCATAGAACAAATGAGGTGCATGTCGCACGGGCTAGCTGTAGTTATTGTCTAGTATTGAAACATTATTCTTAGCTGGTACGTTCGAATTATCTTATCATAAAATTGTGCTAATATTAATCTATAGCACGATGTGTTCAACACATCAACACATTTTTAACTTCATCAGGATTTTTAATCACTATGTCGAATTGTTCAGGCACCGACCACTTGCGGCCGCTAGTAAAAATGCCCAGGCTGTTTGCACACTAATCGCGAATCGTGAAAAAGAGACAGGCAGTCTAGGCAGTCTCACAATATATTATGCAGTTTGTTGTGGTTACCTACCTTTACGTAGTGTGCAAACAACATGATGTTAAATGAACTTATACAATATGTAACTTCATCTAACATTTAAAATGACACGACATACATTATGTCAGTTCATTCCCCGGACGAGTATTGTACGGGGCGGGGCTCCATCTAACATTAAAATGATGCCACAGCATACAAGTTCAGCACTGCAACAGCGGCGGGGATTCCCCGGGCGAGGGCGTGGCCTGCGCGGGGGCGGGGCCGGGGACTTGGGATCACCGCGACGGGCATGAGCTATTAGCGGACTTGCCGCTCAGGCACGAGAACCCGCTCACGCCGGACTGCAAGCTCGACATGGAACCCCTGAAAGTATTATAGTACATTTTTAGTGCGGTAAAGACTTAAATACGTTATGATTTAAACGTCACATCATAATATTATGTTATTTTTTAATGTGTTCTGTTATTTATGGTTTTTATTGGTGTGTTTTGTTTATAATTAATGTTTGATTGCCGTAGCGCCTAAACGGCTGAATTGAAATCAATGAGGCTTCAATGATCGTGCTAACTTTAAGATATGCATGGTGGAAAAAAACACGTTTATTTATACGGTACGCAACGTATACGCAAAATTTGCATACCTAAGTGCTACGCAGATGTGTACTTAACTTAATTCTGAGCAGTTATCTCAGTATAGAGTCAGTTTCAGAACAGATCTCCCATACCTGTAGTGGTGGCTAGCGAGGGTCTCGTAGAAGTACATGAGCTGTGCGGCGCGGGGGGCGGGGTCGAGCGCGTCGCACCGCCACTGCAGCACGTAGCTGCCCACCTCCGCCATCACGTGCGAGCCCTGTAGGATACGGTATCAGCTTATGAGTTAAGTGGTGAAACGATTTGTAAAACCAACTAGTAAGACATCCTATATCTATATATAGGATGCCTTACTAGTTAGTTGTACCTAGGGTTGCCATCCGTCCGGGTTTCCCCGGATTTGTCCTAGTTTAGAGGGCGTCCGGGGAGCGTCCGGGGAAGGTTTCATTTGTAGACCGAGTTTAAAAAGAAAAAAAAATTGGGCCGCCCGCGAGACACGCACTATGCTCGCACACCACGTCCCACGATCAACCGACGAACCAAGTACCTATATTCACCGTTCCCCCACCCCTCCCGTCACGGTTGCTACGGCCCGCCGTTTGTTCGTTGATCGTTCGAATTCGCGACCCGCGTCCCGCACTCCGCAGCGACGGTTTGACAAATGTAGATGTCGCAGCCCACTGGTTAAAATAGACGTTCAATCAAACAGCTAGCCCTTTGACTGAACAACGCCATTCAATCACACGGCTATACGTCGTTTAGCCGACTTGTTGACTGCAACGTTCAACACCACAGCTAGACGACGCTTAGCCAACTGGTTAAAAGGCAAATTAACTAAGGTGACCATTAGTTAATTATGTAATTTGAGAGAATAGGAAAACTTTTTGTAATTTCTTGGGAGATTTACGTAATATATTTAGTTCTGTCTTTCCGCACCGCACGCACCTAGCGCCGCGGTGATGAGCGCTGAACTAATTCAATCAAACGGCGGCTTTTGAATCAGCTGTAGTGTTGAACGTTTTGAGCGACTTACACTATCGGTCAAAAGTTTTTGCCCACAACATAATTCATTTATTAAATTAAAAATATGTACGAATTAGCAAATGTTCCTTTAATATTTTCAAACGAAGGTAAAAACGATATTTTTAAAATCTAAAATAATTGTGTTCACTATTTGTGTACTTTTATACGAGCGCATGTTTACATTTTGTAGGTGAGTGCGAGAAATTAAAGTTTGCAAGTATGGCTGATTTGTTTAATATTCTTTAACTGTGAATTATTTCTTTCATGTTTCTGATTAGAGTTTACTTCCATTTAGCCCTGAGAGTCGCAAGAATCAAGCTTTTATTCATACTTTGTGCACCAACACACTCTTTTGTGGAGTCTAAAATATACTAATTGTTTTCGTTTTCGCAAATTCAGAGTTCATACATATTAAAAGCTTTAAAATAGGTATAACCAAGGAAGTATCGGTTTGGACTCGTGCATTTATCGTAAGTCTACATAACTTAGGCAAACTGAACCCTAATATTGCCGTCAAATTAAAAATACGTCGAAAAATCGTGGATTACATCGTGAAAAAATATGCATCCATCAGGAGTTTTAGCGATAGCAAGCATTCAGGACAGCCTCGCAAAGTCACAACAGTTGAAGGTAAGGGTAGTGTATTGACCAGTAAACGTGATCGACGACTCACGGGTCCAGAGATTGCAGCTTAGATCTAAGAAACTGGAGATTTCCCTTTGAGTACTTTTACAATGAAAAACAGTGTAAAGGAGATTGAGAGAAGCTGGCCTTTTTGGAAGAGTGGGAGTGAAGAAATCTCTTTAAGACCTTGAAATAACGTGAAGAGGTTGCAGTGGGCTAAAGTACATAAAAATTGGCGCATGATCAGTGGGAGAGAGTTTTATAGAGTGATGAGTCAAAGTTTGAGGTTTTTGAGTCTAAGACTTCAATATTCGTGTGCAGGTCAAAGGGAGAACGGATGTTAAATTAATGTGTAATCGCGAATTTAAAACAAGGTGAAGACTCGGTGATAATTTGAGGATATATTGGAGGACGGGTGACTGGAGACCTGGCGAAAATTGAAGGGATTTTAAAGAAAGGAGGAAGAATTAAAAATATTAAAGAAAAATGTAGTACGGTCTGGTCAAAGCGTGATCGGTAGAAATTTTATTTTCCAGCATGACAACGACCCCAAGCATTCCTTGAAGCTGTACAAACAGCATTAAGAAGAATTGGAAAGGAAGAATGTACTAAAAGTAGTGATTTGGCAAGTACGGTCGCCCAACCTCAACCCGACTAAGTTGTTGTGGGCTAAATGGGACATGGATGTCAGAAAGAAGACAATAGGATACTCCTATTATGATAACACACCTTTGACATATCCTGAGAAATTGAATAGCACCAAATAGAAATCAATTATTTGTCGAAATGTTACTAATAATGCCAAGATTGTGCACCGAAATAATAATAGCGAAAGAAGGTAATATGAATAAATTAAAAATTTTAATATGGAACCATTGCAGACTAATTTACTTATTACTAAATTTTAATCCAAATAATATGTTCTTTAAAATATAATTATCAAATCGATCATATCTTTTTTATTTTTTTATGTAAGTATCGCACAAAATATAGGGCGGGCAAAAACTTTTGAACGGTACAATAAATATTCAATTAAAAAGCTAGACCTGAGATTGAATGGCGTTGTTCAGTCAAAGGGCTAGCTGTTTGATTGAACGGCTATTTAAACCAGTTGGCTGCGACATATACATTGCGTCGTTCCAGTTAAGCGGGTGAACTTACGTAGGTACTAGGTACATGTGGTAATAGAATATTTTTCTTAAATATCGTAGTTTAATTTTTACAGGTAGTGTGACACTGCTCTTTTTTTTTTAATCTAGACAAAAAAGGACTTTATCGTTTAAAAACGATAATGCCGTCCTTATAGGTATTCAATACTAATTAATTAAAAATGAAAATCAACAAATAACTCATTTTAAACATACTATGTAGTCTTAAACATCACTGGGATGTTTAAGAGATATATCTAGAATCTTATATAATATTTTAGCAGCCTCAGAAGATGGATCAGCCAAGATACCGTTAATACTGCCTACATTATAATCACTATTGAGACGCGACCTCAAGTCTGCGCCCCGGACACACTCAGTCAATATATGGACAATATCATCTTGTGTATTGCAGATCTCACATAAGGGAGTGGGAGCTTTCCCCATAAGAAAAGCAAACTTCTTTGACGGAATGTGCCCGGCGCGCAGTCGTAATGCCAAAGTTAAGTCCTTTCTATTCAACCCGCATTGACCCATCCACGTCCTGTAGGTGCTTAATTGCGGTTGGATAGCTGCGTACCAAATTCCTTTTTCCTTGGACCTATGATTGAAGTACTCCCGCCAATCTTTAAAACATTTCTTTTTAATATATGGAAAGAAGTCGCTATACAATGGTTCCACGTCAATCGACGTACCGTCAACGATGGCTTCTCTGGCCAACCTGTCTACTATGTCATTAGACTCAATATTAATATGCGATGGAATCCATTGTATGGCGACTTCTTTCCCATTCCTTCTCAAGCTTAGAATGTCCTCCAATATAGAATAGGCTATCGGTGTACCTCGTGAAGACGAGGTACATCGAGCCAAATGTTGCAAAGAACTTTTTGAATCCGTAAATATTACAAACTTTGATTGATTTATCGAATGAATGTAAGAAATAGCTTTCGATATAGCGGTTAACTCGATCGTCATAATAGACAAAACATTGGAAGCAATTCTAAGCTTGAAATGGCATTTATTATTACAGTCGAAAAAGGCTGCGCCCGAACCGGTCTGGCTTTTCGAGCCATCCGTGTACATTTTATAATGCGAAGAGTAATCACTTAAAATATACCTGTTGCACAATTGTTTTAAATAATTTGGTTCATAACAACTTTTTGCTTTTACCACCTCCGGAATCACCAGAAATATGTTCTTTGTTATATTTAAATTACTAGACCAGGTACTCATAGAAAACATTTCAAGTGTTTCTGAGTAATTATATATGTGAAGACCTCTTAGTTCCTTATGTAGATTAATTAAGTAAGGCCTTCCTCACCGACCAATAAGAAGAACGCCTACTAGTACATATCTCTTCTAAAACATTTAGTGTTTTAGTGTTACAGATTGATTTCGATCTAAGCCAACACTTTCCAGCTAAATATGTTCTTATATTTAGAGGCGGTAAATACAATTCATTTTGCATAATATGTATAGGTGTACTTCTGATATATCCACCAATAATTCTCATAATGTTGTTCTGAATGAGTTCAAATTTTTTCAAATGAACTTCGCATGCGTTATCAAACAAAAAACAAGCATAATCTAATTTACTTCGAATGAGAGATATATAAAGATTCCTGAGATGTTTTTGGTGGACACCCCATCCTGGCCCTGAAAGAACTTTAAATATGTTTACCGTCTTTGATACTTTACAACAAATTTCATTTATATGTCTCTTCCAACGTAACGATCTATCCAACCACAATCCGAGGTACTTAACATTTTCTACAACCGGTAAGGTAATATTATTTATATTTATATTAACTTCCTGTCTAAAAACCCCTCTTTTAAATACACAAATTTTACTTTTAAAACTTGAAATATCTAAACCTAAACTACTTAACATACGAGAGAATTTATCTAAAGCAGATTGTAACAATCTAACTCCTTCGTTAACATTCTTACATGTAACATATATAGAAAAGTCGTCAGCGTATTGAGAACCATCGATATTACCTAAACACGAAAGTAATTTGCGCGTCGCGATATTGAACAGGAGAGAGGACAATGGGTCACCTTGGGCCAAGCCATGATCGGTCCATCTACATAATATTTTATTTAAACTGTGCATTACGAGATGAAGTCTCCTTTCTTTGAGAAAGTTCCATAAATAAGTACAAATTTTAGAACCCACACAGATAGAATCTAAAATCAAACATAAATAATGAATATCAAGATTATTATAGGCACTATTTATATCTAAAAAACAGGCTATAGTAATTTCATTCGTCATGAAACCTAGCTGAATTTTGGACACTAATTTACTTAAACTATCTAAACAGGACCGACTTTTACGAAATCCTACGGTATCTTGACTTAACAATTTATTTTTTTCTATATACCATTCTAATCTCTTGTAAATTATATTGTGAAATATCTTACACATGCACGAAATAAGTGAAATCGGACGCAACGTATCAGAGCTACTCGAGGATAATTTAGGTATTGGAACTATATTGATTGACCTCCACTGTAACGGAACAAAACTCTCAACAAGACACATATTATATATGCGTACAACTAACTCTTTTGCACAGATCGGGAGATTTTTAACCATCGAATAAGAGATCTCATCAGAACCCGGCGCGGTATCCTTATCTTTAATAGATTGTTCTAATTCGAATAACGTTATATGTGACTCTAAAATTTCATTACTCGATATAAAATCAGGTTGTTTACGGTTTACGTAGTCCGGAGTTAAGTCCTTAAGTAATTTTTCGACCGAATCTAAATCAGTACAATTGTTATTCATTTTATACCCTTTCATCCACCTCATTTTTCGCCAAACTTCGTTTGCAGATGAACCTGAATCTATCGAAGAACAAAAGTTTTTCCATGATAATGTTTTAGCGCACTGCTCTTCTGAATGTATAACAAATTGTAATAATATGATTCTGTTTTGTTAAAATAATGAATGAATAAAAAAGGTGATTTATGATATTTTTAACTGTTTTTTATTACATTGAATATGTTTAAAAGATCTTGTTGATATGTCCGGCTTTCGGACTCCAAAGTCCGGGGTTTTCACGCGTCTTGTCCTGTTTTCCAAATTTTAGAGATGGCAACCCTAGTTGTACCTATGTACATACACATGGGCGTGCAGTCTTTGTAGGCAAAAAGGCAGTGCTTGCCATTCACAGATAACAGATATTTTAATTTAACTTTCGCACTTTTTAAATGACTCATGACGTTAATTTTTTAATAGTAATAGTAAAAAATATAGTAAAAAAATAAATAATACACATTTAAAACGCCTCAATTTATAAAATAGCAACATGTAATCAGGTACACGCGCGAACGGGTTCACGAGAGGTCAAGATAGGCTCAGTGTTGAGGTGCCTGCCTTGCCCGTATGTGTGAGTGTGTCCGTGCACAGCCGAAAACGCACACAACCATGAATATCGAATGCGATTATTGTACTGCAAGCTCTGCGGCAGACCCCAGCAGTGTTGCCAACTATGGGGATATCCCACTTTTAGTAGGGAAAAATTAAATATATAGTGCGTATTTTAGGGAGTAAAAATATTATATTATATTCATGGGCGTGAAATTTATTAAGCAAAAATGTATATTTATTTGGTTTTTATTACTGTTTTTATATAAATAATGACATCATAAGTGACGTTTTTGCCGCAAACAATAATGGGCATTGTCCAAAAAAAATCACATGTACTTTTTATATTTTTTTTCGTTAAAATAGGGCATTTTAAGAATATAAATTAAATAATTTTGAAATTCATTGGCTAGTTTTTTCTCAATAAATTTTTAAAGTTTCGCTCTGACGTCATCATCGGCGGCCAATTGACCTCTGTAGTATGTTTTTTTTTCCTTTCAATCTTATTTATAATGGCTGGTTCGTCAAATGCAAGTTATCATTATGTGAAAGCTGATACGAGAAGCTTACCAAAAGTTCGAAACGTAATGTTGGTCGAATTTATTGCTAATTTAACGCCATTGAAGGTTAAACATATTTGTTCAAAAATATAAGTAACTAATGGGTATTTTTTTCGTTTATATACAGAAAAACGATCACTGACCTTATTCCTCGAAATGTTTTTGTAATGAGCAAAATTTAAAAAAAATGGACAATCCCCATTGCGGTCGGCTGAAGTAGTATTTTCAGCGTTTTGATCTCTCAGTGGAAAGTACCCCAAGTAATAAATAATATATTTAAATAATAGTTGGGGAGTTCTGGTTGAAATTCAATGGCATCACTGGCGCCGCGGCCGGCGCGGGCGCCCGCGCCATCCATGCCGACGGCGATCGGAACTACTCGTGAATAGTCGTGAGCAATCGGATATAATCCGAGTAAAATGAATAGACGCAAATCTAACTAATTACGTATATTATGCATTTTTGTTTTGTGAGGTTTATAATATTTGTTTACATTTTACATAGCTGAAATTTTTTGTGTTTTGGGAGGCCATTTGCTTTTTTCATGTGATCGAGCACTGTTAGTACTATATTAAATTATTATTTTTGGTTTTATAGTTTTCTAAGAATATTTTAGATTTTAATATTTGAAAGTTTGTATAATATTTAACAGTTTAACATATTAATAATTGCGTACATTCATAACTATCACTGACTTGGATAAGATAATTTGTGGTGGCCAAAATTTTGCATTTATTTACATCGGATTATGGATCGGATCTCAAGTAACCGGAACCTTGATTATGTGAAAAGACAAAAGTTATGCTGATTAGGTGGGTACTTAAAATATACTAGATATAAAAATGAAAAAGTTGTAAAAGAAAAAAAATTGTTTTGTTTTGTTTCACGCCAAAACTAATGAACCGATTGTAATAAAATTTTGTACACAGTTAGTCTAGAGCCTGAGAGAGCCATAGGCTACATTTTGATGAGGCAAAAATATATTATCTAATTTCTATGGAAATATCGATGAAAATAAATTCACATTGTATTTCTAATACGTAACAATAGATGGCGTTTTTATTTATTTTAGCTTAGCGCACAATATTATGTTGTATGGTAATTGGTATATTTCCATGGGTTTCGATGACATAAACTCTCATTGTAGTTCCAACGCGTGAAAACAGATGGCGTTTTTTTATTTCTTCATAACAGAACGTAATTATACTAATAGTTTAGAAAACATAGATTTTAATTTATATCCACACTATTATTATAACTTATGCGAAAATATCTCTTTTTTTCCGTTTGTCTGTCTGTTTTGCTTTCACACCAAAACTACTGAACCGATATCGCTGCATTACCAGTGTCAAAATCTTGTGCACGCCGCTTGTACATACATAGCATTAATTACAAAAAAAAACTAGTATTAAAACGTATTTTACTTATATTTTTTATTTCATTAACTACGTGACAGAAACCATATTATTATATGTATGTATTATAGGGGACATTGATTTATTCCAATTGCAAAGCATAATATGCGACTCAGTGGCGCGCAATGCTGAATGCTAATGCTTAATTAGACATTCATTTATTTGAGTGTGCTTGATTGTGAAAAGCGTTTCAGTTGTTACATTCAACGTTGAGCAGTAAGCGCATTTATTTTGCATAATGCGGCCTAGTGCTGCAATTGGAAAGCAGGATGTAACAAACTTAATTCATAAAACATTGTTTTTTCTTTCGAGTGAGAATCAATTTCAAATTCACTGGTTACATACCTGTATGCTCTCGCCATCATGACACAGCAGCGCGGGCTCTACGCGATGGAAGTGTTCCCCCTCCCGCCACCCGCGCACCGCCAGCACAGACCCTGCCTCCTCTCCGCCCCCCGCGCACGCGCCTATAACGTGCAATTTATATTTTGAAATAAAATATAATAAAATGGATTTTCAAATGTGTTAGTCGCGCTAAAACTCGAAAACGGCTGAACGGATTGGGCTGATTTTAGTCTCAAAATATTCGTAGAAGTCCAGGGAAGGTTTTAAAGTGACACGAAGTTCACCGGGACAGCTAGTATTATATAAATTAGTTTTATTTCAAATATGCCCTGAACAAACCTAAATCATAATTAATGCCGTGTATTGTAAAATGTCACAATAAACCCACAAGTTCCTTGTCATTTTGTGAAATTATGTATATGTACAACTGAGGTCGAAGGTACAATACAACGAAATTTTATTAAAAGTGAGTATACATACTATGGAGTGTAGATGAAAGGAGAAATATCTCTATATGTAAAAAGTGTCCGCGGAAATGCGTTAAATTAGGGTGAAACTAATTCACTAATTAGGTGGCGCTACAGTAGCAACGAGGTAAATTTTAAATCACTAAGCAACTTTTATTTCAGCTATTTTAGGTTATATTTTTCAAAATATATTGGTATTAACCCAGTAATTCTAGTAATAATTTATATTCCAGTAATAATTTATATTTTGTCACCAACGGCTACATTCATTCCTACACTCCATAATTCATTCCATACCCTTTGGCTGCAGCTAGCGCCACTCGTGGAGGATTTTTCAACTGTTATTTACTGCGTACAGCTGGACACTTTTTCAAATATCCCCCATATAAGATAGTTCTCCTTTCATCTACACTCCATAATACATACAGAAATGGCAGGAGTATACAATGTTGGAATTTGCCGTGGTATTAAGTTATAGATGACGCTCGCAACTTCGTTGCATCAAAACTCGTTCATCACGCGAGAACCGTACATTTTTCCGGGATGAAAAGTAACCTATGTTCTTTCCCGGGAACCAAAGTATTTCCATACCAAATTTCAGCATAATCGGCTGGGCTATCACGTAAAAATAGCAATCGACAATCCATCAGCAAAAATCGCGCGATAATCTCGCGATCGATTGCTGGGTATAAAAAAAAGTGGTATCATCTAAGCTATCGCTCGCGGATCGCTCGCTTATCGTTTTATTGCACTTTTGCGAGTACACTAGCGCCAAAAACAATTTAGTAGCAATCAAAGGAACTATTATTGGAATGTCAAATCAAACAAACTTCGACCATGTTTACAAGTGTCACGTTCCTAATGTATACAAAAGTACTCTGCGTTCGCTTTAGTTGTAATTGTTTCATGAACAAAATAACAAGTAAGCGAGATTATAATATTATGTATAATACTGTAAAATTAATCTTTGGTATTAATCACCAATGTATCAGCTGGATTTCCTTGTGAAATAGCCAAAGGAGTGGATCTTGGGTCAAAGTGAAAAGAAGCTGTTGAAAACCGTAGAATAATCTTGCCCATAAGCCTTAAGCTCTAGAATCTAGATCAACAAAATCTTGAGAACAATAGAAAAAGGTAAGCATCCTTAATTTGTACTTTCTTGATGTTACTTCTCCCTTTCTTGCTTTTTCATAACACTTTTCTATTTTTGTAGTACTGGGCTGACCTTAAAAGTTAAAAGCAATAGCAAGATGAAGATGGCTAACAGAGGTGGTACTTTGGGGCCTGCTGATGCTGCTGGTAATCAAAGATGATGATATGGCCTACCAATAAACAAAGTCAACAATGAAGTCTTGGCTTTCATCGCAGAGCACTAGTACCTATTTGGTGATGGTGAACATAGAAATTTATTATACTCTGTAAGTACTAAGTAAATTCTGCATTTTCTAACTAACCTATTAAAAAACATAATCTTAATAAGTACCTATATTTTTATTAGATAAGTGAGTTTATACAGTGAGGCTGAAATGCTAAATCATCCAATACAATATTATTGGATGATTTCTGTGAAAGTAGTTGTTCCTTAGTACAGTAAATTTTACATTAGTTTTAAATTATAGGAAGAAGTAAATATTTTTTCTTAAAATAACTTTATTTTGCAGATATTATGGATTTCATTGAAACTGGGCCGTCTGCTTCAACTAATTTGGATAATATTGCTTTTATTATACTCTGTAAGTTCTACAATTATTTCTATCTAACTTATTAAAAACATAAACTTAATACCTATATTTTTATTAGGTACAGCTGTAGTGAGTTTATACAGTGAGGCTGAAAAGCCAAACCATCCAATATTGGATGATTTCTGTAGAAGTAGTTGTTCCTTACAGTAAATTTTAAATTAGTTTTAAACTATATATACATATTACAAAGAAATAAAATTTGTTTCTTAAAATATCTTTATTTTGCAGATATGTATTTCATGGAAGCTGGGCCGTCTGCTTCAAAGTAACATACAACTCGGGCGAATTAACTTGACACCTGGCTTAAATTTTACCCCTCCCTCGCTTCCCCGCGCAGCGCCCCGCTCTCGTCGTACGCGTCCAGTAGCGTTAGCATATCTGTTACCGTTACACGTGTGTTATTGAGTTTGCGTTTCGGAGTTATTTGTTAGTAGTTAATTGTTATTGTTTTTGGATTTTTGTTGAGTTTTGTGTTATTTGTTACGTTTGAACGTTAAATTTGTTAAGTTTTTGTTATTCGTATTAACATTTGAACATTGCCGTGCGTCTGTGGTATATACATATTACCTATATCAAAATGGTGGGAACTATCCATAGTAAAGAGAGAGCTTTAATACTCAAAGTATTGGCTTTTTTTGAACGCGAGAAAGAACTCAGCAAAGTAGTGATTCCCGTAAACCCTACTAAAAGTGCTCAAGAAGCTCGCGAGCATCTTAAAATTAATAGGAAGTTTCTAATACCTGTGGATCAACCTATCAATAGAACCTGCGCTGCAACTGGGATATCAAAAAGTACATTGCTAAGAATAAAAAAACAGGTAATTAGTTTTATGTACCTATTTTCTTCTCCTTTAAAAATGGCCTCCCATAACGAAAGCCAGTGTTTTGTGGCTGGCTAACAGGTATTAAGTTGATAAGTACAATTTTAAGTTATGAATTGCATGTAAACACAAAATGTAGCAAGTAGCAAGTTAAAATTTGGTAAGTACTAAACTAGATAATAATTAGAATTTAGTTACTACCTATCAACGGCCACTATGGTGGCACTTCAGATGGTTACGTAGCGTTTTGTAGCTTAAAAAGTTGCTTGTTTAATGGTGATTTTAGAAAGGTACAATAATTATAGTAGTGGTATTTAATTTAAAATATACAAAAAAGCTGTACTAGTCCTGGAGAAGCTGATTTAGTCGAAAATGTAACTAACCTAAGTTAGTAAGTAAGTAATTGCTGCTTATTTACGCAAATAATTATTAAAATCAGTCGTGAGTGACAAGTAAATTGCTACAATATGTACATTGTACGTACAGTTCTTTACCTGCTCGCCTTTACTTTTCTTTACCTGCTGGCAGGGACCCGACCAGGCCGGTTTCTAAAGGGGAGCAGGTAAAGAATTCTACGTACAATGTACATATTGTAGCAATTTACTTGTCACTCACGACTGGTTTTAATAATAATTTGCGTAAATAAGCAGCAATTACTTACTTACTAATTTAGGTTAGTTACATTTTCGACTAAATCAGCTTCTCCAGGACTAGTACAGTTTTTTGTATATTTTAAATGAAATACCACTGTGCTATCCCGTTTTTTTTTTGTATTTTGGTGTTGGGTCTCACTCTCTCATTGTTATTTTCTATATTTTGCGACACTTATAAAACAGAAATTTTATAAAAATATTTTTATAAAATTCCTGTTTTTTTTATTATCACAATAATGTGATAATAAAAAAAACATAACCCTCAAGATTAAATTAACAGTCTGGTTGGCCGCGGACTAATTATTGTGTAATTCGAATCATAATACGGTCGTATCTGATTGTAAGTGAAATTGACGTTAATTGCATTTAAAATAAAAGTACCCCTTTGAAGTAGAATACCATTTTTTTGAATATATTTTTATAATGAAAATCCACTAGTATTGTACCTTTTCAAAATCCACGATTAGATAAGCAAATTTTAAGCTTATTGTACAAAACGCTCACATACGATTTTTTTCACTACTGTAAGTTAAAATTAAGCGATAAAAAATCATTCTGTGAAAATTAAAACAATAAAATGGTATATCTTAAAAAAGTTTTTGATTATAAAATGAACTATAACTGTAACTATTCACGAATAATTTGATGAAAAAAATACTAGAAAAGGAATTTTTCATGGCGATATGCTAATAAATCTGTCTCAAGGTAGAGATTTCTTGATTTTTTAAAATGTTGTATAACTTTAAATCCGTAACATTTTGCTTTTAAAGTTAGTTTGTCAATGAATTAATATGTAGTTATCTAATATTACCGACATATGAATTTTATTTTATAATGTTTTGCGAATTTGCTATGTATTTCAAATTAATAAATAAAGTTTTTTTTTTATTTTATTTTAGGTGAAATCTGAATCGCCAGTGCCTTCAACATCTGGTACGTCAACATCTGCCCCAGCTCAACCGTCGACACCTGGCAAAAAGAGAAAACCAAGTGCAAAAAAAATTGCCTTGGATAATTTTGACTTGGTCGCTCTAAGAAATATTGTAAACAGTTTTTATACAGTCAGAAAAGAAGTCCCTACCCTGAAAAAGATATTGGCCGCTGCAAAAAGGGATTTGAATTTTCCAGGTGTGTATCTTCATTTTATTACTTAATATATATCTTTATTAATATCTAATATTTGAATATTTTGTTACTAATTGTTCCTTTATTATATAATAGGGCTGTACTACTGTGTAAGCCGGTTAACTGAATTAGCCCAGCTAATCAGCCAACAGCTAATTAGCTAATTTTAATTCATATTTATCAAAGATTTTTTTTTATTATTTACCGAACTTTTATTTATTTTTATAATTAATAAGTAGCAACCCGCCCCGGCTTCGCACGGGTATAAAATATGTTATAGTCACTTTAAAAAATGTCATTGTCTACAATACTTAGTACATTATTTTGATAAATCTCGTATGGTTTTGCCTGCGTTAGCAATGTAAGCGGAAAAAAATGTAATTATTTGCGACATCACATTAGAAATCCCAAAAATAACAGTATTTCTCCACTATTTAATGACTGATATAATAATATTTTATATTTTATAATACTAATTAACTTTGGTAATTAATAAATTTATTTATTACATGGTATAATAAAGTCCTCCTATCATCTGTTACTAAGCCTGTTTTTTGTTTTCAGGTGAAAGAACCACATTGCGTCTTATTTTAAGGGAGCAATTAGGATACAAATTTAAAAAATGCAAGAACGCTCGATTAGTACTAATACAAAAACCAGATATTGCGGCCTGGAGAGCTCGCTACTTAAGACGTATGAAAGAGAACCGGGAACTTGGAGCAGACAAGAAACCGGTCACGTATCTGGACGAAACTTGGATACATTCCCATTATACGGTACGGAAGTGCTGGCAAAATAGTAGCGATGCCAGCATAATGAAAAACACAAATCCGGGTCAACGCTGGATTCTCGTCCATGCGGGTGGTGAAAATGGTTTTATCCCTGGGGCGGAGCTTTTTTATAAATGTAAAAGCAAGACTGGGGATTACCACCATGAAATGGACACTAAAAATTTCACCAAATGGTTAAACGAAAAATTGGTGCCCAACTTGCCTCCAAACGGCATAGTCGTAATCGACAATGCACCGTACCACTCAACACAAAAAGAAAAAGTACCTCACCAATCTGCATTAAAACATGAAATGCAAAGTTGGTTAACAACTCATAACATAAGCTTTGATATAAAAATGACAAGACCGGAGTTGTACCAGCTGATTAGATCGAATAAGCCACAAAAAAAGTATATCGTAGATGAATTATTAAAAGAAAATGGTCACGAAGTCGTTCGTCTGCCACCCTATCACTGTGATTTAAATCCAATAGAATACATTTGGAATCTGGTCAAACAGAGGGTGGCAGACAAAAACATTGACCAGTTAGAAAGAAAAATAGAAGGACTTACAAAAGAAGCTATTCAATCCATTACAGTAGCAGATTGGAAAAAAGAGGTTAACCATGTTGAAAGATTGGAAGCGGAATACTGGGAGAAAGATAGACTGCAAGAGGAGAATGTCCGACAAATAATTATATCCCTTGGAGGAGAAGATAGCTCGTCGGACAGCGAAGAGGAGGAGGACGACAACGATGAAAGTGATGAAAGCGAGTCTGAAGGAAGGATGTCTGGAGTAGAAGAATTAATTGATTAGAATTTTTATTTTTTATTTTTATTTTTTTAGTTGCTTATTTTCTTTAATAATTTATATTTTAGTATTTAGATTATTAATTTAATTTAGTATGCTCCTTGTTTTGTGATTATATTGCCATTAAGTACTATATTATTGTGATGTCATACCTTGGTCCCAGCAGAAAATCAGTGCAGCAACTCGCTGCTAATGCTGAGCTGGGGTCCATTTTTGGCATCACACAATATAATGCTAGATTATTTGTTTTGTGTCCTTGTTCTTTAGTCTGTTTGTAAATATTTTGTTGTGTGATGTGCAAAATAAACGTTTCTTATTCTTATTCTTAAAATTGATAAATATTGTTTAATAAATTTTATATAATATGGCAATTTGTTTTTATTTTCTAAAAGTTATTATTTGATCAATCTATGTATTTAAGTTCTAAAGTAATCTTATCTTATACCTTTAAACGAACAATTCTTGTATATATATATATATATATATATATATATATATATATATATATATATATATATATATATATATATATATATATATATATATATATATATATATATATATATATATATATATATATATATATATATATATATATATATATATATATATATATATATATATATATATATATATATATATATATATATATATATATATATATATATACATATATATATATATATTTATAATTGGAATCTCAGAATCGGCTTCAATGATTTTCAAGAAATTTTGTATATAGGGGGTTTCGGGGGCGATAAAAAAAAGTAATTTTATGTGCTTTTTTTTAATTTTTTGAATACCGAGCGAAGCTCGGTTATATAGCTGGTAATATCTTGATACTTTAGTCTAGACATAATATCCTATATTGTTTCATTTATTGTAGATATTATTACTGTAATGCTAAGTACTCACATACGGTTTTACTCGATAGTTTTACTCCATATCGAGCAAAAACCACCGTGTGGACCGCAAAACTCACAGCTTGAAGGCTTGCATCGAGCCGGCTCGATGGAATTAAATATATCTATATCCTTCAATTTGGAGTAAATCTACCTCCTAACTATCGAGTAATGTTGAACGTGTGGACAAAAGCCCAAGCCGTGGGCTACGTAATTGCTCGATCGAGCAAAACCATATGTGAGTACTGAGCATAAAATGGTGTTTTTAAAATTAATTGCTTAATGAAAAGCATAAATTAACGGAAAATATCTAAACAACTGGAGCATTTTAATAAAATTTGGTATGTAGTTAATTAATACATTGGATTAACACATAGGTTATTTTTTACGGCGGGAAAACTTTACAATTTTTTTCACAGGTGAAGCACTAATTAGTAATTATTATTACATAATTTGGCATTAAATTTGATAAGCAATACAAAATAGACATTACTGGTCAGTCTCATGTAGTGGATTAGTGATTTTAATAACGTTATTGCGTTGAGTGGTATGAAGTAGCTACTCACGGAATATATTAATATGAAGCTAGATACAAATTATCGGACGCATCCATAAACCTCGTATTCCTGCTTGGGAACCCTTGGGCGAAACCTACTCGTACGTGGCGAATAATTGCATAAAATACTATGGTTAGTGTAGCCCTATAAAAATAACTAATTCCGGTAACGTTATTTTTTTGAAATAACTTAAAATAAAAAAAACTTTTTTTGCACTCAGTACTTAAGAGAAACGTCAATTGAACCAGGTGTCAAGTTAATTCGCCCGAGTTGTATAGATGACAAACTACGGAGTGCTGCTGAATCAACAATATTTGACTTGTTTTATTAGTTATTAGAAATATAATATTATCGTTAAAATCGTTTTATAATGAATAACTTTGTGTTAAAATAGATGTCTGTGTACATATTATTTTAGTTTGTCATGTTAAAATTATAATTAAAGTTGTCATATACAGTGTTACCTATAGTTTGGGGTTTATATAAATAAAAACTCACTTTGTACTTTATTTCTTTATTTTGTAAATTGGCATTTTATAAAGAGATTTTATAAAGATATATAACTGATATGTACCGATAAATAAACTACTAACAAAACATATTTTAGTGAGATTACAATAAAAACAATTTAATAATTTGAATGTCATTTTGTTTTTGGTTCAGAAACCCACATTTGTATTAAATATGTAATTTATTAGGAATACTAAACAGAATACAGCTATTAATAGAACTATTTAAATTGTTAATTATTAACAAAGTAACAACTTTAAAGACTATACATAAATTATAGACTTGACTAGAAGGAGTTGAAGTAGTGATATTGATAAATTTATATTAAACTTATTTGATAAAAACTTTACTTTGTAAGTATGAAATAAATTTGTAATAAAAGTAATAGTTGTTATATTTTTATTTATAGTTTGGCTTTAAATAAATGAAAATCTCATTTAACACAATATTTCTTTATAAGTATTGTAAATTGACTTTTTACATTAAGTAAGTAAATATTTAGGGAAAACAAAGTCTGACAAAAAATAAAAGTATGCATTAACGAATAGCATAATATTAACAATAGACTTTACATATTTTAGAATAAGTACAGTAAAAACAGTATGTAAGTATACTTTTAGATGAAATTTTGTTTTTGTTATCAAATATGCATTTATTTGGACATTTATTTTATTTAAAATACAAAACAAGAATACAGCTATTAATAGAACAATTAACAAACATTCCTTAGCATAATACTTTTCTGTATATTTCCTAATCTGTATTCCTTAGTATCATTTAACACAACATTAGGCACTAGGCAGCAATATTAAAGTCCAATAATATTATATACAATATTGATATTTAAAACATCACGATGAAAAACTAATAAAGAAATTAATATTATGCATATAAGAGCTTGTAGCACCTCCATCGTGGGAATCGCAGACACCAGACACAATAGATTTTCAATCGTTATGCGGCAACCGGCTGCCGCTTGGGGATTGATGGGTTTTAAGCAGTATTCTGATTTTAATAAACCTTTTTAACATTGGTTATAATATATTTCTGTCATTATTAAATAATACAAGACTAAATCTTTTATTTATTGTTGCACACTTCATTATATTGGAGATTATGCATAAAATAATTAGTCATAAAGAAAATGTTTTACTACTAAAAATAAACCTTGTTTCTGATGTATGTTTAAAAGTATTCCATTTAATTCTACTTACATGAAGACAAATAACAATAACTGAATAGTAATCTACATGCAAATGAAACAAATAACACTGTTTTACTGCTTTATTTTTCACTTCATAAAGATCACAACCTCTGCAAGCTCTTTGCGGTCTGCCACTCACTAAAAGCTGGTTCTCAAAGAAACTGTAACATCCTGTAATGGCTAAAGTGTGGTCCTAAACTTGTTGAAGCACGTCTTGGAAATCGTCGTACTGGCAGGCGACGTGATAGTTGTTGCAGATGTTTCGCAACAACACAGCACATGTGTTAATTGTTGTTTTTCTTGTCAATGTGTTAAACTCGTCACAAACAGCTCCTTATTCAACCCTTGTAATAGGTTTTAAACTCAGAGTCAGACAGTTCCAGTGCCTGGGCTCGGTCGCGATTGCGAGGTCTTATTTATCTGCATCTCTGGCTGCATCTCTTGTTTCTCCTTCAGGAATGGCTTCTAATATGAGCACTGTATGCGCCAATGTTATAAAAATACGTTTTACAGTTTAAAAATTGACGCAAAACACCACTAACCTCTCAGCGATAAACAAGCAATCGGTAAAAAATCACCTTTGTTGTGATCGCTATTTGACAGTTCAAATTGCTCGCCGATCGCGATCGCATTGCTGTCAAAAGCCTTACGTGATACGAAATAAATTGCAAAAGTATGGAGATTTAGCGATTGTAATGCAATTATAGTTCCTTGATTGTTCGGCAGAGGCAGTACTGTCGCTCGATTGCTATCGTATTGTTTTTGCTGATACATAATACGAAATTGCGATTTTTGCGCAATTTTTGCACAATTTTTGCTATCTTTTTGCTTTCGCGAGATACGTGATAGCCCTGCCGTTCAGCGGTTTGGGCGTGAAGAGGTAACAGACAGACAGACACACTATCACATTTATAATATAAAGTATGGATTCAGGTTACCTGCGGCGCGTTCGGGGCGGTCGACCGGCGCGGCGGTGCGGAACACGTTGAAGCAGATGTCGTGTCGCAGCACGTCGAAGTCCCACGTCAGGACGCTCTGCGGGTCGCGGTTCTGCACGATCACCTCGTGCACCTGCAATCAAAAAAAAATAATACAGGACAGCGCCTGGGGTCAACGACAATGCCGTTATTTTTTCGAATAAATGCTATTTTTGCCTGTTGCGCTAAACACGGTTAATTATAATCGTAAATGTAAAACAGAATGAGAAATAACCTAGATTCGCTTAAATTTCAACATTTCAGGGCTATAGCAAAAAATTATCATTGGGTCAAACCACAAAACTGGCTACTCATACAAAAACATTTAAGAGTTTGTGGCATTGCGAAACCTCTATACGAGGATCAATGTGTCACACAACTCACCACTACCACAGAATATATATTAGTAGTACCCTGTACCAACAGAATTATCACTCGCGAAACCCGTTTAAAGAAATAACGACTCATGCTACGATACTATAAAGTTCAAATTCCGACCGCGCAGTGCTACTTGCCTACAATTATATTCACTTACTTATGCGCTCTCTTTCAATCGCATAACTCATACCTTTTCTGACGAAATCAAAGTTTTCGCCTTTTAGAAAACAAAATAATCTTTTTTAATTACTATTGGTACGAATAGCAAACATTTTTATAGTAATAATATAAAATTTTAGTTACCCAACCTATATTTTATAGTGGTTTTATATATTTGATTATAGTGCAGGAAACTTTTACAATTTTAAACATAGTAACTTGTGTTTATTTCTGTGTAGTTTCATGGTTTGTGTGTTTCTTTGTATGAAATTGGTTTATTGGCTATGTTTGTATAGTTTTTATCTACTTTTTGTATTTTATTACCTTATTCAAATGCATATTTCTTTGGCCTTTTGCGGGTGGTACTTACAGTTCGATGCACACGCGCGAGTGGGACAAAGCTGCCACTACACAATTACTCATCAATAGGTCTACTCACCTGACCCTTCCCCAAGCTCACGGAAGTGTAGATGCTGTCGTCACACAGCGGGTCGCCGCGCTCCGTGAACGCGCCGCTCACGTACAGGCTCTTCGGCACCAGCCCCCCCTCGTGCACGAAGCTCTGCAACGTCACACCGTAACTTTTAGAGTGAAGTTAGTAACGTTCCATTTTTAAATTTGACGTTTTTCAATATATTTCTTAGATATGTCACTTTTTTTAATCATTAGTAATTTGACTTCCAAAGTATTTTTATCAGTAATATCTCTATGGTACTTTTTTCAGTCTTTATTAACATGATACTTGTGCTCTGATCAGTGAACAAGTATAGTATAAGGTGAATTAGCTACCGTCACAAAAAAATACTTATGATGATATTAAGTGCAAGTGACTTTTATGATGAGACGAAAAGTGTTGTGATTCGGTTTCACTCTATTGGCTATATATCTTTTTTAGTTAATATAAATTACGACACTATTTTTGCAACTATATGACATCAAAACTATCAAGGAACTAGCTTATTGAACCCCACTCGAAAATTTTTTAACCGCACTAGCATCAGAAAAAAGAAGATTATAATAAACGCTACATAATGCTAGAGGTAGTAATCATAGAAGTCATTTTATCGAGTGAAGAAGTGATAGAAACATCAAACACTATTTTCAGTGTACAAATAATATTATTTGTGAACTGATTCTTGACAATGTCAGTACAAACATGAGTTACATAGTGTTATGGACTTCTATTGGTAATGTTGGTATAATACTGCTAATGAAACATAGTGTTGACATTACAGAATCAGTGCCACATACAGAGGCGACAAAACAGTAGTCGAAAGACAGTTTGAACAATTTACATCTGTAATAGAACTCAAAATTATCCCAGCTTTAATCTACAAAAACAGAAACTAAATTAATTTCGAAAGACAACATGAAGAAACTAAAGTAAGTAAATTGGTATAGGTAGTAAATGAAGTAGTAAATGAAGTAGTAAATAAAACTATAGAGGGCTGGAATAATTTTGATATGACATTAGCACTGAGCACATTTGCAGTGGTCGATATAGATCTCACGTACGTAATCGTAATACCGCTGCGGCACGTACAGTGACGCGTCAACTATGTCCGACTGCCGCACAAAAACGCATCAATATCGTTTAGTATATGTTCTAATTCTTCAATTTTATAGTTCGCATAACAATTATGTTATTACATATAATATTTATTACAAATAACTCAATAATTGGCTAAAACTCAATTGTATAGAATAAATAAAATAGCGGGCTAGTGAGGATCCTTGCAGGACCCTTTAATAACCCACGTATATAATGTTAACTACTTTCAATTCTTCAAATGTGAGTGGTTGACCAAAAAGGGACCTGAAGGTAAATAATTTGATTTTGAGTAAAACGCGTTTGAAGTTTCGTGTTTCGAATCGTGCGCGGTTCACAAAAAAATTCATTAAAAAAAAACTACGGCACCTAAAAATATTCTGGTTAGACCAAAAGAAAGCTAAAAGACCACGGATTAAAGAAATAAAATATTAAAGAATGTAAATACTTAATTTGATTTTGAGTAAATCGTGTTTGAAGTTTCGTGTAGAAACAAGTTACGACTCGTGCGCGGTTCACAAAAAAAATCATAAAAAAAACTACGGCACCTAAAAATATTCTGGTAAGACCAAAACAAAGCTAAAAGACCACGGACTAAAAAAAATAAAAAAAATAAAAAAACCGTTTCCAATCCTTCAGGTCCCTTTTTGGTCAACCACTCACAAATTTGTAATTCCTGTTTCAAAACTGTAATACTCTGTAATAGGCTACTTGACCTATTTTTTTTTTTTCATTCTAATCGCTTCTTAATCATTCATTTTCATCAAAAAAACTAATATTTTAATATTTTAAACAGTAGAAACCCATAAAAATGTTGATTGAAAAATATGCCTTTTACATGGCGCCGAAAACACTGTCCGCCATTGTGCCGCCATAGTGTGACGTCATGTTTTTTGTATTTTATACTTTCTTTATTGAAAAAAGTTTTATGTATAAGCGTACGAGTCTAACAGTACTAAAAAATTTAATAAGAATTTAGAAATCATTTGTAATGTTGAACACTTTTGTAGAAAAGTTTTGGCCATTTCATTTCCCAACTACAATAAATGGAGATAAATATAAAACTGATGTTTTATTTGAATTATTCAAGAAAATATATTTCATAAATCTTTCTAGGCTTATTCATATTATTTATGTACAAATAAACTTACATATAACGAGCGCGATAAATAAAAGATATTAAACTACAAATGGGATGACGTCACATCCAAATCGGAAGTACCACAAAAGCGTTTTCGTCAGTACAATTCATATTTTTATAAAATCATATTTTCAAATCGACTTTATTTATCAATTATAAGCTTTTATTTGATGATAAGGGTGAAATACGGTTTCCTAGGCCAAGTTCTACTAGAAATATGCATTTTTTCAATGAAATTAAATATAGGTCAAGTAGCCTATTATAAATCAATATAATTTACGCCGTTTTTATCAGAAAATATAGCACATATAAAGTGGCGGTGTCAGAAGGTTACCTTGCAGGGCCCGCCAAGGAAGTCCGGTATGAGATCCTTGTCTATGAACTCGAGGAGCCCCCCCGGCTGCAGATAGTCCTTGCCGCCGTAGAACAAGAATTTACTGCGGGTGTTCTCATCTGGAATATTACAGTAAAAATGACTATAATTTACAAATCAAAATATGAATGTAATCATAATATTATTATTATAACACACGTGAATGTGGTCATAATGTTATTGTTAAAATTAGGTGACCTAATTATTGTATTGTGACTTTATACTTTCTTTTGTCACTAGATGTATGTATTTGTACACACTAGCGCCTAAACAAGTGATCAATTAACAAAACTGTTTCAACTGACAAATATAGTACTATTAAATAAATTGGTTTATAATCCGATGACGGACCTAAGTACATAATTTGGCATGCACGCTGCCCAGCCAACAGATAGCAACAAATATTGATATGACATAACCCAACCAAACATGGGTCCGTTAACTGCCTATGAACAAATGTCTCTGATGGTACATCGAGCCTATACCCCACAGTTGCTCATTAAACCTACCTATAAACGTGCTGACTATAGTCCACAGTATGGGGAAGACTCTCGGCGCCTGCACTATCAGCACCCTGCCCATGGTCTCCGGATAGTTCGCCTCAACTATCTGTATGACGCGGAGCAGCGCTCGCACGCCGGGTCGCCAGAGGTGACGCATGTTGAGGCCGTCGAGATCAACCAATAGGGACCAAGCCCGCACCGCACTCTCGCCGTTGTTAACGCGCGCGGCTGTCGCCTCCTCGAGCAGTCGGAGACCTTCTTCGCAAACGTGCAGCGTCTGGAAATAAATAAATAAAAACATATTTATGCCGGCAACACCGGCACCCGGCCGCGACTGCACACTGATCTACGTTTTTTAGGAAGTTGTGAGCCAGCCATCATCTCTGAATGGTGTAAAACGCACACCCTGCGTTTTACACCAGAGATGATTGTAGTATAGGCATTTATAACAGTAGCACAGAGATCTTTTTACAATCATGGGTGTCTTAAACGTTATACCCTGTCTATAACGCGATTTTTTAAATCCCAAACAAGGACAGCAAAGGTCTATTGCCATCTATCCATTTGGTAAACATTTTACTGGTAGGATCCATCGTTCAAATCCATACGCAATGCTCACTTACCAGCTTCAAAAGTCCGTCTTCGCCAATGGACTTCAGCAATCCCTTGACGTCCATCTGACCCAGCCGCAGCACGTAGAGCGGCCGACCATCTGAAAATGTATTAGATGCTTGTATTATACTTGCAAAGATATTGTGGATCAAAGCTTTAACTCTAAGGTCTCAGCCTCGAAATCAGCGGGCAGCGGGGCGGTGGCGGCGGCGGCGCGTTCCAATGTATAGATTTATATGGAACTGCAGCCTGGGAACAAATTATCGGACGAACGTCTGCGGACGTTTTCATCGGATGCGGCTTGTTTAATGCGGCTATCTGGTCAATATAAAATACACTAAACTGTGCACATTGTCTGACATAAGTCGCGGACGCAACCTTGAGCGTTCGGACGTTCGAACAGAATCTGGCAGGCCGGATGTTTTTGCATCCGCGGACGTCTGCTATTGACATATAGGTTAGGTCTTTGACATCCGCAGATGAACCGTGCACATTGTAGTCGCATCCATCAGCCGCGACTTATGGATGCGTCCGATAATTTGTTTCTAGCTTTGCCCCCGAAACTGATATCAATCTGATATCAGATTTTTGACACTTTTGACCTCTAAAATAGCTCTATTTTAGATGACTAAAGTGTCAAAAATCTGATATCAGATTGATATCTGTTTCGGAGGTAAGGCTGCTGACCTCGAAGACAGCGGCGCGCGGCGTACTAGACGGCTTCCCGCGTCGCCGCCGCTCCCGCCCCGCTGCTCGCTGATTTTGAGGCTGAAGCCTCAATCCTTATCAAAGATCTAAGACCGTTAGCTATCGAGTATTTGATGACATTTCTTTTCTCGTGACCTTTTGTTTCACTGTGCCTTCGGTTATATGTCTTGGAAATATTTCAATTATTTCACCTACTGCACTTTGGAGAAAGATCTTGGATAAGTGTTACAGATAAGTTAGGATTAGATAGATTGTTAGCAGAAAAGGTATAAACTCTACAGAAAGAGCGCAATGGTTAACACGCACAGTCGGAAAACCTGTATGACAAACATTCGTGCCGCTACCCTGTGGAATCGCTGAACACTGCTACGGTAACTAACCTGTGGAAAATGGTCTGTACAAAACTTGTCAAATATTTTTTAAAAGAAATATTCAACATCGAAAAAACAAAAAAAAAAATTCCACTAATAGCTTTTGTGCACGAAAAGTTTTAAAAGTCAGGAAGAAAATACAAAATATGCGATTGAAACTACATATTTATTATTCGTAGGATTGAACAATATTATAGACTTTTGACTGCTACTTTTTCGATTCGAAAGTATACCAGCGAAACCTAGAGTCTAGAAAAATTACAGTCGAACATGTGACATGACAAGCCTAACTCTGCGATTACCCATATTATTATGTACGTCAAAGCTGCGCAGTTGCGGTCACTATGATGGCAAATTCGGCCCGCGTAGGGGCCGCAAATCGCAATAGACTGAGGGCGTTCGCTGCGTTGAGCGTGTGCCCGGCGCGGCTGCCGGCTGACCCGCCTCAACGCAGCGCTGCTCTATGGGATGACATGAAACAAGCACGCCTCGCGGGTGGCCGCGCCGGGCGCACGCTTTAACGCAGCGAACGCCCTGAGGCAATGTAATATGTTTGTCTCTTTCTAACCTCCTCCTCCTATGCCACTTCAACATACTGTACATCTGTCACTATGATGCCGACTGGGCTACAGTACCTCTGTCGCTGCGGTGCCAGCCGCCGGGGAAGTAGCGAGTGACGACCTCCGGGGGGCGGTAGTCGGCGAGCAGGCGGTCCACCTGGTGCCGCTTGCGCCACAGCAGAGACGCCGACAGCATCTCGCGCGCCTTTTCCACGTTAAAATCGCGCGCGCGCAGGAACCGCAGCAGGGTCGCGTCGCTCGGGACCTGGATACCATTCAATTACTAAGTTTGGACTACTAAATTTCGCTTAAATGTTATACACACATGAAGTTGATTGCGATCTTTAGACAACGGTTACACGGTCATCAGTTCAGTCCATCAGTCTGAGACTGACGTCAGAAGGTTGACCGGAAAGTATCTACGTAACAAAAGAATAATAATAACAGTTTATTGACCATAATGTTTACAAGGGGTTTTTACAATTAACAGTCCCCCAAACTAGGCAAGGCCTGTCCTATGGGGGAGTTTAAAAGAGTACAGGTATAAGTATTGCGGCTAACAACAACAGAAAACAACAAAAACAACAACAATTTACATAAAGAAAACAAAAGAAATAACCTCAGAAATAACAATAAAAATAATAATAAAAAACAACTCAAATTTCTGCCCGGCGAGTGACTTTTTTAAGTTTGGAAGTAAAAAGAAGTCGCACGGGGCCAAATCTGGAGAATACGGTGGATGAAGCAGCAATTCGTAGCCCAATTCGACTAATTTGGCCGTGACGAGAGCGGAGGTGTGAGCCGGTGCGTTGTCATGGTGGAAGAGCACTTTTTTCTTCGTAAAATAGGGCCGTTTTTTCTGCAATCCGGCGTCGAATCGGCCCAATAATTCGGCATAGTACATCCCTGTTATAGTTTTACCCTTCTCCAAATAGTCGATGTAGATCACACCGTGTGAATCCCAGAAAACGATGGCCGTCACCTTTCCGGCTGATAGGATAGTCTTCGCCTTCTTCTGAGCACGTTCGCCGGGTGAAGTCCACTGTTTCGACTGTTCCTTGGTCTCTGGCGTATACCAGTGGATCCATGTTTCGTCGACGATCACGAAACGACGCAGAAACTCCCTCGGATTGCGCTTAAACAGCGTCAAACACTGATCTGAAGTGGTCTCACACTTTGCGCTTGTTGTCTGGAGTGAGCAAACGCGGTACCCATCGCGCCGACACCTTTCTCATACCCAAAATTTCATGCAGGATATGACCCACGCGGTCTTTTGAGATTGTATTAATTGTTGAACTGTTTCAGTTATCTCACTTATCTTCAATCGGCGGTCTGCCAACACGAGATCGTGGATTTTTGTCACATTATGCTCCGTAATGGCCGTTTTTGACCACGCCGAAACTCGTAAAACCAATTTTTGACGGTCGCCATCGAAGGAGAAGAGTTACCGTACACAGAGCATCCAAGCGCTCTTTGATTTTGTTGCGTGATTTCCCTTCCAAAAACAGGAATCGAATCATCGACCGATATTGCTCTTTTTCCATTTTTCTAAAATCTGCGGACACGCCGGCTTCCACACGCGGTTAAAATGAAACTAAGTGTCCGATTTGGCTGAAATTTCGACATTAGCCGTCTATGAAAGTATACTACACGATAGTAAGTTTGTCTTGTGATAATGGCGCCACTAAGCGGTGAGGCTAAGTACTTATCGGACCGCCCTAGTATGTACGGCTTCAAAGACTCTTAATAAATAGAGTTTTCTTACGCTGAGGACCTTGCAGGTCTCGTCATACAAGCTTTTTGTAGGGTAACTTAAGGGCTTTTCCATCGCTACTCCTCCTCCTCTCTGAGCTCTTTCCAATGGAATAAGAGTAGAAGATGAAGACCCACCCCAAGCCAGAATGCAATAGTTAACCTGATTGACATAGGGCAAAATAGACCATTTTTAGGGTATGACCATCAACCGCACCTCGCAAGTTTCTCATGACGCCGATTAATTTTCTAACGCGCGCGCTTTCTAAGAATGATAAGTCACACTATCATTCTCCCGTCAGTCCAGATCAGGCTGATGGACTGAACTGATGCCAGACTGACCGTGGAACCTATGTCTAGTAATGCGTTTGTATTGTGTTATATTACGTACTTTAATCCTTCGATCGTGGATTCTTGGTGTGTCTCGCTCACCGGTGGCTTCAGCTGTTGCCGAGTAATCGATTCTCTATATTATACAAGATAGTATCGTTTAAACTTTAACATAATTATCCGTGCGACGTGCTTAAATAATGGAAATTGCTCTACCTTTTGGAAATTTTGAAAATACGTTTGCGCGTCGTTTAATATTTAAATTACAGAAATCCAGAGTCGTCGAATTGCGTGGAAAATTTTCCTCCTTTATTTTTGTAAATTTTATGTAACGTTTATTTAAATCAACAATAAACATATAAGACCAAAAAATGTCAAAATATTAATAATTCGATTTGATTTTGATTCGATTCGACTCTGGATTTCCGTAAGGCACCTTAAATATATTAAACGACACACAAACGTATTTTATACTTCTCCAAAAGGTAGAGCAATTTCCATTAAATTTAAGCGCGTCGCACCGCCCACGGATTATTATGTACGTAATTATAATGTCAAACGCGTTTAATCTTAAGCGGGATTTGATTCTGGATTCTGGAAGGCATGAGTCGAGAGTGAGTTTAAAATTAGAAGTCAAGAGCGATCGATACCGACAGCTGGAAATTGGAAATTGGGAAGGCGCTAGGGAATAAATGTTTTTAATAAGTTATGATACGATTTTTTGGAGTGCAAAATTTTTGTTAAACAGATAAAACTTTGTAGAAGAAACCCTTAAATAGTCCATCGAACTTTGTAGGAAGTTTGAAAGCTAACATTGTCCAGAGTGTTAGCTTTAGTTCATGATCATCAACCCGCTCAGTGCTAGGGTTTGATCTACTTACAATTTTTGGATTGGAATTTTTGGTTGTTTTAAAATTCCTTAATTTAACGTTTTTGGTGTTGGTCTTGCACAAACCTTCAAAAGAGAGCGTATTTCCTCTTAAAAGGCCGGCAACGCACTGTTATATCCCGCATCTGTATCCTAATATGCTCACCCTAGCTTTCCCATAATACTGCTGACCATCCTCCTGACATCCTATGCTCTAGGTCCCAGACCAGCCTCTCTTTCTGTGAAACCGTCCTTTCACAAAAAGAGGCCGCGGAACGGAACAGAGAGGATGCGGAGGCGTCGCTATGCGAACCTTCTATAACTTCCGTCCCAAGGGGCTTCGGGTCAGGATGGGAACCTGCTCGGCTTAGCTAGTCCCGGCGCCGAGGGGAACGCTCTAGATTGCTTATGCGTTCCCTAACTTGGTGGATGTCCGGTCCCTTGTGAGGTATACCGGCCAGTCGTGGAGGGAGTCCTGCGTTAGACCCCTTATTTGCCCTGCCTTATTTTATAAAAAAAAACCGTCTCGCCACATACCTTGCCCTTCTGCAGGTCAGCTATCCACTTGCGGAAGTGCAGCAGGCGGGACTCCTGCAGCGGCGTCAGCTCACCCAGGTACTTCTTGATGTACTCGCTGTCCAGCGCGTACGTGTCTAGAACAAATATTATAAATCGTTTATTTTTCCTCTTTTTTTAACCGACTTCCAAAAAGGAGGAGGTAATACATTCGGCTGTATCTTTTTTTTATCATATACGTTTCTCCCCGCAATTTCCGGCTTAAATCTATATATTCATTGATTATTCTGTGGCCTATCGTACATATTATACGAGTAAAGTGGAGATAAGGCAGAAGCCTAAGTTGCAGAACAAAAATCCCAATTATTATCATTCATCAAAGGGGCCAGCAGCCAGCTATCTCTACAGTCTACATCACAATGAAGAGAGAACCGAAATCTGAAGGGATAAAAGCAACGATATCAATACTTAGTTATAACAGAGACCAGACGTACATATATTTATTACTCTATGGTTATAATAAGGTAGGTATAATTCTATGGACAATACTAAGTTATAATTCCATGTATAAAAGTGCCATAACTAGATGGCTCGTTAGTAATTGGTTCATTGTATCTTACCCTAGGATTGCTTCCTCATAGCAATATAACTATACCACGTACAATAGACTCACAACAATTATTTAGTTGATAACGACATATTAGTCAAAAGAAAACAAAGCACCCGATAACCTCGGCAGGAGTCAAGAGGTTGCTCCAAATTAGATAAAAGTTGTATGTTTCAAATATTATGATGGCGCCCGCAACTCCGTCGCGCCAAAATTCGTTTTCGCACGGGAACCGTACACTTCGGGATAAAAATGGTTCCGGGACAAAAACTATCCTATGTGCTTTCCCGGGACTCAAAATATCTCCATACCAAATTTAAGCAAAATCGATTCAGCGGTTTGGGCGTGAAGAGTTAACAGACAGACACACTTTCGCATTTATATTATTAGGCTGGATTGATAATTTTAGAAATAGCGCAAAAAGATTCACAATGAAATATTTCAAAGTAAGAATGGAGCATCACGTATTCTTGGTCCCAAATAGTACCGCTGGGGTATCACGTAAAAATAGCGATCAATAATCCACTAGCAATATTCGCGCGAGCGATTGCATGGTTGTCATGAATGTCACAAACAATGGTGTCATGTATAATGATCGATTGCAATCTTATTGTTTTGGCTGATACGTGATACGAAATAGCGATTTTGGAGCAATTATCGCGCAATAATTTGCTATCGCATTGCTCTCGCAAGATACGTGATACGGGGGCCGAAGTGGCTATGATGTAACGACCACGAAAAACCCCTTTGATATGATCTCAGAGAAGCCCGACCCGCACTGACTGCTTAGCTGTCGTACCCTTAACGAAATTAATAAAAATATGTGTGGCACTCGGGGAATGCCGCGGTAAAGCTATTGCGTAGCAACAGCTAGTCTACACGTCTAGTCGCACGCACACAAACACCGTGCCGAAATCTGCCGAACTGAAACGACGTTAGACGATGCGTGGGTTTTTCGTTACGGAATTTCTTGATTCGGTCGCCGCGCTCAAAGCCGGCGATAAAAGGCACGCAATAGCTTAAAAAGATAGCAGTAGGAAGTATTATATACCATTAAAGAAAAGGTATCCGGTTACTAAAAGGATTCCATTAGGTGATGTCTGCAAAAGTAACAGATATTTAGATACTTCATCTTACACAACAGCCTCAATATTAAGAGCGTGATCAAACCAGTTTCGTAATTAACCAGAAACGACAGTCAGAGAAACGTGACAGATGATGAACTGCTCTCAAGGTCTGCTGCCATTATTTACAACTAGGTAGAATAACTTCGTTAAATTCATTAAAAATTCGCACAGATAAGAAACAATATCGGGATGAAATTTAACTGTACAGGATCCAAAACAGTGATAATACTTTAATTAGAGTACTGTAACGTGTACGTGTCTCTTGCATAGAGTTCACTGTGAAAGTAGCAAGGCTGATAAAGTTACTTCTGTCTTGTAAGTTCTACGTTTCTAAAACAAACGCCCCAACTCCATGAATTTTCCCATAACTACAATAATTTAAAAAAGATATTGCACTGCTACTTTTACAGTGAACTCTATATATTATAAATTATAATATATAGAGTTAATTATTAGGGTAATTCATTTTTTATGCTCTCAACCCCATTAACAATATAATCATGGTGCAAGTGACATTTGTCAAGTTCTGTGGGCTATTGCTAAAATTAACCTCAACTATAACTTTAACAATGCTTGTGGTGCAACCCACTCTAAATAAATAGCTAGGATTATCGGATTATAGTATCTACTGAACCCCCAGCGCCTATAGAACTCGCACTTGGCTTTAAGTACACATTTAATGGCATATTTTGGTAGAGACTAAAGCCTGTAGTAAAGCTAAATTTATTTATTTACCTAGCCGTTCGTTTTCGTAATCAGCAAAAATGAAATTGCTATTTGCGCCAGACCAGAATCGTCAATTTTCCTGCAATAAAAAGTAACTTTATTATATCTTTCTCCGTCGTCAAGCCACGTATACCCGTAAATCGTGATGCCTTAGGACTTTGGACCTACTGTAGTCTTGAGCAATAAAAAATATTATATTATTATTATTAGGGTAGCAATTCTCAGTGTGTGCCTTGCGAAGCTTTGAGCTCCGCAAAGTTGTTTTTAGAAATGTCATGAGACACCAGCAATCAGCATGGAGACAATTAATTCAACGACAAACATACTTTTTTGGGGGTTCTGTCAAAAATGACACTTCTTAAAAGGGGAGCTCTTGTTGAGGGGAGCAAGCAAAAAAGTTTGAGCATCACTGCCTTAGGCTGGCCGCATACACACGTCGATTTCCTTATTTGATTTCGGCCGAATTCGTTTTCCGTATTCGGAATTCTGAATGCATGGAATCAGTAGAAAATACATTAACTGATGCACACGTTCGCTTCTTTTCCGAAACGTTTGCGCTAGTTTCACTGAATTGAAATCTTAAGGCCATCCCCCGAGCAAACGACCTTGACCATACATTTGACGCGTTGCCGAAATCGCACAAAAATCCTATTTTTTTACTTATCTCAGTTCAAAATTGATCTAAAAAAATTAAAACGGAGAATATCTAGTTAATGAAAGTGTGTTTCAAATAAACGTAATTTATGAATACTAGAGAGATGCTGAAATTAGGCTTCAATTTTAATAAATTGGTATTACTTTGGAAGCTAAAATCATGAATAGGTATAATATAGAAAATTTAAAACGGGGAAAGGTATGTTATTATACTGAAGATTATTGCTGTATTTTTATTATAGCTTTGTAGCTTTCAAATTATGAGTTTATAAGGCTCTAAATACGGTAAATTACGGAATCTCCGTAGGGGAAGGGCCTTAATAATTCCACGTTAGGAAAACGAATACGGAAAACGTGTGTATGCGGCCAGCCTTAGGGAAATGTAGTTCCATTTTCATAATACTTAATTAGGCAAGTGATACAAGTAACATTGACCTTTTCAACCTCAAAATGCACCATCATGATATTGATCGTGGTTAAAATGGAAAACGACCTTGGCCTGCGAAATTACTGCATTACCTCAATTGATTTCTAAGTGATTGCCTAAATACTAGTTACAGGTAAGCCTGTCTCCTGTCTATCAAACGTGAGGTGAATGATAGTCTACTGCCGCACTCAGAGACGAATATTAATTGCTTAAGGGGGCGCCTAACCCTAGATTGACGATTTTATAATTCATTTTTATACTCGAAAATAAGCTACGAATTGTTTCATTTTCTAAACATAGATACTACATTATATTTCCGAGGATCGGACCTAGCGGAAACACGATATCTTAAAATTTTCTCGATAGAAAAAAATCACAAAGATGCATCTAATTTTCACGAATTTTTCATATATTGCCATAACCGTGCATTAAACTAAGTTAATATTTTAACACATTGTATAAAATTCTATCATTGAGAATCTGATCTAGCGGATTTTTAAAATGTTGTATATTTATCGAGTTATTGAGAAAAAAACTAATTTGGCGATAAATCCGCGTCGTCCTTTTTTACCTGGCATAAAATTATGAAAGACGGGCGTGAGTGTGAAGAGAGAAGGACGATGTTGGTTTATTGCGTTAGTCGCCCTCTTAAGTATAATTAAATTAGAATTTTGATAATAATATAAGCCCCATACATTTGATACAACTTGATAATATATTTTAAGCGGCCAAACGAGCACGGGTCACCTGATAGAAAGCAACTACCGTCGCCTATGGACACTCGCAAGTCGCAACATCAGAAGAGCTGCGGGTGCGTTAGTAGCCGGAAGAGGAGGGTGTAGATCTTTTTATTTATGAGATGCTGATTTTGTAAAGAGGTATTTTTGCATGCGTTTTGCCTAGTATCTTGAATACTCAGAATCTGAAAAATTCACACGTTAAAATCCACGGGTAATTTAAACACTAACATAAAAATGTAAAACTAGAATATGCGTATCTATTATTTTTATATTATCATTTACTAGTTGCTACTAATAATATTGAAATGATTTAATAATGGTTAGTGTCTGCTTTGTTTTAAGTATACTTTTTCTTTTGTGAATAGAATTTATTACATTTTGACCAGTTACCGTTCCAGATACCAGTAGGTCTAGCAATTAGCATAATAACAGTAGAAATGGGAAAGAATCGACATACTGACTGATTATCGACAAAATGACGAATTTCCATTGTCTAACAGCTGTCACTTTGTCTTGTCTAACTGTCACTTTGTCTAATTCTTCCGTAGAAAGAAACCGTTTCTATGGTGACCATGCTACTCCTGCAGGACGTAGGTATTGATAGAAATATAGAATTATAAGCTCTACATAACTAGTTTGATCCCCGCAACTCCGTTGCACAAAAATTCGCTTATGGCGCGGGAACCGTACATTTTTCTACAAAAAAAGTATCCTATGTCCTTTTCCGGACTCAAAGTATCATCATACAAAACAGCTAAAAAAGGGTTTAGCGGTTTGGGCGTGAAGGGGAGACAGACAAACACTCTTTCTTATTTATAATATTAGTATGGAAAGTAAAAAAACCTTGGAATCTTATAATGTGATTCCAATGTTTTCTGCAGTTACCAGGGAGACGCCGGGGGGAGCGGGAGGCGCCGCGGGAAGTCCGACAGGAATTGACCCAAATAGACCTCCGGTGCGGGGTTCGGTTGGAAAATACTTTTACACGTGCTCTTCTGGCCAATAGGCAAGATTAATAAAAAAAAAATATTTCATATAGTGGAGTTCCCAGAGCGTAAAAATCGTGCAAACCTCCGATTTTTGCAATAGTGGATGAAAATTGAAAAGAAAAAAAGGAATGTTTAGCTGATAACATAAATAATAAAGTTTACCTATTGAAAAGTTGTGCTTTTGATTTTTAAATTATTCTCTTCCACTTCAAGTAAACTCATAAACTGTAAAATTTTGAAGAAAATTTGCATATTTCTTTCTTTTAAATATAAAGCAAAATAATAAAATATATCTTTATTTTTTTGTTTTGTATCATTGCTTATATTCCAAAGAAAGAAAATAAGTTGAAAAAATATATAATTTATATTTCAAATTAATATTTTTGCATGTAGATGAGCATACCTCCAAATGTGCTTGTTGTGTGCCTCGCCAGGTAAATGGCGTTCCAATTTTTCTTTGGTTTTAAATAGGAAGTTTAAAATTATTTTTTAGGCTTAACAAAGCCTTCTATTTCTTAATGTGTATAACTTTTTAGCTCTTACTTTATTAAATTTTCTGAAAATGTAGCACAAACTTTTCACAGATATTTCGAAGAAAATCTGTATTTTATTTCTTTTGGTTTGGTTTTTACAGAATATTTTTTTTTCATTAATTATATTTGCTAAATATACTTAAAGGAAAAAAATACAAATTAGGTTAAGAACTGATATTTTTTGCATTCAGGTAAGCATTTTCCAAACATAGGTCGCAGCATGCGTCTTAAGTATGTACGTGAGATTTGTAGCACCCAATTTTTTTTCTGGCTTTAAGTAGGAAGCTTAAATATATTTCAAAGACTAGAAAAAATCTTTAATTTGTCGATGCATTTAATGTTTTAGCTCTCACTTAAATAAATTCTCAACAAATATAGAAAAATATTTTCGGTCTATTTTACACATTTTTGGAGATATTTAAACGTTTTTAAGTACTTAAAAGTTATCATTTCTCTAAAAATTAAATAGGCACAACAAGTAAGTTTAACACACTTTTCGTTACAATCCTTAAATCTACCCAAACCCTTTTATCTTGGTTACGACGAGCGTTAATATCTAAAAACTTTGCAAAAATCTTATAGTTGTATTTAGCTTAGCAAAGCAAACTTTCTTTTTTAAAAATGGTGTATTTGGTTAATTTTCAACGTAAGCAATCGGTTAAGAGTCATTAAATAACAGGAACAAGAAAAAAATTTTTTTTCGGGACCGGTTTTATATGGTGAAATATTAATTTTTAATTAAAAAACTAAAAAATTAAAAGCACAAAAAAAATTTTGGTAAACTTTGCAAGTTATAGTGTAAAAAAGAAAATGACACCTCAAAAACAAAAATCCATTCACTATTACAATTTTCGGAGGTTAAAACCTCTGGCGACTGCAGTAATAGACAAGACGATGAGAAATAACTTCATACTAATATTATAAATGCGAAAGTGTCTGTCTGTCTGTCCGTAGTCTGTCTGTCTGTATGTCTGTATGTCTGTTAGTAAAGACCATAGGATATTTTTTTTCCGAAAAATTTACGGTCTACGCGTGATGAATGAACTTCGGTGCAAGGCAAATCAAGTAACCTGTAACTGTAACATTAAATAATATATTATATTTTATATTCTGAATGAATGAAAAACATTATTTTCTGGCTCAATGATCAGAATATATTGGTATTTATATTATAACGTTTTCCTGTTAACATACTCGTAATATAATCTCAGAATTCAGAAATACGAAACTCTTTGTGATAACTTGGAAAATGAAAATATGTGTACAATCGGTTTCCGAGATCGGGCGTCCTATTTTTAGGGCTCCGTACCCAAATGGTAAAAACGGAACCCTATTAATAAGACTTCGTTGCCTGTCTGTGTCCAGACTCCAGGCTGCATCTCAAAAGCCGCGCTAGCTAGACAGTTAAAATGACAGATTATGCCTATTTACGTACGTGCGCGAGTCCATCTCGCACTTGGTCGATTTTAAATAATTATTAAATAATTACGAACCTGTGCCAAGAGAATTTAGAGATATAAAAACTCAATTAGGTCGGTTCTAGAAAGTTGTGATTTTCTCTCGGAGCTGGGCGCTGGCCGTACAATTTCTAACTTGATTTAAGATGATAGACAACTTTTTCTTTTGTAATTTGTTGACCAGAAAAAAGTTAAAGCATTCGAATTTTAAAATAATTTTGGCAATCCCTAAACCCTGGATGGCTTCTGATAAGGAACAATCAACCCAAACTCAAGGTAACAAGGTTGCATTTGCATCAGCGTCTGTTTGAATTCCCCAATTCAAACGTGGAACTCTAATTACTTGATCAGTGTAATCTAAACACTCCCTGACGGCTTTTGATTAATCTGATTCAGAATAATCAACTCAAGGTCAAGGTAGGAAGACTGCATTTGCATTGCAATCCGTTCTTCCCAATTTGAATTTGGAAATCTAATAACTCCCTTCTGAAAGCTTAAAAGCACTCCCTTCTGAAAGCTTCAGGCTTCTGAATAATCAACTCAAGGTTAAGGTGATAAGGTTGCATTTGCATTGCAGACCGTTCACAATCCCCAAATCAAATTTGGAACTTTAGCCATCTCCGAGCACTCCCCGAGGCTCCTGCTCCGGAATAATCAACTCAAGGTCAAGGTGGGAAGGTTGCATTTGCATCGAGGGCTGCGCAGTTCCCTAGGTCACGGCCAGGACGAAACCAGGTCAGCCGCCATCTTGTCTGGACTCGCAGACGTATCATTGATCTAGGTATATTTGGCATCTCCGAATAATGTGAATGTAAGGGCGCCGCTTGACCCAATAACCCCAGAAATAATATTTAACGGCTTATGGCACACTATAAAATATGTATTAGGAACTAGCTTTTTCCCACGGCTTGCATATTATAAGGTATCAAAACAAGTATCAAAACATTAATGACATCTTTAATCATCGAAAATTCATGAGAATCACAAAAATTAACGAACTTAATTCATACCATATATATATAAATCCGAAAGTGTGTCTCTGTCTGTCCGTCTGTTACCTCTTCACGCTCAAACCGCTGAACCGATCTTGATGTTTGGTATGGAGATATTTTGAGTCCGGGAAAGGACATAGAGTAGTTTTTATCCCGAAAAATGTAAGGTTTCCGGCCGATAAACCAATTTCGGCCCAATGGAGTTGCGGGCGTCATTCTAGTCATATAATATAGAGGATTACCGAATGTCGATACATTTACATAACAGCTACAGCTAAGTAGCGTAAATCGTAGAGCTTGTCTAATTTGAAATGACGCGCCCCACCACTTCAAAGTTGATATAAATGAAACATTTTTGTACTGTGAATACGAGGGAGGGGCGCGTCATTTTAAGTTAGACAAGCTCTAACGCTGTTGTTACAATACTATTAACACCTGCCACTGTTACGTATGTACTACTATATTTTAACCAACGTATAAAAGTCGACTGTTTAAGAGTCCGTGTACGAAATTTTGCCGGTGAATATGAAATTGCAAAGGTTCGCTACAGAAATATTATTTGGTTTTTTCCCCTTATTAGATTAAAAAATATATATATTAATTATTAGATTTAAAAATATATTTAAGCGCGGACTGCCGACTCGAGCCTTGCGGCGAGTAATATAATGTGAGATTTAGGTTGTTTTGAATCGTGTTTTTTGGCACAATTTGTTTATTTTTTTCTTTTTTCTCGAATTGGATAGAATTTTATCTATAGATTATTTCTATCGTTTTCTTTTTATGAATTACAGCTCTAAGTTGTCGAAATTAACAGCAATTCTTTGCCCATTTTCTCTAAAATTTTGCCGAGTTACATATTTTTGAAGTGAAAACTTCTTTAGCGGCGTTGAGCACTTGTGGGATGGGTAAAAACTGTGAAACTCGCGATAGATTTTCGTGTTGATCGAAAAACCATACAAAACGCGTAAGACGGTTGGAGAGTAGTGTTTTGTGTCGAACTCGAACTCGAACTCAATTTGAAACTTGATCGAAACTTGATCGATATTTGATCAAAACTTGATCGAAACTTGATCGAAACCTGATCGAAACTTGATCGAAACTTGATCGAAACTTGATCGAAACTTGATCGAAACCTTGATCGAAACTTGATCGAAACTTGATCGAAACTTGATCGAAACCTTGATCGAAACCTTGATCGAAACTTGATCGAAACTTAATCGAAATTTGATCGAAACTTGATCGAAACTTGATCGAAACCTTGATCGAAACCTGATCGAAACTTGATCGAAACTTGATCGAAACCTTGATCGAAACCTTGATCGAAACCTTGATCGAAACTTGATCGAAACTTGATCGAAACTTGATCGAAATTTGATCGAAACCTTGATCGAAACTTGATCGAAACTTGATCGAAATTTGATCGAAAGCTTGATCGAAACTTGATCGAAACTTGATCGAAACTTGATCGAAACCTTGATCGAAACCTTGATCGAAACTTGATCGAAACTTGATCGAAACTTGATCGAAACTTGATCGAAACTTGATCGAAATTTGATCGAAACTCGATCGAAAGCTTGATCGAAACTTGATCGAAACTTGATCGAAACCTTGATCGAAACCTTGATCGAAACCTTGATCGAAACCTTGATCGAAACTTGATCGAAACAACTAGATTGACGATTTTTTAAAAATCGATTTTCATAAAAAATGGGTTAAAAAAATGCACAACGTTAATAATCAAGTTTTCATTTCTGCCGGCACTCCCGGAGTGCAACCAGTTTTTTTTTTTTTACTCAACTATTTCATATTAAAGTGGTAAAAAGTAATTCCAACATTGTATAGACGACTTTCTCAACAGTATTGTATTTTTTTCATACCGTTAAGACGTCAATACAATCCATAAACAGGTGATATACTAAACCTTTTACAGCAAACATTACAAAACTGTCGCGGGTTTGAGTTGGATTATTTAAAAATACTTAAAAAAATCTAGCTCTAACATTAGATTATAATTGAAATGATCTTACATGTTGTGCATTAAAACTTATAGAAATACTGTATTTTAACTGTTAAATCACGTCTGTTAAATCAGCGAAATCGGCAAATTTCGTATACGGACTCTTAATGTTCATTGTATTGTATGCGCATTAAGGGCCTTCCCTACGGAGATTCCGTAATTTACCGTATTTAGAGCCTTAACCCTAGAAGCCTAATCTATCTCAGGAGTACACAAAGCCTTAATATACGTCTCAGAGGCGTACACATATAATTCACTATTTTTATGTAAAAATAGCATTATTTTGTTCGTTTTTGGACTGAAAATTTAAATTTGGAATATACGCTAACAACAAAACGACATTTTATGAATAATTACTATAGTGACAGTTATTTATCTCAACAATAAAAATATGTGCAAAAATTTGAACAAAAAATCAGCTTCCTCAAAAATTAACAGAAACTTGTTATTTTTCTGAAGAAATTTTCGTTTTTTTTTAAATTCTAATTAGTTATTCATAGAGCATACATATAAACTAATTAGATTTCAAAAGACTAGGTAAACCTTAAGAGCAGTCTCCATACATATAAACCTTGCGCTCGCTACACACAGATTTTTTTACATTTATATCAGACCAAATTGGATATTTTTCTTTTTTTTATAGGAATAAAAGGTGGAATATTGACGTAAAGACGATACATATTCAGTCACATAACTATTTTTTTGTTACCTTTGAAATTCGTCGATAATTTGGTAATTCTCAACTTTAGTACCCGAATCTTGATTTTAGATTAGGCTTCTAGGGTTAATCCTTATACGCTCATAATTTGAAAGCTACAAAGTTATAATAAAAATACAGCCACAATCTTCAGTAAGCATATCAATATTCCTTTCCACGTTTTAAATTTTCTATTTTTGTATATTATACTCGTGATATCAGCTTCCAAAGTAAAACAAATTTATTACAATTCAAGCATTCATTCAGCATCTCCTTAGTATTAACAAATTACTTTTGTTTGAAACACACGCCAATAGATCGACAATATCATAAACTACATATTCCACGTTTGAATTTTTTTAGGTCAATTTTGTACCAAGTAGGTCAATTTTGTGTATAAGTAAAAAATAGGGTTTTGGTGCGATCTCGGCAACGCGTCAAGGTCGTTTGCTCGTCTTCTCGCCGGGTTAGTTACCGAGCCGGTGGTAGGCTTCATGTCTGGCTTTCTATGTGTTAATTTTTAACCAACTTAAAATGAAAACATTTTCATCACAAAACATTTCATTATTTTATCTACGTATGAGTATCCATACTTAATATTAAAGTGCGAAAGTGCGCCTATCTTACCCCACGATTATTAAACCACTGAAGAAATTTTTATGGGACGAAAAAATTTTGAGTCTCGGCAAATGAGCAAAGAATTTCGACGACCTCTGTGGCTCAGTGGGTGGGCTGTTGGAAGCTCAAGCCGGGGGTCGCGGGTTCGAATCCCGCCGACGGAACAAAAAGTTTTCAAAGGTCCTGGGTCATGGATGTGTATTAAATATGTGTATAATATAATAAAAATCTTAAATATATGTATAGTATTTTATACTATACATATATTTAAGAATTTTATTAAATATATTTCCGTTGTCTGGTACCCGTAACACAAGTCCTTCAGGTACTACTTACCACGGTACCAGACTGACGTGGTGTGAAGCGTCCATAGATATTATTATTATTATTAATTTCAGGAAAATTGACTGTTACAGCACGATAAACTAATTTTAAGGCAACATCTCCAATTTTATAAGACTTAGAGCCTGTTTCACCACTTCCTGACAAGTGCCTGATAGGCTATCCACCACTTAACTTGACAGATAGAGTAAGGAGAATTATTGGCCTTAACTTTATCCTATATCAAAATTGGTTCTGCCGATTGAGCGTGATGATAAACAGACGGAAAAACAGACTTTTTTCGCGTGTAGGTATTATATTAATATGGATTTTCAGCAAAGGTCGACTGAATTTATGTTTGACCTTTTTAATCCTATCATTGTGTTGGATTGGACTGGGATTATAATGTATTTTTTGTTGTACGACTGAATATTTAATTATGCCTAGAACAATTGCTACAGCTTAACATTTAGGGTGAAGTCAAACGAGCGCAATTTGTGAGTTGTGAGTCGCAGAACTTCGGTCGCGTAAATATCTTTTCACACAAAATATCATGACTCACAAAATTACGCTCGTGTGAATCAAACAGGACTTTTGTATGAAACCGAATGCAGCAGAATTCTGCCGAACCGAAATTCTGCGACTCACAACTCATAAATTAAGCTCGTTTGGCTTCACCCTTGAAGCTATCAATCAGTAGCACTTCAATTATCCTTACTAATATTATTTATAATGTAAAAGTTTGTCTCTCTGTCTTCCTGTCTGTAATCTGTTACTTCTTGACGCCCAAACCGATGAACCGATTTTGCTGAAATCTGGTGGGCAGATACTTCGAATCCCGGGAAAGGACATCTAGAATAGTTTTTATCGCGACGAAATGAACGATTCTCGAGATAAAGAAACTACGCAACAGAGTTACGGACAACTAGTAATAAAATAATAATAATCAACGCTTCAAAACTTCCTTCACCTTACAATAGCCAAGAAAAATAACTAGTCCCTTTCAGGAACAATAATTGCACAGACAGAAGTGGGTAGTTCAATGTCGAGGGCCGAGGGCCGCCCACACTAGCGCGGTGACGTCATAGCGCGCACGTCCCTATATAAAGTCGGCACTACATATAGGCGAACGCGTTGGCCGACGCATTGGCCAACGCGTCGGCCAACGCGTTCGCCTATATGTAGTGCCGACAAAGCGGGTCGGCCAACGTCTAAATACCTACCGCCAACGCGCGAGTCGCCCATTCTACACATTGGGCCAACGCGTTGGCCAACGCGTCGGCCAACGCGTTCGCCTATATGCCGACATAATATAAATCTTCCATGTTTAGGGAGTAGGGACTAGGGACCATCCACGATGTACGTCACACGATTTCCAACCCCTGTCACAGGTGGTCACATTTGTGAGACCTTAAAACCCCTCAAAACCACCTCAACATTTTAAATTTCGCTATTAATTTATTAATTTTAAAATGTGATGTGACAAAACTAAGGAGTTAGGACCCCTCCCCTCTTCTTGTCAGATCGTCACACTTCGTCGACCCCCTCCTCTCCGGTGTGACATACTATATGGATGAACCCTTATCCCGAGTTGGTGTGGAATTTATTACCCGACATTTTCAGAAACCACATGGATATGTCATTGAGATGTCTTCATCGTGTGAATTGTGATTGATTTATTGCTGATCAAACTGATCTAAATAAGACTCCACAATTGAATTATTTATGGTCGAACTCGAAGAGCAACTGACTAAAAAAACTCACGAAACCTAGATGTGGGTTTCAACTTTCATGGTACTTTCGTACTTTCTGTAAGTTGTCAAACTCAGATCGGTCATACAATTTTCGTTGCTAACTTGCTCTAGCTACGTTTTATATACGTAACTGAGCTTTAATATATTTTGAGTGGTACAATTTGTTAGTAATTCTTGTTCTATTCTATTTTTAGGGTTCCGTACCCAAAGGGTAAAAACGGGACCCTATTACTGAGAGATTCGATGACTGTCCGTCTGTCCGGCTGTATCTCAAAAACCGCTATTGCTATACTTCTAAAATTTTCACAGATTGTGTATTATTTTTGCTCGTAGTCACTTAAAGGCAAAAAAAAATAATAACAAAAAAATAAAAAATTAATTAAGTGGTGCTCCTATACCTACAAAAAACACAATTTTTGCCTACTTTCGCTCTATTGCGGTACGGAACCCTTTGTGCGCGAGTCCAACTCGCACTTGGCCGATTTTTCGATGTGGTCTTGAACTAAACTTCCTAAAATCTGGGAAGTTCAGTTCAGCGAATTTCCTTACAAATCCCCTTCAAGTTTATTGGCTATTGAATCCGTGTCGAATTATTTAAATCAGACGGTGTCGCATGTTCCTAACTTTTAATTTGATTTGAACTCTCTCTGAAATTTTCCCAAAGCTGTGATTTGAACCGCGGTATTAAGGTGACGCCGCGTTAAAGTAAAAAACCGTGTTGGAAACGTTTTAGATTGCTTGTTTTCTATGAGAGAAAACAAGCAATGGAACAGCAAAAAATGGAAAGGGCGTAAGCGACAAAATGGTTTTTGTCGCGTAATTTTAAAAACCATAAATACATTTCATATAAGCTATGGTCAAATTAAAGTGTATGCTTGAACCAATCTATGTACAAATTTTGGAAGCTTAAATGACTCTCCTCTGTTGGCAAAATACTAAATAGATAAAATCCCTTTTTTTCAGAGGTCTTTTTGATTGATTATTCTGTGTTATAAAAGTTGACTAGTCGTGTTATGCTATGGGTAATTCAAAGACAAAGGCATGATGAATACTGAAAATGAACTCAGATATCGCTACAGCCAAATTATCAAGGCGACGCCCTTAACAAGATTTTCTGTAAAGTTGTAGGCGTCCCCATCTGTTTTTATGATCGTTTCTATCTGGTATAATTACAGCAATCCGTCATTAGTCAACTAGTAATTTGTATTGATTATGTACTAAATAATTCAAGACTTTATGAATAATAATTTAATTCGACTTAACTATATCTACGGTCAACAGTTTGTGTAAAGGAATTTGACCATGATTTAAGATTTTTAGGACACGTTATGAGCCAGCCAAATCGCTAATATACCAAAAGCTCTATAACTCACAATAACGTGTGAACCGAGCTATTTGGCTCCATTTTTGTGACTCGTTTGCCAGAAAAACAAAACAATATAATAAATATTACGTTCATAGTTCATACCACACGTAGACATTACAAAAACAGTACTTTTTCAAATCACCCATATAGCGTTCAGGTTCTTCAAGCTTGTCGACTTTTCTCCCCTTGAGTGGGGGGTGGGAAGGTCCTCAAATAAACAGCCAGGGGCGATGCTACGGCAGCGAAGACCAGGACACAGATGAGGACCAGGAGTAAACTGTCCCAGCTGGTCATCACACGAGCGTTTGGGCAAATGCAGCACGGACGGACGACACCTGGACTTCCGTACATAGCACCTTTAATTGGCGCTTGCTTCAGAAACCTTGGAATTTTTGTTTTTTCCTCTATTGTAATCGGGTAAGGTTCTGTTTGAATTGCGACTTTCTTTCTCGGAAACGACTTTGGAAATATCCTTCCTTTCTTTAAAAGAATGGGCGGAGGCTCACTTTGGATGGCCGCTTTATTTTTCGGCTTTGTTTCTTTCGGTGGCTCTTTCTTGAACATGGAACGGAGGACCGCGCCTGGGAAAGAAGAAGGATTATTGTAGGGAGGGATGATAAGGAAGCAGGGATTAGGTCGAAACGAGGATAGGAACAAAATAAATGGAAGGATTAGGAAGGTAGTTTATCTCGCAAAAAGAAAACGTGATGCTACATGAGCCGATGTTTAATCTACCTAGTAAAGAAGGGTTATCTTAGAGTACGTTCTCAAACTACAAATTCTTCCAGAATCTACGCTCGAAGACGTGTATAATGTACCTAGTAGCTGTGTGTCTATAGTTACTAATTCGCGAGGGACAGAAAATACGCTCTTAAATTCTAAAGACACCGTCCCAAACGTTGCTATCAGATGCTAAGTGCGTATTTTTTATCCAGACCTCGTATTGCCTACGAGGCAGGAGTAAAATGTAATTACGGGTCAAGGTATGTACGTGCAACTAAACTCAGAAGTAAATATCGTTATTCAGCTCTTACATTCCCATTAAATTCGCTAGGACATCCCCTGTGAGTTCACGAAAGCCCTAAAGCGTGAAGGGTCGGTGTTTACCTTCGTTCATGTCGTTTATTCTAGACTACAGGCCCATGTCGAAAATGGATGGGTCATATGAACCACCTGGTGACGTACATAGGACGATATTAGAGCATAAAATAATAAGATTTAGCACTATGCCGTCACTTGTAAGCTGTCCAACTGAGTGCTGGTGAGAATTCAAAAGTGCATGTAGGGTGAGTACATTTTGGTCATATTATGTACTGTACGGCATTTTTACCATCGATAGACACATGAAAAATAATAAGAAAGCCCGCAGTATCGTACAAAAATGATGCGCCACTAAGCCGGTATTTTTATTTTATTTTCTGTCAATTTCCATGGTAAATTTGGTCATTTGATTCAATACGGCATAAGTTTCATACTGTTTAAATACAGCTTCGAATCAATTTTTCCACAACGCCGTACAAAAATAATGCGACAATGAAAAAAAATCGAGGGTTACAACCCCCTCTTTTTTCGTGGTCCGGGGGGTGATCTGAAACAGTACGGCTTCGGTTCCAAACATTATTTTTGGACTCAAAAGTACTATTAAAAATAATGCCGTCAAAAAATTTTTGTCCATTTTAATAATAATCTTAATGAAGTACATGGTATACTTGATTTTTTAAGCTGTAAAATTATTTGATTCTGTATTTTTTTTCAGATATATTCTGTATTTTGATTATCATTTTTAATATGATATTGTAAAATACAATTGTTATAGAGTATTGCCGTTCAAAAGAAACTGTTCTAAAAAAAATAAACAGAAATACAAAATCTGAAATTTTAAATATAGATTAATAAAATAAAGCAATTTTCTAAAAATAAAATTGAGTATTTTGTGAACATTTCAGGTGTCTACCTGTTGCCATTATTGATATCGAGCAAAAAATTGAAAAAAAAAATCACGTTTGTTGTATGGGAGCCCCCCTTAAATATTTATTTTATTTTGTTTTTAGTATTTGTTGTTAAAGCGGCAACAGAAATACATAATCTCAGAAAATTTCAAATCTCTAGCTATAACCGTTCTTGAGTTACAGCCTGAAGACAGACAGACATCGAACTCTTAGTAAAAGGTATCCGTTTTCACCCTTTGGGTAGGGAACCCTAATAAAACAACTATTTTTTAGAAAAGAATCGATATATTTCGTTGTATGGACTTTTCTTACATTTCGTTCTATGGATATTTGCTTGAGTTTTTTTTTCTCCTACAAACCTTTGGACTAACGAAAATGTACGGCATGTAAAAAAATATTATCTATGCATAAGACACTTCCAAAATTAATTAAGTTTATGTTGATTCAAATCACCCCCCCGGACCACTGGAAAAGAGGGGGTTGTAACCCTCGATTTTTTTTCATTGTCGCATTATTTTTGTACGGCGTTGTGGAATAATTGATTCGAAGCTGTATTTAAACAGTATTAGTCTGATTAACAAGTGCCATTTTCCTCAAAACCTGATCTAATGCACCGAAAATTATGATTTTGGTCTCATTCGATTCGGAATACCCTCTAAAACATTCTATCAAAATTCCAAGTGGGGCTGAAAAAAAAATGCAAAAGTTATAAACAATTAAGTAAACACAAAAAGAAGGGTTTAGTTTTCTTTTATATTTCGAAAACTATTTAAGTTAATCAAAATTTGAAAATAGATCCTTAAAGAGCAGGAAATTTCCTAAAAAAAGTCATAGATCCTGGAACCTTATCAATAATCCTTATAACTTTAATTGAGCGGTGAAAGTAACGGTAAAAACGCGTAGTTCGGGTTTCGCGTCAATTGCCGCAATCTGCCACGTGAACTAAAAAATATATTTTAACTGATTAAATATTAATATAAAGAAATAAAAAAATTTGGGTACTAAGTAGACATATCAATAAACAATAATCCGTCAACAAAAAGAAATTATCTCAATTTGTTTAATTGTTATGCTTTTGTTCATTTGTTAATAGTCACCGTTTTAATGTTAACATAAAAACGCTGATTATTTCAAAACAAGAAATTTAGAAATGTTTATTATTCTTTTGAGCTAATCTTAAAAGGGCTTAGAAGAGATATCCGTTGGAAAAATTCAACATTTTTGATTTTTCCATTTTTTATGAACAATCAAAGGCATTCATGAAATTTTCATGTAAATATAGCAATTAGGGGTTTTTCATCAATAAAAATGATTATTTAAATTTTATGAGTCAAAAATAAAAATATATATATTGTTATCTGGCTTCTAACAATAACAAAACAAAATAGTAACAATAATTGGATATAAAAGTAACGTAATTGCTTTATTTACATTAATAATTTTTTCAACGGGAATCTCTTATTTATATATAAAAATTAAATTTAAAAAAATGTATTAATTAGCCGTGTCATTTATATTTTTAACGTGTGGCGTATGACACGTGAGCCCTGTCATTTAAAAAAAATTATTGTTTCTCCCTTTTTTTTTATTAAATAAGGGGGCAAACGAGCAAACGGGTCACCTGATGGTAAGCAACTACCGTCGCCCATGGACACTCGCAACATCAGAAGAGCTGCAGGTGCGTTGCCGGCCTTAAAAGAGGGAATACGCTCTTTTCTTGAAGGTTTGCAGGTCGTATAGGTCCGGAAAAACTGCTGGAGACAGTTCGTTCCAGAGTTTTACAGTGCGTGGCAGAAAGTTACGCGATTTACACTTTAGAAAGTTCTACTCTGAACAATACCAGCTTAATTTTCCACGTAGAGCATGCCTATATGCTTCGTTTCGTTACGTTTAATTCGTACTTAGAAGTCCTGATATTGAATTTTGCAAGTTGCAAGTATATCACATCCCTAGCAGGACGGCATAGCAGGATAATGTGTGAGCTAGGTCCATTTCGCAGGCCTGCACGGCGGACTGCAATGCAGGATAGTGAATGGGGCCTTTACAGTTTAATTATGTTCTTAATAGGGAGTGTCTTTTAAGATCAGCTCAAAAGAATAATAAAAAAATCTGGATTTCTTGTTTTGAAATAATCAGCGTTTTTATGTTAACATTAAAATAGTGACTATTAACAAATGAACAAAAGCATAATAATTAAACAAATTGTGATAATTTATTTTTGTTAACGGGTTATTGTTTATTCATATGTCTACTTAGTACCCATTTTTTTTTATTCCTTAATATTAATATTTAATCACTTAAAATATTTTTTTAGTTCACGTAGCAGATTGCGGCAAATCACGCGAAACCCGAACCACGCGGTTTTACCGTTACTTTCGCCGCTTAATTAAAGCTATAAGGATTATTGGTAAGGTACCAGGATCTAGGATTTTTTTAGGAAATTTCCTGCTCTTTAAGGATCTGTTTTCAAATTTTGATTATCTCAAATAGTTTTCGAAATATTAAAAAAAACCAAACCCTTCTTTTTATGTTTACTTAATTGTTTATAACTTTTGCATTTTTTCTCAGCCCCTCTTGGAATTTTGATAGAATGTTCTAGATGGTATTCCGAATCGAATGAGACCAAAATCATAATTTTCGGTGCATGAGATCAGGTTTTGACAAAAATGGCACTTGTTAACCAGAGTAGTATGAAACTTATGCCGTATTGAATCAAATGATCAAATTTACCATGGAAATTGTCAGAAGTCACCAGCACTGTTGGACAGCTTACAAGTGACGGCATAGTACTAAATCTTATTATTTTATGCTCTAATATCGTCTTATGTACGTCACCAGGTGGTTCATATGACCCATCCATTTTCGACATGGGCCTGTAGTCTATTCAAGATTGTATTGGGAACGTGGACCCTCAGGCTGTTAACAAAGTACTATAACACGATACTTGTACCACGAGGCAACAACTAGCAATGTTTCAAAGGCTCTTGACTTGCTTGCTCACATATTCGCATTCGGTACAAGTTAACCCTAAGTTAAATATCGTGGTATTTCATAAGTACGAGGAACACACATATATATATATATAGGGTGACCGGTAATAGGTCTGTTTCCTTTTAACATGTAAAAATACATCACTTTTGCAGCCTAAAAAGCTATATCATACCCTGTCCAAAAGCTAACGGTTACCGAGATATTCAAGATTTTGTATTTTTTTCAAAAACACCCGATTTCAAAGGAAAACTTTAAATAAAAAAAAATCTACCTATTAATTTCTTAATTTTTAACATAATTTTAGTTCTTAGGTAGATAAACTACAAATACAAAAGTTATTTATCCATCTAAACAGGAAACAAAAATTAGCAGAGTGTTTCAAAAGTCTTAACAAAAAAAAATGAAAATGATTTTCCCTCATTTCACCCCTTATTGTTTAAAAAATCAATAAGACATTAGTCGTACAAATTACTTAATTAAATTCCTTATTTATTAAGCTATCCAAAAAGGTATAATTTGTAATGCAAAAATCTAAATAACATCTTACTTAGGGAATATTAAGGACCCTACGCCGATTTGTCCAAATGAAGAACCTGCTAACTACCTGAACTAGCAGGTAGTAAAATTCTAATTAGCAAATTGGAAAAGTCTAAATAAACATTTGCTACGTCAGGTTAAGTTAAATAAAAGTCTTTGAATAAAAATTAATATTTTATTTACATAATAAGTTGATAATTATTACGGTAAATCCTGTTCAAATTGTCGTCCTCGATTTCTGATGCACTTGCGTAATCTTAAGCGAAAATTAGATCGCGTTACTCTACTTGTTAAAGTTTCTCGGATTTCGTTTGCTGCATAAATTATTCTTCTCCTCAGTTCATGTACATCCCTTATAGGTGTTGCGTATACTAAAGACTTCATGTGGCCCCATAAATAATAATCGCAAGGAGTCAAATCTGGAGACCTTGCGGGCCAAGGTATTGGACCGCCGCGGCCAATCCAACGCTGCGGGAAATTTTGATCCAGCCATTGCCTAACTGTCACTCTGTAGTGTGCCGGGCATCCATCATGTTGGTATATCATACCTCTTCGGGTTTCAACTGGTATATCTTGCATGAGCTCGTAAAGATTATTTCTCAGGAAATTTTCATACGACTCCCCGTTTAAATTGTCCGGTAGAAAAAACGGCCCAATGCAATGATTATGCAAAATTCCCATCCAAACATTCAGGGAAAACCTCCTTTGATGAGCACCTTCTTTTGCCAAGTGGGGGTTTCCACCCTGGGGAGCCCAAAAGTGCATGTTGTGGTAGTTTGTTATGCCGTCACGCTCAAACTTCGACTCGTCGGTCCATAAAATCTTTCTTAAGAAGTTATAATCGTTTTCATCGGAGTGCAGCATAAAGCGGCAGAAATCGAGCCTCCTTGCAGGGTCTCCTTCTTCTAATGCTTGTACTGGTGTGTAGTGAAAAGGGTATAACCGAGCGCTATGTACGGTGAACCACACTTTCCACTGCGTTAAACCCAGTTGCTTCGCTACAATTCTTGTAGAGGTGGTCGGATCTCTTGCAAAACGTTCCAATATTCTCTCTTCGTCTTCTGCAACATAACGAGGAGGTCTTCCTGCATCACGTCGCCTTTGATGAACAGAGCCACTTTCCCGCACGCGTTGGTACGCCGCGGAAAAAACTCCAGCACTTGGTACATTAATTCGACGGGGAAAACGACGCCGGTACTCTTCCCGTGCAGCGGCTGCGTTGCCATCACAAAAACCGTAGCAGTACAATATGTCAGCGTACTCTTCATTGCTAAAAGATGCCATTTTTGATAAACAAACTTGATCAAAAGGAATCGCAAATAAAACGTCAGCGCGCTCAGGACGAGAAGCGTTAACTAAACAAAAACTCTACATATTGCTCTTTAGACAGACCCGAACTGTTACGAACCGACGCGAACAGTTACGAAGAAACCGGATTTTTTTAAACCGACCAATAATAGATCGCTTCTTCCTCCGATAACAAAAGAATTTGACTACTTGGCAACCTAACCCTGAACAAATTGTAAGCCAAAAAAATTGTGCTGAGAGTTATTATCTTACCTTACCAGATGTTTGTGAATTTTTTGCACACAAATTATACCTTTTTGGATAGCTTAATAAATAAGGAATTTAATTAAGTAATTTGTACGACTAATGTCTTATTGATTTTTTAAACAATAAGGGGTGAAATGAGGGAAAATCATTTTCATTTTTTTTTGTTAAGACTTTTGAAACACTCTGCTAATTTTTGTTTCCTGTTTAGATGGATAAATAACTTTTGTATTTGTAGTTTATCTACCTAAGAACTAAAATTATGTTAAAGATTAAGAAATTAATAGGTAGATTTTTTTTTTATTTAAAGTTTTCCTTTGAAATCGGGTGTTTTTGAAAAAAATACAAAATCTTGAATATCTCGGTAACCGTTAGCTTTTGGACAGGGTATGATATAGCTTTTTAGGCTGCAAAAGTGATGTATTTTTACATGTTAAAAGGAAACAGACCTATTACCGGTCACCCTATATATATATATATATATATATATATATATATATATATATATATATATATATATATATATATATATATATATATATATATAGGGTGACCGGTAATAGGTCTGTTTCCTATATATATATATATATATATATATATATATATATATATATATATATATATATATATATATATATATATATATATATATATACATATACTGATCTTGTCACTAACATTTTAAAAATCCAAGGTGCAAGATGCAGCATCCCCTTTTTGAGCGACGCAGAAACTGCCTGGCAAGAATTATTTCCTGGCATCAACCCCCCCGAGGATGTCACCTCCCAGCGTGCATGGGATGACCTGAGCTCCAGATATACCTTAACGCTTATGTTGAACTCACGGTCGGAATCAGCACTGGCCCGTATTAAGGCAGTTTCCTGCGTGGAATCTAGTGCCTGGCTCCAAGCGTTGCCGTCACCGCATCTCGGCACCTTTCTTGACGATAACACCCTAAGAATAGCAGTGGCCCTGAGACTAGGCTGTGAAGTGTGCGAGCCTCATCGTTGCCCCTGCGGTACTGAGGTTGACGCATACGGCCACGATGGGCTGAGCTGCATTAAAGCTGCCGGTCGTTTTGCTAGACACCACGCCCTCAACGACATTCTCCGTCGAGCCTTGGTGTCGGCAGACGTGCCGTGCGTGCTTGAGCCCCCTGGCTTGAGCCGAAGCGACGGCAAACGCCCGGACGGTCTTTCCCTGATCCCTTGGAAGAAAGGTCGGTGCCTCATATGGGATGCCACGTGCGTTAGTACGTACGCTACCTCGCACATTTCCGGCACTGCCCAAAATGCGGGATCTGCCGCCGAGTACGCTGCTCGGCAAAAGCACAACAAGTACACGGATTTGGAACAACAGTACCTCTTTGTGCCTTTTGCCGTCGAAACGGGAGGTCCGTGGTGCAACGAAGCGAAAGCTTTCGTTCGCCAGCTCGGACGTCGGTTGCGGGAATCGGGTAACGATCCCCGCTCCGGGGCTTACCTGGCCCAACACGTCTCCCTAGCCATTCAGCGCGGTAACGCGGCCAGTGTGATGGGGACGTTTGAGCATGGTACGCTGCGGGGTGGCCTTTTTGATTAAGATCTTTTGTTTTTCTTTTTTTTTTTATTCTAATTATTATCATTGTTACATTATTTTTTATTTATGTAGATTTAATAAATATTAAATATATATATATATATATATATATATTATATAAATAATGTAATAAGTATAAATAAGTTCCTGTAAGCCTTATTATCAGTCCATATCCATAGTAATATTATAAATGCAAATGCTTATCTATCTTTCTGTCTGTCTGTTGCCTCTTCAGTCTTCACGCCGCTGAACCGATTTTGCTGAAAATTGGTATGGGGATACTTTGAATCCCGAGAAAGGACATCTAAGGGTACTTTTCCCGGAAAGAAACCAATTTTGGTATACTTTTTATACCGGAAATAAACCAAGTTATAAAGAACTACCACATTCTACTAACATTACAAAGACAATATCCAATTTAAGTTCAGATTCAACCCATTTATCATTCCAGGTTGAAAATGCCAATACAGAAATGTTGGTGCTATCATATTTTATACTGGATTTCTCGGCAAATCCGTGTAAGCGCGCCAGACTGAATTTCAAATACCCTCTAGAAAATTCCTGTAATTTCTTCAACAATGGCTGGCACTTGTTATAATATCTTCGTTCAATGCCAAAGATATCGAGTGTCGACTAATTAAGGAGTCGGGGGGTGTTTGGAGGTTCTGGGGGTGTCGGGGGGCGATCGATGTGCCGCGAGTATTAAGTATCAATTACAACAATTGATACTTTATATTTTATAGTCTTCGTCGATGGCCTATAGAACCAGGCTCTCTGTTACTCAATAGAGGAGAATGTTTGCAACATCTACGAAAAAGGATAAGTTCACATTGCGTGGGACGTTGCGATGTGTATCTTCTTGTGTGGTAAACAAAGTTTACTATTAATTAGTCCATTTAACAATGCATAGAGTCGCCTCGTAACGTTACAATATGAATTAATCCTAAGCGCTAAAACGAAGTATAAGTAGGAGCGTTGAGGAGTTTACTTACGAGTAAAAGTAACCCTTAACCATAATAATTATGTATAATAATGTATAATGTATAATAATGTATAATATGTATAATAATGATCTAAGCCCACCGTAGTAAATTTACATGTATTGAGAGATACCAAAAAATATAAAAAACAATATTTAATAAACTTTCGATTCCCCTCCTGCGGTTCGCCATGACCACATAAAAAAATCGGAGCATATATATATATATATATATATATATATATATATACTTATAATAAAATCGTAGAGGTAAAATTTTTGTACATTCAAAATAAACTTGAAGAAACGAGTCAGGGGCATGTTAGAAGAGTAGTAGAACACATTTTACCTGTTTTTGAAATTTTTGTTTCTCTGTCTGTTTGTCTGTACAGGCTAATCTCTGAATCCGCTGGATCGATTTCAATGAAATTTGGCATGGTGATACCTTATATCCCTGGTCAACATATAAGATACTTTTTTTAACCGACTTCCAAAAAAAGAGGAGTTAATGTTAACTTTAGTGTTTGTGGTCAGATTTTCAAAATTATTTTTTTGTTGTATAGATTGTTAACCCGAATTTGACACCATGTTTACAAAAACTGTGAATTGATAACGATTTCGGGATCAGGAGGTATCGACGCCCGACGGAACTCCTTTACAACAAAAACATTACAGTAATTTTCACTTTTTTAAGTAAAATTAACATAACATGCCACCAAAAAGTAAGATTTGCACATATCCCAGGACATATCCGTATTCCGGACATATCAGGACATATCCCAGGGTATAGGGCTTCCGAAGGTTCCGTTGCTGAACGGAACTCCTGATTCCTTATAAGAAGATAATATATTATGTAGGGGGTTTAGCGTTGTTCAAATACTGGAAGAGCATGCCGCTATGTCAATTATATTAATCATCATGATCACCACCATCATTACACCATCCATAACCACAATATGATGCGTTTATTGATTTTTTCAGGGTTCCGTACCCAAAGGTTAAAAATTACTAAGACTTCGTTGTCTGTGCGTCTGTCCGTCTGTATGTCTGTATGTCGCTAGGATATGTCTCAAGAACCGCTACAGCTAGAATTCTGAAAATTTTCACAAATTGTGTTTATCAGCTGTTGCCGATATAACAACAAAATATACTAAAAATAAAATAATATTGATATTTAAGGGTGGGTTCCCATACAACAAACGTGAAATTTTGGCCTTTTTTGCTCCATATCAATATTATAATGGCAACAGGTAGATACTTGGAATTTTCACTTAGATATAATATTATGTGTACTTTAATAATAAATAATAATATTTAAATAAAATCCAATTTTATTGGGGGCCATACAAAAAACACAATCTTTGGCTTATTTTTGCACTATAACGGTACGGAACCCTTCGTTCGCGAGTCCGAATCGCACTTGGCCGATTATTTTTGTATTCTTTTGCATTAAAAGGATCAGAATCGAAATTGATAATTATTATTTCGCCGTCTCTGTGCGATTTCTTTGTAAATTTAATTTAAGGGCTATAATTTACAGTATTTGATGCTATGGTTGCGAAAGTGGAAATTTCATGGAATGGGAAAATGGGATCCTTGAGGTATTGAAGAAATGCCTCGAATTTTAGAAAGTGTGACTTTCGCAGTTATTGTCGCGAAGGTGGAAATTTCGTAATAGGAACTATGAATAATGGAATTGAAGGAACTCCTCGAAATTTACAACGACAGCCAAAGTGATTACCAATTCTAGCAAAAGTCGATCTTTAAAACTTTTCCCTAATATTCGTAAACGATTATCCAAACCCTGGATGGATATTGACCAAGTCACTGCGTATCTCAATTCGTTACCGCCTACCGGCCATGGAAATATTAAAGTCAAACTTTACGGATCTAAAAAATATTACTAGCATCGATCGAGCACATACGTAGAATATGTGCTCGACCGAAGGCAGTATGTTTGAATAAACCACTCATCATATTCTCTGGGAGAGTTTTTTCTGCCAAGACGAAAGAACTAACTGTAGGTTGTCACCTACAGTGTAAATCTGATGTCGCATACTACGGTTTGTCACAATTATTGGCAACAGTCTAACACAACAAATTCCAATATTAATTTAGCTATAGCTAAGTAGTCACAATTATTATTCACTGGTCACTGCAACTTTTTACTGTCTCCGCTTTCAATAGAAAGAGGAATTACAATTCTTCAAACTTCTATTTTCTTCTAATTAATTTCGTTGCGGGTCCCAAACCAGTTTGAGCATGTCCCTCTGACTCCCTGAGATCATATATCAAAGGGTTTTCATGGTTGGATACCGCTATCGATCCTGGTGACACAGGAGATACAGTGGTGGGAATGTGTGGTGGCCGGTGGGCCAACGCCTATAAAGAAATTACCCTTTGGGTAAGTAAGTAAACAACTTCAAGCGTTATTTTATTCTGGTTTAATTGCAAGTTAGGAATTTGAGAGTAAGAGGTAGGTTAAATAGTCTGATTAACAAGTGCCATTTTCGTCAAAACCTGATCTCATGCACCGACAATTATGATTTTGGTCTCATTCGATTCGGAATACCATCTAGAACATTCTATCAAAATTCCAAGTGGGGCTGAAAAAAAATGCAATAGTTATAAACAATTAAATAAACATAAAAAGAAGGGTTTGGATTTTTTTAATATTTCGAAAACTATTTGAGATAATCAAAATTTGAAAATAGATCCTTAAAGAGCAGGAAATTTCCTTAAAAAATCCTAAATCCTGGAACCTTACCAATAATCCTTATAGCTTTAAATGAGCGGCGAAAGTAACGGTAAAAACGCGTAGTTCGGGTTTCGCGTGAAATGCCGCAATCTGCCACGCGAAATAAAAAATATATTTTAACTGACTAAATATTAATATAAAGAAAAAAAAAATTGGGTACTAAGTAGACATATCAATAAACAATAATCCGTCAACAAAAATAAATTATCACAATTTGTTTAAATGTTATGCTTTTGTTCATTTGTTAATAGTCACCATTTTAATGTTAACATAAAAACGCTGATTATTTCTAAACAAGAAATCTAGAAATTTTTATTATTCTTTTGAGCTAATCTTAAAAGGCCTTAGATGAGATATCCGGTGGAAAAATTCAATAATTTTAATTTTTCACTTTTTTATGAACAATCAAAGGCATTCATGAAATTTTCATGTAAATAAAGCAATTAGGGTTTTTTCATCAATAAAAATGATTATTTAAATTTTATTAGTTATAAATATAAAAATATATATTGTTATCTGGCTTCTAACAACAACAAAACAAAATAATAACAATAATTGGATATGAAAGTACCGTAATTGCTTTATTTACATGAATAATTTTGGAATGCTTTTGAATGTTAATAAAAAAGTGAAAAATAAAAAAAAGAACTTTTTCAACGGGAATCTTTTCTAAGCCCTTTTAAAATTAGCTCAAAAGAATAATAAAAATTTCTAGATTTCTTGTTTAGAAATAATCAGCGTTTTTATGTTAACATTAAAATGGTGACTGTTAACAAATTAAGAAAAGCATAATAATTAAACAAATTGTGATAATTTATTTTTGTTGACGGATTATTGTTTATTGATATGTCTACTTAGTACCCAATTTTTTTTATTCCTTAATATTAATATTTAATCATATAATACTAATATTTTCTTAGTCCACGTAGCAGATTGCGGCAAATCACGCGAAACCCGAACCACGCGGTTTTGCCGTTACTTTCGCCGCTCAATTAAAGCTATAAGGATTATTGGTAAGGTTCCAGGATCTAAGATTTTTTTTAGGAAATTTCCTGCTCTTTGAGGATCTATTTTCAAATTTCGATTATCTCAAATAGTTTTTGAAATATTAAAAAAAAACCAAACCCTAATTTTTATGTTTACTTGTTTATAACTTTTGCATTTTTTTTCAGCCCGTCTTGGAATTTTGATATAATGTTCTAGATGGTATTCCAAATCGAATGAGACCATAATCATAATTTTCGGTGCATGAGATCAGGTTTTGACGAAAATGGCACTTGTTTACCAGAGTAAAACAGGGATAGATGCCTACATTAAATCCCGTCTTCTATAATCTACCCTCTAAAATAAAAAAAAAATCGTGTGTAATTATATAGATCTAAATAAAATAGTCGTAGATGGGTGTTCGACGTTGCGACGTTGGGTGACGAAGTTGCGGGCAACAGCTAGTTTTATATACGAATGAGTCCTAAAATAGACTATTGTCCACTTTCCTAGATGTTTTTCGACAGGTCATATTTTCAATAACGTTGTTGATTAGTTAACTTTTTGAAGTGAAAACTTCTTTAGCGGCGTTGAGCACTTTTGTGGGATGGGTAAAAACTGGGAAACTCGCGTCAGATGCTCGTGCTGATCGAAAAACCGTAAGACGGTTGGAGTACAGTAGTGTTGTAACATCGAAATCGATTAATCGAACAATCGATTGTTTTTTTTTCGATTGTCGATATTTTTTAATCGATTGTAAGGGTTTCGATTAATTAAAAAAATCGATTTTTTAAAAATCGATTTTCATAAAAAATGGGTTAAAAATTTAATCAATTGTAAGGGTTTCGATTAATTAAAAAATCGATTTTTTTTAAATCGATTTTCATAAAAACTGGGTTAAAAAAATTGTAAGGGTTTCGAATAATTAAAAAAAATCGATTTTTTAAAAATCGATTTTCATAAAAAATGGGTTAAAAATTTAATCGATTGTAAGGGTTTTCGATTAATTAAAAAAAACGATTTTTTAAAAATCGATTTTATTAAAAAATGGGTAAAATAAAAATGCACAACGTTAATAATCAAGTTTTCACTTCTGCCGGCGCTCCCGGAGTACAACCCGTCTTTTTTTATGTTAGCCAATCTAAAGCGGCAATAGGTAAACTCATATAAAACTCATAAACTGAAGTCCTTGAAACTTCCTGATTGGATTGATTGTCAAACCAATTTTTAATGAATATTTTCCAAGTCAGTTCAAAATATTGAAGGGAATTCAGACATCGTCAGTGTCTTGAGCTCTAATCGCATTCCACTTCATTAGGCGCTAAGGACAAAGGGCCCGAGTTAGCAGATAATAATTTGCCGTAATCGATTTTTAAAGACGGCCATTTTTATATAATTTGTATAACAATATATTGATAACTGATAACTCAGACCAAGTCAAGACAGATCGCTGTGAACAACGAAGTGAAGCCGATTAAAGTACGCCAGTTGTGTATGTACACGCTTACGCCCACATACGCAAAATGAAAGTACGCCAGTTTTCGTCAGCAGCTATCGCGACTCGTGAGAGCAGCACGCATTTAATAAATAATTTTTAACTGTTTGAAAATGCCGAGCTGTGTCGTGAAAGGTTGTAAAAATAATTCATCCAAAGATAAAAAGCGAGATGGGAGGTGCATTATGCCTTTAAATCCATTCAATCAATTTTGATGCAGTTTTTCAGCAAGACAAAATATTTTAAGATACAGAATCCTGTGTTGCGCCATTGCGTCCGTGCCTAAACCAGCAAAAGATAGTGAGCGTGTGTGCATATTTATTCACACGCAAACGACTGAACGGATTTTCGTTGGTGTGGTACTAGTTTAGGTTCTGGATAACACATTAGTTTAGTCTTATTCAGCAAAAAAAAAAAACATGTGGTGTCCATATTTACGCGAGCAAATAAATAATACTTAAAATAATCCATAGCCGAACATAATATAACCTCCTCCTTTTTGGAAGTCGGTTAAAAATTTAAAAGAACAAGCTTCTTTTAAAAAAAATCAAATATTTTAACAAATTATTGCATTGTCATTGGCTCTAATAATACGTATGCAAAGTTTCGAATTAATTAGACTACTGTAAATAGGTAAAAATCGTGCTCAGAAATACCGTCACATACATAATTATAATCCAAGCTAATAAAAACGTGTTAAAAAGAAACACGAGTTTTCCAGAGAGTAGTTTCAAGATCACACGGTCACTACCGTCTACCGACGAACTTGGAAGGTAATCTGTTTAGGAGTTATGGCTGTTTTATCTGTGCCTGTTTTATCTCTTCGCCAAATCTATTGACGTCGGACAGCAATCCGTAGTACGTAAGTGGAAATTTAGTAAATTATTATAGGATACTGAATCGCTAAAGTACAAGTCTACAAGGCTGCTATCACGTGACCAATAACAGAACTAACGCAGCCATCTTGTAAAATGTCGCTTAAGGCTGCGTTTCCACCGGAGATGAGCTAAGCTGCGTTGCGAGGAATGTGTTTTTAACAACTAATAGAAACGCTTCATTTGCTTGACCACGTTCAGCGCAACGATTCTATTGGATCTTGCAAAACACATTCCTCGCAACGCAGCTTAGCTCAGCTCCGGTGGAAACGCAGGCTGCGTTTCCACCGGAGCTGAGCTAAGAGGCAACTGTTTTTGTGCTCCTGTCGATGTCATCAAAGTACATAATATCATCATCTATAGGGCACAAAGCGGCAGCAGCTTTGAATGACAACGCCCAAGGGTCACAAGATGCTTGTAAGTCTGTTTGTCACTAAACTGATATGCTATCCTTGTCACCATTTCATTGTGAAGACACCAGACGATAGCCCTATTATTTAAGGTGTAAGCAATTCATTTTCAGCTAGTTTTAAGTCGAGGGTTCTATGTCCATTTCGCTAATATTCTAATACCTAATGTATAATTCAGATACATAATCCACTGGAACACATTATGTAAGCCGTAGAAAGTTCCCGATGTTTGTTACAAGGACATTTGCACGTTTATTATGTTGGCATAACCCTCGAGTAGTTTACAGAGCGACCCGCGCGTTACGGAGGACCTGAGAGGTCAAAGGACGAGGTCGAGTGACCCCTGTCCAAGTCCCTTCTTCTTCAAAATAATGACCACATCAAACATACCCTTTACACGTCAACAATTTCGAAGACATATTCCTACCAACGATGTTAATACTTGGATATGGCATACGACATCAAAACTGTAGCAATGTTTTTGCATGCAAAATGTGTCGAGAAAATATTGTCGTCCTTTTTGTCTTACAGTAATAGCATAATATACTACTTTCTCTTTCACTCATTTTACGCTTTCAATGCATATTTTACGTAATCAATGCATTAAACACGTCCGACTGTCGCCTCGTCCTATGACACACTGCTCTCAGATGAGTGAGCTCACTCATTTCGAGAGTGACACATTTTCGCGCTGACGATTGTATGGAATGCCTTTTCTAAAGGTTATAATTATATGGTTCCCACATGTCGGACGTACGGAGTCCTCTCCGAATACAGATGAAAGGAAAATATGAAATATCAAAGATCTAATTTCCGCTTATTTTGATGGATATCTAAATATAGTCTGAAAAGGTTGTTTTTTACGGCCTTTCTTGGCCCACGGTGGAACGTGTAGTCTTTTATTACCTACCAAATGACTCGTGAATTTCGTATCATTTCCCGGGATCCTAATATAAACCTTCCCTAATCCCCGGGGCTTCCACGAATATTTCAAAACTAAAATTGCCAAATCGGTTCAGCCGTTATCGAGTTTTAGCTAGGATGACAAATTTTAAAAATCATTTTAGCTATTGCTTAGCTTCTATCGCGGGCTTTGAGTCGAGCCCGGTGACCGAATCTAGAAATTCCGTAACGAAATATAATTGCATAAGGTGATAAAAATGCTATGCAATAACTTTACCGCGGCAGTCCCCGAGTGCCACACGTATTTAGGGTTCCGTACCCAAAGGGTAAAAACGGGACCCTATTACTAAGACTTCGATGTCTGTCCGTCTGTCTGTCTGTCTCCAGGCTGTAACTCAAAAACGGTAATAGCTAGAGAGTTGAAATTTTCACAGATTATGTATTTCTGTTGCCGCTTTAACAACAAATACTAAAAACAAACAAAATTAAATATTTAAGGGGGGCTCCCATACAACAAACGTGATTTTTTAAACATTTTTTGCTCGGTATCAATGATGACATCAGGTAGGCACCTGGGCTGCGGCCACTACCATCTCATCGGCCGTAGCAAGTCCCACATACCCCGGTGGTCCTTCCCCAATGCTGCCGGGGATGCGTAATAGCATTTCCCGACAAAAAAAAAAGGTAGGCACCTGGAATGTTCACAAAATACTCAATTGTATTTATACTTTACTAGCTGTCCCGGCAAACGTTGTTTTGCCATTTAAAATATTTCTACTTCATCAGTTGATACAAATTCTTACTTCTTTCTTTTGTCCCCTAAGAGGGGTGGGGCGAAAAATTGTATACACCAGATGTTAAGTTGGAAAAAACAGTTAATAAATATGTCAAAGTAAGTCCATTAAAGAAAAAAGTTTGATACAAAATCTGACCCCCTCTTTGGTTCCCTTAGAGGGGTGGGGTGGGGGGATTTTTAGTCACCAAATGTTGAGTCGGAAGAAGACAAATATATCTGTGAAAACCGTATGCAAATCGGATCAGTAGTTTTCGTGTTAAAGCAAAAGTCTTATACAAAATCTGACCCCCTCTTTCGTCCCTTTAGAGGTGTGGAGGGTTTTTTTTTTTTACACCAGATGTTAAGTTGGAAGAAGGCAAATATATCTGCGAAAACCGTATTCAAATCAGATCAGTAGTTTTCGTGTGATAGTGGAACAAACATACAGACAGACAGACAGACAAAAAACTAACTACATTTTTGGCTTCTATAGCGATGAGTGACACCCCCCGCTTATTATTTTTTGAATATCTTTAATGTACAGAATTTTAATTTCTACAGTTTTATTATAATGTATAGATAGCGGTCGCCCGCGGCTCTGCCTGCGTGGATGTCGGTTACCGCTGCAAAAAGCCTACCCAGGAAAGACACGGTCAGCAAAATGATTCCCAGGTCAATTCACAGAAACATCGACGACGCAGTCATTTTCCGCAGGCTGCACAGATTGTCTTTCTGTGGATGTTAAAGTTGTTAATGATGAGAATATTTATGTAATTGTAATTAATAATAAGTTTTCACCTCCGACGGTAGTCCCGGAGTGCAACCCGTTGTTTTAGGATAGATAACTAAAGCGATTATTGTAGAGCTTTTCTATAAACAACATTAATTGACGTTAAGTTATTTTCAGGTAACAAAATATACTGATGGTCGGGATCCCCGACTCGTGATAAAGCAAAACATTCTTTTCATAAATCTATTCCTACTAATTTGAATGTTTGGCCCTGGGATTTACATAATATTTATCGTTAGTGCAAAATAATTTTTTTACAGGAAATTGGAGCCTATTGAAGGGTATAGGCAAATCAATAGGGATCATTGGTATTCTTGGTATATGAGCCAATTCACCAGCTGCAGGGCCGGTCATAATCTTCGCTACTGTGCACCCCCGCCTTGGTAGCGCCCACTTCGAAACGGGCGTAAATCGCAATTATTAATTTCGCCATAACTTCTAAACCAAACGTCCAATTTTAATCATTCAAAAACCAAATATTATCTACATAAACTGTACTTAGTGATGAAATAATTCATTTTGATAAAGATTAATAGCATGAGTAAAATAAATGCGTTTAAATGTAGTCCAAAAAAAATCAAGATTTTTAAATAAAATAATGGTTGTTGTACCTCACTTGACATAGATAGGTATAGTGTGTCGCGGACTTTTTTGTAGATATTTAAAAGATCTACATTTACTTAGAACATTGTATGGTTCTATCTTTTATAGTTTAGGCAGCGTACGCAAAATAAGTAAATTTTCTGGTTGATTTTTTTCACCTTGTGTCAGAAAAACCCAAATATCTTACGGAACCCTACATTTTCCGAAATAAAATGTAGCCTTGTGTTGGTACCTATGTTACTCGTAAATAATGTAGCTTTCGAATGGTGAAAGAATTTTTTAAATCGGTCCAGTAGTTTTTGAGCCTATTCATTACAATTAAACAAACAAACAAAGTTTACCTCTTTATAATATTAGTATAGATTAATTGATAATAAAAATAAAATAAAAGAAATAATTATTAAAATCCCATATAAAAAAATACAATTTTTCGCCTATTTTTGCTCTGTAGTGGTACGGTCTACGGAACCCTTCGTGCGCGAGTACAACTCGTACTTGGCCGATTTTTTTTATTTAAATATGTATAGAAGATCGACGTCGATTATACATGCTATAAATAGCTTCATATCCATCCATCATTGCGAAACGCGGAGAGGGATTTTAGAAAAAAATAGAATAGAATTCCTACGTAAAATTTGTTAGATCCGGATTCCAGCATTTATTTTCGAAAGCACGAAAACAATTTTAGAGTTTTAGAGCCAAATTGATGTAAACGATGTTCATAGTTGCTGCATATTCTGGCGTCCGTTGGCATTCCAAACAGTTTTGATAATAACAACCGAAATAGAACTTTTTGCGCAAACATTCTCAGCTTTGTATCAGAATCCACCGCAGGTATATTTGTTTCGACTATTTGCATGTATTTGGATGCTAGCCAGATGATTTTAATGAAAACGGTATTATTTTCATTGAAATAAACATTGAAAAACATTTTTTGGAGGGTATTCGAAAAAAATCTACCAGTCATATAGACTTTATAGACTTGCCCAAGATGAGAGGGTACTTAAAAATTTTTCGCAAGCAAAATCGACGCTAGATATACATGGCCAAGGAGCACAGAAAATGTTCCATTCTTTATGTTATCACTTATCAAGTATAAGCGAGTCGTGACTACCTTACTAAGTCAATAATCAATATGTTACATAACCCTGCACTATATTACAGTGCTATAGCCTATAACAAAGTATTTCCTTGAATCTATACACAGTATGGCCTTTTCCTCACAGTATGACCAGTTTTTGCCTCAGGCTCGGTAGCGCATACTTGTCTAATGATATACTGTTGCATCAGATCCTGTGTCTTATTATCTGCACGCGCTAATTCTTCGCTAGGAGTTTCTTACACATTAAAACGGTACAACCATTGCGTATTGACACAGGAACATATTTCGCCGCGTCTCGCGATAAAAAGTGGGTAGTAGGTATTCCTCCCTCCTCTACATCTTAGGGGTGAGCGTAATCGCTACGCTATCGAAAATGATTTGTTTGAAAACCTTTCTCAAAGTTTAATACCCATTTTCATATTATCTTCAATATTCGATAACTGACAAGATAATAAATTCCACTTCATTCCTCTGCGGGATTCAACTAACTGGTCTAGTTTCCAAGTACAAAATACAAAAAATCATTCAGATTCTGGTATCAAATTTAAGGTTCCAAGCAGGGCCAGATTTATATCTTTATGAGTATAGACCACTTTGATTTTTCCGCCCCTATGTACGAACTCTGCCGCCATCCCAGGACGCTCCCCTGGGACGCCATAGGAATCTGCCGCCTATAGGCCATGGCCTATACTCCCTATAGATAAATTCAGAGCTGGTTCCAAGAGGATTATTCAGCCATGTGATTGACTTCCTACCATCCTTCCGGCGTGCGGCAGCCGGGGAGACCTCGTCGCCCCAACAAGGTCGTGTTATCTCCCGCCACTATCACTAAATAAATACGCTCGTTTCGTGTTTAATGAGCGCGCATAAAAATTTTAATGTCGTATCTTAGTTTCTGTTCAATTTATCTGAGTATGGAATAACATCAATCCTTCTTTATCCCATGTTTAAGACATAAGAACCGCCTTAAGCAGACAGCTTTAATGCCTAGTAATATATTTGGAAGGACAAGAGTCTGGATTTTGCAATGAGTTTAATATACTTTTGGTAGATAAAAAATTGCAGAAAATCAGTCCCCTTCTCCCGACACAATCGAGAATCTCATCAACTCGATCTCAGTAGTTTTTGGTACTCCTGTCATCTACGCTAACGCACGATCGTGCGGTGTCTCAATTTGTCACTAACTAGCTTACTCCCGACAGACTCAGAATCAAATCGTCAATCGAATCAGCTCGATCTCAAAGCTTTTGCTACTTCCGACATATTATATACTAGTGTAGGGTTGCCAACCTCAAATTTAAAAAACCAGGATTTGAAGTTGGAAAAACTAGGACAATTCAGTATAAAAACAGGACGCATTAACTAACAAAAAATTGTCGATTTTATAATTCATTTTCATACTTGAAAATAAGCCCCGAATTGTTTCATTTTCTAAACATAGATACTACATTTTAATATTTCCAAGAATTTGATTTGAGCGAAAACACGATATCTTAAAATTTTCTCGATAGAAAAAAATCACAAACATGCATCTAATTTTCACGAATTTTTCATAATATTATATTGCCGTAACTGTGCATTAAACTAAGTTAATATTTTAACACATTGTATAAAATTCTATCATTGAGATACTGACCTGGCGGATTTTTAAAATGTTGTATATTTATCGAGTTATTAAGAAAAAACTAACTTGGCGATGATTCCGCGTCGTCCTTTTTCACCTGGCATATGAAAGACGGGCGTGAGTATAAAGAGAGAAAGAAGGACGATGTTTGATTTTTTAAGTTAGTCGCCCTCTTAATTCATGAAGCCCCAAGCGGCCACATCCGGCCGCGATAACAATGAAAAAGCTATTGTGTCTCGTTTTGCCACGACTGATGGGTAGAGTTGCAATAGTTAAATAAATATCTAGATTCTAGTGAAAACAGACGAAATGGAATTCAAGTAGGTAATTAAAATAAGCACATTTTTAATAAAAACATTTTAATAAAATTATACGAGTTGAAAATAAGTTATTATAATATATAAAACAAACGCGCGCGAGTTTTAAAATTAAAAAACCCAGGACAACCCAGGACGCTGCTTAAAAACTATTCAGGACGTCCCAGGACACTACAAAAACCAGGACATGTCCTGGGAAAACAGGACGGTTGGCAACCCTATACTAGTGCAAAATCGTGGTGCGGCTCAATTTGGAACTAATTCGATCTCAACGGCTTTCCCACTCCTGACAGCTACCACGTTCGTGCTGCGCCTCAATTTGGAACTATTTTACTTTTAATCAGACTCGTAAATTAAAATCCTATTAGTTTCGGGGTTAGGGCTGCAGGATCGTAAAATTGACGTTTGGTCATTGCGACCGAAGCTGGGGCCGTACCACGAAACTATTTTGAGACTCAAACAATTGAAACTCTACGAAAATCTAACAACGTCCTTTCACGTTTGTTAGAGTAGGCCGCGGCATTTTCGTTCGACTTTTTGGGTCTCAAAACAGTTTCGTGGTACGGCCCCTGAATCAAATAGACGTCGAATTATTCAGTTTCGGGAGGAAGACCCCAGCTCTCAGCTCGAGAGTGCTTGTTGGCCAGCATCAGCACTATTAGCTCATCAGCAGAAGCTCATAATGGTACTCACCAGGCTGCGAGTGCTTCCGCGGTTCGTGCACCGGCCGTGGCGACAGCGGCTCGGTGTTGCGCGACACGACGCGGCGCAGCGCGCGGTTGGCGGCCGGCTCGTCGGCGCACCACGGCCGCAACGACTCCACGCCCTCCGCCTCCACCTCCTTCATGAACACCTCGATCAGCTCCTTGCCTGAACAAGATGGCTAATGTTATGATAACAAGAATATATGTCGTACTTCGATAGTAGAGGGGAGGGTGCTATTTTTGTAGTCACTCGAGCGTGATGGAGACCTAGTAGGTTTTGTACATTAGGTAAAGCTGATAAAAAAATAATCAGAGCGTTTTTTTATTTTAGCGGTGGGTTCAGAAACTGCAGCCATTTTAAAGTATTGAAAAAGGAAATATATTCAGAAAATTGCTTATTTAGGTAAATTATAAATATATATTAGACAAGGACACATGTCAGAAGCCTATGCAAGCTTAATCTGACACGCTCGAGCTACTCCCGAAATCCCCTCTTCCCCTCCCCAACTATAGTGTTTACTCAGTATTCAAATATTTAATTCCCACTTTTTTTCACTGTAAGCCATTTTAATTAGGGTGCACGATTATCGCTTTTCAACGAAAAGTTACCGAATGTAAATCACTATTATAGGAGAAACTGAATAATATTTCAACATTAAGGGGCGTAAGTGAGTCAAGTGATTACATAGTCATGTCAACGTTTGCGTTACAAATTGTCGCCTTTGTGCTTGCACGAGTCGCTCCGCTGACTAGCCAGTAGCCAATTATAGAGGAACAATAGCTATGTAGCAATTATGACATGCGTTAAACTAGAAACAAATTATCGGACGTTTTCATAAGTCGCAGCTGACGGCTTACCAATGTGCAAGGTTCATCCTCGGACATCCGCGGATGCAAAAACATCCGGTCAGCCAGATTCTGTTCGGACGTCCGAACGCTCAAGGTCCGCGACTTATGTCAGACAATGTGCACAGTTTAGTGTATTTTGTATTAATCAGATAGAAACAAGCCGCATCCGATGAAAACGTCCGATAATTTGTTCCCAGCTTTAAGGTCGGAAAATCTGTTTTATTTTTGTCATTGTATTGATAATTTTTTGTCTTAATCGTGTCCGGGATTTTAACGAGAAAGTAGCAGCTCTGAAAGAACTTTCACAGCAAACTCTATATAAGGTGGCACGTCACACGTCATACGCGCCGCAGCGGCAGCGGCACCGCCGCGGTGGCGGTGCCGCTGCACCATGTGTAAACAGCCTTAGGCATTATTATTTGCTACATAAGTAGATGACACCCGCAACTCCGTTGCCCCAAAATTCGTTTATCGCGCGAAAACCGTACATTTTTCCAAGATAAAAAGTATCATAATATTATGTCCTTTCCCGGGACATTATTACATAACGATGATGCCTGCAACTCCGTTGCGCCAAAATTCGTTTATCGCGCGAAAACCGTACATTTTTCCAAGATAAAAAGTATCATATTATGTCCTTTCCCGGGACTCAAAGTATCAAATTTCAGCAAAATCGATTCAGCGGTTTGGCCGTGAAGAGGTAACAGACAGACAGACGGACTAACAGACAGACGGACTAACAGACAGACGGGCAAACAGACAGACAGTCAGTCAGTCGGAGAGACGGACAAACCGACAGACAGACGGACAGGCAGAAGACACACCTTCGAATTTATCATATTATTAATATGAATTTCTCTCAGTTACCTTTGGAGATATTAGCGGCATACTGCTTCATGGCGATCTTCTCCACTGTGTTCTCGAGACCGAAGAAGTTCTTGACGTCGAGCAGCGCGCTCTGCTCGAAGCACGTCCACTCGCTGTTCTCCGGGTGCACCTGATGAAGAAAAAAGATAGCTATAATACTTGTAATCCATATTACTTGTAAGCCATTTTATGTGGCGCCCAACGTGGGGCTTACCCCCGCAACGCAAATTTACCAAAACGAGATAATTACAACAGACCTTGTGCGTAAAACAGTAAGCTTACTAAGAGAGCTTACTTGCATAATTTCTTGTACAAAACATACCCATTATAGGGTAGGCAGGCTATTGTCATCAACAGGCGCCCAACGTGGAGCGGGTGGGCTCCGCATTGGGCGCCAAGTGAATTTTATTATTGAAAGAAAAATTAAGCACCATATAACAGAAACCTTTATTAATTTTATTCTAAAAGATTTCACTTGTGAAATTCAAATAGCTAAAGAACATTTTCCCCCTATAAGGGCGAATGTCATCAACTGGCGCCCAAAATAGGGAGTTGCACGTTAGACGCGAATGAAATTTAATAAAACAAAATTTTATTTCAAGACCGAAATGAAATGTTTCCACAAAAATGCTTATATTACATTTCAAGCAACGTTTTGCAACGTTTCCATTTCCATCAAACCCTGTAAAGATAATATCATTGTAACCCGAAGGGTGGATAAGGTGTTTTGTGTATAATAATGTCTACATTACGTCATGACATGTCACGTTCTGTAACGTGTGACAATGAATAGACCCATCATGTTATATTGTGTTGATGTTGAATGGGTATTGAGTATTGAATGCCATCGCCGTGAAACAGTCGTCTCAATTCAAACGATAATGGACAAATATAACGACAAAGAAGACGTGTCGTCCACCGGTAATATAGAACTTTTGTGTTTTCTTATCATCTACTTTTGTTCGTAGTAATAGGATATATTTACTAAAATGTTTTCAGGCTAGACTCTAGAAGCAGCACTAGCATAGACAGTAAACAAAAAGTTTTGTTCGACGTTTGACAACGTTTCTGTCAATATTCTGACATGTCGTGTGCAACATCTCAGATTTTGGTCGGATTATTTACTGTATGCGCTTGTAGCGCTCTCTGCTCCGACCTTTATTGTATTTTTGTGTAGCGTAGATGTCAGATGATAATGTAGCTATTTTCCTACTATTGTAAATACATAGTTTTTGCAGGCAGATATGTAAGATTTAGGCTGCGTTTACGCTAAACTGTCAGCCTCTGAAAGTGTAGTAGTAAGTTAATGGATTTGCAATTTCCATACATGTTCACTTTTTCGTTCACACCTAATTTACCTACGCTATTGAATATTATATTGAGCTAGCTCACTTAGCTGCTGTAAACGCAATCTTCATTTCCCTAAAAAAAGTTTTTGCTGCTTTTTGCTCCAATATAAAAATGAAAAATCTCTCAAGATATTCCGGCCTGGCCTTCACCCGTTTTCGACCTGCCATCGTGAAGTAACAAGCGAGAGCATACAACGAGCCCTGGGACTGAGCTCTCAGTGCTATCTCAATTTGACATTAATAAAACACAATGTTTTCCACTATTTCCGAACTTAATTCTCAGGCTGGCTCGCCCGAGAGCGACGGCCTAATAATCGAGTTATGAAAGTTGCACTCCAGCTAAGGATAGGCATAACATCAAACGTCACGAAATTATTCAAAGTCTTCAAAACCTGAGCTGTGGATTAGGCGTTACGTTGGACAAACAACATACGTCTATCAAAAGCAAAAATTGAGAGCGAGATACAATAGAAATATAATAGATTTCCAAGAATCCACGGTCGAAGGATTAATCGGTTAAAAAGATCTTCCTACCCATGTTTGATGATATCCTAAGCTTGCTCTGTACTCACTCAATAAACATGACACCTGAATCATACATGAGGACTCGAAACTTATCTCTATGCTGAGAAATAGAGAATTGTATCACAAATGTTAACATGCCATGAAATCGACGAAAAATAGACTGAACAATAAATTATTGATCGGCTTCATTATCTAATCGAGTGGAAAGATAAAAACTATTAAGAGCGAGCTGTCAAATTTTGCTGGAAAATAAGTATTACGATCCCGGAAGACGATTGACTTAAATGAAATTGAGATTTATTTAATCATTGTATATTTATCTGATACTAGCCTAACGGAAAACACGATTCACTTATTTTGAATCGATAGTTTTATTTTTCGAAATTATGAATATTTCTGGGCTTTTCAACAAATATCTGTTACACTTATTCAGTTACTATCATTAAAATTAAATAACTTGCACTACTACAATCATACACTTTGTAAAATCATACCTAAAGGAAATATTAGTATTGTTTTTAGTTTTTAAGTAATCATCAAAAAACTGTTTTGGGACTTACGACCTTTACTTTCGTGCTATAATGCGGGAACCCTTGTAACGCGATATTGTTCACTACTAGCTGCGGCTCAAAGTACAATTCATGCGGGCACGCCTCATGGAATCATTATAACACGATTGGAGGAGAGCGAGGTATGTAGGCGGGGCTAGCGTGTTTTGATATTTTTGGCAGCCCGGTCTTAAGAGGTGGAATTTTTTATTCATGAGTTATTTTACTTTGGCTCGGTGCCGTTTCCAATATTTCAGGCAGAATTGTGGCCACGAGCCGAGTTACAAATATACAATCTATTACTTAATACGAAGTTTTGTGCATTGCTCGTGGTTCAGACTTCAGACCATGCTTTTTATACATACACAGATTATTTACCCATGAACGCCGTACATTTTTCCAGCACAGGGGCCAAAAGCCATGGGTCGCAATCATTATAATATCACCTCACCGCATACTACCTCAGAAATGACGACATAGTGCTCAGACGAGGTACTTAGACGGAACGGATATAACATGTCGAGGGTATTAAGAAGGCGGAAGGAGAGAACGAGGTATCCGGAGGTGAGCCGTCAAGTAGCATTTTTACCATACGTCAAAGGCGTAATAGCGGCTCTACAAGTTGGGCCAGCGCTGGCTGATCGAATGGCGCATGCGATGGCCGTGCAATGGTCGCAACGCCTCTACATGATGGCCGTGTTCAGTTGTGATCTAAACGTCGTTCAAGATGGACGTGTAAGCATTAGCTATTGCGGCAATGCAAAACGTGCATTTTTAGGGTTCCGTACCCAAAGGGTAAAAACGGGACCCTATTACTGAGACTTCGATGTCTGTCCGTCTGTCTGTCTCCAGACTGTAACTCAAGAACGGTAATAGCTAGAGAGTTGAAATTTTCACAGATTATGTATTTCTGTTGCCGCTATAACAACAAATACTAAAAATAAAATAAAATAAATATTTAAGGGGGGCTCCCAAACAACAAACGTGATTTTTCAAACATTTTTTGCTCGGTATCAATGATGACAACAATTAGGCACTTGAAATTTTCACAAAAGCCATATAATTAATATGTACTTTAATAATTAATAATAATATTCAAATAAAATAAAAATTTAAGGGGGGCTCCCATACAAAAAACGCAATTTTTGGTCTATTTTTGCTCTATAACGGTACGGAACCCTTCGTGCGCGAGTCCGACTCGCACTTGGCCGATTTTTTTATTAATAATTTATGACTTCACCAGATGACCACCCGGTGAACTTCGTATCACCTCCCTCCTAATATGAACCTTCTCTTGAATTCTAGGAATAATTATTTCGAGACTAAAATTAAAATAATGGTTTATGGTAGTGATGATGATGACAATGATGCATGTAATAATAGCATATTAATATGCTTTCTGTTCTTAAAACAACGCCAAAACTCTCAAACTTGTATCTTTAAAAAGCCAGGAGTTATATATATAATGTAAAAGCTACAATAATTATTGTCAAGTTTCATTAAAATCCGTTCAGTAGTTTTTGAGTAAAAGAGCAACAAACATCCATACATCCATACAAACTTTCGCCTTTATCATATTATTATAGCTTCATTCATTATGAGATCACGTACTCGTCATTTTTAATGTAATTCGTAAATTGTAATACGAATTACGACGTCCTCACTCGACCGCGGTCAGGCACCGACTGTCGTATCGCCAACGTGTAGAGGCGTACCGCCATCGCTGGGCCATCATCCTTTGATGTGCGGCCGAAAAACCACCGCCGCCATTCCACGGCCATCGCTGGCGCCATTGGCCATCCTACGCCACTACGTCCTCCCCACGCTGGCCCATCGTGATGGCCCACTACGCTGGCCCATCGTGTAGAGCCGCAATAACGGACAAAATTGGAACAGAACTGAGAAAATACTCCATTAAGAGGCCGGGTACACTTGGAATTTTTCATACATACGTAATTCCAAAATCATTTTCTCATACGAAAATATTTAACATGTTTGAGTTGTTTTTCAGTTTAAAATAGTAATTACCTAGGTTCCTGCACAAAATTTTACTTCAAAATATTTAAGCACAAAAAATTATTTTTTTGCTTTAAAATTTTTTTTAGTAAATTTACTACTAAATATTTAAACACTAAAAAATAGAGTAAAACACTAAAAAATATATAAATAAATAGTTAATTTACTACAAAATATTTAAACTCTAAAAAATATTTTTTAGTATTTAAATATTTTGTAGTAAATTTACTATTTATTTATATATTTTTTAGTGTTTTACTCTATTTTTAGTGTTTAAATATTAAGTACTAAATTTTCTAAAAAAAAATAAAAACAAAAAAATTTTTTTTAATGTTTAAATATTTTGAAGTAAATTTTTGTGCAGGAACCTAGATAATTACTATTTTAAACTGAAAAACAACTCAAACATGTTAAATATTTTCGTATGAGAAAATGATTTTGGAATTACGTATGTATGAGAATTTCGAGGGTACCCGGCCCCTTAAGACTGTGTATACTCCGTTACGTAAAATATCACAAGTACTGCGGTCACCAAAGGATTCCTTACCTTTCCAAACTCCTGTGGCTTATAAAAAAGATTGTAGCTGTGGTAGTTCGTACATTGGCCAAACGAAACGGACTATTGGCGAAAGAGTGAAAGAACACATAGCCGCAGTGAAGAATCGCCAGACAAACAAGTCCGCGGTAGCAGAACATCTGCTTGATATGGGGACTCACCACTGGATGGAACTACACGACCCCAAAATCCTCTCTACGGATCGTCATTACCACACGAGAGTAATACGTGAAGCCATTGAAATTAAAAAGTACAAGAATTTCAATCGTGAGGACGGATTTAAATTGTCTCCAGCCTGGAATCCAGTGATTAATAAGTGCAAACCGCGTGTGTCACCTTTATCAATAAATGTAAACCCGGATACAGTTAGTGTTGTGTGTCGCACTGAACCTACTGATAGACTACAGGCCCACGTCGAAAATGGATGGGTCATATGAACCACCTGGGGACGTATATAGGACGATATTAGAGCATAAAATAATAAGATTTAGCACTATGCCGTCACTCGTAAGCTGTCCAACTGAGTGCTGGTGAGAATTCAAGAGTGCATGTAGGGTGAGTACATTTTGGTCATATGATCCTGTACGGCATTTTTACCATCGATAGACACATGAAAAATAATAAGAAAGCCCGCAGTGCCGTACAAAAATGATGCGCCACTAAGTCGGTATTTTTATTTTATTTTCTGACAATTTTCATGGTAAATTTGGTCATTTGATTCAATACGGCATAAGTTTCATACTGTTTAAATACAGCTTCGAATCAATTATTCCACAACGCCGTACAAAAATAATGCGACAATGAAAAAAAATCGAGGGTTACAACCCCCTCTTTTCCAGTGGTCCGGGGGGTGATTTGTATCAACATAAAATTAATTAATTTTGAAAGTATCTTATGCATAGATAATATTTTTTTACATGCCGTACATTTTCGTTAGTCCAAAGGTTTGTAGGAGAAAAAAAACTCAAGCAAATATCCATAGAACGAAATGTAAGAAAAGTCCATACAACGAAATATATCGATTTTTTCTAAAAAATAGTTGTTTTATTAGGGTTGCGTACCCAAAGGGTGAAAACGGATACCTTTTACTAAGACTTCGATGTCTGTCTGTCTTCAGGCTGTAACTCAAGAACGGTTATAGCTAGAGATTTGAAATTTTCAGAGATTATGTATTTCTGTTGCCGCTATAACAACAAATACTAAAAACAAAATAAATAAAATAAATATTTAAGGGGGGCTCCCATACAACAAACATGATTTTTTTTCAATTTTTTGCTCGGTATCAATAATGGCAACAGGTAGACACCTGAAATGTTCACAAAATACTCAATTTTATTTTTAATTTTAAAATCAATAGTAACATTTAAAAAAAGAAATAATTAAAGGGGGCTCCCATACAAAAAAACACAATTTTGCTCTATAATGGTACGGAACTTTACTTACCCTGCATTAAAATGTACGGCATATTTTTTTCCTAATTTATTTATCTTAATACTATTTAAGACGAAGGAAAAATGTAGAATATTGCTTTATTTTATTAATCTATAAATATTTAAAATTTCAGATTTTGTAATTTCTGTTTATTTTTTTTAGAACAATTTCTTTTGAACGGCAATACTCTATAACAATTGTATTTTACAATATCACATTAAAAATAAAGTCGCCGTACAGAATCAAATAATTTTGCAGCTTAAAAAATCAAGTATACCATGTAATTAAGATTATTATTAAAAAGGACAAACATTTTTTGACGGCATTATTTTTAATAGTACTTTTGAGTGCTAAAATAATGTTTGGAACCGAAGCCGTACTGTTTCAGATGACCCCCCGGACCCCTGAAAAACAGGGGTTTGTAACCCTCGATTTTTTTCTATTGCCGCATTATTTTTGTACGGCGCTGCGGAATAATTGATTCGATGCTGTATCCAAACAGTATGAAACGTATGCCGTATGGAATCAAATGACCAAATTTACCATGGAAATTGGCTGAAAATAAAATAAAAATACCGACTTGTTGGCGCATCATTTTTGTACGGCACTGCGGGCTTTCTTATTATTTTTCATGTGTCTATCGATGGTAAAAATGCCGTACAGGATCATATGACCAAAATGTACTCACCCTACATGCACTTTTGAATTCTCACCAGCACTCAGTTAGACAGCTTACAAGTGACGGCATAGTGCTAAATCTTATTATTTTATGCTCTAATATCGTCCTATATACGTCCTCAGGTGGTTCATATGACCCATCCATTTTCGACGTGGGCCTGTAGTCTATGAGTGTAAATATACTGGAACAGAAATGTTGGACAACTCGAGGGTAGTCGAAGATCAGACGGCCCGGTGCAAACGAAGACGTCGCGCTCCTGCAGTCCCCTCGTGACCACGGCCGTTGCAACACGGCCGAAACGTCGAGAAAAAGTATGTACTCATAGCAGCACTACTATTTAAATAAGTCGCGTTAAGTCCCGAATAATAAGTTTTAATTATAGTGCTCAGAGCTATTTTCATATATAGTAACATCCTTCTAAGCGATATTTAGGTAGGTTCATTTCATCCGTTAAATTCCTTTATTGACTTAAGTTATAATAGTGTAGAATCAAGAATGTAGATATACCGTGGAGACGAGTTAACTAAATATATAGTGCTAACCATGCATTTTCCTCGACCGTGAGACGCAAGCCGTACGCAAACTGCCGCGTGTGAATCACGAACTTGCTTGACATGTCACTAGTCACTACGCGATAAACGCTGCAATTAATTGTTTCAAGATACGAGATAATATTATGACCAGTTTAAATCTGGAAGGTTAAAGTTAAGGGGGCGAAGAAAGCAAAATTGATGAATTAATAATTTATTTTTATACTAGCGACCCGCCCCGGCGTCGCACGGGTATAAAATATATAGCCACTGAAAAAATGATTAAAATCGATAGCCTACGATCCTTCACGTGGTCTACTTCTAATATCTGTGCCAAATAACATAAAAATTGCTCCAGTAGTTCTCGCGATAAGCCCTTTCAAATAATTTCCCCCGTTTTTTCCACATTCTCCTATTAGTCTTAGCGTGATAAAATATAGCCTATAGCCTTCCTCAATAAATGGGCTATCTAACAATGAAAGATTTTTTCAAATCGGATCAGTAGTTCCTGAGATTAGCGCGTTCAAGTTAGCCCTTTCAAATAATTTTCCCCGTTTTTTCCAGATTTTCTACTATTTCTTCGCTCCTATTAGTCTAAGCGTGATAAAATATAGCCTATAGCCTTCCTCGATAAATGGGCTATCTAAAACTGAAAGAATCATCAAAATCCGTTGCGTAGTTTTAAAGATTAAAGAGAACAAAGGGACATGAGGGAAAAAAGCGACTTTGTTTTATAATATGTATAGTTTATGTACTTGAAAATAAGCCACGAATTGATTCATCTTTTGAACAAAGATCCAACATTATATTCGCGAAAGTCACTAGCGGAAACACAATATCTTACAGTTTTTTCGATAGAAAAAATTACAAAGATGCATCTAAAATAAAATAAATAAAATAAAATATATTTTTATTCAAAATGGGTATCATGATACACTTTTTGAAAGTCGTAGAAAGAACGAAGAAACTACGTTGCCTACCACCGGTTCGGGAACTACCCCGCCGAGAAGAACCGACGCGGGCGTAAGAAACTCGCACGGGGCTATGTTTTACTAAAAAAATTGAAAATTACAATTTTAAAATAAAATAATATACAGCTATGTAACAAAAATAAAAGAAAAGTAACCTGCATGGAACCACCACCCTATTCCCAAGGATTCTCTATTTTTCGATCTATTTTTGAGATTTTTTCAAAACGGTATCTTTAAAATTCAACTGAAATCAACTGAGTCAATATCATAACACATAATACAGTAAAATTCTATTACTGAGGGATTGGACTAGCGGATTTTTTCAATTTTATACATTCATAGAGTTATTTAAAAAATCTGTTTTCGCGCCTATTCCGCGTCGTCCTTTTTCACCTGACATATGAATAACGGGCTTAAGTGTGAAGAGAGAAGGACGATGGTTTTTTTTCGCTTTATTCGCCCTCTTAACAAACATAGAGCCAAACAAACTAGTAGAATCTACGTAGAGTTTGCCCGTTCAAACGAATCGTAAAAGATGATTGCATGCACACAATTACCAAAAAATTCCATTTACCTCCTAGATTCTCCGGAACAAATATAAGAAAAACATTCGCATATCTCAGAGATAATGTTATGAGGTTGTAATTCGGAGACGAGTCAACCGAATACGAATTCCGACGATATTAAGGCGCTGTATCGAAAGTAATTTTACCGCAAGGGCAATTTTATACTTAATTTGTATGACTATAAAGTCGTGAATACGCTGCGACCAGAAGCTATCGGCTCGATCGGAAAACATGCGAAAAACGTAATTATAATCATTTAAAAAATAACTAGGAGCATTTAAGCAAAATGCTTCTATACGATTTTGAGTTGCAAAGGTGTCTATCAATTAGACTAATTTCCTACAATACATCTATTTTCGTTTAAAAATAATCTTCAAATTTCGTATTTTTAAGAGGTCATTTCGAAAATTAAATGTATCGAGGCAAAATTCATTAATCGTGTTTCTAGTTCTTCTCAAACCTAGATAAGGCTATGAAGATATGTAATATATCTCATCCCATCAAAAACATACCTGTAAAAATGGGGCCAAGTTCCTATCGGCTAATTTTTGGCCTAGAAAAGAGTTGATATCCAATCCAATGCCAAGTTCAGATGCACTTCATCGATCGTAATCATCTTCATCAACAGCCTGATCCATAATACTTCTAAATTTGAACTTGGCAGGTTTTCGTGCTATACGTAACACTTGTTAATTTAATTAAGTACCTATATAAAATTTATATACTTAATTAAATTAACCTGCCAAATCGATTCGGGCTAACCATCGATAATGACTTAAAATTATACAAGCGTGAAAATTATACAGGATAATTCAATTATATAATTATATTATTTAATCATTAAATTAATCAAGTTCTTTATATAAATAATACATTTCTTTATTGTTTTTTAATCTACATATTTTATACCACACGACCTGTGTGCCAAATTTCATAACGCTAGGACAATTGAAAGTGGCATCTTAAGTTCGAAGATGAGCCGACTCACGCTTGACCGATTTCTTACATTTCTTAATTTTTATTAATCTACTTATAACCAGAGTTGCAAAAAAACAGAAAATTTAAATAAATACAAGTTTTATATGATTTTTTTGTTTTAATCTATGTTTTATGTTTAATTCAATGTTTTTTTTAATGTTTTATGTAGACGTTTTATTCATGTTTAAAACATTGATTTATTTGTATTAACTTGACTGTATGGGTTTATTTTCCTTTGCCCCATGGCAACACTGGCGGAGCGCGCCTTTCTTTGTCATTGACAATAACACTGACAGTTGACATTGCGATAATAACCGGCGTGAAAGTGAAGAATTCCTATTAATATTTTAGAGCACAGGTCTTCCCCTTTAATGATTTTTTTTATGAAATAAGGGGGCAAACGAGCAAACGGGTCACCTGATGGAAAGCAACTTCCGTCGCCCATGGACACCCGCAGCATCAGAAGAGCCGCAGGTGCGTTTCCGGCCTTTTAAGAGGGAAAAGGGTAATAGGGGAGGGTAGGGATGGGAAGGGAAGGGAATAGGGTAGGGGATTGGGCCTCCGGTAAACTCACTCACTCGGCGAAACACAGCGCAAGCGCTGTTTCACGCCGATTTTCTGTGAGAACGTGGTATTTCTCCGGTCGAGCCGGCCCATTCGTGCCGAAGCATGGCTCTCCCACGTCTAAATTATTTGTTTACCAAACATGCATTGGTGGAAGTTCAACTTTTGATATGGTGGCAAGCCCTAAAAGATAATGTTTGCCCAGAAATGATGAATCCAGGACACCAAGTTCACACTGCAATAGCATCCTCAGCTGTTGTAGAAAGGATATTTTCCACATTTGCTATTGTACACTCAAAATTGAGAAACCGTCTCTCCAATGAAAAAATTAGCCAAATTGGTTACAGTTTTTAAATCTCTCAATAAGAAAATGCCAAAACATTATGATTATTTACAATTGCAGGAAAGAGAAGAAATAATTGGTAATGATAATTAGATTAAGTTGTATTAAATTATTAACTCAGATTATAAGAAAATTCTAATTAAAAATAATAATAATAAAAAGCTTATTTTCTAAACATGAACCCGTTGTATTTGTCAATTAGAATGTTGTTTAAAACATGTTTAATACGCTGTTTAAAACATTGTTAAAAAACAGGATGAAAAAATCAAAGTTTTTTTCCTAATAAGTTTTAAACATGTTTTAAACACATTGTTTAAAACAATATGTTTTTTTCGTAACAACTCTGCTTATAACACACAACCTGTGTGCCAAATTTCATAACGCTAGGGCAATTGGAAGTGGCCTCTTAATTTCGTAGATGAACCGACTCACGCTTGACTAATTTCTTAAATTTCTAAAATTTCTGAATTTTTTGATAATCTACATATAACACCCGACCTGTGTGCCAAATTTCATAACGCTAGGACAATTGGAAGTGGCCTAGAGGTTTTGATTACCGGTCAGTGAGTGAGTGAGTGAGTGAGTGAGTGAGTGAGTGAGTGAGTGAGTGAGTGAGTCAGTGCCAAAATTAGCTATTTTTACAGGGAGATATCTCAGGATCTACCGAAGCTATATCTATGAAATTTGGTATACTGCTTAAATATATAATTACTAGGTATTATATAATTACGTAGGTATAATTTTATCTTTGTACTCGCAATAGGCATTGAGCTACAGGGGGTCAAAAGTGCGTCGAAACGGTTCGTGTAAATAGTGCACGGCAAGCGCGCGGCCTGCTGGAACTTGGCCGCGCACGGTCGTGCGCTTTGATTACCAGATCTGTAACATTTCTGAGGGTCCTATAGTATTACGTCAAAAAGGTCAGTTTTTTCAATATAGCGCCTTAATAATTGTGAGATGAAGACACGTGTGAGATATAATTATTAAAATATAGAAGGCATATATTTGTCAACCGAAACACCAAAGAACTTATTAATTACGCACTCTATGTAATACATAGAGATGCGTTATTATTATGTTCTTGTATACAAGGTGTAACAAAACTAAGTGATCATACTTTAGGGGGTGTATGTGTGTGTACCTTGTATATGTGGAGTTCACTGTGAAAGTTGCAGCGCTGAAAGAGTAACTTTTTTTAATTTTTGTAAGTATAGGCAAACTAGTAAACAACTAAGTGATCATACTTTAGGGGGTGTATGTGTTCCTTGTATAGAGCTCCTTCTGATTCTGAAAGTAGCAGCGCTGAAAGAGTAACTTTCTTTTTATTTTTAATTTTTGTGTAGGCAAACTCGTAACGCTGGGTAACGCCCATACAAATCACAAACAAAATTTGCTCTTTCAGCGCTGCTATTTTCACAGTGAACTCTATGTAAGGGGCACATACACACCCTAAAGTATTATCACTTAGTTTTGTTACACCCTGAATATCCGACAAGAGTTATGTAAGGGGGCGTCCATTAATTACGTGGAAAATCTTACGAAATCTCACCAAGGGGGGAAAAAAGGTAAAAAAATTATCAAAAATGCCTCACCGCCTCCTAATGTTTCAGTACATATTTATATGATGTGGGACATCACAAGTATGAAATAGCGAGCGCCTGTTCGGACAGAAAACCCATGGAGGCATAATAGGAGTATTGTGTACGTTAGGGATGGGGAACCTTTTCGTATCAACGTGCCCTTTTCTGAAGAAATCTTTGTGAAGAAGTCATAAATGTGCCATTCAATATTTTTGTGATTCGGTACGTATTTCAAAATTCGGCTAAATTGGTGCTCACAATGTGGAGGTGGATCTATAGCCTTCATTGTTGGTAAAATATAATTCAGGGTGCAATTAAACCTTCCAGCCAAATTTTGCTATATTGATCCTTGTTAAAAATAAAAATACAAGTATTTTTTCTTTTATAATCACTCAGTACTAAAATGTTGAGAAATAGCTTCCGAAAGTTATCCCAAAATACACTATAATTATTAATGGACACTATGCGTCAGCCGCGCGTGACGTGCCCCCGCGTGCGCGTCTCTCCCCGCGACACCCCTGGTCACTCCCCCGCGCCGCGAGTGACCATTCTGCAACGATATTAAATGAGATAAAATATGTCATTGAAAAAAAATAACACCCAATTCTTTTTGGTTAAATGGACTCTCCTAATGATACCTAAGCCCTGGGAAAAAAATTGGCAGGAAGGTTTAATTGCACCCTGTATAATTATTTCGATACTAGTTTTGTGACCAGTAGCGTGCTCCACATTTTATGTTATACTGGCGGCACGCATGCCATTGGTTCGCCATCCGTGTACGTCTTCAGGTAGAAAGGACGAGTTTACCAGAGACAGATGTAAAACAGGGGCTTCAAGGTAATGCTGGCTTCTCACGGCGGGTAATATCACGAGCCGCGCCGCGCCGAGCCGATTCGTACGAGCGAGCACGAGCCAACAGGCGAGTCCGAGCAACCCGTTCTCACGGCGCGTAATATCACGAGCCGCTCGAGCCGCGCCTTTAATGCGCGACTTCAATTGGACCGGAGTTCGGACGCGCCGGCTCGAGGCACTAGTGACTAGACCTTCACACGGCGCGTGGCTGGAGCTGGCGCGGCGCGGCTCGTGATATTACGCGCCGTGAGAAGCCAGCATAACACATCGTGACACTGGATGACCCGTCCTCCATGTCACGCGCTATCATGACGTTATCAATATTTGCCTGACACTGTATACAATATAACAATGTGTGTTTACACAGTACACACGGTTGTCGCGTGCGAGCGTATACAACTATAGTCTATACTGTATAGTGCAGTGGTTCCCAACCTGGGGGTAATTACCCCCGCGGGGGTAAAATAGCTATTCTAAAGGGGTAACAGAGGTGGTACCTAAAATAAATGAATTGGCAGAAAAAAAATATAAACTGTACATTTTGGAGAAAAACAGCTACAGAATACCCTATCATTGCAGACAGAGATCTGAAAATGTTGGTACCGCTAGCTACCACTTGTAAATGCGAGAGCGGCCTCTCAACTCTGGTAACATTTTAAAAAAGGCAAGAAACCGTCTTAACGTAGAGCATGATATGAGATGCGCGTTAAGTGTAACTGAAGTCTGAACCTAATTATATTAAAAAACAAAAAACTTGCGAATGTACCAATACCAATGTATAAAGCTGTTTTTAATTTCAGGGAAGGGGGGGGGGGGGGGGGGTTAAATCAGTTTCTCTAACAGGCCATAGGGGTAACAGCTCTAAAAAGGTTGGGAACCACTGGTATAGTGTATACATATAACACGTATGATTTCATAATAATACGTAAACAATTACGATGTTTATGAATAGGTAGCTAGAGATTAATAAAGTTACAACATTGTATATTTTTTCCCACTTTTTAGGTAAACCTGTGCGAGTTTCTTACACCGGTTCTACTCGCCGGGTTAATTCCCGAACCGGTGGTAGGCACCACTCACCAGTAACAACGACGTTCTGAAAGTATTTAATTCAAAACAGATTTATGATTTAACACATTTCACAAATAAAACAATTTTTTAATAGCATTTAGAGGTTGGCGAAGAAGCCCAAAGAATCCGTACTAATATTATAAATGCGACAGTGTGTCTGTCTGTTACCTCATCACGCCCAAACCGCTGAACCGATTTTGCTGATATTTGGCATGGAGATACTTTGAGTCCCGGGAAATGACATCGGATATACTCCAAGAAAAATGTACGGTTCCCGCGCGATAAACGAATTTTGGCGCAACGGAGTTGCGGGCGTCATCTTTTATTATGATATTTTATAACAGTTTGTAGTTTATATGTATATAATATACACAATACAAGAGTAATATAAAATGCGAAATCAATTAACTACTTCGGACCACAGATTTGATTCTCACAAGTCACAAAGCTGAGCACGAAGCGATATACAGAGTGTAACAAAACAAAGTAATATTACTTTAGGGCATTGATTCCCAAAGTGGTCCAGGTGGACCCCATGGGGTCCACGGGAGCCCGATAGGGGTCTACGCTTGCGTGGAAAAAAAAATGGGGGTCCACGAGTCGTTAACGGGGGTCTATAAAAATTAGGTGACCCGATTTGACTTCTCCTGTGAATATACGCAGATAATATTATATTAATAGCAGATTAAATATTACAGAGCGAGGAGATTTAGAAATAAGTAAAAGTGTGGTAATTTTTGTGTTAAATAGCAACAAAACAAGAAAATATTAGCGTTTACTTTTTACCACTCCGAAGTGATATATTGGTTCCTTGTACTGTGACTTGTGAGTCAAACTTATACAAAAGTAAAGGTCCAATTAATTAAATAAATTATTGAAATACAATTAAAAGAATACGCTTTTTAGACCGGCATTGAAGTGGGGGGGGGGGGGGTAGCTGTGGGGTCCACCGGATCCAGCAAAATGTTTAAAGTGGTCTATGAGAAAAAAAAGTTTGGGAACTTTACTGCTTTAGGGTGTGAATTTTTTTCCATAGAAAAGTAAAAATAAGTTACTTTTTCAGCGCTGCTACTTCCACCGTGAACTCTATACAGGGAACCCATACAGTACACACCCCCTATAGTATAATCAATTAGTTTTGTTACACCCTGTATATATGAAACAGGTTTAATAAAAGATTTAGCGCACGATAGAAACATCCCAGAGCGATAGATCCTTCGTGGCCTCTCAATAATTGCGAATTTCTCAAGACATCATTTACATATTGCAACAATGAAGCCACACATGCGATTTTACATACAAATCAACTACTTAATATTTATAATCAGAAGAAGCTAATGTTTTTTTCTCCGAAACGAGTAAAATGTTCACGGTCTTACAACAAAAGATTTAAAACACGCACCTGTTGAACAGTTGATTAGAGAAAAATTCAGTACAAAATGTTCTCAAAACAACTTCAACAGATGTTTAGTTTTTTGTGGTAAGACCGTCAGTGTTCAACCACGAAGCAAAACTACGTAGTAAGATTGTACTCTTTGATGTCTGCAAATTCTACAATCTCAGAAATAATTAAATAGAAATTATATTTCGTAAAAATGTATGTATTGCATACAGGGTATATGTTTCATCCCTATATCTGGATTCTGGATATTCCAAAACAACTCCTCTGTTAGACAACATTCCGTTGGATTATGTGAAATATTTCGATCATAAAATGTAATGTTAATAATTATTATGGTCTACAAAATAATTTGATGGGGTTCGGATGGTCTTTTGTCTTACATGGATTTTTTGTATAGTTGTCACATGGACTTTTCGAAGAGTTCTCACATGGACTTTTCGAAAAGTTGTCTTACATGGATTTTTGTAGAGTTGTCTCACATGGACTTTTTGTAGAGTTGTCTTACATGGACTTTACAAAGAGTTGTCTTACATGGACTTTTTGTAGAGTTGTCTTACATGCACTTTTCGAAGTTGTTTTACATGGACTTTTTGTAGAGTTGTCTCACATGGACTTTTTGTAGAGTTGTCCTACATTGTCTTTTCGGAGAGACTTACAGCGCTTACAGACAAACAGCACTTGTCGACGGCAGCCGTCGACTACCTTCGACAAGTGTAACAAAAACCTATGCAAAAAAGTCCAGCGACTGCCGTTGACGCGTGCCGTCGGCAAGTGCCGTTCGTCTGTAAGGAGCCGGGCTACTCACATAGTATTTGCACTTCTCGACAACGCCGACGCGCGCGGCAAAGGTCTCGTTGGTGGCCTCGATTTCCAGCACCCGCTCGCGAAGGTCCAGGTGGTTCTTCTGGATGAAGTACACGTAGTCCACGCCGATCATCTGCAGACAATAACGACGATGATCTCCAGGAAGACGGATGGTGATGATGGAAAGGTTTGCGAGATGAAGACTTCTCAAGAAAGATGGTAATATGCTAAGTACTCACATACAGTTTTGCTCGATCGAGCAATAACGTCGAGCAAAACCCGCGGCTCGGGCTTTCGTCCACACATTCAGCATTGCTCGATAGTTTTACTCTAAATCGATATATTTAATTCCATCAATCCGGCTCGATGAGAGCCTTCGAGCGGCCCGATACGAGCCTTCGAGCTGTGAGTTTTGCGGTCCACACAGTAATTATTACTCGATTTGGAGTAAAACTATCGAGCAAAACCGTATGTGAGTACTTAGCAATAGAATTACTTCAATGTTTTCACGCTAGAGACAGCTACCAGCATAGACAGTAAACAAAAAGTTTCGTTCGGCGTTTGACAACGTTTCTGTCAATAAAAGATGTGACGTGTTGGATTGTTGGATTACTGAATATGCTAGTACCGCCATCGCTTCGACCTTTGCGTATCCCTATGGCATTGAAACGTGTGTCAGCGTCAGGTTAAACTCATTAGCATGACTTTAAACTGGAAAGAAGGAAATCCTGCGTTTACCTCAATCAGACTGATTTGGGTATGTCTGTTTACAAACTGCAAATACTAATTACCGTGTTATTAAATTTCAAACAAATATAAAGTATCTAGACTCTAGCTAGAGTAACTATCCCGTTTGCTGTGGCAAATGGCAAATCAGGGGACAAAAAGTTTTTTTGGCTGTTTCAGTTTTTACGGTTACGGTAGTACGATTTTACGGTAATAGTTTCCCTTACAGGGCAACTTGGAATCAAGAATTGGTTTACAGTTTACCCTAAAGAGGAATATCTCACCTTCTTGAGCAGATATGGCGCCTCCACGTTGAGCTGGCAGCGGCGCGTGGTGTCGCGCTGCGAGTCGTCGGCGGACCAGCTGTCCTCCGTGATGGCGCACTCCAGCACCACCGGGATCTGCGGGCAGCTCGGGAATCGCCGCTCGTACGCCTGACAGAAAAGGAGACAGATGGCTTTAATAATAATAACTCCCACACCGGTGACGGTGGCCCGTTTAACTGAAACCAGGCCAGTTACGCCGGAGTAATTTTATAGTGCCCAGGTGTGTGCGCAGTACACACGAGCACTCTCTATTTCCTTTACTCTCGTAATCCAATGGGACGGAAGACCGACACGACTGACGAGAGATCAGGCGCAGGACCGAGTACCGACTTTTTACATGCCCATCCGACGCATGGATCATCTTACTTGTCAAACAATCAGGTGATCAGCGTGCATTGTCCTAACCAAACTTGGAAATAGCATGTTTCCAACGCGGGAATCGAACCCACGACCCCCGAATCAAGAGCAACGCTCTTAACCACTGGACCACGGAGACGTTAAAACGGGAGCCAGTAGACAACTTTTTCTCATTTTTTTTAGGTTTAGGCAAGTTCATATCACTTGGTAGTACTTTGCAAGCTTTTGGTATCTTCCTATCACAGTCAGCACATCTTCACTTTACGAGATTCGAGAAGATAATAATTAAAAAGGAATCAAAGGAAGCAGAAATGAAAGTAATTAATTATTTCATGAGCTCTACATGATATTGCTAATTATTCATTTTAATTGTACGGGCATTTAGATCACTGAGTCTCTTTGAGATACACACAGAGAATGTAGCCTCAATTCCCAAAGAGACTGTAGAGAATTTTCCTTACAAATTGATGTCTATTTATAAGAAAAGTTTAATAAACATATATCATTTTCCACTAACTGTTTCGCTGTTATTTGCAAATGTTATTAAGTAGTAAACGTTTCGACTGGTCCCACAGGACAGGCTATGCCTATAGTGTGGGGATTTGTCTTAAACTGAAGTGTATAAATGTAATTTTTCCAAAAATAAATTATTTGTATTTGTAAGTGGTCGCGTAAAGTATTCAGGAAGTCCCTAATCTTAAATCCAATTTGAGCGAGCGTGTGAATGGACGATGTGGGGTATTGATCGCGTGGCCCTGGCCAGCTGTAAAACATGTGACTTTCCTCGAAATTATTTAACACCAATTACATCATAAAATATGGGATCGGGGGATATTATCACCAAAAAGTTTAAAAACCGCAGCTGTAATCTATAGAAATCGTTGTAGAAAAACAAGAATATTAAGTGTAGTCCTACGAATAATAAAGTAGGTGTAGTCAACATTTTCAGATGTCAACTTACTTGCTAAATAAATTACAATGTGACTGATACGGAGTCTAAGGCCCGTATTTTTGGTCAGTACGAGTACTCAAGATGCATCTCTGTCTCAAGACACGGTTCAGGCTCTGTGATTGGTTGGCTGTCAAAATTTGGACCAATCACAGAGCCGAACCGCGTCTTGAGACCGGGTCGCATCTTAAGTACTGACCAAAAATACGGGCCTAAGGGTGAAGCCAAACGAGCGTAATTTCTGAGTTGTGAGTCGCAGACGGACCGGAATTTCGGTCGCGTAAATATCTTTTCATACAAATCATGACTCACAAAATTACGCTCGTACGAATCAAACAGGACTTTTGTATGAAACTGAATGCAACAGAATTCAAGCCACAAGTTCGGCTTCACCCTTATTTTTGTAGAGATTAACTACGATAACATGGCGCGCCCCTCCAAAATTCAAAACGTTTGAAGTGCGTTGTCAAAACGTTTGAAGTGCGTTGTCAAAACGTTTGAAGTGCGTTGTCAAAACGTTTGAAGTGCGTTGTCTTACGCGGTCGGCTAGTTATGATTACTTGACCAACAAATCTTGGTAATAAGTGACATTAACAGAAATATTACGTGTACTGTGATTGGTTGAATACTTACTACATACAAATTACAAACTCTTTCATGAGGATGTGACTACACACATTGAAACAGTCATTTGGAGGGGCGCGCCATGTTATCGTAGTTGATCTCTAATTTACAGCTCTCAATATTAAAAGTATAAACATACAAATTACAAACACGTTGCACGTGGAGTGTTCTCTACACGTGGCTGGTTATTGCTATAACTTGTGGCTGAAGGATATTTCATATAAATAACTAGATGACGCAAAATTCGTTTATCGCGCGAGAACCGTACATTTATCCGGAACAAAAAGTATCCTATGTCCTTTCCCGGGACTCAAAGTATCTACTATCTCCATAGTCCATACCCAGCAAAATTGGCCCAGCAAAGTTCAGCGGTTTGGGCGTGAAGAGGTAACAGACAGACAGACAATTAATATGGATATAAATATTATGTATTATGTATTGGGAATTTTATTATGCCATTGTTTTCCTTGATCTTCCTTGTTTGTGTTGACTGTAATTGTGCTAACTGAGAAATTATTGATTCATAGGAATATGGCGGATCTAAATTAATAATATCTATGGACGCTTCACACCACGTGACCACGTCAGTCAGGCCCCGTGCTAAGTACCCGAAGGATTTATATGTTACTGGTACCAGATAACAGAAATTATACATATTATATAAGTACATATTATAAATTAATAATTTTATACTATATTATATTATATAATTAAGATTTTTATTATAATAATTATAATACACGTCCATGACCCATGAACATTGAAAACTTTTGAGTTCCGTCGCGTCGGCGGGATTCGAACCCGCGACCCGCGTAGGTTCCACTATTAATTGTCATATTCTCAAATGGTACTAATTTACAAGATTAATATTTTCCTCCTAGGAGCAGTTTTTTTTACTTCCTGCGTTCATCTCATCTAACAACTTTATTTAAACATGTTTGATGCGTAGTGCAATAATATCACAATTAATGTTTTACGATACACTTAGCCGATTTTATTCTGTTTGTTGACGACTTGACGTACATCATGACACGGCAGCATTTCTTAATTTAGCAGGGTTGATTTATGTGTCTGAAGCGTTTGCTAAGTTATTAAGGTATTTTTAGAATTGGAAAGGTCAGCAGCGGCCTGCTCAAATAACGCTCACGAACAATAAACAAAAAGTGAAATTAGAACATAGTACCTATCCAGACTTACGAAAATACGTAGGTATTTTGGAGCTACAAGTCTTAGGGCCGATTCACACCGGAATGGCAGAGGCGAGGCGAGCAGTTTCGGTGCCATATGATTTTATACTTTATTATCATTATTGTAATACATAGTATCGCTTGAGAAATCTACGGCCGCCCGTGGACGCTCGTGGCCGCTCGTGGCCTCTTGCGGCCGCCGGCGGCGTCGATTTCTCAAGCGATACTATGTAATACAATAATGAAGATAAAGTTTTAAATCATATGACACTGAAACTGCTCGCCTCGCCTCTGCCATTCCGGTGTGAATCGGCCCTTAGTGTCTAAACACACTAGGCTGAATTACGCCGGCGTAAATTCCGCCGCAAATGTCAAACGCATACGCGACGGAATAGTCAATAGTGTGTCGTCTCTCGCGTTCCGCCCGTATTTTGTATGAGTTTGAAACGCGGCGTTAAACGCGGCGGAATTTACGCCGGCGTAATTCAGCCTAGTGTGTTTAGACACTTAAGGGGCCGGGTACCCTCGAAATTCTCATACATACGTAATTCCAAAATCATTTTCTCATACGAAAATATTTAACATACGTTTGAGTTGTTTTTCAGTTTAAAATAGTAATTATCTAGGTTCCTGCACAAAAATTTACTTCAAAATATTTAAACATCAAAAAAAATTGTTTGTTTTTAATTTTTTTTAGTAAATTTAGTACTTAATATTTAAACACTAAAAATAGAGTAAAACACTAAAAAATATATAAATAAATAGTAAATTTACTACAAAATATTTAAATACTAAAAAATATTTTTTAGAGTTTAAATATATTGTAGTAAATTAACTATTTATTTATATATTTTTTAGTGTTTTACTCTATTTTTTAGTGTTTAAATATTTTGTAGTAAATTTACTAAAAAAAATTTTAAAGGAAAAAAAATTGTGTTTAAATATTTTTAAGTAAATTTTTGTGCAGGAACCTAGGTAATTACTATTTTAAACTGAAAAACAACTCAAACATGTTAAATATTTTCGTATGAGAAAATGATTTTGGAATTACGTATGTATGAGAAATTCCAAGTGTACCCGGCCTCTTAAGGTACAAGTTGGAACCGAGCAACACGCGACCACTGCAGACGACGTGTCGTCGCGACATTAGTTTGATGAAGTGTGACTTTATGGATGGTCCCAGACGACTGACGAGGATTGCGAATTTGCTTAAATTTTAAGTTTATAAATTAAGCTCAACGTATTACGAGTATAGTAACAGGTGCATGTCACCGTGATGATGATGATGACCTCGGTGCGGGGTGTTTGGTAAGAGCGACCTCCGCGGTGCGCCGGCGCAGCGGATGTGAAACCGACTTGCAACACAACCGGGCCGTAAACGGTATATAGACTTGATCTACACCTGTCTATACCGCTCAAATTAATGAACAGCTTATGAAAAGTTGCAATTGGGTTTGGTCTATCCAGAAAAGAGCCCTTTTTTACATGGGGAAATGCTTTCCGAATTTTGGGTGAGATATCGAGTATCGACCTGAGATATCGGGTGTATGGGACTCCCCAGTCCCCAGGCGTAGGGTCTACTTTCTAAAACCCCATTGTAATCATCTGCTCTCGATAAAGCCCACTGCAACTCTACCAGAGCCAAAGTTTCAGAAAATGGTCTATCCACTGACCATTGCTTGACAAAATACAATAAAGCTTAGCGCAAACCTACGCGACCAAAGCGACTGCGAAGCGGTAGCGTCTACCGCGCGGCGGACGCTGCCCATGTAATCTTATGGCGTTGTGCACACCTGCACGACCGCGACGCGAAATGTTCGCGTCGGCAAGCGGAACGTGCGCGTCAAGTTGTCAGACGCGTGTTTTGAAGTGTACATAACTAGACTTCTTTTTTAAAACCTTTTTTATATTATTTTGTGCTACTCTTTAGTTTATAATTTCTTGATTTGTTTACGTTTTGATAGATTGTATCATGAATCAAATTGCCCGATGTATTATTTTTCTCTATGATCATGATATTAGTAGTCGCGCAGGTGTGCACGCCAAGTTTCGCGTTGCAGACGCTCCCGATTCGCGTACCGCGTCCCCTGTCACTGACGCGTAGGTTTGTTTTAAGCTTAAGTCTAAGGGTTCTTTCGTCTGTAAGCGCTCTAAGATAAACGTTAGCGTAGCGTAGTCATCAGCGTTGCCAGATTATTTTTTGTGCCAAGTCGGGACTTTAGAACTTTTTGAGTGAAAAAGCGGAACTCTTCAGTCAAAAGCGGGACAAAGTAAAGAAAAGTAATAAAATCAAATAAAAAGGTTTTTACATTTTTATCTTTTTATTTGCGTTAAAATAACGTTTACGTGACAATAGATGGCAAAAGAAGCCAAAGAAAATCCACCCCTCGACCTCCCACACTCTTATCTTCATTACGCACCTTTCTTTCTCAGCACGCTGCACGTACGTTTAGGCTTTCCCCGAAAAGCGGGACTGAGCGTGTCCCGCGCGGGACATTTAATTTTGACGAAAAAATCGGGACGTCTGGCAACGCTGGTAGTCATGGACAACACCGTGCATAAACTTATTTATCTGCTGAAGCCTACTTGTCTCCAAAAGGGGCTGAAACTAATCTATTACGAGGAGTAAGTTGAATTCTACCATCATCCATCCAATAAAGTTCATATTTGCCTGCGCAGGTCAAGGCATTTTGTGAGCATTTCGTTTGAAATATTCCACCGACATTCAATCAAATAGCTCCCTAAGTGGCCATAATCGTTAGTCATGGACAATACCGTGCATAAACTCTTTTATCTGCTGAAGCCTACTTGTCTCCAAAAGTGGCTGAAACCAATCTATTACGAGGAGCTAGTAGGTTGAAACATACCATCATCCATCCAATAAAGTTCATATTTGCCTGCGCAGGTCAAGGCATTTTTTGAGCGATTCGTTTGAAATATTCCACCGACATTCAATCAAATAGCTCCCTAAGTGGCCATAATCGTTATGCATTCAAGTGGCGTGTACTACATAATGTAAACAAACCCATTCTCTTGACGACAAGGTCGTTTAATTAATTATTGTATTCATTCAAAAACTTTTTCATGATCACCATCATTAAATACCCTCGTACTTAGAATTATTTTTCCGCCTCTGATGCAAGTTTTGGGTCTTGACTGAGAAACTCCATTTTTCTTCGGATTAGAACAAATACAAGAACAATATTATCAGTGCGAAGCTTGTTATTTTGGGTACTGCTGAGATCATATTTTCTGGATGTGCTCCCACTCCTTGCTGGATGTGATCCTTGGCATTCGTGGCACCAAACTCAACCATATCATTCAATTTATGAGCAGTATTGGGTTGGGGATGATACTCTAGTGCGAAGGAGTCACAATAGATCCTTATGGGTCGCAGTGACGTCAGGGCTACAGCGACACTTTGAAAAACCTTACGTGTACAGAATCTACATTCGACTATCTTCCTTCTAGTGTATCATTAGCCTACAAGAAGTCAAAAACCTGGGACCGGTAACTTTTGCATTAAGTATTTAGCCCAGATGGCTTAAGCCCAGGCTAGTTATGAATTCAGCGATGATTAAATAATAAAATACGATTAATCGAAGGTTCCAGAGGCCGAGCAGTTGGCCGCTTGAACTAATGAACTAGGGCTGAGGACGTCATTCATAAATAATTATCGCGTGATAAACAACACTTGACGTAGCGGTCATATCAAGGAGGGGGGCCTAAGTCGAATCGAGTCTTGTATTAAACGCGATCTATTTCTAAGTCTAGACTAGAGCCTACTCTAGGTCAGAGGGCAGCGATGATAGAATTTTATAAGCACTTTTAAGCCAGTGGTACACATTAGGCCAAGGCAATGAGCCAGCTCATTCGGCCAACCTGTAAAGTATAGAATGTCGCTCCCAACTGAGTCCCAACCTATAACCAAGGCTCTACAAGTTGGGTCAATGCGCTGACATATTGTCTTGGCCTAATGTGTACAGTGGGCTTGAAGAAAGATTTGGAGCTCGTAGAACATCAGTCTAATACGTATCATTGACATAAAGACTGCAAAAGTCCTGGATGAATGATGATGGACAAAGATAACATGGATATAAGCGTCTTGTCATCCAAGCAGTTGTTTTGATATAATCATGATCCAGCATTATTTTTGTAATGGCCTGAGTAAACAAAACGATAACAATAAAACAATAGAAAGTGGATATGTGCCGAATGCTAATGCGTACCGAATTTATATTAGTTTAGACTTTAGACTATTAAACCAATAAACAACTAATAAATGGTCGCTGTTAAGCATTTATGTACTAACCCAATTTCATTATAAATACAGTCTTGTTCTAAAATCTAAATGATCTAAAGAACAAATGCATTCAACTCAATACGTATTTTTTGTGGGATGGTACACGAATGCGCTTCCGTTATCAGTAGAAAAGATATTATAGCAGCGAGATCTGTCGCGAGTCCATGCAGACGTGTTTGTAACACAATATGCTTTCGCAACTACTCGCAGGAAGCGCTTGACAAATTGTCGCGACAGCACTTGCTACGGGGTTTACACTTGCAAGCTGCTGTCAGATACTTCTCGCGACAGTTGTCTTGCAGGTAGAAACACGGCCTTAACACGGCCTTAGAGAGCAGTACAATTCAGTATTCTCTGTATTAATTTCAAGAAGCCGCCTAAATTACTCTACTAACAACGTATTTTGGTACAACGCGCCTCGTGTGATCGCGTTCGCAGTTCGCACTAGTATCTCTTGATAAGTCACATCCTTATCATCACGTTTCTCTCGCCAGGATGTTATTACAGGCATCGACGCCCTGCACGCGATTATTTTAGACTAGCTGTGCCCCGCAGTGTTATCCGCAGTTTATTAGGGAAAATAAATTGTGATATTTTCCCGTAGTAAAAAGTAGCCAATGTGTTAATCCAGGGTATCGACTAACTTAATACTAAATATTAAAATCGCTGCAGCCGTTTTGACGTGAAGACGTAACAAACATACAAACTCGAAAACTTTCGCGATATGAGCAGTAATGGATGACATCGTATTTTACCTTGTAAGGTCATACGGAATGCCATCTATAAAATCTGTTTCTGGCATATACTTTCTTAATGCTGGACGAAGCCCTCCCCTAAGGCCCCTAACACACTGCGACTTTTAGCAGCGATGCTGTCACGATGCAGCATCAATGCAGTCGCAAATGGTCCACATTTACCTTCGCTACTTTAAGCATCGATACAGTCGCAATGCTGTCGCAATGCTGTCGCAATACAGTAGCGATGCAGAAGCTGGCCATTGATCATCATTGCGGTGTCACGCGTGTACAGTCGCAGTGTGTAAGGGCCTAAAGTTTTCCACTTTTATCTTTAACGAGTTTTAGTTCTAACAAACTAATCTCGCTCCTGTACCAGTGTTGGTCAGCCTGGCTGTTGTGCCTATAAAACCTGAACTGTAAAATCTATCTAGATCTCCACTTCTCTCCTCTCTCTTATTTGTTGTAGTTACAGAGTCTGTTACTACAACAAAAAATCAAGTCCGTAATATAGATTATAGATTATTCTCAGATATCTGGGAATAATATCTAAAGTCTTATCTAAGGTGTATGAGATTTTCATAATACAATAGGCATCCATACTAATATTATAAATGCGAAAGTGTGTCTGTCTATCTGTCTGTCTGTTACCTCTTTACGCTCAAACCACAGAACCGAATTTGCTGAATTTTGGCATGGATATACTTTGAGTCCCGGGAAAGGACATTGGATACTTTTTGTCCCGGAAAAATGTACGGTTCCCGTCCGAATCGCGAAGAACGAGTTTTGGCGGAGTTGCGGGCGTCATCTAGTAATCTATGAAAGGCCATTATCTGAAATTTCACATTGTTACGATGACAGCAGCACTCAGTACTTTTTTTTTATTAAAATTAGGGGGCAAACAAGCAAACAGGTCACCTGATGGAAAGCAACTACCGTTGCCCAAGGACTCACAACTAGGGCATCGAGACCGGGTTTTCCCGAAACCCGAAAACCCGGGAAACCCCGGGTTTTGGGATCACGGAAAAACCCGGGTTTCAAAAATGGAACCCGGGTTTTTCGAGCTTTTCGGGTTTTTCGTTTTTTTGATAATTATTAAAGGCAAGACCTGATTTAATTCATGAAGCCCCAAGCGGCCACATCCGGCCGCGATAACAATGAAAAAGCTATTGTGTCTCGTTTTGCCACGACTGATGGGGGTATTTATAACAAACTAACATACAAATAATTTATTTTTATAACATATTGTATAGGTTTAATTATTTCTATTGGTCATAATTAAACAAAATATAATATATTAAAGTAAAAGTTTCGTTTCAAGAGCATTAAAAACTAATTGTCACAAAAATATTTACTTATTAATAATAATACATATTTTGAAAATCCTACCAAAACTATTCAATGTAAAAAAGCCAAGTCTCTTCAAACAATCTACCTATCCATCGAAAAATTTTTGAAATTTCATATTAGCCAAGTCTTGTTAAACTTATTTTATAGTTTTCAATCAACATTCAGTGATTGACCACAGTTTTCTTTATTATGTGATCAAAGGCTTACAAAATAAAGTGTGGACAGCTTCAAAGGGTTCTAAAACTGTTGAAAGTACCGTAAACTTTTGATGATGGGCATGTCAGCCACTAGTTAGTGACGAAACATTGAAACTTGTATGGACCGTTGCTGATAAAATACACGTTCATCATCAAATTCAAATTCAAATTACTATATAGCTTATTTTTTGGGCTTTAATAAAACACTAGCGACCCGCCCCGGCGTCGCACGGGTATAAAATATATAGCCAATGAAAAATGATTAAAATCGATAGCCTATGGCCAGTGAACTTTAAACTACAGGAAGAGTAACTCCGTCAAAAAACATGCTCCAAAATACTTGTCAAAAAAGTGTACCTTAGGTTCACTTTTCATACATTTGCAATATTTAAGTGACCTTGAGCGGTATAAAAGCTGACGTTACATGACAGTTCGAATGGAACCAAATTTAAAACTGTATTAGTATGGGAGTTACGTTTCCGTAGTTTTGTTATTCGTAGCCTATGGCTATGATCCTTCACGTGGTCTACTTCTTATCTGTGCCAAATAATATAAAAATTGCTCCAGTAGTTCGCGAGATAAGCCCTTTCAAATAATTTCCTCCGTTTTTCCACATTCTCCTATTAGTCTTAACGTGATAAAATATAGCCTATAGCCTTCCTCAATAAATGGGCTATCTAACACTGACAGAATTTTTCAAATCGGACCAGTAGTTCCTGAGATTAGCGCGTTCAAGTTAGCCCTTTTAAATAATTTTCCCCGTCGTTTCGATAAAAGTATGATACGGCCGTACCCATTCACTCGAGACTTGGTTGGGCACTGCCGTGACCCCACACTATGGTATTTAAATAGTATTTTACTGGAATGGTGCTGGCAATCACTGAAAATCATATTTAAAGTGTTTTCGCATCGCTAATCTTTGAATTTTAAGAAAACCCGAAAAAACCCGAAAAACCCGGGTACCCGGGTTTCATTTTACAAAAACCCGAAAACCCGGGTTTTGAAAATTGGGTCCGGGTTTCGATGCCCTACTCACAACGTCAGAAGAGTTGCAGGAGTGTTATCTAGTTCAAAATAAACTGATGAAAAAATTTAAAAGCACATAGTTAAGAGCATCCTAAATAGTATAATGTGTTACAGTTTTGCTAAGATAACAATTGGCGTTTGAACTGTTATCAGCTAATAATAGATTAGAGAGTCAAAGATGCTTTCCGCAACTGATAACTGTTGAACTTACTATCATTGGGAATCGAGATCTATGGTAACAAAAATAGACAAATCTAGATTCAGATTCTATATGAAGGTGATTACTACTGTCCCCTGGCTTGTTAAATTATGAGTAGTATGCAGGCCTTAATATTATGTTCACAAATTTATTACAGTACTACATATTTCCAGCTTTGTTTGCAAATTAAATAGATATCCCCAGTTTTAGGTCTAGAAGCCTTATTTATTGTATCAGATATTGTATTTTATAACAATTTACTAAAACCGGAATTTAGTTTTTACCCGACTACGGCGAAGCAAAAAGGAGGGTTATGAAATGTCAGATTCCCTCATAGATTTTAGAATAAATATCCTTTACATCAGTGGTTCCCAACCTTTTTTTCATGGTGTCGCGAGCCACAACAAAAATTTTTTAGGGTTAAAAAATAACATTCTTCAAAATTAACGATTTTAACGTGGAAAAAATTTAACGACTATCACATAGACTTTACGGTGGGCGTGAATTTCAAAATTGTTTAACATCACGCGGGCCACAAATAAAGTCCCAGCGGCCCGCATGCGGCCCGCGGGTTGGGGATAGCTGCTTTACATGTTATATTCAATTAATAATTTAAATGCAATGTGTTCTTGACTTGTATAGTATATTTAATATCACCTTGATTCTAAAGTTAAGTTAAAGAATACATAATGAGTTCTTTGACATTGGAGGAAACTTTTGTGATCACTGATCTGCTGTGAGACAACTACAAAGAATTTAGGAATTAAAGTCTCTGTTAAATTTAAGACCCAAAAGTTTTTATTATAGTCTTAAATGCCGCTGGTGACAGCAATAAACGACTATGATAATTTTTACATATTTTGTTTGGTGTTTATAAATGATGTAGAAAGGCCTGAAGGTCGACATCTTATAGCCAGTTAGATGTTTAAAAAACAATTGAGAAAACTTAGTTCAATTTAACAATTTAGTTATGCATGTACTCAAAGGAACTGGCTAAAGATTACATTTGTATACCTACGTAAGCGCTAATCAGGAAAACGTTCAGTGTAAAGTGTTATTACAAAAACCAGTTTGTAAATAAACTATCCATAGTACTTACAGCCATAACCATTTCGAAAGGATACTTATGTACCCTTATGGGGGACACGTACTCCTGCACCATGGTGACTGTTTATGTTGAATGTTTTCTCTCAACAAAACAGAGAAACGAGGAATCGTCTGGCTTATTCACACCACAGTCATTGTGCACCAACGAGAACACTAGTTAATGCTAATGGAAATCAAAAACGAATGTACAAGTGTTAGTGTCAATAAAACCAAAACATAACACAAAAGGAAATGAGGACGTAGACGAAACGCGCGATACCCGACAACGAGCGACACAACTATTCTGTAAAAACAATTTACAAAATGGAGCAGTGGTCCTGGTCAGTGGAGTGAAATTTTATAGACTGAAGTTGACGCGTATCACGTAGAGCTGTCAAGAAGATGTCAAAAAAATGATAGCAATCTGACAGATATTTTTTTTTTTTTTTGCAGCTGTTGTAAGTAAAGAATTAGCAAAGTAACGGTCACTTTTTATTTAATTTTTGCAATCGAGATGATTTTCATTTCCAATATTTTATTAATTATTTAAGGAACGTTTTCTTAACATTTATATTTTTAATTCTAAAACAAACGATTTGAGCTTCTTTTTAACGTATTTTAGAGAATAATAATTATCGATATTTTTTTTTTACTGGCCAAAAGCTTTGTTTAATTTTTTTACTAACTGGTAACTTCAAGACAGTGAGTAAGCTAGCCTTCAAGTTTCAACGAGTCAAAGAAAAGTTGGAAACGCGAATGTCGACCGCAAAAAATCAGAAATTCATTGTTGATTTTTCGTAAAAATCCAGAGCAAAATTCCATCAAAATTGTGCGCGTTCGTGCCCGATGTCTAGTGCTGAAGTCGCAGATAATTCCGTTGACCCCCCGGCGAAAAAGCGGAAGCTAAATACAGGAGAAGCGAATTGCAAATCCTCAGCAATGGCGAACAATGGAACGCGTGTAGAAGATGAAATCGACGAGAGCTTGTACTCTCGGCAACTGTACGTTCTCGGGCACGATGCCATGCGGCGCATGGCTAGTTCGGACGTTCTGATCTCAGGGTTGGGTGGTTTGGGAGTGGAAATCGCTAAGAATGTGATCCTAGGTGGCGTCAAGTCGGTGACACTTCACGACGATCGCGCGTGCACAGTGGCGGACTTGTCGTCTCAGTTCTACCTGACGGAGGCGGCGATAGGTCAGAACAGAGCGCTGGCGTCGTGCGAGCAGCTCTCCGAGCTGAACCACTACGTGCCGACCACCGCGTACACGGGTGCTCTAGATGAGGAGTTTCTGCGGAAGTTCCGGGTGGTGGTGCTGACGGGGGCGTCCGCGAACGAGCAGGAGCGCATCGCCGCGTTCACTCACGCGAACAACATCGCCCTCGTCATAGCGGACACTAGAGGCCTGTTCTCGCAGGTGTTCTGCGACTTCGGGCCGGAGTTCACGGTGGTGGATGTGACGGGGGAGAACCCTGTGTCGGCCATGATCGCGGATATCACCCACGAGTATGAGGCCGTGGTCACCTGCCTCGATGACACCCGCCACGGCCTGGAGGATGGAGACTATGTTACCTTTAGTGAGGTTTGTTAATTCAGAAGTTGTTATATTCCTCATGAACATGTTTTTGTACTATTATAACCTCAGTATGTCTGTTTAAACTTTAGTACAAATTTTTCAGCTATTTTGTAGGGAAACTGTTGTTTTGGGTGTCCAATGTAAAGTAACAATAACATTAAAACTCATAATATTATTCTTTGTTGAGAGAAGTACATACTTTCAAATGAATGAATCATACATAATTTTATCCTTGACAGAGCATTACAACAAAAGAAATTACAATTTCACATTAGTGGTTGAAATATGTAATACAATCACAAATTGGATTAGGAATTATTAAGAAACAACACAATATAAGCCATAACTTTGTTAATTACATTAAAATAATAACAAATTCAGTTATAAATTTTCATACAGGTATTAATGTAAAATACCCAAAATATACTAATTCTTTATCAATCGAAAAAGTTTTTTATAATCATGAAATATGGTCACATTTGCAAAAAGCTGTTTTTTTTACATTTTAATAATAATTCGCAAGTTTAATCTTTCAGGCCCCGCGCGAGCACCGGTGATCGCGAGAACAAAAGAATACAATGGGAATTCCTAGAACCTCCGATCAAAGGATTAAAGTTGAATGAACTATAAGTCATTATCTTAATGACTCAGGTTTTTTTTTTAAATTAGTTATTCCTATCTAATCATACAAAATTGTTTATCATTATACTTTTAGAGTAATCTTGTACTACAAATAACAAAAGTAATACATTTGCAACTCTTATAGGGTTTCTGTGAATTTTTACTAAAGGAATTTAATCCTTTGATCATGGATTCTTGGAAATCTATTGTTATTATATTGTTGTCGTGATCACTGGTGATCTTATGGGGCTTGATAGGTTGTTTAGTATGACTTGTAAATTTCTTTTTTAAAACCTTCTCAATAAAGAATAGATCATAATGTCACCATACTTAATCATTATGCAATATGTTGACTCATAGAATTTAGTGACTAAATCGATTACAGAAAAAAAATCCCTTTTATTGTAACATCAAAGAAATGGATCATAGGCAGAGAGGTAAACCACCTACCTATGCCAAGTCAATGCTTGTTGTGAGCTGTTGGCTACGCTAAACATACCCTGGCCAAATTACATAGGTCCACCATCTGTCTATGAATAACTTTCTCTGATAGTTTTGAATTTGTCTGTGACAAATTGATTTTTGAATTGAAAAATGTTATAGCTAGGTAAATATATTTGGAATTTCAGGTCCAAGGTATGACCGAACTCAATGGCTGTGAACCGAGGAAAATTAAAGTATTAGGTCCATACACATTTAGCATTGGGGACACAACCAATTTCTCAAAATATATTCGCGGCGGTCTCGTCACACAAGTCAAGATGCCTAAGAAACTTAACTTTAAACCGCTGAAGGAATCATTAAAGGAGCCCGAATTTCTCATCACTGACTTTGGCAAAATGGACTACCCCCAGCAGTTGCATGTGGCCTTCGCAGCTCTTCATAAATTCGAAAAGTCTGAAGGAAGGCTGCCAAAACCCTGGAGTACATTCGATGCGGATAAGTTCATGAGTATTGTCCAAAGTGTTGTGGATTCTGGGGAACTAGTGAAGAAGGATGAATTTGAAATTAACAAGGAATTGTTGGAGACTTTCTGCAAGGTTTGTCAATTATTGTAGTTTTCTGTATTATGTTTCTATTTTAAACTTATGTTTAGATCACTGTCACTAATTTTCTCTATCAACAAGCGCCGTCGCTCTTGTCACTACGCCGAATTCGACACAACATAAGACCTTTAACAATCAGTTTTATAATTTAAAAAGTATCAAAATCATTCTAAAACTGTAACAAAATTTTTTTATATACAGAACTACCCCTTCTACATCCATGCATGATTCTTACAATAAAATTCCTTACAGATATCCTCAGGAGACTTAAATCCAATGAACGCTGCTATTGGTGGTGTAGTAGCCCAGGAGGTGATGAAGGCTTGCTCCGGCAAGTTCCACCCCATCGTCCAATGGTTGTACTTAGATGCCATAGAGTGCCTTCCGAAAGACCGGTCCATTCTCACCGAAGAAGCCTGCAAGCCCACAGGCACGAGGTATGATGGACAGATTGCGGTGTTCGGCAAAGACTTCCAGAAGAAACTTGGATCTCTCAAGTACTTTATTGTTGGTAAGCAACTGGTTTTTCTTTATAAGTTGGCACAGTAAAAATTGACGCCCCTAACTATTTTGCGTCGAAATTCGTTTACCGTGTGGGAACCGTAATTTGTTCCACATCAAAATCTTTCTTATTACCGTTCCTGTGTCCCGAAGTATCTCTATACCTGAACCTGAATCAGTTCTGCTATCTTAAAACAAGGCCTTTGCATCCGTTGTGGATGATTTATACAGTATTTTCAGAGTGAAGTAACCACTCCTCAAATACTGTAGTGCCTGGGACAAGATTTTTAAATGTCCGTATGGTTGCCCAAGCGCATACGTCATTCTCGCAACATAGTCGGCCTAGTCCAGAGGAAAGAACTAGTCAATAATTCTGGGACCAGCTACGTGCGGGTTTCCTCACGATGTTTTCCTTCACCGTATGAGCGTCCGTATTCTGTACTTGAGATCAGAAAATGTCTCATTGGTACACTCCTCCACCCAGGATCGAACCTGCACCTTCTAGGAGTGCGAACCAAAGGTCTACCCATTAGGCCACGTACGCTCTCGCTTCCGCCATCTAAGCATGAAGATATAACAGACAGACAGACTTTAGGTCTACCAGGATCTGATGGCAAATTTTAATGGCAATTTTTCAAAAAATATCCTTGATCAGTGGATAAATTTTTATATTTGCATGTTTCACACACAGAAGCCGCCGCTATAAGAAAAAAAAGGATCAAAATGTTTTATTCCAATTACCCCGGTATTGCTAGAGTCAATTTATTTTCTCACTTTTTGCCATCAGATTCTGATAGACCTATACTTAACCCATCAACTCCCAAGCGGCACCCGGGATATCTGTTGTGTCTGCGATTCCCACGATCGAGGTATTAAATAATTATATTAGTAAGCTGGTAAATAACATAGACTTTGGTTTGTTATGCTTCTGAACAAAAATATATAAGTTTAATGAATAACTTTCAGGTGCTGGTGCCATTGGCTGTGAGCTGCTGAAAAACTTCGCCATGATTGGAGTTGGTGCAGACGGTGGTCAGGTGACAGTCACCGACATGGACTTCATTGAGAAGTCCAACCTCAACCGACAGTTCCTATTCCGACCCTATGATGTACAGAAACCCAAGTCCAGTACTGCAGCCAAGGTAAAAAATAAAAATCTATACAGAGTAGAGATAAACTACGATAACATGGCGCGCCCCTCCAAAATTCAAAATGTTTGAAGTACGTTGTCAAAACGTTTGAAGTGCGTTGTCTTGCGCGGTCGGCTAGTTAACCCTTTCTGTACGGGTGACATCTGTAGTTGATTTCGCGAAGTCAGCCCTGAATACGGGTGGCGACTATTGTTGATTTGAGAAAGGGTCTCGTTTAAGCCCATGTATTTTCAAAACTATACCTTACTCCTTTGAGTTAAAGTTTAGTAACTGGAGTCGATAAAACAGTCTTTCACTTAAAACAATTCCAAAATATTTCCATAGATGGCATACAATTATAATTAAATTTAAAAATCTCGTTTTTTTCACTGGCATCTATTGGTGCCACCCGTATTGGGAGAAGACAAAAAGTTTAAACTCTAATGGAGGCAGTTAGTGTTGTGTAAAAATTATCGTTACGGTTTTTATGTGAGTATTATAGGTTTCTTAGCGTAATTCGATATTTTTCAGCTATTTATTACAAATATAATTAGGGTAATAAATAATAAAAGTATTGGTTTTTCCTAGGTATCAAATTTGGTATAAAATATATGATTCCATATTCTTGATTTGATTTTATTAAACTCCCATGCGTCTTTTAAATTACTAACTGGAAGAGAGTCATATCCGTTAGCTGATTTTCAGTTTTCTTTAATAGAACAACTTATTTTAAAGCACAAAAGTGAAATGACACTAGGAAGACTTATTTCTAGCCACAACGATCGTTTAATTCGTCTTATAGAGAGACATTTTCCCAAACCAGTGCCACCGACAAATAAACGAGAAAAACCTTTTCGACGTTGTCACGTGTGTTCAAACACCTTTCAACGAGAGGCAAGAAGAAGGTCCATGACGAAGTATATGTGCATAGAATGCAATATACCACTGTGTGTTCATCCATGTTTTGAGATTTACCATACAAAATTGAATTATTGACACAATATAAGTAACTTATTATGTGTCAATAATGCAATTTTGTATGGTATATTAGTAAACATTTTTTTACCGAATTACGTAATTAAAATATGATTAAATGATAAAATACATTGTTATTTATTCTTTACCCCTACCACCCCCTACACTAGGTAGTTATGAAATCAACCACGTCACAACTCACAACACGTACCGTATTTATCGACCGCTGTATCGATACTTGCACATAACTAGTTAGCGCCGAAAATTATAACGTAAATTAGATTGTTTTAAAACTTAGTTTTTATTAAATATTTTTGGCTAAATGCAGTGTTTTTGTAGACAAATGTGTTACAAGATATTGTTGTCGTAATTTCAATAGTAAATTATCTTAATATTATGTGTTGTTTGAACAAAAACAGTGATGACTTCTTAGCTTCTATTTTTGGTTATAATGTGAAAATTTGTGAACAAATTGGAATAAGGCTAATATACTTCAAAGGTCAGTAAAATAATAAACAAGTGTACAAAATTTTATGTGTCTAGGTCTTATAATTGAAAAGATACATCCAAATTAATACATGGCACGTTACGCTCGCGCGCCAAAAAAGTACCCGAATTGAGCGGTGACATTGCTTTTAAAAGCCCGTACAGAAAGGGTTAAGATTAGTTGACCAACAAATCTTGGTAATAAGTGACATTAAGTGAAAATATTACGCGTACATTGATTGGTTGAATACTTACTACATACAAACTCTTTCATAAGGATGTGACTACACACATTGAAACAGTAATTTGGAGGGGCGCGCTATGTTATCGTAGTTTATCTCTACTAACTTTTATTATAAGGGCCCTTCCCCACGACGTATTTTTTGCGCACTGACGACGCGCGTTTTCGATGCGCTCGTCTTCTGCGCGTTTTCATCGCGTTTTTTCAGATATAAAGTTTAAAACGTGTCGGCTTCCTTGCGTTTGCTGAATATCCGCTCGTTTGTATCGATACAAACGAACGTAAAAAAACGTCGTGTGGGAGGGCCCTTAGTGGTTTTTAAGATATCTAAATTCTTCAAATATTGTTGAATATTACATGCTATTATTGTATAGAAAGATAATAATTAAAATGTTATTGCAAATTGGTTTTACTGTAAATATTTGAAGTGAAATCTTATTATTTAACTATGTAATGATGTCATTTATTTTTTGGATCATAGTGTCTTACAAAACACTATTGCTATTTGTATAAAAATTATCACATTTATTTACCTCTCTAGTACATATTATTGCACTGTTAAATATTATGAATACACCTTGTTATACATCAACGACTTTATTTATTCAGTTTTAATAGATATAAAGTTAAAATCATATAGAATTAAGTACATATAAAATCATCTCAGACCACTATAATTGATATGGTCTGTTTGGCACAGCTTACATGATCACTCTGTGTTGTCGCTGTTTTCGACAACAGTGTCCTTCTCCCCCAACGCAAACATTATAATCACGTTTATTTTAATTTTCAGGTGATCAAGCGTATGAATCCTCTAATGAATGTGGTGGCTCAAGAGAACCGAGTCTGCCCGGAGACTGAGGCAGTATACGATGATACGTTCTTTGAAGCCTTGGACGGTGTGGCCAATGCTCTGGACAATGTCGATGCGCGTATCTACATGGACCGTCGCTGTGTGTACTACAGAAAACCGCTGCTAGAGAGTGGTACTCTTGGAACTAAAGGCAATACCCAGGTATGTTTGTTATTCACTGTTTTTCATGTATGTGTTTTAAGTAGCATATGTTAAAGTCCATGCAAACATATTGTATTTTGAATACTTTTAAGTGCATGTTTACTAGTGTAATCATTGTTGGTAGTCGCCAAATACTCTGAAATATCGTAAATGTATATATATAACCTACTTTTCATTAACTCTTTCTGGAACAAACCACCTACAGTTTGTCTTGTATAATCACACAAAAATATTCTCATTTCAGGTGGTAGTCCCGTTCCTGACGGAGTCGTACAGCTCGTCCCAGGATCCACCGGAGAAGAGCATCCCCATCTGCACCCTCAAGAACTTCCCCAACGCCATCGAGCACACGCTGCAGTGGGCGCGGGACGAGTTCGAGGGTCTGTTTCGGCAGGCGGCGGAGCACGCTGCCCAATACCTCACCGACCCCACATTCCTCGAGAGAACACTCCGTCTGCCCGGCTCTCAGCCCCTCGACGCGCTCGACAGCGTGCGCCGGGCGATCACCGACCGACCCCGCTCCTTCGAGGACTGCATCCGATGGGCGCGGATGCACTGGGAGACACAATACAACAATCAGATCAAGCAGCTGCTGTACAACTTCCCGCCTGGTCAGACAACCGTCAGCGGAGCCCCGTTCTGGTCCGGACCCAAGCGATGCCCGGAGCCGTTGACGTTTGATGCGGAGGATCCACTGCATTTAGACTATATTGTAGCGGCGGCGAATCTACGCGCGACCGTCTACGGCCTGCCGCACTGCACAGACCGCGAGCGTATCGCCCGTGTCGCTGCTAGCATAGAGGTAATTATGGTTTATGTCGTAAACTTTAAAAAGTATTGTTACGTTGTTATTTTTAAACACAAGTTTCTCGTTAATTCAATTGTGTAAAAACACATCAAACTTACGTGCCCGAGCAATAATCCATCTAGATATGCGGCAAATGCAGGACTAGTCTTTAAACTTCGACCTATTTATTTATTTATTTATTTATCAAAGATATACCAACAACACATTACGGCAACATTCATAATTAAAATCTACTACAGTTAAGATCTAACGCAATAGTCTTTTACAGGTATATACAACTGAAACAAAGATTCTCCATAATATTTAAGATAAAAGAAAGTTAAAACTAGGAGTAAAATTCGTGCAGAAAAAAAAAATTTACCCTATTAATACGACTATAACTTAACTTACACAATCAGTTTACTAATATAGTTAATGATAATAATTAATAACAAATGGTCAATAATAAAAGCTAATTCTAATGAAAAGTATTATACCTATAACTTTAGTAACTAAAATGTCAATCCAGGTGCCGGAGTTCAAGCCGAAGTCGGGCGTGAAGATCGCGGTGACGGACGCACAGCTGCAGCAGAACAACGACGACCTGGACGCGGACCGCGTGAAGATCCTCGTGTCGGAGCTGCCGCCGCCCGCGGAGCTGCGCGCGCTCGCCGTCACGCCGCTCGAATTCGAGAAGGACGACGACACCAACTTCCACATGGACTTCATAGTCGCCGCCTCCAACCTGCGCGCCGCCAACTACCGCATCCCCCCCGCCGACCGCCACCGCTCCAAGCTCATCGCCGGCAAGATCATCCCCGCCATCGCCACCACCACCTCAGTCGTCGCCGGCCTAGTCGCCCTCGAGCTGTACAAACTCGCCCAGGGCTTCAATACCCTGGAGGTCTTCAAGAACGGCTTCGTCAACTTAGCTCTACCCTTCTTCGGGTTCTCGGAGCCGATCGCGGCGCCCACCAACACGTACTACGACAAGAAGTGGACCCTCTGGGACCGGTTCGAGGTGAAAGGCGAGGTGACGCTGCAGCAGTTCATCGACTATTTCAAGAACGAGCACAAGCTCGAGATCACGATGCTGTCGCAGGGCGTGTGCATGCTGTACTCGTTCTTCATGCCCAAGGCGAAGCGGCAGGAGCGGCTGGACCTGCCCATGTCGGAGGTGGTCGCCAAGGTGTCGAAGCGCAAGCTCGAGCCGCACGTGCGCGCGCTCGTGTTCGAGCTGTGCTGCAACGACGAGAACGACGAAGACATCGAGGTGCCGTACGTGCGATACACGCTGCCCTAACCGCCCCCCGCGCCCCCGCCCCCCCACGCACCGCGACGCCGAGCATTTCCCGGCATTTAGTGTCTAAACACATCAATCACCATGCCGAAGTTCCGCGGCGGAAGTTCGGCATAATTAGGTCAGCAATGTCAAACGCATACAATACAACGCGACGTAATTTCGGCATGGTGTGGTCATCGGTAATTTAAAATACATTGCAGGCGGAATCATGCCGAACTTCCGACGCGGAACTTCGGCATGGAGTGTTTAGACACTTAGCCGCTCGGGCGCAACGAAAACCGTGCAGATCTCCCGCCCGCGCCCTACGAGGGCGTCGCGTCGCAGTTTCCGCTGCGTCGAGCGGTCTGCGGCCCTCGCGCGGTGACGCGGCGCCGCGACGGTGCGTTCCCGCGCCGCGTCGCCCGCGCGAGCGCCAGCGACGTTTGTATTTTAACGAAATGAGGGTATTTTAACAAGTCGAAGTGTTAGTCGATAGAGGTTTTATAAGCGGAGCGAGCCTCCGGATATCGTGTACAGAGACTTTGTGTTTTGTTTGTGCTTCGAATGCGCTTCATCTCGATAAATGATAGTTATTCGTATATTTATATTTCGCTCACCGGCCGCACGCCGACTCGCATTGATTTAACTTTATTTTAAAATATGTCGTAATATTAAAACAGAAGGGTATGTATATGATGAAATAAATGAAAAATTATTCAAAATGTGATGTTTTATTTGTAAAAAACTTTTTATTCACAAAAAAATATTTTCACCATCTTTGTTTTTTTGCTTTACAGTAAACTTTGGCTGTTAATCTTTTCATTTGGCAAACAAATAGCCTATAAGGGAGTGAGAGGCCCACGGAAGTTTACAGCATAATGTTGTGATGTAGATTCTATGCCTACACGTTATTGTTATTTCTAATCGGGTACATTGTAAAACAATATTCATTTCCGACTAGATAATCCAATTTTTTTTATTAAATGATTATATCGTTTGTTCTGCTATGCATTAGTATAAACTTAATTTAATAACATGATAGTAGTAATTAAAAGATGTTTATAAAAGTATCATTAGTATGAAATTAGAACATGCTATACAATAATTTATTTAAACGAGCACCGTGTATGTTGTAGGCAGTAAAAAATATATTTGTGACATTTTAATAATACTTTGTGCCAGCGAAAGCTTAACATTTATTTGAGATCCAATACGCATAAGCCAATATGACAACAATTATATCGTAATTAAGAAATAAATAAATAAAAATCCTTACCCAGATTTTCTTAATTCTTTCTTTCCGGACTATCCAACATAATTTAAATAAAATATACAACTTAAAAATACTCATCCAAAATTGTTCACAATTTAAAAAACCTGTGCCTTTTATTTCCGACAACACATTTCATAAAAGGAATGTTTTATTGCTATAAAATAGAAACTAATATTAAAATTAATTAATCGTAAGATAAATACAAAACTGGCCACCGACTTTAATAACTTCTTTTCTAGCGTATTAATTTTAACCATTATGATATAAAAATTTTGCAGGGGACAATATTTTCTACAGTGGTAATGCAATAATTTTGTGTTCCTCTTTCTTTTTGTTACTACATTGACGAAGCTGATACACTGAATGACATTAAAGGGTATTTTTACTGATGGACGACAGATAACGATTCATACCGATGGATGGAATACACAAATTATACCGATATGGCTAATGGCTGGAAACAAATTCTGATAAATTGAAACCGCAGCCACAGGATCCATATAAATAGCAATAAAATTAATTTGCGTACATTATTTATGGTCAAAGCCATGAGTAAAAAAAAATATACGTGACATTTATTAATTAGATAGAATATTAGTAGATGAGGCTCGCAAAAAATACGTGACATTTATTAATTAGATAGAATATTAGTAGATGAGGCTCGCAAGCCGCAACTCCCGGGAAACCGTACATTTTTTCGCAAGTCGCAACTACAATGTCCTTCCCCGAATCACGTCTCTCAAAGGATTTCCATACAAAATCTAAATTCAGCCATTTAAGGGCCTTATCACACTGGCGATTAGCGAGCGATTTGAAAACGCCGCGACAGCGCAGCGTCGTCGCGGCGTTGCGTGGACGCCATTTTGTACACTCGTATTTTGTATACTTCCTAGACGAGTGTACAAAATGGCGTCCACGCCACGCCGCGACGACGCTGCGCTGTCGCGGCGTGCACGTCGCGCAGTCGCGTCGCTTTCAAATCGCTCGCTAATCGCCAGTCGACAGACCGCGCTTTACTTTAGGATTACACTTTAGCATTTATAAGGATATGGATATAAAATTTTGATTCCTATACGTCAATTAGAAAATGTACTCCATCACTACATTATTGCATTACCACAACTCGTCCCCACAGTGAAGGCACATAGTGTGAGCCGCTAGCTGTCAACGCCACGGCCGCCGGCGCGGGCTGGGCACGTACCGACGCGCCTTCTCGCCGCTATAGCTCTCTGTAAAGTTTCAAAACTGTTAAAATTAACTTTTTAGGCTGCCTTCACACTAGCGTTTGTCCAGCGTAGGCGTTCGATGAACGTATGCGCAGCGCAGACGTTTCCTCTGAAGAATCAATTAAACACTGCGCTAGCGCGGCGAGACTTTTCACATTTTCTTTAGGAACAATCAGTACGCGGTGCTAGCGCAGCGCAGCACAGCGTACTGATTGTTTCGTCAATTACAGTAGAGAAGCGGCGACAACGCAACGCACGCGCCGGGTTTGTCGAGTGCCTATGCTGGACAAATGCTAGTGTGAAAGCAGCCTTAGACAATAAATAATATTAGTTAAATAAACATAACACAACAACACAATATGAAGGTACAAGTTGGAAGCCGGCTACATGAAGTTGTAACAGACGACGTGTCGTCGCGACACTACTGGTTTCTATGTATTTCTATGAATATGTGTCGCTAGCTTCGTGTCGCTAGCTGCGGAGGGTATTTCATAGAAATACATACAAACCAGTAGTGTCGCTGCGACACGTCGTCTGCGGTTGCTTCATGTCGCCCGCTGCCAACCGGCACCTTTAAACATACAAAAAAACGACAGCAGTATAAACAAAGCAAGACAGACAAACCCGAGTTTTATTTAAAACTTTCAAGCCACACAAAAACTAAGTAAAGGTGTATTTTAAAAACATATTGTTACGGATACGGACACACAGAGCCATCTAGCGTCGAACCGGCAAAACTAGGGGACACACTACACATAAATCCCCTACTCGAAACTAGATGGCGCTAGTTGGTACATGCTCGAATCTCCTAGAAAGTTCCGACCGTTGTTTACTTGTTTACGTGTTTACTTGTTTACGTGTTTACTTGTTTACGTGTTTACTTGTTTACGTGAATCGAGTAAGGAACTTTCTAGAATTCGAGTCGCCCATATAAATAGGCGCAGGTGGACGGCCCGGCATTCAGTTTTATCTGAGCGATCTTCGAGGCGACTTCGAAGTGAAAACAAGTGATCAATAGTGAGTGATTGTGATAGTGAACCTACGACTCGGCTAGGACCTAGGACAGTGATAGTGCTCAGTGATTTGGATCTAGTGCTTAGTGTTTGGACTTAGTGATTTGTGTGAGCTAGTGTCAGTGAATAAAGTCTTCAAGAGAGTCACCAGGTCTTTCTCTCCGAATCCTCGAACCCTAGCACGTAACAACTGGTGTCGGAAGTGAGATTTGGAGATGCCATTGACTCCGAGAGAGGACTTCAAGGGGAGTGTCAGGACAAGGGCGCAGCGAGCTGCTGCCATTGACTCCGAGAGAGGAGTTGGAGGTGGAGCTGCGGAGGCCACACCCACGGGGACCAAGCTCCGCCCACTGCGGGGCAGGCCCCACCCGCTGGCCCCGCCCACCAGGCTCCGCCCATTGACCACGCCCCCCAGGCTCCACCCACTTCGGGTGAAACCACGCCCACTGGCTCCGCCCACCGGGACCCGACCACGCCCCTCAGGCCCCGCCCACTCTGGAAATGGCCACGCCCACTGGCTCCGCCCACCAGGCCACGCCCACTGGCCCCGCCCACTGGGCCCCGCCTGCTCAGGCCCCGTCGACTAGCTCCATCCATCCTGCCACGCCCGTAGTTTCTACGGCCCCTCAAATGGCTCCTCAATTGGGAAGCATAATTGAGTTAATTCAGGCTTTGCAAGAGTCACAAGACCGCAAGCTCGGCGCTTTGCAAGAGTCACAAGAGCAACAAAAGGACCTCCAAGAGAAAGCGCTTCTGGCCATAAAGAATGTTAGTGACACTGTGACTAAGCTTCGGAAAGATGTCGACATAATGGAAGAACGAGTTACCGGGTTAGGATTGGATGTGGAAAATGTGAAAACCGGCCTTACTGAACTTCAGAAGAAAGTAGTGCGCCTGGAAACCACAGGAGTGGCGGTGTCTAGTGGAACTACCGGAGTGGTGCAAGTGGTACAAGGACCAAGAGTTAAAGTGCCACCATACGACGGTACTACTTCTTGGAACGCTTATCGTCAGCAATTCCAGACGGTTGCTTCTGCCAACGGATGGACTGACGAACAATGCCTGACCGCTCTTACTGTTGCGCTCAGAGGGCAAGCTTTGTCGGTCCTAGAAGCACATACAGGGAAGGGGTTCCAAGACCTGATGGAGGCCCTTGAATCCAGATACGGGGAGCGACACCTGGAGCACGTGTTCCGTGCTCAACTTCGTGACAGAGTCCAACGCTCAGGAGAGGGACTACAGCAATGGGCGTTGGAAATTGAAAAACTTGTCAAGAAGGCACACCCAGGAGCCGATTCCAAGATGATCGACACGAATATTGTGCAAGCATTTGTCGACGGAATCAGGGACCTCGAGGTCAGAGCTGCAGTGAGGCTACGTCACCACACCTCGCTAAAGGAAGCATTGGCGCATGCTTTGGAGGTCGAGGCTGTTCGCCGTGACACACGACAGACCCATAAGATCCATGAGGTCTCTGAGGATGTTAAGGAGGTCAAGGCTCCCACGAAGAGAAGTTTTGGAGCCATGTGCTACAAGTGCGGTGAGAGGGCCATCTTCAGCTCAACTGCCCGCAGAAGGAGACCCAGATGGCAAGGATGAAAAGGCTCGAGGAACAAGTAGAGGAGTTGAAGAAGCAAGGAGCTTCGTCCCCTGCCCGGGATCAGGGAAACGAATAAAAGCCAGGACTAAGGGGCGAGTACTGGCTGACGCGGAGGAAGCCCCGATAACTGTTATCTCCCAAGCATGCAGCGGGAATAGTCTTGTGATTCAGGGGACTATTAACAGGACGGATTGCAAAATGACTCTAGACACAGGAGCCTCTAGAACGATAGTGAACCCAAATCTAGTAAAAGCCGCAAGTAGACATAAGAGGAGAATTAACTGTCGGCTTCTTACTGCCTCCGGTCAGCCAATACCCGTCCTGGGAGAAATGTCAGTTACGATTAATGTAGGGGGGTCCTCATACCCTCATGACGTTATCGTGGCTGAGATTATGGATGATTGCATCTTGGGTTTGGATTTCATGAAGAAGCACAACTGCGGAATTAATGTCGCTGACGGAGTTTTCAAGTGTGGCGAAGAAGAAATTTTCATCCATGGAGGCGCCTGCGGGAAAGTCGCATGTGTAAAGGAAGTCATTATACCTGGACGAGCGGAAGCTAGAGTGCTGGTGAAACTACCGCCAGCTGGAAAGAAGAAGTCAAACAGATGTGTGTTGATCGAAGACACACCTAGCAAGACATCAGCGCAAAAACTGATGACGGCGAGAACCCTTGTTAGTGGAAGCAGTAACGCTGTGGTCAAGGTTTTGAATCTTGGTGATCGCGAGATCTGCTTGAACAAAGGTGACGTCATTGGAAAGTGCGAGGAAGTTGTCTGGATGAGAAAGTGTAGTTCGATCACAGGCTCAGACTCAGCCAACAGCAGCAACTATGGAATAGTGACTGAGCTACTCGATGACTGCAAGAGTAATCTGACTTATTCGCAGAGCATGAAAGCTAAGAAGTTTTTACAACGCCACGCGAATATCTTCTCCAGTCAGGAAGGCGACCTTGGAAGAACTTCGATGGTTCAGCACAGGATAGATACCGGAAGCGAGAACCCAATTCGTCAACGAGCAAGACGGATACCCATTGCAAAGGAAAAAGAAGTTGAAAGCCTTTTGGAGGACATGAGAAGGCATAAGATTATTGAACCGTCTGCAAGTCCGTGGTGCTCACCTGTTGTGTTAGTGAAAAAGAAAGATGGCAGCACAAGATTTTGTGTGGACTACAGGCGTCTCAATGATGTCACTAAGAAGGACAGCTATCCATTACCTCGAATTGACGACACTCTGGATACCTTGAGTGGCATGAAATGGTTCTCGACCCTGGACCTGAAATCTGGATACTGGCAGGTGGAAATTCACCCAAAAGACAAGGAGAAGACAGCTTTCTCCACCGGTAAAGGTTTATGGCAGTTTAACGTCATGCCCTTTGGATTGTGCAACGCACCTGCCACATTTGAGCGACTCATGGAGTGTGTACTGGCAGGCTTAGTTGGAGAGGCTTGCTTAGTCTACTTGGACGACGTCATCATTGTTGGCCGCGACTTCGAGGACCATTTGCGAAACTTAGAACGTGTTTTCGCCAAAATAGAGGGGGCCAAGTTAAAGTTGAATCCGAAAAAATGTCGTTTATTCAGGAGTAAGGTCAATTATCTCGGCCATGTCATCTCCAGTGATGGAATCCAGACGGACCCGGAGAAACTGGAAGCAGTTCAAAATTGGCCAACCCCTAAGAACAAAACCGAAGTGCGGGCATTTCTCGGCCTATGCTCCTACTACAGGCGTTTTGTTAAGGGATTCTCGGAGATAGCCAAGCCATTACATCGGCTGACAGAGGATAAACGACAGTTTATTTGGGACGAGACTTCTGAAGATTCTTTTCAGAAACTGAAGAAACATCTGTGTGAAACACCAATCCTGGGGTATCCACAACCTGCAAGTCAGTTTATAGTCGACACGGACGCAAGCAACACGGCCATTGGAGGGGTGTTATCTCAAAAACAGGGTGAAAGAGAAGTTGTAATTGCATATTTCAGCAAATCTTTATCTAAGCCAGAGAGAAACTACTGTGTGACAAGAAGAGAACTCTTGGCTGTTGTAAAGACGCTACAACATTTCAGCAAATATCTCATCGGCAGACAGTTTTTACTGCGAACTGATCACGCAGCCTTGAAGTGGCTACTGCAATTCAAGAGCCCAGAAGGCCAAGTAGCTCGATGGATTGAACAACTACAGGAGTATGACTTCAAGACGGAACACCGCAGCGGAAAGGCGCATGGGAATGCCGACGCACTTTCACGAAGGCCGTGTTCAGAGGACTGCAAACACTGTGTTAAGCAGGAATCTAATGAAATAACATTAAAGTTAACCAGAACAAGTCCCTTGGGTCTCTGGGAGAATGATGCTATGAGAGAGGCTCAAGAAAGAGATGACGACCTTCGGCATATCATCACATGGAAGAAACGCGGTGACGTAAAACCAATCTGGAGTGAGGTTGCACCCACTGGCGCTGTCACTAAGGCGTACTGGGCGCAATGGGACAGTCTGATACTTCAAAATGGAATACTTTACCGGAAATGGGAGAAGACTAACGGCAGAGAGTTCCATCTTCAGATAGTTGTCCCAAGGACGAGAGTACCAGATGTTCTCCGTGAGATACACGATGGCGTATCAGGAGGTCATCTAGGTGTCAAGAGGACGTTAACAAAAGTGCGAGAACGATTCTACTGGTTGCATTGTCGAGATGATGTGCAGGATTGGTGCCGCAAATGTACTACTTGCGCTGCAGTGAAGGGACCACAAACAAGGAGCCGTGGGAACCTGCGCTTGTATAACGTTGGCGCACCGTGGGAACGAATTGCAGTTGACGTAGCTGGGCCATTTCCTGTAACGGAATCGGGAAACAAGTATTTTATGGTGGTCATGGATTACTTCACCAAATGGCCCGAAGTGTTCGCCATACCAAACCAGGAAGCTACAACAGTTGCTTCTAAGCTAGTCGAAGAAGTGATATCACGCTTTGGTGTGCCTCTAGAAATCCATTCCGATCAGGGCAGGAATTTCGAATCGCAGGTCTTCCAGGAAGTGTGCAGAATTTTGGGAATGCATAAAACGAGGACCACCGCGTACCATCCTCAGTCTGATGGAATGGTTGAGAGATTTAACCAGACCCTTGAGAGGCATTTGGCGAAACTGGTAGATGACAAACAAAAGGATTGGGACAGGTATATACCGCTCTTCCTTCTGTCGTACCGTACCGCCGAGCATGAGAGCATAAAAGCTACCCCGGCGTATGTCAATTACGGTAGAGAACTGCGAGTACCAGTAGACCTCTTGACAGGAGGGTCACCGGAGGAACCGAAGACCGTACAAGACTATGTCTGCGATTTAAGGGAAAAGATGCGCTATATACACGCCATGGTTCGGGAAAATGGGTTGCAGTCAAGTGAGAACATGAAGACCAGATACGACCGGAAATCGAACACGAGCGGCTTCGAAGAAGGGTCACTGGTGTGGTTGCATAACCCAACTCGGCGAAAAGGGAAATCTCCAAAGTTGCAGACCAAGTGGGACGGCCCATACAAAGTGGTTACCCGATTGAATGATGTGACTTACAGGATTCAAAAGTAACCAAGAGGGACATTCAAAGTGGTACACATAGACCGTCTGGCGCATTACCATGGCAGTAATAATGATGCTCGGGACGAGCATCTCTAAGAGGGGAGTAGTGTTACGGATACGGACACACAGAGCCATCTAGCGTCGAACCGGCAAAACTAGGGGACACACTACACATAAATCCCCTACTCGAAACTAGATGGCGCTAGTTGGTACATGCTCGAATCTCCTAGAAAGTTCCGACCGTTGTTTACTTGTTTACGTGTTTACTTGTTTACGTGAATCGGGTAAGGAACTTTCTAGAATTCGAGTCGCCCATATAAATAGGCGCAGGTGGACGGCCCGGCATTCAGTTTTATCTGAGCGATCTTCGAGGCGACTTCGAAGTGAAAACAAGTGATCAATAGTGAGTGATTGTGATAGTGAACCTACGACTCGGCTAGGACCTAGGACAGTGATAGTGCTCAGTGATTTGGATCTAGTGCTTAGTGTTTGGACTTAGTGATTTGTGTGAGCTAGTGTCAGTGAATAAAGTCTTCAAGAGAGTCACCAGGTCTTTCTCTCCGAATCCTCGAACCCTAGCACGTAACAATATATTGGGTTGGTGCATTATTTTTCGGAACAGAGATGAAAGTGTCAAGTGTCCAAAGTTTTAGACTTAGGACTCGATTCAGTGTGGTAAAAACTGTATAACAACGTCCAGAAAAGTCGAATTCGTTGCGAAACGCGGTTCAAATTTAAGACTGCCTTCGAATAAACGAGGATCAAATATTAGATAAAGATAATGTGCTTACTGCTTAGTGACCAGATGCAGCACCTTATAGTAATCCATTAAATAAGTAAATCCAGTCAAGGACATACACGTGACGCGCCAAGTCGCCGCGAGTAAGACAGGTTACACGGTCAGTCCGGCATCAGTTCAGTCCATCAGTCTGATCCAGATTCCAGACTGACGGGAGAATGATCGTGTAACGGTTTGATTGACGGACTGATATTTTTTAGTATGTACTTTCCGGTCATGATTCTGGCGTCGGTCTCAGACTGATGGAGTGAACTGATACCAAATTGACCGTGTAAGCTAAGACTAAAGCTCTGGTATCCTCCAAAAGCGGCGCCATCATGCAATACAGCGGTGAATGACGTCACTAGAACGTTGTCCATGTAAGCAATATGGCGCGGTTTCCTAGAGAACGATAATTGACACCGTTCTCTAGGAATCCGCGCCATACCGCCCACATAAACTCTAGTGACGTCATTCACCGCTGCATCACGGCCGCCACACGAAACCAGAGCTTTACGAGTTTGGCCTTCCTGGACGAGCTCTTAGCCTCCAATTTGCCGACTACCCATCACCACCCACCACCAATGGTGATGAACCTACACGTCTGCTGGTTTACCATAGCTGGACTGTGTCATGAGCGACGGGCTGGAACGCTGCGGCCGCGCGGGGAACGCGCCGCTGTGGCTCGCAGACATCACGTCCCTGCCCCACCACCGGGATATATTAGTTACTATGTTAAATTATATCATAAGGAAAAAATATAGTTATATAATATATCATTAGGAATATAATATTATCTTAAGGTGATCGCACATTTGCCAGCACCGCACGCGCCGTACGCGCCGCATTTCGTGACGTCATTTCATACAACGGCAATTTCTAAAACGGCGGCGCGTAAGGTGCTGACAAATGTGCGATCAGCTTAAGCCAGAATGGGCGAATAAGTATGTAGAATGGTCATTAAAGGTTTTATTTTTAAGGGAACTTTGAAGTTAAATATTATTAAAATATGACATTAGGTATGGGTTTAAAAGCATTAAATAATTTATTTATGGTGTACATACACCATAAAAAATACAAGTTTAGACCCAAGCTCTGTTTCGTTAGCGGGTTACAAATACAGTGTAAACTCCATGTAACGTCACTCCATTTAGCGACAAACTCTCTAAAGCATCGATATCATTTGACTTTGGTTGGTTTAGTCACTTTAGCTTGTTTACCATACAATGATACAGTCTGTATAGATAGCATCACTCCCACTCTCAATAACGACAAAATCACAACAATTGAGTAATAAAAAGTACCTTTTAAGTTAATAATATTAGTAAAAACTGCGCAGCTGTGTACGTTTTTTTGTTGCTTTACTATCCTAGCCCGCAATGAACTTGACTTTCGACATCATGCATACCGAAATTTCTAAGAAATTCGTTCTTTTGTTTAAAAACTGGGATTGCTTGCACGTGTAGACTGTTTTTGAACATAAAATTATCTAAACGTTATCATATTCGCAGTTGCTCATAAACTTCCAAACAGTAAATACTATTATGCGAAAAAAAATATCACTGTATATTGACGGAAATTCTTTGATTTTACTTCTCTCCATTTAACGACAACTCTCTGTAACGTCATAAAATGCACGGTCCCTTCCTCAGAACATCGGTGACGTTATAATATAGAGTTTACACTGTACCAGTATAATAATAATGATTGTTTATCAACAAGTTTTTATTTATTTTTATTATGAAACTTACGTAAAACCAACTGAAAATCTTAGTTGCTAGTATTTAAATACTTAAAGCTGGAAAGGTTAGATTTGAAAGAATTGACGTTCTAAGCCAGCATTTTAAGTTAGCTCGATGGCTTCCTCAACATGGCGAGATTTTTTATATCGGTGGTCAAGGTGAATGATTCGCTGTCGTAGTAGTTACAACATTCCAAGATAAAATTATGGCGATATTTTGTAAGCCAGTCAAAGACCATATAATTACCAAAAGTACAAGCATAAGCCAAATAACCAGGGCCGGATGTATATTTATTATGAGTTATGACTTATAAGTATAGGCTACTTTAATTTTGCCGCCCCTATGTACGAACTCTGCCGCCATCCTAGGACGCCATAGGACGCTGCCGCCCACAGGCCATGGCCTATACTGCCTATACATAAATCTAGAGCTGCAAATAACTCACGTGGGTCTATACTGCCGTACGGGCGCGAGCGGGCGCGCCGCCAACACCTTGCGGCGGCTGCGGTCTGAGGCGATCAGCGCGCACCGCTCCGCCGCCGTGCTCGCCACGAACGTGTCGTGTAACGTGTAACACGCTGCTGTTATCTGTAATATATTTAAATAAATATCATTCAAAACATAAGTCATAACTCATAAGTTATACAGGGTTAGTTTCCGAACTCAGCACCAATATTTGTATTCAAATTTAATTCCGATTAAAAATATTTTAGTTTGCGTATTGAGTTTGATGCACATTACACACTGTTATTAATCATAATTATCAGGGTTAACTTCGGAATTGGGTGTCACCAAAGATTAACACCACAACATTCCTGTTTTAATATTGAGAAAATTCAAGAATATTTAAAGAATAGATAAATATGTCCTTTAAAATCTTAGTAGCAGTTGTCTAAAAATACTTTTACAACTACCCTCCAATAACTTCCAACTACCGACCTATTTTAAAACGACATCTAGTGGCAACAACAATACATAAGTTCTATAAAAGCGCCATCTAGCGACGACCTCTACCTACCTGCTGTATAAGCCGCCTGTGGAGGTCCACATCGGCGCCCCATATGCCCCTGCCATCTTGATGTAGCTGCAGCGCCAGAACCAATGTGTCTCTGATAGTCTGGACGGTGGTCTGCACTCGCTCCGTGCGCATTAGCCGCCTGACCAGGTAGCCCTTGGCGCATGCGACGATTTTGGTCGCGGCTTCGCGCTGGTATTTGCAGAGGACATTCAAACATGTTGAAGAGGGGGTAACAGAGATTTCAAAGGAAGAAGGTAGTTTTAGGAGTGAGGACGACAGATTTGAAGCAAGTTAAAAGATATTTTGAATAGGATGAAGATATTGAAAGGTTAAACAAAGGAGTAGTCACAAAGGGAAGGTTCAAGGTTATGAATGGATCGAAACCAGTAGAATGATTAAGAAAGAAACATAAAATATTTAAATACAAAATCAAAAATCGTAGAGAGCAAAATAGAAAACGAGTTTTTTAATGTACGTTTTAATGTGCAATGAAGTGTTTATCTATCAAAAATGTTTATAGACTACACGACTCACGAAGTTACTAGGCTAGGATCATTATTTCTATATTTTTTGTATATTAAGTACTAATTACTAGGTTTTATTATATACTTGGACAACATTTATCATACGTCTAACACTCAAATATATTGCAAAAAAGTTAAGATGCACATATTTGTCTATACTTTATGACAAATTATTGATAAACACTCACCTCTTGCGGTGTTGGATTGCGGCGGACCTTCTGTTTCGTTCTCGGGCCGTAGATACAATTGAGAGAGTCCTGTAGCGTCTCCTCCATACTTTTAACTGCTCTTTCGCTGGATCTGTGCGAAGCGTTCGCCACTGGGGCAGATAGCGGACTCTCGATAGTCTGTTTTATGCAGGTATTAGTCAACGTGCTGTTCGGACGGTATTCCTCGCTGTGATCGGAAGGAAACGTGACGTTGAGGTCGGCCAGAGTATCGTTGGTTCGGTCGGTAAGAACCACGTCGTAATCGCGCTCAGACGATGCGCTCGTATCATATACGAGTTTTCGAGATATATTCGGGTTTGGAGTGTTAGGGGAGTGCGTGCGAGTTATGCTACCTTCTAGCGATAGAGTGGATGGCTTTTCTTGGGGAGGCCTTTTGATGCTTTCAGACATGTTTCTGGACTTTTTGAGAATCTGATCGCACTGGTTTAGGTAGTTATTCGTTTCTGTCAACGTCGCGATGACTGGACTGTCGGGTTCCGTTTTCTGGTTGATCAACTGGCTCAAGCTCACTGGTCCTCTATCCGCGTCCTTTTCAACCCACGCCTCCTTCACCTCGTTTGGCGATTTCGGGCATATCGTCTTGAGTTGGGTGAACAGCAGATTGTTTTGCTCCTCGAATAGTTGATGCAGCAGCATCTGTTCTCTCTTCTGCTTTTCGACCAGGTTCGCCATTTGCACCAGCTGCTGTTTTTGCACTTTCTCGTAAAGTTCCCTGACTTTCGTCGCCGGGTCTTCCGATTCCGAAATCGGTTTGGGTCTTGTCTTGTCCTCCGTCATCTTTTGAACGTTGTTTTGCGCTGGGGAAGGTTTGGGATTTTGAGATGAGCATCTAACAGGGCTCGGCAGTTTCGTCGGCCGCTGCGCCGGCTCGGACCTCGCTGATGCTTTAGGTGTGACGCGTTTTGACTTATCCATAGGTTTTAACTTGGATGGTGTATTAGATTGTGCTTTCTTAGGCGTCGTTTTGGACGTTATATTTGAACTTGGACTTTTGAGCTGGAGATGCTTCTCCTTAACCTTCTCCTTTAGTTCTAAAGCCATGGAGGACCATTTAATTTTGGCAGACTCCAAATCCCAGCTTCTTCTTTTTTTATTCATACAGCTGACATTAGACAAGGATTCACTCATTGAGATTGACTTGACATCAACTCCTCTATTCAGGGATTGAACCTCCAAATGTGCAAGAAGCATGGGGCTGGGTTTGAGTACAGTATAAGATCTTTGGCGCAGCAGGGGCGCAGTTTTAACTTCTTTCGCACTCTCCTTGTGTAAGTCTGTCAGGGAACCCGTGAAGCTTTTCGAGCCGAGGGAAGCAGGTCCATCTTCTAAGTGAAAATTTGGTAGTGGATCTGAGAAGGCTTGTTTGTTTATACTTACACTTACTGTAACTTTTTCTTGTGCATTTGATGGTTTTTTAGTCTCATCAGAACCAACATTCTTATTGTCATTGACACAATCACAGTCTCTTTCAGGTAAATCATTAGGAGTTTGGGAAGTGTTGTTGCTATCAATTAAGTTTCTTGCAGTATCATTAATGCTTAAACTTAAATCGATCACTAACTTGGAAGATGCTTTGGAAGAGAAACATTCGGACACATTACTTAGAGTTGGCGAATTGTTATCATTGGACATATTGAGTTTGTAATCTTCGTAGCCATTTTCAATGTTTGGATTTATGTTGAGAGATTTGTTTTTATAACTATTGGATTCTATAACTGATGGTATATCAAATGTTTGGTCAGACTCCGGGAGTTCCGGAGCATCCGTTTCATCTTCTGAGGAGTTGAAATCACTTTGAAGAGTGAGAGATTTTAAAGTCTCTATTCTCTTCTCAACCTCGAGAGCAAGAAACTTGTAGTTTCTCATTTCTTCATGGCATTCCTTAGACAGCTATAGTAGTGGAAAAATAAAAAAATATAGTACAGCTAAATTGGCTATTTAGTTATTTATAAACAAATAGCAAACTTAAATTGTATTAAATTTTAGATGTTGCTACACCTACTACCTATACCTACTAATATAACATAGAGATTTGCTTGTTTGCATAAAAAATAGGCTCTGCTGAGCTGGGCAGTTTTTCAAAACACTTAGCATAGATACTATATTATAGAGCAGCGGTTGGCAACACGCGGCTAACATCTTACTTGCAGCCTGCTAATGTTTTGTGAATAAGTTATGCGTATCAAAGACAATGTTTTCTAGTACTGCCAGTAGTTATCGCCACTTAAGAACGTAGCTGTTTGTGCCATTTTTAATAAAAAATTATTTCCTTTCATTATGTAGGTAAATTGAGCTTCTAGGGTTAAAACGAGTATGAGGTCTGCGGCCCGCCTTTAGTTTGTTTTGCCACCTTGTGGCCCTTGCCTGCCATAAGGTTGATGACCGCTGTTATAGAGGATAGACCATGGGTCATAGGCTACTTTATGTCAAAGCAAAACATACAGTTTATTTTTAAATTCTTTTTTTTTCTTCTTCATTCTTCACAAGTAAACTGTTGTATAATTAAAAAGGTAAACTTACAACGGGCGGCAGCAGGGGGACTCCATTCAGCTTCATACACGATATGTACCGGTCCGATTGTCTCACAGACTTCACATCCCACGGATCATTCATCTTGCTACTTTCATCAGCTGAGAAAGTTTCAAAGAGTAAAAGTGAGGGCAATAAGAGTATCTATGATACTTTACAATTCGTTCCCTGACCGTGACGAAAATGTTCCAGCCCCGTATCGCTAATATAATCTAAGCACTCACGGAAATTATTAAAATTCGCTCCTCAGCGATGTTGTCATGCATTACGTCAGCAATTTAGCTTTTATTATATTAGACTCCATTACATTAGATCACGTACGTTACTGCTTACTTTTGTATGGTTTTCATGAATCAAACATCTATTAAATAATTTACCTTTTTGGTGTGGCTACTTTCTTTGGTAGCAAATTCTAGGATTTTAGAGACGCTACACAAATACAAACGCTGTAACAGATGCATAAATATATTTAAAGTTAACGCTAATTTTGGATCCTGAAGGTAAATTTGAATAGTTTAGTTTACTTTATTTCACTGTTTGTATCATTGTTTATAAATTTTTGTAAAACAGCAAACTGCCAAACAAAATAATATTTAATGGTGACCATTGGTGACAATTGACAAACGTCACATGTCAGAATTTTTGACAGTGACATATGAGCACAGACAAAGTGATTTTTTTAATAGTAGGGGAGGTAAGGGTGCTATTTGTGTAGTCACTCGAGCGTCATGGACACCTAGTACGTTTTGTACATTAGGTAAAACTGATAAAAAATAATAAGAGCGTTTTTTATTTTAGCGGTGGGTTCAGAAACTGCAGCCATTTTAAAGTTTTGAAAAAGAAAATATATTCAGAAAATTGCTGATTTAGGTAAATTAAAATTATAAATATATTTTAGACAACAAGAATTATATCATTTAGTTTAGTGCAAAATAAAATATCTGCAAAGCTTACTAGTGAACGTCGCGAACTGGAAACTCAGGGACTTAAAATAATTATTGTGAAGATTCTTTATGCGAAGAGAATTAAGTTATTGCCACGATCTTTTTTTAATGAGCCTGCTACAGAATACGAATTTTTAGAGCTACTGATACGATCGCGCAATTTTTACTTCTGGCAGCCCTGGATTGCTATGACGCGCGAAAAACTAGTCAGTAGTTCTTTTAAGTAGTCTGTGCTAGTCACCAACATAAAATCACAAACATATATTAAGAACACTGTTCACGATCTTAGTAAATCGCTTACACTTTCGGACTCCAGGAGCGTTTTGGAGGGTATATCCGCTAACCAGTTCCGCTCTAAGTCTAGATTTCCTTTAATCCTTAAGATAAGACAGCTTCTCCTTAGGTGCCGTGTCCGCAGTATCCATGTTATGTTAGCGTGGATACCTGGCCACAGTGGAATTACTGGTATAAATAAGAGTGTGGATGCATATGCTAAAGCCGCCATAACATCAGGTGGACTCAGTCAATACCAACTCTATTGTCAGGACTTAATTCCACTTGCAAAATCTCAGCTTTCTAGCAAATGGAATACACTATGGGACGGCTCAAGTACCATCAAAGGCAAGCACTACCATGATATTTAAAGTAGTGTACCAGTAAAACCATGGTTCTTTAGATATTCACAGTGTAGCAAACCAATATGCTCAACAATCTGCCGTGTTAGACTTGGTCATTGCTGCTCACCAGTGTTCCTTGCTAAAATTAGGGTCAAGGATCATTCTCTGTGCGAGTGTGGTCTAGATGAGGCATCAGGCATGGGCGTATATAAGGGGGGGGTCCTAGGGGTCCGGACCCCCCCATTACTATCCATCTTACTTGTCCTATCGACAATATATTATGTACCTATAGGTACATAATATATTGTCGATCGGACAAGTATTGTGCATAGTACATGTGTTTTTTTTATTTACAATATTATAATAATTTATTATTATACTGTGGAGCGTGTCCATAGGCAGAGTTGGTACCGCGGTACGCGATGCGTTCGTAGTTCGTCGCAGGGGCACCGGGAAATGGTGGCACCACTGCACATTTCCCCGCGCCCGTGGCGGTGCATCCAAACTATACAAGTTTAAATGCACCGCCGCCAACCGCACAGACTCACTGCACTGGCGGCGCAGCTTGATTCCGAAGAAATTATTAAATAATCAATTAGCAATAAAACGTAAACATTCATTCTGATATTCAAATTTCAAATAAATATTCGGCCAAGTGCGAGTCGGAATCGCGCAAGAAGGGTTCCGTATCGTTATAGAGCAAAATAGGCCAAAAATCTGGATGCACGGTAGTGCACCCGCCGAGACGAGCCAAGCGAAGCGCAAGGGCACTATACTACCTTTTCTCGAAGTGTTTCGCCGTTTTTTTTAACCTTCATAGAATTGGCTTCCGTTGTACCAGATAGTTCATATTTTCAGGATATGATGTCATCAATAGACTTATTAAGCATACAAAGTCTCAATTGAAGAGCTCTTATACTTTAGATTTTATTGATATCTAAAATATACCGATTTCGTCACTGACTCACTGACACACTGATGATCATCAAAATGTTTGGCTACTTCCTGAAATGCTTGTAAACTGATATTTGGTACGTAATCTAAGTTTAGTATACAACCAACAAAAAAATTCACAAACTTGTGATTTTCGTCCCCCATTCCCTAAAATGGAAGAAGTTGACCCTCATAGAGTTGGTTTCCGATGTGCCAGATAGTTTATATTCTCAAGATATGATGTCAATAATAGACTTATTAAGCATACAAAGTCTCAATTGAATAGGTCTAATACTTTATATTTTATTGATATCTAAAATACGCCGAAATTTGGTTATACGCTGTAAAATAAGTATAGTATGGTAATGGAAGTTTAAATGAGACTTTCACCAATTTTATGAATAAGGACATGAAATACACGGGATGGACATTACCTAAAAACCTCTTAATAAAAAATAAAAAGACTAAAAAGACTGTCTAGCAAGTAGCAACTTACAAAAAGGACTAAAATCCCATTAAAACATTTCATGTAAAATGTACCTCGAGGACTACAAAAGGTTTGCCCTGTGAAAAATAAATGATCTAATGTAGAGCCAAGCTTCTGAATCGACGCGGCCTAACTCTATCGACACTAACTCCAACAAATTCTACATAACGTGCGCTACCGCGTATGAGCAGTTGGTAAATACCGCGTAACAGCAAAATGCGCAAAATTGAGATATTGTGCCAGCCGATTTGAAACGCATATATTGGCTTATATTAGGCTTCACAGAATTTAAATTATCCAATTAGAAACGTACATTTTGCCATCGAAACAATACCGCGAAACAGTAGGCGGCCGGAAGTTAAAAGCAATTCCGCGTATTTACTGCAGCGGCAAGAAAAATATGTATAATAATATCGAAAATAGTAAGTGCTCCTAGAAATAACTATTTTTCTGAGATAAACCACCACGTAAGTATATTTTAATTATTGTTTAATATTGTTTGCCAATAGCACAGCAAATATAAAACTCAACACTACCGGTCCTAAATTCCGAGTACTCAAGGGCGTCAAGCAGGGTGACCCGCTCTCTCCCAAACTTTTTACCTGCGTCCTTGAAGAAATCTTTAGAAAACTGGAAGGTCCCTGGGCGGCAATGGGCATTGAAGTTGGCAAGAAAAGGTTAACAAACCTTCGCTTTGCTGACGACATTGTCTTGTTCGCTGCCACAGCCGCGGAACTACAAAGAATGCTCCAAGACCTAAGCGCCGCAAGCCTCGAGGTGGGACTAGCAATGAATAGGTCCAAAACTAAAATAATGACCAATAGCACGAAGCGTAGGGTCGAGGTAGACGAGCAAGAAATGCAACATGTGGACGAGTACATCTACTTGGGCCAGTTAGTCTCCTTTGAAAATAAACATGGGAAGGAAGTCGATCGCAGAATCGAAAACACCTGGAGGAGCTACTGGTCCATGAAGACGCTGATGAAGGGGGATTTACCTATCTCCCTGAAGCGAAGACTCGTTGACATGTGCATTCTGCCCGTCCTAACCTACGGTGCACAAACTTGGTCATTGACCGATTTGCAAAAGTCCCAACTCGGGGTATGCCAAAGAGCGATGGAGCGCAGTATGCTAGGAGTTAAACTTCTCGATAAAATGAGAAACACCATACTGCGCTCAAAAACGGGAATCAAGGACGTAGGAGCAAAAACAGCAAAGTTGAAATGGGATTGGGCGGGACACGTAAGCCGCATGCATCCCGACCGCTGGGCAAAGATCTCAACAGATTGGGTACCGAAAGATGGACGCCGCCGCCGCGGCCGGCCTAGAAAAAGATGGCGCGATGAGCTGGAAGCATACCAGCCAGGCTGGCCAGCGGTAGCACAGGAGCGAGCACAATGGAAGACCTTGGGGGAGGCCTTTGCCCAGCAGTGGGACAGCATAGGCTAGGAAAAAAAAAATTGTTTCATATTGTTCATATGTATTGTATTCAAGCTAGAATGTTTCAATTAATTTACCACCATTGCCATTGCTTTGAAGATCAAGTAAGATTACGTCTTGTGATCATTATATCTTCACCTTAACAATACAGGCGGCAAGTGGCAACTAATCGCCACGACAAAATAATATGATCACCAGGTTGGGGAAGTAGCTCAGTTAAGCTAAAGCACCCCGAGGATGTGGCAGCTTGGCTGTACATAAGATCTGATGTCTTTTCACAGGGCAAACCTTTTGTGGTCGTCGAGGTAACATTTTACATGAAATGTTTTTGATGGGATTATGTTTTCTGTATGCCCTTAAATATGTATTTATTTTATTTTAATTAAATTATGTATTAATAAAGTACATATAAAATTGAGGATTTTCTGAAAATTTCAAGTGCCTACCTGTTGCCATTATTGAATTGAAATTATAGCGGTAACAGAAATATACAATCTGTGAAAATTTTAGATGTCTAGCTATATCCTATAGCGGTTCTTGAGATACAGCCTGGAGACAGACAGACGGACAGACAACGAAGTCTTAGTAGTTAATAGGGTTCCGTTTTTACCCTTTGGGTACGGAACCCTAAAAATACTTTTGATTTCCTAAACACGTTACCTATTTGCTGCTACGGAACCCTTCATGGGCGAGTCCAACTCGCACTTGGCCGGTTTTTTTACGTTAGCCCCCCCCCCTTATCAAAGCTATATATACGCCCGTGAGATGAGGGTACCTTAGATCACATCTTCTTTTCTTGTCCTAGAAACCAATCATCCTTATATGACTGTCTTCCCAATTCCATTCCTCGCCCTATCAATTTTAAATCGGTTTTATCCTATGTAAATACCCCTTTTATTGAAATTTTATGTGCATACATTCGTGATAACAATATTAGATTGTGACGTTTTTACTAACAATTGTGTTTGTTTTATTTTAGGTGAATCAACTCCTGTAAATATGCAATTCTTTTTGTAACCGTACCCTTTCTTTCTTTCTTTTTCTTCTTTTTTGGCAACTTGACACAAAGGATGTGTATGTTGTGCCACAGACAAGGTAAAAAGGTAAGGAATATGGCGGGAAAACCATATTCCTCCTATTATAATTTTCAGGTCTAAAGTCTAGTCAAAGTCTAAGTAAAAGTCAATACAGTCACAGGAGTCAAGTCGGTCGATTCAGTAAAGTGGTAGACGCTTTACTGAAACTTTCGATGGAGTTTTGGAGGGAACACAAAATAGCACGTTTCTGGATATTACATCACTTTCCTACACTTGTGCATGAACACGAATATCTAATGGTTAATATTCTACCAATATTACACATTAAAAACCCAGCTAACACAATTTTAGGAAAATAATACAAAAACACAACAGCACTCTTTCACATGCCCGCCAAAACTCCAACCGTACCCTTGTTACTTCACCAGACCTTCACTACAGTATAGAGCAAAGTCTTTTCAAAAAACTCTGACACTGGCAACTCACCGAGTCAGCCATTAAAAAGAAGAAGAAGAAGAAGAACACTGTTTTTACCTTCAGCGTTTTTGTAATTGTTGTAACGGAGTTTTGGCGGGCATGTGAATAAGATGGCACACGATCCAGATACAATTTTTAAGGCCCTCCGCCTGGTGCCGGAATTTAATGGTAATCCGAATATTCTTACGCGATTTATTCAAATATATGACCAATTAGTAGTTAAGTATGCTAGTCAAGAGCCTGGAAATGAATTTTCTAACCTTTGCCTATTTAATGGAATTTTAAATAAAATTACTGGTTCCGCAGCAAATACAATAAATTCAAACGGAATTCCAGATAGTTGGTTAGGAATTAAAAATTTACTCATTAATAACTTTTCCGACCAAAGAGATGAAACTGCTCTTCATAGTGATCTCTCTTTAGCTACTCAGGGGAATAGGTCACCCCAAGAATTTTATGACCATTGTCAAAATTTATTCAGCACTTTAATGACATATGTTTCATTACACGAAGGACTTGCGACTACTATAGAAGCTAAGCGTGACTTATACAAAAAGGTTACTATGCAGGCATCTGTACGTGGTCTTAAGGAACCACTAGGGTCCCGCATACGTTGCATGCGACCGCCTACAATTGAAAAAGCCCTTGAATATGTGTAGGAAGAACTTAACACTATGTACATGCATAATAGGTTTGACCCGAAATCATTTAAAATTTCTTCTACACCGCACACCCCAACTAGCAAATTCAGTGGTCTCGAACCTACCGATTTTTCGGTATTTCTACCGATATGGGCTCTGTTCTACCGAAATACCGAAACGTAACGATTTTTCAACGATTTTTACAGTACACATGGAATTTTTTTAAGTTGGCAACTCTTTTCATATATATAATGGGGGAAGCCCTCAATAGCATGGACCTATGGATGGGGCTTCCCGCTCGACTCGGGAATTTACCTGTCTAGTGTATATAAACAGAAATTCGGTTTTATTTTTTCAATTTTCACTTTGACTTTGAAGAGAGAGTACTTAACGTAACAAGTATTATACACTGTCAAGACAGTGATGAGCAATTACTTAAAAAACAAGAGAGATCTTTGGTGATGAGTGATGACTGCTGAGTGATGACAGACGGGAAAATTTTTCTAAACGTAATCACACTTGGTGTATTTTTTTCTTTGTATTTTCACAGAGAACGCTTATTACATTAAATATTGTCACCTTGCACATTTTTATCTCGAATTAATAAAGTTCTCATATTTTTTATTTCATTAAAAAAATTTCCCGCCTGTCATCACTTTCTTGACAGACTAGTAAGTATTATGATTGTTATATTTTAGTCTGTAAGTTTTTTTAATAAATTGTTAATAAATAAACGAATTTGATTGAATATTGTATTTTTTTTTTGTCAAATACCGATTTTGGGTACAAATATACCGATTTTAGCTGGCAATTCTACCAATCTCGCTCTATGACGTTCGAGACCACTGAGCAAATTAGTCCTATAACAAAAAGCCTAAATGACATTTAGTCGTATAGAAATCGTATAGTTGTAATTAAAGTTTCCAACATCGTGTAACAATATATTAAACAAACAATAGGTCGTATAAGAGCTTAGTCATTTAATTCATGAAGCCCCAAGCGGCCACATCCGGCCGCGATAACAATGAAAAAGCTATTGTGTCTCGTTTTGCCACGACTGATGGGTTAATTTAGTCCTGTAATCGTTAACACGACCAAATTATATGACTATCCTATAAATATCGCAGTTGTGACCTTTAAAATACATATTTGATGTTGTATAAAATTAATTTATATAACAATCATAATCTGGTTGTAATCCCGACCATAACACTACTCTTTATCGGTAATAAGATTTCTACATGGCTATCATGTAAAGTCCATATATTTAACTGTTATAAAAATACATCGTTATATATACGTTTCTTACATGATTTTCGACTCTCATTATACGACTATTATAAAATATTTATGAGCCTAATATTCATATTTTGAGAACTTAAATAACTGACTTAAGTAATGATTTTAAAATACTTTTAAAACTTACTGTTATAAAACATTTTAGCTATTTAATGATATTTTCATGTTTATCTTTTACGACTTTGGCCAAGAAATAATCGGCCAAGTGCGATTTGGACTCGCGCACGAATGGTTCTATAATCTAGACCGTTATAGAGCAAACGTTGGCCAAAAATGTTTCTTATGGGAGCACACTTAATATATTTTTATTTCATTTTAATTTTATTATTAAAGAATTATTAAAGAAGTGTTAACATAGCGGTTCTTGAAACACAGCTCCTGAAGACAGGCACATGGACAGACAGAAAGATAAACAGATATCAAAGTCTTAGTAATAAGGTCCCGCTTTTACCTTTTTGGTACGGAACCCTAATATATAGAACTTTCCAATAACTTCAAATGTTTAATTAGTTAAAAAAATTTCGACATCAGAAATTATCACCTTATTGAGAATTCGATAAAATGCATGGGTGTCCACTTTGTTACGGTACCCTAAAAATGGCGGATGATAAAATAAATAAATGGTAACATATGCGACTTATAGTCATCATATAAAAGTCATCATCATTACCTAAAATCGTGTAATTGTAAAATCTTAAATTAAATGAAATTTAGAAATATTATTTTGCAATTATTCGAAGGGGGCGTTAAAAATTTGTTAAAAAACGTATACACAATCGTCGAGAAATTTAATTTCCCTTAGAAAAGTAGATATTGTTACCGACTAACACCAAATACATTATAGTCAATAGCATTCATTCTATAATAAATATGGCAGACAAACTTTTACCAACATGATGGCTACTTTTTCTTTTATCTTACTTCAACAGAACTGTAAAGTAATTAGTATCCGCATGCTGGTAATGCTGATGACTACTTCCCAATGTTTATACAACATCTACTGGATCACAATACGACGAAACAGTTATAAAATTAATCACTTTAAGACTGCTATACGAATATTAAGCCACTAAAACGACCATGACACGATCGCTATACCAATAAAAGTTATATATTTTGCGCCTATTTCGCGTCATATAAAGGTTAATATGAATGCTTTATAACCAAAAAGGACTGACCTCAAGTTATAACCAAAACGTTGTCTCGAAAATAATATGACCAAATTTTGCTAGTTGGGACGTCTACTCAACGCCCCAACTTTGCTCATCAGAATTTTTCTATGTCTAGTAATAACAGTAATTTCCCAATGCCGTTAGGACAAAAACCTTTTACTCAGAATCCACAGCCTTTTAAATTTAATAATCATCATCAGTACAGGCAACCCACGCATACACAGAGGATGTTCAGTGCACCACCACCGAATTATAATCCGCGTAGTCACACGTTTAGGATGCAACCTAAAAATAATTTTTCACATAGGCCTATCCAAAATTCTAGCTCACAGCCTCAGCCTATGAGTGGTGTTAGCCACTATGTTACACGACAATTACCACCTACACAGCACACATTGACAGGACATAATTGGTATAGGCAGGGAAATCCTCCTCCGACAAATTATTTTAAAAGCAGGGAAATGAATTTTAATGACTGTATGACTGACCCGACTGATGACTACTATGACTATGATCCTAGTTATTATAATAATGAGTATATTGTAGAATATCCGTGTGACCCTGAATATGAAAATCAAGGCCAACCTTCCACTACGTCACCCTTACAAAATAATGTTGAGAATACAGCATGTGATCAGGATTTTCAGAAAATTTCAAAATCCGACAGTGTAAAATAGAAATTAATTTGCACACACAACGTCAGCTTCCTTATATTCAAATTTCATCACCGCCATTAAAATTATTAATTGACTAGCGACCCGCCCCGGCGTCGCACGGGTATAAAATATATAGCCACTGAAAAAATGATTAAAATCGATCACCTATCACGATCGACCTATCACGATCCTTCATGTGGTCTACTTCTTATCTGTGCCAAATAACATAAAAATTGCTCCAGTAGTTCGCGAGATAAACCCTTTCAAATAATTTCCCCCGTTTTTTCCACATTCTCCTATTAGTCGTAGCGTGATAAAATATAGCCTATAGCCTTGGTCAATAAATGGGATATGATATAATAACACAAAAGAATTTTTCAAATCGGACCAGTAGTTCCTGGGGTTAGCGCGTTCAAGTTAGCCCTTTCAAATAATTTTCCCCGTTTTTTCACATTTTCCTCTATTTCTTCGCTTCTATTAATCTTAGCGTGATAAAATCTAGCCTATAACCTTCCTCGATAAATGGGCTATCTAAAACTGAAAGAATCATCAAAATCCGTTGCGTAGTTTTAAAGATTAAAGGGAACAAAGGGACAAGTATGGATACCGGAGCTAACCAATCGTTTTTATCCCCTACAGTAGTTGAACATTATTTTAAAAATTATCCTCTAAATTATGATCCTTTTGAAGTCGTTAATGTACATGCCAAATCTAGATGCAATTATTCTATAACAATACCGAGTTTTACAGAATTCAATAGTCCCAATCCTTTAACTTTTTACGTCTATAAGTTTCACGATTTTTTCGACGGTTTAATAGGCACAGATTTTCTAGATAAATTCGATGCTATAATAGACTATAAAAATAAAACCCTTATAACTAAAACAGCCTCAAATCCCATCCACGTCTATGACTCTCGTAACGTAAATCTATATGAAAATATAATTCCCGCAGGCACCTCAAAATTATTAAAAATCCCTATTAATTTTCATGATGGTGAAGTATATATTTCGGAACAGCGAATTTCTAGTTGTATAATAGAAGAATGTCTAACAACTGTAAAAAATGGTAGAGGAATAGTAGAAATTATTAACCCTAGTAAAAGTGATGTTATTTTCTCAATGGATAGAGCAGCCTCAGCAGAATTAAATAATTTTGAAACTAATTTATCCGATCAGCCAAAAAGAGTAAAAGAAGTTTTAGAGCGTCTACGTACAGAACATCTTAATCAGGAAGAAATAAAAAATTTAGAAATGCTTTGTTCTCAATATGCCGACGTATTTTAATTAGAGGGAGAACCTCTTACTTTTACAAATAGATTAAAACATTCAATCAATACTACTGATGAAATGCTCATATACAGTAAAACCTATAGATACCCATATATACATAGAGAAGAACGTACAAGGACAGATAAATAAAATGTTAGAGCAGGGAATAATTAGACCTTCTAATTCGGCATGGAGCTCGCCTATTTGGGTTGTTCCAAAAAAGGTAGATGCTTCAGGAAAGAAAAAATGGAGAATAGTAGTAGATTTCCGTAAGCTTAATGAAAAAACAATAGATGACAAATATCCGATCCCTAACATAAATGACGTATTAGACAAATTAGGCAAATGTCAGTATTTTACGACCTTGGACTTAGCTAGTGGATTTTACCAAGTAGAAATGAACCCTAAAGACATACACAAGACAGCTTTTAATGTTGAACATGGACATTACGAATTTCTTCGAATGCCCATGGGATTAAAAAATTCTCCAGCCACTTTTCAGCGCGTAATGGACGATGTACTGAAAGGACTTCAGAACAAAATTTGCTTAGTATATATAGACGATATTATAGTTTTTAGCACTTCACTACAAGAACACATAATTAATTTGCAAAAAGTATTTTAGAGACTCCGTTCAAATTCAAATTCAAATTCTTTATTCACAGAATGTAATATTACAATGTACATGTAGGTGGTAAGGTAGTATATTTAGTTCTTACATTCTACCATGATTTTGCATGGTGTGTGAAGTTCTATAAGTAGGTAGTTATAATATTAATATTTAATACATTATATTTAAAGAAGCCAATTTTACACAATTACCTACTATTATCCTCATAAACTTAGGTATTATTAAGTCACAACATTATTTAAATTAAGAGTTCATATTTTGCTGCAGCTAATCAATTTTAATAATAGTAATTAATAATAAACCTATTTGATAAAATCAATGCGTCAGTAAATTTAAAGATAAGTACATAATCATACAATTTAGTCCGGGTCTAATGTCACAATAAAATAATTTTATTTATCATTGTCAAAATAATAATAATAAAAATATATATGCAAAAATGTAATTTATATAGTTCTAGTTTTATATAATTATTATAACAATATACAGTCACACATGAGTAATTAAAGAGACAAATAGTATTCAATATTCATAATAATGTCCATACAGTCAAAAAGAATCGTTTAGGAATTCTTGAATGGAGTAATAACACTTTTCTGTCAACAGTTTTACTAGATTTTTTTTAAATGTTTGAAGTGGTTTATCTTTTATGCTGCTGGGGATTTTATTATACACAGTTGGTGCCATGCAAAGAATGCTCTTTTTAGCAGAGAGGTTTTGTATCCCCCAGTACACAACAGCTGTTTATATTTGGATCTTAAACAATTTGTGCGAGTTCTAGTTTCAGTTAGAGTGGTAAATAGATTTTTATTAGTTTTTACAAATATTGCAACTTCCAATATGTATAAGCAGGGAAATGTTAACAGTTTATAAGGTTTAAAGTAGGGGAACACAGCTATCAGTTACTTTTAAACCGAACATGGCTCTGAGACAGCGTTTTTGGGACTTGAAAATAATGTCTTTATCACTACAATTGCCCCAGAAAATTATGCCAAATCTTAAAATAGACACAACCATGCTGTGATAAGCTACTATGACCGTTTCGATGTTCACCTTCTTTGATAATATAAATAGGGCATAGGCAGATGAGCTAATTCTTTGACATATGGCTTCGGCTTGTGCTTTCCATGTTAACTGGCTATCTATTATTATACCCAAAAATTTAGCAACATTAGTTTTGTCAATGGATTCATCGTCATAGGTTATTTGAATGTCATTAGGTATAATTCTTTGATAAAAATGCATTATTTTAGTTTTCTTAATGTTAATTTTTAAGTTGTTAGAAAACAGCCAATTTATAATTTTTTGTAGTGTGTCATTAATGTCTTTTGCATAGGTTGCTTTTTTTAAACATTCTATAATTAGTGTGCTATCATCTGCAAATAATATGGATGGGAATGGAATTTGGATAGGTAGGTCATTTATGTAGAGCAAAAAGAGTAGCGGGCCGAGAACACTACCTTGCGGAACACCGAACATAATTTTTCTCATTGAAGAAACGTATACAAATTATTTTTTAGTTTTTGGGCACGTTCTAGTAATTACGGTGTATTGAGTACGGTCATGCAGATAAGATTTTATTAAGTCAAGGATATTCCCTCTGATGCCATTGCATGCCGTGAATCCAATTTTAAAATTCAAATGGATAAGTCTGAATTTTTCAAAAGAGAAACAGCTTTCTTAGGTCATATTATTACAGCAGACGGCGTTAAACCCAATCCGGATAAAAATATAAATATAAAACTCCCAAAGAAATAAAGCAATTTCTTGGTTTAATTGGTTATTACCGTAAATTTATTCCAGATTTCGCAAAATTAACTAAACCCTTAACACAGTGCTTAAAGAAAGGTAGGAAAATTATTTTAAATGATGAATATGTAAGTTGTTTCGAAAAATGTAAAGTAATTTTAACAAACGATCCAGTTTTGCAATACCCAGATTTTAATAAAGAATTTAATTTAACTACAGATGCATCTAATGTTGCCATAGGCGCTATTTTATCTCAAGGACCAATAGGATCAGATAGACCAATTTGCTATGCATCTAGGACTCTTAACGATAGTGAACAAAATTATAGCACCATAGAAAAAGAGCTTTTAGCAATTGTCTGGGCTACAAAATATTTTTGGCCATATTTATTCGGCAGGAAATTTAAAATTATTACAGACCATAAGCCCTTGCAATGGATGATGAATTTAAAAGAACCAAATTCACGTCTTACACGATGGAGGTTACGTTTAAACGAATATGACTATACAGTAATATATAAAAAATGTAAAAATAATACAAATGCAGATGCTATAGAATCTCTCTAGAATAGAAATACATGCAGAAGAAACTAATTCCCTTATGCAAGAAATAGACGAATTAAATTCATTATTAGGAAATCCATCTAATACTATACGCAGACATTCAAATTCATCAACTATAACTGCACATGAAAGATCAAATTCCTCAACAATTACAGCTAGCCAAAAATCTAATTCTTCAACTATGACAGCACATAGCAGTAATGAAAACCCTATCCTTAGTATACCCACAGTTGACGATCCCCTTAATAAATTTCACAGACAAATAATTTTCACATTAGTAGATGGAGTAAAAAGAAAACCCATAGTAACTAAGCCCTTTGAAAATCATACAAGAGTTAGTATTCAGTTAGATAAAACAAATTTAGAAATAGATTTAATTAATGCCGTTAAAGAATATATTAGTCCCAAAATTAAAACAGCCATATTAGTTAACCCTCTTTCAGATATGTATACCATTATACCAATTTTACAGGATAAATTTAAAAGTTCTTCTATGAATTTAGTTTTAGTAAAGAAGGAAATAGAAAATGTTAAAGAATACCTTAGACAGCAGGAAATAATTAAGCATTACCATGACGGAAAAACCAATCATCGCGGAATTAATGAAACTTATTTAGCTTTATCTAGGAATTACTATTGGCCAAAAATGAAAAATGAAACTACTAAATTTATTTCAGAATGTGTAATATGTGGATAGGCGAAATATGATCGAAACCCCGTTAGACCTCAATTTAATGTTGTCCCTCCAGCTACAAAACCCTTTGAAATTATTCATATGGACTTACTGACTATAGATAATGTAAAATATGTGACATTCATTGACGTTTTTACTTAGTATGGACAAGCATATTACCTACGTGATGGAACAGCAATTAGTATTTTACAGGCCCTTTTACAATATTGTACCCACCATGGTGTACCTCTGACTATAGTTACAGACAATGGAACAGAATTTACAAATCAGTTATTTAATGAATTTACCCGGCTTCACAAAATTAAACACCATAAAATTTTAGCACATTCACCTAATGATAATGGAAATATAGAAATATATCACTCTTCTATTTTAGAACATATTAGACTTTTAAAATTACAGCATAAAGATAGTCCAGTAGTTAACCTCAGGCCTTATGCACTAATAGCTTACAATAGTTCTATTCATAGTTTTACCAGATGTAGACCTTTTGACTTGTTAAATGGACATTTTGACCCAAGGGAATGCTTAGACATTCCCATTCCAACTAAACAAATGCTACAACAGTACTTACAGATTCATAAAGAACAAATGCAGAAAGTATATGATATAGTTAATAGTTCATCCCTTAGCGATAGGCAAGCTTCAATAGAAAATAGAAATAGAACGCGTGAACCTGAAACAGAATATGCACCCGGTCAGCAGATTTTTATTAGGAACCCATCAGCAGCTAGACAAAAGACAGCACCACGTTACACACATGACTCACTTATTGCAGACTTACCCATACACATATACACTAAAAAGAAGCGAGGTCCCGTTGCAAAATCTCGTTTAAAACGGATCCCTAAAGCAGCGAATTTGTTACAGGATACCCATGCTGATACTCATAATAATACCCCTGGCACACCTTAAAGAAATATAAATAGAAAGCCTTGACGACGGACCTGGACTACTACCATACAGACTTGGACATATGAAAATTACTACACACTACCATACTTTTATCCAATATATAAGACTTGACGATATAGAGGACAAAATAACGACTTTACAGGACCAATTGAAAGACTTTGAAAACCAGTTGACTAATGATACATATGCAGTCTATGAAATTCAAATAAAATATTTGCTCAATAAATTAAATGACATATTTAATATAATATAATAGATGGCCTCGGATCAGTTATTAAAAGTATTACAGGAAATTTAGACTGTACAGATGCTTTAAAATATAATCAAGCAATTAAACTTTTGGAAGAAAATCAAGATAAAATAAGTAATGAAATGAATAATCAATTAAGTATTAGTAAGGAATTTATAACGAAATATAGCAGTGTATTATCCGAATTAGTAGATAATCAGTACTTTATCGTTAATTTTAGCTAGTAATAAGAATAAGGATTTCACTTTAATTAAATATGCTAAGTTTGCTCAGCTTTTAGTAATTTTAAAAGAGAATATAGATGATTTATTAAATGAGTTTTTAAGAATAGAAAATAGTTTAGCGTTTGTTCATGCATCGAGCATGCATCATTCGATGATTAGTATAGATGTATTAGGTTTAATCTATACTCATATTATAAAGAGGTAAACTTTGTTTGTTTTTGTTTAATTGTAATGAATAGGCTCAAAAACTACTGGACCGATTTTAAAAATTCTTTCACCATTCGAAAGCTACATTATTTACGAGTAACATAGGCTACTTTTCATTTTGGAAAATATAGGGTTCCGTAAGATATTTGGGTTTTTCTGACACAAGGTGAAAAAAATCAACCAGAAAAGTTACTTATTTTGCGTACGCTGCCTAAATTATAAAAGATAGAACCATACAATGTTCTAAGTAAATGTAGATCTTATAAATATCTACAAAAATGTCCGCGATACACTATACCTATCTATGGCAAGTGAGGCACAACAACCATTTTTTTATTTAAAAATCTTGATTTTTTTTAGACTACATTTAAACGCATTTATTTTACTCATGCTGATAATCCTTATCAAAATAAATTATTTCATCACTAAGTACAGTTTGTGTAGATAATATTTGGTGTTTGAATGATTAAAATTGGACGTTTAGTTTAGAAGTTATGGCGAAATTAAAAATTGCGTTACGCCCGTTTCGAAGTGGGCGCTACCAAGGCGGGGGTGCGCAGTAGCGAAGATTATGACCGGCCCTGCAGCTGGTGAATTAGCTCATATACCCGTTGCATATACCAAGAATACCAATGATCCCTACAGCTGATTTGGCTATACCCTGCAAAAGGCTCAAATTCCCTGTGAGACGTAGCTTTTGCGGCGGTACCGACCAATGCGGGCCACGGGTAGTAATAATGAATACAAGTCAAAACTGCTGAATCGATTTTAATAATTTTTTCTGTAGCTATATATTTTATACCCGTGCGAAGCCGGGGCGGGTCGCTAGTGGTTAATAAAATGAAATCAATATACGGTGAAGATAAAATTTTAGACTTAGAACTAAGAAATTATTACGATGTTATAAAACCTGGTTCCTATTATAGTAATAGACAGGTAGTTTTTATATTTAGATTTCCTATTATTTCTAAGGATAGTTTTACTTTATATAGATTAGCAGTGATACCAAATAGGAAGGCTCAGGCTCTCATTCCACCCTCTCCTTTCATTGCAACTAACGAGATGTCATTCGTGTACATAGAGGCTGAATACCCGAAGTATAATAACTGGTATCTCTGTGAGAAGGATTTCAATCACCGTCTACGCACAAAACCTGACTGTATCCACGACCTCATCACCAGCCAAGTTCTGAAAGAAACATGCCACTTAACTTCAATCAACCTTCTACGAGACTCAATGGAAAAATTGGAGGACGTACACTATGTAGTATCATTCCCACACGAAGAAAAGGTACAGATATCATGCAGCACCCAGGAGTTCACCAAGCTGAAAGGAAGTTACCTATTATCTAGGTCTACCTATCAAAATTATAACCGAAGATTTCACAATAGTCAACGAGAACAACGAACTCAAAGGTCACCCAGTGAAATTGATGAAGATTGCAGACACCATCGCTCACCAGCCCGACACCACTTTGAACATCACCTCAATCAATCCACAAGGACTTCATAGTATTTAAGAAAAGATCATAATGCAGCAGCCACTACGAATAGATCATGGGCATAATACAGCTATATACCATACCACAATACCATTATATACGCTGTTATTAAGTACAGGTGTACTTATCATCATTTTATACCTGTACAAGATGAAGACTACTAGAAAAGCAGAGAAGCCGCATAAAGAAGGTGAAATAGAAGACAAGAATAAGGAAAGCCCTGAAGGCACAAGCATCCCGGCAACATTTTCGCTCAAAATTCTCAAATAGTTGCCTCTCTAGGGGTGGAGGAATTAAGGAACCCTAATGAATCAAACCAGCTGACTTCGCGCTCCTGCAACTTTCCCATCAACGGTGGCCAGCAACTTCTGCGAATCCCGTACAATAGTCTATTCTTTTAGGTCCCTATTGTTTTAATCCCAGAAGCATTCTTTTCATTTACAAAATTGTCACTTCATAATCCCACTTCGATTAGGATAGTCGCTTTTAGAATAATTAACTTTAAAATTGTAATTTTAATTTTAAATAAATAATTAAACATTTTTTGTTTTTTTTTAAGTCCTCAGACTGTCGCAAACGTAATTCGTTTATATACAATTGTTTTATAAATATTTTGTTTATACTCTTACGATTTATTTACTTTGAAATTAGAATTTCATCGTATTTGTGGGATTTTTTTGGGAATTTATAGTGAATTCTGGGGACAGGACACGTCCAGGGAATCAATTCTTCGACCTTTAAATTAATTTTAATTATATTTACAATTAAGTTTTTCTAAAGAACCTAAGTGGACCAGTTAGATCACATCTTATACTACTGTAGTGTACATATCTAAATTTCTTTTATAAAAACCTTTTTTATATTATTTTGTACTCTTTAGTTTATGGTATTTTGACTTGTTTACTTTTTGATAGATTTTGTCATGAGATTATAATAATTCAACTGGAATATCGAGTGTGCTATTTTATCATTTTCTCCTTTGCACCTTCTAAACTGAAAGTCGGGCAAGCGATTCACCTCGCAACGACGCGAGGACCGTGCTCACTTCATTGGTGACCCCGGAAGGAACACAGGATGGAGAATCTGAAGGAGAATGTAACCAGCGAACAAGGAGACGGCGCAAGACATCGGTGACCATACACGCCATCTTCATCACCATCACTCCCCGCCCCTTCGCACCGCGTCAGCCAGCATCGCCTCATCGGGTATCTCGTCCACTAGCCGCAATGTACCGCGTCCTGGACGACTCCGCATCGGCATCAACGGGCTTTCTCACTACACCGACCAGTCAGCAAGCAGAGCACATCTCTCCTGGTCAGCACGTAGCATCGGCCCCGCACGGCAGCTATCCGACTCACTGGATCCCGTGCAGCAGCTTACAGTTCCGACTCACTGGGACTCACTGCAACAGTTCCGACTCACAGGAACTCTGGCGACTTAAGCGACAAGACTTAAAGATTCTACCTTCCGTCATGTAAAATTTCCGGACTATTATCGCCCTTGACGGTCTCTGGAGGGGGGTGATGTAGTGTACATATCTAAATTTCTTTTATAAAAACCTTTTTTATATTATTTTGTACTCTTTAGTTTATGGTATTTTGACTTGTTTACTTTTTGATAGATTTTGTCATGAGATTATAATAATTCAACTGGAATATCGAGTGTGCTATTTTATCATTTTCTCCTTTGCACCTTCTAAACTGAAAGTCGGGCAAGCGATTCACCTCGCAACGACGCGAGGACCGTGCTCACTTCACTACTATAAAAAAAATACAAAGGTCTACACTCTACATATGTAACTCTGCGGGTAGTTTATACGTCCGGACAACTAAATTTTACGGTTTGGAGAAATAGCCTTATAAACGCCATTATCAATCCAAATAAATTATTTTTCACAGTTGTTGGTTTTTTTAAGAATAACCCCTCCCACGCAGTCGTAAACAAGTCGTTCTAGATCTGGGACACAGAATATTATTAAGAGCTTTCCGCTTTTTTATTTACAGCTCCATTAAATACTGTACGCATACTTGAAGCTTACTAATATGAGAGATGGCGCTAGCGTGCTCGTCGCTCGACCTCGTCTTGTCTCTTTCCTTCTCGTACCCTCTCGCTCGCACAGCTACCTTGAGAACCCCACCATGGCGACGCCACAAGAATTTTCGACCCGTCTGCATTTACAAACAGTTCTTATTGTGATAAGTGCTTAAGGCCATCCCCCGAGCAAACGACCTTGGCCATACATTTGCCGCGTTGCCGAGATCGCACCAAAACCCTATTTTTTTACTTATCTTGGTTCAAAATTGTCCTATAAAAAAATTAAAACGGGGAATGTATTTTAGTTTATGATATTGTCGATCTACTGGCGTGTGTTTCAAATAAAAGTAATTTGTAAATCCTAAGGAGATGCTGAATGTATGCTTGAATTTTAATAAATTGGTTTTACTTTGGAAGCTGATATCATGAGTATAATAAACAAAAATAAAAAATTTAAAACGGCGAAAGGAATGTTGATATACTGAAGATTATTGCTGTATTTTTATTATAACTTTGTAGCTTTCAAATTATGAGTCTATAAGGCTTGAAATACGGTAAATTACGGTATCTTCGTAAGGAACGCCCTTAAGTTTTTATTCTATTTTATAAGTGTGAGCCTGTTATAGCAGCGATTCATGTAAGTGCTCATTTTGATTTTCCTTACAAAGTGATTGGAACTAACTAACGGTTTTACCGTTCGTATTGAAAATATTTCTTTAAATAGATCCTTATTTTTATGGAATCGATAATAATTTAGTTCTTTACGCTACCTGTAGTATATTGATAAATAAAGATGGCCGCACTACCTATGAGTGGGGGCTTGGAGAATATGGCCGCCAGACGTCAGAGCTGTCGTCCACTTCTTACCGAGCCACCGCCCACCGCCGACAGTAGAGCGTTCAGTGATACAGTATTCTGTGTAATTAATTTACTCGCCCTACAACAGCACACGAATTCTACACTACCCTCTTAAAGAATTCAGTAATTTTATAAGAAAAATTAGAAAATTTTACCACTTTTCTAGAAATATTTATCTACCTTCAAGTAGACCTTTTTGTACTTATTTTTTAGAATTCTTTATAATTAGAACTATTTATAATATAATGCATATTGGTAGTGCTTTTTACGATCGTGCTTTTTAGTTTTAAGTACGTAATTTTAGTAAAACATAGATCATTATATGGTTTTCGAATATTTTTAACTACCATCAAGGAATACTTTTGTTTGTCGTTCGTTCCTTACATTTCAAACCTTTTGCATGAAATCCTAATATTAGGTTTCGTTTTTAGCATGGAAAAAACTCAAGATGAAGTTGACCCGGTCGTAAATAAACCGGGCCCGAGTACCGCCAACTACGACACTAGCTCGGAGTCTTCATCTTCCTCTTCCTCATCTTTTTGCACAAAGAAACGACGGCAGCGCCGCCGTAAACGCGAGGATAGGGCTTTAAAAAAATTGACACAGGAAGTAGGCGAACTTAAAAGGCATTTTAGATTCAACCACGACCACGTGGATAAAAGCTATTCGCCTTCGGTTATTGACAACGTAGATCTTAATAAGGACTATAATAGCGATAATATTATTGACGATCAAGTCAGTGGTAGTCTTTACGATGAAGAACATACTAATAATGCCAAATTAGATTTTAATTTTGATCTTGAAGTTAAATTAAAGGAGCCTTCGGTACCAAAGGCACCTGAAAAATTTATTGATTTGCTGCAACAAATTCAACATTTTGATAAAGATGAATGGAGCGAAGTTCGCTATGCGGAAGTGCAAAAGCGGTATAATCATGCGCCAGGTTTTACTGATTTAGAAGCTAACGATGAGATTAAAGCTTATAATAGTCTACGTCATTTAGCTTACGCAGATAAAGCTTACGCCGGTATTACTTTTTGACGTGACAACGTCTTATAATTCGATATGGGCTGCGCGCACGAAAAAACATGACGCAATATGCGGCGTTACCTCGCTCTGAGGCGTTCCATTTGAGTTGTTTAGCAGAAATGCACAGTCGGGGAAAATTGTGCTAAGCAGAAATGTACAGTCGGGGAAATGAGTTGTTTAGCAGAAATGTACAGTCGGGGAACATTGTGCTAAGCAGAAATGTACAGTCGGGGAAATGAGTTGTTTAGCAGAAATGTACAGTCGGGGAAAATTGTGCTAAGCAGAAATGTACAGTCGGGGAAATGAGTTGTTTAGCAGAAATGTACAGTCGGGGAAATGAGTTGTTTAGCAGAACCATTAGTCATGGAATTTTCTTGATATTTTCACATTAAAGAACGATGCGCAGCAGGAAGCCATCATTTCAAAGTACTTTTTAACCGACTTCCAAAAAGGAGGAGGTTCTATGTTCGTCTGTTTATTATTTTTTTTTTTTGTATGTTCAACCATAACTTCGCCATTTATGGACCGATTTTCATGATTCTTTTGTTGTTGCACAGGGTTGAATCCGAGGTTGGTACCATGTTCACAAAAGTAGTGATCTGATGATGGGATCCATGAGGAATTGATGGGACTCCTTGAAATTTATATGAGAACATAATATGGTGATTTTAAATTTTTATGAAGTATTTTAGGCATATACTACCAAAAAGTAAGATTTTGCACCAGGATGTACCCTGGTTCTGAAGGCACCCAACAGAACTTTTGAATCCTTATAGATACAAGTTTGAGGATTTTGGCTTTATTTAAACTACTCCAAGCAAAAGCCAATGAATCTTACATTATTTCTGCTGAACATAGGCTAAATTTTATTTTGGAAAAAATAGGGTTTCGAAAGATATTTGGGTTTTTCGGACGCCAGGTGTAAAATCAACCAGAAAAGTTACTTATTTTGCGTACGCTGCTAAAACTATAAAAGATAGAACCATAAAATGTTCAAGTAATTGTAGATCTTATAAATACCTACAAAAAAGTCCGCGACACACTATACTTATCTATGTCGAGTGAGGCACAGTAATCATTTTTTTATTTAAAAATCTTGAATTTTTTTGGACTACATTTAAGCGCGTTTATTTTACTCATGCTTTGAATCCTTATCAAAATAAATTATTTCATCACTAAGTACAGTTTATGTAGATAACATTTGGTCTTTGAATGATTAAAATTAGACGTTTGGTTCTGAAATTATGGCGAAATTAAAATATTACGGTAGTGGGTGTCACCAAGCGGGATGCGCGTGCGGAAGGAAGACAATCTGTGCAGTGTGCACTGTCAACTGTGCACTCTTCGGATAATGACTGTCGATGTCAATGTCGGAGTTAGTGAATTGACCTGGGAATCATTTTGCTGACCGAGTATTTCCTGGGTAGGCTTTTTGCAGCCGTAACCGACATCCACGCGGGCGGAGCCGCGGGTGACCGCTAGTAATATTATGTACAACTAAGACAACAAGCTATAATATAGCCTTGTCGTCTCATATCATGTAACTAAAAAGGGTAAAATTATTATTTTTTAACAAAAAATTAAAACCGACTTCCAAGGTAAAAACAAAAGTAATACTTATTATTCATACCTAATCTAAAAAAAAAAGAATCAAATAATAGGGATGATGACATTGAGATACTTTAATACTTTATCTATGGATGATGACAAGGTCAAAGATTAGCGAATTTTGTTAATAAAATAAAGAAATCACGGTAAAAAATAAGCGTTCCCAAAATTTCAGCTCGATAGCATTTGTATTTTTTTTTTGTTATGCGCCTTCAAAGTTGGATATAATCAAGTCGATTTTTTTTTCAATTAAATTTCTTAATATTTGTATACCATTCGATAACTTATGCAATTAAAAGCAACTTTTGTTATGAAACCACTTTCATAAGCGCAATATTTAATATACCTATCGAACAAAATTCTCTCCCGATTCGTACAAACTACGAAAGAGTGACGTCAGTCTTTCGTAGCACTTTGTATGGAGCGTTTCGGGCAGGTCTATTTTATGAGATGTTTGAATGGTCATATCTTGGTGAATTTTTAAGCTAACAGAGTCATTCTTTCAGCGATGTTTCTATTTTTTAAGGGTCTTTCAATTACCAATAAGAAAAAAAAATTGTCATCAAGCCTATTCTTATTCCTTATTATAGTGGCATCTTCAGACTTCGCCTAAACCTCAACTATTTCTGTACTCAATCTTCATGCTTTTGAAGTCGGTACCAGCTTACCTTAGCGTAATTGCTATGTCAAGGATCTCAGAACTTTTCCGGGCTGGTACCGACTTCAAAAGTACGAAGATTGAGTACAGAAATAGTTGAGGTTTAGGCGAAGTCTGAAGACGCCACTATAATAAGGAATAAGAATTATTTGATTCTTTTTTTTTAGATTATGAATAAGTATAACTTTTGTTTTTACCTTTGAAGTCGGTTTTAATTTTTTGTAAAAAAATAATAATTATAAATAAGCATACTTTGTGGTCGAAGACACAGATATGGTCTCCGAAGTAGGGTTTGATGTACAGGGTTTAGCAAAATAAAAGAAACTGACAGTAACAATAACATATATTTGAATACATTTATAGTGTTCTAAATTTAACTTATACTCGAGGAACAATAAATAATAAAAAGCAGGGACGATTCAACCGACTATTCGGACAAAAATGATCTAGCTATAAAATATCTTCACGCTGTTTTAGCATGTTTAGCTCTTATATCCTGAATTTTGCTGCGTAAGCTATTAATGACACTCTGCGAGTCAAACATACCCCACTTTTTTTGCAAAGCATGCTTTTCGACGAACGTTAAAATAGCCATTCTTGCATTTGCATCTAACCCAGGCCTGACATTCGTGCCATTTATATCAAAAGCGTTAGCTCTGACACCAGTAAGTGAACAAACACTTAACGCGCTTTGAGTAAAAATTTCCTCTAATAACTTTCGAGCTAACGCTTTACAGTCTCTTGCAGATCGCATGCAATGCGCTAGTTTAATAGAGTTTATAAATACACTGCTTCCAGGAACAAGTTCAACGAGGTTAAGTTTCGGATCATTCTCACGGTGCTTTAGTGTCCATTTGGTGTCATTTGGATCGTATTCCGGAGGTAATACAAAGGTTCGAATGTGACCACGAGTCGTTTTCGAAACTTCATTATCTCTATCCTGACCCTTCACATCTTTGATATCTTCACCACAATTATCATCCTTTTTACTACTTTTAGAGTCCACATCGTTATTTTTCTTTTCTTCTACCTCCACACTGACATCAAGGTTTTCTTCCTCTTTCCTCTCAGCTCGATTTACTTCAGCTATTTGTTGAACCTCCACCGTAACCTCTTTAGAAGTCACTCCAACGACTTTGCCCTTCTTCAGTGCTCGCAAATTTTCTGATGCATTCGCAATACGTTCGATCACTTTCTGGGTCTGAACTAATGATTCGTGCACATCATGAGCGATCTGACAGGTTTCTGAGAAGTTGATTTTCATTTTTTGAAAAAGATCATATAATTGATCTGCCCAGACATCAGCCTGGTTCAATACAGAAATAACTGATTGGTTTGCTTGTGAATGAGAGTTTGGACTATCAGTAATGATTTCGTCTGAACTTAGATCTGATGAGTTACTTCGTTCATCATTATCAACGTCAACCATCAACGATGCTTCCTCCATAGAACTCTCTATGGTCTGCCCTGAATAATTTGCCTCTTCCAGAGCTTTGGGATTAGCAGAGGATTTATTCTCGGCGCTACTTCCAGAGAGGACATTTTGTTCAATACAGCTCGCCTCAGTCAATTCATCAACGACCATGTCTTCTACGATTGAATCCTGATGCTCTGCTGAATTTGTACAGACAATCGATACATCTGAAGCACTCGTCATTTCACTATGGGCGGCAGGTTCGGACGTAGCACACTCGACTTTTGAGGAATAATCAGGTGTCTTCTGATTCAGCAAAACTTGTGGATGCTCTCGAATAACCGGCGATGACTTTGAAATTTCTAGTTGACTGAACTGGCTATCGTTGGTAGGGTTTTGAATGGCAAACGAGGTATTTAATTCAATGTTAGGATCCTGGATCAGAGGTTCGGGAAGATCAAGAGTAAAGGTTCGTAGATTTGGAATCCTGCTGTCTTGTATTGCTTGAGTCAATGCAATGTGATGTAAATGTTCACGATAAATTGATAATAGTTGGTTTTCTTCTGGTTTCAGCGTATAATCACGGATTTGGCTTGCAAGCGTTGGAGGGCACTTTAAAGCATGAAGGGTTTTTCCCGTGCTTCGAGAACCAGCCCCTGAACTATTAACTTGGGTTTCTTTATCCTTTTCTGGTTTTCGCTGAATATAGGGATATCTGAGTAAGAGATCATCAGAACTTCGTTGAGAGGCTTGATCTTGATGTTCTTTTTTATAATTTTCCTTCACAGTGTTTTCAAAAGAAACGGCGCCCGTCAGATTCGATGAAGTCAGTGTTCTTGATTCTACGTTGGAATATTCAGGATACTCACTTGGATTTGAAATCGTATCACTTTGTGTAACTCTATTTTTTTTCGATTGAGGATTTGACAAATTGATTGTTTTTAGTGATCGACTGTATTGTTTTGTTGATGTGGCTGGCACACGTTCATAATCTGAAAAAATAGTTTAATTATCATTGGAGATGAAAATCATAAAAGTTAATTCCCATGGCTATCAACAATGTAAATACTCACCGGTTCTTATCACAGCTAAAGATTTAGTCCTAAGCGTAATATGAAATTTCTCCATGATGTACTCATAAGCATCGTTATAGGAATCTAAAAGAAATATAACATAATTATTCAATCAAGTTATCAACGAGTTACAGATTACATCACACACTGAAAAAAATAATCGGTAGAGGCTACTGATTGGTAATTGGTAGAGGTTACCGATTTTTTTTCGGTAGAGGCTACCGATTTTTCGGTAGAGGCTACCGATTAAAATCGGTAGAGGTTACCGATTGGAAAAAAAAATCTCAAAAAATTTATTACCGTTTTCTGGATAAGTATGATTAAAATCTTTCAAAAGCTAAAAAAAAGTTCCATAGTTATTTAAAAAAAAACGGTTGTCTGTAAAGTCGGTTTACTGACGATAGTTGAACGTGACAACGTGCCTCTTTGTCGCTCGTTCCGCGCTCTCGCTTGCACTTCAAGCCTTAAATGGAACGCCTCAGGGCGAGGTAACGCCGCATGAGTCATGTTTTTTCGTGCGTGCAGCCGGCTCCATCGAATTACAAGACGTTGTCACGTCAAAACTCATTTCCCCGACTGTACATTTCTGCTTAGCACAATTTTCCCCGACTGTACATTTCTGCCAAACAACTCATTTCCCCGACTGCACATTTCTGCTTAGCACAATTTTCCCCGACTGTACATTTCTGCTAAACAACTCATTTCCCCGACTGTACATTTCTGCTTAGCACAATTTTCCCCGACTGTACATTTCTGCTAAACAACTCATTTCCCCGACTGTACATTTCTGCTAAACAACTCATTTCCCCGACTGTACATTTCTGCTTAGCACAATTTTCCCCGACTGTACATTTCTGCTAAACAACTCATTTCCCCGATTGTACATTTCTGCTTAGCACTATTTTCCCCGACTGTACATTTCTGCTAAACAACTAATTTTCCCGACTGTACATTTCTGCTTAGCACAATTTTCCCCGACTGTACGGTGCTCTGTGCGGTGTACTGACGATAGTTGAACGTGACAACGTCATAGCCTTAAATGGAACGCCTCAGAGCGAGGTAACGCCGCATATTGCGTCATGTTTTTTCGTGCGCGCAGGCCCCATCGAATTATAAGACGTTCTCACGTCAAATTTTTTAAAGTACTTAGAAATTGAAATTGAGTTTCGATTTACTAATAAATATCCAGTAGAACTTTTAAGGTATCTAAAAGCATTATAATAGTCAGAAATACACTTTTTTTAGGGTTCCGTACCCAAACGGTAAAAACGGAACCCTATTACTAAGACTTCGTTGTCTGTCCGTCTGTCTGTCTGTCTGTCGCCAGGCTGTAACTCAAGAACCGAACTTTAACTTTTTTCGAGTAGGTATTATTATATTTTTCATACAACGCCCCTAAAGCTCTTACTTTGGTACCGTCAATTCCTACTGTGCGAGGGATATAGTAGAGTTGACGTATCTCGGTCAGAAAAAGTTTAACGATCTCATCAGCCACACTGATAAATCTATTATCGTTTTCGGCATCTGCACTGCCCCGGGGCAGGGTGGGTCGACAGGATACGGAAACAGCCGAAATTTGAATTAAGAACATAAACTACGTATTGCACTATGATGATCCACGAAGCACGTGGACTTAGTACTATACAATATAGTTTATGTTCTTAATTTAAACTTTGCTTACTTCCGTATCCTGTCAGCCCACCCTGCCCCGGGGCAGTGCAGATGCCGAAAACGATATATCTTGATTTATCCTGTATAAAATGAAAATAAATAAAGAATTAATACTTTGTGACTAAATCAAAAAGGTTTCATGTATTATTAAATTGTATTTTTAACTTCTCGAGAATAAATCTAAATTTTTTGATTAATTTTAAATTATTTAATTATTTTAAAAATAAATAATTAGTAAAAAAAAGAAAATTACTTATAATCATCAGAATTCTCTAATTCACTCGATATCATAAGATTGCAAAGGTTACTCCGATCAACTTCGTTGAATTTTTTATAATTATCAATAATAATTTTTCCTTGAAAAGAGCTCATCAGAAAACTTTTTAAAGAAAGAGTCTTGATTGCTTTTTGAATGCTTTTTCATCAACACACTCATCCATAATCAGGAATAAGTATTTATCATTGAAAATTTTATACATTTATCGAAACGATCGTTTAAAATATTATGTAAAGTAAATAATTTTTATAAATGACTAGCTGTTGCCCGTGACTTCGTCCGCGTTAACATAGTATAATAACAAAGATGGATAGTTTTCCCCTCTTTGTGGTTCCTTATAAAAAGGGTAAAAACGGGACCCTATTTAAGCAAACGTCAAACGCAAACGTCAATTAACTTTCATGTTTTTCTAACTCAAGAAATGACGGACTTTCATTGAAACTTTCAACCCAATTTCACCCCCTTGGGGGTAGATTTTCCAAAAACGCTTAAACACGTATCCAATCATTTTTAATCAGTAGCCCAAACATAAAATTTCTTGTTTTTAACTCAAGAAATAACGGACTTTCATTCAAACTTTCAACCCCAATTTCACCCCCTTGGGGGTAGAATTTCCAAAAACGCTTAAATACGTATCCATTCATTTTTAATCAGTAACCCATAAATAAAGTTTCATGTTTCTTACTCAAGAAATGGCAGACTTTCATTCAAACTTTCAACCCCTATTTCACCCCCTTTGGGGTAAAATTTTCAAAATTCCTTCCTTAGTGGGTGTCTACTTAATAAAACAACCCTACTCACCAAATTTCGTGGCTGTAGCTTTAACAGTTTTTGCTCAGCGATGATGAATCAGTCAGTCAGTCAGGACATGTAATTTTATAAGTATAGATAATGTATAATTAGCTCAAATCTATTAGCTCAAATCTATTTTTCAATAAACAGACACTGCAGTGGAGTAATATTAGATAAACAGCATACACATTACCTTTATATAAATTGATTATGTTGTCAAAACCCCACTGACTTAATTTTTGTGTAACAAAATCGTCCATAATATTTTTCACAACTTTTTTATCACTATTATATAATATTGGTAGATTTATACATCCATACAGTAAGTGAAATAGAACTAGTCACAATTTTGAATAATAAACAATCCATTCAGTGTACTGCAAACACAACAGATGTTTCTTATTTATTGGTATCGCTATTAGGGTTACCAGGCCTCAAAATGCAAAATCCGGTCTGACATGTCTAAAAATCCTGATTTTGAAAAAAAAGTCCGGGCACGCACGAGCGACACATGGGAAAATCATAGTATTAAAAATAAGTTTTTATTTACTTAAGTCGTAAGTACTAGATGACGCCCGCAACTCCGTTGCGCCAAAATTCGTTTATCGCGCGGGAACCGTACATTTTTCCGGGACAAAAAGTATCCTATGTCCTTTCCCGGGACTTAAAGTATCTGTATACAAAATTTAAGCAAAATCGGTTCAGCGGTTCGGACGTGAAGAGGCAACAGGCAGACAGGCAGACAGACAGGCAGACAGGCAGGCAGACGGACAGACAGACAGACTTTTGGTTGCTAGCAACCGCATGCAAAGTGTTTATTAGCTGTTAATTGTTATATTGCGTAAGCAATATGGCTCTCACTGACTCCACTGAAAGTCTGTTTCTCTCTTTGATCCACTGAGAAGTGCTTGCGTTCAGGTACTTCCTGGCTTAGTGCGTGCGGCACTCATCGCTAGAGCGGGCGGGAGGACATGCAAGTATGACAAAAATACGGTCTGACGTAAAATCCGGGCGGAGTCCGGTCTAACACCTAAAAATCCGGTCTAGACCGGCTTTATCCGGTCAGATGGTAACCCTAATCGCAATGCCATCTACTCAAAAATACCAAAAATAAATGTTACCATCTATGGTAATAGAGCGGGAAAAAAACCAAATAAAATGATTATTAAAGGTACAATTCCGTGCATCGCGATCGATCGCGGTCGTGCACGACCTACGACTGTCGTCGGACGCTCGCGACCAGTCAACGTATGAAAATGTATGGCCTACGACTGTCGTAAGTCGCGCGCGATCGTGTCTTGAAGTTATGACAGTCGCGCACGACCGACGACAGTCGTAGGCCCCGCGCGACCGTGTCAAAGTTATATGGCACGATCGCGCGCAGCTTACGACAGTCGTAGGCCGCGCGCGTCAGTCGCGGGCCTCGGAAGCGGTGCCATACATTTTCATACGTTGACTATGGTCGCGAGCGTCCGACGACAGTCGTAGGTCGTGCACGACCGCGATCGATCGCGATGCACGGAATTGTACCTTTAAAGTTTAAAATAAAACTCTTCGAAAATTATTTTTATTATTTTATCATACTGAAGTTAGCCATCAGCTGTCAATTTTGAAAATTTTCATAACAAATCAATTAGGTAATATAAAAAGATGCTTCTAAAAATTTTCACTTATAATTTGTGAAAATGAAGTTAGCCGACATTTCATTAGAAATTTTTTATTGAAAAAATTTTAATTAGAAAATTAAAAAAAAAATCACATATAAAAAACTTAAAAAACTATAAGTGCGATTTTTTAGAAATATCTTTTTAGTTGTAATTCAATTAATAAAAATAAATCATAAATTTATAGAAGTCTGCTAACTTCAGTGTCATTGTAATTTTTATTAATTTTCACATGTGAAATTTTTTGATTAAATTTTTTTAATGCCAACAATTACTAATTTAAATTTGTAACTGTGTTCTTTTTTCTTTCACCAAAAATAAAATCAGTTGTTTCAACCGAAAAAATCGGTTATCTCAATCGATTCGCAAATGATAGCCTCTACCGAAAAAATAGGTAGCTGCTACAGAAAAAATCGGTAACCTCTAACGATCATTTTTGTCAGTGCATTTTGGTATGCTAACTTATTTATAACTCAATGTATTCACGATTAGGCATCTAAAAAGTACTCACACGCTTCAACTTTTACGATTGCCATGTAGAGTTTCCATTTGTCTAAAGGTTCCTCACAGTTCATAATTCGCATTTTAGTTATCGATGGGGGTTCATCAGGATATGCAACTATGCTCATTCTATCTGTCGCTCTGCGGACCCGTATCCAAGAGCGAGGTATACAAACATAGTCACCAATATCTGCACACGGTAACTGATTCAAAAATTGGACCACCACGTACGGGTATCTATCAACAAAATTTGCCTGGAAACATAAATACATGTATGTTAGTATAGGTGTACCAGAATCTGATGGCAAAAAGTGAGAAAATAAATTGACTCTAGCAATACCCGTGTAATAGGAATAAAACATTTTTATCCTTTTTTATTCCTTTAGCGGCTTATTTTGTGTGTGAAACATTTATTATTAGCCTTTATTCAGAAGAACAATATAACATATTTTATTTTACATACTGTATGCAAAATATTCAAACTAATTATTATTCGGTAGCGTGGTCTCTGTTTCTGTGTGCCTCTTGGCAAAGGCCTCCCCCAACAGCTTCCACTCACTTCTCTGACATGCCACTCTTGTCCACATTTTGCCAGCCATTTGTACTATTTCATCTTCCCATCTTTTTAGAGGTCTGCCCTTTTTTTCTTTTAGCCCCTCTGGGATACCAAGATGTTATTATTTTTGTCCATTTGTCTGGCCCTCTCAAAACATGTCCCGCCCACTTCCATTTCAATTTTTTAGTTTTATATTATGTTACATCCGTTACACCTGTCATTTTTCTCAACTCCTTGTGTTTTCTATTTTGTCTATCCTTTTCTTTCCAATCATACTCCTCTCCATAGCCCTCTGCCCAACTTCCAGCATACTTGTATGAGCTTTTGTTAGTGCCCAAGTTTGGCATCCATATGTTAGAATGGGCAGGATGCATGTATTAAATAGTTTTCTTTTGGTGCCTATATTTATACTTTTGCATTTTACTATTTCTTTAAAGGACCAGAATCTTTTCCAGGCATTGCCAATTCTTTTTTTTTTTCTTTGGTTGTTGTATCATATATTGAGATGAGTTGTCCTAGGTATACATATTCTGTAACATATTCGATCACATTGTTATCTATAGTGATTATGTTAGTTGTATTTCCATTGGTCATAACTTTTGTTTTTAGGAAGTTCATTGACAGTCCGATTTCTTTACTTACTGTGTTGAGTTCTTCAAGCATGCATTGCATTTGACTATGAGATGTGGCAAAGATTACAATGTCATCTGCAAACCTTAGATGTGTCAGTTTTTCGCCGTTAATATTGAGGCCCTGGTCATTCCAGTCGAGTTTTCGGAACGCTTGTTCGAGCACAGCCGAAAATAATTTAGGCGATAGTGGGTCTCCTTGCCTCACTACTCTCTGTATTTTTATTTCTTCTCCTTCTTTTTCTAGTTTTATTTTTGCAGTGGTTCCTGTGTATATATTTTTAATCAGTCTAATATATTTATGCTCCACACCTTGGTTTTTCAATGCCTCCCAGATTTTTGTATGATCTATAGTCAAACGTTTTGCAATAATCCACGAAGCACAAGTAGTAGGTCATGTTGTATTCCTTGCATCTTTCTGCTACCTGATTGACCACATGTATGTGATCTATCGTAGAAAACGTACTTCTGAAGCCCGCCTGTTCTCTAGGCTGGTTTTTGTCTAAAGTTCTGGTGATTCTTCCTAATATAATTCTTGAGAATAATTTATATATGCTGGACATCAAACTGATGGGCATGTAGTTCCCAATATCATCTCTATTGCCTTTTTTGTATAGCAGTGTTATTGTTGAAATTTAGTCCTGAAATCACCCCGCAGTCTTCGAATTGTTTGTTTTTGTTGGTTAATATGTGAAACATGCAAATATAAAAATTTATCCAATGATCAAGGATATTTTTTGAAAATTTGCTGTCAAAAATTGCCATCAGATTCTGGTAGACCTAAAACATTAAAAGTTCTCATTGAGGCCAAACAAATGACGCGCCAGTGTTTTTCCGGTCATGTGACCTTGATCTCACTCCCTCGAAGGGCCTCAGCTTATAACTCAATTACATGAGAAACAAACGGTTTTCTTAAATTTTAAACGAGTGATTCTTACCTTCATTTTAGCGTGTCTTTCTCTTGATGGCAATGTCAACACGATATCAAATAATAAGTCTTCTTTTCAACTTTTCTTTTTCTTCTTTTTTGGCAACTTGACACAAAGGATGTGTATGTTGACTACAAGTCTTGTGCCACAGACAAGGTAAAAAGGTAAGGAATATGCCAGGAAAACCATATTCCTCCTATTATAATTTTCATCATCGTTTTCATGTATCGTCAGGTCTAAAGTCTAGTCAAAGTCTAAGTAAAAGTCAATACAGTCACAGGAGTTAAGTCGGTCGATTCAGTTAAGTGGTAGACGCTTTACTGAAACTTTCGAGGGAGTTTTGGAGGGAACACAAAATAGCACGTTTCTGGATATTACATCACTTTCCTACACTTGTGAATGAACACGAATATCTAATGGTTAATATTCTACCAATATTACACATTAAAAACCCAGCTAACACAATTTTAGGAAAATAATACAAAAACACAACAGCACTCTTTCACATGCCCGCCAAAACTCCTTTTCAACTTTTCTTTCTTTTTTTTTTCTTTTTCTTCTTTTTTGGCAACTTGACACAAAGGATGTGTATGTTGTGCCACAGACAAGGTAAAGAGGTAAGGAATATGGCGGGAAAACCATATTCCTCCTATTATAATTTTCATCATCGTTTTCATGTATCGTCAGGTCTAAAGTCTAGTCAAAGTCTAAGTAAAAGTCAATACAGTCAAGGAGTCAAGTCGGTCGATTCAGTAAAGTGGTAGACGCTTTACTGAAACTTTCGATGGAGTTTTGGAGGGAACACAAAATAGCACGTTTCTGGATATTACATCACTTTCCTACACTTGTGCATGAACACGAATATCTAATTGTTAATATTCTACCAATATTACACACTAAAAACCCAGTTAACACAATTTTAGGAAAATAATATAAAAACACAACAGCACCCTTTTACATTCCCGGCAAAACTCCGACATTTATTTTTCTTTTTCAACTTTTGTCATAAAATTATTGCTAAAGAGTCCACAGACCAATGAGGTTATACTATTGGAGGTAACCTTATATTTTGACAGTTGATAATGTTACTCTTTCTAACTAACGATGCAGTAAGTTGAGTGAAAGAGAAAGCTCATATCGGTGTATAAACGTCAAAAGTTTGTAATGTTATGGCCTATCACTCCTACCTAATAGGACATAACAAAGGAGTCGGTCTGCAATATTTCATGTAATTCCGCGCTCTCGCTTGCACTTCAGGCCCTAAATGGAACGCCTCAGAGCGAGGTAACGCCGCATGAGTCATGTTTTTTCGTGCGTGCAGCCGGCTGCATCGAATTATAAGTCGTTGTCACGTCAAAAACATAATTTTCTGCTATAAGGTAAATGACTAGAAGATTGGACAGTACCAGTCATTGGAAAGAGCACAAAACCACAATGTTTATTAATGTTGCTTTAAAAGTTTCCTGTTTTTAAAGTAAAAGAACGCCTGTTTTTTAAGAAAAACAGTATTTTTAAAGCAACATTAATAAATATGGTGTTTTTGTGCTTTTTCCAATGACTAGTACTGTCCAATCTACTAGTCATTTACCCTATTTGCAATCCACCTGTCACTGGCAAATCAACTGGAACTTGGGAGGCATATCACCAAAAAAAAAGAAGAAGAATGTACCATAATCTGTGGAAGCCACGCCCCCCATAATCGCGTGGATTTCAAGAACACAGAATACATCCTATCCTTAATCTGTGGAATACATAATACATAGGCTGCTATTTATGTATCCGGAACTGGCCACTTACAAGAACAATATTTAAAAAGTAATTACAACATTTGAAAATAGAACTCTTTGGTTGAAGAATACATTTTGTTTCATGTGACTGTCAATTATTTTTCCATTGTGGCGTCATTTTGAAAATTGCGTGTCTTCATTTGCCATGGATTTAACGCGTGAACATTTTCGTGCAATGATTTACTACGATTTTCGGCGTGGGCTAAATCAACAACAGTGCTTTATTCAACTCACCGCAACTTTTGGAGATGAAGCACCATCAAAAACCTCTGTTTATCACTGGTACAGTGAGTTTAATCGTGGGCGGTCTATGCTCACGGATGAAAATAAAGAAGGTCGCCCAAAAACAGCTGTTGTCCCACAAAATATAGATGCTGTGCGGGAACTAATAATGCGTGATCGTCATGTTACATATCGCGAGATAGAGGCGTCCTTAGGCATAAGTATGACGAGCATACATAAGATATTACACGAACATTTGGCTGTAAAAAAAATATGTTCGCGTTGGATTCCGCACAACTTGACAATCGATCAAAAACGGGCTCGTGTCGATTGGTGCAAAAAAATGATAAAAAAATACAATCGTGGTACGTCAAAAGCCGTTTATAATATCTACACAGGTGATGAATCTTGGATCTATGCATTTGACTCCGAAACTAAACAACAGTCAACGGTGTGGGTGTTCCAAGATGAGCCGAAACCAACAAAAGTTACTTGTGCAAAAAGTACTTTGAAGCAAATGGTCGCCTGTTTTTTGGAATTAATGGACATGTGGCTACAGTGCCATTAGAGAATTGTAAAACGGTTAATTCTGAATGGTATACGACCATTTGTGTAAACAAGTCTTTGAAGAAATAAGAAAGGACAACCGACAACGCAGAATCATATTACATCACGACAATGCTAGCTGTCACACCTCAGCTGAAACAACTCAGTTTTTGGAGGGTCAAAAGATCGAATTGACTGGTCATCCGCCGTACAGCCCTGATTTGGCACCTAACGATTTCTTTTTATTTCCATACGCGAAGAACAAATAAAGTGGTCAACGTTTTTCGAGCCGCGAAGAGGCTGTTGATGCGTTCAAAATGCACGTTTTGGAGATACCTCAATCAGAATGGAAAAAGTGCTATGAAAATTGGTTCCAGCGTATGCAAAAGTGTGTCGATCATCGCGGCGAATATTTTGAAAAGCAATGAAACCATATTAAATGATATATGTTTGTTTCTTTTTTTAATTCCGGATACATAAATAGCAGCCCTCGTAGTACCTTACGGTACAGAAGTCTCACTCCCGAGTTTAGGTATGATAAACGCAAGCGTCCGGTCACCGGACTAGTCTCAATAGGCTGGCACTCGCTCGACTTGTCGCACACGCGGCGCACACATCCGCGAAACAAAAGTAATAGTACCCGGCCCCGCGCCGCCGCGCCGCTGGCTTGACAGCCCTGGCAGATTGAATCGAGATGGCAGACAGTTATTGTACTATGAACCCTAAACGCTATGCAAAAGGTTGAAATTAGGTTGTTTTCCAGAATAGTAGGTAAATATCTCGGCGATTCCGCGCCGTTTGTATGGAAGTGAGACAGGCCTGTCAAGAATGAGGAGCCAAACTAAAAGCTTGAAGCAGATGGCGCCACCAGCGAAAGTCCTAAGTCCTTTGCAATGACGTAAGAAAAAGAGAGGACACGAAATAACCACGAAAGGAACGCGTCCGCCTTCAAAAGTTGGGGGCTAGTAATGGCGGATTTTACTAGAGACGGTGAAAAACTATCGATATCGATATTTTTCCAAATAAGAGTAAACTAGGCAAACACCTAATTAGGTCTTTTAAATTCAAAATTTGTGGACTAGAAAGTAAAACGGCGGATTTTACTAGAGATGTCACTGAATGAAAAAACACTACCTATATCGATATCGATACTTTTCTAAACTAGCTAAAAGACGAGCTTTGTAAGGGCTCGCGTCGCACACCTTGACTGACTTGACATATTTTTAAAACCTTGATTAACTGATTAATGATGATTTGCTGAATCAACAATATTTTGACTTGTCTTATTATTACTTATAACAAATATTTTTTAGTGTTAAAATATTGGTTAGAATCATTTTATAATTAATAACTTTGTGTTAAAATAGATGTGTGAACTATACATACTTGTGTTTTAATAAAAAAAAATTGTTGATTTTATTGATATTACACTCCGGACAAGCCTTCGTGAGTCGTGACTTACTTATATGTATGTATATTTTTAACTAGGTATTTGTGTCATTTATAAAAATACTTATATAAATAAAATAAGAAAGCGACTTATTATTTAATGAGCATAATACCTACCTATATCCTATATTGAACAATTGGGTCGCATTTATAACCTCCTTTTTATGTCGTTTAATAAGAAATCTAAAACATAAAAATGGTCTACTCTTGGTCGATAGTCTAATTTTATTTTGAATTTTTAAAGATATACAAGCATGATATACGCCCATCCCTACACGCACACTACGGCAATGCACACAAGCATAAAATGGCCACGCGCTGGCGGGCTAAGAATCCATCTACTCTATCCTTAATCTGTGAATGGTCCTTAATGTTTTGCTTTGTTTACTACAAGCAAAGAGAATATAATCACTACGTTTTAACCACGGACGTAAAAAAAATACGGACGGAGCATTACACTATAAAGAGGTGAAGCATGCAAGGTACGACAATTTCGTTTATTGTACTGTATTTGTACACGTGACCGACACTCACACACGCAACTAGGTGCGTGTACAACCCGGTGTCATTCTACATAGAGTGACGGCGCCAATCTACAAATATATAATAATAATCTGTGGGCGCCAATGTCTTCTTTGTGTTAAAGATCATAAAATGTATTCTTTGTTTACTGTGAGTGAGCTGAAAAGTGAGCTTCGTAAGAGAAATGCGTCAGTGGTGAGCAAAAAGCTGATCTGAGCGAAAGGTGAACATAGTAATATTTTTAGGTTATATTTCTTATTTCACAATTTGTTTAAATATGTTATTCTCATAAGGAGTTTTTATTTCAAGATTGGAGGCGTATGATCGGAACCAAAACTTTGACGGTGATTTGGGCGATCAAAAGGACAATTCTCTTATCTATCCACACCCTAATACATTCAGAGACATGAACGCCGATTAACCTGTTCCAAGCATCAGCAAGCAGGGAATAATAGAATATCTGTAAAGGTATGTGTATATACATTATTAACATTTGTTTACTATCACAGATAAATGTGAAATATTTAGATATTATTCCATCTTTTTACAGCTTGACCACGGAACCAAAGGCCAACTTTTATACAAGTCTAGACATCTTCTGACCGCCCCTTACTCATGGGACGCTATACATTCTTAAGAGGAATGTGCAAAACTTACAAAAGTGATGTATTTAGTAGACACTAAAGTCTCTCAAGAAGGTGTAGACGTGTAGAGGAATGCTATTGTGAATGCACTGCAGGAAGTGGTGCATCTGCTAAGTGCAAACATGTATGTGTCATGGTCATTCATGGTTTACATCCACCATCTTGAACCAGCAGTTTTTGATAAATAATTGTATAAAAATTATTGAAATGTAATTAAACCAAACAATCATTGATATCAGCTTTTATTTATTTTTCATACATTCTCTAAAGTGAAATACAACCATAAAGGTAATATACCTATCGGAATAGAGAAACAATCCCGAGCTGTCAAGCTTGACCAAAATTTGATTTACATCTGTGTATACAATTATGTTTACGTGTGCGTGTCAGTGATGTACAAACATCTTGTAATTCAACAAAATATCGATCATGGAATAATAATTGTAAGATTGTAAAAACAGAATGGGATAAAATAAAACTGCATAGATAGGTATAATAAAAATTGTAATTTTGAAGTAAAATATGACTTTTCTTCAAAATGCTTGCTGCATATATGCGTGAATTTTTCTTCGGAGTCCAGTTTGGACGGTTAATTATTTTAAGCCATGAATTTCTGGTACCCAGGTCAGCAGGAAATCTGAAAAATTGGCCAAGTGTGAGTCGGACTCGCGCATGAAGGGTGACCGGTTTCAACCGGGCATTTTCTAAAACCCGGCACGATACGACACGACATGTCATGACACGATTCGACACGACAGGTTACGTCACGTCACGTCACATCAGTACACGACACGACACGACTTCACTAGACCCTATTAATTTTCAATTCACTCTCAATGAGCCTTTTATTTGATGCCCATCTTGCAGAAGTGCTTTTTAAAACTATTCCCCTATCTTGGATGAGCAGCCATATTGGATGTAGAATGACATTACATATGTGGAAATTTCAGAAGTCTATTACTATAGCGATTCTTGTTATACAGCCTGGAGACAGACAGACGGATGGACGGATGGACAGACGGACAGGCAACGAAGTCTTAGTAGTAGAGCGGGACCCGACTACTAGGACGTTTTACCCTTTGGGTGCGGACCCTTAAAAACGATAAATTATGTATGATAGTATATTAATATACTTAAACTAATTATAAACTACGGATGAGTATGTTATCATTTCAACATTCGTAGATAATTAGTATACTTAACTAAAAAATATTTTCATATCGATACTACTTATCGATAACTTGATGCAGCCCTAGTGTAAAATATATGAAAATTGTTTACACAAAATATCCTTAAATTGTGCACCATGGCTAGTCAAGTTATGTTTTCCATATAAATAACTATTTAAAGAAGTGAATTATGAAAATCAATACCAATAACTCGTAGGGAATTGGCAAAAATAAACTTAAAACTAGGTCCTGTCGATGTAGAATAATTCACCTGTGAAATGAATATTTGTCCAGGTTTTTTCGATGTGTGGATCCACAATCATTCCACAAACATTTAACCATGTTTCTAGAGCAGTATTTCTAAAAATTATTCATTATTTAACTTAAAATCACAATTTTTCTGAGAGCCCAAATTAACAACGATCCGCTCAGGGGCAGACAGACTGTCAAACAGATGAAAAAAAAGCTATGCAACCTCAAATCACGCTTCTCTTTCTACCATGCAGTGTTACTGATAGTGACATCTCGCTTACTCAGGCCTTTGTTTCTCTATTCCGATAGGTATATTAACTTTATGAATACAACACATGAAACATAAAAAATATTTTACTTGCTATTGGTTAATCCTATAATCCTCTCAGTATGAACACATTTTAGTACTTGCTGCAACTGTGCAACAAGCTGCGGAATCCTTACAGTAACTTTTCTATTAGCAAACGTCTTGAATTTGCTTTGACACTTGGTCATAAGATAGCCTATTCCCATTGTTTGACAGTCACTTATAGATCTTGCATAATTATGCTAATAAACAGTAAGACAACAGAAGCTCTGTATGTATTTCTTAAAAATGTTTCCTAAAGCTCAGCATCTGAAAATATATATTGTTAGAATTTGTAATTGGTTTATTTTTAAGAGGCATATCTAGGAAATAATAAGTTTGGCTTAGGCTAGACAGCATAATTTCACGACTTACCTGTGTATTTACATCTTTCAAAATAATTATCTTCTGTGAAATGAAGTAAACATAAGCGTGCCATATTCTTTCTTTGAAATTCTTTATTCACAAGGCATTTTCCCACTTTTTTTTCACTTTGGGTCTTTGGGAAATATACGAACTCTCCGGTTTTAAATTCAAAGCACAACATTGAGGCATTTTATGAAAATTGATAAATAATACTCTTGTTTACAAAAAATGTATGGGATTTGACAAAGAGAATATAATCACTACGTGGATTTGACAGCTCTAATGTCAAATTACGGTCAGTCGACGATGCGACGCCTATCGGGATAAAAAGTCAGTTTTGCTCCTCATTGGTTCCGTCTTAAGTTGGCGGGGGAAAGTCAATTTTTTGCTTAGAAAAAGAAACCCAGTAGAATCATTCTCAGCGTACCACTGAAAGGGACAACAAGAAAAGTAGTTAGTGTTACCAGTAATAACTAATAAGAGATATGAAAAAATTACCCACGGATCTAATATTATAATAATGCCAAGTTAAAAACTTTCAGTAAATATAAATGTAAATAGTCAATGAGGTAAATACTATTTAATCTGTGTAAATAGTCTTTTACATTTATATTATGTACTTACTGAAATTTTTATATTATTATTCGACACCAAAAATATTATAATATTGTTGTGACATTTTTTCGGTCGTAACTCGGAAACTACATTACTTCAAAGTTCAAACAACTTAATCTATATCTCTTATATATAAAAATGGATTTTCAAATATGTAAGTCGCGCTAAAACTCGAAAACGGCTGAACGGATTGGGCTGATTTTAGTCTTAAAATATTCGTAGAAGTCCAGGGAAGGTTTTAAAGTGACACGAAGTTCACCGGGACAGCTAGTCTTATATATAAAAATGGATTTTCAAATGTGTTAGTCGCGCTAAAACTCGAAAACGGCTGAACGGATTGGGCTGATTTAGTCTTAAAATATTCGTAGAAGTCCAGGGAAGGTTTTAAAGTGACACGAAGTTCACCGGGACAGCTAGTCTTATATATAAAAATGGATTTTCAATTGTGTTAGTAACGCTATATATAATAACTCGATAACGGCTGAACCGATTCTGCTAATTTTAGCCTTCAAATAATCCTTGAAGTTCAGGGAAGGTTTTTGAGTGACACTAAGTTCACCGGGACAGCTAGTATATTATAATATTAATCATGATTTATTGCATTAAAGACCAGCAATCTATTAAAATGATACGCGGGCGAACCCGCGGGTAAAATCTGGCATTAGCTATTAGTGTATTAAAAAAACACAATTCAATCATCAACATATTTATTTCACATCGTACATTAATTGATATGCTCTAAGCCCCATACAATATCTGTCAAACTCTTCATTTATTTGAAGTTTAATAATCATTAAATATTTCTGAGTACGGCAGTAATTATTTAAATTTTAAAGAAGTATTTTTTATCGGGCTTTGGCCCACCACACTGTCCCACCACTGTTTTTCCTGTGTCACCAGAATCGATAGCGGTATCCAACCACAAAAACCCTTTGATATGATCTCAAGGAGCCCGAGAGACATGCTAAAGCTGTCTTGGGACCCGCATCGAAATTAATCAAAAGAAGATAGTAGGGGCAGGAAATATTCCCATTTTCCCTCCCCATACAAAGCGGGAGGTCTCACATGATGGGTTACCTGATGCTTCGCTCTTAGAATCTAGGAGCTGTAATAAAAAATATTAATTTAATTTCGGTACACAGATCAGAAGTACCTAATTAATTATAAATAAATTACCTTGACAGGCACAGAAAAAGAAATGTTTTCTTTCCAACATTTAAGTAATACATCTTCTTTATTAAAATGTCTACTGTATATTCTTGAACCACGTGGTTGGTCCCAATTCAGTCTATTTGTTGCAGTTCTCCATAATTTACGGATTTCAGGGTCATTAGGAAATCTGAAAAAATTTTTTGGATACATATTAATTGTATTGAAATAGTACTTTAATCCATCAAGCCCCATAAGAGCACCGGTGATCGCGAGAACAATTATAGAATACAATAGCATTTCCAAGAATCCGCGATCGAAGGATTAAAAATATAAAACCGACTTCAAAATAATTGTACTTAATTGAGAATTAAAATTACGTTATCTCAAAACTACTAGACCGATTTTGATGAAATTTGCAGTATTCCTTAAGTTGAACAATTATACCAATCTGTACAACAAAAAAAAATTACTCAAATCAGACTTATAGTTCCGGAGATATGCAAACACAAACACAAAAATATACATACATACATAAATACATACACTTTTGAAATTTGTTTCATTTGTTCAGACACTGATCTAGACTAACATATTATACAAAAACTGGGCAGTTCTAGAAATATTACATACATACCTACGCTTCGAATTGATAACCTCCTTTTTTGGAGTCGGTTAAAAAACAACAAAATGTTGAAAAAAACATATTTACTTAAATTTCCCCATTAGCTGGGTAATTAACGTAAGCAACATCTGGCAACACTGGCATTTGAGGTTATAAAAACAAAATACATAAAATACAATATATTAGATGCTAATTTTAGTAAAATATATGTTTAATGTGAACAATATTAATAATTAAAGAAAGTTAATTTATAAAAACTGTGATGCTAATAAAATAAAACGAAATTTTTGAAAACTTACGTGTGAAAAAATATTCCCTCAATTTTCCATAAAGTATTGCTTTTGCAGCCCATAAAGGTGAACGCAGATTTGGGCCGCACCGCACGCACCGCAGTCGTCGCATTCGAATTCTTTATATGAAGTTATAGGCAAGCTCGCATACCTTACCTACCCGCGCCGCAGTCTTCGCAACTTCATAATAATATGAAGAATTGCGAATGCGGCGACTGCGGTGCGTGCGGTACGGCCAAATCTGCGTTCACCTTAACACTACATCCCAACATTATTTTAATATAGTGCACATACACATCTTATAAGAAAAACACAAACCACTACTTCTACGTTACAATAATTAGTTAAATCAAACAAAATTTGTAAATCACAGCTGTTTGTGTACGAAACGTCAAACTTTGTCTTACTCCTAATAAAGGTGAACGCAGATTTGGCCGCACCGCACGCACCGCAGTCGCCGCATTTCGAATTCTTTATATGAAGTTATAAGCAAGCTCGCATACCTACCCACGCCGCAGTCTTCGCAACTTCTACATTCTTTATACGAAGAATTCGAAATGCGGCGACTGCGGTGCGTGCGGTGCGGCCAAATCTGCGTTCACCTTAAGTGTATCACTTAAGGTAAGTGTATCACATTGGAAAAAATGGCCACGCGGTGAGGGACAGAAAATAATTATTTTATCTCTTTTTTCCACAAGCAATATGTAATTAACTATCTCTTTCTTTGTGTGAGTGAAAAGGAAATATCCAGCTGTCTATACTTTTACTCCGTCTACGACCCAATTCTTATTCTTTGTTTCATTTGGTATAGACCATTATGCCGAGTCCACTCTATTAAAGTCAATGATGCGTGTAATCTGCGCCATTGACAAATGACATTTGACTTTGACATATTATCCATTTACAAATTTGATTTTGCTCAGTGTTGCCAACTATGGGGATTTCCCACTAAATTTAGTGGGAAAAAATAAATTTAGTGGGGTTTTAGGGGGTAAAATATTTTGGGGATATTTTTGGGGGTAAAATTTTTGAAGAATGGAATATTTTTTTTTAATAACAACCTTAAAGTGGCTTTCGGATCTTTGCCGCGAGCGACCGTGACGGACGAAAGTTCAAACGAAATGCCATTTTATGACATAGGCTATTGGTTTTATTTTACTCTATCACTAGCTTTTACGCCACCGCCGGCGGCAGCGTGGGTCGCCACGCAAATGTCAGTAGAAAATGATACCTATATTCTGTCATAAAGTAGCACTTTATTTGAATTTTTACCGGCCGCGGTCGCTCGCGTAGTAATTATTACTGTCAGCAGTGTTAGCTGGTACGACTCATAAGAGACAATATGTGCTTTGTGCGGCAGTTCCATCTTAAAGATGGCTTTCGGATCTTTGCCTATAATTATTATAGGCTGACAGATTATTATTATATTTGTTGTTGTATGTAATGAAAAAAATATATTGAAGTAGGTATTTTAAAACTGCTGGCTTGTTTGTTTGTTTGGCCTGTTTAAGGTGTATTTCAGCGTTTTGAGCATTTGAGCGCTTAGTAGAACACACCCCAAGTAATTTTAAATATTTTGATTTTTTGGGGAGTTTTGGTTGAAATTTAGTGAGTTTTGAAGTTGCTTTAGGGGGAAAATGTTTTGAATAGTTGGCAACACTGATTTTGCTGATTGCTCATAACCCAAAGAGGATGTAAACTGTATACTACGTAACAAGAGGTCGGACTTAAAAGAAAAAAAAATAAACATCGGTTATATTTTTAATTTGAAACTGAAGTTAAAATTTTTAAGTGCAAAACCTTTCACTCTAAACATACCAAAAATTTTAAAAAATAAAAATAAAAAAGAAATGAGCTCAAATAAATGATTTATTTCAATAAAAAATATTGTACATAACTTAATAAATAGGGTAATAAGGTAAATTAACCAATAAAACAGATTTAATCCACAAGCTTTTGTTAATTTCTAATATTAAATATTATAATATTACAGTACAGTTTTATGTATTTTATTTATAAATATAATAGAATAGCTGTCTATGCTACTCTACTAACTTCTTGATTGGCTTATACAGTAAACTCTATATAGGGAGGGGATTAAAGCTGCGCGTCCACCAGGTCGGAATCGGGACGTACGGTGCGGACGGCACGTCGTGTCGTCATATACTTGTCAGGCGCAGAATGACGTTCCAGTACTTCTAGTGCAGTTCATAGTAGTCAGTACCATACATACAAAGCAACAAATTCCTTCCACTGCGTACCTACGCTCCGATTCCGATCCAGTGGACCGCACCTTTATACATACACACTTTGTTTTCTTACACCCTGTATACGACAGCTGAAATCTATCGCGTGGGCTCAGGCCAGCTGCATACCACCTCACTTGATCAGAGGATTTTTCCTTGGTGGCCGTACCACTGATAATCCCATACCTGCCTTCTCCTAAAATCTCCTTGCTTTGAATCTCTTTGCTGCTTTTGTTCCCAAGCGGTCGCATGCGACCGCGAGAACAAAAGATTTCCTACAATCCGCGATCGAGGTAACAGCTATTGCTTGCAGACTAAAATGTTGTAAACTAGCTGTATAGGGACCTAAAAATCTGAAATTAATGAAACATTTTTCATTTACTAAATTTCCATACAGTTTACATAAATTATTAAGTATAGTTAATAACCTAATGTATTGTTACAATAAAACAATATACACATGATACACATTTCATTATTTTCCAAATTAACTGCATACTGATATACATTATAATAATTTATATGAAATAATAATCTATCTTTTTCATATTAATATAGTTTAAGTTGTAAATTATTGTACAATTAAGCAAATAATACTACGACATACTTTGTATTAGAACATGGTATGATATCGTTATGTTTTGCTTCAATTTATCCATTTACGGTTACATTTACATTTTACAATGGCTTGCCTTTCGTTTTTCAATAATTAATCCACTTAATTTACAATTTTTGTATTTTTGTAATAAATAATTTTCACAAAATGAAATTCGAACTTTGAGTTTTAAACTTCTTCTTCCTCTTTTTTCTCATGTAGTTTATATTCTTTATGGTCTTTTTTATCAGCCAATCACAGTCGACCGTGCTTAAGAATTGTACAGCTGATATATGCGATTATATCTAAGTATATCTAGTAGCTACCACAGATTAAGGATATACAGGGTGACCGGTAATAGGTCTGTTTCCTTTTAACATGTAAAAATACATCACTTTTGCAGCCTAAAAAGCTATATCATACCCTGTCCAAAAGCTAACGGTTACCGAGATATTCAAGATTTTGTATTTTTTTCAAAAACACCCGATTTCAAAGGAAAACTTTAAATAAAAAAAAATCTACCTATTAATTTCTTAATCTTTAACATAATTTTAGTTCTTAGGTAGATAAACTACAAATACAAAAGTTATTTATCCATCTAAACAGGAAACAAAAATTAGCAGAGTGTTTCAAAAGTCTTAACAAAAAAAAATGAAAATGATTTTCCCTCATTTCACCCCTTATTGTTTAAAAAATCAATAAGACATTAGTCGTACAAATTACTTAATTAAAATCCTTATTTATTAAGCTATCCAAAAAGGTATAATTTGTGTGCAAAAAATTCACAAACATCTGGTAAGGTAAGATAATAACTCTCAGCACAATTTTTTTGGCTTACAATTTGTTCAGGGTTAGGTTGCCAGGTAGTCAAATTCTTTTGTTATCGGAGGAAGAAGCGATCTATTATTGGTCGGTTTAAAAAAATCCGGTTTCTTCGTAACTGTTCGCGTCGGTTCGTAACAGTTCGGGTCTGTCTAAAGAGCAATATGTAGAGTTTTTGTTTAGTTAACGCTTCTCGTCCTGAGCGCGCTGACGTTTTATTTGCGATTCCTTTTGATCAAGTTTGTTTATCAAAAATGGCATCTTTTAGCAATGAAGAGTACGCTGACATACTGTACTGCTACGGTTTTTGTGATGGCAACGCAGCCGCTGCACGGGAAGAGTACCGGCGTCGTTTTCCCCGTCGAATTAATGTACCAAGTGCTGGAGTTTTTTCCGCGGCGTACCAACGCGTGCGGGAAAGTGGCTCTGTTCATCAAAGGCGACGTGATGCAGGAAGACCTCCTCGTTATGTTGCAGAAGACGAAGAGAGAATATTGGAACGTTTTGCAAGAGATCCGACCACCTCTACAAGAATTGTAGCGAAGCAACTGGGTTTAACGCAGTGGAAAGTGTGGTTCACCGTACATAGCGCTCGGTTATACCCTTTTCACTACACACCAGTACAAGCATTAGAAGAAGGAGACCCTGCAAGGAGGCTCGATTTCTGCCGCTTTATGCTGCACTCCGATGAAAACGATTATAACTTCTTAAGAAAGATTTTATGGACCGACGAGTCGAAGTTTGAGCGTGACGGCATAACAAACTACCACAACATGCACTTTTGGGCTCCCCAGGGTGGAAACCCCCACTTGGCAAAAGAAGGTGCTCATCAAAGGAGGTTTTCCCTGAATGTTTGGATGGGAATTTTGCATAATCATTGCATTGGGCCGTTTTTTCTACCGGACAATTTAAACGGGGAGTCGTATGAAAATTTCCTGAGAAATAATCTTCACGAGCTCATGCAAGATATACCAGTTGAAACCCGAAGAGGTATGATATACCAACATGATGGATGCCCGGCACACTACAGAGTGACAGTTAGGCAATGGCTGGATCAAAATTTCCCGCAGCGTTGGATTGGCCGCGGCGGTCCAATACTTTGGCCCGCAAGGTCTCCAGATTTGACTCCTTGCGATTATTATTTATGGGGCCACATGAAGTCTTTAGTATACGCAACACCTATTAGCGATGTACATGAACTGAGGAGAAGAATAATTTATGCAGCAAACGAAATCCGAGAAACTTTAACAAGTAGAGTAACGCGATCTAATTTTCGCTTAAGATTACGCAAGTGCATCAGAAATCGAGGACGACAATTCGAACAGGATTTACCGTAATAATTATCAACTTATTATGTAAATAAAATATTAATTTTTATTCAAAGACTTTTATTTAACTTAACCTGACGTAGCAAATGTTTATTTAGACTTTTCCAATTTGCTAATTAGAATTTTACTACCTGCTAGTTCAGGTAGTTAGCAGGTTCTTCATTTGGACAAATCGGCGTAGGGTCCTTAATATTCCCTAAGTAAGATGTTATTTAGATTTTTGCATTACAAATTATACCTTTTTGGATAGCTTAATAAATAAGGAATTTAATTAAGTAATTTGTACGACTAATGTCTTATTGATTTTTTAAACAATAAGGGGTGAAATGAGGGAAAATCATTTTCATTTTTTTTTGTTAAGACTTTTGAAACACTCTGCTAATTTTTGTTTCCTGTTTAGATGAATAAATAACTTTTGTATTTGTAGTTTATCTACCTAAGAACTAAAATTATGTTAAAGATTAAGAAATTAATAGGTAGATTTTTTTTTTATTTAAAGTTTTCCTTTGAAATCGGGTGTTTTTGAAAAAAATACAAAATCTTGAATATCTCGGTAACCGTTAGCTTTTGGACAGGGTATGATATAGCTTTTTAGGCTGCAAAAGTGATGTATTTTTACATGTTAAAAGGAAACAGACCTATTACCGGTCAACCTGTATATATAGATGTAACCTTAGCCCGTCATCGCGTGGCCATTTTGTGCTTATTTTCATACAAGTAGTGTGCGTTTAATTTCTTGAATATTTCTATTTGTCGATCATTTCGAAGCACATTATTATACAGAAAAGAAAGTCATTTAGTTCATGATATCGATAAACTATAGTTCAAGTAATGAGAATCCGTAAACACACGTAAAAAAACTATGCAATTTTTGTAGACAAATTATTAATTGCTGTGACATTTTTAGCACTAATGCCTTATATAGCACGAATAAGGGATTATCAAACTTATAAATTATCTTTTTAGCTTACAAAAATACCGATTGAAAAGCCCAAAAAACGTTGTTCAAAACTTACGTATTTAATGTTAAATCCACTTGTTTGAGGCATTCTTTGGCCATTCTTATGGTTTATTATTTAGCGGAACCACAAAACTCAACAATATCTAACATAAAATGTTCACTAAAAACCTTTATTAACACTTTTATTACATGAAATATGCAGACCGACTCCTTTGTTATGTCTGAGTAAGTAGGACATAACATTACACGCTTTTGACGCTTATACACCGATATAAGGCTCTCTCCTAGTGTATATTATCTCAATGGTAGCTACGTTTAAATTTGGAACCCAATTTTTTTTTGTTCGGAACTTTCGTCCACCTGTCATAATCCTATACTCATAGGCATGGCCTGATTTATTTTATTATTGCAAAATGAAAATATGTGTTTGAGATGTATTTTACAGTCAATATATTGTTTTAATATAAAATCATACATCCGTAGTGGTTGAAGTTTTAAGCTCTTGTAGCTTAGATAGTAAAATAAAAATGTTTACAACCGATAAAACTTCAGCGGCGAAACAAGCAATATTTTATTTTTTACTATCTGGTGTTGTGTTTATTACCTCATTATTTTCTAGCAAATTACTAGGACACACCACAGAACTATGGGCCCTGACCTATTGGGGCCCTGCCCTGTACTTTTGCTTGTTCAACTTTGTTTTGAGATACTCCCTTAAAGGCTTTGCTTATGACGTAAGTAACTCATAGTACTCTTGTATTTATCTATACGCTGGGAAGTTTACTAAGCTTTGCATCACTTTTATTATTCCAGGTTGCGGTTCGATCAGCCTTTCTTGGCTTAGTGTTTGCCGTCGGACTGTATGTCTCAACATTCAACAATGGTTACTACATATTCGGGTTGTATGCGATGGCATTCTCGATGTTCCATTTCTCGGAGTTTGTATCGGTGGCTCTCACCAACCCTCGGACTCTGACAGTGGACTCCTTCATCCTGAATCACAGCGTCCAGTACTGGTTGGCGGCCACGGCAAGCTGGACCGAAGCTTGTCTTGAGTTCTACTTGTGTCCTAGTGAGTTAAACATTAATACTTCAATATTTTTTGTGACAGCTTACTTGAATAATTGTTTATACAGTTTAATGATAATTCTTTAATTTACATATTTTGTTAGTACTTTACAATCCAACTTGTTTATAGGTCTTAAGTCATGTTCATGGTTGACATATCTGGGTGTGGTGCTGTGTATTGGTGGTGAAATTATGCGAAAGTCAGCCATGTTTACAGCCAAGACTAATTTCAATCATCATGTGAGTACTTTTCTTGTTGGTTGTGCTTATTTTATCCTTCAATCGTGGATTCTTAGAAATCTATTGTTATTCTATTGTTGTCGTGATCACGGGTGCTGTTATGGGGCTTAAGAGGCCGGGTACACTTGGAATTTCTCATACATACGTAATTCCAAAATCATTTTCTCATACGAAAATATTTAACATGTTTGAGTTGTTTTTCAATTTAAAATAGTAATTACCTAGGTTCCTGCACAAAAATTTACTTCAAAATATTTAAACACAATTTTTTTTTTTGCTTTAAAATTTTTTTTAGTAAATTTACTACTAAATATTTAAACACTAAAAAATAGAGTAAAACACTAAAAAATATATAAATAAATAGTTAATTTACTACAAAATATTTAAACTCTAAAAAATATTTTTTAGTATTTAAATATTTTGTAGTAAATTTACTATTTATTTATATATTTTTTAGTGTTTTACTCTATTTTTTAGTGTTTAAATATTAAATACTAAATTTACTAAAAAAAAATTAAAAACAAATTTTTTTTTTAATGTTTAAATATTTTGAAGTAAATTTTTGTGCAGGAACCTAGATAATTACTATTTTAAACTGAAAAACAACTCAAACATGTTAAATATTTTCGTATGAGAAAATGATTTTGGAATTACGTATGTATGAGAATTTCGAGGGTACCCGGCCCCTTAAGATAATATTATATTTTAATCCAGAGCCTCAGCTAATAAAAATAATAAGCCTTTTCATTAAAATCAATTTAGTAGTTGTATAAAAGAGGAGCCAACATCTATTTATCCTTAACAAACAAAGATAATTATTTGTAGCTCTATAACTTAATTAATTCATCAAGCCCCAAGCGGCCACATCCGGCCGCGATAACAATGAAAAAGCTATTGTGTCTCGTTTTGCCACGACTGATGAGTTAATTTAAGCCTAATAAAATCTTTGTTGGTCCTTATAGGTGCAAACTGTGAAGAGGCCAGACCATCAGCTGGTGACTAGTGGTGTTTATGCCATCTGCAGACATCCTAGCTATGTAGGCTGGTTCTACTGGTCTATTGGAACACAGGTAATTTAGCATTTTGACCAATTGCTAGGGCTGCGTTTCCACTGAAGCGGAGCGGAGCTTAGCGGTGCCGAATTGACCAATCACCGTGCTCGAAATCTTCGCTGTCATTCCGCTGGAATAGCACGATTGGTCAATTCGGGCACCGCTAAGCTCCGCTCCGCTTCAGTGGAAACGCAGCCTTACAGAGGTTGATGTTATACTAATTAGCATTGAAATAATGTAAGTAAAGTTATGCAGCAAAACTTCTGTTAAAACTTGCGTTGATAGTGTATACAGACTTGGTCGGATAATAAAAACTTTGGAAAGTTTTAGTTTTTGTTGGTGCAGCAGTTCACAACAAACATTTTTTAATTAACTTACCTTGAACTTTCATTTTTACAGTCAGCAACATCCATCTCCTAATCATAAAATATGTTTGTTGCAGGTGATATTAATAAATCCGCTGTGCGTAGTGATATACGCGCTTGTGTCATGGTCTTTCTTCCGAGAGAGGATCATAGCGGAAGAGATGTTCCTAATATCATTCTTCGGAGACAAGTATTATGAGTACATGGACAGAGTGGGCACAGGTCTGCCGTTCATCAAGGGCTACGAAACCGAGGCTGAAGTCAGCATGTGATGTTTGTAAGACTGTGGTTTCTGACCATAGATGATAGAAGAATAGACTTTGTCTATGGTGTGCTAGAAGTGAATCTATTTTATTATCTATGTAAAATTAAATTGATGCAATAAAATGTTATTCTGAATACTTAAAAGATAGACATTTTAAACTACACTTTGTATAATTGTAGAAGTTGTACAATATTATTTATAATCATAAAATTCACTTAACAGTAATAACCTTACTTTCTACCTCTTATACAAAAAATATTAAAAAACATAACTTTACTAATAAATTATTCATGGCTTATTATTTAATTACTGTATTGTATTTATTGTAACATAATATATTACGTAAGTTATTGCAACGCTTTGCAAAATGTAACATAGTACATGGAAACACATTATACTCGTAAACAATACACCAAGAATACATATACATTATGTCACAGATTATTAATTTAAACCATGGACGTATAAAAAAAGACGGACGGAGTCCCACCATACACAAAACTGTGTCGTTCAGAGTCGGCCAGCTGGCTGTATGTACACGGCCCGCACGCACACATTCTTGCGCTAGTCCATACCATTTGACAGGCGTCAGAATGTGTGCGTGGCCGACTCTGAAGAAAAGTGAAGACACAGTTTTGTATATAACAAGACTCCGTCCGCCTTTTTTTCTACGTTCATGATTTAAACAATTTATAATTCACTTTATTATAAAGTTAAATCTTTACTTTAAAAGTAATAAACAGATTAAGACAGAAAATTGTATGTATTTCAAGCATAATATCACGAGTTCTAGAGTTCAAGACTAACATAATATTAGTAGCAACTCTGTCAAAATAACTTGAGACTTGAGACGGGATTGTAGTAGAGATAAACTACGATAACATGGCGCGCCCCTCCAAAATTCAAAACGTTTGGAGTGCGTTGTCTTGCGCGGTCGGCTAGCTATGATTACAGATATTTATTTAGTTGACCAACAAATCTTGGTAATATAATAAGTGACAGTGAAATATTACGAGTACTGGTTGATTGGTTGAATACTTACAACTACATACAAACTCTTTCATAAGGATGTGACTACACACATTGAAAAATTAATTTGGAGGGGCGCGCCATGTTATCGTAGTTTATCTCTAAGCATCGCCGTATTGATGTCATTAAGTCAAATCTTAGGATATTTCGACCCTATTATGATTTAGGCCGCATTCACAGCAAGATGACTCTGCCGCTAGTGAGTTAGCGTTTTATGATACTTCCATATAATTTATTTTCACTTTTTCGTGAACACCTGACTGATAATGATATACGTATATTCTATTGAGTTAGGCTGCCTTCACATTACGTCGCCAGTGGTGCGGCAGCCGCGCGACTTCCATACTAAAACGAGCCGCGCGGCAGCCGCGCGACTTCATACAAAAGAGAGTCTGCAAAAGAGAGAGCGCGGCTGCAGCGCTGCTGCCGCACTGCTTGCGACGTAATGTGAAGGCGCTCTTAGGGAGCTTGCTCAGTCGCGTCGACGGCTGCCATACTGTCAGTTTGGTGTGGACGCAGCCTTATAAGTTATAACTTATATATCAAAAATGTACTTAATGTTCTTATGAGCTTTTTACGAGGGCGAGTTGCGGGCATTGGTTAGTATTATGTAAATATGTAATTATACTTACATTTTTACTTTAGATATACCTATAGAATCTTGTATATAGTGTATACAGCATAACTTAACTAAAATTACTATTAGACAGAAATGGTAGCCAAACATTGTGCTCAAAATTTATATTGACATTATTGAGTGAGAGTATTTATGTTATTATTAATATGCATTTATTAATATTACCAAAACATTTGTCTAGTCAATAATAATAACAGCTTCTCAGGGCCCCCCGTAAGGGCTACTGGCGCCTGTGTGCAAAAAAAGGATTTTGGCGCCCCTTTAGGCAAATTTTTTGGGTCCTTGGTTTTGGCGCCCCTAAAGATGACGATTTGGCGCCCCTAGAGGATGGCGCCCGTGTGCATTGCACACGTTGCACATATGGTAGCGGGCCCTGCAGCTTCTCACTAACATAAATATTATGTTATTGGGTAGTGTCAAATTATAATTAGTAGTTTGTTATCGAAAAAGCCTTAGGCTTTGTTTCCAGTAACTAACATTACTAGAGGCCTCAAAAGACAAGCTTAGAGCAACGCATTTGCGAGTCCTCTAATGTTACAGAGATTTGTGCCGGCAGTCACTTACCATCAGGTGATTGCCACTCGATGTTTATGCTAGGCTTTTTTTGTAAAAACCTTTTGACTCATGTTCCAATAAACAATTACTAAAACCTAAACAATGTATTTTATTTGTACCTTGAACCTGCTTGAACTCAATTTTATAAAAAACATAATTATGCGTGTAATACGAAAATACTAAATATCAACAAGGAGGTCAAATCTATTACAATTTTTCTAGGAAACAATTAAATAGAGATAAACAATTTTCTTTACGTTAAATCTTTTGCTTATATTAAACTAGATGATGCCCACAACTCCGTTGCGCCAATATTCGTTTATCGCGCAAGAACCGTACATTTTTCCGGGATAAAAACTATCCATGTCCTTTCCCGGGCTTCAAAGTATCTCCATGCCAAATTTCAGCAAAATCGGTTCAGCGGTTTGAGCGTGAAGAGGTAATAGACAGACAGACAGACAGACAGACACACTTTCGCATTTATAATATAAAATATTAGTAGGGATGCACCAGGAAACAAACAAAAGGTCACCCAAAGGATGGTGCCAGAGGCCAAGGTGTTCGCGGATTCGATTCCGTACTGAAATAAGCTGTCTACAATTCTAGTACGAGCACTGCAGACACTTTTGGATTTTTACAAAGCATTCGGCATGTTTAAAAATAGTAGGACCTAGAAATACTTTTTAAAAGTTTAGGCCAACTTGAACCAAGCTATAGGCTAACGTGCCTTCTCTATCACAAATACCAAGAACGAGTAAGACAACATGATATTTAATTACTAGTTGATGTCCGCAACTCCGTTGCGCCAAAACTCGTTTATCGCGCGGGAACCGTACATTTTTCCGGCATAAAAAGTAGCCTATGTCCTTTCCCGGGACTCAAAGTATCTCCATACCAAATTTCAGCAAAATCGGTTCAGCGGTTTGAGCGTGAAGAGGTAACAGACAGACAGACACACTTTCGCATTTATAATATTAGTATGGATTAACTATAACCCAAGCTGGTGCTAGAGGACTCTAAAGGTTAAAAATACAAGCCGTTGAAGACTAACAAGGTGGCTGTACGACTTCCGTGCTATTTTTATTTCACAAGAGCACTTCACCCTAAGAGTTTTCCCTGTTCGCCGCTAGATGGCATTGCCACAATGGCTCTAATTTTCAGGGATGACAAAATAATTTTTCTAAAATAATAAATAACAATGGGTCAGTGATGAGAATTTCAATGGGTGTGATTTATAAATAATTACAAACGACAATTGCTCATATTATTTTGTATACGATCCAGAATTGCGCGCAATTTTGAATATTTTAGTCTAGTAGGTACTAATTTTATTTGACTAGATACGCTACTACGCTCGTCTCTCAGGTACTTGCCTGATACATTACACATTATTTTTTATGTTACTAGTCATTAAGCTAACTACTAATGCAGTTTAATTATCACTGCAGTTATAAGAAAATTAGGCAACCCAAGTAGGTATAGGTAAAGTTATTTTAAACCCGCGACGGAACCTGTCCACGAATTCTTCTGTAATTTTTGTCTAATAGCATCATTAAACTATTAAAGTAATATTAAGGTACTGAGCGCTGTGTACTTACAGGGTAATTTGCTACAAACGCTGCCTATGTATGTCAAAGTCGTTTTGTGATTTATCACCATGGTATGTTCAAAAATCTACGATAACTATTGGGTAACTTACTAGCGACTAGCCGTAGCGTTTTGGTTGAACATAAACTTTCCTCTTGGATCTATTTACCTATTGCTGGAAATTGCTTCTTTTCTAATAAAATTTAGATTAGATCTAGGCGAACAGGTAGATTTTAACCCCCGATATACTTATAATATACTGTACTGCGGGTATTACTTAATATTACTTATTAGTTTGTCTTCTAAGTAGGAAATAATATCGTGTATGTCTGGCCCTGCCCTTTGGCATTATAACTCTTTAAAGCCCCAGATTTGATGTTATTTTTGTTGAGAAAGCGACGTGATCGAGAGTGTTCTCGTAATATATTAGAGCCATTACTGTTATAAACGGGTCCGGCTACTATCGCAGGCATTGGTGAAAGACTGGCGGCCCTACCGGTGTGACGTCACATGACGTAGCCGAGTGAAATTGCGGTGACGCGAGAAAGCCGCGGACGGCCAAGTTCGCGGCAGTCGGCTGTCGGCACGGCAGTGTGTGTCGCGCCATGGAACAGACATGTCGCTCCGGCGCGTGCTGAGTGCAGTGCGCGGCGCGCGCGCGGCCCTCGCGCGGGGCACCCTCGCCGCGGTGGTCAAGTCCATCCTCTCCGTCGTCATCATCTGCTGCCTCGCCGTCTCCTCCCCGCAGTCGGCGTCCGCCAAGCCGTTCACGCTGAGCTTCCCGAGCTGGTCGCTGGCGGGGCTGGTGGGGCGCGAGGCGGGGCGCCGCCCGGGGGTGAAGCCCTATACGGGCCGGCGCGTGGGCAACGACACGCTGCGGATGATCTACCACCACGACCAGACGGTCGCCGTCGTCGAGCTCGGAGACGACAAGCTGCTGCTCAACTGCGAGCTCATCGAGACCAAGTGAGTTCGCAGCTGTAGACATGGGGCCCGATTCTGGGACGGCCTGAATCTCACAGTCGAACAAAATTTGGAAGCTTTCGTTTGATTATAATTTATAAGATAAGACTAATTAAGACATGATACGATTCGTAATCGGGATTGGGACCACACAGTACACACTTATCCAATCCGATACATTTTCGACTGCGAGATTTAGGTAGGAGATTGGTTCCTGGTGTAAATGTGGGAACCACAGATATCATGGTGGGAACACTCCCAGGTCCAGGGCCGGAGTTAATTTAACTGTTAGTTCGATGTAACTTGACTTGAAGAAACGTAGACTTGAATAAAATTAATTGAATTTGTTTGAACTTTGAATGATCTTAAGATTCTCAGGACTGCAAACCACACGATCTTTTTAATTTTATAAAAATCTGAATCTTCCGAATCATCACCATATTTTGACTTTGGCTAGACTCTACTGCAGTCACTTGAATTCACGGGGCCCTGGGTTTGAGCCCAAAAAGCCATATTTCAGTTCCGGTGCTGCCCATGTCCCCTTCCCTTAGCTTGACAAAGACCAAAGTTAAAATGTTGAATTCTGGATTACCAGAATTCAACATTTTAACTTTGGTCTTTGTCAAGCTAAGGGAAGGAGACTGGACTGGTGCTGAAGTTTTGAATTTTGGTTTCATTAGAAACCAAAATTCAAGACTTCAGCACTAAAAATTACCAGTTAAAGACAGAACCCGAACAAATCCTATATGTTGAAAGTCATAAGTCAAGTGTTCAAAGTTCAGACTCCCAAGGGAATAAAATTGAACAATGAATAAAGATCTACATCTACAATTTTCAATGACTTTCTAGTCCACTTTTTGATCCAAACCTCAGGCTGCGTCCTGCTGACTCCCGTGACTCCCGTTCGCCCAGACTCATCGTACCTACGACTTTCTAATAAATCAAAGAAGCAAATTTTGTAGAGTTTGAATTTAGTGCGATTTGAAACAATAATTATTATTTTTTACATGGCATGAAATTGTGACAAACCAGTAGCTTGAATCACGTCGATTTACAAATTTTGCAGGCGCTAGTAGAATAGAATAGAAAAATAAGTGAGGCACTTGGGGACTGCCGCGGTAAAACTTAGCATTATTTATCAACTCATGCAAATTCGCATTCGTCTAGTCGCACTCACAATAACACCGTGCCGAAGTCTGGCGTACCGATTGTTATTACGAGGATTGGGAAACAAACTATTTCCTCACCCACGTTGATGCGATCTTAAGCGAAGGGCCGTTTATGTTGCATGGTCACGGTCAGTTAAACATCGCGTGATGACGAAGAGACCAGCAGCTAGTACGCAGTAAACAAACATGAGACGACACGATAATTGCTTATTAATTAACTATAGCGACCCGCCCCGGCGTCGCACGGGTATAAAGTATATAGCCACAGAAAAAATGATTAAAATCGATAGCCTATGATCCTTCCCGTGGTCTACTTCTTATCTGTGCCAAATAACATAAAAATTGCTCCAGTAGTTCGCGAGATAAGCCCTTTCAAATAATTTCCCCGTTTTTTCCACATTTTTCTATTAGTCTTAGCGTGATAAAATATAGCCTATAGCCTTCCTCAATAAATGGGCTATCTAACACTGAAAGAATTTTTCAAATCGGACCAGTAGTTCCTGAGATTAGCGCGTTCAAGTTAGCACTTTCAAATAATTTTCCCCGTTTTTTCCACATTTTCCTCTATTTCTTCGCTCCTATTAGTCTTAACGTTATAAAATATAGCCTATAGCCTTTCTCGATAAATGGGCTATCTAACACTGAAAGAATCATCAAAATCCGTTGCATAGTTTTAAAGATTAAAGGGAACAAAGGGACGCGACTTTGTTTTATAATATGTATAGATAACATAACAAAGAAACTTAAAAGAATTTACAAGCTATTTCAAAAGGTTATTTATTTCATCGGCCTTTGTATCACTATAATATTCACGTGCATGTTCCTAAGGTCGTGAACAGGGCCGGATTTACATTTTTTATGAGTGTAGGCCACTTTAATTTTGCCGCCCCTATGTACGGATGATGCCGCCGCCCATAGGCCATGGCCTATACTGCCTATACATAAAGCCAGAGCTGGTCGTTAATGCTGATTTACTGGACGGGATAAATGCTTACATAGTACAGCTACTAAATCCAGCGTCAGACTTCAGGCACCCTAGTTTCTACCTTGGCCCATAGATAAATACAGGCACTGTAGATGATCGAGGTCGTTAGTCCGGTAACATAGTGACACATGATATCCATCATGGCCAACGATTTAGGGGTCTTTAACTAGGTCAGTATTTTGCAACCTGTGGGTCGCGACCCCCCCGGGGGTTTTCTTAACAAGTGGGTCGCATCATCAAAAAGGTTGAAAAACACTGCGTTAGGCATTCGCACGACAATGCCAAAGAATAAACACACGTCCTCACAGTAACATTGTATAACAACGAAAATTCTCAGAACGCGGTTACGTCGGAAAACATGCTCTTGAAAAATTCAGCGTCGATTTTAATTTTCCTACTACCGTAAAAGGACAGTTTACATGTTCAGTTTATGTAATCTCCGTCTGAAACAGAGAAAAATCGCCTAAAAGAGATAAATATAGAGCTCGACAAGGCTTTAAATGAACGTGGCGAAAAAAGAACTATATAACGCTGCCATCATACAAAAACCATGTACGTAGAAAAAAAGGCGGACGGAGTCTTGTTATATACAAAACTGTGTCTTCACTTTTCTTCAGAGTTACACATTCTGACGCCTGTCAAATGGTATGGACTAGCGCAAGAATGTGTGCGTGCGGACCGTTTTGTGTATGGTGGGACTCCGTCCGCCTTTTTTTATACGTCCATGACAAAAACGCAATTTTTGATATATTTTGACAGTTCTCCTTTACCAGCAACGCCCCGTCCACGTTCATTTAAATTTTAAAGCCTTGTAGCACTTTAAGTTCGAAAACTACGAATAGAAGAGAATATAGTTTATAGAATATGCCATATGGAAAGACCGCATATTTGTACCGATTCTTTTATTGCTTTTGTTTAACTTTAGTTTAAGTAGTTTTTTTTTTGTACAAATAAAGAATTTTCTATGAACTATTTAGTATTCTTCTAGCACCTGTAATTTGTGAATCGACGTGAAAAAGTTACTCATTAGTTAAAAATATCATGCCTTTTCTTATTTCTGTCTTTACTCTTTATATAGAGAACGAAAGAAATTTTACCTACCATTTTGTTAATTAGTCGTAAGGATTTAATATAAAAAATTATCGTTTAAAATCGCTCTAAATACAAACTCTACATACTACAAAGAGTTCACAGTAATTATATACACATTATATACATAGCATGAGCTTAGAAAACACTGACCTATATTCTGTAGCTGTGTACTCTACTTACAAACTCTACATGAGAAGAATTGTGCACTGTAGTGCACTGTAGTGTGATTTAAAAGCGCGGTTTAAAAACTGTAGTGGCTCTACCGCGCTTTTAAATCGCTACGTAAAGCATCATCGTCTTATCAATTTTTATCCATAGTAATACTGTAAATGCAATTCTGATTATATATTCTGTGGTCCCGGGTAAGAAGATAGGAACTAGTATTTATCGGAGATAAAAACTAACCTAATTTTCTTACACGGGTTCTTACGTTACGTTTCTTGCGTTTTCTGAGCGATAAATTAATTTCTACGCAACGAAGCAACAATATTGGTCTCTTTATAATATTATAATATTTAAATTTTTAATTACAAAGAAAATAAGAATACTAGGCATTTAACTAAAATTATAGTAAAACTTTAAAGTTTTTTTGTTTGTGTGTGAAGAGTATATAAAAATGTAAATTATGCCTAGCTATTTCAAACTCCAAAGCAAAGTTGGTTCCGTGTCCCAAAATAGTCGAATTTTTTGCCGAATAACGATGAATCTTTATATCCTATATGGATATTACTTCAAGACCATAGCAATCAAAGACTCAACCAAAACAATGTTGTTTTTCCCGAATATTGTTTTGACCACCATTTTCATCATTACTCGTAGAATGTTTTAAAGTTTTGAAATCGTAAAGTTATTTTCCACTAGATAACACGTGTGCACTTCGTTGTGCGTTAAAATGAAAAATAATTATTGTTTGTGATGATGATCAGAAAGTATAGTAGTTGAACATCAGCTATAACTGAAGATTTCATCGAAATCAGTCTAACCCAGCGTTACGTCTTAAAGTGTGCTCCGCAGAGCCCTGGGGCTAGGGCTTCTCGAGATATATGAAATGAATCTTTTTAGAAATGTCACACTCATCACCATGTCTCAAACTTCGTGATAAAATATACTTATCTACTTCTTGCCACAATTAATGGCTCTATTTTTTTTTTTGGATTCCGTAAAATTTTTGCTTTTCAAAAGGCTGCCGCCACCAAAAAAGTTTGCAAACCACTGGTCTAGCCTACAATATTATAGGTATAAAGAGAATAAAGAGATGATTTGTTTGCAGATGATACAAAACATTTCCTCTTTATATAAGGATCCACTTAAATATTGAAGACATCCGACTTTAAATTTTGCATAAAACTATAATATGCAATATAATCAAAGATTTCTCCTTGAATTACATACAATAACAAATTACAAATTAGTGTTTAAATTAAAGATACAAGCTATTAGTTACCACAATTATAATTCACAAATTACATTGTTATGAAATGTATATTTTAAACGATAAATTGTACAAGAGTTACGTCCCTAATATAATTATTCTCAACACAAAGTCAGCAGCTTTATGCTTATAATGACCTAGTAGGTAAACATCACGTACATTCGAGCCTTTTAGAGCATTCTTCTAAGTTCTATACTAATATACTAATTTATTATTAAAAATGCGAAAGTGTGTCTGTCTGTCTGTCTGTCTAATTATCTCTTCACGCCCAAACCGCTACACCGATTTTGCTGAAATTATGTATGGAGATACTGTGAGTCCCGGGAAGAACATAGGATACTTTTTATCCCGGAAAAATGTACGGTTCCCGAGTAATAAACTAATATTGGTGCAACGGAGTTGCGGGTGTCATCTAGTGTTTAAATATGCCTTCCACGCCTGTGGTATCGTTGAATTCGTTGACGGTTATCATTTCATTGAAATAAGACGGGAGTTACTCGTAGTCTTCTCAGTAATTATTTAGTGAGACCATACCAATAATTATTATCGTCACGACCGGCCAGAAAAAAGACGCAGGAGTATGCCTTACCGACGCAAGGATCATCTTTTTGTCAGACAATCAGATGATCAGCCTGCAATGTCCCAATTAAAATTGGAAACAATATTTTTCCAACACGACAATCGAACCTACTGCCTCCTAGTCGAGGGCCAAGCTCTAAACCATTAGAACAAGGAGGCGTTTGTTTCGAGTTACTTATTCTAACTTGAGTAAGAATACCTTAATATAAATAGGTACTATATAGCTCTAGACTAAGTCGTTCACTATGACCTAGACTTCTTACCTAACTTATTAAAGTGTAAACACGGTTTGTTTACCGGTGAAGGACGTGTAAATGTTTTTTATTTAAGCGGCGTTCATACTTTCACTACCTACACACACGCTAATTAATAGTCAATGAAAGTTTATATTATTCTTTGGCGTATCTTGGTTCACATACACGTGAATAGAACTTAAATTAGATTTTCTCTCCACAATGTGGCTTTCAATGTCTTGGTATAACTTGAATTTTCTTAAGCTTTAGCAACTTGCTGTGTTTGAAGTGAAAACTTCTTTAGCGGCGTTGAGCACTTTTGTGGGATGGGTAAAAACTGTGAAACTCGCGTCAGATTCTCGTGCTGATCGAAAAACCGTAAGACGGTTGAAGAGTAGTGTTGTAACATAGAAATCGATTAATCGAACAATCGATTGTTTTTTTTCGATTGTCGATATTTTTTAATCGATTGTAAGGGTTTCGATTAATTAAAAAAATCGATTTTTTAAAAATCGATTTTCAAAAATGGTTTAAAAATTGAATCGATTGGGTTTCGATTAATTAAAAAAATCGATTTTTTAAAAATCGATTTTCATAAAAAATTAGTTAAAAAAAATTGTAAGGGTTTCGACTAATTAAAAAAATCGATTTTTTAAAAATCGATTTTCATAAAAAATGGGTTAAAAATTTAATCGATTGTAAATGTTTCGATTAATTAAAAAAATCGATTTTTTAAAAATCTATTTCATAAAAAATGGGTTAAAAAATAATGCACAACGTTAACAATCAAGTTTTCACTTCTGCCGGCACTCCCGGAGTGCAACCCGTCTTTTTTTTAAGTTACAGCGATAAATCTTAACAACTGTTTTATCTGCGGAACCCAAAATCACAGCGACGAGTCGCGCGCGTTATGTCAAAACCAGCAAAACCCACACATTAAGGGAAAAGACCTAATGCTAGACACGGAACTAATAGATGACACTTACAACAAAAATACCATAAAAATAAGAATTACTCTAATTATTTCTCAACACTGTACATTTTATAAGCTTCTCAAGCTATCTGTTGATGTGAAAAAATATATTCGGGACGCCTTCGGGAACAAAATTTTAAAATGGGATCAGTTTTCGTAAATAATGTGACCGCGTCAACACGCGCTCGGCAATTTCTTAGCAAATAGGTTAAGGAAGGCGAAATTATGCACGTAAGTTTTGAATACATTTCATTGGATTAATGGTCATGTTGTATACACTAATTAATGTTTATTTATGATTTTTTATCCATTTTCCATAACAATATAAAGGGTGTCTACTATTAGTTCTTGAAAAGGTAAAAAACCTAATAGATGACATGGATCTCATCTTTTAGTTTTGCAATACATACTAAAGTTATTTTGTAGTTTATTCTATTGCAAATATCTTCACTATTCTATGAAAATGTAATTCTATTAACAAATTTAAGAACTTAGAACTACTGTACCTAAAAATGTACATGGTGTTTAATATTAGACCTTGTACTGATTTAAAAATCGATTGCTTTAGTTTTGTAGCAATAAAATTAAGAAAAAGGAGAGCTGAGAAAAAAAAAAGAAAAAAGAAGAGGCAAGAGAACCACAGAGACTAAAGACTGAAAATAAATTTGCTAGGAAAAAAATATGAAAAAAAAGACGGGTTGCACTCCGGGAGTGCCGGCAGAAGTGAAAACTTGATTATTAACGTTGTGCATTATTTTTTTTAACCCATTTTTTATGAAAATCGATTTTTAAAAAATCGATTTTTTTAATTAATCGAAACCCTTAAAATCGATTAAATTTTTAACCCATTTTTTATGAAAATCGATTTTTAAAAAATCGATTTTTTTAATTAATCGAAACCCTTACAATTTTTCTTAACCCATTTTTTATGAAAATCGATTTTTAAAAAATCGATTTTTAAAGAATCGATTTTTAAAAAATCTATTTTTTTAATTAATCGAAACCCTTACAATCGATTAAAAAATATCGACAATCGAAAAAAAAACAATCGATTGTTCGATTAATCGATTTCGATGTTACAACACTACTCTCCAACCTTCTTACGGTTTTTCGATCAGCACGAGAATCTGACGCGAGTTTCACAATTTTTACCCATCCCACAATAGTGCTCAACGCCGCTAAAGAAGTTTTCAGTTCAATAAAAATAAAAGGAAAGATAGTTTCAGTATGGAAGAAGAATGGATAGAATCTGGAGACAACATGGATAATATTTCTGATGCATGTAGTTATTATGATGAAGTAAATGAAATCTTTTGAAAAAAGGGCAAATAAAGACCTAATAATATGAAAAAAGTAAAATGTTACTTAATGTTCTATGTCAACTATTAGTTCATATTGATGTCTACTATTAGTGATGTTCGTTTTTTGTGATGTCATCTATTAGTTCTTTTGACTAAGTTTACAAAAAGACCAATAATATTTTATTTTATTGATTTGTCAGAGAATAATTATAATAGTTTTATTTTGTAAGAGTTACTGAAGACATGGAAGAAGTTATCAATCCTTTATTTTCATAAATATATATTTTATAGCATTCAAATGTTTCATGTTTCCTTAAAGTGTCTGCCATTAGGTCTTTTCCCTTATTTTGAAAGAAGTAAGAACATTTTTAATTCGGACTATCATAAATAATTATCGAATGCAAGTTGTTTATTAACCCATCAAGCCCCGTACGACTACCGGCGATCGCGACAACAATAGAATACAATAGCATTTCCAAGAATCCCCGATCGAAGGATTTTTTTTCTCGACTTTCTTGACTCTGAGATTTAGAGCTAATATAACTGAATCAAAGCATCATCACAATCTCTACATGAGGCAAAACATCGCGTGAGTGTTCACAACCAAGTCGCACGCGATGTGTGCTGACTGCTGACTGCTGACTTGATCAGCTGGCCAATTGTTTGCGCCTTTCGTTCGAGCATTTTATCAATTCGTTTCCAATTTTTCTATGACATGATTCAAAATTGAATAAAATTGGATTTTTTCGCTCGTGTAACGCGCATGAACGCGTTCTCTGCTGTCGTGGTCGTAGAGCCATTAATGTAAAATGTAAATATTATTTTCTTTTTAACTATAAATCTGTCATCTGAACAAAAGCAAATGTAGTACTTAGTAGATGTTAATCTATTACTACATTTGCCGAATTATTGCGCAAAATACTATTATTTTCAAACTGTGCGGTACTCTACAAAAAAAATATTTTGCACGTTAAAACTTTCCTACATTCTTTCGCAGGGACTGAAATTAGTTTGAGTGTGAAGAGGTAACATACTTCTGCAACACTCTGAATCAGATAGCCTGTTACCTTGTAGTCGGACATGAGTCGCATATAGATCAGGAAGTCAAGTAATGGCTCTATTTATATGCTGTGGCCGCAACTCCTGATAGTGATTTACTATCTGTTACTGGCAATGCCTCCGTACTGACCAAGGGCCTTGAGTGCTGAAATATTTTAAGACCTTGACTAGGATATGTAATAGTACTAAAAAACTCGTAAAATTCTAGGGAGCGTCATAAGTTAAGCCCTTAAATGGCAAGTTTGTAAATGGGCTATAGCATCGCCAGTTGAGAAACATCCACTTTTTTATGCAATTAACTAGATGATGCCCGCAACTTCGTTGCGCCAAAATTCGTTTATCGCACGGAAACCGTACATTTTTCCGGGATAAAAAGTATCCTATGTCCTTTCCCGGGACTCAAAGTATCTCCATACCAAATTTCAGCCAAATCGGTTCAGCGGTTTGGGCGTGAAGAGGTAACAGACAGACAGACATACAGACAGACAGACACACTTTCGCATTGATAATATTAGTATGGATAAATTTTAATATTTTAAAAAACATTTTTTTTACTATTTAAAAAAAACCTTTATTTCGCTTGTCAATATCGTGAATTTGTTTTCACACAGTTTTCATTTACATGGCTCATGTTCGTTTTAGTATTAGCGAAGAAGTGATGCATATTATTTTAAAACGGGCTTTGGCCCACCACACATTCCCACCACTGTATCTCCTGTGTCGCCAGGATCGACAGCGGCATCCAACCACGAAAACCCTTTGATATGATCTCAGGGAGCCCGAGGGACATGCTAATACTGTCTTGGGACCCGCAACGAAATTAATCAGAAGAAAATAGGAGGAGTAGGAAGATTCCAATTTCCCTCCCCATAAAAGCGGGAGACAACACAAAGTTGCAATGACCGAAAGTCAAAGAACTTAAGGGGGAGCACCACGGAAATAAGGTTAATAATTGTGACTCCTAAGCTAAAGCTAAGTTAATATTGGAGTTTATTGTGTTTGACTGTTGCCAATAATAATTGTGGCAAAAACGCTTGAAGGCACGGAAGTTCCTAGCGCTGTCCACGAGATCACCGTAGTATGCTACTCCAGATGTACAGAATAGGTTGTTTAGCATAGTAGTTCTTTCGTCCTGCCAGAGACTGCACTCCCAGAGAACATGATGCGCGGTTTGTTCAAACATGTTGCCTTCGGTCGAGCACTCGCACATGGGTGATGCTATTAGTTTAAATCCGTAAAGTTTGGCCTTAAAATTTCCATGACCGGTCAGGAATTGAGAAACGCAGTGACCAATGTTTGGATAGCCGTTCACGAATATTAGGAAAAAAATTATAAAGGTGTCGCCCTTTGGTGGAACAGTCCCATCGTGACTGCTATTCGGAGATTAGGCTTTGCACAGAGTTTTCTAAAGGTTCAAACAGTCTTGCTATTTTAATTTTATCGCGAGCGCTTAAAAAGAACGGGTTGTCAATGTTTTTTTTATGATAGTACATTGTCGCACGACGCTGAATCTCAAGGTCAACGGGTAAAACTCCGGCTAACACAGGTAAGGCTTCGGTGCTTGTGGTCCTGTAAGCTTTGCATAAGAATATAAGAGCAAGACGTTGGCTTTGTAGCAACTTGCGACGAGCCGCGCCGATTGTTGCTCTGTCGGCCCACACGGGGGCCCCGTAGCAAATGCTGCCTAGGTAAGTAGCAGTGTAAATTAATTTTAGGGTTTTGAAGGAGAGGCCCCATGTCGACGTAGATATTTTGGTAAAAGAGTAAAAGTTGCGCTTCGCTTTCTCATCGGTTTGAATTATATGTTCTAAAAATGTAAATTTATTTTCCAAGTAAAAACCAAGATAACAGAGTGACTGTTTGCGTTTAAGGTTAATATTGTCAAGTTTAACGCTAGGGGAAGATATAAGGGACCCTTTTAAAAGAATTTGGTAAGTTTTATGCGCGGCGAATTTCAGGCGATTACGTTTACCCCAGCTTGATATTAAATTAAGACTATCATTGGCTTTAGATTCAATTTCGGAACGTGAATTTGCATGAACGATGAGAAAACCGTCATCGGCGTAGCCAACTAGTACGCACAGCGGTGGTAGGGGAAGACTTAATAAATCATCAAATCCGAAATTCCATAGTTTTGGCGAGATAACAGAGCCCTGAGGGCAGCCGCATGTTAAATCTTTGGCGTGTGTACAATGGCCAAGTCGAAGCTTAGTTTGACCGTTAAAAAAATAAGAACGTATTATGGCATAAATATTAGAGTAGCAACCTCGATTTTTTAGTTTTAATAATAACATCGGCCACCAAGCATGATCGAACGCGCCGGAGATATCTAATGAAATGGCGACCACGTATTTAGATTCCGAAAGATTTACTATTTTTCTAACTTCCATAGCCGCGTCAACAGTCGATTTCCCGGCGGTGAAACCGAACTGATGACTATGAAATTTAGGGCCACCGGGTAGCAGGCGAGGTACGATGAGACGTTCTAGTAATTTACCTAAGCAAGGCAGTAACGTTATCGGACGGTAAGATTTTGGGTCGTCAGCAGGTTTGTTTCCCGCTTTAGGTATTAATTTTAAGCAACCGGTGCGCCAAATTTTTGGAAATATACCTTCTGCGATACATCTGTTGTAAACATGTAGAATCGATGAACTGGCCGCTAAGCACGCTTGTTTTATCATAATATTCGATATTTTATCCTCGCCCGCAGATTTTTTTATAGCCAAAAGGTTTACTATTTTACTAAACTCCTCCGAAGTTGGTAAATCTGAGGCCGGTGTATGAATGGGGTCTAGCATTCTACTCCTAATGTCGCGGTGGTGTTCACCTTCCAAGGAGGGCTCGTCGTCTGGGATGAGAACGTTTAGAAATGCCTTCGCCGTTTCGTCTAAACTACAAGTGTAAGAGTTGTTAATTTTAATATTTGAGAAAAAGCTTGGCTCATTACTACTACCGGGTTTAAGCTCGTGGTATAAAGAGGACCAGGGGCCCTCTTTATCCAGTCTATTCGCAGCATTCTTCAACATATTATTTTTCGCTAACGTAACGGCGGCGCGATAGCGTGACCTTGAAATGCGTAGGTTATTCAAACTAATTATGTAATTATTATCCGAACAATCGTGGCCAGATTTACGAAGATTATTGATTTTGCGCCTGGCCCTTCTAAATTCCCGACGAAGATTAAGAAGGTTACTGTTCCACCATTTACAGTTGTGATCTTTTTTAAGAGGTCTACGACCCAAGGCTACATCGGCACAGTAAACAAATGTGTTTGTCATAATTTCCGCGCACTCATCGACGTTTAAATCCGGCCGACTGAAGTCTCCGGCATGAGCGGTAATGAGGGAGCGGAATAAATTCCAATCGCCGTTCTTTACGTTGTATTTATAGTCATTAGAATTGACTACGGTATCACTCGGGACCGCACGAGAAAACTCGTACACCAATAAGCGGTGATCACTACATGACGCATCAGGAGACATGATGCATATTATGTTATTTAATCCAAGCCAACGTCGCGTCGTCGAAAATCTCGCGTAAAATGTATGAAAATTGAACATGTTACATTGTAAACTAAGTCCCAGGTCATAAAATGTAGCCTATAGGTTAGGTACAGATGTGAGCGGGAGGTGCGATGACAATTGGGCGCTCAGACCATTGTACGCCTTGATTGTTGCTGAATGACCAGCCGGCCTCTGCCTAGAATTTTACGATCGAAAGGAAATTACTAGAAAATCCGACCGGAACATTACGCGGGCTTGAATAGATAGTATACAAGAGTAGAAAATGCAGTGGAAATTCTGAATAGAAATTGTGAGAAGTGTTGATTAAAAAAAAGCTAGAAAATAATATTAGGTAGGTACTTCCATTAGCTGATAATAATAATAATTATTATTGTGCGAAAGTGTATTTCACGCTTAGAGCGCGGAACCGATTTGGCTGAAATTTCATATGGAAACAGAAGTGAAGAATCTTTATTTAATATATAATACAATATATACGTCATATTATACATAATATTTTGATTTATTATTTAGTTTATGCATAGGTATCAACTGCGACCATCATAATATGTATTTGAACATTATATTTATTATTATTATTGTCTATTAGTTTGTATTCGGTTCGCCAGTGTGCATCTGTCGAGCGATCGACATCAAGGCCTCACAGAATACCAGGGATCGCGGTGTAGTATACTATGCCGCGATTATCACCTGAGTGGGGTCTTTTTCAGCAGCGCTCGCATTACACTGCATTAATTTATAATTTTAAGTACTTGCGACAAATTTCTTTATATATATATATATATATATATATATATATATATATATATATATATATATATATATATATATATATATATATATATATATATATATATATATATATATATATATATATGAAATGAAAATTATTTACATTATTTAATTAATTCCACCACTTTTTTGCGTGGAAATTCATTTATCGCGAGAACACTGTACATTTTCCCGACACTTAATAATAATAATAATAATAATAGACATTTATTCAATAAGCACATATACATTACACCACATTACATCAGTTAACAGCGAAAACAAAAAATGAGAGACAAAAAAAATATACTTAAAGAAGAAAACAATAAAGAACATGGGTACAAAATAAAAAAAGTAAAATACTTAATTAAAAATATATATATACATATATATATATACATATATATATATATATATATATATATATATATATATATATATATATATATATATATATATATATATATATATATATATATATATATATGTATATATATATTTTTAATTAAGTATTTTAAAATATATATATACATATATATATACATATATATATATATATATATATATATATATATATATATATATATATATATATATGTATATATATTTTTAATTAAGTATTTTACTTTTTTTATTTTGTACCCATGTTCTTTATTGTTTTCTTCTTTAAGTAAATTTTTTTGTCTCTCATTTTATATATATATATATATATATATATATATATATATATATATATATATATATATATATATATATATATATATATATATATATATATATATATATATATATATATATATATATATATATATATATGTATATATATATTTTTAATTAAGTATTTTACTTTTTTTATTTTGTACCCATGTTCTTTATTGTTTTCTTCTTTAAGTATATTTTTTTTGTCTCTCATTTTTTGTTTTCGCTGTTAACTCATGTAATGTGGTGTAATGTATATGTGCTTATTGAATAAATGTCTATTATTATTATTATTAAGTGTCGGGAAAATGTACAGTGTTCTCGCGATAAATGAATTTCCACGCAAAAAAGTGGTGGAATTAATTAAATAATGTAAATAATTTTCATTTGAATCCCACACTTTTTAAAATACTTTTCAAAATTTTAAATTAAGTACAATTAACATATTACGAGTATTATTTTAAAAGCAAGGTTGAAATATTAAAGGGTAGAAAGGGTGAAAAATAATGTTGATAATCCATACTAATATTATAAATGCGAAAATGTGTCTGTATATCTGTCTGTTACCTCTTCACGACCAAACCGCTGAAATGATTTTGCTGAAATTTGGCATGGAGATAATTTGAGTCCCGGGAAAGGATATGTCCTATGATCCTATCCTATGGGATACTTTTGTCCCGGAATGTACGGTTCCAGCGCGACAAGTTTTGGCGCAACGGAGTTGCGGACGTCATCTAGTTTACAATAACTCTGTGTTATAACTTATAAGTAGCACAATGTAGAATAAACATGTTTTGTACTAGATATAACTTGTAGAGTTTCCGAAGCCATTTCATGTTTATAACCATAACAACAAAAGATTAAAAACATTGTTCACTTATTGAGAACAATTTAATTCTTACGTAGATTTTAATTTTTTAAACTTACGAAATCTAAAAAGTTATTGAGATCGTTTTAAAAATCGCACGCTCGATTTGGTATAAAATTAAAAATGAAGAGGCAGTTGATAGACCAAAGTCTTTAATTGGTCTACGCGACCAATTTACGTAGGTCCGCCGTCTGCCTATGAATCAACATCTCTGATAGTACTTTTTTTCTCGTAACTATAATCGCAAAAAACGCTCATGTTCTGCTGGCAGAACTAATAATAGATAATCTCGGGAGGAACTTGCTCAATGAGTTCCTTATTCCCATTACAGATCTTGCAATCTACGAGCGCGCGGCGCCCTTAGTTGTGTGAGTGACCGTATCTATACACGCGTACATGGCTCGCTCGCTACTGACTGCTCCGTCAGGTACGCACACTAACGAAAATGTCTATTCACATTTTCAACTACAAATAAAGGCTACGCGCGCTCGTAGATTGCAAGACCTATAGCAGTAATCTCATCATGCAGTTATGACCATTTTATGACAACCTCCACACAACGTAAGGTTACTGTGGCTGCATAACCTTGGAGAGACTGTAAATTGGTTTGCATTCAATTGTTTATTGACCAATAAGTGGTCCTCTACCGTGTCGGCATTAAATATGAGATAAATGAAAAACAATAAATGTCGGATTATTATTTTTCTCTGAATGCAAGGACTTGACTATTTCAAGTAACCTTTATAATTACTTTTTAACCGACTTCCAAAAAGGAGGAGGTTATTTAATTATTATGTTATAACGATGCCGGAAAGTAACAGTTAAAATTATCTGATTTATTAAAGAAAGTGATACGAGTTACGATATTATACATTGTAGAGTCGAGTAGTCTGGCTTTTTCGTACATCAAAATCTCGTCCTAACGTGGTTTTGATTAATTGTTAAAAGGTTTCAAACCATATTATAACATCACCGTTAGTTATGATAAGAGCTAAGAAAGTGTTTTGTCGTTTTGTTGATTTTTAAGCTGTTGCATAGCTTTTGTCGCGGGCTTTGACCTAACGCGGCGACCAAATCAAGAAATTCCATAACGATAAAACCTAACATTCCCGACTCTGACCGGCATAGCGGTACAGCCTTGTCAGACTTCGGCACGGTGTTTGTGTACGTGCGACTATACGTAGGTAGCATGAATTGTAATTACGTAAGTTGATAAAAAATGCTATGCAATAGCCAATATTCGAGTGAGACCCGTACTTTTTTTTTCTTATGTTCGATATCATTCTCCAATCTTCTGTGAGTCATATCGATGTTTCTAGATATTTCTAGAAGTGTACAAGCGGGAACGGGCGATCGCGGATCCCGCGTCACTGCTCAATCATTGAACAATTGCTACGGAATCTGCGCAAACATCGCGTTATGAAATACGGAACCAGCCATATATTACGAATTATTTGTTCACTTGAATATAAAAACCTACTACCTACCTAGTCTACAAGAATCTGATGGCAAAAAGTGAAAAAAGAAATTGACTCTACATTACCGGGGTAATTGGAATAAAACATTTTGATCCTTTTTTTCCTTATAGCGGCTGATCCTGTGAAACTGTGAAACATGCAAATATAAAAAAAATATCCAATGATCAAGGATATTTTTTGAAAATCTGCCGTCAAAATTTGCCATCGGTAGACCTATAAATTAAGTGCTAACTGCTACTCGTAACTAAACAGCAATTATTCAGCCTCGTAAGTCGTAAGTTCTCAATTCTCATCATGCTAGCGATAATGCAGAATTAAAAATGCAAAATAAAAAAAGGCTTTTACCAGACTTACCAGTGGACATCCATGTTGCGCTGAGTACAGCGAAACATGGCGGTAGCGGTCATTGACTCCCTGCCAAAAACTTGTCATTTTCTATACAAAGACGCGATTGACAACATCTGACTCTTCATTGTCAATCGCGGTTTATATAGAAAATGACAAGTTTTTGACAGGGAGTCAATGGCCGCTACCGCCATGTTTCGCCGAGTACAGTATAGTAAAAGACTTTTGTAATGCTGCTATAAAGATTAAAATGCCCTTGTGCATTTTTTATCTTGTCTACCATAAACTTTTTTTCAAATGATAATGTGATTGGGTTAGGGCTTAGGCAGGATGGTTTGCTGAATTCCTGAAATGTTTTTTCCCCACGTTAAATTAGGTCAATCTCTACAAAGTTAAACCTGTTTAAATTCATGATTTCTACTATTTATATAAACGCGTATTAAAATATTAAAAAATATTCATTTATTCATCGTATATCGTACTTTTAATTAGCTTCTATTTTATTTCTCAATAACTTTCACTTTGGTATATTAACTGAAACAAATAAAACATGTATTTATAGAAATGGTGGCTTTACGAGAGGCATAATATTATAGAGATTATTTTTAGAAAGCGTGCACGGTTACGTAAAGAAGGATACGATTTCGGTGGCAATAATTAATAAGCGATGACCACGACCAACCTCCTCAAAATATTTAAAAAAAAAACAAAATGAAAATTATACTTTACAAGGTGTGACAAAACAAAGTGATAAAACTTTAAAGTCTTATTATTTGTAAGAGCAAATCTTTTTAGGGTTCCGTAGCCAAAATGGCAAAAAACGGAACCCTTATAGATTCGTCATGTCTGTCTATCTGTCTGTCTGTCTGTCTGTCCGGACGGACGTATGTCACAGCCACTTTTCTCCGAAACTATAAGAGCTATACTATTGAAACTTGGTAAGTAGATGTAGTCTGTGAACCGCATTAAGATTTTGATACAAAAATGGAAAAAATATTAAAAATTTTAGGGGTCCCCATAGGTACAACTGAAACAAAAAACAATTTTTTTTCATCTGGCTTATGCGTGTGGGGTATCTATGGATAGGTCTTCAAACATCATATTGAGGTTTCTAATATCATTTTTTTCTAATCTGAATAGTTTGCGAGAGAGACTCTTCCAAAGTAGCAAAATGTGTGTCCCCCCCCCTCTAACTTCTAAAGTAGGGACATGATAATTCTAAAAAAAATATATGATGTACATTACTATAAAAACTACCAACGAAAATTGGTTTGAACGAGATTTAGTCAGTAGTTTTTTTTATACGTCATAAATGATAAACCTTAATTTAACTTTCATTATATCAAAAATGAAATATTAAAATAAATCAAAAACCTTATAATTTCATAGAAATAATTCTTATTGCTGCTGCGGAACCCTTCATGGGCGAGTCCAACTCGCACTTGGCCGGTTTTTTGTCATATTTGTATACTGCAAGGCTGCAAGCGTCCAAGCGTCATTTTGTCCATACAAAAGTTTAAAAAAGTTTCCCTTTCAGCGCTGCTATAATTTCACAGTGAACTCTATAAAGGGGACTCGTATACACCCTAGGGCCTAGACCTAGGTCCTAGACTAGAGTGTCGCTTGACGCTTAATTCTTTTGCTACACCTTGTATAAACCATAGACTTTGACGATCCCATAATTTTTATATACAGCCCCTGCGTCTTCTCTGCTGAGGATAAAAGTAAATTGTTACCTTCAAGGTTTTCTATCAATCCCAACAATAGCCATTATCAGTTGCACAAGAGCAGAGGCGCAATAGAGGATGCCAGTCGCGCCCGCTGTGTGCAACTCAATTTGACGAGTTACCGGATTAACGATTAGCATACAGTTGTTGAAGTCCAGGACTGAAACCGACAAACAAAAAAAATTTGTGGCACTCGAAGACTGCCGCGGTAAAGCATTTTTTTCAACTTACGCAATTATAATTCGCATACGTCTAGTCCAGTGGCTCTTAACCGATGGTCTACGGATCACTGGTGGTCCCTGAAGGCATTCCAAGTGGTCCGCGAAGCCATTCTAATAATACGTGAGAATTCAGTTAAAGTTAGTACAGAGTAGGCATGCAGTCACAAAAATTACATTAAGTAAATTAAAATCTCAAACTTTTAGATTTTTGCTATATGAAAAATGGGTGCTAATTTTATAATTATTTATAGTTGTGCTTGTTTTCTTTATCAAACCAACCTTAATTTAGGTAAACCAATAGGATGGTCCCCGGCAAGACAAATATTTGTTAAGATGGTCCCTCATGACTAATAGGTTAAGAACCACTGGTCTAGTCGCACGCGCACAAACTCTTTGCTAAAGACTGGCAACGCCGCACCGCGATGTGCCGGTCTGAGTGTTAGGTTTTTTCGTTACGGAATTCCTTGATTCGGTCGCCGCGCTCAAGGCCCGCGATAAAAGCTATGCTATAGCTTAAAAACAAACGAAAAACACGCTGAATGTAATACGTTATACGACTTCCTTTGCGAAAGTCGCTAAAAATCATTTCGGAGTTATAAACGAAAGTTCTTCCAAACTTGGTAGCGGGCTGATGACGACCTACATTGTCATCCTTACTCCATGTTGCATAACGCGGCCCGCGAAACGACACGTGAGCCCAGGCGCAGGTCAACTGCCAGGGTTACCGCTAACGTCTTATGTCATGTTCTTGACTTGTATTGTTATCCGAAATCAGTTGTAAAAAATCCTCACGGCTATGTATAAAAACAATAACAAAACAATATTGCGCCATATTTGTTGCAAAACAATAATTAAACAACCGAGTTTTGCTAGAAGCTACTACAGGAAATAATTATGCAGCAGCTTTGTTCTTTTGTGTGGCTTTATTTATTTAATTTTACGACAACTTAGTCGGATATATTATACTTTTAGATCGTAGCACCCCTAGCAAAAGTAGCATGCTGTCGTGAATGGCTCGTAGAGTGAACAAGGATCCTCTTATTTTGACATCGCTTCAAGGACAATGCGTTTTAGCATTCCCTCGCACTTACACAACAACATTTATCAGTTTAATATTGATCTAGTACTACCTAGGACTATCTAGTACTACCTATTTGTCGACTACGGACTAAAATTTACGGAGTACTTACCAACAACTTAGCCGAACGAGTATAATATAAAAGTCTGCAATTTTCTTATAGTAGTACAACTACGCAAGAAATACGTATGTTTCCACCCGTGCTGCTTGTAGACTGAATTAACATGACCACAGAACAGAAATACTGACATGCAAAAGAATTATAATTATACTGACAACGTTTAGTACAAACTGACTGGATTTTTAAGTCTGCTTGTCTATTCCTTCTCAGAAAGAAACCTTTAGAAATGTGTAAGTGCGCAGCCCTACCGCGGAAGATCGTACAATACGCTCCTCGTCTCGTTTATTGGCGAACGTGGAGGATCCCGTGTCACAGTCACGTGTACTACACAAACAGACATACAGAACAAATACATTTAGCCAATATTGTAATATGTTTAGAAATACAGACAAACAGAATAAGTAGAAAAATAATTATTTTCATACTCAGAAAAGTAATTTCGTCAAAAACAAACTCGTCCCATCTAGATTCTAGATGCATAACTCGTCCCAAAGAATTATATTTTCGAGTATAACGTTTATAAACGTCTTTTAAACGTGTTAAATTAGCAGCAGGTTTCTTCTTACTATTTATTCTATTAGGTTGCTAATTTGGCCAATATTTTATGACATTGAATTTTCACTATGCAAGTGCTTTCCAAAGTTTGAGTTCCAAAAAATAACCTTCGGTTTTTAATTAACACAATGACCAATGTGCCTGTTGATTTTTGTCGGTTAAAATTTGCTCTCTGCATATTTAATTAAGCTTATCCCAAATGTACGGAGACTGCAGGTTCATTTGTATTTTGTCTGCACTCTGCAGTAACTTTGCGCTCTCGGCAGCTAGAGCACATAATACTGGATAATAGCTTCACAGTTTCATTACACTGCAATGCTGTACGTACATATTATATGTCCTGCTGCAGTATGCAAGAGAAGAATAGTTTTATGTTACTGCAGACACTTCCGAGTTAATTGCTGTTTCGGTTTTACAATTCGTAGTAGTTTTATCTCTTTTAGAAGGTGCTTAAAATACGATTATTCTAGTATTGTCTTTTTTGGAACGTAAATAGTTTGGCAGTTTCAAACTATTTTCCTCTACAGACTATAAGCTGCAGCACAAGCGTCCGTATAGTTTGCTCTGACTCTTTCGATCGCAAATCCTCTGCCTATCAGGCCACGGACACTTCGGTTGGCAAACCTTATTAAAATACATACTTTAAAATACAATAATATGCACTTCTGAACCTAGTTACCTAAAGCTTGTCAAACAGGTTAAGTAAAACCCTTGACATTCAAATTCGAAAGTGAATGCAGGTATTTCAGTAGGTACGTCAAAGTACTATTCTATTTTATTTTTATTCGCCAAGTCACAGATAATTCCCTTCATCTAGAATAAAGGCCTTCGCTTACCAAACTTGGCATAAGTTCAGGCGTAAGTCTAGATTCGGTAACGTTGCTGGAGTAGCCTTGAACTAGATTCGTGGTGCAACCACTCACCCAACGTGTTATCTAAACTCGCGCCTAAAGAATATATATGCAACTGGAGTCTGAAAAGATGCGAAGTAATGTTTTGGGTTCAAGGTTTGAAGATTTATTTGAAACAAATAGCCGTGACTTTTCAAAAAAACTTTGACCACGACCTACATGTTATTAATGGAACACCCATTAACTTATAACGGAAGGAAATGATAGACTGATAGTTCTTCACTCAAGTGTCTGAAGAACTAGTAAGTATATAAATATTTGATGTTGATATCAGAATTGATGGGATAGCGCGAGCTAGAAGTAATTCGAAGTTCTAAAAAGGTCCTTTAACCACTCCAATTCGATTAAAAATGTTTAAATTGTGTTTTGCCGAGTAATGGCTCCAGATACCCAAGCGTTAGAGGACACAAGAGTAGTCGCAGCCTGAAATTCGGAAAGGGGGCGGGGCCCGATAGTGATGGGCACATTTTCCTATGACGAATTAGTAATAGACAATAATATAACACACTTTCGAATTTATAATATTATGAAGGATCTGTATTACACAAAATAAATAATAAAATATTCTCCATAGCTCGCACTGTTCTTGCACCCTTCACAATAATAATTATTGTGTTGCACATAGTGGGTACCACCTGCCTAGATTTGGGGAGAAAAATACATTCCCCTCTCGTTCAGACCACGTTTTGAGACTTGAAAGACGCTGCACTTGTGAAACACCATGATATCGACGATGTTGGTGATGATGCCGAAAGCAAAAACGCTATCTAAACTAAACGTTTTCAACTGGACACATCACACATGTTGGCCAAGGCTGCTGACGGTATCGATTGACGATTCCGGTATTGATACTGCCGGTTCATCTATAATTGACCGATTTAAATAATTAAGTACATTACGTCATAGATGACGTATGAAATGTCGATAAACTGTGCTTTCATTTGTGGTTACTGTAGAGTCGTACGGTACTACTCTACACTAGTAACCACTAATTTAGCCATTAGTTATGAGCATAGAGAGGGGTGTAACAAAACAAAGCGATAATACTTTAGGGTGTGTATATGTGCCCCTTATATAGAGTTCAGTGTGAAAGTAGCAGCGCTGAACTGTCAAAACTCATACAAGCCTCGCCGACCGTACGGTGTACGCGCGCGTTCGGCGCTGAACGCTGATTTTTGGTGTGAGCGCCGACGCGATGGTCAATGTGACTCGAAAGTCTAAACTCAGCGAAGGTGGCCGCTCTTATGGATTATCAGTCATTTCCATCCATCCTTAAGGTCCTTGGAGGTGGATATGTTTGCAAAATAAGCCTGATTAGCCCCACTTTGCTGATTCGTGCTGAATGGTGATGATGACTTTAACTTTTTAATAAGGCCCGTCGAGTGACTTTCCAGCGTCGTCGAGAGGCGTTTCTCTCCCGGTCCTCGAGTGGCAAGTTTTCCACTCCGCAACATGAGCATCGAACCAAACAATATGATAGCCACGGTCAAGCTTCTCCGAGAGACTCTTGTTATTTGTTTTAGAACGATTATCTAGAGTTGTTTAGATATGGACCAGATTTTACATTACGACTTCCAAAATAGGATATAAGTAATTATTTTGTTTGGCTATGTTGCCTTGATACACAGGTGTTATAAGTTATAACTATGGACTTACGGACTACCGAAAAAAGGGAAGGACAATAAGTCGAGAGTCGAGACACCGATGGGCACGAGGCCGGGTAGAAGACCAATGTACATTGTACACACTAGCCATAGTAAAAGGAGTTATACTATGCACTAGCTGTACCTAAGCACCTGTCGTGACGTATAAATAATACTAGTAACTAGATCCATGCTAAAAAAATATGCCAGCTCTATGGGCTGGAAATCTAGATCCATCTAAATACTTTGTCCATTTTTCGATCGCGGATTCTTGGAAATCTATTGTTATTCTATTGTTGTCGCGATCACCGGTGCTCTTATGGGGCTTGATAGGTTAAAGCAATACATTTTTATTTTGCACCCACAAATAAAACAAAGAAAATGTGGATGGCATCTGGATATAAAACTTATATTCCCTTATTGTCTTCTAAGTATAAATGACGCCTTGACGAATCTGTGACAAGCCTTCTACCACGTAACTCTGTTGATGCAGTTGATGCAACATGACGACACTGGAATACATTGAACCATCATTGAACTATAAACTATTATCGCCAAGAAACTTCGATCACTAAATAACTTTAAAATCAATACGACATTGAAAACCAATGTTGAAAACACATTTTTTACTATAGAATTATTTAGAAAGCAATTTATAAGGAGTGATCCTCATAAAATGCATGAACATTTTGTATAGGTACAATCAATAATCATAGTTGGACGGCAAACAATATTTTTCCTACAGTTTCGAATATGAATAGATGTGGCTTATATATTTTGTCTGAGTTGTCTCAGACTCAGACCTACCCGATAAGCATACATTGCGAAGTTTGGCATCAAACATGAGAATTTTGTATATTAAATGGACGATAAAAATAGTACGAGTATATATCTAACATGCAGTTTTCTATTTACGAAAACGAGGTCGTTTTTAAAAAGGTTTTCATCTTGTCTCTAGGGCTTTCATTGTGCTCTATTCATCCGACTGCACCAAATACGGCCTCCTGCGCGCTTAGGGTTGCCAGATCGCCAAATTTAACAGCCAGACAAACCTCACAAACCTGGCAGCTTTGCAGGATATTCATATACTTAATAAAAATGAACTGCTATTAAGTACTTACCATCTTACTCTATAATATCAATAAGTTTAGCATGGCATGTACAAAGACGTAAAATCGTCTAACCTTGTTAGAATTTTCATATAAAATTGTAGAACTCTACAAAAGCCGGATTTTCTCTGATTTTGGCCGGATCGCAATCAAAAAGCCCGAGTATGTCCGGCTTTATCTGGACTCCTGGCAACCCTATCGCGTACCTATAGTTATAGCACCTGAGAATTGAGATTTCACTTGTTTGTGTAGAGAGCGTTCACAGGTCATACTGTGATGTAGGGCATGTCGTGCATGTTATATATACGTGAGGTATGCGTAAAGAAAACGACAAACGCATTACAAAATATGTCGCTTCTTTACCGAGGATGCGTTTCGTAATTAGGCATCATACGATCACTTTGTATTTATGATTCGCAGATCAAACTGATATATTGTAAAGGCGAAAGTTTGTGAGTGTTACATATTGTTTTTTTAATTCTTCGCCCAAAAATGGGGGGTCCTCAATAACTAAGTTTTTAAAGTAAAACTTTGATGATTATCGCTTGCCTAGACAAAATACTTCTAGCGCCAAGTTACGTGGGCGTTTTCTGCGCGCGTTTCCCAAACGCTACCAGCACGCGCACTTCTGAACGCACCGTAACTTAGGAGACCTCTGTAACATAATCACCTATTATGTATGTAACGAACAATTTGCATACGCATCACGCGAGTCGGCTTTACTTTCAGAGATAGGAAGTGGCACTTCCTCGCGTGTGTTGAGTCGCCTGTAACGGAGACTTTCCGTATCACGTGTAGCTGAACTAGCTGTGGTCCAGTGGTAATGGAAATGCTGGCAATGCTTCATGGCCGCGATGGCAAAAGACTGCAGTAGGGAAAACATGGTGCATAGAGAGCTTGCATTAAAATAAAGAAAAATACAATTTTTTGCTTTTTAATTTAAAATCTTGCGATAAGCGGCATTTCAATTAGCGCTATGTAAAGTTCCATGTACTTTAATATTTCTTACTTAGCTGTCGACGAATGCAAGTTAACTAAACACAATGAGTGCTCCCATTTTTGATCATTTTTCACAATGTGTGAATTCACTAAGCACTGATGTGTCTAATTTGAAATGGTTTTCGACTGTACAGTGGAATACAGAAGCACTTCGTTAGGTTTGTAGACTGTAGTTTGTACGCGTAACCACAGAATACATATTAGGCGTAACTCGTTGCAAAAGAAAGGGGATTACCAAAATTTTACAGAATGTTTTGACCGCCACAGCTGAGTCATTCGCATAAAAACAACTTTTTATAAGATTTCTCGCTTGCGAAACTGTTGAGTTAATATCGCGATGAAAGTGAGATCAGGTGAGCGTTACGTAACGACCTTGACTCCTCCGGCTGAGTCTTCGTGTGTGTAGCAGCAACAGACGGACGGAAAGTCTTTTAATAGGGTCCCGTTTTTAACCTTTGGGTGTGGATCCCTAAAACAGCTCTGGATTTATGTATAGGCAGTATTGGCCATGGCCTATGGGCGGCAGTGGCTTATGGCGTCCTAGGGTGCGGCATCGTCCTAGGATGGCGATTGACGGCAGAGTTCGTACATAGGGGCGGCAAAATTAAAGTGCTACTCATAAAAAATATAAATCCGGTTCTGCCTAAAAAGAACCCCAAAATAATTGTGGTACTCTACCACAGCTCTACTCTACCTGCCCTTTGGCTACCGTTTTAACTCTTATTTACACCATCACCACCATCACCTGAACCACACCCAACTTTACGCCACTGAGCTCTTCTATAACATTTGAATTGAAATTAATTCACTTTCGCAACTCAACAGCTACTTTTTTTTATATTTTATTCTTAAACCATTCCATTTCTCTTCCAAATCTTCAAATTTATGTAAAATAGCCACTTATTACCGTACATTTTATCGGAACAAAAAGTATCCTATGTCCTTCCCCGGGACTCAAAGTATCTCCATGCCAAATTTCAGCAAAATCGGTCCAGCGGTTTGAGCGTGAAGAGGTAACAGAGAGACAGACAGCCAAACAGACACACTCTCGCATCTATACTTATTATAAAACAAAGTCGCTTTTTTCCCTCGTGTCCCTTTGTTCCCTTTAATCTTTAAAACTAGGCAACGAATTTTGATGATTCTATGATATGATAGATAGCCCATTTATCGAGGAAGGTCATAGGCCATATTTTATCACGCTAAGACTAATAGGAGCGAAGAAATAGAGGAAAATGTGGAAAAACGGGGAAAATTATTTGAAAGGGCTAACTTGAACGCGCTAATCTCAGGAACTACTGGTCCGATTTGAAAAATTCTTTCAGTTTTAGATAGCCCATTTATTGAGGAAGGCTATATTGTGCTATATTTTGCTATATTTAAAACGCGAGCTACTGGAGCAATTTTTATGTTATTTGGCACAGATAAGAAGTAGACCACGTGAAGGATCATAGGCTATCGATTTTAATCATTTTTTTACAGGCTATTTATTATATTTTACACCCGTGCGACGCCGGGGCGGGTCGCTAGTTTATAATAATTATTACTTATTAGTAATTACTAATTAGTATGGATTCAAGGTCCGCTGCCTTTATATAGTGATTTGTTTCTTACACGCCAGAGAAGTGCCTAGTTTTTTTTTGTCCTGAAGACATTAGGCAGGTCATTGATAGATTGATAGCCCTGACGTCACTGCGACCCTTGAGGATCTATTGTGACTCCTTTCCATTAGAGTACCGTCCCCAACCCAATGCTTGGGGACGCTACCACAGTATAGCAATATCCCTACAGTAACGAAACGCCTTTGATGTCGCACGATGCCGCCACCGGTGTAGGTACCGAGCAGATATGCCAGGTTTGCCACGAAACGGGAAATAAAATAAAAATTAAAGATTGTGCTTGTAATGTTATCATTTAATCTGTTTAATCGATATTTACGTGAAACTTTATTTTTAGATGATTTCAATTCTCTACTAGATGATGCCCGCAACTTCGTTGTGCCAAAACTCGTTTATCGTGCGAGAACCGTACATTTTTCCAGGACAAAAAGTGTCCTATGTCCTTTCCCGGGACTCAAAGTATCTCCATGCCAAATTTCAGCAAAATCGCTGCAGCGGTTTGGGCGTGAAGAGGTTTGTGACAGATAGACACACTTTCGCATTTATAATATTAGTATGGATTTAAAAATTTCATTAACCTATCAAGCCCCATAAGCTCACCGGTGAGCAAGACACAATAGAATAACAATAGATTTCCAAGAATCCACGATCGAAGGATTAAAATAATGAAGACGCATTCGAATATATTGTAGGAATTACTACAATTAATCATATTATAACAATTGGTAGGTACGGTAGGCCACACGTCAGGTGTAACAGAAGCACTTCAAAACTCGCTCTTATTACGTGCGCGGTAAGGGCGGTCCAAAGGTCAAAATGTTACACTAAGTTTAACATTTTTTGATGTAAGTATGGCCCTGTGTACCTAGCTAGGTAGGTACTAATTAGTATGTAACAGGGTATTTGACAGATTTTTAATTTATTCTAGATTGTTTCTCTCCATGTTACACTTCTTACAACGTAAACAATAAAACAGATATGCAAATAAATGCCGCCAAGGCCAACACAATATTAGTGTGAACTGTGAGCCGATATTTATGAAAATTTAAATCCTTTTTGTTTTTTTGAATCAGATTTACATCCGGACACTGAACACATATTATATCCCATTGTTTATAAGATAAGTTATTGTTTTACAACACAAAACTCGTAGACAACGCGCTAACGTCACCCCTGCGCAGGTACACAAACTCCGCGAGTTTGTGTACGCGGGTCCGCGCCGCCCGCTTCCCCGCGGGTACCCCTCCGTTGCTCTGCGCAAGTACATTCGTTTCACTACTGTAGGGGATATTGCTATACTGTGACGCTACTCTGTGGCTGGAGTTGGTTCCACGAATTTCCTCTGTCCTCTTGTTTACTCATCACAAGCAATCTGTTTATTAACTGTCGTGTTGTTTCAGTGACGAGGAGGACACGGTCCGTCTCCTGGCTCGGCTGTCCGTCATCAACCGGCCGCTCGCCGTCACCTTCCCGCAGATGATGCGGCTCATGGCGCAGTGCCAGCAGGTAGGTTACAAGCTTCGGCACGAATGAGACGGACGCTTCGACACAAATGACAGACGATGACACGTTTTCGCAGAAAAAGCAAGAAAGTCGCAAGCAGCCGAAAGTGAGCAAGTACCGCGACTACCATAATACGCAGTTTTTGGTATTTCCAGATCTACGTAGTAAAATTTTCAATGACAATACATAATAATATTACGCTACCATATTGACCTATGTGTCTGGTGAGCTTGCTCACTCAGCTGACAGTCAGTTTTCTGTGAACACTTCCTTCAAAGACTTCGCTGAGAGTAGAGTGATTTAGGCGTGAGGTTACAGAATGTCTAAAAGCGGTTTTAAATGCTACTTTATGCCTAGCTGAGCGCGCTATGACCAGACCAATCACGTTCCAGGTGGTCTAGTGGTATAGAGCGCGGCTCTTGACTCGGAGGTCGTGGGTTCGATTCCCGCGTTGGAAACATGATATTTCCAAGTTTGGTTAGGACAATGCAGGCTGATCACCTGATTGTCTGACAAGTAAGATGATCCATGCGTCGGATGGGCATGTAAAAAGTCGGTCCTGCGCCTGATCTCTCGCCGGTCGTGTCGGTCTGCCGTCCCACTGAGCTATGAGAGTAAAGGAATAGAGAGTGCTCTTGTGTACTGCGTACACACTTGGGCACTATAAAATTACTCCTGCGCAGCTGGCCTGGTTTCAATGTAACCGGCCACCGTCACCGAAACCGGTGTGGGAGCTATTATTATTATTATTAATCACGTTCCAGGTGGAAGGAGTGGAGTCTCGCTTAGGCGAGGCGCGGCGAGGGGCGAAGGGCGGGCAGGGCGGGCGGGAGAAGAAACAGGTGCAGGCGCGGTTGAGGGCGGGCGGCGCCAACGACGGCCTGCTGGGCGGCAGCCCGCTGTCGCTGCTGCAGGGCATTATACCAGGTTCATAGCATAGTTCATACACCATATTAAATGAAAACTAATCTTGTTAGTGAAGTTTTTTTTTGATGTTGAAGCTTGGTACTTAACTTTTAAAATAAGTTACATTATATTTTAAAAACTAACTTTAATCGTTGCTACTTGCTGATTGAACTTTGTTTAAATGGCTTAGATTTATCTAATGGTTAGTACTAGAGGTAGCCTTTTTCAAATTATTGACAAATGAAAATCAATCAAGCCAATTGCAGTTCAGTAGTTCTGAAAAAAAAATCTGCGTTTACACAGTCATTATTTCATAACACATAATAATATTATAATGTCCATCTTAATTTCCAGGTACAAAATGGTGTGGGACGGGTGACATAGCGGCTGACTACCACGACCTGGGCGCGGCGCGGTCGCTGGATCGCTGCTGCCGCACGCACGACCTCTGCCCCACCAAGGTCCGCGCCTTCTCCCGCCGCTACAACCTCACCAACAACTCGCTGTACAGCAAGTCCCACTGCGCCTGCGACGACATGCTCTTCTCCTGCCTCAAGGCCACCAACACCAGCGCCGCGCAGCTCATGGGCCACATCTATTTCAACATAGTGCAGGTCCCGTGCCTCGCGGACGCGCCCTCGGGCCGCCAGTTCCGGGATGCGAAAGAGGGCTTTTAGAGGGTTATCTCAAAGTCAAAATATCAATCGTGGCAGGGAAAAGCGTGACAGGGGAAGGTGTACAAATAGAGAAAAATGTGGGATAACTAACGACATCTACCGCGAGGTAGACGAACTAGTGTAACAGCGCCATCTGTTGTCGTTTTAGACGATCGTATCGTTATAGTTTGGCTTTATTTTTGTATTCTTTCGAAAGTATTACTAGTAAACATTCCGTCGATTACCACGTAACGATCATATTTTGTCCTGACATATTATATTGTAAATACTTAGATCATATTCGTCGATGTTAGGAGTTAATGTAATACACGACCGTAGCGTTTAGTATTCGTTTGCACGAAATGTTATTTGCATTTAAAATGTGTTGTCAATGGTTTGTTGTGTAGAGATTGTCTCGGTTAACGTTATTTATTGTTAAAGTTATTAACTATGTATCTGTGATATGTCTGTGCCTTGAAGTTCATGTACTATGATGGCGCTGAATAGGGTAATTATTGTAATTCGATTACATTTGTGTTTTGAAATCCAAATGATTTAAAATATTATTATTTATTAAAGTATATTTTTTAAATATTGTTTTATTATCACATTTATTTTATTATAAGGAAAGGGATTTAATAGAAGTTAATAGATTAAATTAAAATAGTTGTCACATAGTTGAAAATAAATAGACATAAATTAATGTAAAGTTTCATTTAAAACACTCCAATCTGATAATAATTATAAAATAGCTTCCTACCACTAGCTACTTAGAAATTGTTAAGTATAGAGACCGTAATAATTGCTATCTAGCTGGGTAGGTACATCAAACTGTACATGACTGTATAGACTACATTGTCGGATGTTTTATCTCCAGACTCCATGCGGCATACCAAATTTTACCTCGATTAGCTCAGCAGATCAAATGTGTGAGGTTACAGAAAGACTGTCAGAAACTATGTCTTACCGTCGTACTCAGAGACATTTAATTATGATTAACCTTTAATTTAATGAAGAGTTTGACAGATAATATATCCCTCTCTGAGTGGATCAGTTTTAATGTAAATATTATTAGAAATGTGCTAAGTAATACTTATAATATAAACATTTCCCTTCGCAAATGCAAAGGACAAAAATTCGATAAAATATTCCCTTCAGCTATTTTCACTATCTCTGGGTGTTTACTATCTCGAATTTCGTCTACGATGCAATGTCCGTTTTCAATATATTCACCATTGACATAGCTGTTTATAGGTTTTTGATAATCTCTTATCTGTAAATTCCTTTAAAAGGTATTATCGTTTATGGCATCCGAACTGCCCCGGGGCTGGGGGCAGGGACAGCAGAGTGGGTCAACACTTATTTTCCTGTTCTGAGGTCGACAGGATACGGACCACATAGTTTACGGACAGGACATAGTTCAGTACGCGGCTATTGCCTGCCACGGCCCACGCAGCATCTCTTGCATAAACGAATAAAAGTAAAAAAAATATATGTCATGTTCGAATTGTCAATTGTCACAGTTGTCAACGTCACTTCATATTTGTCATCACTGCGAAAAACGTCAAATTTCCAGAAATAATTTTTGTATTTGTTCGATTTCTATTTTCCGAGAAATTATTGCAAAAAATTACGCTCATCTGAGTAATTGGTGCCTTTTCGTAAAATGTTGACGAAGTTAACTATATAGCCATTTTAACCTAAAATGGCTGCGATGGACGAACAGGCGAGGATGTCCAGCGACCCGACGGCGACGAACGGTATGTTTTTACAGTTTCTTGAAGTGCCAATTGTATCAACAGAGATTTCTGAAGTGTTTCTGTTTCAAGTAGAGGGCCGGGGCGAGGGCGGGACGTCGCCGGAGAAGACGCGAGATCTCGAGGAGGAATTTAATGCACAAAGGGCAAAAATGAAAGAGCTTTATTTACAAAAAGAAGGTTTGTAATAGATGTTTTAGTCCATTGATTTGATATGCTGAATTTGGTTTCGTCAAGGCGCTATATAAACAGTCACTAACTCATACAATTTCTCTAGTACAGAGGAACTAAAATTTAAATTCAGTTAATCATTGATGGTCTAATACTCAGGGAAAATGTTAAGCATTTTGCATGCACTTGAATTTTTTTGTGAGATAATAAAACTTAGGAAATATGCAGGAAGCGGTTTGGTTTCATTAACATACATTTTTCATACTTACCTATAGTTGTAATTTTCCCATTAAATAATTGTATGCTATGTAAATTATTACAAATTCTCAGTATTGTTTTTTTTAACATTATTTAACATTTTATTAATATAAAACCAAAATAATGAAAATATTAACTATAAACCTGGTTGTTTTTGGAAAAGTTTATTTGCTTTATTGTTTTTATGCTTCTATTTTAGATTTTAGACAGTTATAAATACTTATACTTTAGATAAAGGATATATTTAATATTATAAATGGGAAAGCGTTTCTGTCTGTCTGTCTATCTATTACCTCTTCACGCCCAAACCGTTGCCGCGCAATAAACGAATTTAGGTGCAACAAAGTTGTGGGTGTCATCTAGTAATAAAATATAAATAGAATCGAAAATATCATGCAATTCTTTGTAGCAATAAAATTACTTATCCATACTAATATTTCCTAATAAAGCAATTAATCCGTCAAGTTTACTATTAACATGAAGTATGACAGCACTAATAACATTCCAGAGGACCTGCGTCGCTTGGTGACGGATAAGGAGCAGCTGGAGTCGGAGGTGCTAGGGCTGCGGGCGGAGCTGCAGCAGCTGCAGACCCTCAGCCAGAACCAGAAGTCCGAGATACAGACCTTGCAGCTACTAGTCAATGGTATTGAAAATTAAATTATTTCTTTTTTTATTTAGATTTATGATTAATAGCTTACAAAGAAACTCTTTCTAGAAAGTCTAAGTTTCTAGCCCATTCGGGGTTCGGAAATATTCTATTTTAAATGTCACACATTGGCCACTTAGTAAAGAAAATAGAAATACAATCACAAATTAATTTGGTTACCTTTTTTCATTTATACATAGTGAATTGAAATGGAGTATAGTAGTAATAAATTACTACATTTGTCGAGATAATGAAATTAATGAATTTAGTATTACTGGCCATTGCAACTGGGCTGAAAGTGATAAGCTTCCTAATATTACACAAGCTACTAACAAGCATTAGTTAATTAATCTTATCAATTATTTTTAATGAGCATTATTAGTATTTAGATATTTCATTATACTTTTAATTTGATTTATTATATTCACATTATAGTATTTTTGCCGAGTTTACAAGTATTATAAATGAAAGTAATGTTAAAACTTAACATGCTGTTATTGATACAATAATGTTACCATACTTTTGTACATGGGGTACACAAGGTAGGTACTTGGTCCACATATTCATATTTGTCACACCCAGTTTTGGAGTTGATTTTGTTGAAAGTTTGTTTTATTCAAAAGTGCCAACAAATAGACAAACTACTGATAAAATCTTAGGTGTTAGTCATAAATTTTGTTTATCCTTTTTTCATCAAAATAATGCGGGTCGGCTTTTGGCGACAACATGGGACTTCCGTAAAAACCGTAAGACAAGGCACAAAATTTTGTATTGACTACACAACAGTTCTAAGGCTTCTTACGCCCTTTTTACAGTGATTTTATTGTTACAAACATTTATATGACTAACGTCGTGTTTTCTTTAGATTAAGCAAGAGGAATAATAATAGCATTTTAAAAAGATAAAACCGGCTTCAAATTAAGAATTATAATTACGCCCCGTGCGAGTTTCTTACTCCGGTTCTTCTCGCCGGGTTAGTTCCCGAACTGGTGGTAGGCCTCATGTAGACGTTCTAAAAGTGTAGAACCAATTTTGATGAAACTTGCAGTATTTCCTAAGTTGAACAATACCTTGTACATACAACAAAAAAGAATCATTTAAATGGGACTTGTAGTTCCGGAGATACGTGAAAACAAACATAAAAACATACATACACTTTTGAAATTTGGCACATTTGTTCAGACGCTGATATAGACCAATCACTAACATATACGTAAACTGGGCAATTCTGGAGTTATTACATTTAGATCGAATTGATAGCCTCCTTTTGAAGTCGGTAAAAAAGTTGTTTATTACTGAGGTGTTGTGTCTTTGGCAGAAACGGTGGAGGCGTCGTCGTCGGACACGGAGGAGGTGCGGCGCCTGCGGACGAGGAACCTTGACCTGGAGCAGCAGCTCGCCCAGATCAAGCAGCAACTCCAGCAGCAGCAGCAGGTGATATTCCACAAACTCTTTTATTTTCAAAGTCTTAGGCAGCCCCTAAATCTACAATGTTATTGAGCAATATTTTATTGTACAATTTATTTTGACATAGATATAAGGCGTGCCAATATTAGATATTAAGCCTAGATGGTCAATAATATTGCCCAATACGTGATATTGCGCAATTGGTAATTATTGTTGTTGGTGTCATTGGTCAGAAACTAGAAAGTTAAGTTGCCTTATGGAAAATCACTTGAATTAACGGATATTTAGTACAAGGAAAACATATTGATATGCTAAATTCATAATTTTAAAAACAACCCCTGATTAAAAAAATATTAGAAGATAAACCCGAAAAGTTTGGGCAAGCACTGAGCGGGCTGATGATGATGAACTATAGCTAAGAACACTGTCGATAATGTTACTTGTTAGTTACATGTTAGTTGCATTAACTTAATATACTTAGTCATAACTAAGTATATTAAGTTAATGCAAAACTGACCTACAAATTACACTTAACACTGAACTAGAAGCCACATATAAACTAAACTCAATGAAAATTTTATGCACCCAAGAAATTCAATACAATCCATACTTCCATACTAATAATATAATTGCAAAAGTGTGTCTGTCTGTCTGTTACCTCTTCACGCCCAAACCGCTGATCCGATTTTGCTGAAATTTGGTATGAAGATACTTTCATCCCGCAAAAATGTACGGTTCCCGCGCGATAAACGAATTTTGGCGCAACGGTGTTGCGGGTGTCATTTAGTCATATAACATATTATATGTTTCCTTCAATGTTAAGTATTACTAATTGTTATTTTCAATATTTTCAAGTGTTTTAATTTATAAAATATTTTTACCTTCTTATCCAAAGCAAACAATGAAATTGTAGAATTGAGCACAATCGATTTGTACACTTCAAAGCATGATATAAAAACAAATTATATGTTTCATGTACTACAGTATTGAACATAGCTCTATATATATTATACTAATAGAAAAACTGTCGCGTACAAAACTTTAGACATTAGACAAGCTATCGACGGAACTAATTACCATACAACATGACTCTTTATCTGCATAATGTTTAGTTATTCCGGAATATTAACATTTTCTTGACACTAACTCGCCGATATGGTTCATTCTATAGTCATTTAAAAAGGAAAAAAAATTGTTTATGTGAAAGAGAAATAGTTGATATGTGTACAATGTTGGTGTACCCCAGGGGTATCCCCTGGGCCCGGTATTGTTCTAAGTGTTAGAATTTGGTGTGCCTCAAGGCTAATTTTGAGACCGTTTTTCTTTTTAATGTATAACACACACTAAGCAATGCACGCGACCGCGCGCGTTTTTCAGGACCTGTCGTTGGTGCCGGCGACTTTCGTCCGCTCGATCGCGCGGAAACTTGGCGCTGACACCGAGGCTGAGCAGACTGTAAAGAAGGCAAGTTCTTTATAATATTTTACAATACAATAACTGTTAAGTGAAAAGATAATAGTTATAAATTGATTGAGTTAAAACCGGCTCATGGTGTAATCACAATGGCTAGGACTTAAAACTTAGCTCTTGATTCGGCCGTAGGTTTACCGAGGCGAAAGAGTTAGGCTAATTACCTCGTTCGTGGGAATCGCAGACACAATGGATTTTAATTATTATGTGGCAGCCGGGTGCCGCTTGGGGATTGATGGGTTAATGATTACAAACCTTAAGTTTTTAAAAGTTTAGAATAAGTAAAATAATCAGTAATTATTCATGTTAAAATGATGTTTTCTTTCTTGTCGTATTTGTTTGATATTCGGTTTAACAGGGTGTTCACAAAGACCATTGTACCATCGAAGAAATTGATTCAGAGGCAGTTGACGGACCATAAAGTTACTATACCTAGCGGAATAGAGAAACAAAGGCCAGAGCAAGTGAGATGTCACTATCAGTAACACTGCGTGGTAAAAAGAGACGTGTGATACATGACAGCAGAAATCTTTTTTGACGTCCAGTCGGCACTTATCGACACGTTGACAATTTAATCTCTTAGAAAGATGCTTGTGTAAGTGTATACGTACACATATTTTTATACACAAATGTAAATCAATTTCGGTTTCGTTTGACAGCTCGAGATTGTTGCTCTATTCCGGTAGGTATATTAACTTTACTAGATGATGCCCGCAACTCCGTTGCGCCAAAATTCGTTTATCGCGCGGGAACAGTACATTTTTCCGGGATAAAAAGTATCCTATGTCCTTTCCCGGGACTCAAAGTATCTCCATGCCAAATTTCAGCAAAATCGGTCCAGCGGTTTGAGTGTGAAGAGGTAACAGACAGACAGACACACTTTCGCATTTATAATATTAGTATGGATGTGACGGACCGGCAACTGCTACGTAATGTACGTACTATACGTCGTTTGGTCGAATTATGTCAATTCAATGTTAGTCGTCATTTGTCGGCTGGGTTTGACATAGCGCAACCAGATTATATAGGCCCGCCATCTGCCTATGTGTAAGTACTCACATACGGTTTTGCTCGGTTGAGCAATCTCGTAGAGTAAAAACCACGGCTCGGGCTTTCGTCCACACATTCAGCATTGCTCGATAGCTTTACTCCAGTTGGAAAAAAATTAGCTTAATAAAAACTAGTGTCAAAAAATTTGTCAAGCCGGCTCGATTCGAGCTGTGAGTTTTGCGGTCCACATGGTGGTTTTTGCTTGATTTCGAGTAAAACTATCGAGCAAAACCGTATGTGAGTACTTAGCATATGAATCAACTTCTCCGATAGTATTTGGGCACCTTAAAAATTAAAGTGATGTATGACATTATTGTAACCCAACAATTTGTTGCAGACGGACAGTGAGACGGAGCTGATGAAGTCGATGGTGTCGCAGCTGGAGGCGGAGGTGACCGCGCTCAAGGACAAGCTGCGGGAGACGGACGCGCGCCTGCAGGACGCCACGGTGAGTAGCGCAAGATGGCGGCATGCGAACTGACACTTTGTTATGGAGGCACTTCATATGGCTATTTGTATTTGCTATTGGCTATTTGTTGCATTTGGCAAAATTATTGACATATACACAAACAAGCAAATAAAGGCAAATACGGCCTTCCACACATGGACGTCAAATACCAAACTTTTACTTGATTTTCTTTACAGTGCGACAAGGTTTTAAATGAACGTGGGTGGTGGCGCTGCTCGTAAAGGAGAACTGTCAAAAATGACGTTTTTGTATGATGGCAGCGTTAGTTCCTTTTTTCGCCACATTCATTTAAAGCCTTGTCAAGCTGTACTATCCGTAGTATCTCTTATTAGTCTGTGGCTGTACTTGCCTATTTGACTCTGTTGCGCCAAATATTAAATACCCTAAACGACAGAAAAAATCAAACATCCAATCAAAATCGTGATGGTTCCATAGAGGAAGACATGAAATCAGCAGTCACAAGCATAAACAGCATAAAAAAGGGTATGGAAGATATACAAGACTCCACCATAGCAGCGATGGTGCCGCTGAGAACAGCGATTGAAGACCTACGCAGAGAATGTTGTGCTGGCTCAGTAAAAGACCCTAGTCTAGACGTAGCACAAAATAGTACGTGGCCCCCACTTCCTGCAAAGCCACAACACAACTTCCAAAACACAAAAAAAGAAAGAAATATAACACCTAACTTCTCACTAGTTATTAAGTCAACCAACCCAAAAGATACTTGTGACGACATCATAAAACAACTGAAAACTGATGTTAACGTCATTAAACTAGGAGTTGGGGTAAACTCACTGAAGAAAATAAGAAATCAGAAAATAGTATTAAATTGCGATACAGATGAAAACCGCGCGACACTCGAATCTGAAATAAAAAAAAAAAACAACAGCAAACTCACAGTGTCCAAAATTGAAAACAAGAATCCACTTCTCCGGTTAACGGGGGTAATTAACGACCTTAATGACACGGAGATAGAGGAAGCAATAATTAATCAAAATTTTAAACATCTTGTGAACATCTACGTAAGCAAAAGAATGGTTAAAGTAGTTAGAAGAACAAAAGGACGAACTAAAAACCTAATGAACGTCATTCTAGAAGTTTCTACATCCATCTGGACCGCCTAGAAAAATCAAAAAATAAGAGTTGGTTATCAAGTCATTCCAGCAACCGACCAGTCACCATTAATGCAGTGCTTTAGGTGCTTAGGGTTCGGTCACCTGGCGAAAGAATGCTATGGTACACTATCTTGCGGTCACTGCTCTCTTCAGCACGACACCCTCACTTGCCCTAACAAAGACAAGCCACCAAGGTGTGTAAATTGTGCTAACACTAAGAACTCTCATGATATCGAACACGCTGCATACAGCTCATCTTGCAGAATAAGGCAAAAGTGGGACGCTATAGCTCGAACAGCAATAAATTATTGCTAAAGTTAAAACCAAGGATAACGCAGGAAACAGCCAAGGCATGAGTGGGCAAATCAATCTCAGCTTTGGGCAAATAAACTTGGGTAGAGGATATGCTGCTACTAAAGAATGCATTGAGATAGCTATCACAAGAAAAATGGATATTATATTCTCGCAAGAGCAATATGTGGGAAAAGCAAAGGCCCATGTTTCTATGAATTATAGAGTCATTCAAAAAATTACAAGCGATAGAAACAAACCAACAAGAGCTGCAATAATAATAATAAACCCTGAAATAGAAATCATAGAAAACCCAGACCTGATAACAGAAACAATAGTGGGTTGTAAGATAAAAGTGGGCAATATTGAGTTGGGATTGCTGAACGTCTACTTCGATGGAGAAAAGGAAATTGATGATGATCTAAGCGAAGCGCAGAGAATAAAGGATGCCCTTCACACCGAAAACATGATAGTAGCCGGAGACGTAAACGCCGCTAGTCCATGGTGGGTATCAAATAGAGAAAATGGCAGAGGCAAAAAAGTTGTGGAATTCGTAGCGCAAAATGATCTTCACATCTTGAACTCTGGTCAAACGCCTACTTTTTACATCTACCGGGGTGAAACCCTATACTCTAGCATCATTGACATTACACTATGCTCAAACAGCCTCATGAATCACATTCGAGACTGGAAAGTGGAGGAAGATACCATAACGCTTTCTGATCATAGATTTTTAACATTTAAGTATTGCAAAAAAGATGTACCTACAATCTCACAAAGTAACAGCACCCGCATATACAACACAAAGAAACCAAATTGGATTAAGTTTAAAGACGAGCTAATAAAAGAACTTGATAACAAAGAAATTACCACAAGACATATCGAGGAGATAAAGACGATCGATGAAATTGAAGAATTTGTTCAAAAATACACAACAGCCATTAGTAACGCTTGCAAGGAAGCCATTCCTCTAAAGTCAAAGAGCATTAAACAAAAGAAGTCATCTTGGTGGACAAGAGAGCTCACTGATCTTAAACAAAACATGATAAGACTCAGAAGGAGAATAAAAAACGCCAATCCTACCAGGCGTCCATATGTCATTGAAGATTATAAATCGGCCAAGGAGACATACAAGAAAAATCTAGAAATCACTATAACAGCTAGCTGGCGTGACTTCTGCTCAAAACAGACCAAGGAGAATATCTGGCAGCGTGCATACAGAGTCTTAAAAATCTGCAATCGCACAAACAATGACAAACTTCTTCGCTCACCCGTTGATGGAAGCATCCTTACACCCGCAGGCTCCGCCTTACTTCTGGCTGAAACATTTTACCCTACAGATAATCCAGACACCGACACTAACGACCAGAAAACAATACGTCTTAACTCGGCTCAAACCACAGCAGAAGGAATAGACTGTCAAACAAATGAACCAAGCTTTACGGATGTCGAAATTAAATCAGTCTATTCAAGCTTGAACCCAAACAAAGCGCCAGGTAGTGATGGTCTCTCCTCCGATATCTGTGAAGCTGCTTATAACACATCAAAAGAGGTTTAGATATGGCTATTTAACAAATGTCTTGAGATGGGTTACTTTCCTGCAATCTGGAAAAAGGCCAAAGTAATTATAATCTTTATTCAATCAAAATCAAAGTAGTTATTCTCAACCAAAGTCTTATAGGCCGATAGGTCTTCTACCAACTCTGGGCAACATTTTAGAAAAACTATGCGCAAACAGAATCATGTGGCAATTAGGATCTCAAAAAAATATAAGCACCCGCCAATACGGCTTCACACCCCAAAAAAGCACAGAGGATGCCCTTTATGACGCAGTTGCCTTGATTAGAGAGGGTATAAACAAAAAACATATCGTTGCCGCCATATCATTGGACATACAAGGTGCTTTTGACAACGCTTGGTGGCCAGGCATAATCCATCAACTAAAAAAGAAAAGAATATCTGCTAAAATGGTTAAACGAATGTCTAGTTATCTTAACGATAGATACATAGAATTCACATACGCAGGAGAAACTATTGAAAGATCTACAGATATAGGATGTGTCCAAGGCTCAACAAGTGGTCCAATGATGTGGAACATACAATTGGATCCACTTTTGGAATCGGCAGAGGAACTTGAAGCCAAGCATTTGCGGACGACATCTTTGTGATAGCATCTGCGAAAGATACCATCACCTTAAATAGGAAAATAAATACAGCTCTGGAAACAATTTCAAAGTGGGGCCAGCTGCACAAATTGAAATTCGCCCCCGAAAAAACCCAGGCCACTATCTTCACCAATAAAAGAAAATATGATCAGCCAAATTTTTTACTAAATGGTACACAACTAGCCATTACTAACGATCTTAAGGTGCTTGGACTTACGCTTGATAAAAAACTAAATTTTCGTAAGCATCTTGATGAAGTCTATGCAAAATGTGCGAACACATTCAACATGTTATCTAGAGCTGTCAAATGCCAATGGGGCTTGAACCCAGAAATAACAAGACTCATCTACACTGCAGTTATAGAACCAAAAGTACTCTATGCTAGTAGCGTGTTGGCACCTGTAGTGGCAAAAAAGTATGCAATATCTCGACTTAGCACACTCACTCGGATGTTTGCTATAAAAATCTGCAGAGCTCACAGAACAACCTCACTAACTGCGTCTGTTGTTTTGGCTGGAATTATACCGCTAGATTTGCGAATGAAAGAACACGCGCATCTATACGAGATAAAAAGAGGTAAAACTCTAGATTTACCAAACGACCAACAGATAGAAGGAATAGTAAGCCCTTTCACGCTACCACATCCGGCTGAAAGAGTAAACATCCAGTTTAGCTGGATCACTTCTCAAGAAGAAATTAGGGACGATTTAGAGAGCTTTAACTATTACACAGACGGCAGCAAGCTAAATGGAGGGGTTGGCTGCGGAGTTTCACGCTGGAAAAATGGTGTTGAAATTAGCGGAAATAGTTTTAAACTGGCCCACTACTGCTCTGTATATCAAGCTGAATTGATAGCAATTTTTAAGGCTACTGAAATTATTATACATGAAAAAGACCTAAACAGCTCAATCTACAGCGACTCTAGATCATCTCTAGAAGAAATATCCAACTCAAGGACGGAACACCCCATAGTATATAAAATACACGAAAATATTAAGGAGATAAAGCGATGCAACCAAAATATAAAATTTTACTGGGTCAAGGCGCACAACAGTATACTAGGGAATGAACGTGCAGACGAACTTGCCAAGGAAGGAGCCCTAAGCAATGAACTGATTCCTATATATGACAGTTTTCCAATATCTTACGCAAGAAACTCTATCAGAGCCGCAACCATAGAGACTTGGCAGGCAAGATATACTCAATCTGAAACAGGAAAGTACACAATATCGATATTCCCAATCCTCACTAGAGCATACAATATTCTAAGGTCAGACGCCACCACCAACGTAAGAACTCAAATTTATACAGGTCATGGTGGTATCAAGAGCTATCTGCATAGATTTAAACTAATTGATAACCCTTTTTGCTCCTGTGACGAAGAAACCCCACAAACAATTACCCACATACTTACTGAATGTCAAAGATTTTGTCAGAAACGCTTCGACTGTGAGCAAAGACTTGGTATGGAAATAAGAGAAGAAACTATCAGAACGATCCTAGATAACGATAAAAAGAGAAGACGATTGGATTATTGGATTGGACGATGGAATACGCTGAAGAAGTATATAGAGTTATAGCTAAAGAGAATGGGTCGAGGCTGTAAAGAAGGAAGAAAAGAAAAAAAAAGTACATGGAGGACAATGAAATTAAAAGTAACAAGAATTTAAATAAAGATACAATGTTGCTGCAATTAAATAGCAGCAGGAAATTATGATATTAAAAAAAAAAAAAAGACTCTTTTGATGTGCGTCAATAACCGACAAAGGTACGGATACGTGTATTTGGTATTGGTCATATTTATCAAATAGGCAAATAAGGCCAATACTTGTCAAACATACCGTCTACACATGGTGATTGTTTGGCGAATACATCAAATACGCAAATACAAATAGCCATGTGAAATGCCTGCATTACAAGATAGTGGCTTGCGATGTGACACACCCCGCGTTCCACTTAGCGTAAAAAACGATCAAAACGTTAAAAATAGGAGGCATTTTGAGCGTTTTGATCGTTTTTAACGCTAAGTGGAACGCGGGGACAGTGATGCAAGATGGCGGCCTGTGAGTGTCACTGTCAGTGCTGCAACTTGCAAGATACTGGCGAGCGAGGTGTCACAGTGATGCAAGATGGCGACTTGTGAGTGTCACTCTCTGTGCTGCAAGATAGCAGCTTGTGTGGTGTAAGAGTGCTACAAAATGGCGGCTTGCGAGATTACACGTACTTCAATACGGTAAGATGGTGGCTCCTCGTTAAAGGTTTTACAATGTTACAAGAATATTATGGCTCGTGGCCAAAATAAGAACAAACGCCATCTTGTAATGTAAAAACACTTGTTGTTCACTTTAACACAATTGATATGTAGGTATTTATGCAGTTAATGAGAAAAATTAATTCCAAAAGGGATGTCTGGTGATAAAATGATCTTTAGTTTTAAAATGTTTCGAATCCCTAGAAATAGTGTTTAATGTTCTATAAACATAATATTTCTTTTTGTAGAAAGCGCAAGCCGCAAATGTGAATACAACAGTCAACAGTACCACAGAGAAGAAAACTGATACAGGTAGCTTAATGTTTTACCATTAATTGTTCTTAATACCTCGATCGTGGGAATAGCAGACACAATAGATTTTCAATTGTTATATGTGACAGCCGGGTGCCGCTTGGAGATTGATAGGTTAATTGAATTTGCCCGGGAATTTTGGACAAAAATGAGCATTATGCTTGCAAGTTTCTTACGTCGCTTCTTTTGCCGGGTTAATTTCTGAACTCGTGATAGGTGTTGTAAGAAGTTCTTATTCGAGCTGGTGTTATGTTTGTTATTGCAGTAGGTCAATACTAATATTATAAATGCGAAAGTATGTCTGTCTATCTGTCTGTTACCTCTTCACGCCCAAATCGCTAAACCGAATTTGTTTAAATTTAGAGTCCCGGGAAAGGACAAGGATATTTTATACCGGAAAAATGTAAGGTTCCGGCGCGATATACGAATGTTGGCGCAACGGAGTTGCGGACGTCCTCTAGTTTAGTTATAAATAATATTTATTTATTTACTAGACGTTCCGCGCGGCTTCGCCCGCGTAAATTAGATATTTCACAGACAAATTAGTCCACAAAAAATAGCCTATGATCCTTTACGTGGTCTACTTCTATCTGTGCCAAATAACAGAAAAATTGCAGTAGTTCGTGAGATAAGCCCTTTCAAATAATTTCCCCCGTTTTTTCCTTATTTTCCTCTATTTCTTTGCTCCTGTTAGTCGTAGCATGATAAAATATAGCCTATAGCCTTTTTCGATAAATGGACTATCTAACACTGAAAGAATTTTTCAAAACAAACCAGTAGTTCCTGAGATTAGCGCGTTCAAACAAACAAACTCTTCCGATTTATAATATTAGTATAGATAACCTGTTGTCGTGTACAGAGGGGCGGGGCTGCGACATGTGCGCCAACTACGAGCGGCAGCTGGTGGGAGAGCAGGCGCGCGCCGACGCCGCCCGCGAGCGCGCCGCGCACCTCGAGCGGGCGCTCAAGCTGGTCAGTGCTGGCGTGTAATAGCTTGTAGCTCCCACATTGTGAATCAGGGCCCAGGTTTTGTTGAAACCAGGGCCCTGATTCACAATGCGCAATTCGTCTCGGATTCGGAAAATTCGTCGCGCGACATCCAACAAACGCTCGCCGCGCTAAGCATTGACCAATGACAGCACGTTAAAGTTTCCGAATCCGTGTCGAACGGGAATCTTGAATCGCCCCGCAGGAGGAGTTCTAAAGTCATTGTTAGTGCCCAAGTGTGTGGGGAAAGTACGAATCTGACAGACAATGAGATGGTCAACTGCACTGTCGTAGCCAAACATCTTTTTAGTTGTTCCTACAATGGAAGCTAAACTCCGCCATTCGCAGTTCATTCGAGTTGAGAACTAAGCTCTGCGTCAGGAATACCGGTGTTCTCTTAAAAAATGATAGATCTATTAAAAATAGCCATTAGAAAAGTGGAAAAGGCTATACAAGCTTTCTATCAATGTCGAAATAGTCAATATAAAATTGCACTTCATAACTGATTTGCAGGCGAGCGAGGAGCTAGAGGGCGTGCGGTCGGCGCAGGACGAGACGGTGCGGGCGTGGGGGGCGGAGCGTGCGGCGGGGGCGGAGCGGCTCGCTGCGCTGGAAGCGGCGGTGGGGGAGGCGCGAGAGGCGGTCGCCCAGCGCGCTGCAGCCGCCGCCGCCGCAGAGACGCGCGCGCTCACCGCCGTCACCGCGCTCACTGTCGACCGCGAGACGCTGCAGCGACGACTTGATAGGTATCTACACGCATATGATTACGTACACACAAGTGTGTAATGAGTATACTACTATATTATGTATAATAACGACGCGCGCACAAACAAACGCAATGTGTATACTCCGCTTGAGCTCTTACACACACATACAAACAAAGCGTAATGCGTTTACTCCCGCGCGAGCTATCTACACACACACGTAAACACTGCGTAACGTGTTTACACCGCGTGCGAGCTCTTACACACACATGCAAACAATGCGTAGGTAAACTCAACACGCGAGCATGTTTACTGAAAGATGCGGCATTAAAATACTTTATTTGTGTTTATTTTCTTATAATAAAGAATAGATATAACAAATATACTAATGATGTTAAAGTAATGTCGTTTCCTAATATGTTTTGACATAATATCAAAATATAATTTTTATGAGTTATAAGTATATTTGTTATAAGTATAACAATTCAAATACTTAACGTAAACTAGACGATGTGCGCCAAATTAATCGTAATATACTTTGGTTTCAGTTTAGAAAGAGACAACGAGATGCTGATCGGCCAGTACCTCAAGAAGGCGGAGGAGATGCAGAATGAAGCTATCGACCTGCCCAACGACGTCACGGTTAGACAGAGTTAGAAATAGAGGCCACTGTAGTAAGCAGGCTCCTAGACGAACAATTTTATTGCGTAATATCACACACAATATTTATTGAACAAATTTGACAATAAGATTGAAAAGCAGGCGCGTTTAATATTAACCCTAGAGAGACTCGAGACGGTCTATAATAAAAATAATATTGCACCTTAGACGATCAATTTTATTGTGCAATATCAAGAATAATGCACAATAAAATTGATCGTCTAAGGGCCCGCTTACATAAGACTGACAGTAGCGCGTGAAATACGTACGCAGTCTGCATATTATGCAATTCTATCGTGCAACTGAAAGTAAATACTTATCAGCATCCATTCAAAGCATAGTTCGAATACAAAACTCCAAATAAATGTTTGTCCTAACAAAAATATTTACACAGCAAATAACTATACAATGTATGCTTGTCTTTCTGGCATAGTGGAAAATTTGACAAACCAGTCTTGAGCTATTATTAAGGGTGTTATAGCCGCACTCAGAGGTAATGCTTTTAACTTTAATTTATTGATAGCAAATATAAAGAGCTCATGTCAAAAATCTTTATACAATTAATGGTAAATAATCTTTAAATCAACCGCCTAAGTACTCCCGACAGAATCAAAATCGAATCGAGAATCTAATCAGCTCGATTTTAAAGCTTTTGCTTCTTCCGACAAATACACTAGCACAAAATCGTGCTGCGGCTCAATTTAGAACTAATTTGATCTCAACGGCTTTTCCCACTCCTGACAGCTATACTAGCGCACGCTGCGGCTCAATTTGGAACTAATTCGATCTCAACGGCTTTTCCCACTCCTGACAGCTATACTAGCGCACGCTGCGGCTCAATTTGGAACTAATTCGATCTCAACGGCTTTTCCCACTCCTGACAGCTATACTAGCGCACGCTGCGGCTCAATTTGGAACTAATTCGATCTCAACGGCTTTTCCCACTCCTGACAGCTATACTAGCGCACGCTGCGGCTCAATTTGGAACTAATTCGATCTCAACGGCTTTTCCCACTCCTGACAGCTATACTAGCGCACGCTGCGGCTCAATTTGGAACTAATTCGATCTCAACGGCTTTTCCCACTCCTGACAGCTATACTAGCGCACGATCGTGCTGCGGCTCAATTTGGAACTAATTTGATCTCAACGGCTTTTCCCACTCCTGACAGCTATACTAGCGCACGCTGCGGCTCAATTTGGAACTAATTCGATCTCAACGGCTTTTCCCACTCCTGACAGCTATACTAGCGCACGCTGCGGCTCAATTTGGAACTAATTCGATCTCAACGGCTTTTCCCACTCCTGACAGCTATACTAGCGCACGCTGCGGCTCAATTTGGAACTAATTCGATCTCAACGGCTTTTCCCACTCCTGACAGCTATACTAGCGCACGATCGTGCTGCGGCTCAATTTGGAACTAATTTGATCTCAACGGCTTTTCCCACTCATGACAGCTATACTAGCGCACGCTGCGGCTCAATTTGGAACTAATTCGATCTCAACGGCTTTTCCCACTCCTGACAGCTATACTAGCGCACGATCGTGCTGCGGCTCAATTTGGAACTAATTTGATCTCAACGGCTTTTCCCACTCCTGACAGCTATACTAGCGCACGCTGCGGCTCAATTTGGAACTAATTCGATCTCAACGGCTTTTCCCACTCCTGACAGCTATACTAGCGCACGCTGCGGCTCAATTTGGAACTAATTCGATCTCAACGGCTTTTCCCACTCCTGACAGCTATACTAGCGCACGATCGTGCTGCGGCTCAATTTGGAACTAATTTGATCTCAACGGCTTTTCCCACTCCTGACAGCTATACTAGCGCACGCTGCGGCTCAATTTGGAACTAATTCGATCTCAACGGCTTTTCCCACTCCTGACAGCTATACTAGCGCACGCTGCGGCTCAATTTGGAACTAATTCGATCTCAACGGCTTTTCCCACTCCTGACAGCTATACTAGCGCACGATCGTGCTGCGGCTCAATTTTGAACTAATTTGATCTCAACGGCTTTTCCCACTCCTGATAGCCATACTAGCGCACGATCGTTCTGCGGCTCAATTTGAAACTAATCAGACTCATAAATCAAAATAGTATCGGTTTCGGTGGTAATACTGCTGATTATGATTTATTATGATCCAGGAGCTACAGGAGCAGTGCCTGCGGTTGCGGGAGCAGCTGATAATGAGCGCGCTGGGGCGGGAGCGGGCGGCGGACCACGAGCGGGCGGCGCGGGCGCAGCTGCACGCGCAGGCGGAGGCCCAGCTGCGCCTGGAGGACGAACACGCGCGCACCGCCGCTCAGCTGCGCGCTGCCAGGTAATGTGGCGTTTTAAACGCACAATTATAACTTTGTGACGCTTATAGACTTACTAAGGTGGGTTGCACCACCTTAGTAAGTCTATAAGGTTAACTTTGACTGGAGAAATTCACAGATGTCTGTTGCGTTTATTTTCTTATTCAAGCTACAGGTAACGGGATTGACATTATAAAAAAATGTTTTATCCGTAAAAATCGTCAGGAAAATATAACACTGCAAAACAAAGTAAATTTTCACGAAAAAATTAGTTGTACGTATGAGCGGTTATGCTTAAATATGGCGTCCATGGATGCCATATTTAACTTTAACCAAAGATCTGACATTTTTCACTATAGTTAAAGTTACAGTTATAGTCAAAGTTAGTTGGTGCAACCCAACCTTATAGACTTTATAACGCTTATAACTTTGTGACTTTATATTTTATCAAAAAAAAAAAATTACATGGTTTATCGAAAGAGATATATTTATTGAACATTAGCTGGCGGATGGTGAAAATCTTTATTGTGACGTTAAATAAAAAAAGTTCAAAATGAGGACCACATAAGTCTAATGCTAAGCCTTCTGCTTAGCATAGTCACCATAGAAGCGGTTTCTTTCTACGGAAGAATAGACTGACTGTTACACAAAGGAAATCCACAATTTTGTCAATAAAAGCTGTCAGTACCTCCATTCTTTCCCGTTTCTACGGTTGTTATGCTAAGCCTCAATTTTACCAACGACTATTAAAGTTAACGCTCGGATTAGTAAAACGTTACCTCTTTCGTTTTTCTTATGAATGAAAGGGAAGACATGACATTTTTAAGAAGCTGTTCAAACCAACGATCTCAATACTTGGATATGGCATACGCCATCAAAACTGTAGCAATGTTTTAGCATGTAAAATGTGCATTGAGAAAATATTGTCGTCCTTTTTGTCTTACAGTAATGGCATATACTACTTTCTCTTTCGCTCATTTTACGCTTTAATCGAATCGAGAAAATATTGTCGTCCTTTTTTGTCTTACAGTAATAGCATATACTACTTCCTCTTTCGCTCATTTTACGCTTCGCTTTGATTTTTCTCTTAAAATGGAAGACAATAATTTAAATAATTAATTAAATCTTAGTAATTACGTGTGAAATGTTACACCTTTGGCTTTATTTGTATTCCTCGTGTTGTTACTGCACTGTCGGAAGGCACACAACGGCATTCTGGAGCGAAATGTAGCGAAAAACAACGCGGTAATCAATGAATTAAACACAAAACACTGTCACCGCGTCCTAAGGCACACTGCTATCAGATGAGTGAGCTCACTCATTTCGAGGGTGACACATTTTCGCGCTGACGATAGTATGGAATGCCTCTTCTAAAGGTAATAATTCTATGGTTCAAACTAACAGACGTTGGTGAAATTGGGGCTAAGCCTTCTGGATTAAAATATGGTCAAGTTCGAAACTAAAACTACTCGACAGCGAGGAGCTGGAGCGGCTGCAGACGGAGCGCGGGCAGATGGCGGAGCTGGCGGACAAGCTGCGCAGCTCCACCGAGATGATCGAGGGTCTGCTCGCTGATAAGGTATAACCTCAGTAGACATAATAACTCCCACACCGGTTTCGGTAACGGTGGCCGGTTTCATTCAAAGCAGGCCAGTTACGCAGTTGGGTAAGGCCGAGAATTTTTACACTTAGTAACATAGAGTAACATAGAAACTTCTATGTTACGGTAACGTAAAAGTAAAGCGAAAGGTATGTAAGGCCGATTTCATAGTGCACCTTTTTATGTAAAACTTTATGCCTTATACGGGGTGTAAGGGACAGCGTCCCGCAAACTTATAGGGGTTGCTCAGTCAACGAAACTGAACAAACATTTTTTGAAGTGAAAACTTCTTTAGCGGCGTTGAGCACTTTTGTGGGATGAGTAAAAACTGTGAAACTCGCATCAGATTCTCGTGCTGATCGAAAAACCTTGGAAAAACCGTAAGACGATTGGAGAGTAGTGTTAACAAAAAAGTTGTAACATCGAAATCGATTAATCGAACAATCGATTGTTTTTTTTTGTCGATTTTTTTTAATCGATTGTAAGGGTTTCGATTAATTAAAAAAATAGATTTTTTAATAATCGATTTTCATAAAAAATGGGTTAAAAAAAGACGGGTTGCACTCCGGGAGTGCCGGCAGAAGTGAAAACTTGATTATTAACGTTGTGCATTTTTTTAACCCATTTTTTATGAAAATCGATTATTAAAAAATAGATTTTTTTAATTAATCGAAACCCTTACAATCGATTAAATTTTTAACCCATTTTTTATGAAAATCGATTTTAAAAAAATCGATTTTTTAAATTAATCGAAACCCTTACAATCAATTCGAGTTCGAGTTCGACACAAAACACTACTCTCCAACCGTCTTACGGTTTTTCCAAGGTTTTTCTATCAGCACGAGAATCTGACGCGAGTCACAGTTTTTACCCATCCCACAAAAGTGCTCAACGCCGCTAAAGAAGTTTTCACTTCAAAAATGCACAACGTTAATAATCAAGTTTTCACTTCTGCCGGCACTCCCGGAGTGCAACCCGTCTTTTTTTTATCAAATCACGTCTTTTACTTTGACTAAGTACATAACTAAGTACTAAATAAATAAAATTGTTATTTAAAATCTTTGGTAAGTACTAAAATACCTACTATAAAATTAGTTTTTTATCAAAATAAAGTAGTAACAAAAACATAACATTGTTATTGTTCTTCTAAATCTTCCAGTACACAGAAAATAATCAAATTTGTTTTTCATAAAAAATTAAGCAAACAAAAAACAAAAGTAATTACAATAGTAATTAACGACGATATGAACAAATCCTTACAACACTTCAACGTTACGTTACATACAATGAACGTTACCGGTAACATAGAAGTAACATAGAAGCGAGATTTTTTAGGCTTTAATTGACCATTAATCGATAATTTGAGCTCAATTTGGACCAAAGACACACGTCACGCATTGCTTCTCCGCTTATTCATATTTCTATTCAAAACAGGTGTAATAAAAACTGTTATTTACCTTTGAAATCGTCTAAATTCATTAAAAAAAAACTCCGACCAAACACATGCGTGCACCTTTGCTCGATTGTACAGACAACAAACAAGCGTCGTTTTTAAATTTTATTATTCGCATAGATACTTACTGTTGCCAGTGTCAATACAAAATAGTGCCACAAAAGATTAACATTGTTTAGAGGTGAAATTATGGTAACATACAAAATCATAACATAGAAGCGAAAATACGGGGACAAACATTTAAATTTCGGTAAAGTCATGAAATCTGCTTATTTAAAAAGATTAATCACTACTATTAAATTGCTAAGTATCAGAGTATTTAAGTTAGTTCTTGTGAATTTGTCTTTCAATGGAAAAAATACAAATTTTTAGTTCCAAGTATTTGGATACATGAAAAAGACAGCGAGTTTTTTTGCAATATTTGGGGTAACCGACGAATTTAACTCACTGTAGTTATTAAACCATAAAGAGTATTTTAACTTTGATATGAAATTGTATGATTTAGATCCCTACAAAATACAATAAAAGTTATTTAATTAAAAATGACTGGTTAGTTTTTTTTTAACATGCAGACAAAAATTGGGACACTTTTTACTTTCGAAAAGTGTAAAAATTCTCGGCCTTACCCAGTTACCTGGTGCCCAAGTGTGTGCGCAGTACACAGAAGCACTTTCTATTACTTTACTCTCATAACCCAGTAGGACGGAGACCGACACGACCGGCGAGAGATCAGGCGCAGGACCGACATTTTACACGCCCATCCGACACATGGATCATCTTACTTCTCAGGCAGTTGATCAGCCCGCATTGTCCTAACTAAACTAGGAAAAAACATGTTTCCAACGTGGGAATCGAACTCACGACCTCCGAGTCAAGAGCCACGCTCTACACTAAAGCACCACGGAGGCGTTAAGATTATCTCATTAGAAAAAACGGTCGATAGCTGCAGACATTGAACTATTTCTATGATAGCGTTAAGACTTGACCCACTCGTACCACAACCACACCACACCGTCGCGGCAAAATATGGTCATATCACACACGCGGTTGATAACGACTGCAAAATGTAAACGTGTAAATAATCGTACGGGTGAATAATCCTATTCATTTTCAATACAAAGTATACGCCCGACCACGTGGTGTGGTTGTGGTGTTTGTTGTGGCACGTGTGGAACAGTACTAAAACCGGCTCTACGTTACTTCTCTCCGGCATTCTTGTATCTCGGGATGTAGCGGGAAAAGCACTCTTCTCGTGCTAATAAGGCAGTCACGTGATCATTGTATGGCATCGAGTTAGTTCCCATTGTTTGCCGATAGGGGCGCTGTTTTAATATCGAATTCTTCACAGTGCAGACTTTGATGTGACAAACATTTACAAGGACATTTTTGGGCACATGATCTTCTACTTAGTGTACACAGACGCAGTGGCACCCTTACCCATTGCGAGGCCTCGGGCGGCAGGTCTTTGCGAGGCCCGTGGCCGTCTATCCACCGCTGCCGACGCTGGTACCTCACCGTCAAAAATTCTATGCAACTTTATGAGCTGTTGCCTGACGCGAGGCCCCTGTAAGAGCGAGGCCCCGGGCGATTGCCCTGTTCGCCACCCCCTTAGCCGCCACTGAACAGACGCTAAGGGAGAAAATATTGTCATGTCAATCTGATTGCAGAAGCGACTCCAGAACGAGGTGATGGAGGTGCGCGGGCGCGTGGTGACGCTGCAGCAGGAGCTGGACAACAGCGAGGCGGTGCAGCAGGACTTCGTGCGCCTCTCGCAGTCGCTGCAGGTGAGTCATGTCCCGCTGCAGGACCGCCTCCAGACGGACAAAGTGAACGGTTCGAGCAGGACATACGGAATACGGTGTCACGCGGGAAACTTCTAGTTTTTTGTGTTTTTTTTTTTCAATTGCAGCACTAGATTGTCTAGAGCGCATTATGAGGCTTAATGCTCAACGTTGAATTTTTCAACTAAAGCAACGCTCCGCACAATCAAGCACTTCTCAAACAAACAAATTAACGTTCCAATTAGGCTTTAGTACACTTGGACATTGTGCGCCACTGAGTCGCATTATGATCTGCAATTGAAAAACACTATAATTGCTGAAAATTACTGTAATCATACGAATATTATAAAGACGAAAGTTTGTGAGTTTGTATATTTGTTACTTCTTCACGCCTAAACGGCTGGAGCGATTTCAATAACATTTGGTATGGAGTTACACACATAGGTTACTTTTCACTGCGGGAAAATATCACAATTTATTTTCCCTAATAAACCGTGGTTATTACCGCGGGGCACAGCTAGTACTACAATATATTGCGATCAGTTTTTAAGCTTTTTTTAATTGAATATAGGTGGAGTTGGAGCGAGTGCGCGCGCCGGACCGCGACGTCCGCTGGCAGCACGAGGACGACGTTAACGAGTGCACCTCCTGCCACACCCCCCTCACGCACATCAAGAAAAAGGTAACAAGGATCTTTGTTGACAAAAATTCAGACCTTACGTAATATAATAATACAAAATAAGATAATGCCGTCTTATAAAGTATACGCTAGCCTACGAGTATACAGGCTGCAATTAAACCTTCCTGCCAATTTTTTTCCAGGGCTTAGGTATCATTAGGAGGGTACCATTAAACCAAAAAAAAATTGGGTGTTATTTTTTTAATGACTTATTTTATCCCATTTAAAATCGTTGTAGAACGGTTACTCGCGGCGGAGGGTATAAGCGGGGGTGACGCGGGGAGGGGCGCGCGCGCAGAGGGGCACGTCATGCGCGGGCGACGCGTTATGTCCATTAATTGTAGTGATTTTTATTAGGATAACTTTCGGAAGCTATTTCTCAACATTTTAGTACTGAGTGATTATAAAAGAAGAAATACGTGTATTTTTATTTTTAACAAGGATTAATGTATCAAAATTTAGCAGGAAGGTTTAATTGCACCCTGTATCAGGCCTGTCCCACTCGCGCGAATAGGCATCGAACTGTAAGTACCACCCGCGGGTGGCAAATCAGTAGGGCCTCACAAGCGAGCGGTGACGCACGCGCACGAGTTGTTCGTTGCATACCTACGTATTGCGTAACTTATTCGATCGCTATCACAGAATTGATATTAATCTCACAATGGACAATAAAAAGAAAAGGGCAAAGAAATATTGCGCAGTGTTTAACTGTCTTAACACAGATTGTAAACCAAATTTAACTTTCTTTACTATACGAAACCTCATTTGTTTTCAAAAATAACTAAGTTATACAAACACTTTAAGTAGGTAATATAAGACCGGTTTCAATAATTAAGATACGGTACCTATCGAATCTAAGTACGCGTAACTAGTTACACGCGAATTTATGATAATTAAATCTACATTACACTAAGACATAATATCTTAGATTATTTCGAGTTAAATAAAATGTAGCTTGTTAAATATTAAGATTATAATATTATTTTTAAAAAGAGACAACCCTGATTTCTTCAGAAAAGGCACGAGTTATGTGATAGAAAGATAGCGGAGATGTAGGCAAATATAATTGTAGGCACCCAGCACTGCGCGGTCGGAATTTGAACTTTATAGTATCGTAGCATGAGTCGTTAATTCTTTAAACGGGTTTCGCCAGTGGGAATTCTGTTGGTACAACTTATATATATTCTGTGCCTGTATTATAAAAAATTATGATAGGAATGCCGTTCCGTTCGTGAGCACAATCACAAACTAATTAGAAGAAAGAATTCAAAAACTAAGATTTACAGAATTTTAAAGATGGACACGGCTTACATTTTATAGGACCCCGTATATTATTCGTATATTATTTCATAACTAATAAGTAGAGCCCGGATTTATATGTAAATACATATTTTTGTTTTGCGTGATTTTCGGCCTAGAATGTGTTTTTTTACACGAATTATCATGTTTAGACCGTGAAAAACCAAGTTTTATTTTCCATATTTTAGGGTTTTTCAAAGATAAGTCCATATTTTGCAAGAAAATGTCACAATCGTCCATATTTTCACAAAAATACAAAAAAAAAATACGTTCCCGCCACCATGCGGCTGCGTATTTCGTGCCTCTCGCGCTTTATCATCGTATTTATTGTTTCCAAAGAAGATTATTCCTTCATGATTCAAGCCCCATAAGAGCACCGGTGATCGCGACTACAATAGAATACAATAGCATTTCCAAGAATCCGCGATCGAAGGATTAATAAAGAAATACAAAATAAAGTTTCAGATGCAAAAGGTCCTGTTGCTGACATGGCTAAACAAAAACTGAAGTATGTTTCGGTGTTCGGGTAAAATAAAGGATTTAAGTACGTAACACACAAAGAAAAACAAAATTCTGTGCCGATTATTAGGGTTCCGTACCCAAAGGGTAAAAACGGGACCCTATTACTAAGACTTCGATGTCTGTCACCAGGCTGTATCTCAAGAACGGCTATAGCTAGACTTCTGAAATTTTCACAGAATGTGTATATCTATTGACTAAATTGACTAAACTGATATAAAATTAATAATTAAAAGTCCGTATACGAAATTTTGCCGATGAATATGAAATTGCAAAGGTTCGCTACAGAAATATTATTAGGTTTTTTCCCCTTATTAGACTTAAAAATATATATATTAATTATTAGATTTAAAATATATTTAAGCGTGGAAAGCCGACTCGAGCCTTGCGGCGAGTAATATAATGTGAGATTTAGGTTGTTTTGAATCGTGTTTTTTGGCACAATTTGTTTTTTTTTTCTTTTTTCTCGAATTGGATAGAATTTTATCTATAGATTATTTCTGTCGTTTTCTTTTTATGAATTACAGCTCCAAGTTGCCGAAATTAACAGCAATTCTTTGCCCATTTTCTCTAAAATTTTGCCGAGTTACATATTTTTTTTCTCAACTATTTCATATTAAAGTGGTAAAAATTAATTCCAACATTGTATAGACGACTTTCTCAACAGTACATTGTATTTTTTTCATCCCGTAAGGCTTCAATACAATCCATAAACAGGTGATATTCTAAACCTTTTACAGCAAAAATCACAAAACTGTCGCGGGTTTGAGTTGGATTATTTAAAAATACTTAAAAAAAATCTAGCTCCAACATTAGATTATAATAATTGAAATTATCTTACATGTTGTGCATTAAAACTTATAGAAATACTGTATTTTAACTGTTAAATCACGTCTGTAAAATCAGCGAAATCGGCAAATTTCGTATACGGACTCTTAAGACGAATATCTAACCAAATGACCTTGGACGTTTGACGCGGAGCGGCATCTGTTTATGAAACAATGTAGCGGTAGTAGAGCGGAGAAGCTATTAAATCCTTCCGCTAGATGGCGCGTTTCGCATAAACAAATTATACATAGAATACTTTTTTTATTTTATCCCCGTTTAACCCGTATTATGTATGACCCGTATTATAATATTATGTATCTCGAATACGGCTCATACAAATACCAATATTAATCTATATTTAAAATTTTAAGTTTTTTACAATAATATTCACAGGGAAAAATTTTTTAACGATGATTTATACAGGCTAGGGCTGTTGATAAAATATCGATATATCGAAATATCGATATTATTATTTCAAAATATCGATATTTATTACTAATATTTTCTACTTTTAGTGCCTACTGCCTAACACTCGTACTAATTAGCCAAACAGCTGAACATAATATAATAAAACAAAGAGTAAGTATGTATCTATTTTTAAAAACTCTTACTAAAAATATTGATATAATACATAATTGTCTGATTTAAATTTAAAAAATAATTACTAAGAACTATAACCTAACACTTATGTACATTCATAATTTAATTTGTTTAATAATTAATATACTGGACTATAAACTGTGTAATCATTTTTGAGCTGACGATTTTTTTTTAATTAAGCCGATATATCGAAATATCGATATTCTTTTTCGATAATATATCAAACTCCGATATTGTTATATTTAAAAATATCAATATATCGAAAATCCGATATTTTAAAAAATATCAACAGCCCTAATACAGGCTGTTAAAAAAGTATATATTTAAAATTATTTATTTATTATTGTTAGTCTTAGACTGTGAGGTCGTGGATAGATTAAATAAAATAAATTCACTTTTATATTGCGCTTTATTTTGGTAACACTAGAAAGACCGGAGCGGTCAAATGACCGCATTTTCGTTTTAAATTTGCGATATTTTTGTTACCGTTACATGAAATTCGTTTTCCTCTCGTGACATTGTGATAACGTTTTTTTATAATGGCTCGATAATAGGGTATTTGACAGATTTTTTATTTCTATCTTGAATTACTTGGTAGCGATTAAGAAGTTCACCGAAAGTATTTTATTTTTATTTTAAAATACATATTTCGTAAGAAACATTCATATAAAAATTCAAAATTCAAATAAGCCGCCGAAACGCTTTATTCATCATTGAACGTTTCGCGCCTTGTAAGTGACGTCTCGAGCGTGCAAACCGACATTAGCCAATCCGGATCGTTTCCCAAAAAGTGGCGCGAGAAACAAAAAGCCACACATATTTTTGTGATTTTCGATATTTAAAATCACATAAAGAATCCTAATTTTTTGCATTTAAAGCAAATAATCACAAAAATTTCCATATGTCAAATATCCTATTATAGGTTTTAAATAACAACCTACCTAAAAAGACTGCCGCGGTCAATTGACCGTTTGGATAAAATTTCTAAATAAAATGGTTTTATTTTTCTTTCAAATGTTTTATTAGGGAGTGCTTCCGCTGCCGGCAACGGTTGCTGAAATGGCTGCCGGCGCCGTTTTCCGAAGTTTGCCGAAGTCACGCGATGTTTGCCGAATAGGCTGCCCGCGCCTATTCGGCAAACATCTTTTGTCAAATTAAAGAATAATGATCAAAAACATCAGTCTTGAGCTAAAGGACTATGAAAAGTACAAATAATAAGGTCATAATGTAAGGATGTATATTTTAATGGTGGTGATGATGATGTTGATAAATGTGATCTGCATAGTAGCATAATATCTACCTTTGCTTCTTTGAACAACGCTGAAACTCTCTAACATGTATAAGGATTAAGGAGTCTGAAGTTCTGTTTAGCACCTTCGGAAGTATACCACGGGGTTTATAACTGTGGTGCAAAATCTTACTTTTTGGTAGCTGAAAAAAGGTAGCTAAGGTAAAGCTAAGGTACTTAGATGAAAATGCATCACAAAAAACTAAAATATACATAGCCGAACATAATATAACCTTCACCTTTGGAAGTCGGTTAATAATTATAATCTCAAATATTCGAATATTTGAGATTATAATTATTTCTTTTTAAAATTTGTGTATCGCCACTGGAACCTAGCGTTTTACGCATTATCACCGGTTCCCATTTTGAGTGCCAGCGCCGGCAGCCTTTGTTTTAAATCTCGGCTGCCGGCAGTATACTTACCGCCGGTTCCCATTACTGATATTTTTGGAAGCCGGCGCCGGCAGCGGAGGCACTACCGTTTTATTATTATAATGTTTTGTTTGTGTATTGTATAATATGAAATTTGATTAAAAATGTATAAAAAACTCGACTGAAATAGACTTGTGAATTACTCATAGGACAAAAACTGACGGAAACGGACGTAAATGGTCTAAAATTTATCATTTTTATAATATGTAAAAATAATGGGAATTTATATTTTACAAATTATGTATAATGTGCACAAGTAAAACCTTTTGCCTTGTCTAAAATATTTATGTTGAGTTCATTTTATTTTTTGCTTTACCCACACCAACGAAGCAAACAGCTAACTAAAGGTTAAAAATTGTACTTCTATGAAAATACGATAAAAATTGTTATATTTATGCTAATTTTAAGTACATATTTTTACTTTTATAGCATATTTTCATACTTTTTTAAGCTTTAGTGATAAAAGTTTTTTATGATGTGACCAAAAATACGATACGAAAATAATGACTCCACAAGACTATTGGTTTTGTTTCTGTATTTGAACATAAAACACAGTTTTTTCACATTTATATTTTCTCATTTTAGCATAGAATGGTAAAGTTACTTGAATGTACAGTAAATCATGTCAAGAAGCCATGAGCATCTTAGTGAAAATACCCTATTGGAGGTGAAAAATATTATTTTTTCGTATCGTATTTTTGGTCACATCATAAAATCTTCTATCACTAAAGCTAAAAAAAGTATAAAAATACGCTATAGAAATAAAATATACTTAAAATAGAACTACAATTCGTAACCTTTAGTTTGTTATTTGCTTCGTTTGTTTAGGTAAAACAAAAAATAAAATAAACTCAGCGTAAATATTTAGTTTCAATTCGAACTACTAATAAACCCTGGCTGTGTTAGGCCAACTCAGGCAACAATACTACGAAAATCTACACTGATATTTGTAATAACGCTGATGGTTTTCAATAAGCAGAGTTTAACTGGGAAAAAAACTTGAAATACGTTACAATATCAAAACAGGAAAGGCAAAAGATTTTATTTGTACACGTTTTAGAAATATGCAAATATTTTATGTATTTCCATTATGTTTACATATCAAAATGTGAAATTTTAGACCATTTACGTAAATAAAAGTATTTATACCACTTTTTATCCTATGAGTCATTCACAAGTCTATTTCAGTGGAGTTTTTTTATAAATTTTAAATAAAATTTCATATATATAATACACAAACAAAGTATTAATAATAATAAAACATTTGAAAGAATAAAACTTGCAAGAAAACCCCATTTTCTTTTAAAATTGAAGCGGTCAATGGACCGCTGCGTTCTTTCTAGGTAGGTTATTATTAAAAACTTATAATTATTGAGCTATCATTAAAAATATGTAATAACAATTTAAACAATCAAAAATTATTAAATGCCACAAAAGGAAAATGAATTTCATGCAAAGGTAACAAAACCTTGAGAGGTTTCAAGGGACACCCGAATGGAACGAAGTTATTTCCTATGTTCAAAAATCTGTATAATATATAATATAATATACAAAAAAAAATATTAAAAAAAACGCCAACTATTGACGCCCAGGAATACTAACAACGAGTCGCTGTTTATTCTCAAAAAACGCTATCTAGTTGACTTTTTTGGTCTAGCCTCCTTTCGCAACGCGCGATAAGGAACTCCGTTCCAAAATATCGGAAATTAAAGATGAAAACGCGGTTATTTGACCGCTCCAGTCTTTCTAGTGTTAAAATCCGGGGAGATACAAAATGATCCAGTATTCGTTGCAAGGATGAGGGAATATATACCTAATTAACCCATCAAGCCCCGTACGAGCACCGGTGATCGCGACAACAATAGAATACAATGGCATTTCCGAGAATCTCAGATCGAAGGATTAATCCTAAACAATACTAATTAATTAGTACTAAGTATTTATTCAAGGTCACCAAAAGAAGAAATAGTAAATATATTTTTCTTTTCGTTTCAAAATCGAACCGTAATCACTAATCACACAATATGTACTATCAGGGAAGTTGATTCCTAGGCAGATGGGGGACCTACGTAGTTTGGTCGAGTTACGTCAAACCCAGCCGACAGATCACAATTAACATTGAATTGAGATGATCCGAGTTCCGACCAAATGACGTCGGTCTGTCAACTGCCTAGGAATCAATTTCCTCGATGGTACCATGGGCGTGCAGTCTTTGTAGGCAAAAAGGCAGTGCTTGCCATTCACAGATAACAGATATTTTAATTTAACTTTCGTACTTTTTAAATGACCCATGACGTTAATTTTTTAATAATAATAGTAAAAAATATAGTAAAAAAATAAATAATACACATTTAAAACGCCTCAATTTATAAAATAGCAACATGTAATCAGGTACACGCGCGAACGGGTTCACGAGAGGTCAAGATAGGCTCAGTGTTGAGGTGCCTGCCTTGCGCGTATGTGTGAGTGTGTCCGTGCACAGCCGAAAACGCACACAACCATGAATATCGAATGCGATTATTGTACTGCAAGCTCTGCGGCAGACCTCAGCAGTGTTGCCAACTATGGGGATATCCCACTTTTAGTAGGGAAAAATTAAATATATAGTGCGTATTTTAGGGAGTAAAAATATTATATTATATTCATGGGCGTGAAATTTTTTAAGCAAAAATGTATATTTATTTGGTTTTTATTACTGTTTTTATATAAATAATGACATCATGAGTGACGTTTTTGCCGCAAACACAATAATTGCGGTCGGCTGAAGTAGTATTTTCAGCGTTTTGATCTCTCAGTGGAAAGTACCCCAAGTAATAAATAATATAATATTTAAATAATAGTTGGGGAGTTCTGGTTGAAATTCAATGGTATCACTGGCGCCGAGGCCGGCGCGGGCACCCGCGCCATCCATGCCGACGGCGATCGGAACTACTCGTGAATAGTCGTGAGCAATCGGATATAATCCGAGTAAAATGAATAGACGCAAATCTAACTAATTACGTATAATATATACATTATGCATTTTTGTTTTGTGAGGTTTATAATATTTGTTTACATTTTACATAGCTGAAATTTTTTGTGTTTTGGGAGGCCATTTGCTTTTTTCATGTGATCGAGCACTAGCTGTTACTATATTATATTATTATTTTTGGTTTTATAGTTTTCTAAGAATATTTTAGATTTTAATATTTGAAAGTTTGTATAATATTTAAAAGTTTAACATTAATAATTGCGTACATTCATAACTATCACTCACTTGGATAAAATAATTTGTGGTGGCCGAAATTTTGCATTTATTTACATCGGATTATGGATCGGATCTCAAGTAACCGGAACCTTGATTATGTGAAAAGACAAAAGTTAAGTTGATTAGGTGAGTACTTAAAATATACTAGATATAAAAATGAAAAAGTTGTAAAAGAAAAAGTTTTTGTTTTGTTTTGTTTCACGCCAAAACTAATGAACCGATTGTAGTAAAATTTTGTACACAGTTAGTCTAGAGCCTGAGAGAGCCATAGGCTACATTTTGATGAGGCAAAAATATATTATCTAATTTCCATGGAAATATCGATGAAAATAAATTCACATTGTATTTCTTATACGTAACAATAGATGGCGTTTTTATTTATTTTAGCTTAGCGCACAATAATAAGTTGTATGGTAATTGGTATATTTCCATGGGTTTCGATGAAATAAACTCTCATTGTAGTTCCAACGCGTGACAACAGATGGCGTTTTTTTATTTCTTCATAACAGAACGTAATTATACTAATAGTTTAGAAAACATAGTTTTTAATTTATATCCACACTATTATTATAATTTATGCGAAAATATCTCTTTTTGTCCGTTTGTCTGTCTGTTTTGCTTTCACACCAAAACTACTGAACCGATATCGCTGCATTACCAGTGTCAAAATCTTGTGCACGCCGATGGATGGTACAATACACGTGCGCAATAACTTGAGAGTAATTACAAAAATATAATATCAAACGAGCGCGCGCGGCGTTGTCGTTCGGCGCAGCCGCAGGCCGCAGCCTTCGCAGCGCGAACTGGCAACGGGCAACCTCGCGTTGCTTTCCGTAACTAATATTTTACGCCTGTTACATTTTATGAGCAAATACTTTACTACATTTTACTAGTGGAGTTCGATTTACAGTAGGCGCCAAAGAGTTTTATGATATAACTTCTATTTTGCAATACTGTTTGTCACAAATGGGTCGCGATCAACAAGATAAAAAGTAAAGAAACATGTATGCAAAGATTCATTATAAACGGATTAGCTAAACCAACAAAAAATCCATCCTAAAATTTACATCTTACGCGAGTTATAGCACTTTAAAAATGTATTTTCTGATAACTGAATAAAGATCACCAAAAATATCGTTCACGGCAATATATTTCAAGATAGACTTTCTAATTACACAAAACTTCTGTATTTCGCGATCTGTAATTTAGCTGAAAAACATCGCCAAAAAGACGTCTAAAACGCATTTTGCTTAACCATTCACCTTAAGGGGCCGGGTACCCTCGAAATTATCATACAAACGTAATACCAAAATCATTTTCTCATACGAAAATATTTAACATGTTTGAGTTATTTTTCAGCTTAAAATAGTAATTACCTAGGTTCCTGCACAAAAATTTACTACAAAATATTTACACACTAAAAAATATAAACGATTACATTTCATGCATTTTTACGCCATTGACGACATACTTTTCGCACACTTGTTTTATATTAAAAACTCATCGAATCGTTATGTATTTTTCCTGGGACCTCAGCTTATATTGTGTAGTTACAGAATGTCTTCAAAAGAATTGCAATATAATAAATTTTCATCTTTGGTATTCGTGAACGCGGCGCAATTTCTCTATAATTTCCAACCTGGTATCGTGCCGATCCGCTCGCACAACAGAGCGCGGCAACGGGGGGCGCGGGCGGCGGAGTGGGGTAACCGGTACACGTGACAATAATTCATTCAAGGCATTCAAGTACAATGTTCCCTCAAGCTCCAAGCGGTCGCATGCGACCGCGCGCGAATTAACAGTAGATTTCCAAGAATCCGCGATCGAGAGAATGTTATTGTTGTTGATTTTGATAGTTTTTTGTGATACTTGAAGAAAATTGCTTGAAATGGAAATTTTGATTTGTGGTGCTTGAACTTTTGATAATAATGAATAAGTACCGAAAGCTGGGATGTATGATGTATCACACAGGAAGTATAATATAGGTAATAATTATGTACTTATTTATTAATCAATTGAAAATACAACTACATATAAGAAAATACAACAGCTATAAATAAAATAATTATGTATATCATAATATTATTTTCTTATACTTAGTATTTTGTAAATAACGTTTAGGAATAGCGATAACCCTATCGCTATTCCTAAACGTTATTCGTATAACGTCTACTATTTAGAAGGCCGACATAATATTATGAGACTTTTCCTAAATCCTAACATCCTAAGTATTTTTTTAAATGTGTAAAATGTTTACTAATAAATAAAGGTCAATAATAATTCATACTTTCTATTATATCTTATATCTATAAACGAGCAATTCTTGTATATATACATATATAATATTAGTATGGATATATAATTGGAATCTCGGAATCGGCTCCAACGATTTTCATGAGTAATAGGGGGTTTCGGGGGCGATAAATCGATCTAGCTAGGAATCATTTTCATAAAATGTCATTTTATGTGTGTTTTTTGAATTTTTTGAATACCGAGCGATGCTCGGTCATATAGCTAGTGTACATTATAATTTACTACTTGCGCCTCCGTGGTCTAGTGGTATAGAGCGCGGCTCTTGACTCGGAGGTCGTGGGTTCGATTGCCGCGTTGGAAACATGTTATTTCCAAGTTTAGTTAGGACAATGCAGGCTGATCACCTGATTGTCTGACAAGTATTAGATGATCCATGCGTCGGATGGGCATGTAAAAAGTCGGTCCTGCGTCTGATCTCTCGCCAGTCGTGTCGGTCTTCCGTCCCACTGGATTATGAGAGTAAAGGAATGCTCTTGAGTACTGCGCACACATTTGGGCACTATAAAAATGACTCCTGCGTAGCTGGCCTGGTTTCAATGAAACCGGCCACCGTCACCGAAACCGGTGTGGGAGCTATTATTATAATTTACTAGATGACGGCCACAACTCCGTTGCGCCAAAACTCTTTTATCGCGCGGGAACCGTACATTTTCCGGGATAAAAAGTAGCCTATGTCCTTTCCCGGGAATCAAAGTATCTCCGTGCCAAATTTCAGCAAAATGGGTTCAGCGGTTTTTCAAATCGGACTAATAGTACCTGAGATTAGCGCGTTCAAACAAACAAACAAACTCTTCCCAATTCTATACCTATTAGTATAGATTTGGCCCTTATTATTTTATTGAAGTGACTAAATAAGTACCTATTTTACCATGGCAACGTCCATCGCTATCCCGTCGCACAAAGTTACAATGGTCGCCGTCAGTCTCGAGTTGTTATTTATTTACTAAAATTATTTATTCAACAAATGCACTTATCAATATAAAAAGTACCCAGTAACAGAAGCCGATTCTCAGACCTACTGAGTGCATATAAAATTAAATCAGTAAAGCCGTTTCTGAGGAGTACGGTAGTCGGTAACTAACATTGTGACACGAGAATGTTATATAGATGTACTAATATTATAAATGCGAAAGTTTGTATGTCTGTTATCTTTTCACGCTAGAATGGCTGAATCGTTTGAGATGAAATTTGGTACTAAGATACTTTGAGGAAAGGATATTATACAATAGTTTTTGTTGCGAGAAAATGTACGGTCTCCACAATTCCCCTTCATTTAGTCTTCTATATAACTTAAAAATATATATGTATAAGTATAGTATGTGTATAGGTACTTATCTATACTAATATTATAAATCGGAAGAGTTTGTTAGTTTGTTTGTACGCGCTAATCTCAGGAACTACTGGTTCGATTTGAAAAATTCTTTCAGTGTTAGATAGCTCATTTATCGGGGAAGGCTAATGGCTATATTTTATTACGCTAAGACTAATAGGAGGGAAGAAATAGAGGAAAATGTGGAAAAAAACGGAGGGAAATAATTAGAAAGGGCTTATTTGAACGCGCTAATCTCAGGAACTACTGGTCCGATTGGAAAAATTCTTTTTGTGTTAGATAGCTAATTTATCGAGAAAGGATATAGGATATATTTTATCACGCTAAGACTAAAAGGAGCGAAGAAATAGAGGAAAATGTGGAAAAAACGGGGGAAATTATTTGAAAGGGCTTATTTGAATGCGCTAATCTCATGAACTACTTGTTCGAATTAAAAAATTCTTTCAGTGTTAGATAGTGCATTTATCGAGGAAGGATATCTAAGGCTATATTTTATCACGCTAGGACTAATAGCACCGAAGAAATAGAGGAAAATGTGGAAAAAACTGGGGAAATTATTTGAAAGGGCTTTTCAATTTTTCTGTTATTTGGGTCAGATAAGAAGTAGACCGCGTGAAGGATTATATGCTATTTTTTTGGACTAATTTGTCTGTGAAATATCTAATTTACGTGGGCGAAGCCGCGCGGAACGTCTAGTCTATACTAATATTATAATTCTGCAGAGTTTGTTTGTTTGTTTGAACGCGCTAATCTCAGGAACTACTGGTCGGATTTGAAAAATTCTTTCAGTGTTAGATAACCCATTTATCGAGAAAGGCTATAAGCTATATTTTATCGCGCTAAGACTAATAGGAGCGAAGAAATAGAGGAAAATGTGGAAAAACGGGGGAAATTATATGAAATTGCTTATTATCTTAGGAACTACTGGAGCAATTTTTATGTTATTTCATATTTGGCAAGCATGAAGAATAGGATATTTTTGCGGAAAAATGTACGGTTGCGTGAAATTCCTAAATTACGCAAGCGAAGCCGCGCGGAACATCTTTATATAATAATATCGTTGGGAAGTTAATTCTGTACATTTAATATTTTTGTACAATAAATAATACTTGGGATGTGATCTACTATGATAACGCGGACGAAGTCGCGGGCAACAGCTAGTATAGCATATTTGCGACAACGATTATTCCATACTAGCTGTTGTCCGCGACTTCGTCCGCGTTAGCATAGTAGATCACATCCCAAGTATTATTTATTGTACAAAAATATTCAATGTACAGAATTGACTTTCCTACAATTTTATTAAATATAAAGATGTTCCGCGCGGCTTCGCCCGCGTAATTTAGGAATTTCACGCAACCGTACATTTTTCCGCAAAAAATTGCCTATGTCCCTTCACGTGGTCTATTCTTCATGTTTGCTAAATAACATAAAAATTTGCTCCAGTAGTTCTTAAGATAATAAGCAATTTCATATAATTTCCCCCGTTTTTCCCACATTTTCCTCTATTTCTTCGCTCCTATTAGTCTTAGCGTGATAAAATATAGCCTATAGCTTTCCTCGATAAATGGGCTATCCAACAGTAAAATAATTTTTCAAATCGGACCAGTAATTCCTGAGATTAGGGCGTTCAAACAAACAAACAAACAAACTCTGCAGAATTATAATATTAGTATATGACTATAGATAGCAGAAAATTCGCGCACATTGTGACGGAATGCATCGGGTTGGGTCGCATTTCTCGTACAAGTTTTATATATTACCTATCGCGTATTCGGTCGTAAAACTTGTACGAATAATACGTCTAGCCCCGATATTATTAATTTTATCTAATTACCTACTAATATAAATATATAAATAAAATAAATTAAACCCGCCGGCACAGCCACCGGCCAAATTTTTAGGGCTTAGGTATCATTAGAACAAAACGTTTTCCTGGGTCATGACTCATGACTCATGGATGTGTAGGTATTAATAATGATAATAATATTGTAAAAACTAAATGACGCCCGCAACTCTGTTGCGCCAAAACTCGTTTATCGCGCGGGAACCGTACATTTTTTCGGGATAAAAAGTATTCTATGTCAAAGGACAAAGACTCGGGACCAGACCTCAAAGTATCTTCATGCCAAATTTCAGCAAAATCGGTTCAGTGGTTTGGGCGTGAAGAAGTAATAACAGACAGACAAACAGACACACTTTTAAATTTATAATATAATTTTTTTGCAATTATATGGAATATTTTATGAATTATTGAAATTTTAAATTGTATGGAAGTATGGATCTTAAATAAGTTGAGTATGTACTTATAATAAAAAGTAAATATAATATATCCGGTAGGTAAGTATAACATGTCTGGTACTTGTTAGAACACAAGTCCTTAGTGTACTTAGCACGGGGCCAGACTGACGTGGTGTGAAGAGTCCTATGTAGATTTTTATTATTGTATTATTATTATTATATTATTTTAATATATTTTGTAGAATCTGTATTCTGTTCAGTTCAGTGACAAGATCGACGACAATACGCCGGCGCCTGTATTCCAAAATATAAGACAACCACTAAAACAACATTGTTCATGAAATAGAATATTATACTTCGCTGTTCGCAAATCGCAACACACGCACGGCTTGAATAACTTGATCAGAGTAAAATAATGAATGACGACGCACGCACACATATACTTACGCTGCCGTGCTGGGCGTCCGGGGTGCGCGGGGCGCGCGGGGCACGCGGGGCACGGGGTACCTCGCAATAGCGAGACAGCGATATATAAAACTTGTAGTGGCGCTAGTGTCGAATTTGATTTGAGCGGCCGCATAGCCCGAGCTCTTAAGGGTGGCTCCCATACAACAAACGTAATTTTTTTGCTATTTTTCGCTCGATATCAATAATGGCTACAGCTAGGTACTTGAAATTTTTACAAAATCCTTAATTATATTTGAACTTAAATAATTGATAAAAAATTAAATAAAATAAATATTTAAGGGTTACCTACATTAAAACAATGTTTAATTATTGTAAATTTATAGTCCATATTTTTCCATATTTCTGTTTTATAGTCCATATTTTTCCATATTTTCGATTTTTTAGTCCATATTTTAAGTACATATTTTGGATTTTTTAATAAGTACATATTTTTCCGGGCCCTACTAATAAGTAATCAGTGTGTAAATATTTTTCCTGTTTCCACATGTTATTAAGGGTCAATTCAGACCGCAACGCGACGCGTCGATGCATTTCTAAAATTATTGTATTGAATTGACTGACTTCGTGAGCGTGAGACGTTTTCCAAATCTGTCAAATCCATACAAATTTAGAAATGCATTGACGTGTCGCGTTGCGGTCTGAATTGGCCCTAACGGTGACGTAACATCCGCAGGTGCACTGCCGTCACTGCGGGCGCATCTTCTGCGGCGCGTGCGTGTCGTGCGAGGTCGCGAGCGGCCCCCGCGGCGTGCCCGCGCGCGTTTGCTCCGTCTGCTACACGCTGCTGCGCCCCCACTCCGCCCCCTACTTCAGCACGGCCCCGCCCCACGCACCCGACTAGCCCCGCCCCGCCCCACCCTCGTGACGTAACACACTAGGATCTTAACGCTTGATACAATACCGAATCGATTTTCCAGTCGGGTAATAACTTCGGTCTGGACGTGTCAAGTGGAGGGATCGCGTTTGACAAGATTATATTAAGATAACGTAATTTAACTATAAGACGTGGCCAATTGCGTATATTTATAGCGCAAAAGATTTAACATTACAAGTGAGAGGCGACATCTATCGGATCGATTGTAAAATTAAGTTTTGGAATTCGTTTTGATCCGGATACATAAAAATTCACTTAGTTTGCGGAACAAAGTATGTACTGCTTGTTTTATTTATTTTTTTGGGTGCTAGTTCGTGTGAGGTAAGTCATAGTCATTGTTTTATGTACTTCTACTTTAAATGGACTTTCGAAGTTAATTTTTTTCCGTTTTGTAAAATTGTTGTTACAACACAAAAAAGTGTTATGTATTATGTTGTACAGATTATCCCTTTTACTACAAAATATATACAGGGTGTTAGGTTTAATACCGTTATCCTTAAAACCATCAAAATCAAAATACAAATTTGTATGGGTATGAAGACGGCATTTTTTTGAATTCCCAGCATTGTTCTCATAGAAAAAGTTGTTCATTTTGACGGGCTCATTTGATGGTTTTAAAGATAATAGTGTTAAACCTAACAACCTGTATAGACAAGCTATACAATGTTTGGGTGGTCTGATACATTGGAAAAACGTTTGATAGATAAGGACAAACTTGTATATTTATGGTGATATGAGTTCAATGAAATTAATGCAGAGGTGCTTTTAAAATATTATTGTTTATAATGATATGCATACTGCGATTCGATCCAATTGTTTTCATCAAAACTGGAGTAATTATTTTTTATTTGGGACCTAAACTGCCGCACTCTAAGACGTATATTAATTACTTAACTGTAATCAAGATGTTGACACAAGACCCATACATTGTCTGTCAAACTCTTCATTAAATTTAAGTTTCATCATCACTAAATGTAACTTAACGACACTTCATTGGCATTAAGGCTTTAGTCTTGGAAGGACTTTAAACCGACTTCCAAAAAGGAGAAGGTTTTTCAATTCGACCGTATGTTCTTATTTTTTTAGTCCATAATTATTACTGAATAAATATTAAAACAAAGTGTCCTGAAATTACGTGGCAACTATAAGTGATAAACTGTAATAAAATTAAAGTAAAAAAAACTAACAAAAAATAATATAATAAATTAAATGGTAGTTAAATAAATTTCCATAGGTTTATTAATAATACAGTTTAATGTACAGAAAACTTGAGTCTTGGTCAAGTTAAAAACCGGTACTAGAATAAGTATTTGATAATATAGCCCGGTCATCGAATTTGTAGAAATGGGTTATTGACCTATCACTAAAATAACACCTATAAGTCTAACGGCCTGGCCAAGGGCCAAACATTCGCCGATGCGAACATTCGCGCGGTGCGAACGGCGAAGCGTCTTGCGACTGAAATAAATGCCTAGTAATGTACTTATCAAGCCACGCGCAACGGCGACCGGCGAAATGTACCGAGCGGTTCGCGCCGGCGCCTTGCGGCGCGATGGGCGAGCAAAACAAAAGTATGAATCAGTACGGCGCAAGCCACGGAGTCGGCAGTCGCGGCGAAAATTGCAGTGATCAAACGAGTTTAGTCGTTTTCGCCGCGAAAAATGAACACAGAGACTTTTATTGCTTAAGTACTAGCTAGACCAGCTATTTGGAGCTAGCCAGCTATTTCATAAGAATATAATCGAAGGTTTCAATACTCATTCTGGTATACTCAAAAAAAAATTCTGGATATATTCTGTATTTCTCGTACTTCTTGTGGAATTCTCCATCTATACCCCGATTCTTATTCAAATCATGTACTCCACAATCTCTTCCAAATATTAGATCTTGAACCAAAAAAACTATTATTGTCTGAGGCTATGTTCCGAAATGTACTGCGACCACTGCACAGTGCTATCACTGTAGAAAAAATCGTTCCGTTATGGAGTTGCAGTACACTGCCGCAGTACCCTAGTGAAATATATGACGTCATCAATCGTCGCCATATTGTACTGTGAGTACTGGCGTTTTCGAGGTAAGGCACTCGCAGTACTTTGATCACGTGATCAGTCAACTGTCAAAAGTCAACTGTCAAGTGTCAAAACCACTCGAGTGTCTAACGTTTTAAAACAATACCTATAGTTTAATCCCAAAGTTATAAATTTCTGTAATTAATTTGGATTTATAATAATAAAACACTGGAAGAATTGCAAAATCTATCTTATTAGACTGTGTTGAAAATGTTCAATACGAGCTGTCAAAAATGTGGCTGATAGTATACTGGATTGCGTTCCGTTTTAAATAGTAACCAGCACGTAACCAGTATATGTGTTCCGTTTTAAATAGTAACCAGCACGTAACCAGTATACTAACTATAAAGGAACGGCTTCGCAGTGTACTAAAATGACGTCACACTCTGCAGTGGTCGCAGTATATTTCGGAACATAGCCTAAGCAATATTGAGATAATTTCGATGACACTTTGCTATCGGACTTCCCTGGTCGCGGCGGCGAACGTGACTGCCCGTGGCCTGCAAACGGCGCCGCGCGAATGGTCGCCGCGCCCACCGCGTCGCCGTCCGCACCGCCGATCCCCGTGGCCAGGCCGTAAGAATGGGATATAGAAATTGTCGCGTTTAAATGAAAGAGACAAGTAGCGGTGGGTCAATAGCCGAATTTCTGCGTATTTGGTGACCGGCTATATTAATATGTATGTTGATAATTGTAGTTAACATAACACGTATATAATATAATTATATTGTTATTTAATATTGTATCTAATGAGCTTACGGTTATGTAAAGTATCTACCTAAACTAAATTGACATAAATAAATGCAGTTCAAAAATTTCATATTTTTAAAACAATGCCCAAGAGGTAGGTATTTCTATATATATAAAACTCAAAGGTAACTGACTGACATCGTGATCTATCAACGCACAGCCCAAACCACTGGACGGATCTGGCTGAAATTTTGCATGCAGGCATCGGCTAAGAAAGGATTTTGATAAATTCCAACCCCAAGGGGTTAAAATAGGGGATGAAAGTTTGTATATAATAATACTTCTTAACGCGAGCGAAGCCGCAGGCAAAAGCTCGTCTCCTATATAGTTCTTCAGGATTTCATACATTTTCAATTTTTATTAAATTACTTTTTTGCCTTATTTGTATTTTCGGTCAGTTCTTATAATATTCCTATTTCAGCCTACCTTACCTAAAAATGAAATGAATGAAAAAAGTGTAATCCAGAAAAACGAAATTCGAGCCCAGTTTTGCTTTTTAGTTTTTTCAAGTTTGATTCTAGTTTGGTGATGCTCCACATAAAAATGTAAATATAGTATTTATTGTGATGTAGTTAGGGCAATACGAGTTGTCGACAAGGCGAGTGATGATGATGAAAATATATTATAAGTTTAACCGCGCGTCGACCCCTCACTAAACTCTTCACAGTTATGCTTACAATGAAATAAAGTGTTCAGTACGAGTACAAAATGTCGAAGTGGCTTACTTCTATACAGGGTGCAATTAAACCTTCCTACCAAATTTTTTCCAGGGCTTAATCATTAGGAGAGTTCCATTTAACAAAAAAAAAATTGGGTGTCTTTTTTGACATATTTTATCCCATTTAAAATCGTTGCAGAACGGTCAATCGCGGCGCGGGGGAATGAGCGGGGGTAACGCGAGGGGGGGGGGGGGGGGGGGGGATGCGCGCGCGCGGGGTCACACGCGCGGGCGACGCGTAGTGTCCATTAATTGTAGTGTTTTTTTAGGATAACTTTCGGAAGCTATTTCTCAACATTTTAGTACTGAGTGATTATAAAAGAAAAAATACGTGTATTTTTATTTTTAACAAGGATCAATATATCAAAATTTGGCAGAAACGTTTAATTGCACCCTGTATATTTATAGTAAAATATCTGCATTTATATTTTACACGATTCACTGCAAAAAGAAAAAACCCAGATGTTGTATGTTGAGATCTCAATTTGGTGCTCTATAAAATCACTATGATGTTTCTATTAATCTAGAGGTTTTTTTTGGACTTTGTTTTGACCAAGCTTCCGGGTTTTTCTATGTATAATTTCGACATGTTACTAAATAAAGCTGAGGCTTAACCTACGCGTCAGTGAAGGAGCGTCAAGTTGTCAAATGTGTGTTTTGTATACAAAAAACACATTTGACAACTTGACGCAATTTGACGCTCCGTCACTGACGCGTAGGTTTGTTCTAAGCTTAAAAGATTAATATGAGGACCGACGTCGCGGACCGTTATTATTTATTAATATAATGTAATATTATATTGTAAAATACAGAGGTTTATTGTAAATAAAAAGCTCCACAGTAACTTGCGTTTATTTTTAAAAAAATCCTCTATTATGTTATTTAAAATGACTGAAAAAGGTTATCGTAATGTAAAAAGGGTATCTCTAGTCTAGATACTACTAAAATCTTATACAATACAGGGTGTAACGAAAACAAGTGATAATACTTTAGGGTGTGTACGTGTTCCCTGTAGAGATTTCACTGTGAAAGTAGCAGCGCTGAAAGACCATTTTTTTTTTCACTTTTGTATCTAAAACTTCTATTTAAACTGAGGTAGACGTGCCGTACTTAACGAAATGTCATTTGAAAAGCAATCCTAAAACAATACACTCAAAACATTACACACACACACACAAACTATAAGTATCTACGTAGTCAAGTGCGAGATGCCAATAATATTTTGTAACAAGAGTGACAAGGATGCAGGCCTATGGCATTCGTCATACCGAACGCAAGCGTAACTCCCCGAAAGACTGGTTAACAAACGCCCGCAAGTACTGACTGCAAAAGTCTATTACAAATTAAGATTTTTTTTTTGAAGTTTATTGTTTATTGAGTAACATCAACAACAACAGCATTGAAGTTAATATTGAATATTTTATCCTTTGTTTCTTATTTTTTATTATGGCGCTTCGGCTATAATACAAGATGTTTGTGTAAACACCGTTGTCCTTGAAACCATCAAATGAGCCCGTCAAAATGAACAACTTTTTCTATGAGAACAATGCTGGGAATTAAAAAAAATCTGTCTTCATACCCATACAAATTGCCGATCCGGGCATCCGTATGGGTATGAAGACGGCATTTTTTTTTGAGTTCCCAGCATTGTTCTCATAGAAAAAGTTGTTCATTTTGACGGGCTCATTTGATGGTTTCAAGGATAACGGTGTTTACACAAACACACTGTATAACCATGGCCAGTGTCAAATAAGTGGCGGGAAATCTATGTTCTTGTAACAAATTTAGCATCGATTTTCTATTTGGTAAAGTCCAAAGTCTAGTCAAAGTCTAAGTAAATGCAGTCAAGGACTCAAGTCGGTCGATTCAGTAAAATGGTAGACGCTTTACTAAAACTTTCGATGGAGTTTAGGAGGGAACACAAAAGGCGCGTTTCTGGAAGTTGTGTCACTGGCCTACATTTGTGCATGATAACAAATATCTAATGGTTAATATTCTACCAATAAAACACATTAAAAACCCAGAACAATCTTAGGAAATTACATAATACAAAACACAACGCCACTCTTTCACATTCTCGGCTAAACTCTTCCTTCGTTTATGTCCTAAAAAAAATTGACTTAAGCATGTTAACCTTATGGCTATCACACACGCTACGGTCTACCGGCGAGGTCACCTGCAGGTATGCCTGCACGGGTGTCACTCGAAAGAATTGATCGATTTTGCGCCGGTCGCCTGCGGGCTGCGCAGGGCCAAGCAACTGCACAGGTCTATTCCCACACACATTCAGAATTCCGATTTACTTGCGCAGGCATACCTGCACAGGTAGACCTCTCCGGTAGACGGTTGCGTGTATGGCTAACATTAGACTGTTTTTTATTGTTTTTTTTTTCTAGTTGATATGATCTGTTATATTTTATCAGTGCAGTAATATTTTAGTTACTTATATTTTAATATTTTATTCCTTTGTTAATGTTCTAAAAATTATATTCAATAATCCCTATCCATACAATTAAATTATATGATTTATTCAAACAAGAACCTGTTTTATGCAACTTACCGTATGCATGGTCGGTAGTCTGCAGATTACCTAGATATTCTGCAGATTATCTAGTGATGTAAGAATAGAATCAAATTTTTGCACTTTAACTGACTCACCCAGATAATCTGCAGAATACCGCGTTAATCTGCACTCTAACAGCTAACTGGTTTACGCAAATTAACGGTAACATATACATATTACATACGAGGGCTGCTATTTATGTATCCGGAATTTAAAAAAGAAACAAACATATATCATTTAATATGGTTTTATTGCTTTTCAAAATATTCGCCACGATGATCGACACACTTTTGCAAACGCTGGAACCAATTTTCATAGCACTTTTTCCATTCTGATTGAGGTATCTCCAAAACGTGCATTTTGAACGCATCAACAGCCACTTCGCGGCTCGAAAAACGTTGACCACGTAATTTGTTCTTCGCGTATGGAAATAAAAAGAAATCGTTAGGTGCCAAATCAGGGCTGTACGGCGGATGACCAGTCAATTCGATCTTTTGACCCTCCAAAAACTGAGTTGTTTCAGCTGAGGTGTGACAGCTAGCATTGTCGTGATGTAATATGATTCTGCGTTGTCGGTTGTCCTTTCTTATTTCTTCAGACTTCTGGTAAACAAATGGTCGTATACCATTCAGAATTAACCGTTTTACGATTCTCTAATGGCACTGTAGCCACATGTCCATTAATTCCAAAAAAACAGGCGACCATTTGCTTCAAAGTACTTTTTGCACGAGTAACTTTTGTTGGTTTCGGCTCATCTTGGAACACCCACACCGTTGACTGTTGTTTAGTTTCGGGCTCATATGCATAGATCCAAGATTCATCACCTGTGTAGATATTATAAACGGCTTTTGACGTACCACGGTTGTATTTTTTTATCATTTTTTTGCACCAATCGACACGAGCCCGTTTTTGATCGATTGTCAAGTTGTGCGGAATCCAACGCGAACATATTTTTTTACAGCCAAATGTTCGTGTAATATCTTATGTATGCTCGTCATACTTATGCCTAAGGACGCCTCTATCTCGCGATATGTAACATGACGATCACGCATTATTAGTTCCCGCACAGCATCTATATTTTGTGGGACAACAGCTGTTTTTGGGCGACCTTCTTTATTTTCTGTACCAGTGATAAACAGTGGTTTTTCATGGTGCTTCATCTCCAAAAGTTGAGGTGAGTTGAATAAATCACTGTTGTTGATTTAGCCCACGCCGAAAATCGTAGTAAATCATTGCACGAAAATGTTCACGCGTTAAATCCATGGCAAATGAAGACACGCAATTTTCAAAATGACGCCACAATGGAAAAATAATTGACAGTCACATGAAACAAAATGTATTCTTCAACCAAAGAGTTCTATTTTCAAATGTTGTAATTACTTTTTAAATATTGTTCTTGTAAGTGGCCAGTTCCGGATACATAAATAGCAGCCCTCGTACATACACATAACACTTACTTTTTGCTTTACTCTACTCAGGTAAAAATTATTCATCTATATTCTATTGTGAACAACTATGATAGTTACATGTGAAAGGATCCCTGAAGATTTATTTGTGTAATTTTTACAAAATCTTGTTTAATAGTGGAGTTCCCAGAGCGTAAAAATCGTGCAAACGTCCGATTTTTGCAATAGTGTATGAAAATTGAAAAGAAAAAAAGGAATGTGTAGCTGATAACATAAATAATAAAGTTTACCTATTGAAAAGTTGTGCTTTTGATTTTTAAATTATTCTCTTCCACTTCAAGTAAACTCATAAACTGTAAAAATTTGAAGAAAATTTGCATATTTCTTTCTTTTAAATATATAGCAAAATAATAAAATATATTATTATTTTTTTGATTTGTATCGTTGCTTATATTCCAAAGAAAGAAAATAAGTTGAAAAAAATATATAATTTAGAATTAAAATTAATATTTTTGTATGTAGATGAGCATACCTCCAAATGTGCTTGTTGTGTGCCTCGCCAGGTAAATGGCGTTCCTATTTTTCTTTGGTTTTAAATAGGAAGTTTAAAATTATTTTTTAGGCTTAACAAAGCCTTCTATTTCTTAATGTGTATAACTTTTTAGCTCTTACTTTATTAAATTTTCTGAAAATGTAGCTCAAACTTTTCACGGATATTTCGAAGAAAATCTGTATTTTATTTCTTTTGGTTAGGTTTTTACAGAATAAAATTGATTTTTTTTTTCATTAATTATATTTGCTAAAACATACTTAAAGGAAAAAAATACAAATTAGGTTCAGAACTGATATTTTTTGTATTCAGGTAAGCATTTTCCAAACATAGGTCGCAGCATGCGTCTTTAGTATGTACGTGAGATTTGTAGCACCCAATTTTTTTCTGGCTTTAGGTAGGAAGTTTAAATATATTTCAAAGACTAGAAAAAGTCTTTCATTTGTCGATGTATTTAATGTTTTAGCTCTCACTTAAATAAATTCTCAACAAATATAGAAAAATATTTTCGGTCTCTTTTACACATTTTTGGAGATATTTAAACGTTTTTAAGTACTTAAAAGTTATCATTTCTCTAAAAATTAAATACGCACAACAAGTAAGTTTAACACACTTTTCGTTACAACCCTTAAATCCACCCAAACCCTTTTATCTTGGTTACGACGACAAAAACTTTAAAGTTGTATTTAGCTTAGCAAAGCCAACTTTCTTTTTTAAAAATTGTGTATTTGGTTAATTTTCAACGTAAACAATCGGTTAAGTCATTAAATAACAGGAACAAGAAAAAAATTTTTTTTCTGGACCGGTTTAATATGGTGAAATATTATTTTTAATTAAGTAATTAAAAAATTAAAAGCACAAAAAAAATTTGGTAAACTTTGCAAGTTATAGTGTAAAAAAGAAAATGACACCTCAAAAACAAAAATCCATTCACTATTACAATTTTCGGAGGTTAAAACCTCTGGCGACTGCACTATAAACACAAGATAGCATTTTGCCCTTTGATTACAATTTAATATATGAAAATAAAACAAAGTTTGTTTTAAAAATTTCCTTGCTAACCGTACACCTCGCATACGACCGTCGCGTACAGCGCGCCAGTGAACACTGACTGCAACGGTGTGAATTAGCTCTATTGGAACGGCGGAACATTTGGTGCGTATGGCCTGTCTACCTCAGTTTAAATAGAAGTCTTTGTTTTGTATGGGCAAGGGCCCGAGCGTCACGAGTTTCCCCATACAAAAATGAAAAAAATTTTTGGTCTTTCAGCACTGCTACTTTCACAGTGAACTCTCTACAGGGAACACGTACACAGCCTAAAGTATTATCGCTTGTTTTTGTTACATCCTGTATAAAATTCTCGTGTCACAATGTTAGTCAGCGAACTCCTCCGAAACGGCTTTACTGATTTTTACCAAATTTTATATGCATATTCAGTAGGTCTGAGAATCGGCTACTGGGTACTTTATAATATATTGTGTGCACTTGTTAAATAAATAATAGTGAATTATTACAACCTGAGACTGTTTGTGCGACGGGATAGCGATCGACGTTGCCATGGCGACATACTTATTTAGTCACTTCAATAAAATAATACGGGCGAAATACCTACTATAAATGGCAAAGAAACGTTTGCCGGGACAGCTAGTATTTATATAATAAAATATAAGGTCTGCCACTTTAGAAGACTGACATAACATACAGAGCCAGCGAGAAATATTTTTATTAGCAAGAGGGTATAAATAAAAACGCCAGCATACAAAAACCTAAAGTATAATATAATAACTAATATTATTAAGAATGTCATATTATAAATGTAATTATCTAAATCTATATAAATATAAACAAAATTCGTCTGCATCAGAGGTAGAACTTTGTTTACATTTGTAACGCTTATTCTGGTATTTAACACAAGACTGAATATACTTTAAATTGATCTCAAATTAATCTAAGATTTTCTCGAGATGATAAACTTAGAAAACATATTATGGGGGTTCGAACCAATTAAGAATGCGTTTAGCGATAATTTCACAACGCAAATTGCGTGCAAACATATTTCTTGAGATTCCTTTATAAGCAATTAAAGGTAAACTGAAAGTTAAATACGAGAATAGGAGTTCAGGTCACAATTAATTACTAATTAGCGAAATAACAATAACTTTGTGCGCTCAATCGTTGTAGTTCTCTAGACTGAGTGTGATGACGTCACTGACGAGGCAGTCGGCCGGCTGCAACAAAAACACATTTTAAAATGTTTTCGCGTTATGTGGTAGGGCAAAGATCTACGCGAGAAAAAATGTTTGTCATGGTAGGGTCAATAGAAATGAAGATACAAACTATCAAACATCGAGAAACATGTAGAGTGAGATATCTCGTTGGCGTATGCTAGGCAGGCAGGAATACTAACAAAGACACTTTTGTGGAATTGAAATAAAATTTATTCAAACGTCCGGCAGATGTCGCTGTTTATTCTAAAAAAACGCCATCTAGTTGACACACAGGAATACTATCCAGGTCCTGTGCCTCTAATAGGCAGGTACTAACAAAAAAGTTTCGAGATCAAGTGTCGTTCCGTCTAGCCCCCTTATGCAACGTGCGATAAGGAACTTCGTTCTAAAAGGTTGAAAAGCACTGCACAGGAACGTACCTCCGAGCATATCCCGACGAGCGCGTCGGCGCACCCGTAGAACTCCTCCTTGAGCGAGATGACGATGGTCTGCAGGCTGCCCTTCTTGGAGCGGATGAACGACGCCACCTTGCCGATGTTCGTGTTGTCCAGCGCCGCGTCGATCTCGTCCAGCAGGAAGAATGGCGCCGGCTGGGTAAACAAATTATGACGGTTTTTATAATTGACAAATATTTAATGTACACCATTTAAAAATTTTATCTTCTCAAGTCCCTTCCCTTAGAAAAATGTATTTAACGAAACAAGACGTACAGAAATAAAAAAAAGTTGTCATATCGCTACAAATTGTTTCTTTTATTCGCGCATTATACAAGATGTAACAAAACTAAGTGATACTTTAGGTTGTGTAATGTATGAGTCTCATGCATAGACTGCACTGTGAAAATAGCAGCGCTGAAAGAGCAACTTTTTTATAAACTTGTATGGGAGAATCTCTGACGCTGGGGCGCACAAAAAATGCACTTTCAACGCTGCTACTTTCACAGCAAACTCTTCATAAGGGACACATAACACACCCTATAGTATTATCACTTAGTTTTGTTTCACCCTGTATAGGTGAAGTAGGTCGGGCGTTTATCCATTGCATCAGTATAATCAGGTATACGAAACAGTTTTTACGTTCCACAAGTCATGATAGCAATTTATAATCGTGTGTGAAAGAGATAACAATAATGTGTGAAAGAGACAACAACACACCTGGTAGCTGTGTATAGCGAAGAGCAGCGCGAGCGCAGCCACCGTCTTCTCCCCGCCGCTGAGGTTGGACATCGGCTGGAAGCGCTTGCCGGGCGCCACGCAGTTGTAGTTGATGCCGTCCAGGTACGGTTCCTCCGGGTTCTCGGGCCCGAGGAACGCCTGCGCCGACTGGTTCATCGCCAGCGCCTGAACACAACGTTACATATTTTATAGTTAACTAGCGACCCGCCCCGGCGTCGCACGGGTATAAAATATAATATAGCCACTGAAAAATGATTAAAATCGATAGCCTACAATCCTTCACGTGGTCTACTTCTTATCTGTGCCAAATAACATAAAAATTGCTCCAATAGTTCGCGAGATAAGCCATTTCAAATAATTTCCCCCGTTTCTTCCACATTCTCCTATTAGTCTTAGCGTGATAAAATATAGCTGATAGCCTTCCTCGATAAATGGGCTATCTAACACTGAAAGATTTTTTCAAATCGGACCATTAATTCCTGAGATTAGCGCGTTCAAGTTAGCCCTTTCAAATAATTTTGCCCGTTTTTTCCACATTTTCCTCTATTTCTTCGCTCCTATTAGTCTTAGCGTGATAAAATACAGCCTATGCCTTATAGCCTTCCTCGATAAATGGGCTATCTAACACTGAAAGAATCATCAAAATCCGTTGCGTAGTTTTAAAGATTAAAGGGAACAAAGGGGCATGAGGAAAAAAAAGCGACCTTGTTTTATAATATGCATAGATCAGGGTAAGTTCAGACACAGGATAAGTCCGGATAATTCAAGGTAACGCCAAATTAAACTACAGTTACGGTACGGTACTACAGTTTGAGGTTGCAGTGCAGTATGACGTATATGCCCGTAGAACCAGGCAAAAAAACACTGACAAAAGTGATAAGTTGAATTATCCGGACTTACCCTGTGTCCGAACTTACCCTGATTAACTTTGTAGGTATATTATTTATTAACACGCTTTTATTAGCTTGGGCTGTATGTATGTAACGGAATTTTTGAGCACGATTTTACCTATCTCCAGTAGTCTAATTAATTCGAAACTTTGCATACGATTAAGAGCCAATGAAAATGCAATAATTTGTAAAAATTTTGGAAGAATAAAATGTGTGTTTTTTTTTTTAGTTCTTTTTAAACTATATTATATATTATTTATGTATGGACCAAACACAATTTTGTGGCAAAAATTACATACATACATTCAGCTTTAGTAAAAATTTGTTTCATTCGGCCTTAATAATAATAATAATCAATGTTGCCGCCTCGGTGCACCGTGCGTGCGACCATTTTAAGGGGCCCATTCAAAGAGTTGGCGAGTCACCGTCTGCCAACTTTATGATACATGTTTCCACGTTGTATCGGCAGACGCCATAGTCCTTCCATAGTCCCAGTTACCCAGTCCACTAGCACCTGACCCCCAAAGCCCGGTATCATTTCTAATATCCATTCCCTGCAATAGTCCTACACTGGCCGTCGGCTCTCCTTGGTCGTACTCCCATAGTGCGGACAGGGAGAGTCGCCGGCCAGCGTCACATAACATTTAGATTAAAACTGTGTAACGGGCCTCTACGTGTTGGCTTCGGCCCCTGCACGCATGCCTTCCAAAGGTCCGGGATTTAATTGCCCGTGAGCAAATAATACCTAACACAAACATAATAATAATAATTTATTTGCAGAAAGAATTGTACAAAAGTTGTTAAATTTAATTAACAACACTATTTTGAACTTTAAATAAATTAAGTAATGAATTACTAGTACTACTAGTAGTAGTATAGTAATAAAACTTATTTTGCAGAAACTAAAAAACATGAAGTAAAAAAAAACAGGTTTTGAAAATTCATATTACACTACTTTACCTTGTATATAGCGTCGATCTCGTTGGCGACGTGCTCGAAACAGTCCATGAACTTGTCGTGCCGTTCCTTCTTCACCTGTAAGGAAGAATGGTTCTCATTACAATACTACCGTTTGTTTAAGTATCATGCCTTCTCTTTTATCAATAAAAGTTGACTTTAGCAGTGATCCGCAAAGTGTGCCGTGGCACACTGATGTACCGTGGTCAGCAGTTGGTGTGCCTCGGAAAAGGTCATCGTACTTAGTTATAGTGCTAAGTGCCAAAAAAGAACATCTCAGGACGATCGACGAAGTCAGGGAGTCAGAGTAAGCTCTATACACATTACACACTAATTAATTTTGTGTAACTCCAAATATTTTTGTTCTTGGACTATAGTACAGGCTTTAGAGTGAAACAGACTGTATAGCCTACCTTTTCGAATGCGAGCTTGGCCTTGTGCGCGCGCTTGCGGGCCATCACGAACGCCTCGTTAGTGGCGTTAACCTTCTCACGCACCTCGTTCAGCTTCTGCATCGCCTGCGGACATACAGGTGCGTTAGTATGCGCGTGCGCAGGCAGTCACGAGGACAATTTAAGATTTTTATTATATCATACACGTCCATGGAACAGCAGACACTGAAAACAATTTCGAGAGATTTCGATTTTCCCCGTTTTGCCACATTTCCTCTGTTTCTTCGCTCCTAAAATTCACAGCGTGATGTTATATAGCTTATAGCCTTTCTTGATATAAGGGCTATCTAACACTGAATTTTTCAAATCGGACTAGTAGTTCTTGAGATAAGCGCGTTCAAACAAACAAACTCTTCAGAATTATAATATTAATTATAATTATAATCATACCCGCATATTCGGCGCCTGTATCTTGTCGACGGTGTTCTGCAGCGAGTTGATCGCCTTCTGCAGCTTGTCCGCCTTGCGTTTGACCTCGTCGGGCTCGTCTAACTCCTTGAGCGCGTCGCTTAGGTCGCGGTAGTCGACGCGGATGCGCGCCTCGCGCTGGTACTGCGCCGTCGTCGACATAGACGAGGGCTCCGAGCCGTCGTTCTCCGTGTCGTCAAGACTGCCCTCGAGCAGCGGGATTATTATGTCGTCGATCTGTGCAAAGAAAGGTATGTTACGCGAAATATGTTTGGAACGTAACGACACTAGCCCATCGCTACTATTATATTTCTATTTATTATATATCTTTCAATATTTAATGAAAATTTAAAATTGAAAGAGGGAGAGAGGATTTCTTATAGGTGAGTCCTATTGCTTACAAGTTACAGGTGAAAACTCGACAGCGCTTTACTTTATTTGCGCCTACAACGTGAGCCTACGATCTACGATTAGAAAGCTCTACCGACTAGTCGGACGAATATTTAAACAATTTAGTATTATTTATAGGTTTTAAAGGTTTTTAGGTTTAAAAAAACAAGAGAAGAAGAATATTCTAGCTTTTCTATAGTTCAAATGTGGGCTAACTCAGCCCGACTAATCAGTAGAGCCTTCTAATCTAAAGGTCGTATAGTAGGTAGTACCTTGCACTGGCGCAGTATATTGTGTCTGTCGCTCCGGCGGCTCTCGATGCGCGCCTCTATGGCGGCAATCTGTTTCTGCACGTTCTGTATGTCCTTCTGTACAGTGGCGAGGTCCTTACGCGCCGCTGCCACGTCCGCCTCGGCCCGCTCGTGCGCCGCGCGTGCGGTCGCGCGGTCCGCCTTCAGTGCGTCCGCGCGACGCAGCTCGCGGTCCACCTTGTTATAAAATAATAGGGTAAGATGCGATATTTTTATTTTTGTGTTTATTTTAAAGAACTCCATGTAGAATAGACCACAAGTATAGAAAAAAATTACAACACTGGAATTTACTGCAAAAAATGCTGTTTAAAATTGTCAATTTAAATTTTGGCGCCAAAACGGATCTATAGTCTGTATGACGTCACTGCTGTCCTGCCCCGCATTCCATTTAGCGTGTTAAAAACGATGAAAACGCTCAAAATAGGAGGGATTTTAAGCGTTTTGATCGTTTTTAACGCTAAATGGAACGCAGGGATAGCAGGTGTGACGTCACTGAACGCTGATTGGTGTTTTGAAATACGTTCTGTTTCAACTTTCAAGTTACTTTTAATTCGTAATTTTTGTAAAAAAACAATATTTTATAAAATACTAGCTGTCCCGGCAAACGTTGCTTTGCCATAATATAAAGTATTTCGCCCATATTATTTTATTGGAGTGACTAAATATGTCGCCATGGCAACGTCGATCGCTATCCCGTCGCACAAACAATGGTCGCCGTCAGTCTCAGGTTGTAATAATTTACTATTATTTATTCAACAAATGCACTTATCAATATATAAAGTACCGAGTAGCCGATTCTCAGACCTACTGAATATGCATATAAAATTTGGTAAAAATCAGTAAAGCCGTTTCGGAGGAGTTTGCTGACTAACATTGTGACACGAGAATTTTATTATAAGATTAACCTTGCAGTGACCCTTCTTTTATATTTTTTTAACATTTTAATAGCAAAATGTTCATAAATATTACATTTGCATGTAACTATAATTATAGTTACACTTCCTTACTAATAAAATTTGTACATAACGAATACAAGGTTTTGTCCTAGTCCATCAGCATATTTTTATGACAACATGCAAGGACAATACTTGATGACGCCCGCAACTCCGTTGCGCATAAATTCGTTTATCGCGCGGGAACCGTACATTTTTCCGGGATAAAAAGTATCCTATGTCCTTTCCCGGGACTCAAAGTATCTCCATACCAAATTTTAGCAAAATCGGTTCAGCGGTTTGGGCGTGAAGAGGTAACAGACAGACAGACAGACAGACAGACACACTTTCGCATTTATAATATTAGTATGGATATCACCCGTATTATTTTATTGAATTAGTGACTAAATAAGTATGGCACCATGGCAACGTCCATCGCTATCCTGTGACCCGCGTCGCATAAACAATGGTCGCTCTTTATAGACAAATAATTTGCAATAAAATAAAATTGCGACTATAATTATTATTAAAGATCTAAGCTATCCTATCTCTCAAGTTGGAAAAAAAGCACACATTTAAAAAAAAACATTAAAATCGGTTAAGTAGTTTAGGAATCCATCGCGGACAAACATCGTGACAGGAGATTTATATATATATATATATATATATATATATATATATATATATATATATATATATATATATATATATATATATATATATATATATATATTAGATAGACTTATGGTCTTAGTAATAAAAATATTTATAAATTATACAGCTTTAATAGTTTGTATACAGTCAGCTAGTCTGTCACATATACCAGAGAAAGACAAGTTGACCTGTTATAAGCATCCCACAAAAATTTCGTATTGAGTTATGAATGCAGTCATGTTCTTGAGCTCTTTTAGAGCACGACTGCATTCATAAGTCAACACAGATTTTTTTAAAAACTTTTTTTATCTCCTGTGTCATTATCAATAATCAGTGACTGAGTCATTAATGAATAAAAATTTCAGTCTATTATCTGTGTGTAATACACAAATGCTTAACAGTGACCATATAAGGAACCTACCTCAGCGCGCTGCTTGGCCTCCGCCTGCCGCGACGCTTCGAGCTCGTCCTCCCCGTCCTGCACGGTGCGCTCCCAGCGCGTAACGTTCTTCTGCGTGTCACGTGACCGCTCGAACTCCAGGTTGGACGCGATCCGGTCGATCTGCGCGTCGAAGTCCATCCGGCGTTTCGCCCGCTCCTGCTGCGCGCGCAACTCCCGCTCCTCGTACTGTCTGATGTTGGACACGCCTATGTCGCTGCAGAAAGCGCTGAATACCACGTCTTCAACCGTGTTCATTCGCTCTTTCACCTCCTGGATGCGGGCGTCGCGCGAGCGTATAGTACGCTCGATCTCCTCGATTTGCGGCTGAAACATATAATATTATATTAAGGGCCTGTTTCACCATGTACGGTTTTTATTTGTATAAATATGCAACAATCGTATCAAAATAAAGCAGAGCATTATTAAGCATCAAGAGCGTATTATTTAACACCTATCATCAACATCAGCATCACTATCAGCATCAGCATCAACACTATCATCCAGCATCCAACATCTGTAGGGGACAACGCCTACACACCACTTTCTGATAAAGTGCCGAATAGGCTATTCACAGCTTTTTGACAGATTCTCCATACTTCATCTGTCAAGTTAAGTGGTGGATAGCCTATTCGGCACTTTTCAGGAAGTGGTGAAACAGGCCCTAAGTTAAGTATATCGATTTCAATAATATTTTGTACAGTGGGTTTTAATTTAAAAGCTTTTTGAAAGTTCTTGTTTTAGAAGCGATAAAAATTTATTAAGTATAAGAAATAAATACTCACCCCAAAATTCTCCATCTTACGCTCCAGCTCCGCTATCTCGTTATCCAGAGTCTTGATTTGTTTGAGCTGAAACCAAAATTTGCATTTACGTATGACGTATCCTTGTGTGACATTGTGGGAGATCGCACACGTCACACTTTTTGTGTGATCGAGTCTGCGGCTTCCATACAGTCTGATGGCGCGCGCCATGCAGATTGTATGTAAGCCGCAGTTTCGATCACACAAAAAGTGTGACGTGTGCGATCTCCCTGTGGGTTTTTTAAATTGTGACGAGGCAACACAATAATTATTCGATGACTAATATTAACAATAATCTTATAACACTAGATTAGCCGGTGTGTGTGTGTGTGTGTGTGTGTGTGTGTCTGTGTGTGTGTTTGTTTGATTATTATATACTCACAGTTGTATCCCTGTCGGAGAGCGCGTACTTGAGTCGTGACTCGAGACCGCGGATCTGCGAGTCGACGGTGGTGAGCTCAGACTCCTTGCGCGACTTTTTCATAGACTCACGCAGTTCCTCTGTAAGTTTCTCCTGCAAACAGTGTACATAAATTGACTGATTAGTTCGAAAAGAATACTAAAAACTGAGACTCTGTCGCATATTTAAAAAAAACCTAAAGAGGCCACTGACAATAATTGACATTCCTTATAGTAAGTACCGTCGAAGACATTGATTTAAGACCTACTAATTCATTTGGTCAGGTTTTGTCAATTTAAGGTTGGATGTTATCTTTCGGCTGGGCTTGACATAACGCGACCGACTACGCAGGTCCCCAATCTGCCTATGAATCAACTTCTTTGATAGTACAAGGACGACACCTGATGATTTATTTCGAAACCGGTCGTGTAATTTGTTAAAATTTATATTATAATTTGTTAATATAGTAGAAAAAGTGCACGGAAAATTGTGTTTTATTAGTGTTCAACATGGATTTCCACCAAGAACCGACAGTACAATCAATTACATGTGACTAATGAATATTTTTAGGTCCTCTACATTTTTCTTACTAGCTCAATTTACACTTACCAAGCGAAAATTCTACAATTTTAAGGGCCTGTTTCACCATTTCCTGATAAGTGACGAATAGGCTATCCACCCATTAACTTGACAGATCAAGTATGGAGAATCTGTCAAAAAAGCTGTGAATAGCCTATTCGGCACTTTATCAGAAAGTGGTGAAACAGGCGGCAGGCCCTAAATGGCATAATACAATACCTTCTTAGCCTTGAGCTGCGAGAGGTGTTTCTCGTCCCAGCGTTTGGCCTTGCGCGCCAGGTCGAGCGACCCGCCCGAGATGATGCCCGACTTCTGGTAGAAAGTGCCGTCCAACGCCAACGCCTGTTGAGTTTATTGTAGAAACTTTTAACCTTGTTTTAAATCTAATAATTTGTTGCTTACTAAGAAGTCAATAAGTTAGGTTACATACTGTAATTTTCTATGTCAATAGTTTCTCAACATGATGCAATTCTATAAAGAATAGATACGTGCCAAAATACGCTATCCTAATATTAGTGTGCGCATACGTGTACCCTACGTGTACGCAGAGAGGGTGTGTGTGTACGCACCAAGCGTATTTATATGCAATGAGCGTGTGCAATGTGCATGTAAGTACGAGGGTATAAATGTTTATTTGTACGCAATGTATGTGTGTGTGTGTGTGTGTGTACGTACGTCGTATCGGCTGTTCTTGTTGCGGTCGAGGTCGTATGCGACGCGCGAGGCGTCCTCGGGCGTCTCGCAGACGAGCGCGTTGTTGGTGACGAACAGCACGGCGCGATGAATGGCGGCCGGCTCGAAGCGGAGCACGTCGAACAGAAGCTTCACGTTCTTTGGTTCTTTTATGTCCCTACATGATATGCATTATTATTTTATTATATAGCATCAGATACCAATATGCTTTGTGATTTAATCCAAGCGTAAGCAACATAACGTATAAATACATTCTATGAAGTTAATGTGCCACGTAAGCGTAAGTAATAACTTCATAGTCAATATTGATCACATTACAATTTGGAACGTTTTTAAATGCAAGTCGAATAGAATTTATAAACATCCTGAACCGCAGCTGAACACAACATGTAATTTTGAGCTCTTTTATTAACCCCCGACAAAAAGAGGGGTGTTAAGTTTGACGTGACTGTCTGTCTGTTTGTCTGTGTGTGTATCTGTCCGTGGCATCGTAGCATCCAAACGGGTGGACCGATTTTGATCTAGTTTTTTTTTTGTTTGAAAGCTGACATGATTATTTACACTCTTAGAGAACAATTTTGTCTCAATGTGTCAACATAACCTCACATAACGTCGATGCTTTCGTTCAAAACCTCTATGCGGTATTTACCAGTTGTACCGCGGTTTCGCACGGGCAGCGACAATATTTATTGTCTAAACACACTAGGCTGAATTACGCCGGCGTAAATTCCGCCGCAAATGTCAAACGGTTACAAAATACGGACGGAACGCGACGGAGTAGTGTGTCGTCTCTCGCGTTCCGCCCGTATTTTGTATGAGTTTGAAACGCGGCATAAACGCGGCGGAATTTACGCTGAATTACGCCGGCGTAAATTCCGCCGCGTTTCAAACTCATACAAAATACGGGCGGAACGCGAGAGACGAAATACTATTCCGTCGCATATTTGTATGTGTTTGACATTTGCGGCGGAATGTACGCCGGCGTAATTCAGCCTAGTGTGTTTAGACACAAAGTCTCTCTCTCACCTGAGTCGCTCTCGCAGCGGCTTCGCCTGGATGTAGTCGAGAGGCAGGAAGGTCTCAGGCTCCAGCATGCGTTCCTTCAGCACCTGGATGCAGCGCCGCGCCGTCTTCTCCGTGTCCACGACAATCGCCTCCATGTATTTTCCGAGCACCTGAGTGATTATAAAACGTTTAACAAATTTCGTTGTCAATTTAATCTTATGGCGCATTTTCACTGGTCGATAGGGCCCGCATGCGGGGTGCGGGAGATTTCTGAAATGCATGCCACGACCAATCAAATGCGCCATTAGTTGTCATAGACTCCCCGCATGCTGTATACCGCACGAGTTAACGACTTATGAAAATGCGCCCTAAGGAGTGTTCACAAGTTACAACGAAGGTGCTGCAAACTGATGACGGTAATCCTAATAAAAAACTAAACTGTCCCATCTTTTTGGTTTTCTTACGCGGGTCCTTCTCACCGGGTTAGTGAATTAGTGGTAGGCAATAGGTAGACTATTCTAAAAGAGTTAGATGCTAATCAATTTGTATAAAAAAATCATTTAATTTTCACCTTAGTGATATCGACGTTGCACATCATAAACACCAGGAAAGGCCCGCTTGAAGCCCTCCGCGATTTCGAACACATTTTTAGTTCCAAATTTAAAAAAGTGTGTTGTCATTACCTTGGTGATGGCGACGTTGTACCGCTTGTGTGTGGGCTGGCACATGTTGATCATGCGGTCGTAAACCCCGGGAATGTCCCGCTTGAAGCTCTCCACTATCTCCTGCTTCTTGCGTCGGCGCGCCTCCTCGTGCTTGTCGACGCGCGCGTCGCCGAGCTGCGCCGCCACCTCTTCGAGCGCCGCCTGCAGCGCCGCCGCGCGGCCCCGACAGGAACCCACGTCCGCCTGAGTAACACAAAAGCCAGTATTAATAAATGCTCCATACTCTTTCTTAATCCTGCTTCCTAGTGTCTAAACACACTAAGGCCCGTATAAATAGTCAGCACTCAAGATGCATCTCGGTCTCAAGACACGGTTCAGGCTCAAATCACAGAGCCGAACCGCGTCTTGAGACCGAGTCGCATCTTAAGTACTAACTATTTATACCAGCCACGGACAAAAATACGCGGCCAAAGATCGGCATGATTCCACCTGCAATGCGCTACGCATACGCTATAACGCGACGTAATTTCGGCATGGTGTCATCAGTCATTTAAAATACATTGCAGGCGTAATCATGCCGAGTTTCGGCCACGTATTTTCAGCCTAGTGTGTTTAGACACTAAGCCCTAAGGCTTCAGTCTCGTTCAGGCAGCGGGGCGGAAGCGGCGGCGCCGTGTTCCACTGTATAGATTTATATGCATAAGGGCCGGGACACAAAAACACGGCACGACGTCGTACGGCGCCGTGTCGTGGGAATCCACGACGCGCGTCGTAAAAAACCACGACACGGCGTCGTACGACGTCGCGTCGTAGAAACTCATCTTGAATTTCTACGTGAGTTTCTACGACGCGATGTCGTACGACGTCAGCCCGTGTTTTTGTGTCCCGGCCCTAAGCCATCTACGGGCGCGCGGTATACTAGACGGCTTATCCATATAAATCTATACATTAGAACGCGCCGCCGCCGCTCCCACCCCACTGCCCGCTCATTATGGGACTGAAGCCTTAAAGCTTAACTCACACTGGTGCTGAGTAAATTTTATATAAAAAAAATTACGGTTCCCGCGCGACAAACGAATTTTGGCGTCCGTTGCGGGCGTCGTCACTAGTCCATGTTAATATTATTATATTAGTGTGGACTAGTAGTGACGCCCGCAACTGCGAAAGTTTGTTTATCTGTCTGTCTGTCTGTCTGTCTAATTTACAACAAACGCACCTGCAACTCGGCGCGCAGGCGGCGCTGCTCCTCAAGCGCCTGTTCGGAGCTCTTGATGTGCTCGTTCAGCTTCTCCACGCGCTTCAACGCCTCGTTGCGTTCGTGACCCTGCGAGCATAATGTTCCATTAAAGAAGTTGATTCATAGCCAAATTGCGGATCTACGTGATTCGGACGGATTAAGGGCCAACCACACGAACCACAACCACACCACGTCGCAACAAAAATGTGAATAGTGTTGCTGCAAGTTTTTGTAGTTGCGTTGTGGTACCGACTACCGACAAAATGTCGACGTGTTTACGTTGTCGCTAGTAGTTACGATGTGGTTGGTGGTTGTGGTTGTGGTACGTGTGGGTTGGCCCTAAGTCAAAGTTAGACGTGATCTGTTATGACTTATGATAAAATAATTTGAGAATAGTTCTCATCACGAAAAAAGGGACAGATGTACAGACAAATAAAAGTCGGTTCGTTGCGAGCAACATCTAGTTAGTACAAAGCGAGCTAACCCGCGCGCGCAGAAAACGCGCTCGTCCGAACGGCTTATCGTCGTTGCACCTGCCCAATCCTGTATATGTTTTTACTTTTTAGTCAAATTTTCAGGGGTAAACAAAAAGCTATTTTATTTAGTTATGGTTGGACTTATCAATAAATTAAAAATACGGTATGGTGGCAAATCTTATTATGTATGAAGTAAGACATTTAATTTATTGATAAATCATTCAATAAAATAGTTTATAGTCTACCCCTGAAAATTTGACTAAAAACACATACAGGATTTGGCAGGCGCTACCTTATGAATTTTGAGGTTCAAGTCATACCTTCTGGCGATGCTTATTCTCGAACTCGCCCTTCTTCCTCAACTCGTTATCCAATCTATCCTGGTCGGCCTTCTGCTCCCGGTTGACGCTGTCCAGCTCCTGCAGGTATCTCGCGGCGGAGCGGGACGCCTCCATCTTCAGCTCCTCGTACTGTCTGATCTGGGCTTCCTCGAGATGGACGTCAGCCCGGCCGCCCGCCGCCGCGGACGTGCCCGTCGACCCCTCCCACGCCGCCTTCGCCTCCTCGACCGCGCGAAGTTCGTCTTCCAGTTTCCTGTGGACAGTGTTATGGTGAGACCGCACGCGTTACTACACTATAATAAAACACTTTTTGAATACAAAAGTGTATTTTTGATTAAAAAAGTGTATTTATTATAAATACACTTTTGTAACTAACTATTTTGAAAAAATATATTTTATTTTATTTTATTACTGCAGCGGAGCGACGCACAGTGTTTTAGAAATCCCCAAAATCGGACATGACTAAGTTAATGCAATGAGTCGATGGCGTCTTGCGTCATTTTTATTTTTTGTGAATCGCGTCTCATACCAGAGATTTACGAATTTCTAATTTTTATTCGCGCCTTAAAAATTTTAAGAGCGAAGTTTCATCAAATACATTTTTTTTAAATAATCAGTTAAATAAAAAAACATTTACAATTTAATTTTTTTAAATAATTAGTCAAATATGTAATAATCACTCAAATAATAAATCAGTCAAATAATGAAACATTTTATTCTTCATCACCTTGGTCGTCAAAAATGCTGTCCTCCCGTGCCAAATGGAGGAGGATGAAGTCGTTAATAATATTAACGACACTATAAATTTATTATTATTTGAGTGATTATTAATTGACTAATTATTTTAAAAAATTAAATTGTAAATGTTTTTTTATTTAACTGATTATTTAAAAAAATAGTATTTGATGAAACTTTGCTCTTAAATTTTTTAAGGCGCGAATAAAAATTAGAAATTCGTAAATCTCTGGTATGAGACGCGATTCACAAAAAATAAAAATATTGTAGTGTAAATACTAAACCAAAGTATTTTTCAGTATGGACAGAAGGTGCGGAAATCATATAGGAAAGGAGAAAAAAAATAAAGTCTAAATATTTAAAAACATTAAAATCTCAGGAACTACTTGAATTGTAGGAATGAAATAAAGTACAAATTTTGTGTCTCTTAATGATTAATCTAATCAGCTGGATAGCAAGTTTACAAACCCTCGTAAATAATTTAAATAAAATAATTTCATTTTTAGGGAGTCAAAAAATGACCAATTAAAAAATTGATTTTCTCAAAAACGAAGTAAAATGCGCACACGGGAGTTCTACTCTTGCATTTGAAATATAACACGCCATTGACTCATTGCATTAACTTAGTCATGTCCGATTTTGGGGATTTCTAAAACACTGTGCGGCGTACGAAACTCGCAAGAACCGGCGTACGAAACTCGCAAGAATCTGTGTAAGAAACTCGCAGGATCCGGCGTAAGAAACTCGCAAGAACCGGCGTAAGAAACTTGCAAGAACCGGCGTACGAAACTCGCAAGAACCGGCGTAAGAAACTAGCAAGAACCATCGTAAGAAACTCGCAAGAACCATCTTAAGAAACTCGCAAACACCGGCATAAGAAACTCGCAAGAACCGGCGTAAGAACTCGCATGTACCGGCGTAAGAAACTCGCAAGAACCGGCATAAGAAACTCGCAAGAACCGGCGTAAGGGGGGTATTACATTATCATTTATATTGGATCATTTATAGGATCATTTAAAGGATCCAATAAAAATGATCATTTGATCATATCTGCATATTACATTATCATATATCATTGATCCTATTTTACGTCATATGTGGTTTCAATAGCCAATGGGGAGCGCAAACGCTGACAGGTATTGACATCAGTGTTACTAGATCTCAGAGAATTTGATTTGTCAAAAGACATCGTCATTTTTAATATGGCTTGTTTTTTGTTATTTCAGCAAGATTATTCAAGTATATAATTAGAAAAAGAGTTACGTTACATTATTTGAAACATATTAACGGACAAGAAATTAAAAACTCTTTTTTTATATTAACCCATCAGTCGTGGCAAAACGAGACACAATAGCTTTTTCATTGTTATCGCGGCCGGATGTGGCCGCTTGGGGCTTCATGAATTAAATAACTGGCAACACCAATTTCTATGACCGTATTGGATCCAATCTCTCAGCAAATGTCAAAAATCTATGAACAAGGAAGAAATGAATCATTTATCTATATTACATTATCCAATATAAATGACTCAATGATCTAGGATCCAATATAAATGATAATCTAATACCCCCCTAAGAAACTCGCATGTACCGGCGTAAGAAACTCGCAAGAACCGGCGTAAGAAACTCGCAAGAACCATCGTAAAAAACTCGCAAACACCGGCGTAAGAAACTCGCAAGAACCGGCGTAAGAAACTCGCAAGATTCGGCGTAAGAAACTCGCACAGTGTACTCACTTGATGTCTGCCTGATGCGCCTCGTGCGCCTTACGCGCCTGCTCCAGCGTCTTAATAGCGCTCTCTAACTTCTTCTGCGTGTGCGTCACGCGCTCCTTCGCCTTGATGAACGTCGGACGCTTTTTCGACACCTCCGCTTCCTGAAAGTAATGTAAAAATATATAACTAAAATTTACAGAAACCATGACGATTCGAGATACGAAAATCATATAGCCTACAAAGCTGAAAGCAAAATAAAAATAATTTTTCCGTGAATTCGTGAATTACCACCCTGTACAAGCCCCACTTTGCTTCCAAGCAAAGAAACAATTAATATTTCTTCTATACAATATATACGCAAATTTTATTACTGGGCTTCAGTGTGAGTTTAACCAGTTTAAAGTAAAGACTTAAGGGGCCGGGTACCCTTGGAATTTCTCATACAAACGTAATTCCAAAATCATTTTCTCATACGAAAATATTTAACATGTTTGAGTTATTTTTCAGTTTAAGATAGTAATTACCTAGGTTCCTACACAAAAATTTACTTCAAATTATTTAAACAAAAAAAAATTTTTTTTGTTTTAAATTTTTTTTAGTAAATTTACTACTAAATATTTAAACACAAAAAAATAGAGTAAAACACTAAAAATATATAAATAAATAGTAAATTTACTACAAAATATTTAAATACTAAAAAATATTTTTTAGAGTTTAAATATTTTGTAGTAAATTTACTATTTATTTATATATTTTTTAGTGTTTTACTCTATTTTTTAGTGTTTAAATATTTAGTAGTAAATTTACTAAAAAAAAAATTAAAACAAAAAAAAAATTGTTTAAATATTTTGAAGTAAATTTTTGTGTAGGAACCTAGGTACTTACTATCTTAAACTGAAAAATAACTCAAACATGTTAAATATTTTCGTATGAGAAAATGATTTTGGAATTACGTTTGTATGAGAAATTCCAAGGGTACCCGGCCTCTTAAGTAACCCGCAAACGATCAAATTGTTTGTCAAATTTTACGTGTTTGTCAAACAGTTTGATCATGTACAGCTTTGTTTGAAGCGTTTGTCAAACAAACTACGTGATTAGCCGCGTACTGACCAAGCGAGCCGCCTCGCCGCGGCAGCCTCGCGCGCAGTTGCTCGGTCGGTCAGTACGTGTTAGTGCGCGGCAAACGTCCGAGGCGCCTTTGAGCATCGAATAAAAACCGACAACTTTTGGCTCGGCCGCGGCACGCTCGGGCGAGGCAGCGAGGCTGCTCGCTTGGTCAGTACGCGGCTTTTGACGTGTTTGAAGAAAATTTGGATTACGTAGCGTTTGACAAACGTGTTTGAACGTGTTCCGCTGTGTTTGTCAAACAAAATCTCATGATCTCAAACCAATTCTAGCTAATTGTTTGACAAACGTGTTTGATGCACGTTTGATCGTCTGATGATGAAATGCTGTTTTTTTCATCAATGCTGTTTGATGAAAACGTAAATTACAACAAACATGTTTGTCAAACAAATTTGATCGTTTGCAGGGTACTTAACGGCAAACAATGAGGGGTGGATATTCTATTTGCCACCAGGTGCCGCTATGTAGCCTTAAGTTGCCTCATTAGCAACCACCCAGACTTTTACTGACCACTTCACGTATATCCTGCTCGATCTTGGCGAGCTCGCGCTGCGCCGTCCCAGCTTCCTTCTTCTTCTCTCTGAGTGCGTCCTCGGCCTTCTGCCGCTTCCTCTCTATCTTGGTGAGCTCCGACTGCTTGTGCTGCAGCTCCTCCTCGTTATTCTGTATGTCCTTCTCGTTGTGGTACAGATGGAACAGCTGCAGCTCCACTTTTTGTTGTTGCTGTAATTAAATGCATTTTTGTACTAGAGTAACTGAAAACCTCAATAAGTTTCTGAATTTAGCTTTAATATCATGTAATATAGATTTAAAAGAACTCAATTTTTTTTATTCAGAGTAAATTTTTTCAAATGTTCTCTGAACGTCGGCCGTCGGGGCTATACTGGTGCCTACCGAATTAAATTGTAATGTATATTCTTAATTAAATCTTAGTAGGTAGATACTATAGGCCGCGCAAAACATCATGACCCCTCTGTGAAACTAGAGAGTGTAAAATACAATACCTATTACCTACCAATAAAATGTGTAAAAAAATTTACAAATTGAAAATGAGAATACACCTTTTTGTTACACCCAGCTGGCTGGTATAAACCCAGGCTCAGCCTTTGTGAGCAAAATAAGACAATAGCCATGTTATGCTAGTAAAATAATTACCAGCTCCTCTTTCAGCCGGGTATATTTCTCGGCTTCCTCCTTCTCGAATTTGGCTTCTTTCCTCTCGGCGGCCACTCCCTTCTTTTTCTGATATGAGAACTGGGCTTCCTCGTCAGCTCGGTTCACTTCTGCCCGGCACGCCTCATACTGCTCTTTGAGCACTCCAGACCTGCAATTAAGGCATATACTTACTTCATGTTTGCTACCAAGCTCAGGAAACTTTCAATGTATGTTTTGCCCACAATTCCTTGCATAAAAACCAGGAAACTGTAAACTTTACCATGATTATAACCAGCCTATGTGATCAACTCAACTAAGTAATAACATAGTGATAGTGTCCGACCGAAGCTTCGGCTTCGGCTTCGGCCGCCTTCGGCCAAAAAAACCACCTTCGGCAAAACCTTCGGCTTCGGCCTAAAACCCGGCCGAAGCCGAAGCTTTGCCGAAGGTCCGAGCAACCGTCGAAATTGAACGAACTGTAAACTGTTTCGAAAGACTGAGTGAGTCGTGAGAGAGCGACGGAGTCGTGTATTGCAGAGGCCGCTGGGAGTCACTGTCAAATACAATAATATAACAAACACTAACTTCTTAACCCGGCGACTGCCAGGTTGGGTCATAATGACCCGGGATGTTTTTAAAAATAACAGTGTAACGTTGCCGCGCTTCTCAGTAGCTGGAGTTAGAGCCCTGCCCCCCTTGTTTCTTATGTCAGCTTAGGCGGTGTGCGCCTGGAATGGATGATAAACGTGGTCAAACATACAAAAGGGTAAATATGACCCAACTATGCATTCCATGATGTCATTTCGTGCCAGTGACGTTGAGTAATTATTTGATTTTTTTCGTTTATTTATTTGTACTGGCAGGTGACAAAATGTATATTACCATTCTAGATATTACGTCATTTTCGCATTTGATCTTATAAAAAACCCCTTGAGGGCTCGTACATGGATGTAGTTCATCTAGAGATATGTGCAAAGGAATGGTAGTTTACAGGAGAAACATCAGAAGTTGCCTCCTTGCCATAGTTTCTGATTTACATAAACGATGCCAGATAATATTTCTCGCTAAAAAAGACAGGAATACAACCCATACCTCTCAAAATGAAAAAAATCATCTGCCCTGAACATGACATTTCTTTCTTTGGCGGTTCCGTGGATAACAGGGCTCATCATAGTGACTAAAGCTAAGATTATTTATCATTTTTACTTATATTTATTTTAAGATCTAACATTGGTCATTTCAAAAAGCAAAATACAAAGTGTGGATTAGTCGCATAAATTTCGAGTTGCAGTTGTAAATTTCACTCTGTCTTTTTAAGTAGGAAAAAATGAACATTATAAATACTTGTTTTTAATATATCTCCTCAAAATATTATAAACTAAGAACTATCCTATAAGTTGAAGATAAATTTGCATTAAATATCGTTGAAATAGTAAAAATTAACAACAGTTTAAAATCGGGTAATTATGACCCACCATGCAGTTGTCGTTCCTATTTTCTACCAGGCAGACGCCGGGTTAATAAATCATTTAATTATTTATTAAGAAGTAATAAGTGTTTGTTTATTTTATTTATTAGTCTAGTTTCAGTCTAGTCGAGTAAAACAAAGACTGATTGATTGGTCTAATTAAGAAATTATTTTTTTTTACAATAGTTCAGTCAATAAAGTAGTTGTAGAATGCGTGAGCGGGAACTTAAGAGATTTCTGCTGGAACTTATTCAGGGTGCTTACTGCTTAGGGATAAAACATACTAAACGTCCTGAAGTCTAGGAGGTGAGCCGGAGTGAGGGGAGAGTGCCAAAAGTCTCAATTTTTGGTTTTTGTCTAATAACTAAAAAACGATGCGTTGTAGGACTTGTAGCAAAAAATATTCTAAGATGAAATTTTTTTCTTATTAAATTCTCTATAATTTTGATTCTATACACTTTTCCGAATTCTCATCCGTTTTCGAACTACACATTTGAGTCATTCCTTAAACTTCATTAATTATTTATAGTCCACAAATTATTAAGTAAGTAATAAATAAATCACGAAATCACAAACTTTTATTACCATCTCTAAATCAACTTCTCTATGAGACAGTCAATATAGAGGTAAACCTTCAATATTTAAATTTTGAAATACTTAATTTTAATATTAATTGTAGCTTGTAGACAATATTGAACATAACTATTTAAAAAAGATAAAACCGACTTCAAAATTATACGTACCTAATTGAGAATTAAAACTCCGTATCTCCAAAACTACTTAACCGATTTTGTTGAAACTTGCACTATTCCCTAAGTCAGGGGTCCCCAATCTTTTTCAGCCTGCGGCGCACTTACAAGTAGGGATGTAAAGCGGTAAAATTACTTTCGTAAAATTCGGTAAATTACGATATTTTACGTAAAATATTATATTTTACGGTAAATTACGGTAAGATTGGGTAAAAAGCGATTTGATTTCGTGGCATAATTTTCATTAATAATGGGGATATAAACAGGTTTACTTAATGCACGTCTAGTGCAGTCAGTCAAAACAACATAACTGCCAGCCAGCTGGCTTGCTGTATGCGCTGTCGAGTGTCGTCAACTGCCAAAAAGTCGCGACAGCGCAAAATGTTCTGGCAAACAGCACTAATCGGCAACGTCGCACCGTGCAAAGCGCACGCAATACGCAAGTTGCAACTTGCAACACGCTCGCCCCGCCCGCCGTCATAATATCACCATTCTACATACATACGTAGTCGGTAATTTTACCGTAATTTATATAAATTACCGTAAAATACGCGTATTTTACCAGCGTTTTCGGTAAAATTACGTAATTTTGCAACCCAACTTACAAGTCAATATTTTGTCACGGCGCTTTACTCTACCTAGCTATTACAAAAATATATATAAATAAACATCTTTAATAATTATTAAAGTTAGGTTAAGCAAGTAAATAATAATAAACTAATATTTAATCATCTCCCTGCTTTGTATAATAATTCATATTATAATTTTATTTTAAAATATTTGTGGTTATGGATAACGATGGAGGATCGACTCACGGCGCCCCCTCTTGCCTTTCCACGGCGCACCAGGGCGCCGCGGCGCACAGTTGGGGAACCCCTGCCCTAAGTTGAACAGTACCTAGTACAACAAAAAAAGATTTTTTTTTAAAATATCTATGGACGCTTCACACCACGTCAGTCTGGCCCCGTGCTAAGTACCTAAAGGACTTGTGTTACAGGTACCAGACAACGGAAATATATTTTATACTTTTATACTATACATATATTTAAGATTATTATTATATCATACACATATTTAATACACATCCAGACCCAGGAACATTGAAAACTTTTTGTTCCGTCGGCGGGATTCGAACCCGCGACCCCCGGCTTGAGCGTCCAACGCACTTACCACTGAGCCACAGAGGTCGTCAAATTACTGAAATCGGAATGGTAGTTCCAGAGATATGCGAACACAAACATAGAAACATACATACATACATTTGTAATTTGGCACATTTGTTCAGACACTGATTCAGATTAACATATACAAAAATTGGGCAGTTCTGGAAATATTACATATACATACATATACGCGTCGAATTGATAACCTCTTTTTTTTAAGTTGGTTAAAAATTAATTACTGAGAGTCAAGCGATTAAGATTATAAACCTTCGGCTTCGGCTTTGGCCGAAGGTTGTGGCGATTGCCGATTAATCGGCTTCGGCTTCGGCCAAAAACAGACCTTCGGTCGGACACTACATAGTGATTATTACACAGGTCAACAAAATCGAAAAAAAAAAATTGCGCACTGCAAACTAATTGCAGTTTCTATAAGAGTTTTGTGTGCACAATATATGTTTCCAAGAAGTTTTCTTTCTATCGGCTCAGATTTTTAAGATATTTCATTCCAAAGTTACAAAAATCTCGCATTTTAGTCTATTTGAGAATCACATTGCAGTTGAAAGTATTCATTTTTATTAGTTTTGATAAATGTATGCCAGAGGGAGACACTTCTTATTGAGAATGTAACTTGTTTCAATGAGTTATGACTAATTTACCCAATGTTATGACGGTTTTTAAAATTTAAAAAAAAAAAAAAATTACCTAGCTCATACTACGTGGACTAACAATTTTTGTATGAAAAAAGAAACTTTAGTTTTCAACTCTCATATTTTAATAAAAAAATATAATATGCAATTTAAATTGAGATCTAAATAATAGATGTGTATATTTACTAAACATATTACATCAAAACTCATGAAAATAAATTATTTCAATAGTTGTAAAGTGATTCCGAAATAGACTAAAATTTGAGATTTTTTAAACTTTGGAATGAAATATCTTAAAAACCTGAGTCAATAGAAAGAAAATTTCTTAGAAACATATGATCAGGACACAAAGTTCTTACAGAAACAGCTTTTAGTTTTCAGGCCGCAAAACTACTGTTGACCAGTGTTATTATTAAAACAATAGATAAAAAATTTAATTAGTTTGCATATGACAGTAATTTTTCAACTGATTTCAAAGAATAATTAAAATTAAGACCTCAAGAATTACTTACCCACTGATTTCTTCAAAGAGTGCAGTTCTCTCCTTGGGGTTCTTCATAGCGATGCTCTCCACCGCACCTTGGAACACCAGAAAGTTCTTGGCCTTCACATTGATGCCCAGTTTCTCCAACTCCGCTAAGTACTGGCTGGTGGACACAGACTGAAAAAAATTTTAAAAAAATTGTCTCACCATCAAACAATTATTAGTTTGACGAGATTTAAAATGTAAGAATATTATGTAGAGTTTTATGTATAAATATATATACTTACATAAAAATTAATGAATGGCCAAATAGGAAACAATTTTATGCATAAGAATAAGGTAATTACTAGGCTAGTAGGTAATGAACACAACTGAAACAATATTACGTGCACTTTTTCCACTATAATCATTAATTACTACAATTTTAACTTAAACACGACCGGTTTCGAAAAATAAATCATCTTCTGGTGTTATTTTTGAACCAGTTGTGTTTAAGTTAAAATTCTAGTAATTTGTGAATAAAGTGGAAAAAGTGCACGTAATATTTTGTTTTATTTGTGTTTAAAAAATGAATTTCCACCAGCACCAAGAACCAACAGTACAATCAATTACATATAGTAGACAATAAACTAGAAACAGTTATACAGGATATACTACTTTAATCAACATTGGAATGAAATGTCCGCTTTTTTGAATTAAATACTGTGTGCACCAATTATTTTCATTTACTTATTTATTGACTGCTTCTTAAATTTATCATTACATGACTAGAACTTTATACAACTAATTAACATTTTTATTATAATGGTGTTTTAACATCATGAAAGAATTTTTTTTGAGGGTCAAAAATACATACTTGTCCATCAATCTTGTGATCAGATGATTGTCCTATAACAGATCTCTGGAACTGCTTCTCAGTCAAGTCTTCTAGTATAAAAGTTGCAGTGACTGATGCACTAAAACATACAATCAGGTTGCATAAACAAAACTAGATACATGACATTGGTTAATTTTGGAATTTATTATATTTAATTTTGGAATATATTATACATACAACTTTACATGTAAAGTTATTATTTACCATCTTGCGACAGGTTTGTTGATGGAGGCGCCATGGATCAAGTCGCTAAGACGCTTTACACGCAGCAAAGACGTTTTCTCTCCCATAACAAAACTCACGGCGTCCATGAAGTTAGATTTACCTATGAAAACGTTTCTGGTATTGGTATTTCAGCTTTCGGGACAAAATACACGTTCTTATAAACAAATATATAAAACCTTACCTGAACCATTGGGTCCTACGACAGCCGTAAACGATTTTAGGGGTCCTATGCGGTGGTGCCCCTTGTAGGACTTAAAGTTTTCCATATCGATATACTTCAAGAACGCAGGCATTTTGATAGCGGGTGTATTCAGAACTGTTAAACAAAAATAATAACACTTCACAAGTTGAAATATTTCAGTAAATTAATGCATCGCGCCAAATTTCTCGTCGACAGAGCAACAAGAAACAGCGAAAACCACGAAATCAACACAGATTATTATTATATATGGAAATCAATGGTGAAATGTGAATTGACAGTTCACAGTTGACAAGTGACAATGACATTAACAATAAACTGATTTTTTTATGCAACGAACCGCAGTCGGCACTAGCTTGTTCATTTAGGTTCTCTATTAAAAAACTGTTCCAAACTCGAAGCCTATTTATATATATATTATGAGATAGCGTGTTTGTTTTTGTAATCCGAGGCGGTTTCTCTATTTCTATCTCTTTTTCCCTTAAACGTCATTCGACTTTTCACACCTGTCAGTTGCTCTTGACATCTAGATGTTAAACTTAAAAAGTATAAATGTCGGATGTCGAGAGCAGCGCGCTCATTGGCGGTTTGTTTTTTGATCCGTGCGGTTCTCTAGTTTTTAAAATTTTAAACGGTGTTACCGTTCGCTTTTTAGTTATTTTTGTTAAAATTTTAATATAATTATTGTTTAAAAAGAAATTATTATGGATAAGCGCAATAATTCAGAAGAATTATTTTCGGTTTCGGCTAAACGTCCACGTCATAGCAGTGAAGTTATAGACGAGTTGATTTTACAGGTTAATAACATTCAAAATTATTTAAGTAACTTTTTACCTAGTGAAAATGCTGTGCAGGACAATAGTCCAGATGCAGACATACTGGACGCTAACATCAGCGGTGAGGTATTTGAAAATTTTAATTTGGAAGATGAAAATGTGCATGAAATGCCTGGCTCTGCCGAATTAAATCAGTCTCAGTCAATACCTGTATCTGAGCCTTCGTTTTCTATGCCGGTTTCTACTATAGTTAAGGAACCAAATATACAAAGAGCTTCGCTAAGTCATATTGAAAAGCTAAAATCATTGCAGCATTTTGAAACCGATAATTGGTCGGAAGTTCGATATTCAGACCTACAAAAATTGTATTGTGCCAATCCTGGTTTCGTAGAATTGGATTGTAATGACGAGCTAAAACCATATGAATCGTCTTTAAATTTATCATATACAGAACGTGGTTTCGCAGCCATTTCATTAGCCATCCTCAAACAAAATGAGGCATTGGAACAAGTAATTAAAGATTTTATTTCGTGGTTAAGTTCCGTACAAGTTACTGACGCGAAGTCAGTAGAATCAAAAATTTGCGAACTTTTTACGCAAGGGGAGTTTAGTAAAATCTCAAACGATCTTTTGCAGATGGCATGTGGCCATCGAGCCGATATTATACAGCAGCGCAGAGACGCTTTATTGAAATCGGTTAAAAATAAATTTGTTCAATCTACCCTCCGAAAAACACCCCCAACTTGTGAAAGTTTATTTAATAAAACCAATTTTTCGGCTGTTATTGATAAAAATGGAGGTAGTAGTAAAGTTTTTTGGCCTCAAAAATCTGATAAAATCCAAGCTAGAAAATCTTTTTCCGAAAAATTTTACAACACTGTATAATACCTGCGCAAGGTCAGAACCTACTCCCACTGCCGCACAGTGGAACAAATTTTGGATACAATAATAATTATATACCGTCACAAAATATTGCACCCTTTAATTCTATTATGCAACCTGCGCAAGGTGTGCCAAACCATCAGATTTTTAATAACTTTCCACGTCTTCCTACGCAAGGAAGGAATTTTCGTCCCAGAGGTCCTCATCCCTCAGGGAGCGGGCCTCAAGCCAATAAAACATATAATCATACCGCCTCTCGTCGAGACGGAAACTTTAAAAAGAAATACTGACTTATTCAGAGCCCGTCAACTACAACTATTCCCAAACAGATGGGTAAAGTTAGGAGCGGATCCATACTTATTAATCATGGGCTACAGAAGTCCGTTCAAAATAAAACTTCTCCTTCATTTTACCAACATATAAAAATTTTTAGACCATCCGCTCCAAACTATTTCTTCCAAAGACATAGAGTTGACCATAATTTACCAAGGCAACCTGTTACAAATAATAATATACCTGCCATTAGGTCTAGCGAAAACTTCCAAGGTATTCGCGTCTTTAATAAATTGGCTAGCTCAGATATTACAAGAGCAGGGAATACACCTAATTGTGTACTTGGACGAATTTTTAATTGTTCACCAGTTATATGTAAAGATGTTGCGCAAACATGTAAATCTAACTTCGATTTTACTAATTTACCTCGGTTAGACAGTAACCTGGTTAAAATCTGCCCTAGATCCTCAGCAAACCTTACTGGTTTTGGGCGTAATGTGGGACCCGATCCGCAATTTAAAATAGTTACCAACAAACAAAACTCTGAGCATAAAATAGATATGTTTAGAAATATGTCAATTAAAGATGGCCAATTTAAAAACAATACAGTTTTTAAGTCATCTCAATTTCGTGAGTCCTTGTGTCACGAGAGGTCGCCTAGACTATTGAAATCTTTTAGACTTTTGTCAAAAGATACGGGACATGCCTCTAAAGAAATAATTATTCCCTGTGCCGATGCTGGCGTTTCTGGAAATTCAATAGTGGGCTCGAAACCTACATATATTTTAATCTCCGATTCATTTCAATCTGGTATCTCATTACTTAGCCACCGATACATAGGGTTCGGATTGGGAAACTCAAATAGACAACCTGCGTATGACAGTAACTTGGTGGACTCACGAGCAATCCTTGCATTTAAACCACAAAGAGATGATGGCGATTCTCAAAATTTTTCAAAATTTAATTTCACATCGAGTAAAAACGACTATGTCAGTGCAGTCGGACAACATAACAAATCTTGCGTTTCTAAAAAACGAAGACTCTTATTCCCGATCTCTGTTAAGTCTGTCACGTCAGATATTTGCTATCCTAGATCGACACAATGTCAATCTATCACTTCACCATCTGTCCAGCCGGTACAATGTGGAAGCAGATCGGTTGTCGAGACAAAAATTGACCCTATAAATATGGCATCCTCTGCCTCCGATCACCGAGGTAATTTTCAGAAAAACCGTACTGCCGGTGATAGACCTATTTGCCCCTCAGTCAGCCCATGTAGTCCCTCGGCATCTGAGCCTAGATTTAATGGGCTATCAGGCGGAAATTCACGACTCATTAAGTCGTCTGTGGAACTATCCCCTGGACTGGGTATTCTCACCCCCTTTTCTCATGCCTCTGGTACTTTCGCATTTGAACAACGCACAGGGGAGCTATCTAATTATAGCACCAAGATGGGTGAAAGCCAGCCGCCTTCTAGCCAGCCGAGCTCTAGAAGCTCCGTTCACAATCCTAAATCTAGACAAAATCTTTGTCGATCTAACGATCAATCAATTGTCTCCACGAGTACAGAACAGGGTAATGGAAGTTTGGAAATGTGGGGGTGGACCCAGGCACTAAAAGGCTGGACCCCCGATCAAATTAACCTTTTAAAATCTAGTTGGCGTGAATCTACTAGGAGGTCTTATGAGTGTGCATGGCGAAGGTGGTGTATTTGGGCCCATCAGAATAATATAACTATAGTTACTCCTACAGGGTCAGATCTTGCTAGGTATTTATCAGACCTTTTTCAAGTACATAAGCTTTCTAGAAATACTATTATGCTTCATAAATCTGTAGTGTCAACTTTATGTGACCCAAACGACTGTAGACAACTCAGTTCCCATCCGCTTGTACAGCACATTTTAAAATCAATATCTAATAAATACCCGAAAAATGAGAAACTTCCTATATGGGACATTGATTTTCTATCTACCTGGCTTTGTAATACTTTTAGTACAGATTTAAATTTATATGAGTGTTCTAGGCGTGCAGCGTGTATTTTATTACTGTGTTCTGGAAGGCGTATACATGATCTCACTTTGTTGTCAATCGATCTTGAGAATTGTTTGATATCAACCGATAGTGTCATTTTTTGGCCTAAATACGGTTCAAAGACTGATAATGCCAATTATAGGCAATCTGGATGGAAACTGGTTCAGAATAATGAATCTCAGGCTTTAGATCCCACCTTTTGGATAAAATCGCTAATTAGACTATCTAGAGCAAGGCGAGATGAATGTAAATTAGATAGCTTATTTCTGACAGTTTGTGGTCCACCCAAAGTCGCGTCTAAAACAACAATTTCAAATTGGCTAAGGTCACTACTATCCGAAGCGGGTATAAAAGCCACACCAGGTAGTTTTCGCCCAGCTGTTGTATCTAAAAATTGGGTGCAAAATTTTCCTATTGACGAAATTTTACAAAGAGGAAACTGGCGTTCGCAAAATGTATTTTTAAAATATTATAAAAGAATAATAAAACCTAATCAAGAGGTTAAGTCAGTAACAAAATTATTTACTCCTATTTAGATTTTGTTTTTGAGTTTTATTTTAATAATTGAATTTTACTTTTGTCTTTATAAATGATTGTTTAGTTAATTTTCTCAAATTATATAATGGACTGACATGATTTAATTATTATATTCTTTATTTTTGCGTCTACTGAACTATAATAATAAACTATTTTTACTTGTACTATCTTTCCTATTTTATTTAAATTAATGTTTATAACTTTTCACACCAGGCGATATCAAACACGTCTCATAATATATATATAAATAGGCTTCGAGTTTGGAACAGTTTTTTAATAGCAGCGTTTTACCTACCAATAAAACGCTTATTTAAACACTTTCCAAACTCGAAGCCTATAGTTTGTATATCTGCCTGGTAGGTATAATAATATATAAGTAAAACCAATGAGCGCGCTGCTCTCGACATCCGACATTTATCTTTTTAAGTTTAACATCTAGATGTCAAGAGCAACTGACAGGTGTGAAAAGTCGAATGACGTTTAAGGGAAAAAGAGATAGAAATAGAGAAACCGCCTCGGATTACAAAAACAAACACGCTATTTCTTATTATATATACAGGGTGACCGGTAATAGGTCTGTTTCCTTTTAACATGTAAAAATACATCACTTTTGCAGCCTAAAAAGCTATATCATACCCTGTCCAAAAGCTAACGGTTACCGAGATATTCAAGATTTTGTATTTTTTTCAAAAACACCCGATTTCAAAGGAAAACTTTAAATAAAAAAAAATCTACCTATTAATTTCTTAATCTTTAACATAATTTTAGTTCTTAGGTAGATAAACTACAAATACAAAAGTTATTTATCCATCTAAACAGGAAACAAAAATTAGCAGAGTGTTTCAAAAGTCTTAACAAAAAAAAAAATGAAAATGATTTTCCCTCATTTCACCCCTTATTGTTTAAAAAATCAATAAGACATTAGTCGTACAAATTACTTAATTAAATTCCTTATTTATTAAGCTATCCAAAAAGGTATAATTTGTAATGCAAAAATCTAAATAACATCTTACTTAGGGAATATTAAGGACCCTACGCCGATTTGTCCAAATGAAGAACCTGCTAACTACCTGAACTAGCAGGTAGTAAAATTCTAATTAGCAAATTGGAAAAGTCTAAATAAACATTTGCTACGTCAGGTTAAGTTAAATAAAAGTCTTTGAATAAAAATTAATATTTTATTTACATAATAAGTTGATAATTATTACGGTAAATCCTGTTCGAATTGTCGTCCTCGATTTCTGATGCACTTGCGTAATCTTAAGCGAAAATTAGATCGCGTTACTCTACTTGTTAAAGTTTCTCGGATTTCGTTTGCTGCATAAATTATTCTTCTCCTCAGTTCATGTACATCGCTAATAGGTGTTGCGTATACTAAAGACTTCATGTGGCCCCATAAATAATAATCGCAAGGAGTCAAATCTGGAGACCTTGCGGGCCAAGGTATTGGACCGCCGCGGCCAATCCAACGCTGCGGGAAATTTTGATCCAGCCATTGCCTAACTGTCACTCTGTAGTGTGCCGGGCATCCATCATGTTGGTATATCATACCTCTTCGGGTTTCAACTGGTATATCTTGCATGAGCTCGTGAAGATTATTTCTCAGGAAATTTTCATACGACTCCCCGTTTAAATTGTCCGGTAGAAAAAACGGCCCAATGCAATGATTATGCAAAATTCCCATCCAAACATTCAGGGAAAACCTCCTTTGATGAGCACCTTCTTTTGCCAAGTGGGGGTTTCCACCCTGGGGAGCCCAAAAGTGCATGTTGTGGTAGTTTGTTATGCCGTCACGCTCAAACTTCGACTCGTCGGTCCATAAAATCTTTCTTAAGAAGTTATAATCGTTTTCATCGGAGTGCAGCATAAAGCGGCAGAAATCGAGCCTCCTTGCAGGGTCTCCTTCTTCTAATGCTTGTACTGGTGTGTAGTGAAAAGGGTATAACCGAGCGCTATGTACGGTGAACCACACTTTCCACTGCGTTAAACCCAGTTGCTTCGCTACAATTCTTGTAGAGGTGGTCGGATCTCTTGCAAAACGTTCCAATATTCTCTCTTCGTCTTCTGCAACATAACGAGGAGGTCTTCCTGCATCACGTCGCCTTTGATGAACAGAGCCACTTTCCCGCACGCGTTGGTACGCCGCGGAAAAAACTCCAGCACTTGGTACATTAATTCGACGGGGAAAACGACGCCGGTACTCTTCCCGTGCAGCGGCTGCGTTGCCATCACAAAAACCGTAGCAGTACAGTATGTCAGCGTACTCTTCATTGCTAAAAGATGCCATTTTTGATAAACAAACTTGATCAAAAGGAATCGCAAATAAAACGTCAGCGCGCTCAGGACGAGAAGCGTTAACTAAACAAAAACTCTACATATTGCTCTTTAGACAGACCCGAACTGTTACGAACCGACGCGAACAGTTACGAAGAAACCGGATTTTTTTAAACCGACCAATAATAGATCGCTTCTTCCTCCGATAACAAAAGAATTTGACTACCTGGCAACCTAACCCTGAACAAATTGTAAGCCAAAAAAATTGTGCTGAGAGTTATTATCTTACCTTACCAGATGTTTGTGAATTTTTTGCACACAAATTATACCTTTTTGGATAGCTTAATAAATAAGGAATTTAATTAAGTAATTTGTACGACTAATGTCTTATTGATTTTTTAAACAATAAGGGGTGAAATGAGGGAAAATCATTTTCATTTTTTTTTTGTTAAGACTTTTGAAACACTCTGCTAATTTTTGTTTCCTGTTTAGCTGGATAAATAACTTTTGTATTTGTAGTTTATCTACCTAAGAACTAAAATTATGTTAAAGATTAAGAAATTAATAAGTAGATTTTTTTTTATTTAAAGTTTTCCTTTGAAATCGGGTGTTTTTGAAAAAAATACAAAATCTTGAATATCTCGGTAACCGTTAGCTTTTGGACAGGGTATGATATAGCTTTTTAGGCTGCAAAAGTGATGTATTTTTACATGTTAAAAGGAAACAGACCTATTACCGGTCACCCTGTATATAAATAGGCTTCGAGTTTGGAAAGTGTTTTAATAAGCGTTTTATTGGTAGGTAAAACGCTGCTATTACTCAATGGCCAAAGGCCTTTTTAATCAAAAAACTGAAAGGAGTAGAAGAAGAAAATAAAAATATTATTTTCAAGGTTTATTGAAATCGAGAAAAAATAGCTCGAAAATAATAAAATTGGGCTACTAACTTAATTGATTCTTGGAAACATTTCCTGTGAGACTTGAGTCAAGATTTATTTCCAACGCTAGGATGGTTTAAGGGCTGTTTCATTATGAACAGTGATCAGAGTCCTGGTAGTCCACTAGACCTCAGTGATCGAGAACAAGCTGTGCTCATGGATCCCATTGACCATGCTCGGGCGAGATACCCCTATTGCATCGTTTGGACCCCCATACCTGTTCTAACGTAAGTAAAAAGAGCCAAAAAATAACTTGTTCTTGTTACTGCAAAAACTATCATCTTTTGTATCAACAGGTGGATCTTTCCGTTCCTAGGCCACATGGGGATATGCATGTCCAACGGAGTAATCAGAGATTTCGCAGGCCCATATTATGTGTCTGAAGATTTAATGGCATTCGGGAACCCTACTAAATATTGGCAACTGTCACCACATAAAGCTAACAACGGTCAGGCAGGGTGGGATGCAGCTGTTGCAGAAGCTTCAGAGATCTATAAAAAGAGAATGGTAAATAAATTATTACAATGAATGTTGTAAAACTAATAAGTATTATTTTTATTTAAATAATATGATTACAACTGCTTTGTATCAGCATTATGTTGTCACTATAATTTTTTTTTTTTAAATATGTACATTTAAATCTTTACAGCACATAATATTCTATGATAACTGCCACTCTCATGTGGCGACAGCTCTCAACATTATGAGCTACAATGGCTGCAAGAACTGGAACATGGTGAAGCTGGCTCTGTACATGATACCCTTCTCCAAATATGTTAGGTAAGTTAATTGAATCTGTTTTTCCCTACTCAAAGGACAATGCAGTAAGGATAATAAATCATAGTTTTTGCAGTCTATGGATAACTGCTTACACTGCTTAGATTTTAGTTAACACTTTCGTTCCCAAGCGGTTGCATGCGACCGCAAGAACAAAAGATTTCCAAGAATCCGCAATCGAGGTGTTAAAACTGTATCACTACATCTATGATAAAGTCTGGGTATATGATAGCAAAGGCTGCTTATGTATATTGACTGAGCGCTTCAAGGAATCGGGGCTGAGAAACAGAATAGGGCTGTGCTAGACTTGTCATATTTCCTATCAAACTACATTTTTTAAAATAATCTTTTGTAATAGTGTCTTTTTTCCTTTTTACAGTTTTGGTGGCTTTGTTAAGACATGGTTACCATTTGTGATTATTGTTGCATTCATTTGCGGATTGGCTGCTGCAATATAAACCACACAACAAGTAAACTTGTGAAAGAGAAACATAATATTATGTAAAGAAAATTTTATTTTTAAATATTATTTAGTTTACTACAAAATTTTAGGTTGTAAATTATTACAGATTTTATATTATAATTTATAACAATAGAACTACTTTAATTTATGAAGGTTGTATTGTCATACATAGAAGTAAGTACATATGTTACGCTCAAAGACCGAAATCTCTCAATGAGCGAAAAAATAGCTCACAACGCGTTGTGGTCATAGTGAAACAGCCACGACGCGAAATTCGCGTTGTGGCTCTAATGAAAACTGCCACGACGCGTTCTGGCAATCACAAAAAGACCATAACGCGAAATGCGTGTCGTGGGCCGTGGCTGATATGCTATTCGTTTTTCTTGTTTGTTCTGGATTGATTAATCGTCCATAGGTATGGAAGATTATATATTTGAATTACCATGTGTACTACAAAATATTTTTTCTTTTACTAAATCACTGCATAACATGTTTATCATTATTATTTTTATAAAATAGCCATAGTTCCTTACTATCCATACTAATATTATTACTGTCCGTTTGTCTTTGTTGCGGGCAATGGGCATCAACTAGTAGTATTATATTTAAATTATATAAATTAAAACAAAACTTTTTTTATTATTATTTATTGAGATCAGATTACTTTATATTAAAAGAACAACAATATGAAACTGCAACAAAATACTGAACACAAAATAATATTACTAATAATTTGAAAATCACTTAAAATGATTAATTAAAATATTTAATTAATTTAAAATTCTAATGGGATACAAAGTATTTTTTGTCTGTCTTGAAAACTTTTCGACCCACCTTGGTATAATTGTTATCAAGCGACGACATGGTAAGAATAAATGTTCAGAACGCGTTATGGCCTTTTTGTGATTACCAGAACGCGTCGTGGCCGTTTTCATAAGAGCCACAACGCGAATTTCGCGTCGTGGCTGTTTCACTATGACCACAACGCGTTGTGAGCTATTTTTTCGCTCATTGAGTGATTTCGGTCTTTGAGCGTAACACATACATTACAGTGGTGATGGTTGATGTTGAAGATTTTGGAATGAATATAATTATTATGATATATTATGAAAAATTTGGGGTCTGATCCAATAGCAAATACGTATTTATGAAAATATTAACTCCACACAATGCCAGTCCAGTGTCATTGTCTGATATAATATTGTAAAAACCATTTGATAATGAGTAAATATTTTTATAAATAAGGAGGTATATTGAATGAGTAATTTTTTTATTATTTCAATCATGCCAAAGACAGAGTCTTTAAATATATAAGTTACTTGTATAATATTTTATAATAAGTAGTAGGTACATTAAATAATAATTGTAGCTCTTAAAAAAATTATGTTAAAAGTAAATAATAATCATTCCTAAACTGTCTTTTCTAAAGTCTGATCACTACCATGGGACATTTAGAACTCCATTTCACATCTTAAAATTATTGTTAAAATATATGAAACTTATTCAAAGACTGTTTTACTATTACTTAGCCGTCATTATCTTTTGCTAATGGACATAGTATTGTATTCATTCATCACATAAAAGTGACTTCCCGATTTTAGCCGCAAGTGACCGTGACCAACAAAAATTTAAATAAAATGACACTATATGAGACAGGCTATAGCAGCCTTTCCCAAAGTGGGCGATAACGCCCCCTTGTGGGCGCTGAAGGTCTGAATCTGGGCGATGTGGGACCCAGAAAAAAATGGGGGCGTTGTGTAGAAGCTTGGGGGTGATTTATTTCATCAGGATGCATTTTAAATTGAAACAATGGGGGCACTAAAATATAATTTGTTCTTAAAGTAAGCGGTAAGCAAAATAAGTTTGGGAACCTCTGGGCTATATAGAGCGCCTTCACATTACGTCGCAAGCAGTGCGGCAGCAGCGCTGCAGCCGCGCGACTTCATACAAAAGAGAGTCGTTTTAGTATGGAAGTCGCGCGGCTGCCGCACCACTGGCGACGTAATGTGAAGGCAGCCTTAGGTTTCATTTTGTATGGACATTGGCATAGATTAAAATTAAACCTGAAGCATAATATGTTATAAAGTGGCAGTTTATTTGAATTTTAGTTGGTTGCAGTTGCATGTCACATTGATCAGAATGGTACATTAAACAATAAACATGTGTGCGTACTGCATTCCAAGTTTTGTTTAGTCAATAAGTCATGGTCCATTATGTATTACTATGTATTATTAACCGATTCAATGCGGCGCACATTTTTGAAGACTTTCAGTCGTGGCGGCATACAATTTTCTCGTGACACGTTAGCCGTGTCATACGCAATGAATAAGAAAACATAACTACAAAAAAGTGTGGCCGGCCTGAAACTAAACATGGCGGTCTATAGTGATGGACACTCGGTTGATATTTGTCGAGGATATCGATAAACTAAGATGTTTTAAGTGTAATTAACATCAAACACTATAGTACAGCGATGCTTTAAATAAACTGATGTACGTCTTATCACTTTTAATTTGGGTTATAGAAGTTTGATGTTTACATAATGAGTAAAATTATTATTATTAGAATGAAAACTAAGTGACTATTGAAATGACATTGATTTTGTTATGATTATGTATTGTCAAACAGATAACGAGGCGGATTAAGTTAAAATCTTTAAAATATTATAAGTATGAGCAGATTCTTCACCTTATATTTTTTAAGTTCGATAAAAAAGTACATCACTAAACGTCAACCAATCAACATAAAAACAACCGGAACATAAAATGGCGGACCGGCCACAGTATTTTGATTTGGTATAGACCATTATGCCGAGTCCACTCTATAAAAGTCAATGGTCATACGCCATAGAAGTAGATGACACGGCTACCGTGTCACCCGCCACGTTCAAAAAGGTTTATTGTTTTTTTTTTTGTTTTTTCGCTTGTATTAACTTGATTTATTTGGTTGAACCCAAATCATTGATGGTAACGGAAGGCTACATTGTTTTGAGTAGTTTTACTAAGTGTTAACCTGAAAATGGCAGGTAAGCTATTTTTTTATTCAGATGTTGCAAACCTTTTGTAGGTTTCAAAGTTAGAAAAATGAGTATATTTAATAGATCTGGGTTTCCGATGTAAATTATACGTTCGTAGATAAATTTAAAGAAGTTCGTTGTTAAGTTTTTTTAACCGACTTCCGAAAAGGAGGAGGAGGTTGTCCGTTCGGCTGTGGATATTTTTTTATGTGTGTTCAACAATTACTCCGCCGTTTGTGAACCGATTTTCAAAATTTTTCTTTTGTTGTATAGGGTATTTGTTCCGATTGATCCGGTTCCGAGTTGGTACCATGTTCACAAAAGTGGTGGTCTGATGATGGGAACCATGAGGCTAAAAAAGGAAACAGCCCCTACTTTTTTCAATTCACAAAATATTCAGAAACGAAGCCTATAGGCTTGTTTTGCGTGGAAAATTAAGACGGTTTTGTTCAGAGTAGAACCTTCTAAAGTGCAAGTTGAGGAAGATACAATCGCTTTCTAAATGACACGGGTCACGTGTCATACGCCACACATTAAAAACCCCTAAGACGCGGCTGCCGTGTAATACGAAATTAATGCACCTTTAAAAAAGGTTGGCGGCCCCTACTTTTTTGCAATTCACAGAATCTTCAGAGGCGAAGCCTATAGGCTTGTTCTACGTGGAAAATTAAGATGATTTTGTTCAGAGTAGAACCTTCTAAAGTGTAATTTGAGGGAGATACAATCGTTTTTCAAATGACACGGCTCACGTGTCATACGCCACACGTTAAAAACATGTATGACACGGCTCCCGTGTCATCCGCACTGAATCGGTTAAATTATTCTACTTTTAATAAATGTTTCTATTTCATTGAGAATCTAAATTCTCTAGTATAAAATCATGTAACTTAAAAGGTTAATATCTTGACTAATTGTTCCTTAATTTTAGACGTTTTGTACAAATATCGTCTTGAAGACATATTTTGAGTGTTTTCTCCATGTATTATACACAAAAGCCATGAATATTAAAAATGTGTTCTAATATTCAGTTTTATTTAAATAAATAAATATGAATCAGTGCCATACACAGATCACTAAAAAACATAAATCAATCTTCTAATATCCTAATCAAAGCGCACGGAAGTGCACAGGCCTAGTTCCTATTAGGCCTAGTTTCTATAACTAATTAATTCATCAAGCCCCAAGCGGCCACATCTGGCAGCGATAACAATGGAAAAGTTATTGTGTCTCGTTTTGCCACGATCTACGGGTTAACACTGTATCCAACTGCAAATTGCAGTTGGATTGCACACACGACAAACCAAACAGTTCACACGACTGCACGCCGACTGCAACTGAACTGCAATCCGACTGCGCATTTGGTTTGCAGTTCTATTGCAGTCGTGTCAACTGCATTCAAACTGCAATCCAACTGCAATTTGCAGTTGAAATGCAGTCCGTCTGTAGACCCTTAAAGGTATACACTATTAATTAGTTATAGAAATTTAATAATAATGCACTAGAAATAATAAGACCATTTTACTTAAAATATTATTTTAGATAACTTTAATATAATAATGTTCATAGGTATGTCTTATCACTTTTATATTAGGATACAAATTAAAGCCTATTTCCATACATAAATACAATGAAAAGATCAACAATCAATCACATATTTTGTACAAGTACTATTTTTTTAAGATCATATTAATTAATGAATCACTTTCTTCGAATATTATAAGGCATTAACATTCCTTTAAAACACTCTTCTCCAAGCTGAAGTCATAGTCATAGTTATTGATTCTCTGTTTGTTCATCATGAATGTTAGTATGTCCCCGATCTCCACCACATACACATCTTTTCTCAGTGACAGCTGCAAGTCCCGGGACAGAGAGAACGGAACTCCTTGTAGATAGTGGAACGTCTGATCTATTCTCACGCTGGACGACGGCAGTGGGGGAGCAGGCGCGGGCCTTCTTGTGTACGGCGAACCTCCCATGCTGGGATATAATCCGCCTCCAGGTGGAGCAGGCTCTACGACGACGAAGCCGTCGTCGGGCCTCGGTCCGGGAATAGGAGGTGTCTCATCTTCTACAGGAGAAGCCCTCTTCTTACCGAAGAATGAAAACATGTTATGACCCGAAATATTTTATAGAAAGCAAGTCCTATAGGTAGTACCACTTCTGTTGCTGCTAGCACAAACTTTAATGATTTAATGTACCTTTATAAACCATATTAAGTACACGAAATTGTAATTCGCAAACAAAAATAATGAGTCAGAATTGAGATTTGGTCAATGACAAATAGAAACGTCAGTTTGTAGTTTTTTTTTTTTTTTTCTTCTTTATTGGCAACTTGACACAAAGGATGTGTATGTTGTGCCACAGACAAGGTAAAAAGGTAAGGAATATGGCGGGAAAACCATATTCCTCCTATTATAATTTTCATCATCGTTTTCATGTATCGTCAGGTATAAAGTCTAGTCAAAGTCTAAGTAAAAGTCAATACAGTCACAGGAGTCAAGTTGGTCGATTCAGTAAAGTGGTAGACGCTTTACTGAAACTTTCGATGGAGTTTTGGAGGAGTATAGATAGAGTGCGCCTATTGCAGAAATTGCTAAGTACGCATCGTAAACACCATGAAGGTACATACTATTGGAGGGCGCCTTATATTTTGACAGTTGATCATGTTACTCTTTCTAACTAACGATGCAGTAAGTTGAGTGTAAGAGAAAGCTCATATCGGTGTATAAACGTCAAAAGTTTGTAATGTTATGTCAGGTACCCAATAGGACATAACAAAGGAGTCGGTCTGCAATATTTCACGTTTAAAAAGTGCTAATAAAAGTGTTTAGTGAACGCTAAATGCAATATCTTGTTGGGTTTTGTGGTTCCACTATTTAATAAACCATAAAAACGGCCAAGGAATGCATCAAACACGTGGATTTAACATAACATGCGTAAGTTTTCAACAACGTTTTTTGGGCTTATCAATCGCTATTTTTCTAAGCTAAAAAGAAAATTTATAAGTTTAATAATCCCTCAATCATGCTATATAAGGCATTAGTGATAAAAATGTCACATCAAGTAATAATTTGGCTACAAATATTGCATAACTTTTTACGTGTACTTTAGGGATGCACTTTACTTGAAGTATAGTTTATCGATAAAAATATTGTCATGGACTAAATGATTTTTTTTCAGGATTTGAAAATGCTTCAAAATAGACGACAAACAGAAATATTTAGACGCAAGTTTCATGCAAGTTTTTAATCCTCATGAAGGCATCACAATATTGGGATTATCATTTCAAACGTAAATTTGAAATAATGATTTTATTGAAATAAAAAAGTTCTAACGGAGAGTAAAATGATCAACAACTCTCACACCTCCCCCCTGTAAGTACTCAAATCGTTACTTGGATATATTTTTTGAAATTTTATCCTGGCATTACTCTTTTTTCAATAAAATGTAAAATTTTAATGAGGCTAAAGTCATAATCATTTAATAAGATAAATTTAATACCTCGATCGTCGGATACCAGACACAATAGATATTCAGTTGTTATGCGGCACTTGAGTTCCGCTTGGGGCTTGATGGGTAAGTATGGAAAACTTACATAAAGCATATTGCCCCGTATACAATATTATATATTATGTATATATTTTATAGTATTAAGTACATTTAATGACACGTAACTATTTTTTTTAGATTTTTGGAATGCTTCTAAAGAAGAGTTCAATATGATGGTGATGATGGAGAGACCTATAATAAAGATAATATTATTTTTAAGCTTAGATTTTAACCGAGTATTCTGGTGGTGAGATGGAGTGAGGACTGAGGAGGGATGGTTTAAGTGAGGAAAATCCCCCCTTATCACTACCACCTTCAGGAGACCCCCCCGCTAAGAAAACTGTTGTCAACTGTTTTCATTGTTTGAATATTTTTCATTTAAGAGGCCGGGTGCCATCGAAATTCTCATACATATGTAATACCAAAATCATTTTCTCATACGAAAATATTTAACATGTTTGAGCTATTTTTCAGCTTAAAATAGTAATTACCTAGGTTCCTGAACAAAAATTTACTACAAAATATTTAAACACAAAAAAATATTTTTTGTTTAAATATTTTGTAGTAAATTTACTACTATTTTGTAGTAAATTTGAACACTAAAAATATAGTAAAATACTAAAAAATATATAAATAAATAGTAAATTTACTACAAAATATTTAAACTAAAAAAATTTTTTTACTATTGAAATATTTTGTAGTAAATTTACTATTTATTTGTATATTTTTTAGTGCTTAAATATTTTGTAGTAAATTTTTGTGCAGGAACGCTTTTTTCGCTTATTTCCGTATCCTGCCGACCCACCCTGCCCCGGGGCAGTGCAGATGCCGAAAACGATATGACAATACATCTGCGTTAGAAAGTATATTGGATATATTATTATGTGTATATATTAAACATTATTACAAGATTTTAAGAAAAAAAGATTAAAATTTTAGATTATAATAATTATACACCAAGTAAACATTTTATAATATCGACTCGAGCGTTGATTGTGAATTTGTGTCACATCACTAATTACTCAGCCGGGGTGAGCGGTGTGCGGGGGCGTTCCCGCTCCCTGCGTCTTCTTCACCCGTAAATGATCGTGACCCGTAAATTATTTTTATTAAAATAAGTGTAAAAATCGACTTACATAACAATGAAAAGTAATATTGGATTTCACTTTCGTTTGCTTCCTAGAATCGTTTTTACAAGATCGAACTAGACATTTGACCATTTTGACTTGCAAATATGAAAAAATCGGTTGTCTGTAAAGTCGGTTTACTGACGATAGTTCAACGTGACAACGTCATAGCCTTAACCCCTCAGTTCCGGGAAAAATCTATGCAAAAAAGTTGGCAGGTCAATGTGCAAAAAAAAATGGCGCCCGGCCTACCCTCTTTGTAAAATTAATGTAATATGAAATATCCTTACATATAATCCACATTTTATGTTTGTGTGAACTACACTAACTACATTATAATATATGTTAAATTTTCTATCTATCAAGCCATCATAATATAGTATTTAGTCCGATGTGATATTAGTTTCTCAATTATAAACTTTCGAAACTATAATTAGTGACTTGTTCAGAAGAAATAAACGAATACTTTATTCTTCATATATTAAGTCATACCTTGACGCGTAGGAAATAGAGCACAATTTTGATTAGCCGAAATAATACTAATAGCTCACAGATTGTTTATTTATTTTTCATTCAGAGTGTGGTCAATGTATCAAAATACTAACCAAACTTCTTCATACAAAAGTATTCTCTAAGTCATCGAAATACGTAATATAATCGAAACAAAGAGCGCGGCCCAGGTGGGCCTTACGGTTGTTGAGAGACTTGAGAGTGTAAATGGAAAGCCTCAGAGCTTTCAGCGAGGTAACGCCGCATGAACTGTCATGTTTTTCGGGCGCGCAGCCCATATCGAATTATAAGACGTTATCACGTCAAAAAACTTTGAAGACGCGCTCTTCGCAAGCTCTCAACGACGATTACAAGCGCTCGCGGCGGGAACCGGGAACGCCATGTTGTTCTCACTTGTGTTGTGCATACTGTTCCAACTGTTCCCACTTTGTTATGCGCACTCTTTACTACAGCTGTTATTGATACTCAAAGCTTGAAACGGTAAGGCAGGGTAAGGCATTATTTTTACAAGACGTTTACGAGGTTAAAAAAAATCTAATGGAGGCACTAATTCACATGCTAGTTGTATTTGCTATTAGTCGTGTTCATTTGGTTTTTCAACTGCGCATGCGCGGCTTTTTTGTGTGTCAACCGTCAGTGTCATCAGTGTGTTCGTTTGGTTTTTCAACACTCATGGAGGCACTTCACATGGCTATTTGTATTTGCTATTGGCTATTTGTTGTATTTGGCAAAATTATTGACGAATACACAAACAAGCAAATATAGGCAAATACGGCCCTCCACACATGGACGTCAAATACCAAACTTTTACTTGATTTTCTTTACTTGCCTATTTGACTCCTTTGATGTGCGTCAAAAACCGACAAAGGTACGGATACGTGTATTTGGTATTGGTCATGTTTGTCAAATAGGCAAATAAGGCCAATATTTGTCAAACATACCCTCTACACATGGTGATTGTTTCGCCAATACATCAAATACGCAAATACAAATAGCCATGTGAAGTGCCTGCATTACTTGATTTTGTTTACTTGCCTTACGCCAGTATTATAGTACTCTGTGCTTGCCTATTTGACACCTTTGGTGTGCGTCATAAACCGACAAAGGTACGGATACGTGTATTTGGTATTGGTCATATTTGTCAAATAGGCAAATAAGGCCAATATTTGTCAAACATGACCGTCTACACATAGTGATTGTTCGGCGAATACATCAAATACGCAAATATACAAATAGCCATGTGAAGTGCCTCCTTAATCTAGATACCTTTCATCCACAGAATACAAATTACCGTATACAGCGTAAAAGTATAGACAGCTGGATATTTCCTTTTGACTCACACAAAGAAAGAGATAGTTAATTACGTATTGCTTGTGGAGAAAAGAGATAAAATAATTATTTTCTGTCCCTCACCGCATGGCCATTTTTTCCAATGTGATACTCTTATTATGAGCAAACCAAAGTTTGACGTTTTGTAAACAAACAGCTGGGATTTACAAATTTTGTTTAATTTAACTAATAATGTAACGTTAGAAGTAGTGGTTTGTGTTTTTCTTATAAGATGTGTATGTGTACTATATTAAAATAATATTGGGATGTAGTGATAAGGGCTATAAAAGCAATACTTTATGGAAAATTGAGGGAATATCTTTTCACACGTAAGTTTTCAAAAATTTCGTTTTATTTTATTAGCATCACAGTTTTTATAAATTAACTTTCTTTTGTTTTTTTTTATTTATTTATTTAAAGGTCGCTTGTAACAACTATGGTCATTAGCGACCACAAGAATTTACAGTAAATTACAATATTATATCAAAGAATAATAACTAATCAATTTTAAGAATTTTACAGTATTTTCGTAATCACTTAAACAATCTTTAAGCGTTTTGTGCAAATTAACAATACATCTTTCTGAATTAAACAGTGGACAATCAATTAGTAGATGTTTTATACTTAAATCACTATTACATCTTGTGCATTTATTTACAGGGGCTTTAGTGATAAGATGAATATGTGTGACATTACAGTGACCTAATCTTAACCTATTTACAACAATTTCGTCTTTTCTATTGCTAAACTTTAATTTTGTTTTTTCAAAAACAGATTTTCTTATATTGTACAATGCACTAGTATTGTTACTAACCCAATAGTCGTTCCAAAGATTCTTTACTTTAAATTTTAGGTATTTTTTAATATCAGTCATACTAGAAACTTTAAGATTACATTCATCAATGTTTGTCGCTTCTTTGGCTAGCACATCAGCTTTTTCATTTCCTGGAATGCCCTGGTGGCTGGGAATCCAAATTATTTCTATGAAAAAGTTATTATTTATCAAATCAACTAACTTTTCTTTTATATTGTTAATTAATGGATCCATATTTTGACTATTTGATAAGGCAGTTAGACATGATAAAGAATCTGAAAAAATAATATATTTTTTGGAATTCTCAGGATCGTTTTTAATGATTTCTAAGCACTTTAATATAGCTAAAGCCTCACATGTAAAAATTGATGAAAAGTCTGGTAATCTGTACATGTAATTGTTAAAATCCGATACAATCGCACAACCCGTTCTATTATTGAAAACAGAACCATCAGTAAAATACAATACACAATCATTATATTTCTCAGTAAGTTTATGATATAAATTTTTATAGACATAATCAGGAGTACCTTCTCGGGGATATTCATTTGCTATATCTAAATTAATTTTAAATTCCGTTTTATTCCATGGTGAAATTGAACAAGGTATTTGACGAGTAATTATTTGGGGAAAATCGAAATTGATTTCTTGTAGGTAATTTCTTACTCTAACTCTCAAAGGCATAGAAAGAGAAGGACGTAGACTGTATTCTAAATCTGACGGTAACGGGGTACTTAAAAATGGGGAGTATTTATTGTTAACTATATGTTTTACAGCATACGTTAGACATTGTTCCTTCCTCCTATAAACTAGAGGAATTTCATCAGATTCGACAAGAATGCTATCAACTGGACTTGTTCTAAATGCTCCTAAACTTAATCTGAGACATGAATTTTGTACACTTTCTAAAATTTTCAAGATGTTACTGGAAGCTGAGTCGTAAATAACTGAACCATAATCCAATTTTTGTCTTATTAATGCATTATAGGTATTTTTAATACATTTACTATCTGAACCCCAACTTTTTGATGACAAAATTTTGATAATATTCATTCTATTATAACATTCTGACTTAAGATTCTTTATATGCGGTACCCAATTTAGTTTTGAATCAAAGGTTAATCCTAAAATTTTTAATTTGTTCACCTCATTTAATTTACAGTTATAGAAAAACAAGTTCACTTGATTACTATTATAATATTTCTTTGACAAAATTATAAGCTCTGTTTTAGATTCAGAAAACTTAAAGCCTGTTTTTTTACTCCATTGCCACAAGTTGTCCAAGGTGTCCTGCAAAACTTTTTCAGACACTTTTAAATCTTTGCCACTACATACAATTGTCAGATCATCTGCAAATAAGTAACCTTTAACTGGACGTTTAATAACTTCAAGGACATCGTTTATTGATATTAAAAATAAAACTACACTCAATACGGAACCTTGTGGAAGACCGTTTTCAATAGACAGTAGATTTGAAAGAATATAGTTAATTTTCACCCTTATCAGCCGATTTGATAAAAAGTTTATTACAAAAGCTAGTATATTCCCTTTTAGATTGAACTTTTGTAAAAGCAAAATTACCCTATGTTTCCAGACCATTTCGTATGCTTTTTCTACATCAAGGGCTACTAGTATTACTTTATTTTGATTAGCAAAAGATTTTAGTATATGATCTTCCAAAAGCATTAAGTGATCTATGGTTGATTTGAACTGTCTAAAAGCAAACTGAGATGATGATATAAAATTATTACGCTCTAAATACCATTTCATTCGGTTACTTATAATTTTTTCTAAAATTTTGCAGAGGTTGCATGTAAGTGAGATTGGTCGATAACTTGAAGTCATAGTAGGCAACTTTTGAGGTTTAAGAATGGGAATAACAATTGCCTCTCGCCATAATTTAGGGAAAACTTGGTTCATCCAAATATAGTTATAAATATCCAGAAGCCGTTCTAAAGCTAAAATCGGAAGTTTTTTTATTAAAACGTTTGAAACATTATCCGGACCAGCGCTAGAATTACCAAGTTTTGGAATAATAAGGTTAATTTTATCTATAGTTATAACTTTGTTAATAGGATTACTATTATCAAGAGTGTCAAAATCTGAATGGCTCTCTTCAATGTCTTTCTTAAATTGTAAAAACTCTGGGCTATAATTATTTGAGCTAGAATTTGCTGCGAAGCCTTTCACTAATAATTCAGAAGTGATTATAGGGTCAGAAGTTAGTTGTCCCTGATTGTTTTTTAAAACTATGACTTCTTTTCTCCTTCTAATTCCGTTAATAGAATTTATTTTATTCCATATTAATCCTGACGATGTTTGACTATTAATCGAAGAAATATAACTTTCCCAATTTGTTTTCCTACTGTCCTTGAAAATCCTTCTAGTTTTAGCTCTCAATTTACGATACTCAATTTTTATTAATTCTTCTTTACGCCTGTCATCTTCATTAAATTCTTGAATAATTTGTTTATTTATATTTTCTTTTTTAACTTTTATATATTTTCTATAAATTCGTTTCGTTTCTTTTAAAGATTTAGAACATTGATCATTCCACCATGGGACTTGCCTTACTCGTAACTTTCCACTAGTTTTAGGAATGTACTTTTCAGCAGAATCAATTATTATTTGGTTAAACTCATCGATAACCTTATTTATACAAATATTAGAAGTGAGATTAAGCTTTTCCAATTTTTTAATTTGATTTTCTATTTCGTTACAAAAATTAAACCAATCAGCTTTAGAGTAAATCCAATGCTTAGGAACCATTTGTGATTCAGGGCTTAAGTTAATTACAGTAGATAACACTATCGGAAAGTGGTCACTGTCGTACAGGAAGTCTAATGCATTCCAGTCGAAATATGCAGATATATTCCGCGAAGCAATAGACAAATCAATGTTACTCGTATGACCATTACTGTTATTGAAATGTGTAGGTAGATTTTTATTCAGCAAAATTAAATTGTCATTTGTATCCAACCACTCGGCTACTATTTTTCCCCGAGAATCACAATGACTAGAACCCCAATTAAAGTGATGGCTATTAAAGTCACCTAGAATGAGAAATGGAATAGGAAGCTGATTTATTATATTACTAAGCTCTGTGTCGCAAATGGAACAACTATTAGGTAAGTAAATATTACAAATAGTAATCGCAAGTGGAAATTTTATTTGTACTGCGACTACTTCATAACAACTATTGACATTTATTTGTTCTGGTAGCGTGTGGAACTTAACATAAGTAGCAACGCCGCCACTGGAAATGCTGCTTTGTAAGCGATTTTTATAAAAACATTTATAATTTTTTAGAGTGGCATAATAAGTATTTTTAAAATTTGTTTCTTGGACACAGAAACATATCGGATTTATCTCGTTCAAAAGTAACTTAATATTTTCATATCTAGCGTGGAAACCATTAGTATTCCACTGCAAAATTTTCATAATAATGACTTAACAATGTATTATAAATGAAGATCACAAAAAAAAAAGCGAAGTGGGAAAATAAACCTTGTAAATTGAAGAATAACAATATGAATAAATATTACTTATCTTTCCTAAAATTTAATTCCTGAAGTTTTCTTGCGAATCTCGAGCACCTATTTTTTAAATTTCTATTTAGTTTGGGATGCAAAAATAAACACATTTTAATCAAATCAGCCGTATTATCAGTATAGTCTTGTATAACGTCTCGAATATTTTGTTTACTGCGGGTTTCATTTAGAAGATTCCTAAATTCGTCCAAAGTTAAGGGAAACTGGGGGAGGGTATTTTTACTAGTTAATTCCATAAATTCATTTGTCACATCATTCCATGCTTGTTCTTCCGATCGATTGTCCAAAGTCTTCTTTTTCTTCTTCTGGATTTTCTTAGTAGTTGCTTCTTCATCCACAGAAAAATTGCTGTCAGTATCATTTGTGTGGTCACTCAGCGGTATATTTAATTCCATATTCGTATCAACTGGGTTCCGTTCCGATTGCGAAGGTTCCGAGGTCGTATTTGAGCGTATTCTCTTTATACCCTTGTTGTTGTCCAATATAGTCGCAGGCAAATTCAATATTTGCGACTGGGGTTTTGAGGTATCTTCTAAAATGGGGATAATATCATCACTGATAACCTGTGTATTGTTTTGAATATTTGTAGCTGCAGTTTGAGTACTTTGAGGACAAGTTTTTGCTAAGTGTCCCATAGTGTTACAAACAAAACACTTCATAGATTCGTTAGAAATGTAAATCCAATAATTTGTATCTTCATATTGAATTTGTAGTGATTCGGGAAGTTTTTTCTCGTCCTCCGGAGAAACATATAATTGACGTCTGAAACTCATGATGTGGGAAAACCCGGCGTCCGGGATACCAACTTTCATGAACGTAATAGGACTCAATATTTTAACATTAATTTCATTAAACTTTTCTATAAGAATCTCATGGGGAATTATAGGGCAGACGTTGGACAAAACAATACGCTTATTTCTTGATATCAAAGGTCGAATTTCCAAGATATGGTCCTTAATTTTCACTTTTTTAGTCACTTCAACGAGTTCGTCAACAGTTTCTTTAGGTTCCATGTAGACACATATTCTCGAATTTGCAATCCTTGAAATGAAACGTATTTTCGATGACTTTGTAACTGTAGATAACGAAATAAGATAGTCTCTCAACATTAATCCATCAATGGAATCAATAACTATGGCTTGGTCCTTCTTTGGGTACATGATTTTAGAGGTTACATTGGCATAACTCACAGTAGGTGTACTAGTAATGTTCTCCATATTTAATTAGGTGCCCCTGCAGGCAGGAGCACCCGCGATAATTAGTGTGATAGGTCGTTACTATAGGCGCGGGTTGTGCGTAGGTCGAACAGCGATAACGCGTGGGACCAGTCAGCACGGTGGTCGCGAGGTAACTGAATCTTTCTTTAATTATTAATATTGTTCACATTAAACATATATTTTACTAAAATTAGCATCTAATATATTGTATTTTATGTATTTTGTTTTTATAACCTCAAATGCCAGTGTTGCCAGATGTTGCTTACATTAATTACCCTGCTAATGGGGAAATTTAAGTAAATATGTTTTTTTCAACATTTTGTTGTTTTTTAACCGACTTCAAAAAAGGAGGTTATCAATTCGTAGCGTAGGTATGCATGTAATATTTCTAGAACTGCCCAGTTTTTGTATATGTTAGTCTAGATCAGTGTCTGAACAAATGAAACAAATTTCAAAAGTGTATGTATTTATGTATGTATGTATGTTTTTATGTTTGTGTTTGAATATCTCCGGAACTACAAGTCCGATTCTTTTTTTGTTGTACAGTTTCAAGTTTGGTATTGTTCAACTTAAGGAATATTGCAAGTTTCATCAAAATCGGTGTAGTGGTTTCGAGATATTTTAATTCTCAATTAATTAAGTACAATTATTTTGAAGTCGGTTTTATATTTTTAAAGTACTATTCCAATACAATTATCATGTATCCAATTTTTTTCCAGATTTCCTAATGACCCTGAAATCCTTAAATTATGGATACCTGCAAAAAATAGACTGAATTGGGGCCCACCACGTGGTTCAAGAATATACAGTAAACATTTTAATAAAGAAGATGTATTAAATATTGGAAAGAAAACATTTCTTTTTCTGTGCCTGTCAAGGTAATTTATTTATAATTCATTAGGTCCTTTTTGTCTGTGTACAGAAATTAAATTAATATTTTTTATTACAGCTCCTAGATTCTAAGAGCGAAGCATCAGGTAACCCATCGTGTGAGACCTCCTGCTTTGTATGGGGAGGGAAAATGGGAATATTTCCTACTCCACCTATGACCTATCTTCTTCTGATTAATTTCGTTGCGGGTCCCAAGACAGCTTTAGCATGTCTTTTGGGCTCCCTGAGATCATATCAAAGGATTTTCGTGGTGGTGGGAATATGTGGTGGGCCAAAGCCCGTTAAAAATACTTTTTTAAATACTTACTTCCGTACTCAGAGAAATTTAATGATTAGGTATTAAACTTCAATTTTATGAAGAGTTTGACAGATAAATAAGATAATGTAAAGATAAGCCCCATGGCTTAACTCAATATTTTTATTCAATCACAGTTAAGTAATTATTGATACTCGTCTCTGAGTGCGGCCGTAAGCTAGTTAGTAGTTACCCTTTATTTGATACGCATATCAAATGTATGTTAAATAAATATGTGAATGATTGAATTGTGTTTTTATTTATTGGTCAGATTTTACCCGCGGGTTTGCCCACGTAAATTTCTAATTGATTGCTAGTCTTTAACGCAATAAATCATAGTTTTATACTTAAAAACTGGACCTCATAATTCAAACTTGTAAGTTTGAAGTAGTTTACGACCGGAAAAATGTCACAATATATATTTTTACCTAATAAACCGCGGGTAACACCGCGGGCCACTGCTAGTATTAATTATTAAATGTCGAATAATAATATTAAAAAAGGATTATTCACACGATTAAACTATTCACAGTGTATCACATTTTACAATTATTACTAATAAGTGAGGGAGTAATTACCTAACGTAAGATATTAAAAAGTAAAACATCAACAGCTTTTAGTTTTGGATAGATGATGATTACTGAATGCATCCGTTAGACGTCAACAGTATGTAATAGGCCTTAATATCGGCAGCTGTAGTTGCGGTAGGTAGCTTCTAGTTTATATTAATTATGAGATCCGTGGGTAATTTTTTCATATTCCTCGTTACTGGTAACACTAACTACTTTTCTTCCTGTCCCTTTCAGTGACACGCTGACTAAAGTTCTAACTTCTACCCAATCCTTATTCTTTGGGTAGGTACTTTAGAATATGACACTCACACTGACAACCAAAAAAGCCGCGCATGCGTAGTTGAAAACTGAAACGAACAAGGCTAGTATTTGTCAAAATAATGTTGCCAGCCTGCCGGGAACGTGAAAGAGCGCTGTTGCGTTTTTGTAGAAGTTCGATAACGTGCACACAGCACAAGTGTAGGCAAATGCTGCAAGTTGCAACTTCCAGAAACGTCCTTTTATGTGTTCCCTGTAAGCGTCTAACACTTTATTGAATTGACTGACTTGACTCCTTGACTACTTTGACATTTACTTAGACTTTGACTAGACTTGAGTCTTGACATGACGATAAAGTAAAACGACGATGAAAATTATTGTGAGAATGATATTGTTTTCCCGCCATATGTTACTTAACACTGGCCATGGTAAAAAAGCCGAGCGCCAAAATAAGAAGAAGTAGAAGAAGAATGAGGAGTAGAAAATTTACGTCATGTCTTTACGTCAAAATCTCATCAAAACATTCGTATCAGATTGTTATGAAAGAAAAATTACGTGTATTTTAATACTGTAGTTTATGTATGTGTTAATTAATATTTAAGTGAAACTAATTTTTTTCTATAAGAAATAATTATATTTATAGTAAGTGTATGTGGTTAAACCGGTTCGCAGTTCCTGGAATTCCAGCTGGTCAAAAACGGGTTAGTACATTTGGTAATTTTCCCTCGTTTCAATATAAATTTTTGCATTAGCGAAAGATTGAGTAGGTCACATCATAGTTTTTACAGTTTTTTGCGCAATGTTAGTTTTCAAAACTTGGCTTTAATTTGCTCTTTTCGCATGATTTTTTCGTAGGATTAAAATAATAATTTATCAAAACAAGATGTTGACCTTCGCACCGATTCTTTCGTTTCCAGTCTAAAAATATAACTCATACGCCAAGTTAACTTCATAATTTATAAATTAGAATTCATAGTATTATATATTTCTTTAAAGTTAAAACATATTTTGTAATATTTACGAAATGTAATACTTACATCTATTCTATTTACTTTTTTATGCCTTTTCTCAAGTTATATTACTTAATAGGCTCTGAGTAAATGAATTGAAGACATAAATAGGGGCGTAGCTAGAGTTCCCAACTCTCCCGGATTTCCCGGGGGACTCCGGTAATAATGTTTAACCTACAGACCTCCCAGAGTACAATAATTTCTCCGGGTTTTTTAAAATAAAATGTACATAATATATTGTCATATTGACATAGATAGTGACAAACTGTATGATAAAGTAGGACTTTTGTGTGACTGAGATGCAACCACATCTTGTTGAAAAAAATTGTGTGTATTTATGCTGAGTTGATGTATGAGAGTTCTTTCGTTGAGAGTATGAGAGTTCTTTAAATTCCTGTATCTATTGCTTCACGCGAGTGTATTCAGCATGATGGAGGCAAACGTATTCAGTGTGTGGTGCAAAACTGACAAATAGTACATAAAATAAAATTTCAAAACTAATTAATGATTTTCTTTCAATCAACTTTAACCCCAAGGTTGGTCCTTTTGAGAGTAACCCTAGGGGCTAGGGGTAGCTGGCCCAATATTAGCTGCTTCAATTATACATGGCCGCCACTGTGTGTCCAAAAAATATAGTCAATTTTATCTAATCACACCTGTTATGAATACATGAAAGAATAAGAAATAATAGAATCAAACATTATGATCTGCAAAAGATAAGGATAAAGAACCACGGCAGCTTGTAAAGCTTTTAGCATTAGAATTATTGACCTCATTAAAATTACAATGATAATTTCAATTTAAATAAAAAATAATCTGTTTTTAAAGTGTGCGTAACATACATATAATATACTTTAGATTTCTGTGAATAATTTTAAAATTGTTTTAGCTCAATTAAAATATTTAAATGCTGACTGCTTAGAGATCAATTTCATGAATTCAGAAAAAAAGTTTACATAAAGGGAAAAGCCAATGAACAGATCTGAATAGACTGTTCTAACGGTTTATAGGTGTCACTTAAAGGCTGGTTTTAGTATCACGCGGACCGTCGGTACGGATCGCTCCGTATAAATGCAATATGCATTACGCTCTAAGGAGCGTTTTAGAGTAATGCGGAGGGGTCCGTACGGACCCGCCCGCATTACTCCTTAAAACTTCATACAAATCGATCTACGGAGCGATCCGTACCGACGGCCCGTGTGACACTAAAACCAGCCTAAGCATACAGGATTAGCAATTTACGATTACACCATCTGATGAGGATAAGATAACAATAATAAAACTCAAGTTGATTTCTGTAATTATTTTTATTTGATTACCTCTCTTCAGTCTTTGCTTAGATGAAGTTAGTTTTCTGAAATCAAAGTAAAAATATTTTCTGTGTACCAAATACAATGTTTTCCAAATAATATTTTAAATGTATAGAGAAGTTGACTCATACACAAATGGCTGACCTACGTACCTTGGTTACGTTTTGTCAATCCCAGTCGACGAATGATGACTTACATTAAGGAGGCAAATAAAGCATAAAATAAAACATCGTCCTTGTCACTTCACCCTTACGCCCTACATTCATTCAGGTGAATAAGAACGACGCGGAATTGTCGTCAAAGTAGTTTTTTCATAATAACGCGATAAATATGTATTTAAATACAAAATTTTTAAAATCCGCTAGTACAGTCCCTCTGTAATAGACTTTTACATCTTATATATAAAATTCTCGTGCCACAATGTTAGTCCGCGAACTCCTCCGAAACGGCTTTACTGATTTTTACCAAATTTTATATGCATATTCAGTAGGTCTGAGAATCGGCTACTCGGTACTTTATATATTGATAAGTGCATTTGTTGAATAAATAATAGTAAATTATTACAACCTGAGACTGACGGCGACCATTGTTTGTGCGACGAGATAGTGATCGACGTTGCCATGGCGACATACTTATTTAGTCAATTCAATAAAATAATATGGTCGAAATACTTTATATTATGGCAAAGCAACGTTTGCCGGGACAGCTAGTTATGTATAAAAATAAAGACTCAGATGAATGTACTGTTTTGGAAATAAATTCAAAAAATGTGTTTGTGATTTTTTTCTATCGAGAGAATTTTAAGCTATCGTGTTTTCGCTAGTACAGACCCTCGCAAATATAATGTAGAATCTATGTTTAAAAAATTTAACAATTCGCAGCCTATTTTCAAACGTACAAAAATGAATTATAAAATCGTTCATTTTGCTTTCTGCGCCCTCTTAAGGTGACGCAGCGTTAAAGTAAGAAACCGTGTTGGATATGTTTTAGATTGCTTGTTTTCTATGAGAGGCCGGCCCGGCCTCTCATAGAAAACAAGCAATAGAACAGCAAAAAATGGAAAGGGCGTAAGCGACAAAATGGTTTTTGTCGCATAATTTAAAAACCATAAATACATTTCATATAAGCTATGCACAAATTAAAGTGCATGCTTGAACCAATTTATGTACAAATTTTGGAACCTTAAATCACTCTCCTCTGTTGGAAAAATAGGAATCCCTTTTTTTACAGAGGTCTTTTCGATTGATTATTCTGTGCTATAAAAGTTGTCCAATCGTGTTATGCTATGGGCAATTCAAAGACAAAGACATGATGAATACTGACAATGAACTTCAATTTCTTAGCTTTAGTCATTGCTGAAAAAAATCGGCATCGTTACAGCCAAATTATCAAGGCGTCGCCTTAAGTTGACATGATCCAACCAAATGACGTAAGTTTAACTGCCTGAGAATCAATTTCTTCAATGGTACAATGTAAGTAATGTACAAGAAACTATAAATTTAACATCAAGCTGTTTTTATCTTTCCATAGTGTTTCCTTTAAATGAGGTTCGTAGTTAGGGTTGCCACCTTTTATTTTTGCATTTAAAGTACATTGGTTACCTACTCTAAGTAAGAAAAATATAGTACACAGTATAAAAATAAAGTACAATTTATTTTTCTTTAGTATTATATTTAAAGATATATGGCGACATCGATTCAACATTAATTGATAAATTTCGTTTAACGAAAACTACCTACGACTTCAACATAAATCAAATTATGAGAAATAAAGTATTTTCGCGTACTTTATTATTAATATAAAGTACAGAGTACAATTACCTTAAATAACGTACAATACTTTATTATAAATTACGGGTGGCAACCCTATTCGTAGTTATCCCATGTGTTTTATTAAACATTTTGATTGATGGTATCTCCTAAAAAAATATTTTTCTATGCAGATTGCTTCATTCAAGTATGTCGGACGATCCCGAAGAAGCACCTTTGAACCTAGGTAAGTGTCATAGTTTTATTTTGCCGTAGAAAAATTATTGATTTTCAAGGAGAATTAGCTTTAAATTTTTAAACCTTAATTAAATTAAATTGAGAACTGTGTAAAACTACAAAACATTATTCATGTAGGCTAAAGAGTCAATGTGAAATCCGATTTTACGCTGTACAAAATTTGAAATTTTAATTTTCTGAATTTTAAACACAAGTACTTATTATTAAAATTTAAGGTCTTGCGCCTTCAAGACTCAGTTGCGACAAATAATTAATTAGTAAAAATTTATCATCTTTGTTATTTTTAACCGACTTCCAAAAAGGAGGAGGTTATACTATGTTCTACTGTACATTTTATTTTGTATAATATCATTTTGTTATATTATGACGACCTCTGTGGCTCACTTGGTGAGCGTGTTGGTAGCTCAAGCCAACCAATATATTTCCGTTGTCTGGTACCCGGTACCCGTAACACAAGTCCTTCATATACCTACGTACAGCACGGGGCCAGACTGACGTGGTGTGAAGCGTCCATAGATTTTATTATTATTATTTTGTGCCTGCTGTCTGGTTTTTTTTTTGTTATTATCTCTGAAGTTTAAAGGCCGACCAGAGCAGGCACCTGTGTTTGATACTTGCCGTAAATTACATAATATCATTCTGAGGTACACGATATATTTCAGTTTGTCGGGTTATAATGGGAGTAAATTAAAAATTAAAATGACGAGAAAATGGATCACAAACTAAAAGTCAGAAGTGCCTACCATATGCGAGCATTTACATTGACTTTACACAACTAAATATTACTAGCTATTTGACCGAGCTTTGCTCAGTATTCGATAAAACACGAATAAAATGTCATTTTCTAAAAATGATTCCTAGCTAGATCGATTTATCGCCCCCGAAACCCCCTATATAGTAGAAGACCCATTTGCAAAAAAGTCTTCAAATAACGATTTTCGTTCAACTCATCTCCGCCATACGAATTATTGGTATGTACTTATTAGGCATATTTTCTTGAACACGAAAAGTGCGGTAGTCACTTCCTAAGTGTATGGAGGGGGTAGCTATGACGTCACAAAGATGGCCGCCGGGCCTATTCTATTCTGCGGATTATTTAATATCTACTGAACCGATTTACTTAAGTAGGATGTCAAACGAAAGGTTATTAAATAAGCTTCATTTTATTCCTTAGAACTATCAATGTGAATTAAGTACCAAGGGAAATATTTCGGAAAAACAAATATTTCAAAAAAAAAATCTTTCTTATGTATATAACTGGGTAACCGTCAGGATAATAGAAATATAGGTTATTATAAAATATTTGGCTACTTTTATCAGCTTTCTAACGAACTTTAAATCATTACAATAAAGCAATAAACAACGGAACTGCAGCCGTTTGAATCAGCCTCGGTAGCGCTGAACCCATAGCGGTAGCTAAGCTACTGGGCTGGTTTTTGGTGAATTTTGAATAAAAAACATGAACGTTAGTAATAAAAATATTATGTAAAAGTATGCTGGTACTTATTCATAGGTTGTTCTTACAGTTTTTTAATGTGACATGCATAATAATAGGTTATAGGTAGGTATGTGTTGTACTAAAGTTACTGATAAAATTATTAAAAAATATTCAGAAAAATTGTATCAAATTAATGTCCTAAATATGATCTTCTGAATAATTATACCGATTATAACATTTGTAACCGACATGACACATCCACAACGGGATGAACGGGAACCAGCTTTACAAATGACATGATATTACAAGTTCGAGATCTTTCAATGAGATTGAATTTACGGATGAATAACTGGCAATCAATAAATGATTGGTATCCTCGATCTTTCAGCCACAGTTCAAAGCCTATGGGTTCAGGAAGCGTGGGCTTTGCTACGTGGGCGTTAAGTTCCATCTTAACGCATGCTGTCGAAAGGCTAGTCGTGTCGGCGGTAACTTGTAAAGTTGTGTTAAGTTTTAAAGCTTGAAAAACAATTTATTTTAATAGGAAATCGGAGAAACTTTCTTAAAGTATAAGACGTTAAGTCGAGTGTCTGGCAGTGGGACCTGTCAAAAATGTCCGGCACTGGAAGACGAGATTCCTCCACTTACCGCCAAGAATATAAGCTAAAAAATTGAGCTTTACTCTTTCTCGAAGATCAAGTAGCCCTTCAGAACTGGAAACCTCCTTAAGTAACCGCGACCAAACTCCATAGCTGCTGGTCGTTTTTACCTCTTTAATGCTCTTTAATATGAAATTGCAAAGGTTCGCTACAGAAATATTTTTTGGTTTTTTCCCCTTATTAGATTTAAAAAAATATATATTAATTATTAGATTTAAAAATATATTTAAGCGCGGACTGCCGACTCGAGCCTTGCGGCGAGTAATATAATGTGAGATTTAGGTTGTTTTGAATCGTGTTTTTTTGGCACAATTTGTTTTTTGGAGTTTACTCCTTAAGAATCGATTTTCATATATAAGGCGCCCGGTATGAGAAAAATCCGAGGGGTAAAACCTACTAACAAGTAACGAAAATGTGTCACGTTTTTGGTGCGCACCTTTAGTGCGCAACTTTCTAATTTGGCTGTGAGTGTATTAAGACCATAAAGGTAATATACCTATCGGAATATTATATTATATTATTATATAATTATATTATTATATAATATTATATTCCGATAGGTATATTAACTTTATGATTAAGGCGTACATATGGTATGCTGTATAGGCGACTATACCTATATACTATATGTTATTGGGCTTGTTTGTTTCTATCAGTGTCGATGTATTTATATTGCTATTTTTGTTATAAATATCAATAATAATTATTGTTATTGTGAAGTTATAATTTTTATCATTATACTGGCTAAAGTGAACTAAAAGTATTTTGAAATAAAAGTATTTTGAAATAACTATGGCAGAAAGGGGTGTAGATAATATTGCCGGAACATCTGATTTCATATGATATTAATCTTTTTTCAGTTGAATAAACTCTTTTTGCGTATGGTTAGATTCTCGTACTTAAGGAGTAAACTCCAGTCGTGCGTCGGAGCTGACACACTTTTTTTTCTTTTTTCTCGAATTGGATAGAATTTTATCTATAGATTATTTCTGTCGTTTTCTTTTTATGAATTACAGCTCCAAGTTGCCGAAATTAACAGCAATTCTTTGCCCATTTTCTCTAAAATTTTGCCGAGTTACATATTTTTTTACTCAACTATTTCATATGAAAGTGGTAAAAAGTAATTCCAACATTGTATAGACGACTTTCTCAATAGTACATTGTATTTTTTTCATACCGTTAAGACGTCAATACAATCCATAAACAGGTGATATTCTAAACCTTTTACAGCAAAAATCACAAAACTGTCGCGGGTTTGAGTTGGATTATTTAAAAATACTTTTAAAAAAAAATCTATCTCCAACATTAGATTATAATTCAAATGATCTTACATGTTGTGCATTAAGGGTTGGACCTCATCTGGCAGCACGGAATCGCCTTTTTCCGTCGCCCTTTCTCTTTCTGTCGTTTAGAACTGCCATTTGCTAGACCGAGACAGAAAGCATAATGCGATAGCACGCGGCGGAATCCTCGAGACGATCGGCATCACGGACAAAATGCAATGGTCGGCAGGGAGACTCCGGAACGCTGAAGCGCGCGATAGCATGCTAACGCATCCTTTCACCGACGCGTGCGATCACCTTTTTTGTCTGCGAAATGCGACAGCGCGCGTTCGCATGCGGCAGCACACTGCAGCACGTGGTGGCACAGGCGGAACAAATGCGATTCCGTGCTGCCAGATGGGGTCCAACCCTAAAACTTATTATTTTAACTGTTAAATCACGTCTGTTAAATCAGCGAAATCGGCAAATTTCGTATACGGACTCTTCACACGATACAGAAACTTTTTACTTCAGGTGGATATTCGGACGAAGAACATTATATGTAGTTCTAATATACAAAGAAACGTGGATCATTTGAGAAGTACTCAAGAAGAAGCTGATACCCAAAGTGATACCCGTTTCATACTACATGAGATTGATTGTAAATATTTATTCGGGCTTTATACGGGTAATAGTGAATTATCGCGAAACTGTAGTTGTTGTGTGTGTGCGTATGCGTGTGCGTGTGCGTGTGCGTGTGCGTGTGCGTGTGCGTGTGCGTGTGTGTGTGTGTGTGCGTGTGCGTGTGCGTGTGTGTGTGTGTGTGCGTGTGCGTGTGCGTGTGCGTGTGCGTGTGCGTGCGCGTGTGCGCGTGTGCGCGTGGTGTGCGCGTGGAAGTGTGAACGAAAACTATTTGGAATTCATATTTGGAATTTAGAAGAAAACATTTTACTTGTCAGAAAAAACATTCGCCCTGTGACATATTTATTTCCCATTTGTCACATTTTACCTAGCTACGTCCGTGTACAATATATTTGTGTTTCTTTCAATAATATAATATAATTATAATATCTTTAGTCCTCACGTGTATCATTTCATCAGTAGTGCACTCGTTATGCACTTCTCTGAGAAACTACCAAGTGGTGTGTGGATGAAATCTGGCACTACCAAAAAACAAACAACCGATAAGAGAAAATCATTGCTGGCTTATCACACCCTAACTGGGTTTTCCACTACGTTGTCAGGTCACACAAAAAATCAAGCTGGCCGATATTCCAACAACATTATCAACTCCATCCAAATTTTGGTGTTAGCTCAGCTTACAGAAGAAAGATTTTGTAACGCTGAAAGATTTGTCACTCTTATGTATACAAACAAGACTGCGGATTCAAAGAACTAGATAACATAGGCAACTTAAGAGCAGCAATGTTCCAGAACATCAAAGAACTTGATAAGTTACCGCCGACACGACAAGCCTTTCGACAGCATGCGCTAAGATCGAACTACCTGACGTTATGTTGGCAGAACGCCCAAGTAGCAAAGCCCACGCTTCCTGAACCTATAGGCTTTGAACTGTGGCTGAAAGATCGAGGATTGCCAGTTACTTCATCCGTATATTCAATCTCATTGAAAGATCTCGAACTTGTAATATCATGTCAATGTAAAGCTGGTTCCCGTTCATCCCGTTGTGGATGTGTCATGTCGGTTACAAATGTTATAATCGGTATAATTATTCAGAAGATCATATTTAGGACAATTTTTTTGAATATTTTTTAATAATTTTATCAGTAAACACATACCTACCTATAACCTATTATTATGCATGACACATTAAAAAAACTATAAGTACAACCTATGAATAAGTACCAGCATACTTTTACATAATATTTTTATTACTAACGTTCATGTTTTTTGTTCAAAATTCACCAAAAACCAGCCCAGTAGCTTAGCTACCGCTATGGGTTCAGCGCTACCGAGGCTGATTCAAACGGCTGCAGTTCCGTTGTTTATTGCTTTATTGTAATGATTTAAAGTTCGTTAGAAAGCTGATAAAAGTAGCCAAATATTTTATAATAACCTATATTTCCATTATCCTGACGGTTACCAAGTTATATACATAAGAAAGAAAAATATTTTTTTGAAATTTTGTTTTTCCAAAATATTTCCCTTCGTACTTAATTCACATTGATAGTTCTAAGGAATAAAATGAAGCTTATTTAATAACATTTCATTTGACACCCTATTTAAGTAAATCGGTTCAGTAGATATATGTATTAAATAATCCGCAGAATAGAATAGGCCCGGCGGCCATCGTTGTGACGTCATAGCTACCCCCTCCATACACTTAGGAAGTGACTACCGCACTTTTCGTGTTCAGGAAAATATGCCTAATAAGTACATACCAATAATTCGTATGGCGGAGATGAGTTGAACGGAAGTTGACTTTTTTGGTATTGGGGACCGTACTAATATACTCGTACTAAATTTCATGAAAATCGTTGGAGCCGATTCCGAGATTCCAATTATTTAATAATATATATTATGTATATTGTATATACAAGAATTGGTCGTTTAAAGATATAATATTATATATACTTAAGATAAAACACAAAATATTTTTTAAGGCAGGGACAAACAACTGAATATAAAAAAAACACATTATTTTACCAATTTCGAGGTCGCCAGCATAGTAAAATATTTCAGAATCCTAAGGGAAAACCAAAAATAGAGCAATCATGTTTTGTATTATTTTGAACATTTTGGTGTGGTTGAACTTGAAACATCGTCCCCCCAACCCCTCCTGGGTTCCTTAGGGCCACGTGGATGCCCATTGCCCAGAAAGCGTTATTGCTATTTCTCGTACACGAGGCACTGAAATGGGAGATATTTTTGCCAAAATATCACTTCATTCTGATTTCTGGGAATAAATAAATGGTGGATTACTTATCCTTGCGGAAGTTAGAATAGATTATAGAATACTAGATGACGCCCGCATCTCTGTTGCGCCAAAACTCGTTTATCGCGCGGGAACCGTACGTTTTCCCGGGACAAAAAGTATCCTATAAAAGTATAAAGGACATATTATTAGGATACTTTTTGTCCCGGCAAAAATCTAAAAGTTACATATTTTAATTTAATGTGATTTTTGTGACTCTTTACTAACTTCTGAATTTTCACATGTTAGTAGGTTGGCTTTGCGGACCACTTGGAATGCCTCCAGGGACCACCAGTGGTCCGCGGACCACCGGTTAAGAACCACTGCTCTAGAGTATAGATTATATAAACTCTAGACTCTAGATTCTAGAATCTATACTCTATTAATGAAGCCCGCAACTCCTTTGCGCCAAAACTCGTTTATTGCGTGGGGACCGTACACTTTTCCGGGATAAAAAGTATCCTATGTCCTTTCCCGGGACTCAAAGTATCTCTATGCCAAATTTCAGCAAAATCGGTTCAGCCGTTTGGGCGTGAAGAGGTAACAGACAGACACACTTTCGCATTTATAATATTAGTATATAGTAGTATGGATGTGTGTATTTTTATACAATGGTAACTAATTGTTATGTAATAAACTTTTCTATGTCCTGTCTCGGGACTCAAGGTATCAAGGTTTCTCGATTTTCACGACATATCAAACAATTTTTGTTAGGGACACCAAAAAATGCTCAATTTTTCACTAATCTTGAAACAATTTAACTTCCAGGCGGGCCGCAGGTTGAGTATAGCTGGCCTGTGATCATCTTCGTTAAGATGACGCCGCGTAAAGTAAAAAACCGTGTTGCATATGTTTTAGATTGCTTGTTTTCTATGAGAGGCCGGCCCGGCCCCTCATAGAAAACAAGCAATGGAACAGCAAAAAATGGAAAGGGCGTAAGCGATAATATGGTTTTTGTCGCATAATTTAAAAACCATAAATACATTTCATATAAGCTATGGGCAAATTAAAGTGTATGCTTGAACCAAATATTTATGTACTAGAAGCTTAAATCACTCTCCTCTGTTGGCAAAATAGGAATCCCTTTTTTAGAGAGATCTTTTTGATTGATTATTCTGTGTTATAAAAGTTGACCAATCGTGTTATGCTATGGGTAATTTAAAGACAAAGACATGATGAATACTGACAATGGACTTTAATTTCTTAGCTTTAGTCATTGCTGATAGCCTAGGATCCCTTCATAGAAGGACCTTCACCGAGCTGTTTACTGGATGAAAAGTATTTTATATTCAATTTCGTATGTCAACAAATTAATTGCAGGTGGGTTGCCTAAAAAATTTCAGTCCAGAATAAAAAAACAAATAGAAAAAAAAAACTTTTTTTTTAACATTTCGCTGGTTTGGTTAGTAGACAAATTCTATACCAATCGAAAGTATGGAGCCCCTAGAGTATGAAAACGTTAGGTTGTCTATTTTTTTCCTGTCACAACTCTTGGCTAGGCAGGTAAATCGATACTACTACTAATCGGTACCGGTCTGGTTAATGCTTAATGCATATTCTATGGGCTTCATACTTTCGATTGGTATGGAATTTGTCTATTAACCAAACCAGAAAAATGTAAAAAAAAAACTTTTTTGTTTTTTTTAATTTTTATTTTTTTATTCTGGACTGAAATTTTTTAGGCAACCCACTTGCAATTAATTTGTTGACATACGTAATTGAATATAAAATACTTTTCATCCAGTAAACAGCTCGGTGAAGGTCCTTCTATGAAGGGATCCTAGGCTATGAGAAAAATCGACATCGCTACAGCCAAATTATCAAGGCGTCGCACATACGGCAAAATGATCAATTTAGGACGACAAAAATAGATTTTTCTACTTTAATGTAAGGTCTAAAATTGCTTGTATTCTTCAAGTCAGGTAGTTGCTCCATAGCACTGGCCATAAAAACCCTTTGTTATGTTTATAACAAAAGCACACGAGGCCCTGACAAGTAAGCGTTGTGCAGTGTACGGCAGTGCCTGGAAAACCCGAAAACATTAAGATGTGTTATTTTCGTTCACCTCGTGCAAAAATCTGAATATTAATTATGGAGATGGAAGCCATAGGCATGTTTATTATATAACACTATATATTATTCTTACTTTAAACCCGTGTTAATAATAAATAATTATTTCATTCCACTCGTTTTTTAAAACAAAAAATGTGTTTCCTTAGTCTCTCAAAAAAAGTTCCGCTTAGTACCGCTTTCTGTCCTCAATATTTACATTTATGCGTTCGTTGTCTGTTAGTATTGCGAATTCTAGGAACTCAAACCCACTCATTGTGACACTAGACCCTTTTTCACATGTAGAGTCTGAGTAGACCAAGTCACGGAAACCTACGGTTCCCGCGCGATAAACTAATTTTGACGCAACGGAGTTGCGGGTGTCATCTAGTTAGTTAATATACAAGATGTTTGTGTAAACACCGTTATCCTTGAAACCATCGAATGAGCCCGTCAAAATGAACAACTTTTTCTATGAGAACAATGCTGGGAACTCAAAAAAAAAATGCCCTCTTCATACCCATTGGAGTGAAACCTAATACAACAAAACAAAAATTTTGAAAATCGGTTCACAAACGGCGGAGTAATCGTTGAACATACACAAATAAAAATAAAAATATCCACAGCCGAACATATAAATAACCTCCTCGTTTTTGGAAGTCGGTTAAAAATAATTGAGATTATTTTTTACCGAATTCCAAAGAGGCGGAGGTTATAATATGTTCGTCTGTTTGTATTTTTAATGCGTTTAATTTGTTAAAAAATCCGGTGGCCCCACTACCTTATTACTATTCTATAAAATTTAAATAATTATCACACTTAACTACTGTTCGTCCGTCCGTCGACCGGTGGGCTCAGCTATTGGGCGTTTGCACACTGCACGATAACGACACGACACGATACCACAGAATAGAGGGCCACCGCACATACAAACTAAATTGCGTAGTGTCACAATTTAATTGGACAACTTCATCGTGTTACGTGTACGCTGACAGCCGCAGACTTGTAGATTTAGTTGGTAACGGTGTTGCTAGCCAAGCGACGTGCGTGTTAAAATGCGTAAAAAGCACTCTTTTATTGTGGCACTAATAAAACGAAGGCGAAAAGAAAGAATATTTTGGGTGCATTCAATACTAAGTGACAGATTAGAATTAGGAAAACACATAGATAAAGTATTATAGTAAAACATCATTGATCATACCTTGCATTTTAAATTTCGATAATAACCAGATAAATTTTAATGAAAAAATCCCGGATGCCCGGATCGGCAATTTGTATGGGTATGAAGACGGATTTTTTTGAGTTCCCAGCATTGTTCTCATAGAAAAAGTTGTTCATTTTGACGGGCTCATTCGATGGTTTCAAGGATAACGGTGTTTACACAAACACACTGTATGAATGATCGATAGTTTGTATTTTTATAAAATGTACTCAATTTCATTTTTAATACAATTTTGATTCTATATAAAATATCTTATAGATTAAAAATTTTTTCAAGTCTCAACATAAGTAGCCATAAGTAGCCTTTATAACTCAGAAACGTTTCCAAGCATAAATACACATATAATTTACATCTTTGATTTTTGACGCCCTAAAGTAGTGATTTTGCCGTATGTGCGTCGCCTTAAACTTCCAAAGCCCAAATGTGTAAATGTGGAGCAGGTTACGCGTTTTATGATAATGGGTGTTTTCACACTGCGACGATAACGACACGACACGATACCACAGAATAGATAAGGGCCACCGCACATAAAATACAATTTCAAGTTGGCCGACTATCGTAGAAACTAAATTAAAAATGTTATATAATATTACTAGCTGTTGCCGCGACTTCGTACGCGTTAACATAGTATAATAACAAAGATGGATAGCTTTCCCCTTTTTGTGGTTCCTTATACAAAGGGTAAAAACGGGACCCTATTTAAGCAAACGTCAAACGCAAACGTCAAAAAACTTTCATGTTTCTAACTCAAGAAATAATGGACTTTCATTGTATCTTTCTACCCCAATTTCACCCCCTTGGGGGTAGAATTTCTTAAAACGCTTAAATACGTATCCATTCATTTTTAATCAGTAACCCAAAAATAAAGTTTCATGTTTCTAACTCAAGAAATGACGGACTTTCATTCAAACTTTCAACCCCGATTTCACCCCCTTGGGGGTAGAATTTCCAAAAACGCTTAAATACCTATCCATTCATTTTTAATCAGCAGTCCAAAAATAAACTTTCATGTTCCTAACTTAAGAAATGACGGAATTTCATTTAAACTTTCAACCCCTATTTCACCCCCTTGGGGGTAGAATTTCCAAAAACGCTTAAGCACGTATCCAATCATTTTTAATCAGTAGCCCAAACATAAAATTTCAAGTTTATAACTTAAGAAATAACGGAATTTCATTCAAACTTTCAACCCCAATTTCACCCCCTTGGGGGTAGAATTTCCAAAAACGCTTAAACACGTATCCATTCATTTTTAATCAGTAACCCAAAAATAAAGTTTCTTGTTTCTAACTCAAGAAATGACGGACTTTCATTCAAACTTTCAACCCCGATTTCACCCCCTTGGGGGTAGAATGTCCAAAAACGCTTAAATACGTATCCATTCATTTTTAATCAGTAACCCAAAAATAAAGTTTCATGTTTCTAACTCAAGAAATGACGGACTTTCATTCAAACTTTCAACCCCTATTTCACCCCCTTCGGGGTAAAATTTTCGAAATTCCTTCCTTAGTGGGTGTCTACTTAATAAAACAACCCTACTCACCAAATTTCGTGGCTGTAACTTTAACAGTTTTTGCTCAGCGATGATGAATCAGTCAGTCAGTCAGTCAGTCAGTCAGTCAGGACATGTAATTTTATAAGTATAGATAAATAGTAAACGGCCCGAATTACATAATAAAAAAAATATTAGTATGGAAGTATGGATATTATGGATTATTATCACCTTTTTATCTGGATTTTTTCATTAAAATTTATCTGGTTATTATCGAAATTTAAAATGCAAGGTATGATCAATGATGTTTTACTATAATACTTTATCTATGTGTTTTCCTAATTCTAATCTGTCACTTAGTATTGAATGCACCCAAAATATTCTTTCTTTTCGCCTTCGTTTTATTAGTGCCACAATAAAAGAGTGCTTTTTACGCATTTTAACACGCACGTCGCTTGGCTAGCAACACCGTTACCAACTAAATCTACAAGTCTGCGGCTGGCAGCGTACACGTAACACGATGAAGTTGTCCAATTAAATTGTGACACTACGCAATTTAGTTTGTATGTGCGGTGGCCCTCTATTCTGTGGTATCGTGTCGTGTCGTTATCGTGCAGTGTGCAAACGCCCAATAGCTGAGCCCACCGGTCGACGGACGGACGAACAGTAGTTAAGTGTGATAATTATTTAAATTTTATAGAATAGTAATAAGGTAGTGGGGCCACCGGATTTTTTAACAAATTAAAAGCATTAAAAATACAAACAGACGAACATATTATAACCTCCGCCTCTTTGGAATTCGGTAAAAAATAATCTCAATTATTTTTAACCGACTTCCAAAAACGAGGAGGTTATTTATATGTTCGGCTGTGGATATTTTTATTTTTATTTGTGTATGTTCAACGATTACTCCGCCGTTTGTGAACCGATTTTCAAAATTTTTGTTTTGTTGTATTAGGTTTCACTCCAATTTGGTACCATGTTCACAAAAGTGGTGACCTGATGATGGGATCCATGAGTAATCGAGGGAACTCCTCAAAATTCAAATGGAAACATATGGTTTTTTTGGTTTCTTATGAAGTATTCCAGGCATATGTTACCAAAAAGTAAGATTTTGCACCAGGATATACCATGGTTCGAAGGTGGTGAACAGAACTCCTTACTCCTTATAGATACATGTTTGGGGGTTTCGGCGTTGTTTTAGGAACTGACAGCATATACTACTTAGCTAAATTACATTAATCATCATCATCATCATCACCACCATTCCACCATACACCTTCACATTATGACCCTATTATAATTGGAAGAGATTTTTTATAGTATTTTTGGATCAAAACGGATCACGGATGTCTTTAAACATTACTCTGTAGAAAGTTAAGCTATTTTGATTGAACATTATTTTATTATTTCGACCTGATGCTAAGATCCATGAGTGATCGAGGGAGCTCCTCAAAATTTATATGGAAACATCTGGTGATTTCGATTTTATAAGAAGTATCCTAAGCATATGCTACCAAAAAGCAAAATTTTGCACTAAGATATACCTTGGTTCCGAAGGTGCTATGAGAACTCCGGGTTCCTTATAGATACAAGTTTGGGGGTTTCGGCTTTGGTTTAAGAACTCAAAGCATATGCTACTATGCAAGTTACATTCATCATCATCATCACCACTATCACCAGTCACCACACCATGAATCATAAATCATAACTCTTAATTTGTCGAACGATTTCAAAAATTATATTTAGTGGAGTTCCCAGAGCGTAAAAATCGTGCAAACCTCCGATTTTTGCAATAGTGGATGAAAATTTAAAAGAAAAAAAGGAATGTGTAGCTGATAACATAAATAATAAAGTTTACCTATTGAAAACTTGTGCTTTTGATTTTTAAATTATTCTCTTCCACTTCAAGTAAACTCATAAACTGTAAAATTTTGAAGAAAATTTGCATATTTCTTTCTTTTAAATATATAGCAAAATAATAAAATATATCATTATTTTTTTGTTTTGTATCTTTGCGTATATTCCAAAGAAAGAAAATAAGTTGAAAAAATATATAATTTATATTTCAAATTAATATTTTTGTATGTAGATGAGCATACCTCCAAATGTGCTTGTTGTGTGCCTCGCCAGGTAAATGGCGTTCCAATTTTTCTTTGGTCATAAATAGGAAGTTTAAAATTATTTTTTAGGCTTAACAGAGCTTTCTATTTCTTAATGTGTATAACTTTTTAGCTCCTATTTTATTAAATTTTCTGAAAATGTAGCACAAAGTTTTCACGGATATTTCGAAGAAAATCTGTATTTTATTTCTTTTGGTTTGGTTTTTACAGAATTTTTTTTTTTTTTTTCATTTATTATGTTTGCTAAAACATACTTAAAGGAAAAAAATACAAATTAGGTTAAGAACTGATATTTTTTGCATTGAGGTAAGCATTTTCCAAACATAGGTCGCAGCATGCGTCTTTAGTATGTACGTGAGATTTGTAGCACCCAATTTTTTTTCTGGCTTTAAGTAGGAAGCTTAAATATATTTCAAAGACTAGAAAAAGTCTTTAATTTGTCGATGCATTTAATGTTTTAGCTCTCACTTAAATAAATTCTCAACAAATATAGAAAAAATATTTTCGGTCTATTTTACACATTTTTGGAGATATTTAAACGTTTTTAAGTACTTAAAAGTTATCATTTCTCTAAAAATTAAATACGCACAACAAGTAAGTTTAACACACTTTTCGTTACAACCCTTAAATCCACCCAAACTCTTTTATCTTGGTTACGACGAGCGTTAATCTCTAAAAACTTTGCAAAAACCTTATAGTTGTATTTAGCTTAGCAAAGCAAACTTTCTTTTTTAAAAATGGTGTATTTGGTTAATTTTCAACGTAAGCAATCGGTTACGAGTCATTAAATTACAGGAACAAGAAAAAAAATTTTTTTCGGGACCGGTTTTATATGGTTAAATATTAATTTTTAATTAACTAAAAAATTAAAAACACAAAAAAATTTTTGTTAAACTTTGCAAGTTATAGTGTAAAAAAGAAAATGACACCTCAAAAACAAAAATCCATTCACTATTACAATTTTCGGAGGTTAAAACCTCTGGCGACTGCAGTAATTGTTTCAAAGTAAATGATTCAAACTTGGTGATCGTTACCAAGTTAGCAATTTGATCATGAGATCTATGAATTATGAGGTATGTCCGTATGTAGGAAACTCCTTAAAATTTATTGGGACAAAATAAATAGTTATACTAACGTAGTTCTAAGTAGTTTAAGCATAATATTATATGAACATTATAGTGAGCTACTGACTTTCCAGGAGTGTTGTGATAGAAAGAAAGTCACTGAACAGAACTTTAGAGCCTTTAGAGATAGGCGCATGAACATTAATTTTATCGTTGCTTGATTAACGCCAAGCTTATATTATTAATTATACAGTGATACGAGTATATTCTTGGAGTTGTTTATGCAATTCTCTATTCCGAGAGGGCGCTTGGTATATTAACTTTATGGTTCTCATATCATAAATGTGTATCCTGGCTCTAAAGTCACTTAGTAGAACACATTAGTATTTACAGAAAACCTTATAAATTACTTAAATTACTAAAAAGAGTGAAATTATTAATTTTAACAAAAAATTAAAACCGATTTCCAGAGTAAAAACAATAATTATTATTATAATGAACAAAAAAGTATGAAATAATTCTTACTCTTAATAGTGCCTTATGCAGAATACTCGTGAACCTCTACAATTTCTGTACACAATCTTCATAATTTTGAAGTCGGTACCAGTCTTTAAAATTAAAAATATTTTGTCTAAGAATTCACCATTCTTAGCTGGTATCGACTTAGGAGTATTCTGCATAAGGCACTATTAAGAGTAAGAATTATTTCATACGTTTTTGTTCATTATAATAATAATTATTGTTTTTACCCTGGAAGTCGGTTTTAATTTTTTGTTAAAAATAATTATATATACATATTATGTTTTATGCACCAAGGCTAATTGAAATAATATTATTAATTATTGTAATAATTGTAGTCCATCACGCCATGGACTTTTTTTTATTGTTCTTATATTATATAACATTATAATAGAACATACATAATATATACAGAATACATACATAGAATCCGTATTTAGAAATAAATATTTTTCATTTTCATTATATTTTTGTTCCCTTTGCTGGGAATCTCAATATCGCTAATAGATATTTTAAAAAGAAGGTATTATGATGTTTTATTTGAAAAATGTTTGGTCCTAGAAACGAATTTTTGAGTTATAAAGGTTGCGGACAACATCTTGTTTGTTAAAAAAATCTAATACTTATAAAAAATATCAGTAAAAATAATAGTACGGTATACAAACTATTAAATTAGTTAAAAGTTATTATTATTATTACTATTCTTACCTTACTCTAGTTCAGACCGCCAAATAAAAATTCAGTAAAAATACAATCGAAAACATATTTTTCAAGTACCAACCACTTTCTACGAATAAAAACTCAAGACTAAGATTTGAATATCAAGGATTTTAATACATTCAGACTGGTTAATCTTGCTTTGTTTACTTATACTATATTCCTAAAAATTATAATACTATTCCTCTACGTGTAGAGGATTAGTATTATAGTTTTTAGTAAGAAGAAGACAAGATTATTACTTTTAACAAAAAATTAAAACCGACTTCCAAGGTAAAAACAATAATAACATCCGTATAATATGAACTAAAAAGTATTAAATAATTTTTCCTATCTCATGGTGCCTTTTTCCGAATTCGGCTAAAACTCAACTATTTCTGTACTCAATCTTCATAATTTTGAAGTCGGTACCAGATTATATAGCTGAATCCAGATGCCAGAATATTTGAAACATTTGTAAAGCTGGCACCGACTTCAAAACTATGAAGATTGAGTACAGAAATAGTTGAGTTTTAGCCGAATTCGGAAAAAGGCACCATAAGATAGGAAAAATTATTTAATACTTTTTAGTTCATATTATAAGGATGTTATTATTGTTTTTACCTTGGAAGTCGGTTTTAATTTTTGCTAAAAATAATAATTAAACAACGTTTTGTATCTATACAAAAACGAACTTTGGCGCAACGGAGTTGCGGGCGTCATTATGTCATGAACAAAAGTGGAAAAATAACAATAAATAAGGAAGTGCCAAACATTATTTCTTTCCTTTCAAAATACTGGTTACGCTAGCTGGATTTACACCTTATAATTACAATTCTCTACAACTTTTACAAGTTAACACTATATTCATAGTCTATTCCAGCGGTTCACTAACTTTTTTGGTGGCGGAACCCTTTTAAGAAGTGACATTTTTGACGGACCCCCAAAAAGTATGTTTTGTTTGTCTTGCTGGTATCTGATGATTTTTCTAAAAACAATTTATTGTATTTCGCGGAGCCTCTACGAGGATTTTGTGAAGCCCCAGGGTTGAGCACACTTTGGGAATGGCTGGTCTATTCGCATCGTGACGGAAAGTGTCAATACAATCCTGCAAGAATGTTTTGGCGCGGGCCCGAAAGCATTTCCCGCAATCTGTGTCTCGAGAGACAGCTATTTTGCGTCTGTCAATGACTTCCAAGTATTATTATCCAAACTAATATATAAATGTGAAGGTGTGTAGTCTGTTACCTCTTCACGTCCAAACCGCTGAACCGATTTTGCTGGGTATATACTTTGGGCCCCGGAAAGGACATAGGACACTTTTATTCCTTTAGAATAGAATAGAATAATATTTATTGCATGAGATGTGGTTTATAAAGGTGTTACAAATGGGTTTACATGGACTACATTCTGCCCTGTCAGTGGCGTCCTTTAAGTTAAACGATTTTTAACTATCTCCATACCAAATTTCATCAAAATTATTTCAGTGGTTAAAGCGTGATGGTTTTTTCTTAATACGTTGAAAATTCTACTTCGTCCTTCATGCTTCGTCTTAGAGGGTGAGCAGGAATTTATTCGTAGGTTAGTAACGGAAAAAAAGGTATTTTTATGGTCCAAACTCCAAACACCTGTTAAAATGTTAATGACCACCGTCTATGGACATTCATACATAAATTGAGGTGTTACTTTTTATGCCGGCATAAAAAGTTTTTAGTGATGACGGTGTACAAGTCAAATAGACCACGACCACGACTCTTATAAGTTATAAGGCAAAATGCAACTCTGATGATGCGGGAGACCATAGGCGACAAAAGCCTTCCTGAATACATTTGCCCCCATAATGAAAAGACACTGGCGTAACTCCAAATGGAGTTTATCTGTTATCAACACGTCTTCCCCGGCTCAGAGGCTCGCGGTATCCCGGAGTACGTAGGGTTGCCGGGGGCTCGTCCGCGATCGATGCCGGCAAGGCCACGGCCGAGCGGGTGGTATCGATTCTATATAAATAGCGGTAGCCCTAGTGCGCCCGCGCCCCCCTCTCCGCCCCCCACCGGGCCCCACCGACCCCTCCCCCTCGCGCGGTTCGACGCCCCCTTGACCTTGCCACCTTCCACGTGTCGCCGCCGACTTATGCTTTTCGATAATTCTTTGTTTACGTGTGGTTATGGTGCGTACAGTCGTAAATTATGTAGTATTACAGACGGGATGGGCCCCCGGCATCCAGGCGTGTGTATTTTTATTATTACCTGCCACCTATGTGATGTTATGGCAAATAGAAATTCTCTCCCCTATGTTTTTTCCGGGGTTTTTCCAGAAAACCATTACATTCCGTAGCGAATGGATTTTCCTAACTAATATGACCAATACTCCGACTAAGTGTTGATTCAGATCGTAACGCGACGCGTAGATATGCATTTCTAAATTTATATGGGTTTGACAGATTCGCAAGAGGTCTCACGCAATTGAAATCTATCAAATCCATAAAAATGTATGCCGCGCCGCGCCTCGCCTCGTCTCGTCGCGTTGTGGTCTGAATTGACCCTTAGCCAAAATACTAGAATTAAAATAGAACGCTCAAGTCAAACTCGTACAGCTAGAATATTGACTCGAATTGTTCTTATGATAAACGCATCCATCAAGAAAGTATTTTTATTGTTCCAATCTTAAAATGGGGAAAATGCCTTGTTTTGTTTTATGCGAGGAATATTATTTCACGCGTAAAAAGCCGTTAGACGCTAGCATAACAGCCATCGTATCTTTTGCGAGCTGGTCCTGAAAATCTTCTATACACTTTAAAGGTCTCCGTTAGCTGACGCTACGCTCCGAAGAAATTGTATGAAAAGGAAGCAAAATTGGCGATTTTATACTTCACTGATTTTTATACCCGATAATAAGCTACGATTTTTTTTTTTTTACCTAGACACTACCAACACTACACCATATTTGCGAATTGCGAGGGTCTGTACCTACTAGCGAAAACTCCATATCTTAAAATTTTCTAGATAGCAAAAACTCACAAAGATGCATCTAATTCTCCCGTTTTTTCAATTGAGTCAATATTTTAATACATAATGTAAAATTCTGTTACCGAGGGACCGGACTAGGCTATTTTGAAAAATTTGTAAAGTTATCGAGTTATTACAAAAAAACTATTTTGGCACCGATTCCGCGTCGTTCTTATTCACCTGGCATACGACTGATGGGCGTAAGACTGAAAAGATGATGTTTTTTTTGCTTTATTGGTCTCATTAAGCGCTGCCTAAACAATTTCTTTTTAGATGTCGACATCAGGAGCCCGTTCCGAATAACCCGCGTCAGGTAGCGGAACCCCTTAAAGTTCACGTCCGAAATGTAGAGCGACTAATAACTTCTTAAAACCCCTACTTAAAGAATTTCAAGCAAAGATAGAATTGAGGACATTCTTCACGAAGAGGATCATACAAATCTCTATGGATTCTCTCTAGTCTCTTTGACATCGGAGGCCCTTAAAGTGTCAAGTTCCTCCGCTATCATGTCATGTTACTTAAACTAAAATAAAAATAAAACTTGCTATTAATACCCTAAGGGCGCGTCCCCACCATCTACGGTCTGGCGCCGTCACCGTGCAACGTCACGACGCCGCGCGCCGCCGCCGCGCCGTGACACAGCGCGGTGCACGGTGACGCGCCGCAGTACGGTGCCACGAACGGTGCACCGCCCCGTTCGCGGCACCGTCCTATTCCTGTTGTTACTAAGGCGACGAATGAAAAAGAAACAGAAACAAACAACATTTTGGCTAAATTCCTAATTTCTTATTTTTCGAGATAATTACAGTCGATCTCGTTTAAAAATTTGCATAGATTAAGGGAGATCGCAGACGACAGACTTGTGTGCGATCAAAGTCTGCGGCTTCCATACAATGTGATGGCGCGCGCCATGCGGAATGTATGGAAGCCGCAGACTTTGATCGCACAAAAGTCTGTCGTCTGCGATCTCCCTAAAGGTACAATTCCGTGCATCGCGATCGATCGCGGTCGTGCACGACCTACGACTGTCGTCGGACGCTCGCGACCATAGTCAAGGTATGAAAATGTATGGCACCGCTTCCGAGGCCCGCGACTGACGCGCGCGGCCTACGACTGTCGTAAGCCGCGCGCGATCGTGCCATATAACTTTGACACGGTCGCGCGGGGCCTACGACTGTCGTCGGTCGTGCGCGACTGTCATAACTTCAAGACACGATCGCGCGCGGCTTACGACAGTCGTAGGCCGCGCGCGTCAGTCGCGGGCCTTGGAAGCGGTGCCATACATTTTCATACGTTGACTATGGTCGCGGGCGTCCGACGACAGTCGTAGGTCGTGCACGACCGCGATCGATCGCGATGCACGGAATTGTACCTTTAGAGTAGGTTTATTCCTACTTTAAATTTTAGAACTTAGAACGCATTTTTTTTTGTTCAGAAGTTTTGCCCCCCTGATGAATAGGGGCGCGCGGTGCCGTGCCGTGTCACGGCGGCGGCGACGTCATGACGCCGCGTCATGGATGATAGGGACGCGGCCTAATATATCTCAGAAGATTACCTATTACTAGCCGCGTCTACTATAGGAACGTCTCCGGAACCGTTACCAATCAGACGCGCTCGGTGATCAATACAAAGTGTCGTAAAGTGTAGCCATTACATCGTTTCCTATTAAAGTCTCAACTTACGTGGTACTTGGTAATCAGTGTAGGTATGTAATCAATATAATATATAGCTCTATACTACGCCCTATAATAGCTTTCTTTAAAATTTTGATAAATATATTAAAGTTACAACTTTTTAGCAGCGTTGTTACTTATCTAAAAAAGTGCGCAACGCTGCTAAAGAACTTATGGCGACGCCTTGATAATTTGGCTGATGCTATATCGATTTTTCTCAGCAATGACTAAAGCTAAGACATTAAAGTTCATTGTCAGTATTCATCATGTCTTTGTCTTTGAATTACCGATAGCATAACACGATTGGTCAACTTTTTGACCGACTTCCAAAAAGGAGGAGGTAATATTTTCGGCTGTATGTATCTTTTTTTTTTTGTATGTTCCACGATTACTCAGCCGTTTGTGGTACGATTTTCAAAATTTCTTTTTGTGTTGTATAGGGTTTAGCTCGAATTTGGTACCATGTTCACAAAAGTGGTGATCTGATGATGGGATCCTTGAGGAATTGAGGAGACTCCTTGAAATTTCTATGGAAACATATAGTGATTTTGATTTTTTCTGAAGCATGCGAGGTAAATGCTATCAAAAAGTAAGACTTTGCACCAGGTTATACCCTGGATCCGAAGGTACTGAACAGAACTTTTGAATGCTTATAGGTAGAGGTTCGGGGATTTCGGCGTTGTTTAAACAACTGAAAGCATAAGCCAACACATCAATTTGATTGATTATCATCATCAAAACCATAATTATACCATGGGTCATCACACTATGACCCAATTATTGGTACTTTTCGTGATATTTTGCATCGAAGCAGATGTTTTTGATGATGATTTCGCTGTTTGTGGACCGATTTTCAAAATTCTCGTGTTATTGTATAGGATATAATCTTAACTTTGTATAACAATTACGAAAGTGGTGAGCTGATGATGGGATCTATGAGCAATCGAGGGAAATCCTTTAAATTTATCAAAACACTCATAGTGGTTAAATGATGTTTCTAGTAAGTTAAACATATGTTAAGAATAAGAGAAATTTCATACGAGAGTGTCTCTTGGTCCAAAGGCACTAAACAGAACTCCTAAACCTTTGAAGATAAAAGTTTGGAAATTGCAGCATCGCTGCAAGCATTTACCACAATTTCGCTTACAGTAACATAATGTGAATAGTTAACATTCGTATTGGTTATTTACGCATAAAGCCTTATTTTGTAGATAACTAAAAATAGTGAAATTATTATTTTTAAGAAAAAAATTAAAACCGACTTCCAAGCTAAAAACAATAGTAATATGAACTAAAAAGTATTAAATAACTCTTACTCTTTAATAGTGCCTTTTTAAGAATTCGTCTAAATCTCAACTATTTCTGTACATGAAATTTACAGAAATAGTTGAGATTTAGACGACTTCAGACTTTTTCAGAATTCGTCTAAATCTCAACTATTTCTGTACATACTACAGTCTTCATTACTTTGAAGTCGGTACCAGTCCCAAAAGTTTCAGATATTTAGACTTTACTGAACTCACGATTAAATTAGCTGGTACCGAATTCAAAATAATGAAGACTGTAGTATGTACAGAAATAGTTGAGATTTAGACGAATTCTGAAAAAGGCACTATTAAAGAGTAAGAGTTACTAAATACTTTTTAGTTCATATTACAATTGTTTTTAGCTTGGAAGTCGGTTTTAATTTTATAACACAGAATAATCAATCAAAAAGACCTCTGTAAGGATTCCTATTTTGCCAACAGAGGAGAGTGATTTAAGCTTCCAAAATTTGTATATAGATTGGTTCAAGCATACACTTTAATTTGCCCATAGCTTAAATGAAATGTATTTATGGTTTTTAAATTACGCTACAAAAACCATTTTGTCGCTTACGCCCTTTCCATTTTTTGCTGTTCCATTGCTTGTTTTTTATGAGAGGCCGGGCCGGCCTCTTATAGAAAACAAGCAATCTAAAACATATGACATATCTAACACGGTTTTTTACTTTACGGCGTCACCTTAAAATTAAAGACATATTATTATTGAATGAAGCCTTGCGGAAGCGGATGAAGACTAACATTTTACAACATAAAAACTACCACTCATTTTTCCCCATACATCATCATCCACACAGACACATAGAATCCACATTTTTTTCACGGTCCTAAAGCCTTGATTTATGCACAATATTAGATGTCGAACGCAACTTTTCAGTTTCATAATCCTTAATCGCGCCTACATTTACGTCTATAGGTAAATAAACTTTTTTATATCCTTATTCAGGACTGAAAGTATCTCCATACAACATTTTACCAAAAGCTGTTCAGCTTAAGCCTAAAAATGTGACAGACAAACTTTCCATTTATCATATAGATCGGTTTAGATATTAGTGCGGGTGTCATCATTTGAACCAATAACCTGGGCTAAGTACATCTGTATTACATAACGAGCGAAAGTTCTGATTTCTTGGCGAGAGTTAAAAGTTTTCGTGACCTTTCAATGTTTATTTTTCGTAATTTGTAACAGGTTTTGCAAGCGGCATCCTTGCAAATAAAGGGGCAAATGGTTACATAAATAAAATAAATGTTTCACAACATTACAAAATGCCACGCCTCCGACTGAATTTTTAAGTCTTCGGTAGGTAATTGATGTGAAAGTCCTCCCACGCTCACAAAACCTGTTGCCTAATGTTTGGGCATTCGTAAGGAATCGGCCCAAAATTGTTAGGAATATTAGGGATTGTTACATAATAATAATAAATGCTTTATTCGCACACTAAGGCAATACACAGTACACACTAAAAATAAACAAACAATAAACCAAAAACCAAAAAAAACGCTAAACTAAAATAAACAAACAACATAGAAAGAAAAAATATGTAAAAACCAAACACACAAAAACAAAAAAAGAATAGCATCAGTAGGCAGTGCATAGCTTAATGCCGAAACGGATTTCCACTCAGGTGTATTACCACGGCGCAGACACCGCGTTACCTGATCTTCCGTGGTTCCTACATGGTACCTAATCAGTAATCAGTAATCACTAATATGTTTTCGAAAAAACACCTCGATAGGGTTCGATATCCTTGGTATAATGTTATTTTCAAGTTTGGTTCAGACATTGTCCGAAAGGATCGGAGGTCCTGCGCCTGATCTTTGACCGGTAGTGTCGATCATCCGTTGCACTGTGTTATAAGAGTAAAGGAAGAGAGAGTGCTTCTTGTGTCTTGCAATGAACACGGATGTTAATTGTTTTTTTGCGATAAATATGATTGATAAAATATAATAGCTATTACTGTGATCAGGAATCAAATATCTGTTAAATTTTGTAGCAACAGTTCATATTGTTTCACATCCAATAAGTAAACCCAATTTGCTGCTCTTACAAGGGAATAGGTATTCTCCACCTTCACAATAGGCACGTCAGGCGTCCTAGAAGTGCGTCACCCAACCGCTGCTCTTCAGTCATGTCTTCACAGATAGGCAGTTCCCTCGGAAGGTTATTGACGCAAAAATACCAAATATGGTTACACGAAGCTTCCTACATTTTGTAATTTCATACGTCAATTTGTTTAATTTAGGAAATAATTTAATCATATCCTTAAAAGGCGTTTTGTATACGATAAGAACTCGTATGTATGGTAGACGTCATCTCCACAGCAGCTGCTCTACAAGGAGCGGGGTGTGGCTGTAAGAACAAGTCTAAAGATGTTGTTGGATCTAATAATGCCTTCGAGGAAAGACTTAATTTCCTCCAGCAGGGGACGCGAGAGGAGCAGAGATCATACCCGGGACCAAAACCATAGCGGGGGAGTGTTGTGACTGCGGTTGTTTGGATACGGAAGGTCAAGGCCGCGGGCAGCCGGGAGAGGTTCCGGCCGGGGGGCGCGCCCCTCCCCCCATGGGCGTGGCTCTCTCTATAAATAGACCGAGCGCCTCAGTTTGTCAACACACGCCCACGACGAGTCCCGAGCGGCGCGGGGCGGGGTTGGTGGCAGCGGTGGGAGGGAACGGGGGACGGAGTACTCCTCTTTCTTGGAAATTTTGAAATATGCTGCGTATTTTCTCGGAAAGTGATTTAATGTTGCAGCTTAACCGATCAATACTTTTTAATTAAGTACCAAAACACGTGTACGTTTGAGACGAACTTGATTAATTTATGTTTTCCATTTACTGTGGAATTATTATCGTTTCGAATAAAAAGGGATTTTATGATTTCTTTGATTTGAGCAGTCCGAGACTGACATCTCGTTAATACTCTGGTCACAAATTATAAATAATAATATAAGAAAGTAGAAACTAATATAAATTATCTTTTAATACATTATACAAACAATTCGATCAACGGCTGATTTTAATTTCGTCAGATGACTTTTACCCAAGAAACATTTTTGCCAGGTTTTAAATGAATAAAGCCAATTTAATTCTAAGGCAAAAGTTATCTGTCGATTGGAAAAGCATGCGTAAGTTACGGTAGCCTAAACAAAGATGTGACATACAAAAATCTACACGAAAACCTAGCCAACTCTGGATTATTCAACATGGAAAATTACAAAACCTTTTCAAATAAACTTTTCACGATTTATATTACAAACAAAAAGCGATAATTGCATTTCCCGTATGTAGGACACGCTCCCTGTGGTGGCGTTCACTAGATCATGTCACACCACCCCACGGCTCCAGCCTCCAGGCCGCTGTAAACTCATCAAATTAAACTTTCATATCACTTTCTCTACTAATTTTTAACATTTTTTTCTCTGTTTCGATACTGTGTTATTATATATTCTAGATATATATTATGTTTCGCCCTCGTGATCATCTTCACTTTTGACCCCTTTTCGCATTAAAAAGTAGCCCATGTCCTCCCGATTGAATCACTCTGTTTATTAAAATAACCGCAAAAATACGGTGTGTACTTCTAAAGATATAAATAGGGACAGACAAAAATAAAAATAGACAAAAAGCGACTTTGATTTGATTTTTTATTCTATGTATTGATAATTCTATTCCTTTCACTTTTATGGAGCTTCAAATGACTCCATGGAAATTTTTTCACGTGAAATTACTTGATCAAATATTAACAGAAGATTTTCGCGAAGTCCCATGGCAACGGTTAATTTATTATGTGTACGCCTTAAATCTAAAAATAGCATCAACCCTCGCACTTACATAATTGTTGTTGGGAGGCTGTGTCCCACCCCGAGCCGCGGGCGGCTCCAGCGACAGTCGGCGCTCAAACACCGCACCGAGCGGACGTCCGCCATACATCGCCGCTTCGACGTATTTATGACTACCCGCACTCTAAAATGTTGAGTCGCATCTTGAGACTATTGCTCGAGTGAGTGCACGCATGGATAAAAAAAACAAAATGTCCGTGAAAGGGAAAGCTCCTGCAACAGGTAAATTGTAGTTAAGATTCAATGTATCATAAAGTATTAAATGTAGCTCTCTTCATATCTTTGGACTTTCTTCTTCACAATTATTGGTATGTGTCTTTGATTATATACATGGAATGTGTATCTGATCGACACTTAGTGCTGGCGCAGCACCGCAGTAAATTCTCTTGGGACTGAAGGCGAAATAAAATATTATAAACTCTCAGAAAATATTATGGTTTTGTAACATATTTGGCCCCGCACCAACAACTGAGTTGGCATTAGCCTAAGATAGTATTACCGTGCTTTTACTTTATCATATTTTTATCGTTATATTTTGATCTACAATTTACTTTAAAGTTTAAATTACTACTGTCAGTCCATAAAAACCACATACCGTTACAGTTTGTAATGTTTTGTGTTATTTGCAAAAGAAATTGTTTCAGGAACTAAACCTAAAAAGATAAGCTCTTCTAGTTTCGAGTAATTTTTTTTCGTGATTTGTATTGGCAAGCGCCCCAGCGACATAAATTTTCCCATACAAAAAAGTTTTTTTGTTATTTTTATTTAAATAAAAAAAAACTGTTACTTTCACAGTAAACTCTATTACTCTGGTTAACAAGTGCCATTTTTGTCAAAACCTGATCTCATGCACCGAAAATTATGATTTTGGTCTCATTCGATTCGGAATACCATCTAGAACATTCTATCAAAATTCCAAGAGGGGCTGAAAAAAAATGCAAAAGTTATAAACAATTAAGTAAACATAAAAAGAAGGGTTTGGTTTTTTTTTAATATTTCGAAAACTATTTGAGATAATCAAAATTTGAAAGTAGATCCTTAAAGAGCAGGAAATTTCCTAAAAAAAATCCTAGATTCTGGAACCTTACTAATAATCCTTATAGCTTTAATTGAGCGGCGAAAGTAACGGTAAAACCGCGTGGTTCGGGTTTCGCGTGATTTGCCGCAATCTGCTACGTGAACTAAAAAAATATTTTAAGTGATTAAATATTAATATTAAGGAATAAAAAAAATTGGGTACTAAGTAGACATATGAATAAACAATAATCCGTTAACAAAAATAAATTATCACAATTTGTTTAATTATTATGCTTTTGTTCATTTGTTAATAGTCACCATTTTAATGTTAACATAAAAACGCTGATTATTTCAAAACAAGAAATCCAGTTTTTTTATTATTCTTTTGAGCTAACATTAAACAAATTAACAAATTGTGATAATTTATTTTTGTTGACGGATTATTGTTTATTGATATGTCTACTTAGTACCCAATTTTTTTATTTCTTTATATTAATATTTAATCAGTTAAAATATATTTTTTAGTTCACGTGGCAGATTGCGGCAATTCACGCGAAACCCGAACTACGCGTTTTTACCGTTACTTTCGCCGCTCAATTAAAGTTATAAGGATTGTTGACAAGGTTCCAGGATCTAGGACTTTTTGACCGACTTCAAAAAGGAGGAGGTAATACGTTCGGCTGTATCTTTTTTTTTGTATGTTCCTCGATTACTCAGCCGTTTGTGGTCCGATTTTCAAAATTCTTTTTGTGTTGTATAGGGTTTAACTCGAATTTGGTACCATGTTCACAAAAGTGGTGATCTGATGATGGGATCCTTGAGGAATCGAGGGGACTCCTAGAAATTTGTATGGAAACATATAGTGATTTCGATTTTTTTTAAGCATTCGAGGTAAATGCTACCAAAAAGTAAGACTTCGCACCAGGTTATACCCTGGATCCGAAGGTGCCGAACAGAACTTTTGAATGCTTATAGGTACAGGTTCGGGGATTTCGGCGTTGTTTAAACAACTGAAAGCATAAGCCAACACATCAATTTGATTAATCATCATTATCACAACTATTATTATACCATGGTCATCACACTATGACCCAATTATTGGTACTTTTTGTGATATTTTGCATCGAAGCAGATGTTTTTGACGATGATTTCACTGTTTGTGAAACTGTTGTATAGGATATAATCTTAATTTTGTATAACAATTACGAAAGTGGTGAGCTGATGATAGGATCTATAAGCAATCAAGGGAAATCCTTGAAATTTATCAAAACGCTCATAGTGGTTAAAATGTTGTTTCTAGTAAGTTAAACATATATCACTAATAAGAGAAATTTCATACAAAGGTGTCTCTTGGTCCAAAGGCACTGAACAGAACTCCTGAACCTTTAAAGATAAAAGTTTGGAAATTGCAGCATCGCTGAGATAACTGCAAGCATTTGCCACAATTTTGCTTACAGTAACATAATGTACTGAATAGTTAACATTCGTATTGGTTATTTACGCATAAAGCCTTATTTTGTAGACAACACTAAAAAGAGTGAAATTATTATATTTAACAAAAAAATGAAAACCGACTTCCAAGGTAAAAACAATCGTAATATGAACTAAAAAGTATTAAATAACTCTTACTCTTTAATAGTGCCTTTTTCAAAATTTGTCTAAATCTCAACTATTTCTGTACATACCTCTCAACTATGTCTTCATTACTTTGATGTCTAGGATCAGGATCTAGGACTTTTTTTTAGGAAATTTCCTGCTCTTTAAGGATCTATTTTCAAATTTTGATTATCTCAAATAGTTTTCGAAATATAAAAAGAAAACTAAACGATTCCGAATCGAATGAGACCAAAATCATAATTTTCGGTGCATTAGATCAGGTTTTGAGGAAAATGGCACTTGTTAATCAGACTATATACAGGGGACTTACACACAAAGTAATATCGCTTTGTTTTGTACGGTATATATCCTGTATATTTTTACAGTAGTTTTAAATGTAGTTAATTTATCAATTATCATATTATTATAACAACAGCTCAGCAAAGTTACATTAAATACATTCTAATGGTCTTCGTTACGTTTTTATGTTTTGTAAGATAATCTTATTAATTACCTTCATAAACGGTCATATTTCAAGTTTCTAATTTGCAAAAAACATATAGGAGCGTACGTGATCTAAGTAGCTGCGTAAGAAATGGGGATTGTCCATTTTTTTTTAATTTTGCTCATTACAAAAACATTTCGAGGAATGAGGTCAGTGCTCGTTTTTCTGTACATAAACGAAAAAAATACCCATTAGTTACTTATATTTTTGAACAAATATGTTTAACCTTAGTTTGACCTTCAATGGCGTTAAGTTAGCAATAAATTCGACCAACATTACGTTTCGAACTTTTGGTAAGCTTCTCGTATCAGCTTTCACATAATGAGAACTTGCATTTGACGAACCAGCCATTATAAATAATATTGAAAGGAAAAAAAACATACTGCAGAGGTCAATTGGCCGCCGATGATGACGTCAGAGCGAAACTTTAAAAATTTATTGAGAAAAAAGTAGCCAATGAATTTCAAAATTATGTAATTTATATTCTTAAAATACCCTATTTTAACGAAAAAAAATATAAAAAGTACATGTGATTTTTTTTGGACAATGCCCATTAAGTTGCGTCGAAATTCGTTTATCGCGCTGGAACCGTACATTTTTCGGCAACAAAAAGTATCCTTTGTCTTTTCCCGTCTCTATAAATATCTCCATACCAACTTCCATATCAGTCGGTTTTGTCGTTTGGGCGTGAAGAGGTTACATACGCACAGATAGACACACTTTCGCGAAGGTATATGCATAGGTATAGGTCTACCAGGATCTGATGGCAAATTTTGATGGCAGATTTTCAAAAAATATCCTTGATCATTGGACAAATATTTATATTTGCATGTTCCACACACAGAATCAGCCGCTATAAGAAAAAAAAAGGATCAAAATGTTTTATTCCAATTACCCCGGTATTGCTAGAGTCAATTTCTTTTCTCACTTTTTGCCATCAGATTCTGGTAGACCTATACTAATAATATTATAAATGTGTGTCCTACAGTCCTACCTGTCTGTCTGTCTGTTACCTCGTCACGTCCAAACCGCTGAACCGATTATGCTGAAATTTGATATGAAGATACTTTGAGTCCCGGGTAAGGATACTTATAGGATACTCTGTATCCCGGAAAAATGTACGGTTGCCGCGCGATAAACTAATTTTGGCGCAACAGAGTTGCGGGCGTCATAATATATATAATTAAGAGGCCGGGTACACTTGGAATTTCTCATACATACGTAATTCCAAAATCATTTTCTCATACGAAAATATTTAACATGTTTGAGTTGTTTTTCAGTTTAAAATAGTAATTACCTAGGTTCCTGCACAAAAATTTACTTCAAAATATTTAAACACAAAAATTTTTTTTTGCTTTAAAATTTTTTTCGTAAATTTACTACTAAATATTTAAACACTAAAAAATAGAGTAAAACACTAAAAAATATATAAATAAATAGTTAATTTACTACAAAATATTTAAACTCTAAAAAATATTTTTTAGTATTTAAATATTTTGTAGTAAATTTACTATTTATTTATATATTTTTTAGTGTTTTACTCTATTTTTTAGTGTTTAAATATTAAGTACTAAATTTACAAAAAAAAATTAAAAACAATTTTTTTTAATGTTTAAATATTTTTAAGTAAATTTTTGTGCAGGGACCTAGATAATTACTATTTTAAATTGAAAAACAACTCAAACATGTTAAATATTTTCGTATGAGAAAATGATTTTGGAATTACGTATGTATGAGAATTTCGAGGGTACCCGGCCCCTTAATGTTAGTAAAGATAATAGTTAATTGCTACGACTGTAATATACTTTGTTCTTCTCTACAACCCTCACTTGCTTCCGGGTGCAACCCGAAACTGTGAATAACAAATCATAGTTTATTTAAAAAGATGACTGTTAAATAATGAAGGACGGTCGTCGCCTCCACTGAGTGTGGCGCCTAGAATCACTTCTTATTATATGCCACCTCATCTATATTTGTTCTAGTGACAAATCTTCAAGTGACAAGTCTGTTACCTAATAAATAATAATAATAATAGTATGGATGATACCATATAATACTAACTTGAGAGAATACTACCTACCAGACACTATTAATCTGCAACAGACATGTAGGTAGATAGTTTTTCCTCAAACATAACATCATCGGTAACTCGAAATTCAAAGTCAAGGTTGAAGACTTGCATTCTATTAATAAAACTACCGTCGGTGGCCAAATTATCATACTCATTTGAAGAAAAACTATTTTTGTGTCTTATATGGTAACATTGTTTTCCTTAAAACCGTTAATATTTTTTTTAGCCTTATGGTAAGGTGTAGAGTCCTGCATATATATGCAGGTGCCGTTTAGCTACTATTCAGCCATCTGGGGATGGAGATGGGTTTGTAAAACTCACAGGTCTTGACACATGGTTCCTTCAACCAAATGAAGTCGACCATTCACCTTTGAAGTAATCTCACCCCACAGACATAGATCTATGTTGAGTCTCACCCCATGTCGTAACCATCGTAGGAGATCTCACTCGTTCAACAACACATGCTTTTATCAAAATTTTCAAGTCACCTGCGGTGAACAAACTGGGAATTGTCCTGGAGGATCAGAATCAACTGTCTAAATTCTTTCCCATGGCTAAATCTTTCATTATTTTAGCTTAAAATTATATTATTATAAAAAATAACCAAGAAACACTAAAAACATGTGTTAATACCTATTATTTATAAATTATAATAAAACAAATAAGACTTAGGTATTGATTTTTTTAACAGGTTTCACGCTAAAAACATTTTTAGCGCCTTTAAGTATTGCACGCACTAAACACAGGAAAATATGGCTAAAGTAAACTGTCGTACTAAATGGTGTTATTAAATTACAAGATTTTTATTGAATAATAAATGTTACTGACTCACAAAATGTAGAGGACTGCCTAAAGTAACAAAAATAAATGAAAAAAACTAAAACTAACAGCACAAAAAGGCTAAACAATCAACCAATACGAATCTACGAGTACGTAAAAATCTCACACTGAGTATAATAATTTGGCCTGTATATCACGATCGCAATTAAGTCGCGCCGAAATTCGCTTATCGCGCGGGCACTGTACATTTTTCCGCAACAAAAGTATCCTTGATATTACCAAATCACATCTAAATCGTTTCAGCCGTTTAGGCGTGATGAATTAAAATACAGGCAGACACAATTTCACTTTATTAACGTAAGTATGTGTTTCTTTGTTGAAATGCGTCAAAACACAAAATAAATCGCAAATCTTTACAGAGATAATATCAGGATCACAATTCCTGTAGTCTCAGGGCCCCCGCTACCATATGTGCAATGTGTGCAATGCACACGGGCGCCATCCTCTAGGGATGCCAAATCGCCATATTTAGGGGCGCCAAAGGACCAAGGACCCAAAAAAATTTCTTAAAGGGGCGCCAAAATCCTTTTTTTGCACACAGGCGCAGCCCTTACGCGGGCCCTGTGTAGTCTCTATCCATTAATGAAACATTCTCAACTTATTTTTTATATAAAATAAGGGGGCAAACAAGTAAACGTGTCACCTGATGGAAAGCAACTACCGTCGCCCATGGACGCTCGCAACATCAGAAGAGACCTTTTAAGAATACGCTCTCTTCTTGAAGGTATGCAGGTCGTATTGGTCAGGATTTACTGCTGGCGATAGTTTGTTCTAAAGTTATATTTTATATTCAATAGTGTGTATGAATCAAAGAAGATACATTATACTACTGTTAACTGTAGCGTTCAATTCAAGAATAAATAATTTTGCCGCGATTTTGAGTGGTTGCCAAACCGAAACTATATATTTTTTATAGATTAAAATGTATACAGTAAACTACGATGATTAACTGACAAGTGTTCCTCCAGCCAGTTGTCTATTTCGAAGTTGCCGTGTCACGGTTGACTCACTGGGAAGTCCGTCTTCCGAGTGTTTGCGTCAGAACACCACCAATATAGTGCCACTGACTCAGGGCCGGACCGTGAGTTTAGGGGGCCCAGGGCTAATACTACTTGCTGCCGCACTCAGAGATAAATCAAAGCGCACGGCCGTGCGCGGCCAAGTTCCAGCAGGCCGCGCGCTTGCCGTGCACTATTTACACGAACCGTTTCGACGCACTTTTGACCCCCCTGTAGCTCAATGCCTATTGCGAGTACAAAGATAAAATTATACCTACGTAATTATATACTAGTATTTAAGCAGTATACCAAATTTCATAGATATAGCTTCGGTAGATCCTGAGATATCTCCCTGTAAAAATAGCTAATTTTGGCACTGACTCACTCACTCACTCGCTCACTCACTGACCGGTAATCAAAACCTCTATGCCACTTCCAATTGTCCTAGCGTTATGAAATTTGGCACAAATGTCGGGTGTTATATGTAGATTATCAATAAATTCAGAAATTTTAGAAATTTAAGAAATTGGTCTAGCGTGAGTCGGCTCATCTACGAACTATTGAGGCCACTTCCAATTGTCCTAGCGTTATGAAATTTGGCACGCAGGTCGAGTGTTATGTGTGGATTAACAAAAAATTCAGAAATTTTAGAAATTTAAGAAATTGGTCAAGCATGAGTCGGTTTATCTACGAAATTAAGAGGCAACTTCCAATTGCCCTAGCGTTATGAAATTTGGCAAACAAGTCGTGTGTTATAAGTAGATTAATAAAAATTAAGAAATGTAAGAAATCGGTCAAGCGTGAGTCGGCTCATCTTCGAACATAAGATGCCACTTCCAATCGTCCTAGCGTTATGAAATTTGGCACACAGGTCGTGTGGTATAAAATATGTAGATTAAAAAACAATAAAGAAATTTAAGAAATCGGCCAAGCGTGAGTCGGCTCATCTACGAACTATAGATAAAAATTCTTATGTACCAGTGATACAATGAGAATACGATGAGGAGGGTGGGAGGAGGAGAGGGGGGGGGGTATAACATAATATTGTCATGTATAATGCACTGCACTGTATAGCTTATTAAATAAATACTGTTAACTTAATAATTTAACTTCTATTGATAGTTTAACAAATACCACTAGTCCAATCCATCGAAATTATTGCTTATTTCGGGTGTGACACAAAAAACATATAAGATTTGTTGAAAAAAAGTATTGAAATCCCATCAAAAACATACCTGTAAAAATGGGGCCAAGTTCCTATCGGCTAATTTTTGGCCTAAAAAAGAGTTGAAATCCAATCCAATGCCAAGTTCAGATGCACTTCATCGATCGTAATCATCTTCATCAACAGCCTGATCCATAATACTTCTAAATTTGAACTTGGCAGGTTTTCGTGCTATACGTAACACTTGATTAATTTTATAATTAAATAATATAATTAAATAATTGAATTATCCTGTATAATTTTCACGCTTGTACAATTTTAAGTCATTATCGATGGTTAGCCCGAATCGATTTGGCAGGTTAATTTAATTAAGTATATAAATTTTATATAGGTACTTAATTAAATTAACAAGTGTTACGTATAGCACGAAAACCTGCCAAGTTCAAATTTAGAAGTATTATGGATCAGGCTGTTGATGAAGATGATTACGATCGATGAAGTGCATCTGAACTTGGCATTGGATTGGATTTCAACTCTTTTTTAGGCCAAAAATTTGCCGATAGGAACTTGGCCCCATTTTTACAGGTATGTTTTTGATGGGATTGTTAATTACTTGACTGTTTTTTTTCAAGATTTTGACATAAGATCCATGCACATTATCTGTCAAGCTCTACATTAAATTGAAGTTTGATCATCATTAATTAATATCTCTGAGTGCGGCCAGTTTCGAAGTACCAACACCTAAATGTAGACTTAAATGAAATAAATTTAATGGGATTGATTCATCGTAGGATAAAATACTTTCGCATTACCGTTTATTTTGACTTGGACTTAGCCTCTTAAATTCAGGACGCCCCGGGGCTGAACCACAAAAAGTTAAATATAATTAATTAAAATAATGGATTCTGTCGCATTATTGATTATTAGTTTTAGCTTGACCCTTGAATTCAGAGGGTTTTTGGGCCAAAGCCACATAAAAATAAAATAAAAATATTGATTCTTTTGCATTATCGGCTATGTTTGACTTAGACTTTTCCTGGCCCTTGTGTCCACGGGGCCCTGCTGGCCGATTCTGTATCGTACATTTGTGAGTTAGTAACTGTATCGTACATTTGTGACTTAGTAACGAAACAGAGGAGTGAGTAACGGAAAGTGCCACTTTTTGTATTCACTTGCATACAAAAGTGAGACTTTCCGTTGCTCACTCCTCCGTTTCGTTACTAACTCAGTGATTACAGACAGAATCGGCCCGCAGCGGGCCCAATGGCTATGCCCAGAAAGCCATATGGTAGATCCGGCCCTGCTCGGACTCGTATGTGGTTTGTAATATGATCGTGTCGTCCGTACCTCTTACCGCAGCGAGTTTATTGAACCGTTGATTGTAAAGGGTTTTCTGTATGACCCAGAAAAGCTTAATGAGTTCGATCTGTGATCCTCGATTCTTGTTTTGGGTTAGTCAGTTGTTTTGTTTTTTGTTTGTTTTATGCTATTACAGAGCTTTTATCGCGATTCGCGGGCTTTGAGCGCGGCGACCCATTGAAGAAATTCCGTAAAGAAAAAAACATAAGACCCGTTGCCAGACTTCGGCACGGCGTTTGTGCGCGTGCGACTAGACGTATGCAAATTATAATTGCATAAGTCGATAAAAATGCTATGCAACATCTTTACTGCGGCAATCCCCGAGTGCCACACGTTTTTTTTCTCAGATTTCAGTCCCTTGCATCTATGTATTTAATGAGGGTTTTTAAGTTTTGCACGACATCTGACACGAAATACCCTATAACTACTTAGCTCCTCCTTGTGGTTGGTGGGTGGTAGTAAAGTATTGGAAAATTCTTATTGACAGATTTTGTAAATACGAATCCAACATTACCATTTTTATGTCGTTTCTTTTAGACTTGTATTCAGAAAAGATGTTTATTATATCTTATATATAAAATTCTCGTGTCACAATGTTAGTTACCGTACTCCTCCGAAACGGCTTTACTGATTTTTACCAACGTACTCCTCCGAAACGGCTTTTCTGATTTTATATGCATATTTAGTAGGTCTGAGAATCGGCTACTGGCTACTTTTCATATTGATAAGTGCATTTGTTGAATAAATAATAGTAAATTATTACAACTCGAGACTGACGGCGACGTTGCCATGGTGACATATACTTATTTAGTCACTTCAATAAAATAATATGGGCGAAATACTTTATATTAATGTGGCAGAGCAACGTTTGCCGGGACAGCTAGTATATTATATATATTATATTATATAACAGTTGAGAAGCCATTAAAATTATGCTTTGTTACGCTGACTAATTGCATTCGTTCCGAGATCCGCCTTCCCCACTGCAATTAAAATTACAAGTTCGAATTATTTTTATTATTAGTCTAAGATCCCACTGCAGAATTGTGCAGGTATCGAATACACGCTCAAAACCACATTTTTACAAATATTCCTTATCATAAATAAAGAGAACATATTTCTACTGGGGTGCCAGTCCAAATGTGGCCGCAACTATTTTTAAAAAAAAATTAAAAAATTGAGTTTGCGGGATAGAATGTTTTCATCAGGTATTGAAAGCAAACATGGTTCATTTCACGGCAATGTGTATAGAGATTTAGAAAAATCCGGTGTGCCATTGGGCACCCGGCCGCAACTCTATTGTAACCAGGTGTGAACAGGTACGATTCCGATACATTTTTGCATCCATAACGTATATTGATCTTCTATATATCAAATGGAAGCTTATTTTTCTCTCAATATTATAATATAGGTGTGCCTAATTAAATCTGGCCGCAAATAAGGGGTGCCGGCTGTCAAAGATGGCAAACTATCGAAGGTTGAGGGAAAGGGAGATAGCGCGTAACATTACGGGTCTAACGAGGATAGTGATTGCACATCATGTTAGTGTACTTAACCATCGGTTCAAACAATAGTAATAATCGGAATAGTGCGAGTCGGACTCGCGCACGAAGGGTTCCGTACTATTATAGAGCAAAATTAGGCTAAAATTTGTGTGTTTATATGGGGGCCGCCCTTATATTTTAATTTTATTATTAGTAGTTAAATTGCACATTTAATTGAAGATTTCGAAAAATGTCAAAGTGCCTATCTGTTAAAGTATCGACATAGAGCGAAAAAGGCCATTTTATTAGTGTACCTGCATGTTAGGGGCAGAAGGCGTTATTAGTTAGTATTTGTGTGCGTCAACTAGATGGCGTTTTTTAATTAAACAGCGACGCGTTGTTGGTATTCCTGGGCGTCAATAGATGGAGTTTTTTTAAATATTTTTTTTGAGTGTATACTTATAATATGTCCCTATACAGTTTTTTTTTGGGTTTTAATTTAAAAGAAATAACTTCGTTCCATTCGGGTGTCCCTTGACACCTCTCAAGTTTTTTAATTGAATATATTTAATTTACAATAAAATCTTTTTATCAGGGTTCCGTACCCAAAGGGTAAAAGCGGGACCCTATTACTGAGAGAGCCGGTTCTTCTCGCCGGGTTAGTTCCCGAACCAGTGGTAGGCATCATGTAGATTGTTGACCAACTGCAACGGTAGGCAACAGGCGGGCCGCGAAACCGCGAAAGGTCGAATCTCGGACCGTGAAATATTGTAATGCATTTTATACCAAGTATCAATTAATACATAGATAAGGTATTCGTTATAGTTATACCTTTATTTAATTAAAATAATATTTTCAAGCTACATATGACAAGTGTTTTTTCTAGATCTCGTAAAAAAAATTCCACAGTATCCGGACTGCACCTAAAATTACTTGGCAACCTCTGATGTAGACGTTCAGAATATATTTGCAAAAATTTATTCTGAATAAAAAAAAATTGAGTTTGAGTTTGAGTTTTGAGACTTCGTTGTCTGTCCGTTTGTCTGTCTATCTTCTGTCTGTCTGTTTGTCTGTCTGTCTGTCTGTCTCCAGGCTGTATCTCAAAAACCGCTATAGCTAGACTTCTGAAATTTTCACAGATTGTGTATAATATCTGTTGCCGCTATAACAACAAAATACTAAATGATTTTTTGGCCTTTTTCGCTTTATGTCGGTAATGGATAGGCACATTAAAATTTCATGAAATCTTCAATTAAATGTGCAATTTAATTAATAATAATAAAATTAAAGTAAAATTGAAAAATACCCTTATTTTTCAATTTTACTAACGGCCCCCATACAAAAACACAAATTTAATATAAAAAATACGAGTCCGACTCGCGCTTGGCCGATTATTACTATTGTTTGAACCGATGGTTAAGTACACTAATATGATGTACAATCACTATCCTCGTTAGACCCGTAATGTTACGCGCTATCTCCCTTTCCCTCAACCTTCGATAGTTTGCCATCTTTGACAACCGGCACCCCTTATTTGCGGCCAGATTTAATTAGGCACACCTATATTATATTAATAAGAGGAAAATAAGCTTCCATTTGATATATAGAAGATCAATATACGTTATGGATGCAAAAATGTATCGGAATCGTACCTGTTCACACCTGGTTACAATAGAGTTGCGGCCGGGTGCCCAATGGCACACCGGATTTTTCTAAATCTCTATACTCATTGCCGTGAAATGAACCATGTTTGCTTTCAATACCTGATGAAAACATTCTATCCCGCAAACTCAATTTTTTAATTTTTTTTTTAAATAGTTGCGGCCACATTTGGACTGGCACCCCAGTAGAAATATGTTCTCCTAATCATAAATATTTGTAAAAAGGTGGTTTTAAGCGTGTACTCGATACCTGCACAGTTCTACAGTCGTATCTCGTACTATATGGAATGTAATTTAATTTCAACACAAAATGGCAGGAGCTGCTACCGCCGCCCGTTTGCCCTTCGCAAAGCGCGCGATAAAATTACATAAAGGTAGTAAAATATTTACAACTCGTAATAATGGAGTTAAAATATTAAAATTAAATAATAATAATAGCACGGGTCGGTGTTATTTTATAATTATTTAGATAATAAAATCTTAAATTGTTATTTAAGGTTATAATAACCTAGACAAAAAATCGATGCTCGGCTATTATTTTAATTAAAATTTAACTATGTGATTTGAATTTTCATACGTAAGTATTATTTAATTTGCACTGCTAGACGCTAACCTAATCTACATACATTATGGAAGTTATACAAGGTGTAACAAAACATAGTGATAATATCTTAGGGACTAGGGTGTGCCGTGTGCACGAGTCCCCTGTACAGACTTAACTGTGAAAGTAGCAGCGCTGAAAGAGTAACTTTTGTATTGGCAAACTGATGACGCTCGCTCTGGCGCGCTTGCCCATACATTCACAAATAATTTTTTGCTCTTTCAGCGCTGCTTCTTTCACAGTGAAATCTGTATAATAGACACACTCTTAAGTATTATCACCCTTCCATATGTCTCCAATCTGGTAATGGTGAATTGCAGTCTCATGAATTGCAGTCTCATTAAACACTACTCAACAAATTTTCAACTTTTTTTTTATCTGAGTTCTTACTATGTAATTATAATTCCTTGTTATTTGCCTAATATAAAAGTGTAAATAAAATTTTTGGATCACATCTCATTTCCGAGATAAATGCAATTATTCAAACATATGATTTTCTAGCAAAATCAAGCTCATACGTCAGGTTTTTTTGATGTTTTAATTAAAAAGGGGAATATTTCTTGGTGCAGCTGGCTTTACGCTTGTATTAAGATCCTGGAGATTCACTAATAAGGCTCCAACAGTAATCTGCTAGCATAACAGGCCCCATCTTGGAAAAAAATTCAGCCGTATCTTCATGAAAGCGGTTCCCGTGTTCATGGCTAACTGATCCCATATTTTCGGGAAAAAAGTCCAAGTGCGAATTAAGTAAATGACCTAATATAACATTCCTTTTTAATTTTAAAGTCCAACATTACTTTTATTTTTAGCGAAAGTCGGCGGATTTGTTGTGACCGAGAAAATTCTTTGCCACATCAATAAAAGCTTCCCCTGCTTGTTTTTCAGTATAATTAAGAGTAAGTTAATGTAAAAGATGAATCTTCGATCGGCTTTTTTATGCCCTACCTACGAATAAGATTTGATTTTGCCTTTGATTTTCACCTAACTAAGCTTTGGAAACTTGCTAGAGAAATTGTAATACAGGACTATCTTTGTTCAAGTGTTCTACAAAAATAAATTTATAAAGCCTCATTTTATGTGTTACGGCAGCAAAATTAAATTAAGTCGGGCTCAACCAATGAACCTAACAATCTTATGTCCCGTTGGTACTACTAATATATATTCTGTGGTACGAGTGACTTTCGTGATGGCCAGATTTTGGCGTAAGTTCGCCAAAAATGTAAAGGTGGGTTTACACCAAAAGAACATAGAGCAAGAACAGCACAAGAACATTCTTTCGTATTCATTTAGTGTAAACTATAATTCGTTACAACATACTTTAGATCGTTTACACCAATCGAACCAACAAGAACATCAAGAATAAAAATTTTTGCTCTATAGATGAGAATCATTTAGACCAAACGAGCGAATGCTCATTGCTCATTCGTCAACGATAAGTAGTTAATTTATTTTTATAATCATCAAAGGTTGGATCCCATAAACATCTTTTGTTATGGTATAATTCTATCGTTTGTAAACATTTTTCATTACTCCAATCCATATTTACGAAATCACCTTTGATAAACTACTTAAAACCAGCCGCCAAAAAGTAAAAATATTAAGAACACTAGAATCCCTTTGAAGAGACCGCCTCGAAGAGCGAGCACGTCCGAACACGAAAGAACGCTCTAGGCAATTGCTCGAGCGCTCTTGCGTCGTTTACACCAAACGAGCGAGATTCTTAGAGCATTCTACCCATTTACCGCCGAACACGTGGCGAACACACTAGAACAACGAAAGATTGCTCGTTGTTTGTTTACATCAAAAGAGCTTTACTAGAATGAGCATTCGCTCGTTTGGTCTAAACGGAGCTTAACAAATACGTTAGAACTGCTGACATTCACGCATATCAAATAAAAGTTCATCAATTAAACTAACGTATAAAGTAAGTTTTGTTTATAAAATAATCTTATTTTCGAAATACCAGCTACATAAACATCAAACTGACGTCTACGTTACAGAAAGTTTGAATTCATATTTCTCAGTTTCTAGATGTGATATCGAAATAAAATGCCTACATATATTTATTAGTAGTCAACCTCGATAAAAAAAGATATGTACCAAATCAGATTTTTTTTTAGTGTTGGGTAGTGTTATGTTTGCTCTTTGTTCAGTGTTATTTTGTGCTCTATGAAAATTTTTGTATGGGCAAGTGCCTCAGCGTCATGACTTTCCCATACAAAAATTAAAAAAATACTCTTTTAGCACTGCAGCGCTTACATTATCTTATGTGCACTGTAAAACTCTGGAACGAACTGTCACCAGCAGTATTTATTTATTTATTTATTTATTTATTTATTTATTTATTTATTTATTTCTTTATTTCCGGCCTATACGACCTGCAAACCTTCGAGAAGAGAGCATATTCCCTCTTATGTTGCGTTGCGTTAAATGTTGCGAGTGTCCATGGGCGATGGTAGTTGCTTTCCATCAGGTGACCCGTTTGCTCGTTTGCCCCCTTATTTTATATAAAAAATGTGCTAATTTTACAGTGAACTCTATTCAGGGAATCATCACTGTACAGTGTACACTGTACACACCCCATCTATCAATTTGTTTTGTACCACCCTGTAAAGTTAGAGTTATTTTTTTGTTTAAACGCGCTAATCTCACAATCTACTCGACCGATTTGTATGCAAATAAAGATGTGCGTTCTACAAAATGACGCTCGCAACTCCGTTGCGCCAAAATTCGTTTATCGCGCGAGTACTTTTTTCCGGGATAAAAGGGTACTATGTTGATACCAACTTTCGACAAAATCGGTTCAGCGGTTTAAGCGTGAAGAGGTAACAGACAGACAGACGACGCTGTAGCACCTCCATCGTGGGTATCGACACAAACACAATAGATTTTAAATTTTTATGCGGCAGACGGCTGTCGCTTGGGGATTGATGGGTTAAAATTTTGGTTAAAATATTAGTAACTATGTATTCTCTATCCTATGTATGTAAAATCTATGATTAGCCGTCTCCTGCGCTTCCGTCTACGTCTGTGTTTTGTTTTGAGTCTGGTGGCGCCGGTGACTGGCCACCGCTGACGGGCTGACGGGCTAATTATATCTGATGCTGTGTTACTCACCTATGTCGCCACCTTACATCAGCTTAGTCTTACTTTCTTCTGCTTAAGATATACAGGGAAGTGTAGTTATTTATTGTACCTACCTTTTTTATTTTACTTTTTGCCCACAACAAGGTTGTGCAGGTTTTTTGGTATTTGCAGGCGAGGGAGATAAAATTAATACAATCTAACATTTAGTCGTCTTTATAATCAATTTACAATGATAGAGTATGCCAAAATGTTACTTTATTCCTTATTATTATCCTGATAAGATGGCAAAAATTAATTTTAGAGGGTTAACCCTAGGGCCTCGTTCGTAGACCGTGCTATTAAATTGAAATTACTCGTCATCCTTAATTTGACTGGGCAAAAAATTGGTTTAAATTGGTCTTTTTCATCATAAAATATTAAGTACATACTATCTTCAGAAGCATTCTAAAATATATGACAAATATCAATGAAAGGGCCTCGTTCGTAGAACGTGCTATTAAATTGAAATTACTCATCATCCTTAATTTGACTGGGCAAAAAATTGGTTTAAATTGGTCTTTTTCCTCATAAAATATTAAGTACATACTATCTTCAGAAGCATTCTAAAATATATGACAAATATTAATGAAAGTATAAAAACAGCTATTCTCGAAAAAAACGATCAGTCAGGCGCCATGCCCGTGTTTCTCACAATATATGTGAGTGAAAATGGATGGTTAATGGATACACGGCGCGTAATCCTGATCTGGCATACGATCAAGATACGCCGGCTCCAGTCAAGGCGACGATATATCGAGTGTCGAGAGCCGGCGCCGTGGACGTCGCCATCTATTCGTCATGCAGTGAATAGAAACAGAAGACGAGTACACGTTCTGCGCTACTTATGGGGGGAGGGGTGGGGGAGACGACGCTAGGCGACTGCCCAAGGCGCGGTATACAAAGAGGGCCGAAGGCAGACAAAAAGTGACGCCTGCGGCGTTTAGCTCTATCAGGGCGCCAAAGAAATCTACCCAGGGAGCTGGTAGTGCTAAAACCGGTAGTGGTAAAAAAAAAGTTGCTACTTGCTGGTATATGCCGCGTACAACATAATAAGATAGCTCGGTCAAGGAGTAGAAAAAGGCGACTATGTACAGTACTTCGTCTGCCCAACACTTTATAACTGTCCTTTTTGCTTCGCCGTAGTTGGGTAAAAACAGAGTCTGATCGCTGATGTTCCAATAGCGTTTCCCTCTGCACGTGCACCCGCACTGTTCGTCCTATAAAAAAGGACTGAAGAATTAAATACTACGCATTTTTGCTGAGCGATCTTTAAGCCCCTTACTTGCTAGATGACAGCGTATTTTGGTATGCTGTCGAACGTCGTAGAATTCATTCATTCAAATCATTACTGCTGCTTCCATCAGCAAAGTCCCCATTTGCTAGTAGTTTTTCGCGTCTTCGCGCGTGTGGCGCTAATGATCCACTACATTGGGAGATTGCCTTCTGTGTGAATGTATTCTGTGATGTCGGTCACCCACTCGATCGGTCCTGTGACGAATCGTGTTCTCCCAATTATTATACAAGATCTCCAACGTAATTTTTTCTTGTCTGTTCGTTCATTTTATTGTGCCTCCTAATGACGCAAAACCGACAATTTAGTTTTTAAGTTTAGAGAAACCATTGTCGTTCGCTTCGTTGCTTCTATCTGTAACAGAACTGTCCAGTTTAACGAAATAGACTTAGATTTATACGTATTTTTTAGACTTATACGTACTTAGATAAGATTTCTTGTGTATATGTCTATGTGTGTTCTTTTTACCGACGTGAAAGGTTATGTAACGAAAACAAGTAATCAGAATTAGTTTTTAAACTCTACAATTCAACGAAAACTTTCTGTGACTCTGGAAAGATTTAACAGATGAATCTGTGCCCGGCTTCTGAGGCTTTTCGACAGAGCTTTCAGCCAGGCAACGGTGTTGTTGATGTTTAATATTTTCAAGTTAGCCAAACAAAAGCGCTAGGGCAACTTCCTTAAAAAAAAACGAGCACAAACTTTACCGAAGACGAGCTTTTGCCCGTGGCTTCGCTCGCGTTTAGTAGTATTATTATATACAAACTTTCATCTCCTATTTTAATCCCTTGGGGGTAGAATTGATCAAAATCCTTTCTTAGCCGATGTCTACGTCATAACATAACATCTACGTGCACGCCAAATTTCAGCCCGATCCGTCCAGTGGTTTGGGCTTGTTGATAGATCACCATGTCAGTCAGTCACCTTTGAGTTTTATATATTTAGATGAACTCCTTCTTCTGATGTTGCGAGTGTCCATGGGCGATGGTAGTCGCTTTTCATCTGGTGACCCGTTTGCTCGTTTGCCCTTCTTATTTTCTATAAAAAAAGTTAAAGGATTTTTGAATTTATAACATTAAAAAATCAGTTAAGTTCCATCAGTTCCACTGCACATTATCATTAGCGCGACGAAAACCCAAGGCCATCCACATAAATTAAATTTTATGCATTCATTATCTCTGTGTTTCGTTTGTTCGCAGAACTGTTGGTCATTAGGTCCTGGAATTTAATAAATTTTGTTTTTAATACATAATTAGATACACCCACTCCATTTTTTGTTTTATCAAATTCAATTTAAAATATTGATTCATTATTCCGTTAATTTTTACGGAAACGCAGAAGTGCTTCCTGATGAGCCATAAAATATAATAATTTTCATTGATTAATAACATCACCAAACTCTTTCGACAGGTATTAGGTTGTTATAATAATTGATTCTAAGTCCTAAAATAGTTTTGACATCGAGGATGCTACATTCGTGTACAAACTATATCAAAACGCTTCAATTTCTGGTGCTTAGGACTGCTGACTCTTGCCGCCAACTCTACCATTTTGCTCGAACTAGCGCTAGTGCAGCAGTGGTGTCATCGCCGTTTTCATGCGCATCTTCTGCTCGATTCAGTTCTAGGAAAGCTGCATCTCTGGCATAGGTTCCGTCGCGTGTATTGCCAAGATTTTGGTCGTTTTTATGAAAAGCAGTCGTGCGTCAGCGGCGCGGGCGCGGTGCGCGGAGCCGGGAGTTGAATGAAGTGCGCGGCGTATGCGCGCGCGCAGCTCGCCGCTCAGTGTCCGCCCGCGACCCGAGCTGGTCTGTCTCGTCGACGTTACGTTACCAAAGTTGCCGCGGCTCGCCCGCCCGACCGTGTGTGTCCCGACTCTCGCGATATGCTCGCGCTGGACGCAGTGGATGTGTGATTATTTGTTTTGAGTGCTCACAAAAATTGCCAAAGTGGATTCCGGACTGTACCGGGCCGTGGAGCACGCGCGGCGGCTCGAGCGCTCCCAGGCCATGTATGTCATAAATTTAGGTGAGTCCGCAATCCTTGCGCTCCTCGGGAGCCTATTATTCGATCGAGACCGAACCGGTCCCCGTCCGATAGCGCCGCCGCAGCTCTGATTACGGACGGTTCTCGGTACCCGCGACGGGCCCCGAAGGCCTAGATTTTTTGCCGAGCGAGCTTTTCCCCGGCTCTCGCGGCCGGCGCATCCTGGTGGCCCGGTCGACGCTGACCCACTCGTGGCGAGGTGGCACGGTGGCCGGACCTACCTATGTATGTTTTTATTACAGTTCACGTACGAGGTGTGGGCGTGTGTTGGTGTGTTTGCGCTATCGGTGCTATTTTCGTACTTTTCGCGAGTATGCGTGCCGCTGTACGGACGGCGGGCGGCTGTGTGCGTGTATCCGCGCGGTTTCTTATCATTTTCTTCGTACGATATCGACGCAAATTATTCGAGTTCGATTGATTTACGTTTGGAGTTATGTAAACAATGCCTCTATGTGTGCTATCGCCGGGAACCGCGTACTCGTCGACGACACCTCGTTCTTCTCCCTCAGCAGCTGGTAGGCATGATGATGATGATGTATTTCCCTCGGCAGCAACGTTTTAATGTTTATGGATGTATCGCCAGTTGGTAGTGGTGGTTTGCCAGTTGGTGCAAACGATGGACTCTCATACTTTCATAGTCCTACAGTTTATTACGGAGTAGATTGATTACTATGATCCGAGAAGAGTTTTCAGATGAGGGACCTCCTTTATAATATATATGCTACTTAAATCTATTAGTCTGTGCCATCCATCGAAATAGGATACGGTAAAGAACGGTAACCGCTCAAGTATGGCTCAAGTTACTGTCATTTATACGTAGGTCTAAGGAAAATTGTATAACCAAAACCACCGACAACCAATTGAAAGCATGAAGGTTCAGAAACATAATATGAACTATTCTCAAATTGCTGAATTCTGTCCTTAGCGGACATTGACCCCCTGTCAAAAACTTGTCAAATTTCATCGTTTTCTACAAACTGCGATTGACAATGAAGTGACAGATGTTTCTAGTGTAAGGGCGATATCGTATTTTGCATACTCGATGTGAGGACTCAGGACAGTATGAAGTATATCACTGCACTCATAAATTGTATAGTTGGAGACTATTATTATCATTCCAAGAGTTACCAAGATATGAGTTCAATTTTTTTCTAAAGTTAACAGAACACAGTGCGAGCATTTTTCACATAGGTCCTAGACTAAAAAGGTCAATGACCGGTGGTGCTATCCTAAATTATTTTGACTAAAACCTTCCTATTACAAGGAATTAAAATGACAATTGCTGAATAAAAATAACAAGGTACTTTTTTTGCGGAAGGCAGGTCAAGTAGCCCTGATGTCACCTGCGACCCTTGAGGATCTATTGTGACTCCTTCGCATAAGAGTACCGTCCCCAACCCAATGCTGCTCATAAATTGAACGATGTGGTTGGGGTTGGTGCCACGAATTTCCTCTGTGGATGAGTATTCGTAGCAACCAAGGTGTCTGTTCCTGCTCTGTAGTAGAGCAGGGCAGTCAAGGACAAGGTACCTACATAAAAAAATAATTTCAGAGCCTTGTGGGTTGCTTGCGATATGAAAAAAATAGTATTTAGTAGATATAATGATTAGGTACATAATTTAGAGATCTATTGTGATTTGTGATGTTTGTCGTGATGGATTATAATTTTTGTGTCATTTCGCAGATAACAGAAAATGAGTTTGTGCTTCAACCGTGTATTAGTATTACACGGTTAAGTATTACACGGTTCAGAAACTACGATTTTGGTTTAAAGTGCCGCTGTTTTCTTCAACGCATTAAATTTTATCGACTTATTTAAATTGTTAATTCAAAAATTGTGTGAAGCTATTTTTTTTGCTTTCAAAAGTATTCTGTTAGCGGTAGCATACTTTGGTGAGTTTTTGAATAAAGCATGGCTTGTAGTTCTGGGTCATTAAAGTTGAGGAATTTTTCTGTAAAATTCTAACTTGTGGGTAAATTATAATTATTAATTAAAAAAATATATGTATCTAAAGATTTTAGATTAGATCTGACCAATGACTGTTTAAGCTCTCAGTACACAAGGGCCTACGAATCACCATGGCCCACTGCAGGCCATCGCCAACAGCTGAAGACCACGATCACTTGGTGTTAACATCGTCCGCCATTACCCCGTCTACACATTATTGACGGCCTGTAGTGGGCCAGCATGGTCCATTGTGAAGAGGCACCTTTAGATTCTAAGCAAGCAAGCAGTCGTATCCATATCCCTTAATCGACGTCGTATGTGCATTGTGCGTGCTGTAGACAGCATCGCCATCATTGCGGCAATCATGGCTTTCCATCGTGGCACATAATATGGACCAGTGTTCCGCAAAAGGTGTGCCGCGGCATATTGGTGCACCATGGCCAGTAGTTGGTGTGCCACAAAAACATTTTACCTGCTTACTTATTCCTAGTTTATAAAAACCAAAAAAGGGACTCAGGACGATCGACGAAAGGAATAAGAATTGGGAGCAGGGCCCCTCCGTACACGCTGATTAATTTGTGGTGTACCTCCAAAAATTTACATTTTTTCAGCTGTACTTTGAACACAAAAAGTTTGCGGAACACTGCTTTAGGCCACCACCGCAGTTGACCTCGCAGCTCGTTACAACCGAAATAGCTCGCAATCGGTGCGTTATCGCACCACAATATTTATTTTTAATGACCCTTTTTACCACAAACATGTTTTTATTTCAGATATACAAAACGGTTAACCAGTGTACATAAATAAGGTTGGGAAACAGGGACTTCATTTTAAACAAAATTTGCTCTAATTTTTTTTGAACTTAGGTTCGCGCGAAAATATTCATTGTTTAAAACAATCCTATATCCTTTCTCAGGGCTCGAAGTATCTCCCTACAAAACATTGTAAATCCGTTCAGCGTTATAAAGCGTGAAGAGTTAACAAACAGAAACATTTTCGCATTTATAATATGTATTAGTATGATATTATGCATTTGAAGACGTGAGTGGAATAATCGAACAAGTCATTTCGTAACATACGGACAATATCTCATTTTTTTCCTAATTATTTTAATAAAACTTGTAACTTATCTACTTCATAACCTAGCTAATATATCTGGCTACACATGTAATCCATAGTTTTTCTACTTCAAATAAATTTTCCGGCCCTAAAGCCTCCATTTAAGCAAAAAACGGGAAGTTTTTACATGTTCCTACTTACACTATTCTTCCACTCACGTCTTGATTTGTTGTCTACATCTAGCTCTATCTCCCATTTGACATTATTGTATCCAACAAAGCCACGCTTTTTGCGCAAAGTGCTTTTGGCGGTTTTTGGGGTCTCTTAATATGACTCTTGTGTTTTCTCTATAAATTCTTGTGGTAATGAAAAGAACTTCTTGTTGTTTTCTCGAAACTGGTCAGAGTGGCAATATTGATATCTGCCCCCCTAGACAAGTGGCAAGGGATCATTTATTGATTTGACACTAGTATTCAGAATACAGTTTGTGGCGTTAGCGTTAGCGTTTACGATAATCGCTTGCCACTTGTCTAGGGGGGCTGAATACGCTGACATAAGGGCCAGGCCACAACACCGCGTTGCGACGTCGCATCGCAAAAAACTATATAATGTATTGCTTTTCTAAGGTCATTTTTGCGATGTGACGCCGCAACGCTGTGTTGTGGACTGGCCCTTAGTGTTGAAGGTAGGGAATGTTATCATTCGAATATTTCTTTAAAAATATTCGTAAATAACATTCCCTAGTTGAAGATGATCCACTAGCCGCACCGTTACCGACTATTATTTACCTTGTAGAACTTGCGGCTAGGTTTTTCCAAACCCAATAAACAATTAGCAGCTCGATAATATTGTTACTGATTTATTATATCAATTTATCATCTTCTGTCTCGTTATCACAGGGATGTCTTTAAGTCCCCAAAATTGTGGTAAATACTAATCACTTTGATAGTTCCTATCTTGTCAGTTATTGTTAGGTGATGAATGATGATAATATGTCTGCAATATTAATATAAAAATACTTTAAGGCCGTCCCCCGAGCAAACGACCTTGGCCATACATTTGCCACGTTGCCGGGATCGCGCCAAAACCCTATTATTTTTACGTCCTAAAAAAAACGGGGAATATGTAGTTTATTGTCGATCTATTGGCGTGAGTTTCAAATAAAAGTAATTTGTAAATCCTAAGGAGATGCTAAATGTATGCTTGAATTTTAATAAATTGGTATTACTTTGGAAGCTGATATCATGAGTATCTATACTTATTATAAAACAAAGTCGCTTTTTTTTCCCTCATGTCCCTTTGTTCCCTTTAATCTTTAAAACTACGCAACGGATTTTGATGATTCTTTCAGTGTTAGATAGCCCATTTATCGAGGAAGGTTATAGGCTATATTTTATCACGATAAGACTAATAGGAGCGAAGAAATAGAGGAAAATGTGGAAAAAACGGGGAAAATTATTTGAAAGGGCTAACTTGAACGCGCTATTCTCAGGAACTACTGGTCCGATTTGAAAAATTCTTTCAGTGTTAAATAGCCCATTTATTGAGGAAGAAACGGGGGAAATTATTTGAAAGGGCTTATCTCGCGAACTACTGGAGATTTTTTATGTTATTTGGCACAGATAAGAAGTAGACCACGTGAAGGATCATAGGCTATCGATTTTTTCAGTGGCTATATATTTTATACCCGTGCGTCGCCGGGGCGGGTCGCTAGTATATAATAAACGAGATTACGGGGAACACCTATCAACCCCCGTAAGGCCCAAGTGGGCCGCGATAACAAAAGATTTCCAAGAATTGGCGATCAAAGGATTAAAGTTGTATTTATTAATTGTAATTTCTAAAGAAGATTTACAAGGTACATAATTTTATACATAAAATTCTCGTGTCACAATGTTAGTTACCGTACTCCTCCGAAGCGGCTTTACTGATTTTTACCAACGTACTCCTCCGAAACGGCTTTTCTGATTTTTACCAAATTTTATATGCATATTCAGTAGGTCTGAGAATCGGCTACTGGCTACTTTTTATATTGATAAGTTCATTTGTTGAATAAATAATAGTAATAATTTATTACAACTCGAGACCGACGGCGACCATTTTTTGCGACGGGACAGCGATGGACGTTGCCATGGTGACATACTTAATAATATTATAATGATGTTTTTTATAATAAAATACTTAAAACTGGGCGAAATACTTTAGATGGCAGAACAACGTTTGCCGGGACAGCTAGTAATAAACAAAAATAGAAAATTTTAAACGGGGAAAGGAATGTTGATATGCTTAAGATTATTGCTGTATTTTTATTATAACTTTGTAGCTTTCAGATTATGAGTTTATAAGGCTTTAAATACGGTCAATTACGGAATCTCTGGAGGGATCCCTTAAATCAGTGAAAGATGTAGATACTCGATGAGTTATTTACTCATTGAACAAACGTACCTATAGGCCCTTAGAAATCGTTGTTACTCTAGTTATAAAATTATTACCAAAAACAAGTATTTTCAAAAACGTAGTTTTCCTACGTGGAGCTAAGGTCATTTTACACATGATTACCACCATGCGCAGCTGTCTACTGACTAATGTAATGATCGATGCATTATGGGCAAACATAGACGAATATTATGCCCACAACACGAACAATCGCTTGAATTCCATGTGCCAACGCGAACGTTGTGAGGCACATGGTGAGTTTGTTGTTTACGGTCTGCTTATGCATTCTAGATAACTATGATTGTTTTTATCACGCTGATCCTCCTAATCTCTACGTCACACACGCACACGCACACGCATCCGAAATTGATAGCGGCCTAATTGTCAATTTGCGATGATAGCGCCGGTATCGGATGTGATGACGACGCAAAATACGCGCCACACAAAACTGCGAATTCGCATCGCATCGCAATGTCATTTTCTTTATTATGAATTTTGTCGCAGATATTTGCGATGCGAATTAGTAGTTATGTGTGGGGGACCTTAACCTGTGGGTTAAGGTCCCTGTGGTTACGCACCGGTAAGGCTGGTTGACCCTGTGGGGTCAACCAGCCTTACCGGTGCGTGTTGACCAAAACTCTGTCCACAATAAATAAAATATATTATCAAAACTACAATCAGCAGTTCTGTGACCTGGAAGAATAGTTATTAGACAGTGAGCGATTACGAAGGAAATCTTTAATCAAGAAGGAAGTCAGTGTTTATCTACTTGCATATTTTATTTTGGTCGTGCAAAGTTTTCTGGTAACGGTGTAGAAAATTAATCTTTTTGATTTTAGCGCATCCTCAAGATCTGTTGGACATATTTATAGACTTCATCTCTTCCGACCTTGTTTACCTGGGCCCACCGGATCGCACAGGATAAGGCACGCTCGATTCGCACTTACTTTTCTATTATGACCTTAAGATTCTTGCCTTGTGTTGTGAGTTATGACCCAAAGAAAGAGATGAGGATCTCAAGCGTGATGGAGTGTTTGTTCAAGCTGAATCCTATCTTTCGTGAGCTAAAGTATTTAGTTACTTACTCAAAAATTTCCTGAAATATTCCGGAATGGTATCATACTAGACCTTGGTCTTGGAGTCGAAATTATCGAGTGCATCGTGATAATGGTCTTGTTTCTTGGTATTTGGTAGTCATGGTGTGCGTTGTTCGAGCCTGCGTCTTGTTATCTGGTTTTATGTATTCTATGGTATTGGTAATAGATTGCGTATGAAGCTTCAATGGAAACGACCAGTGTATTTATAGGCCGCTGGCGCAGTATGGTCAAGGAACTCTTTATTGAGTGACGCAAAGCTGATTAAAGCTCGCGTCCCGGTATGGGAACTCATTTGAGGCGCTGTACCAATTTAGGTAACTTGTGCGATGTCAAAGAAAGAATTTTGCAGAAAATTTGGTTTCGCGCAATTTAACTTATCGGCTCCGAATATAGTTCAGGGTGACTTGTTAAAGAGAGGTCAAAGTGCAAATGTGAAATAATCCACATTGAAAATACCGACAGCAGTAGGCCCACTACGAAACCGTTTTGAGACTCAAACAATCGGATGAGAATGCCGCGTCCTGCTCTTACAGCGTAATTTCTCGTTTGTTAGAGTAGGACGCGGCATTCTCGTACGATTGTTTGAGTCTCAAAACAGTTTCGTGGTACGGCCCCTGGATACGACACGTCTTTCGGTTACCGACTGACTTTCCGTTAATTCATGAAGCCCCAAGCGGCCACATCCGGCCGCGATAACAATGAAAAAGCTATTGTGTCTCGTTTTGCCACGACTGATGGGTTAATGACTGACTTTCGGTTAATGACTGACTCTTCATTTGACAGATAATTGACACATTCAAAACTATAATTAGTGAACTAAATAAATTAGTGAACTAAATCATATGGCGCTACTAGTCTGACAGAAATATTTTGGTTTATATTTATTAAGACCTTAAAATCTCTTAAGAAAAATATCGTATATTTTGCACCTTGCCTCATTAGACAATTCTTCCAGTGTTTGGACCTAGTCAGTAAACGAGAGTAGTGGTCATTATCCTAATTTAGTAGTTTAAGGTCAATGTATTAACACAGTCTTTGTATAACGTATAACGTCAAACCTGTCCCTATAAAACCAACGCGTGATTAGTCAGAAGTCTAAAAATTCGCTAAACGTTAATGGGAAAAATTATTTTATTTGGAAAATCTGGACTGTATTGATATTGGATTGAGCAGTAGAATCGGGGTCTTCCAGAAATTTCCATTTATGTGGTCTCACTATACCCGCCAGCACAGTTCAGCCGTTAACCTAATAAATAAAGATAAGAGACCAAGTCGTCCGATAGGAGCCGATGTGTTATCGCTAGATACACGTATATTTCCCGCTGCGGATTGCCAAGACGGTATCGCTGCCACTCCCTTGGAAAACCTTGTGTAGTTAGGTCATTATGGTGCAGTTTCGATAGGTGTTATGCAAGGGACGTTGCATTCAAAATGGTATTTGAATGACAGGAGATAAAGGAAATACGAAGTGGTTTTAAGTCACCGGTTACACGGTCAAATTTTCATCAATCTGATCCATCAATTTGGTGTCAATCTGATTGACGGAATATTGATAGTTATAAAAAGTTCATATTAAATATATGATCGATCCATCAATCCGTGGGTTATAACGATAAAATTTTCGTCAATCCATACCGGATTGATGGATCAGATTGATGAAAATTTGACCGTGTAACCGGCGACTACGTGATAGTAATCAGACACCTAATGATAGGCATTTTAGCAGCATGAGATAATAAAGATTTTGATTAAAATAAGGGTTTTTAAAGAATGAATAGACAAAGTGACAGTTTGACCTAGGATTATTTTTTTAAATGCTACAGGAGCCTGAAATGAAACTCGATTAAAATTTAACAACTTATTTAATCAGTATTTTTATTAAATGTGAGTATGGTACTCTATAAATGATATTGTCCCATATGTAGCGTGCATTCGTCCAAACATGGCGTAATGAAGCAGTACAATAATTGTGTCTCATACGGCTGAATCTATTTCGGTACATCAATGCGACCGCGCTGCCCGGTGATGTAACACACAGAAATTGTTTAATTGAGGTGAAAGTGCAATCTAAATAGAGATGACGGCGTTGTTCCGATGACAGCTGCACTATAGACACCACTAACCAGTACGCCGACTACAAACAAACTGACTAGTAAACAGGGCTGCTGTCCGCTGTAGCCTGTATGTCTTAAAGGGGTGACAGACGTACGAACTTAAAGTACGCGGGTTTTAAGTTCGCGAACTTACTCGGCTCGCGTCGGTGACACACGAGAATCGCTCACACTGGATTACCATGCCCCCAGGCTCGCGGCTCGCGGCGCACGGCTCGCGGCTCTTTGCTGACACACAGGCGATTAAGATCGTCGAGCCATAAGTCCGCGTACTTACTCACGTGTCTGTCACCCCCCTTAGATATTGACTCGCTCTTAATCTATATTGACAGAAACTGTCTATACTGATGCTGCACTCTAGCGTGAAAACGCAGTAATTATTATCCTATAACAATGTGTTAGTAATGTTATGTTAATATCGTCCTCCTTTTTGGAAGTCGGTTAAAATACAAAATGCAACATGATTTTCATTTGTTTACTCGGAAAAGTACCAAGTTCTCCGAAGTGTACGACGAGTGCAGGCGTAGGTACAATATTATACTAATGTATGCAAATGACACGACATTTCTGTACTGTTTAAATTATTTAGATTTTAGCTATAAAGTCCACTTGCTGTCGATTGTCGAACGTACTTATAGTATAACTAGCTGTTGCCCGCGACTTCGTCCGCGTGGACTTCAGTTTATAGCGCGCGGTGTCAACAAAATTGGTGTCAAATTTAAAAGCTTTTTAAAACCCTGGTACCTCTCAAATCAAAATACCCAAAACAGCTTTGCAGTGTGCACATAATATTTTTTTTTTAATTAAACTTATGCCAAAATTTAAAGCTTATTTAGCTTTACCTATTATTTATTACAGAACTTTAGCTTTACCCATAAACTATTTAGTATTTATCATTGGTAGGCTGTTGTTTCTGATATTATCTATGTTGGTAGGTGAGTTATTTAATAACGTGTATAACAATCGAAATAACCCAAAAACGTAACTCATTATGGTACCACAAATTATAGAAATACGTATGAGCAAGCGATAGCGCGATCTAGGCGACTCTTGGCGCCATCTATTATGAGTTTTTGAAACTAACTTAATTTGAACAAATTTACGCATAAACACCCCCTTACAACCCCTTTTTCCAGTTAAAAAGTAGCCTATGTCCTTTCTCAGACTTTAGACTATCTGTGTACAAAAGTTCATTACAATCGGTTCAGTAGTTTTGGCGTGAAAGCGAGACAGACAGACAGACAGAGATACTTTCGCATTTATAATATTAGTATAGATATTAGTATAGATAATTATTATTGTACAAAAGAATCGGTACCTAGAGTTTATATTTTTTTTCAACCCACGTTCCGCGAAGAAGACTGCTTACCGCGAAGACTATTTTGCCGCTACGGCAGTGTTTTTCAACCTTTTTTATGATGTGACCCACATGTGGCCCCTGCATTGGTATGAAAAATATTACGTGACCCCCACCCTTTGTTTTCTTATCATGAACTTAATATTATATCTGTTAATGGTGTACAAAAATTTTCCATTTCTGAAAATCTTCAATCTTCTTAAGATCAATCTTTTAAATCTTTATTGATTCTCTGATGAAATTGTTCTCTCAAATTTTGGCGACCCCTTACAGCAGCTTCGCAAGCCCCCAGAGGGTCGCGACTCGCTACTCACATGTTGAAAAACACTGCGCTATGGCTAATACTCTTTATCAACAATTATTTCTGACTGGGCTCGAAATACGCACGTTGCGGCTTCGGTGACTGTCTCTGCGTCACTTTACCAATAATTAAAATATTATTATTGCTAATTTTATTGTCATAAAGTTATGTTTTCTACGTTGACACAGTCAGACAATGTGACTCTTTGACTGATGATAAATGTTATTTTCGCCTGAATCAGTCCATATTTGAAAAATATAACAATTTCTTTAGCAGTTCATAAAACTGAAAATAATTTTATTCTCAGTGCACCAAAACATAATAAACGTGGAAAACTGTTTGATAATATATTTTTTGTTGGAATACATTTTCGACGAGTTCCCACACACACATAGGTTAAAATGTCGCTAAACAAAATAAATATTTAATTATTTTGTTCGCTTAGTGAAATTTGAACGTACTTGCAACAAAGGTTGCATACAAACACAACAAAGACGTAAGTGCGAGAAGTGGGTAACAAACATTTTTGAAATGGTATTTTTTTGGATTTTAGGCTTTAGGACCGGAAAATGATTTGAAGTAAAAAAAAAATATGGATTTTATGTATAGCTAGATACAATAGTCAGACGATAAAGTAGATAAGTTACGAGGTTTGTTCAAATTACAAGGGGGAAAATGAGTGATTGCCCTTATGTTATGACATTTTAGTTATCCACTTTATCCAATTCCGTCGATTACAAAAGTGTATTTTATACCGAATTCGTTTGTCCAGCGCCGCGAGTCGCCTTGAAGGGTAAAATTAAACCAGAAGGTCGCCGCGTGGTTGCGCAACGGCTGAACTTTTAACTTATCTGATAACCGAAACTCAACCTAAACCGAAACATGATAGGTGATCTGGGATTTTAGGTAGCTTCTGTTTATTCTCATATTATCTCATGTCCTTTGTTTTCCGAAGAGAATTAGAGATATCATCATTCATCATGTAGGTATTTTTCAATTTCGATGCAAAGGGCATTTAAGGCTGCTGAAGCCTGAACTTTTAACTTAATATAGGTTAACCGAAACTCCACCGTAACCGAAACATGATTTTGTTGGGTGATCATGGAATTTTTGTAACTTTTGTTTATTCTCAATTCTCATATCTTTTGTTTTCTATAGAAAATTGAAGGTATGTGCATGTATGATGTATGTTTTAATGTCGATAAGAAAGGCTTAAACCTCGGCCTGCCTGTAGATGGGGGCCTCTAAGTTCCTTCTTGGCTAAAGGTTTGAAGAAGAATCTACTTCTTCTGTCTAAGTCTTCCACAGTGCGTTTTTCGCGTAACTTTCTGCCGCGCACTGTAAAACTCTGGAACGAACTGTCACCAGCAGTATTTCCGGACCTATACGACGCGACCTGCGAACCTTCAAGAAAAGAGCGTATTCCCTCTTAAAAGGCCGGCAACGCACCTGCAGCTCTTCTGATGTTGCGAGTGTCCATGGGCGACGTTAGTTGCTTACCATCAGGTGACCCGTTTGCTCGTTTGCCCCCTTATTTAATAAAAAAAAGACGGGTTGCACTCCGGGAGTGCCGGCAGAAGTGAAAACTTGATTATTAACGTTGTGCATTATTTTTTTTAACCCATTTTTTATGAAAATCGATTTTTAAAAAATCGATTTTTTTAATTAATCGAAACCCTTAAAATCGATTAAATTTTTAACCCATTTTTTATAAAAATCGATTTTTTAAAAATTGATTTTTTTAATTACTTAATCGAAACCCTTACAATTTTTTTAACCCATTTTTTATGAAAATCGATTTTTAAAAAATCGATTTTTTTAATTAATCGAAACCCTTACAATCGATTAAAAAATATCGACAATCGAAAAAAACAATCGATTGTTCGATTAATCGATTTCGATGTTACAATATTACTCTCCAACCGTCTTACGGTTTTTCGATCAGCACGAGAATCTGACGCGAGTTTCACAGTTTTTACCCATCCCACAAAAGTGCTCAACGCCGCTAAAGAAGTTTTCACTTCAAAAAAAAAAAAAAAACTATCGCCACTGGCATGTACCTACTATCACAGAAGTTGATTCCTAGGGAGATGATACCTTTAGCAATTTGGTCGCGTTACGAGTTACGACTTAAGGTGCACGTTGGAAGCTGGCTACATGAAGCGGCAGCAGACGACGTGTCGTCGCGATACCACTGGTTTCTATGTATTTCTATGAATAGGTGTCGCTAGCTTCGTGTCGCTAGCTGCGGAGGGTATTTCATAGAAATACATACAAACCTGAGGCCGTAGACAAAGTCCCTTTCGTTAAAAACGATGACGAAATTCGTTATCAAAATGTATGGGATTTGACATTAGTCTTCGCAAGCGAAATGTCATTTAGCGATAACTTATGTCAAACCGCATACATTTTGATAACGAATTTCGTCATCGGTTTTAACGAAAGATACTTTGTCTAAGGGGGCAGTAGTGTCGCTGCGACACGTCGTCTGCGGTTGCTTCATGTCGCCCGCTGCCAATCGGCACCTTTACGTCAAACCCATCCGACCGATCACAGCTAAAGCCCCATACATACGTAACTATTTATCGTAGCGATAAATCTGTGCAGACCAGTTTGCGCAGTTTTATCGATCGTGTGTATGAATAATCGTTGTCGATAATCGTTTGTCGGTAGCAGTTGCAATTTCTATCAGATAAATCGTTGTCGATTACATTTGCACAGTTTTATCGTTGCATGTGGACGGCGATCGCTCAGTTCGGCAGTACTTCGCGGAGCTTGCTTGTGTGCGCACGTGCACATCGCTTTCACAGAAATATGTCGGAAGACGAAAGAGCCAAGACACCGCGGTCCGCGAACTACTTCAAGATTTTATAGAAAGCTACTATAGTAGAGAAACTAAAGCCAGCAGATTTAAATATGCCTCTTCATCCTTAAATAGTTATGCCAATCTTGCGGAGCGAATTTCAACTCACTTAACAAGTTGGTATGAGAAAATTGCTTCCTTTTCATGAGCCAGTCTTTACCCCATAGACTCCGCTTCTTTTTTTTCTTTAAACACATAACCAGGCCTAATATAGCAAGTGCATCATAATCTTCCATTGTTAACATGTATCTTGCGTGAGCTTCTGCGGTGAACTGCCCGATCGACGTCGATATCGGAGCCGTGTGGAGGCACTAGGAACGTTCGATTTATCTGCACAGTCTGAAATCGCTACGATAAGGGAGATCGCACACGTCACACTTTTTGTGTGATCGAGTCTGCGGCTTACATACAATCTGCATGGCGCGCGCAGATTGTATGTGAGCCGCAGACTCGATCACACAAAAAGTGTGACGTGTGCGATCTCCCTAAACAGTTACGTATGTATGGGGCTTAACATTGAATTGACATAAGCCGACCACATGACGTATGGTACAATACTTGAATACTGCTTAATTCAAATCATATTTTTCCCACCTCGTATCTCTCTACTCTCTAGTATTTACAAACAATAAATCAGAGTAACAATGTGTCATGCGCCAATCGCGTGATGTCGACTGATAAAGTTTTCGAGTTTAGTAGTATTTTAGTGAATCACCAAGTTTGTATCGATTTATACTGTGTGCTAGTTGCTGTCACTTCTCATAGTAACAAGTTAACAGTTCAAATTTAAAGGAACGAGACGATGCGATGAATTGAAATTAACCACTCGAAACAAAACTTTATTAACTACACGAGAAGATACACGTTGAATTGACTTGCCGCCTGCGATGTTAAGTTAGGCTGCCTATTTAAATTTTTAATGGCTAACTTAAAAATGCATAGCATCGTCACGTTGGAATGTGACCTGAGTCCTGAGTCCTGACCCTTAGTAACAACTTTTTGCCCCTATTTCGATTCCAGTTACAGTATAAAGTACAGTAAAGGCGTAATCTTCACAGTTCACAGTTCAGCGGAGTGTTAAATTGAATCGGCTTCCGCGTCGCAGTCGGAAGTAGTTCTTGCGTCCTTGGAGTTTTTCACGCAAGGAAATGCGGATGGGAAATGTTCTATGTTTATATTGTTTGGTAGTTTCTGGGACCCGATTCTCGAGCGTCGAATGTCATACCATAAATTGCTACTGTGCTATGAGTTATGACGAAAATATTCGATGCAGAATTTTTGTTTCTTCACAAACAGTATAGAGTTGGTTCAAATCGCAAGGTATGGCACAAAGTTTCATATGAAACTTGATTTTGTCCTTGTGTGTGAATTTTGTGTTAAAGTAAAGATATAACGGACACATTTTGGCTATTTCAATATTAGTCTAGAATTATGAATATTAAAATTAGTATGAAAGCGTTTGTGGTTAAAAGGGCGACTAACCTAAAAAATCAAAATCAAAATCAAAATATTTTATTTCCAAATAGGTTAACAAAGTTAACACTTTTAGAACGTCGTGTCTACATGAGGCCTACCACCGGTTCGGGAACTAACCCGGCGAGAAGAACCGGCGTAAGAAACTCGCGCGGGTCCACCTTTTACCAAAAAGGTGGAAAATAACAAAGGTAGCTTAAGCTAATTTACACTAAGTATGTAAGTAAAGTAAGTGAAAATGTGGTACATTTATATAGAAGTGACCTATGGTCTGTCAGCTAATTTTTCCCAAGGTGTGCTATCATTGAGAAAATCAGTAACCTTATAATAAGCCTTAGCACACAAACGTTCTTTAACAACTTTTTTAAATTTATTGATTGAAAGATTTTGAACGTTTTCTGGGATTTTATTGAATAGGCGTATACATTGACCTTTGAAAGATTTTCTTACTTTGCTCAGCCTGGTTATAGGTATATCTAGCTTGTGCTTATTCCTAGTGTTCCTGCAGTGAATGTCACTTTTCGTTTTAAAATTATTTACATTTTTTCTCACGTATAATAAATAAATAAATCAAACATCTTCCTTCTCTCTTCACACTCACACCCGTCTTTCATATGCCAGGTGAAAAAGGACAACGCGGATTTATCGCCAAATTAGTTTTTTTCTCAATAACTCGATAAATATACAACATTTAAAAAATCCGCTAGGTCGGTTTCTCAATGATAGAATTTTTTACAATGTGTTAAAATATTAACTTAGTTCAATGCACAGTTATGGCAATAAATGAAAAATTCGTGGAAATTAGATGCATCTTTGTGATTTTTTTCTATCGAGAAAATTTTAAGTTATCGTGTTTTTGCTCAAATCGAATTCTTGGAAATATAATTTAGTATCTAATTTTAGAAAATGAAACAATTCGGGGCTTATTTTCAAGTATAAAAATGAATTATAAAATCGAAAATTTTAGGTTAGTCGCCCCCTTAACCCCGTGGTTTGGACTATAGCATGTTCGATTATTTCATTCGTCTCTTGGAAATTGGAATAGAGCCACGCGACTTAGTGCAACCCAAACAGGTTACACGTGCATTTAGCAACCATTGTGGATGTTTTGATACAGTATTTTCAGAACGAAGTAACCACTTTTCAAATACTGTAGTGTCTGGGACAAGATTTTTAATGTCCGTATGGTTAAGTGCATACGGCACTCTGGCAACATAGTCAGCCTAGTCCAGAGGAAAGAACAGGTCAATACGTCTTTAACCAACCATGTGCGGGTTTCCTCACGATGTTTTCCTTCACCAGTAGGTTACACGTGCGTTTAACAGCCGTATAATGGGTCTAATTAATTATGAAACGGGTAAAATAGAAGTAACAGCTACGTGAGGCCGAGAATAGCCGAACAATGACAAGGGGTTTACGGCGTCGCGTCGCCACTGTAATAACTGTCCGGCCCAAATATACCCATTTAACGACTGTTATATTATCATAAAGCTGCAGAGTTTGTTTGTTTGTACTCGATAATTTCAGGAAATATTGGACCATTTTTTTGTAATTATCATCTATATAGTATATACTATACTTATATTACAATGCCGAGGAGTTTGTTTGAACGCGCTAATTTTAAGAGCTGCTGGTTTGAATTGAAAAAACAGTTTTGTGTTGGATAGTCCATTTATCAAAGAAGGCTTTAGGCTATATTAAACAATCGTACTACCAATAGGAGCGAAGATACAGTGGAAGAAGTGGAAAAAACGGGAAAAAATAATTAAACGCACTTATTCACGAACGACTAAATCGTTTTTATGTTATTTGGCACCAATATAGAGGTAGACCACGGGAAAGGGCATACTCTACTTTACGTCTACTATTTTGCGGAAGAATGTACGGTTTAGCGGTTTTTTTTGCGGGTGGAGTCGCGCGGAACGTCTAGTAACGAATATACCCATAGCATTTAATGGCTATTACACTTTTATAACCCATAAAATTATGATTTTAGCTGTCTACGTGCTTGGCCAGATGGGTTTTGATATATTTGGAACCACCTCGCGCTAAATCGAGATATCTACTTTGTAGCATTGAAAGATACAAAGTATAATTTTAGCTCATCGAGTTGGAGCTCTAGAGGCTTATTCTAATGATTTGAATGTCGCACCGAGTTTGACAGCCTGCGACCGATGCGTCGTTCGAGGCATGTCTAACCACACTAGGCCGAAGTTACGCGGCGGAAATTCCGCATGATTACGCCTGCAATGTCTAAATTACCGATGACACACCATGTCGAAATTACGTCGCGTTAAATTGTATGCGTAGCACATTGCAAACGTAATCATGCCGAATTTCGGCCGCGTATTTTCGGCCTAGTGAGTTTAGACACTTATTCTCATGACTTGAATGTCGCTCCGAGTTTGAAAGACTGCGATCGATGCGTCGTTCGAGGCATATTTGTAGAGCACCTGTAAAAGATACAATAGAAATACTTAATGTGATTTTCTTTGAAGCTGGTTCTGCGATCATTAGGTGGCCAGATTTGCCCTATTATTACAAAGTTCCCCTTTAAAACCTATGATTGAATCTAGCGGAGACATACAGATCTCTATTGCATAACTGTTATGTACCATCGAAGAAATTGATTCATAGGCAGTTGACGATCCTACGTCATATAGTCGGGTTATGCCAATTGTCTATTCAATATTTGAAGTTTTTTTTTTTTTTTTTTTTTGATTTTGAGTTTGACATAACGCGACCAAATTACGAAGGTCCGCGGTCTGCCTATGAATCAACTTCTCTGATAGTACAATAGCTGTATCTGTCTGTCATGTTATACGTGTGTTCGCTCATCGTTCCCACAGCACACAGTATTTACATGGCATTCTGTAATTGTCGGTAATTGGATGCGGCAGGTGGTCCCCACGCTCCTACTTCCTGCCTGCTGACCTCCTAATGGGACCAAACTATTGTATGTAGAGCAACATTTACCATGTGAGTCAGCGCGATTAACACGTAACATGCCAGCTAGAAGCTAGGATGTAGCACGGTAGGGTAGATTCCTGACTCGTAGAAAATGGAACACCACAGTTGTGGTTAAGCGGGCCCCTAGACGGTCAATAATATTACGCGATATCACGTGTTGCGTAATATTATTGACCGTCTAGGGTTGATATTGTGATATTGAACATCGCGCGCCTTCAATCTAATTGTCAAATAAACTGTTCAGTAAAATTGTAGCGTGATATTGCACAATACAATTGATCGTCTAGAGGCCGGCTAACAGAGGGTTGGATAAATCCCTATCAATATTCTACCAAAAAATACAACAAGAAATATTGCGCAAAGTTGGTAGTTTAAAACAAATTCTTATAACCCTCCATGAGATGTTTTAAATCATCAGGCGATTTCAATTATTCAGTCGTAAATGATTGTTTTTTTTTTAATTTTTGTAAGCTATTTCGTGGTATTACTTTTGCAACGCCGAATATTCGGGGTATGGTTAAAGACTTTCTTTCTTCATAATCTTTTAAGGGCAGCTTGCGACCACATTTAATAGAAACATTTAATTATTACTTAACTTTAATTTAATGAAGAGTTTGACAGAAAGTGTAAGGAGCTTAAGTCTTATCTTCATTAGATTAAAGTTACGTAAATAAACGTCTCAGAGTGAATATCAGGGTTACGCTATAATTAAATTTAATTAAGTGGTTGGGTTGAGGTTTATTTGTTGTTACAACAAAATGTCACAGTTCAACAGACAGACACAGTTGGGCGGGCGGCAGGGCGGGGGCGGGCCTGACCTGCCCCAAGCGCGTGGGCCGAAGGTCTAGGGCACCGCGCACCCATGCTGTATACAGAAAATACTGTAATGGGTATACTGTGTTGCAGTGTACTGTGTAACGTATAGATGGACAAAATGTACCATCGAAGACATTAATTCATCTAGGCCAGTGGTTCCCAACCTGGGGGTAATTACCCCCGCGGGGGTAAAATAGCTATTCTAAAGGGGTAACAGAGGTGGTACCTAAAATAAATGAATTGGCAGAAAAAAATTATAAACTCTGTACATTTTGGAGAAAAACAGCTACAGAATACCCTATCATTGCAGACAGAGATCTGAAAATGTTGGTACCGCTAGCTACCACTTGTAAATGCGAGAGCGGCCTTTCAACTCTGGTAACATTAAAAAAAAAGGCAAGAAACCGTCTGAACGTGGAGCACGATATGAGATGCGCGTTAAGTGTAACTGAAGTCTAAACCTATTATATTAAAAAACAAAAACTTGCGAATGTACCAATAAAAATTTATAAAGTTGTTTTTAATGGGGGGGGGGGGGGGGGTAAAATCAGTTTCCCTAACAGGCCATAGGGGTAACAGCTCTAAAAAGGTTGGGAACCACTGATCTAGGCAGATGACGGACCTATGTCATTTGGTCGGCTTATGTCAATTCAATATTAGCCGTTATCTGACGACTATGGTTTGACGTAACGCGACTAAATTACGTAGGTCCGCAATCTGCATATGAATCAAGTTCTCTGATAGTACATAATATGTGCGAAACGACCGGGTATTTTCCCATCTATATATTACTAGCTGTCCCGGCAAACGTTGCTTTGCCATAATATATTTGCCATATTATTTTATTGAAGTGACTAAATAAGTATGTCACCATGGCAACGTCGATCGCACAAACAATGGTCGCCGTCAGTCTCAGGTTGTAATAATTTACTATTATTTATTCAACAAATTCACTCATTCAATATGTAAGTACCGAGTAGCCGATTCTCAGACCTACTGAATATGCATATAAAATTTGGTAAAAATCAGTAAAGCCGTTTCGGAGGAGTTCGTGGACTAACATTGTGACACGAGAATTTTATATATAAGATATAAACGTCAACGTCTTTGTACGCACGTAATGGCCCCTTTTCTAAGATATTTAATGATTAATTTACTTTAATTTAATGAAGATATTGACATAAACTTCACAATTTTTTTGTCAAGTTCTTTACAAAATTTTTGGAGCCGCAAACGGTTAACTTTTTAGCGCCCCATAATTTAATCTTGTAATCAAGATTGATATCATAATAATATGTATGAGATATTGTTTCAAACGATTCAACAAGCTATCGGTCGAAAAAAAGTTTATTTACGTTACGCCGAACGTTCAGGAAAAAAGTACACTTTTCCGGAATAAAAATGGATCTACAAAACTTTTTTACGTTAACTCCCAAAACTTTCAGAAGAAGCATTTGTCCACGTAGTTTATTGTCACAAAGTAATTTTAATTAATTTTATTTATCTTTCCGAGAGCGTGCCACGATTTTTCCAAAACTAGTAGCTAACTAGACGACGCCCGCAACTCTGTAGCAACAAAGTTCATTTACTGCGCGGGAACCGTACATTTTTTCGGGATAAAAATCATCCTATGTCCTTTCCCGGGTCTCAAAGTAGCTCCATATTCAGCAAAATCGGTTATTTATAATATTAGCATGCATGTTACTTGAACGATTGTGATAAATCGTTTACGTTAAGAATGATATAGGAAGGAGGAAAAAGTACTGTGATCAATAAACTTACCGTACACGTACGCTTAATTTGTCTCAAAGATATGAGATCAATTCATTATTTACAGTTGCGAATAATATGTTATACAATATTATTGTGCACCCTGATATACCATAATATTGTACCATCGAAGAAATTTATTTCTAGGCAGATGGCGGACCTACGCTACGTAGTTTGGTCGGGTCATATGTAAATTCAATGATAGTCGTGATACTTCTGGGTTTGACATAACGCCACCTAATTACGTAGGTCCGCCATCTCCCTATGATTCAACTTATCTGATAGTAAGTATTTTGCTGTCGGCACTGCGCCGCAGGGTCTGGCGGGGGCGGGCGGGCTCGCGTGCCGGATGTGCCGGTGGGCGGGCGTCTATATCCGCGACCGGAAGCTGCTCGCGCGCCGCCCGCTGACGTCACCGCCCATGAACTTTAACACCGGTTCTCACAATCTTCCCACTGTTCAGCTCAAATGCAATGCTAAGCAAAAAGTATTGTTGTCGTAAGAAAAATAAAATTGATCAAACTACGAATAATAATAGTTTTTATTATTTGTAGTGATCAAATCAGGGCCTTGATATATAATGCGCATTTTGACTCGGATAAGGAAACTTCATAATATTATGGTCAGCGTCAGACAGAACGTAGCGCAGCGGACAGGATTTTATTAACGCACTTGAAAATAAACGTTAAAATTATTACACCAAAGCGCGATAAGGGATTCCCGCGTATCCTCGAGGACACGCGAGCATTTTTGTAAGGTTCAAGCATTTATGCACTTTAGTTTAATAATTTTAAAGTTTATTTCTAAGTGCGTTAACAAATCCTTTCCGCTGCGCTTCGTTTTATCTGCGCTAACCCATACACGCGCCGAGTTAGGCATTGACCGCACGGTAAAGTTTCCGAACCCGAGGCGAAGGGACATCGTCAATCGCTCTGCTGCTTCGCACGCGCACGACGATGCGAATACGTTGTCGCAAATCGTTTATGCTTGGGCCTAACAATGCCCGCCTAATGAGCTCCAACGTGATGTAATCGAAGCTTTGAAGTGACATTTTGGCAAACATCGTGTTGTACTACATTTGCGTCATGCGTTTCAATTGTTTGGGACTCGGGTTGTAAACGACTTTGGCAATTGCACTGCGAAGTGAACCATCATTCTACATCCGAAATTTACTGCAGAGTTCAACATTGAATTCTTGTAACATGTAAAGTCTCATGGCCTGGTTGGCAAGAAGACTTATCTCGCTTAAAATCTGAGTCTATATAAGTTTAAGGCGATTTAAAGCCGAAGAGTTCACCTTAACGTGAAACCCGCGTTGGCATAAAAATAGTCTCTTTTAGAGATCCAAATTAAAAATAAGTTATAAGCTGGAGGAGAGCTAACCTTTAGCCCGATATACTTATATCGCCGATATATTTACCGCGTTAAAACGCCCGATAAAATCGGCTCATAAGCCCCTCCAGTGGCAGGGTCGCGCTCCGCGGACATATTTCGGTCCGGCTATTTCCATCGCGGAGCCGAGCGGATCAACAATTCTCCGACTATTCTCGTTAGGCTATAAGGGGACATGTTCCCGTGTATTATTAGCGCCGCACCTGATTGGACGGCAGCCAGGAGCGGCGCAAAAGGCCTAAGTTAATTTCTCTTCTATAATCGCCTGTCGCTTTCACGCTGAGGCTCGTACTACCGGATCTTGTGTTTCGACCTTTGAGGATTTACTGTGCATCACAATAGAATAGGACGAAGGTCGCAGTGACGTCAAGGCTTTAGAAGTCTTTGGATGGAGAAAAGAAAACAAAAAAGTTTGGTTGCACGAAAAACCTTTGACAAGGGGTAGAAAAAGGTTGATGCCGTGCAATATCCCCCTTGAAAAGAAAGTTATGAGCCTCACAAAGTCTCGACAAGTCGACACATTTGAGCACGATGCTTAATATCAGCACAATCACGTCATTATTCGCTCTATCTTTCCTTCTTTATTTAATATTTGTCAGTAAAAGCATAGAATAAAGAATGTATCGCTTATCTACCGAGAAACAGCTACATAGTAAACTGAGAATTTGGTTGCACCACTACAAGCATGTGTGCGCATGTCGTGTCTCACGTACGCGGTGGTATGTGTAAATGGTCCACTAAACTATAATATAATAATATGATTGTACTACTGAAATCAAATTAAAAAGATGTTCCTTCTACTCCTCCTTATTATTCTTCCTAGTGTGTCGTCTTCTTAAGGAAGTGACTATTTTGGAAACCGTTGTTCAAAATTCCTATTCTTCCTATTCGGTAATTTGTGGTAATAGATCCCTTTGACCAGAAGTAATGTTTCAGCTGCTACTGACTCCGCAGTATCCACGGTGCGATGCAGTTCTGGCTGCCAAATGTTTCACCGCATTATGAACGTTCCCTCCGACGTCAGTTGAGAAGTAGGACGGTTGTGCATCATGTTTTATCTTATCTGGTTTGCCGTTAACAAAGATTATTGACCGACTTCCAAAAAGGAGGAGGTAATATGTTCGGCTGTATGTATCTTTTTTTTTTGTATGTTCCACGATTACTCAGCCGTTTGTGGTCCGATTTTCAAAATTCTTTTTGTGTTGTATAGGGTTTAACTCGAATTTGGTACCATGTTCACAAAAGTGGTGATCTGATGATGGGATCCTTGAGGAATCGAGGGGACTTCTTGAAATTTGTATGGAAACATATAGTGATTTCGATTTTTTCTGAAGCATTCGAGGTAAATGCTACCAAAAAGTAAGATTTCGCACCAGGTTATACCCTGGATCCGAAGGTACCGAACAGAACTTTCGAATGCTTATAGGTACAGGTTCGGGGATTTCGGCGTTGTTTAAACAACTGAAAGCATAAGCTAATACATCAATTTGATTAATCATCATCATCACAACCATCATTATGCCATGGGTCATCACACTATGACCCAATTATTGGTACTTTTCGTGATATTTTGCATCGAAGCAGACGTTTTTGATAATGATTTCGCTGTTTGTGGACTGATTTTCAAAATTCTCGTGTTGTTGTATAGGATATAATCTTAATTTTGTATAACAATTACGAAAGTGGTGAGCTGATGATGGGATCTATGAGCAATCGAGGAAAATCCTTGAATTTTATCAAAACACTCATAGTGGTTAAAATGTTGTTTCTAGTAAGTTAAACATAATATGTTACGAATAAGAGAAATTTTATAGGAAGGTGTCTCTTGGTCCAAAGGCACTGAACAGAACTCCTGAATCTTTAAAGATAAAAGTATGGAAATTGCAGCATCGCTTAGATAACTGCAAGCATTTACCACAATTTCGCTTACAGTGACATAATGTGAATAGTTAACATTCGTATTGGTTATTTACGCATAAAGCCTAATTTTGTAGATACTTAACTAAAAAGAGTGAAATTATTATTTTTAACAAAAAATTAAAACCGACTTCCAAGGTAAAAACAATCGTAATATGAACTAAAAAGTATTAAATAACTCTTACCCTTTAATAGTGCGTTTTTCAGAATTCGTCTAAATCTCAACTATTTCTGTACTGTATACTACAATCTTCATTACTTTGAAGTCGGTACCAGTCCCAAAAGTTTCAGATAATCTGACATTACTGAACTCACGATTAAATTAGCTGGTACCGACTTCAAAATAATGAAGACTGTAGTATACAGTACAGAAATAGTTGAGATTTAGACGAATTCTGAAAAAGGCACTATTAAAGGGTAAGAGTTATTTAATAGTTTTTAGTTCATATTACTATTGTTTTTACCTTGGAAGTCGGTTTTAATTTTTTGTTAAAAATAATAATTTTTCGTCATCATTTTGGTTGTTATTAAAATTACTTTCAGCTTTTCAGTAATAAAATTGATCACGTAAAACTGGCAGTTGACAAAACTAATAAGTTGTTCAACTTATCAGTTTATTTCTGTGCATGGCCAACATTGCATAGCATTAAAAAAAATTAGCATTATTGGGCCCTATTAGATTCTTGTTTACGTTCAGAATTGGATCTCAATTCTGATAAACACTTCCGAATATAACATCCACACACACACGTGTTGCTGACTATCCGAGGTGTTAATTGTCTCGACCCGCGTGACTCACGCGAGGTCAATCTCGGAGCTCCTCGCTGCACTGACGAGGGAGGGGCAGGGGGGGGGGATTGCTGCGCCGGCGCACCAGTTGGCGCGGCGCCAGATCTCGTGCCCTAGCGCATGCGGGAATGCGCGGGATTCGATAGGATCAGGAAGCGATGCCTTTGGGTCAATGTGTCTGGCACTCGGAGACATTTAGCGTTTACTTAACTTTCATTTAATGAAGGTTTTGAGATCATGATCCAAATAATCGATAAGTTAAGAAATAATTAAATCAATCTGAGCGAGTCTGTAATCCGTATGGATACGCCATTTAGGTCTGGCCGTGGGTTAAATGTCCAGGGTTAACTATTGTTGCGGCTGCACCGCAACGGGGCGCGCGGGGCGCGTCCAGCTAGGCTGCGCCTTATGCGCTAACGCACACTGCGCTCCTTGCCCCAGGGCAAAAGCGCAAGTTGGCACTATGTCACTTTTGTTTCTTAGGGTATCCCCCACCTACTCACCAATTTTCATGAAAATCGATGGAGGTTCAACGAAATCGGAGGTGAAAACCTTCACAGTTCATTGATCCACCATGTGTATTTTTACTTGAATATAAGACTATATTTTCTCAAGCATGTTTGCTTTGAGGGGTTTATTGTTGTTTATATATTTAACATGATTAATTTGTTTACATAAAAGCTAGCGAAGTTATTCTTATCAACAAGTACTATTAATTAATCAAAGTAATAAGTTGTAACAAAATATATTAAGACGCTCTCTCTCTATTGGCAGCCATTCCGTAGAGCTAAGACAAGTGCTAGCTTCGACCTTATGACTATTACAAGAAGGTTCATAAGTGGTACACATATTCTTTAGCAGCGCTGGCATCTGCTACGTGTGCTATACGCTGTTCAAATCCAAGCTATTCCTAGTTTACGTTATAATATTGCCTGTTTTTCCATGATATGTAGATGCAAGATTACCATTAATTAATTTAATTAAAATTATTCATAAAACTAAAACAACATCTTCATTTTACATATTTAAAAAAATAACATTTCATAATTAAATTCAAAGTAGAGTTAATAAAACGTTTTCCTCAGCAAAAAGTTTCCTTATTGTTATTCCCACGTAAGCAATAAAATTAATGGTTTCATGTAGATGTGAATAATGGCTCAATCGTAAATGTGATAGCAAAATAGATGTTTTAAATTTTACATTACTTCTGCGGATGACTCGAAAAATTGTAGCGGCCTCATTTACGGAGAGACTGATCTGCAGTCTTACCCTCGAAACTGATATGATTTTGATTTAAGAGTCTGATTAGTTCCAAATTGAGCCGCAGCGTGCGCTAGTATAGCTGTCAGGAGTGGGAAAAGCCGTTGAGATCGAATTAGTTCCAAATTGAGCCGCAGCGTGCGCTAGTATAGCTGTCAGGAGTGGGAAAAGCCGTTGAGATCGAATTAGTTCCAAATTGAGCCGCAGCGTGCGCTAGTATAGCTGTCAGGAGTGGGAAAAGCCGTTGAGATCGAATTAGTTCAAAATTGAGCCGCAGCACGATCGTGCGCTAGTATAGCTGTCAGGAGTGGGAAAAGCCGTTGAGATCGAATTAGTTCCAAATTCCGCACAACTTGACAATCGATCAAAAACGGGCTCGTGTCGATTGGTGCAAAAAAATGATAAAAAATACAACCGTGGTACGTCAAAAGCCGTTTATAATATCTACACAGGTGATGAATCTTGGATCTATGCATATGACCCCGAAACTAAACAACAGTCAACGGTGTGGGTGTTCCAAGATGAGCCGAAACCAACAAAAGTTACTCGTGCAAAAAGTACTTTGAAGCAAATGGTCGCCTGTTTTTTTTGGAATTAATGGACATGTGGCTACAGTGCCATTAGAGAATCGTAAAACGGTTAATTCTGAATGGTATACGACCATTTGTTTACCAGAAGTCTTTGAAGAAATAAGAAAGGACAACCGACAACGCAGAATCATATTACATCACGACAATGCTAGCTGTCACACCTCAGCTGAAACAACTCAGTTTTTGGAGGGTCAAAAGATCGAATTGACTGGTCATCCGCCGTACAGCCCTGATTTGGCACCTAACGATTTCTTTTTATTTCCATACGCGAAGAACAAATTACGTGGTCAACGTTTTTCGAGCCGCGAAGAGGCTGTTGATGCGTTCAAAATGCACGTTTTGGAGATACCTCAATCAGAATGGAAAAAGTGCTATGAAAATTGGTTCCAGCGTATGCAAAAGTGTGTCGATCATCGCGGCGAATATTTTGAAAAGCAATAAAACCATATTAAATGATATATGTTTGTTTCTTTTTTTAATTCTGGATACATAAATAGCAGCCCTCGTATGGCAGCAGGGCGGACTGATCGTTTGGTCGATCAGGTCGGACTGATCGCTCGGCCGATCTGACCGGACACGGTTTGTGCATTTCCAATTTTCCATGTGCTTGCAAGTTCACTTATGCGATCGGGTCGGACTTGTGATGTGTCTCGCGACAGCAATGAAGCAGGCGAAAATTGTTGTCATACAGAGAAGGTCATGTTGCATTGCCGCAAGATGCCTCGTGTATTGATAGGCGATTCCCAATTTCCTAGCAATCCATCCCAAGACTGTGTCCGATCCACTGCTACGTCATGCTAATCAAGACTAAAGGGGGGTTTTCACGGGTGACTAAAGCCGCACAACTTTGGCCGCACGGCGCAAATCTTCCGTCTAAATGGCAAAAATTGCATTTTTTTTCCTTATAGATGATCGACGGACGGACGGACATTCGCCGTGCGTTTTGGTGCAGCTTTAGTCACCCATAAACTAAAGCTACCTTATCTAGTCACGTCTACTGGTTGCACCCCTCCCCCTCCCCCACCAGCGCTGGTTGCACAAGTGCACTATTCTGGCGTCACCTTGCCCCGCGCCGGTGTCGCAACCTGCGCCTGCGCCCGCGCAACTCGGTTAAGGTTACCGCTCATTGTTGTGTGTATATATCTCTATCTCACACATACGCATATTATGCATGTGTGATATAGAACGGGAACCGTTCAACACGCCGTGAAAAGTAACTAAATCCGAGCTCACAAGACAATAGGTCGTAAAAGATACCCGAAAAACTTACATTAACAATAAAAAATTCTGTTGCCCATGAATCTACGACGTTATTTACTTTGAAGCAGGAACTTTTATTCAAGAAAGTACAGTTGTTTCTTCTCTACGACAACTGGAAACCAATTGTCTAGGGCCATGCTAAAGGGGCTGGCGTGAGTTTTCTCGCCCATCGTATAAAAGTGCACAAAAAATCACTTCAAAAACTAATGATTGTATTGATGTACCCGCTACCCAGTTACTGTAGACGTCGCCATTCTACGAACATTCGTAGCGGCGTAGCGGCGTAGAGTGTAGACCCGTAGCTCGTAGACCCGCTACGCCGTACGCGTACCCTGGCCCGGCCCTGAGCTATTATAGATTTTAACTTCTTGTTATTATTATTATTTTATTATTTACATTTTTAATTTCATTCTATGTCTATGCCAAATAAATTGCCAAATACTTAAATATGAACCCGAAATTATGATAACTTATAGAAAATAGTCTGTGACATTCTAAATGTGAACACGATTCGGTTTCGATGTTTTAACTTTTAAGTGACATTCAAGTTTAATTTCTGCGCAAATGGAATTTCTTGTATATTAATTACTAGATGACGCCCGCAACTCCGTTGCGCCAAAACTCGTTTATCGCGCGAGAACCATACATTTTTCCGGGACAAAAACTATCCTTAGATGTCCTTTCCCAGGACTCAAAGTATATTCATGCCAAATTTCAGCAAAATCGGTTCAATGGTTTGAGCGTGAAAAGGTAACAGACAGACAGACAGACCGACAGACACACTTTCGCATTTATAATATTAGTATGGATTAGTTATAACTTATAACCATTTAAATGCTAAATAAGTGATATGCCTCAAGAAACTTGTGAATGTCCCTTAGTACATTCACACAAATATTAATAATTATGTAATTAAAGAAATTAAAATTATGTATATTGTTACGCGGATGTATTACATGTAGTTTTGCGTCTCAGTTTCCTTCTTAGGAAGGCCATATCAATTGTCTACATATTTTAAAGTATTTTCCTTGTTTGTATTATTATTAAGCCGGGTCCAGACGAGTGCAACGTGTAATGTAATTCACCGTGTAATGTAACACGAATTCTACGTGTGGACGGCACTACGAGCAATACATGTAACGCTCGGGGTTTATCCATCGGCTGTCGGTTTTCGCGCGAGCACAAAGGCTCGTTTGGACAATTCACTTTGAATTCGTGTGCCGTCCACACTGTTCACGCTAAATTACACGTAATCTTACATTACACTCGTCTGGACCCGGCTTTATATGATGTACATTTATGGAGCTAGACGTTGTCCGACATTTGTTAACGTGTTGAAACCGTACATTATTCCTCCTGTGTGCTCTCCTCCCTAAACTCATGGCAACTCCATGTCAAGTTTAATAAAATAAGGTGGTAAAATTATGACAATCAGACGTACACCATCACGTATTTTTTCTATAAAAAAGGCTCTGATTTTACAAGACCGCTTTTGATTAAATTAGACAAAGATATGTATTATGTATCGTGTAGACATAACAACGGATATATAATGTGTCCCGACACCAGTGTCCGATCCATTAAAACGTCATGATGTATGGTATGTTATCGACAAATTGACACATTAACCTTTCGATCACGGATTCTTGGAAATCTATAGTTATTCTATTGTTGTCGCGATCACAGGTGCTCTTATGGGGCTTGATAGGTTAAACTTTAAAGGATCGGTCATCAGACACTGGTGTTGGGACAGATTGCATATTGTGCATATCGCAAGTGCGTTGCCTCAAATGACTGGTTGATGATGATGATATTAAATGATGCCCACGTTATAATATTATGTTGTATGTTGTAATGAGGCGGCTGCGGCCAGACGCGCGGTCGCCGGCTCACCATATCCTAATTATTATATGTATTATATAGTTTAGTTATATGTTGGCAACACAGTTTCATGTGTGGGCTGTATAAAGGAAACAGCACACTCGGCCACGGATCGCCACTGTATCGCCTCATCGCAACGCGACGTCAACGCGACTAGGGCTAGGCGTTTACGGCTCGCCGAATGCTGGCTGGCGTTTTAATTCAAAAATCAGTCAGTGACAAGGCCAAGGGTGAGACGTAAGCGCGTTTCACCCTTGGCCTTGTTTTGTTTCTCTATTCCGCTAGGTATATTAACTTAATATTTTGAGCATAAAGTTAATATACCTAGCGGAATAGAGAAACAAAGGCCTGAGCAAGCGAGATGTCACAATCAGTAACACTGCGTGGTAAAAAGAGACGTATGATACATGACAGCAGAACCAATTTTTTTCATCTGTTTGACGTCCAGTCGGCACTTATCGGCACGTTGACAATTTAATCTCTTAGAAAGATGCTTAGTTTATACGTTAACAAATACACACAGACGTAAATCGATTTCGATTTCGTTTGACAGCTCGAGATTGTTGCTCTATTCCGCTAGGTATATTAACTTTATGGTTTTGAGACGGGGCGTTTACGTTTATGATTAGTGTGTATTGCAGACTGCAGTTGGGAGTTTCGTACAAAGAATCCGTAACGGCTCAAGGCGATACGGCTACGATTTTTCCGAGTTGATTTGTGTGCTGTGACCTTAAATCGCGAGAGGAATGTTGTCGCGATAAATACATTATATTAATACCCAGCTTATTTATCTAATACATTATGTAAACAGGAATGTGGATATATAAATATAGACGTCGAATGCCGCGGTACAGGCGGATAACCGCAAAGAACCACATGTGAGCGTTATTCCCATGAAAATAAGGTTCAAAAGTTGTGAAGCGATACAACATAGTGGTACGCGGAGTTCTATTTACGTAGTAGGAAATGTCGAAACCGGGCCGATAGTCCGTTATATATAGACGACGCCATGGTTTTCCTGCTATTAATATCGTTTGTTTATGTGTATTTAATGTGGCTAATAGTACTGCGCAGCCGGCGATCGTTAAATTGTAGAGAACGCCCGAAAACTCAAAGGCATTTTTTGTTCTTATTATTGCACTATATACGGCTTTGCATAATATACTTGGAGGCTGATCGATTCGATCGCACTTAAATCAAGTATAGTGCTCCAAGGCTTTAAATGAATGTGGACGACGGGGCGCTGCTGGTAGAGGAGAAATGTCAAAAATGACGTTTTTGTATGATATAAGCGTTAGTTCCTTTTCTCGCCACGTACATTTAAAGCCTTGTCGAACTGTAACTGCATCTTTTGCTCAAGTAGCCTCAGATTTTTTTTTAAAGTTTGGCAAAAGTAGTGTAAACTAAAAAGAATCTAGACAAATATGAGCTGTAGGAGACCTGTGATTAAAGTGCATAATTGCATATTTTTGACACGCGTACTCATATTGGAGCATACGCAAGGACCTTTGACAAAAGTACATCATCATCATACTAATATTATAAAGGCGTATGGCGCTGAACCGATTTTGCCGAAATTTGGTATGGCGATACTTTGAGTCCCGGGAAAGGACATAGGATACTTTTTATTCCGGTAAAATGTACGATTTACGTGCGAGAATCGAATTCTGGCGCAACGGAGTTGCGGGTGTCGTCTAGTTTGCATATATTTTGTTCATGCGTATGCGCATCGTATACAAGGTCCCCAGTGGGGTGCGGTGACGTCGGCTCAGCTGACCGATAGCGTCGGAAGGGCGTTGACCTCGCCGGAAGTGATAACGCCTCCGTGTGGCCCCCTATCGCATCTACTGCGTTTTCTGGACACTACATACTACGAGTTGTGCAGAATGGAAGCAGCATGACATTAAGTCTGAATCAAGGAATTTTAAAAGTCATCCTTTTTCCAGTAGTGAACTGATTTTCCTGGGTATGGCGATACTTTGAGTCCCGAGAAAAAAACATAATATACTTTTATCCCGTAAAAATGTACGGTTCCGGCGCAATAAACGAATTTTGGCGCAACGTAGTTATGGGCATTATCTTTGCACTTATGTTATAATGTAAAATACTTTTGTGTTTAGTTAGTTAATTTGTTGTATTAAATTTTTGTTGTTGTTTGTTGTTGTGATGTAAAACGCATTTTAGTTAATTTGTTGTATTAAATTTTTGTTGTTGTTTGTTGTTGTGATGTAAAACGCATTTTAGTTAATTTGTTGTATTAAATTTTTGTTGTTGTTTGTTGTTGTGACGTAAAACGCATAATCGTTTTTCCCTACAATTGAAAGTAGCCAGCCAGAAATAGCGGAGCTAAGCTCCATGCGGAAACACTCTGCTTCGGCTTCAGAAATAGCGCCCGTCGCCCGCCGCGCCCGCGCAACACACGCCTAAATACTAGACCTAGGTCTGAAATCTAGATAAGATTATATTAATACAACTGTCTGAACTGATACAAGATGTACCTGCAACTCTGCCTTAAGCGATGAGTGGAGCACCATGGGGTTTTAGTGGGTAGATTATGTAGGAGTCCCACATACCCCCGCCGACATCCCCAATTTGCCGGGGATGCGTAAAGCATTTCCCCATGTTAAAAAAAATGTCTGAAATCTAGATTGTCTAGGGTTTAGCGATAGTCTCCATCTCTTGATAATCAGTACATCTTTTGCCACGAAATAAGTTTATACCACAAAGTTTCTAGAAATACATTAAAAATATTATGCAGTTGGAATGAACCTTAAAACATTATGCTTAAAACAAGATGTTATGCTAAAATATTCACGTGTTTTGCTAATTTTTGTATATTTTTTTCAGGTATGATAAAAGAAGTCAGAACCTTTGCTTAAGGTGAATGTGAGGTTAGTCGACTAAGTAGTAAGTGTAAAACAAGTATTATATGATAAGCATTGTTTATACTTTATGGACAGTTTTCTGTAAGCGTCGCATGGCTTTTCCTAATTTCAATTAAAAAGGTCTTTAACATCGTCTTCTTTGGGTTCCGTACCCAAACTGAAAAAACGGGACAACGAAGTCTTAGTAATAACTAAGACTTCGTTGTCTGTCCGACTGTCTGTCCGTCCGTCTGTCTCCAGACTGTATTTCAAGAACCGATATAACTAGACAGTAGACTTATGAAATTTTCACAGATTGTGTCATGTGTATTTCTGTTGCCGCTATAAGTAACAAAAAATATAAAAATTAAATTAATATTTAAGGGGGGCTCCCATACAAAAAACACAATTTTAGCCTATTTCTGATCTATAAAGTATAACGAAACCCGTCAAGTGCGAGTCCGACTGGCACTTAAGGCGACGCCTTGATAATTTGGCTGTAGCGATGCCGATTTTTCTCAGCAATGACTAAAGTTAAGAAATTGAAGTTCATTGTCAGTATTCATCATGTCTTTGTCTTTGAATTGCCCATAGCATAACACGATTGGACAACTTTTATAGCACAGAATAATCAATCGAAAAGACCTCTGTAAAAAAAGGGATTCCTATTTTTCCAACAGAGGAGAGTGATTTAAGGTTCCAAAATTTGTACATAAATTGGTTCAAGTATGCACTTTAATTTGTGCATAGCTTATATGAAATGTATTTATGGTTTTTAAATTATGCGACAAAAACCATTTTGTCGCTTACGCCCTTTCCATTTTTTGCTGTTCCATTGCTTGTTTTCTATGAGAGGCCGGGCCGGCCTCTCATAGAAAACAAGCAATCTAAAACATATCCAACACGGTTTCTTACTTTAACGCTGCGTCACCTTAACCGATTTTTTTCATTCCAAAAATATTAGTATAGCAATCGTGCTTCAGGCGCCCAAATCCCATTTTGTACGGCATATACACGGTAATGCGCAAGAAGAGTCCAGTCAGATCGTCCTGCTATAATCGGATTCGATCGCTCTCCCCGTGTATGAGGACTACGAGAAGCACGAGAAGCACTTAATGCTTACTTAACTTTAATTTTATTAAATTTCTGTATAAATGTCTCTGAATGCGTCCATAAGACTAAGTGCCTGTTTCACCACTTACTGATAGGTGCCGGGTAGGCTATCCACCATTTAAACTTGACAGATAGAATAAGGAGAATCTGTCACAAAGTTGTGAATAGCCTATTCGGCACTTTGGCACGGTGGTGAAACAGGCTCTTAGAAATTTACTTTAAGAGATACAAAAGCAAACACAAAACAGTCATTGATGCAGTTTAAACGTTGATGGTATGTTTATAAATAAACGGTGACATGGTTACTTGTTACATCACCCATTAAAATATATGATTGAACGCGAAATTGGCCGATGTCGACCACATATTGAAATGACTTTACGTCCTCAATCAGTTTCATACAAAACTATTCACTAGGTTGTGTAACTAATTTTTTTCTTGGAACGAAAAGTATCATTTTTGCCTGGCTTCTGAGGTTCTTTGAGCTAGTGCGCTTTTGAGTGGCTAACGTCAAAATATTACATACTAGATGACGCTCGCAACTCTGATTCGCCAAAATACGTTTATCGCGCGGGAACGGCAAAAGCCAAGGCTGTCTTCGACAAGGACTTGCCTCTTTGCTGCTAAATATAGTAAGATTGTTGAAGGAGCGTGGAGTAAAGATAAACAACAGAACGGGTCAGATAAACAACATAATTTTATAGCAGGAAGCTAAAGAATAAAAAGACGAGAGATGAAAGAGACAGAAAGATAATTGGACTATTGTTGTACTCCGAAACACGAAAACAATATTACAAGTTTCAATAAAGAATACCTTCTTCTCTGCAAGAGTGGTCGTAATAATTATGGTTGAAATAATGCTATCGATATTGTCTCCAAAACAATGTTCCATTATGTAACAATGATGCCTTTATCAAACGACCTACTAGACTAAAAATTCGACCTAGACGCGAAGTGAAACTTGGTGTACTCAGATAAAGATGTCATGATTTAGAGTGATTAACCTTTCCAGCCAGGGTCATCTATTACGAGCTCGGTGACGTGACCCAGCCATCTCACGAAACCACGAAATACACTTATTAAACGAAAACATTTGTGTAGGAGTACTATAAAAGCAAAATTCTGTATGGTAATAAAAATAAAATAAAAGAAATTCAAGTAATTGGAGGTAAATTTTTGTGGCACTAAGCATCACAATTTCTACAGAGCAAGATCAACACGGCCTTACGGAATACAAGAGTGAGTTAGAACCAAAGGCCAGAGAGCAATCATTTGGATTGGGGGTGTAAAATCTACACCCAAATGTAACTGGTCGGTTTCTGGCAGTAGTCTTCAGCAGACTACACGTTGGAAGCTGGCTACATGAAGCGGCAGCAGACGACGTGTCGTCGCGACACCACTGGTTTCTATGTATTTCTATGAATAGGTGTCGCTAGCTTCGTGTCGCTAGCTGCGGAGGGTATTTCATAGAAATATGTATAGCCAGTAGCGTACCAGTAGTGTCGTTGCGACACGTCGTCTGCGGTTGCTTCATGTCGCCCGCTGCCGACCGGCGCCTTTAGCATGGTCACCATAGAAACGGCTTCTTCCTACGGAAGAATAGACAAAGTGACAGTTAGACAAAGGTAATCCGCCATCATGTCACTGAGAGCTTTTTAAGAGCTTTGACGACCTCTGTGGCTCAGTGGTGAGCGCGTTGGTGCTCAAGCCGGGGGTCGCGGGTTCGGATCCCGCCGACGGAACAAAAAGTTTTCAAAGTTCCTGGGTCTGAATGTGTATTAAATATTTGTATGATATAATAAAAATCTTAAATATATGTATAGTATAAAAGTATTAAATGTGAGTGGTTGACCAATAAAATAAATTAATAAAAAATAAAAAAACCCGACTGCAAACATGTTAACTAAAAAGAACGAAACAAGACCTAATTCTGCCGGAGGCATCGAATCCATGTTTTAATTGATACGACTCTTGCTTACGAGTTTCATGCCAGGATAAATAGAAGGTTACATAGAAAAATGTAGAAGAAGAAAGTGGATAATAAAATCCAGTCGGAGGCATAATATTTTATGATTTATGAATTAATGTTAAACTTGGTGCGACATGCCTCCGACTGGATTTTATTATCCACTTTCTTCTACATTTTTCTATGTAACCTTCTATTTATCCTGGCATGAAACTCGTAAGCAAGAGTTGTATCAATTAAAACATGGATTCGATGCCTCCGGCAGGATTAGGTCTTGTTTCGTTCTTTTTAGTTAACATTTTTTGCAGTCGGGTTTTTTTATTTTTTATTAATTTATTTTATTTGCGACTTTTTAGTTGTAGTCATCTAACCATTTCGACAATCAATCTAATAAAAAATTGAAAAACTACCGTGCTGATATAACCATAATATATCGTAGGTACGCTTAGAAAAGTGTACCTACAATACGTTATAAATTATAATAGGTCTGTTCATAGGTTTGGTACTGTTTCAATGTATGTTTCTAGTTTTAAGTACCAAATCATTGTTTTTTTTTAATACTTTGTCATTGAATTTTCATCTTGTTTCAGTAATGTCAGTTAATTTTTAATTAATATTGGATTTATCCATGCAGGCGGATTTTGTTTTTTTTCTTATTTTATTACTAGCGGTCGGCCGCGGCTCCGCCCACGTGGATGTCGGTGAGCTCTGCAAAAAGCATACCCAGGAAAGACTCGGTCAGCAAAATGATTCCCAGGTCAATTCACAGACTCCGACACTAACATCGACGACGCAGTCATTATACGCAGGCTGCACTCTGCACAGAATGTCTTCCTCCGTCAACCTCCTCCGTGACGCCAACTATCGTAATATTTTAATTTCGCCATAATTTCAAAACTAAATGTCCAATTCTATTCATTTAAAGACCAAATATTATCTACATAAACTGTACTTAGTAATGGAACAATTTATTTTGATAAGGATTAAAAGAATGAGTAAAATAAACGCGTTTAAATGTGGTCCAAAAAAATTCAAGATTTTTAAATAAAAAAATGGTTATTGTGCCTCACTCGACATAGATAGGTATAGTGTGCCGCGGACTTTTTTGTAGATATTTGTAAGTTCTACAATTACTTACATTTTTATGGTTCTATCTTTTATAGTTTAGGCAGCGTACGTAAAATAAGTAACTTTTCTGGTTGATTTTTTACACCTTGCGTCCAAAGAACCCAAATATCTTACGGAACCTTATTTTTTCCAAAATAAAATTCAGTCTATGCTCAGCAAAAATAATGTAGAATTCCAATGGTAACAGAATTTTTCAAATCGGTCCAGTGATTTCCGAGCCCAACAAACAAAAAATCAAATCTTTCCTCTTTGTACTATATACATATATATATTAAAACTGCAAGTTATATACATATTTAGAATCAGTGTTTAAAATTCTTTATTTTGATACCCCACTCGATATGCTTGGTAAATTTTTATTTTTGTTTACCTCACGATATGGCGTCAAACATCCGCCATTTTGGTTTTTTCTTAATGTCACCTATCGAAGAACACTCGGGCTATTAAGACAAATCTAACGATACCTCAAATGTGAAAATACGTTTAGCCGTTCTGAAGATACGAGGTAATAAAGAATATTACATACATAGAAGATACGCGCTAAACACATAACCCTGCTGGCAGTCGGGTAAAAAAGGGACCTGAAGGTTAATTTGATTTTGAGTAAAACGCGTTTGAAGTTTCGTGTTTCGACTCGTGCGCGGTTCACAAAAAAAATCATTAAAAAAAACTACGGCACCTAAAAATATTCTGGTTAGACCAAAACAAAGCTAAAAGACCACGGACTAAAAAAATAAAAAAATAAAAAAAACCGTTTCCAATCCTTCAGGTCCCTTTTGGTCAACCACTCACAAATATATTTCCGTTGTCTGGTACCTTACAAGTCCTTCAGGTACTTAGCACGGGGCCAGACTGACGTGGTGTGAAGCGTCCATATAGATATTATATTAGATAGATATAGATATAGAGCTGTCAGTATGTCCATTCTTTCCCGTTTCTAATGTTGTTATGCCAAACCTGCTGGCGTATTCAGATTCGTAGTATTCCTTGAAACATTCTGCACAAACACACGAATATTTACGTGTGCTGACGTAAAATCGCCACAAATATTTCTAGAGAGCGCCTTGAACGTTATCGGTTCGGGAAGCGGGGTATAAATAGAACGCCAACTGATTACAGCTACTCACACAAAAATGAGAGCACGCGCTAAAATAGAACTTGTGACAACAATCCACTTCGTTGAAGACGTTTTACAAACACACAACACTGTCAACCTACATGATTTGTTAGTTTTAGATCTTAATTAATTTAAACGTTACGCAAAACATTTTTGTTTGAGAGGAGTTTATCTTTTTATCGGCGTTGTTGATAAGGTAATTTCCATACTAATAATAATAGCTCCCACACCGGTTTCGGTGACGGTGGCCGGTTTCATTGAAACCAGGCCAGCTACGCAGGAGTCATTTTATAGTGCCCAAGTGTGTGCGCAGTACTCAAGAGCACTCTCTATTCCTTTACTCTCATAAGTCATAACCCAGGGGGACAGAAGACCGACACGACCGGCGAGAGATCAGGCGCAGGACCGACTTTTTACATGCCCATCCGACGCATGGATCATCTTACTTGTCAGACAATCGGGTGATCAGCCTGCATTGTCCTAAAAAACTTGCAAATAACATGTTTCCAACGCGGGAATCGAACTGTTACACCCTTACGTTGTTAGGTGTTTAGCTGACTAGACCTTAAGTCTTGTCAGCACTATTATACTAGTATATCAGGTCCCCAGCGGTTGGACCTCCAGTCTTCAATTCGCCGTCTCACTGGAGGAACCTCTCCTCATTTACTATATCTTTTGTTAAGTGAAGTCTCCTCCTTTAATATTCTAATTTCTAAATCTTTGTGAAGTCAAATAAAAGTGTGTGTTAATAAAACATTTTTTTTAAAACTCGAAATACAAGGTCCCGTGTAACATTGGTGGCAGCGGTGGGATGATTAAGTGCATCCCCGGTACCGTCTCCAAAAATCAGTGAAATACCGTGAAAATCCGCGAAAAATCATTGGAATACACTGCAAAATCAGTGGAATCTGTGGAACTGCAAAATCAATCTGTGTATAAAAGCATATAAGTGATATAAGTGTAGTGAAAAGTGAGGAAAATACCGTGTGAGAAATCACACTACGCCGCTGCAGCTGCGAGCCGTTTCGCTGAGTCTACGCCTGGCCAGTCATGCTTCTTATCGCCGCGTACATAATCGTCAGCTCTATTAGACTGTAAGTCTTTAGTCACTGTTTCCCAATCTGTAATTCTGTTATTTAAATTCTGTTACATTTTATTTTATTTCTAAGGCATATTAGCTAAACTAAACTAGTCTTTCTCGTCTAATGGCACCAGAAACAGGTAAATCGACCGAGCCTGCTAAAGGTCCCAAACTCATAATGCCGGCTGTAGAATTAAATATTTTGATCAAATTCATTGGCAAATTCGACGGGAGTAGAGATAAATTGAACCCATTTTTAAGCAACTGTAACAACGCATTAGGGTTAGCAAATGAAGAACAAAAGAAAATAATATTTAAATATATACTTAGTAGATTAGAAGGTCGCGCCGAATCCGCCGCAAATATTAAAGAATTTAGTGAATGGGCTCAGTTAGAGGAATTTTTGAAAACGCAGTTTGGGGAGAAAAAACATTATACGCACCTCCTCACCGAACTGCAGAATTGCAAGCAAGGTAGTAATGAATCAGTCAACCAGTTTTCACTCAAAGTCGAGAGTTGTCTGAGCAAACTATTAACGGAAATAAATATTTCGATACCAACTAAAAAGAAAGCCGAGCTAGCCGGCCGAGTCGCTGCAATGGAAGACTTAGCTCTACACACTTTTATAACGGGACTAAATCCAAACATATCAACGGTAGTTAGATGCCGCGAGCCAGAGAACCTTAACGAAGCCATAAACGCAGCAATATCCGAGGAAAAAATTTATTATGCCACAAAGAAATCTAATCCGAGTCCAAATTTTAATAGCAACTATCGCAATCATGTCCCTAATAACAATAGAAACTTTCAGCCGAGAAATTCATTTAACTATAATTTTAGAAAAGATCAATATGTGCCGCGTCACGATTCAAATAATTCTCCCAATCTTGTGTGTAGGTATTGCAAACACCCAGGGCACACTATCGAAAATTGTCGCAAACGACAATACAATAATAGCAGGAATAACCACTATAACAATCCTGGGCCTTCCAGACCTAACCCAGTCCACTTCACACAAGACCTTGCTAATTCTCACACGTTTGATAACAATATCACTTATAACAATGATAACTCTTATGACGAAGTAGATAATGTAAAAAACTAAAGGAAGTCTCATTTAGGTGTCGTATGAGACACAGTAATATTGAAACCGACACCACTACTAAATCCTTAAATGCTAAATCCGCCGTATCATTTACAAAATCTTTAGAGAATAAAAGAAAATTCACTGAATCTCATTCAATTCCTAAGTCCACTGAATCTTTTGACATTACAAAATCCACTGAATCTAATTATACTACATCCACTGAATCTAATACTACTAAATCCTTGAATGAGTCCTCTGTATCGTTAAAAAACACTGAATCCTCTGAGTCTAATACTTCAAAATCCTCTGTGCCTACTAAAATTGCTAATTCTACAAATTCCATGCCTACAAGATCCTTACACACTAAATTGAAAAAAAATCCTCAACCTGAAAGTACTAAGTCCGTAATAAATAATACTGAAAATCCTTTAGAAATTTATGAGATTAATACTAATCACACAAACAAAACACTGCCGCACGTATTACTTTACACTCAAACCTCTGACATTCCTTTAGCCCTGCTTGTTGACTCTGGTTCCGCCATCAGCTTACTAAAGAAAAATTCTATAATGAAACCGCAAAAACTTATATCAGAACAAATAAAAATAAAAGGTATTGATCCAGGAAAAGAAGTCACACATACACTTGGTCATTTTAATCTAAAACTATATGTATCTGATAATTCTAATCAATTTATCTCTAGTAAATTTCATGTTGTAGAAAATATTGACTTACCTTACGATGGCATTATTGGCAGTGACCTCATGAATTTATTCCGCTGTAATATTGATTATAACCGTGATATTCTGAAAATAAAAAATCATGAAATTAAATTAAATTTTTATGAACCAACTTACCTCATCCCAGCTCGCACAGAGACAGTTATTGAATGCTCCGTCGCTAACCCCGAATTAAAAGAGGGTCTTATACTAGATCAAAAAATATCTAAAGATTTATTAATAGCTAATTGTCTAGTCACTGTAAAACCTAACAAAAGGATTAACTTATCCGTCGTGAATACTTCCGAATCTCCAGTACACATTAAATCAAATTTAAACTTAATTCTTTTACCCTACATTTCTGATGACGTAAATAATGCTGACTCTCCTATATCTGTTAATTCCATTCACACTGTATCATATACAAATAGTTTTCAACGCACTCGAGAAGTATTAAAACAATTACGAGTCTCTCATCTCAATAAAGAGGAAAAAAATGCCCTTTACAAACTCTGTTCTGATTATTCTGACATCTTTCATCTTCCTGGGGAACAACTTACATTTACAAACGCAGTTCGACATGAAATTAAAACCGTCTCCGACGCTCCAATTCACACCAAAACTTATCGTTTTCCAGAAATCCATAAAGAAGAAGTAAATAGACAGATAAATGAAATGTTGCAACAAGGAATTATAGAACCTTCATCATCTCCATGGTCGGCACCCATTTGGGTTGTCCCGAAAAAGTTAGATGCATCCGGTAATCGTAAATGGCGAGTTGTCATCGACTATAGGAAGTTGAATGACGTCACAATTGGTGACTCTTACCCCATACCAAATATAACAGAAATACTAGATCAATTAGGCAAAAGCCAGTATTTCACCACTCTAGATCTTGCTTCCGGGTTCCACCAAATTGAAGTTTCCCCTGAAGATTCACCTAAAACCGCGTTCTCCGTTCCTCAGGGACATTACCAATTTAAACGCATGCCATTTGGGCTTAAAAATGCACCCGCAACGTTTCAACGTCTCATGAATACCACACTCTCAGGACTCCAAGGCCTACGCTGTTTCGTATATTTAGACGATATTGTCACATATTCATTTGATCTTATTTCGCAAATTCAAAATCTAACCGCAATATTTGATAGACTTCGAAAATATAACCTAAAATTGCAACCGGACAAGTGCGAGTTTCTGAGACGAGAGGTCGCATATCTCGGACACGTCATTACTGAAAACGGCGTCAAACCTAACCCAGACAAAATCGAAGCAGTGACACAATTTCCAGCACCTAAAACTCCTAAAGATATAAAATCCTTTCTTGGCCTCGTCTCCTACTACCGCAGATTTATACCCGACTTTTCTATGACAGCAAAACCACTGACTTCTTTACTAAAAAAGGATGCAATGTTCAAATGGGAAAATCAACAACAAGTTGCATTTGATACTCTAAAACATAAGCTTACCTCTGCACCTGTTCTCTCCTATCCCGACTATAATCTTCCTTTTATCCTCACCTGTGATGCCTCTGAACACGCCATCGGTGCCGTATTATCCCAGGGTCAAATAGGTAAAGACCGTCCTATCGCATTTGCCTCACGCACATTAAATAAATGCGAAAGCCATTACACTGTAACTGAAAAAGAATTACTAGCAATAATATTTGGTTGTAAAACATTCCGCCCATACATCTATGGCCGAAAATTCACCATAGTCACGGATCACCAACCCCTAAAATGGCTCTTCAATCATTCAAATCATAACAGTAAACTTCAAAGGTGGCGCCTACAACTCGAGGAATACGAATATGAAATAGTTTATCGTAAAGGCAGACTAAATTCAGTAGCTGATGCTTTATCGCGCTATCCTGTCAACCCTATTTTCCCAGATGATGATGATGCACAACTATTTCCCGAATTAATACCTCTGAATCCCGTTCAAGATCCTCTAGACTCTGTCCCATCTCCAAATAACGTATTAGAAGAAATAGGCGCTCCACTAAATTCTGAACAAATAAGTAATGAAATTTCTGAACATGACAGTAATGAAAACAATAAAGTACCTGAAAATTCTAATACATTACCTGAAAACGAAACATCACTAATACCTAATCCATCATTTGACGACATTCTATCACCTTACCTTCCGTTTGGCGGCGTCGATCCTGAAAATAATATTCCATTACCTAACGATAACCTTTCAGACGTTGGTTCCTGTGGTTCTAATCAACAAGCCCCTGACTTAGCATCTGAATTAGACATAGATGAATTATTACGTCCACCTAACAGAAATCCCTCACCTATAGTTCCAGAAGAGCAACAGTCTCCATCTACCAATATAAATACAAACGAAAAATATTCACAGTTTCTTAAAACAATTGCAGATAAAAATAAATCTTTTAATACTAATATTATTGAACATAATGAGTCTCTACTAAAAACTTCCTGTTCACACATTATTGTACCAACTTCTATTGATCTAGACGAATCTAATCCCTACGTAAATGACATCCTATCATATTCTACAAATAAAGAAGAAATATTACAAAGCGAAAAAGAACTATACTCATTTAAAAATTTAGAAATTAATAATAAAATTTACTACTTACTATTTACCAAAGTACACCACTTCGAAGAAAGCTCCTACCGCGACATTTTTCAATCCCTGGAAAAAATAAAAAATATATTAGTAAATTCATCTATTATTACAGAAATTGCCATATCAGATTTCAAAAATCCCTTTGATAGACATACGTTTAGCAAAATATATAATATGATCACATACCTGTTTCACGATTCCAGTATAGCCGTCCATATTTATCACAATAACATAATGTATCCATCACTTAGCGAAATTAAAACTATTTTACGAGAAAATCACGACTTACCTGTCGCTGGACACCTTGGCTCCGTCAGGATGCTGAGTAGAATCAAAGAAAAATATTATTGGAAGGGTATGCGCTCGGACATCGAAACATATGTTAAAAATTGCAAACAATGCCAAGAAAATAAAGCATTAAGACAGGTTAATCGAGCTCCTATGCAAATCACTACTACATCCACTGCTCCATTTCAGCGTATAGCTATTGACATCGTAGGACCCCTGCCAGAAGCAGGCACAGCCAAACTTAAGTACATCATGACCTTCCAAGACGACCTAACGAAGTTCTCAACAGCTTACCCTATTAGATCAATTACTGCAGAAGAAACAAGTGATTGCTTAGTCCATTTCATTTCCTTGTTTGGCATCCCCAAAACCATTCTTTCCGATCAGGGTACCAACTTTACTGCGGAGCTGTTTAAGAAGACCTGTAATTTCCTAAAAATCAAACAAATTTGGTCAACCCCATATCATCCTCAGACTCAGGGCGCGCTAGAGCGCAGCCATTCTACATTAAAAGAGTATTTAAAATCGTTTACAAATGAAAACCAGGATAACTGGCCTCGCTATGTTTACACAGCCATGCTCACTTACAATACCAATATACATTGCACTACTAAATTCTCACCCTACGAACTCCTATTTGGACATAAACCTTACCTTCCTGATTCCATTTATAATACTCCACAGGACGTCACCTATCCCGAATACCTGAAAATGCTCCAGCATAGATTCAAACTCTCCCGCGATAAAGCGATTCAAAATATAGTCGCATCTAAACAAACTTCCAAAACTTACTATGATAATCGCACTCGACCGATTCAATACAAAGTAGGCGACTATGTTTATTTAAAAAATCATCTCCGACTCAGAAAAGCCTTGTCACCCCAGTGGAAGGGCCCATATAAAGTTGTTAAAATACATGGATATAATACATTATCTCTACTAATAAATCGTAGACACGTGAAACATCATTTCGACGAAGTTAAACCCGCAACTGTTCCTGCAACATAATAAATAACTATTAATAAAATATAATACATAATTTGACTAGAGTAAATAATCTTAAAATAAATTAAATTCTAGATTAAATAATTATTTCTATACTAAGTTATAATATATACATAAAATTAAGTAAATAAACATATTTTATTTTCCAGCGTTACCGCAATAGCGCAACAAAACTATGTCCAAGCTATTACGTCGAGTCCTGGAATTTATTTCGATTATTTAGGACAACTCAAAATGAGAAGAACTTACCTCGATACCATGATACCAGTCGATACATCCTATATCGGGCCGCACATCGAAAATATAAATTCTGTTTTAGGAACTGCTAGATACCTATGCAAACAATCAGAAGCACTAAATAATATCGAATGTCATAGCATGCTAGAACCCATAACTGCACGGTATTACGATGTAGTCAAAGAATTTGATTCAATATCACATCTTATGTCAAAGACCAGCAAACGGTCGGCTTGGTTTGGCGGCATTGGTACCGCCTTCAAACATATTTTCGGATCCTTAGACGAGGACGACGGAGTTAGATACGATCAGACGATTGAAATTGTAAAAGACAATCAAGGTAAACTAGCTTCATTAATAAAACAAAACCTTTTAGTAACTAAATTTACACTAAATTCATATAACAAAACCTTTCATGAAATGAAAATAAATGAAGCTCGTTTAAGTGATGCAGTCGACAATCTCTCGGTAAATATTCATAATTTAAGTAGTGTTTCGAATAATTTAGTTTTCATGACAAATATTAATTCTATTCTCAACAGTTTGGAAGCCACTCTCTTAACATTGTCGTTTCGTTTAGAAGACTTATCTAATGCTATTACATTCAGTAGTCAAAACATCTTGCATCCGTCAGTCATAACACCGAGTCAGCTATACCGAGAGCTCGCCGAGAGTCATATTCACTTGAACAATGATGTCGAATTCCCTGTCAATTTAGAGTTAGATTCTATGTATCGCCTTATAAAAATTTCGAAAGTATCTTGTTATTATATAAATAGGAAAATTATATTTGTGTTAAGAATTCCTTTAGTCGCTCCCAGCGAATTTAACCTGTATCATAGCATAGCTTTTCCGATACCCTATGACCCGGAAAATCCGGACACTTATATCACCATTATACCTAGCACTAAGTATATCGCAGTGACTAAAGACAAACAAAAATTTTGTAACTTAAATAATTTAGGCGAATGTACCACCGTCGACTCTCGGACTATTATATGTGACGCAACGAACTTATATACCGTCAACGAGTTCCCGACCTGCGAGAGTGAACTATTATTGAAAGTTACGAGAAAACCTCCCGCTCAATGCGAAACTAAATTTATATATGGACATTTACAAATATGGAAAACATTAAGTAACAATCAATGGATTTTTATTCATTCTGTTCCGACACAATTATCAATAGACTGTCTGAACCAACCCGAAAGTGTCGTCACCCTATTGGGAACTGGACTTATATCGCTTCCTGGCAACTGTGTTGCATTTAGTTCTAGTACTAGGTTAACACCTAATAAAAATAATTTTATTAATATTACTGTAAATCCGATGTCATCTGATTTTAATTTAATCAACGACTCTTGCTGTAACTTAAACAAAGTTACGCAATTACTATCGTCGAGTAATGTGCCCCCTATATCTTTAATTAATACCGACTTGGATAATTTAAATTTAAATGAACAAATTTCAAATTCTATACTTAATCAGGCCGATAAATTAATAGAACAACCGCATATCATAAAATATGGGACACATTATTCTGGCACAACCTTATTATTGTGTATTTTAGTTTGTAGTTTTGTATTTTATAAGATCTTTACCTATTTTAATTTTTACAAATTCTTTAAGTGTAACAAAAAGACTGAAGGTCAGGAACAACCCGTTGCGTTGGAGTTAGATGAGGGTTTGACGACATCCCCGCCTAGGTTAAGAATTAATTAGTAAAGTTGTTTGTATCCCCAACTTTACACTCAACCGGGGGGTTGTTACACCCTTACGTTGTTAGGTGTTTAGCTGACTAGACCTTAAGTCTTGTCAGCACTATTATACTAGTATATCAGGTCCCCAGCGGTTGGACCTCCAGTCTTCAATTCGCCGTCTCACTGGAGGAACCTCTCCTCATTTACTATATCTTTTGTTAAGTGAAGTCTCCTCCTTTAATATTCTAATTTCTAAATCTTTGTGAAGTCAAATAAAAGTGTGTGTTAATAAAACATTTTTTTTAAAACTCGAAATACAAGGTCCCGTGTAACAGAACCCACGACCTCCGAGTCAAGAGCCGCGCTCTATACCACTAGACCGCGGAGGCGTCTAATGGGGAATTGGGCGTCCATACAAATGTTATAAATGCGAAAGTTTGCCTGTCTGTTACCTCTTCACGCCCAAACCACTGAACCGATTTTGCTCGGTGTGGAGAAACTTTGAGTACCGAGAAAGGACATAGGATAGGTACTTTTTATCCCGGAGACCCGTAATATATTTTGCGGTTGTAGCTTTCATGCCGACTTCACTGTCAATTATTGATTTCGATGAATCCAGTAGCTGCGCAGGAGTCACTTTATAGTGCCTAAGAGTATACGCAATACAAAGAACACTGTCATCGTTTACCCTTATATTCCAGTTGGACGAATAAAAGATTAGGCGATCAGTGTATATTGCTCACTGATATCTGATAACGATTCCAAGTAACTAACACAAAACATGTGAAACTTATCGTGATCTATTATTATATCGCCGATAATTTGTCTTTTGTTTTATCTTTTCCACGAAAAAGCTTAATGGTTTGTTTATGACTTTTATGAGAGTGATTTTGGCAGTGATCAACATTAGCGTACTCTTTGCCAATTCTTTTTCTATTCCGTCTCGTCGCAGATGTATACGGGGAAGTAATATGTGAGTTTATTTAACCTAGCCGTAATCCAAATTTGGGTCAAACTGGTTGGTAAACTTGTTAGTGAAATAATTTTATTTATCTGTTTGACTTTTGAGCCGCAAACCTAATTTTATGTAATCGTGTTGTTTAGTGAATTCTAAAGGCATCTAAACACAACAATTTTAGAAATAGGATGTTGGTCTGCATCAAGTTTTGCTTGAAGTACATACCGTTTTATTCCCTGGCCTGGGGCTCGCTTCCTCGTCAATCCTCACTTCCCTATGTTATTTCCCTAGCGTGTCCGAGTACCATATTTCCGAACGTTAAGCGATAGCCGTGGTATATTCGGGTCCATTACGAGTACAGTGTAACGGTGGTATTGTTTCGTGATTCGTTTAGCCGTACGGTTAATGGCTCAGTTAGCCGCGCTCCAGCTATTTATACTAATTCACTTGTCACGCACCGGCCCCTGCTGCGGCGGTGGAACGCTCAATCATGCAAACAAAAGGGCTCCAGAAATAGCCCTGTACAGCCGACTCCGAGAATAGCTCGAGAAAGTATCGAACTGGCTATTTTTAGCGGCGCCAGCGCAGTTTCAGCCTTCGTCGACCCGAAATAAACCTGCGGACCCCTCGGCTGATGGATGCGGACCGGAGAACCAGTTGCTCCGTCCCATGTTCCCCGCCGGACTAACTTTAGTTGTCTATAAACGGATGCCGTCCGTACAGAACGCGTCAGCGGAGCGAATCGAAAATAGTAAATTGCCTTCAATTAGTGAATTCGGGAGTTCGGTGAGTCAAGTGTGCTATATCGGGAGCGCACCGCCTTTGTGTTGGCGTGTGTATGCTAATTGCAAACAACATTTTGCCATCAGCCGTCAACCTAATTGCGTGAACTTGTAAATATATAGCGGTGTCGTCGGAAAAGTGTCTGTCATCTGAAGATCTTCGTCTTTATCGACTACGAGGTAATTTTTACGTGTTTATGTAGATTCGTCTTCTTGGAATTTAACTGATTTGGTGATTGGTTACGTTGCTTGTAAGTTTGGAGTGATTTTTGGATGAGTCTAAAGACGCCTTCACATTACGTCGCCAGAAGTGCGGCAGCAGCGCGACTTAATGTGAAGGCGTCCTAAAATGACACGGAATCACTGACATAATATAAGCACGGAATAGATCGTTTTCCGTCGTTATAATAAATTATGTACAAAGTACAATCCGTTTGGTAATTGATTGCAATAGACTATAATTATTATATTTGCATTTTGCACTAATTTTAATTTTTCTTTGAATTTTATTAATGATCTTTCAAGCTTTCAATTTATGACGTTATATAATCTACTAAACCGTAGATAACATTCATTACATGTTACTTGTTATTTACACTTGTAAATAACAGAAACAGGCCCTTATACTCATAAGGGCCTGTTTCACCACTTCCTGATAAAGTGCCGGATAGGCTGTCGCCTATCCACAACTTTTGACAGATTCTCCATACTCTGTCTGTCAAGTTAAGTGGTGGATAGCCTGTCCAGCACTTATCAGGAAGTGGTGAAACAGGCCCTTAGAGTATTTTATTTGAATTTAACATCTATCTCTCGTTACTTATCAACTGTTATATGTTATGGTGTCATCTATATGTCGGTTCACATAATCTGTTACGACTTACGAGTGTCCCAACATGATGTTACGGCAAGTGCAGCGAGGGGAGTTTTTGTCAACCTGTCGACTGCGACCTGCTCCCCCGTCCGGTTTCTATATATACCCCCCTGCTATTTATACCACCCTAATGGGGTACTAAAAATACTTCCAACTCGTTATTCTACTTTTTTTTACAGTCTTTCGACGTAGCTGCTTTTTGTTTCGAGCCCTTGTCACTTTTGAAGTTTTGAACGGATTGTATTGTTGACGTTTTTTGTATGGTTTGTATGAAAAACGTATTTAAGAATGGTCGCATTTCTCTATACAGTAGAAGCTCTAATACCGGCTTCTTATATTGCCAGTAGGTATGATCTCCATTCGAAAAACTACCTACTTTTTTTTTGGGTCGGGAAATGCTATTACGCATCCCCGGCAGCGTTGGGGAAGGACCACCGGGGTATGTGGAACTTGCTACGGCCGAAGAGATGGTAAGTGGCCGCAGCTGTACCCACTAAAACCCGACCGTGTTCCTGAACCGTGTTCCGGAAGTCCGCGCAGGACGGAGACGCGAGGGCCTATTACATGTCTCTACCTCCTAGCAAGGTCACTAAAGGTATAATTCCGTGCATCGCAATCGATCGCGGTCGTGCACGACTTACGACTGTCGTCGGACGCTCGCGACCATAGTCAACGTATGAAAATGTATGGCACCGCTTCCGAGGCCCGCGACTGACGCGCGCGGCCTACGACTGTCGTAAGCCGCGCGCGATCGTGCCATATAACTTTGACACGGTCGCGCGGGGCCTACGACTGTCGTCGGTCGTGCGCGACTGTCATAACTTCAAGACACGATCGCGCGCGGCTTACGACAGTCGTAGGCCGCGCGCGTCAGTCGCGGGCCTCGGAAGCGGTGCCATACATTTTCATACGTTGACAATGGTCGCGAGCGTCCGACGACAGTCGTAGGTCGTGCACGACCGCGATCGATCGCGATGCACGGAATTGTACCTTAAATTTCTCAGTGTATCTACATTCTACATAATTGTCAAGACAATTTCACAATTTACTCGTACTATTAGGATTCCCAACAAGTATATTTAATACCAAAGGCTATATTTAAGGAAAATCCGCCTGATTTAAGCGCAAAAGTATCCGCAACTCAAACATTAACATCGAATAAAACGTTTCTGCTCGTATAACCTTGTCGGAATCTATTTCAATCGTCTATAAATAGAACAAATGTCAGAATTTGCATTATCTTCTGTTTGTGTAATGCGGCTAAAAATACATAATATTAATCCTTCAATCGCGGATTGATCTTGGAAATCTATTGTTATTCTATTGATCTCTCGATCACCGGTGCTCTTATGGGGCTTGATAGGTTAAGTGGCTAATAAAATTTGAGCATTTCAATTTAAATCATCCATTATCATGATCATCTTGAGATAAGAGTCGTCTCCTATAAAGCAGGCATCAGATATGGCCCTAGGACCGTTCGCTTTAGTAAAATTATATTCGTTTCTAGTTAAAAAATAAAAGTACGTAACGGTACTAATTTCTGTGTTCCTCGGCCTCCCTGGGATCAAATCAAAGGGTTTTCGTGGTTGCATACCGATTTCGAACCTTGCGACACAGGACATACAGTGGTGGGAATGTGTGGTGGGCCAAAACCTGTAAAAATGTATTAAGGCGACGCCTTGATAATTTGGCTGTAGCGATATCGATTTTTCTCAGCAATGACTAAAGCTAAGAAATTAAGTTCATTGTCAGTATTCATCATGTCTTTGTCTTTGAACCCATAGCATAACATGATTGGTCAACTTTTATAACACAGAATAATCAATCAAAAATATTTCTGTAAACAAAGGGATTCCAATTTTGCCAACAGAGGAGATCCAAAATTTGCACATAGATTGGTTCAAACATACACTTACGAGTAAACTTGTACATAGATTAGTTCAAACATACACTTTAATTTGCCCATAGCTTGTTTAAAGCATAGCTTGTTTTCTATAAGAGGCCGGGCCAGCCTCTCATAGAAAATAAGCAATCTAAAACATACCCAACACGGTTTTTTACTTTAACGCGGCGTCACCTTAACTGCAAATAACACTAAGAGACTACAGTCTACAGTGAGTGTCCTCAAAGACTAGTTTTTTTCCGCATGCGTCTTATGTGTTGATCGAGTGTTTAAAAATCGTCATCATTAGGTAACGTTCCCACTTTAGCTAAATCTGATTCTATTTATAACCCAAAGTGAAATGTCAAAATTACCATATCGTGTCCTTAGCCGGACGGTCTAGTTTGGTCTTAAAATGTGCCGTGTAATAATTACGTCCTATAAATAGATTGGTGCGACTCGTGCAAGAGATATCGTTAGAAGGTTACATTTAATATTGAAACGTTTATTTTTGTACTAGTTATCATTAAGGGTTTTTCATCCGCAGACCGCAAATGATTCATCGATTTAACGTCTGGAAATCGTTTTACGTTTTAAAATTTTGACAGCAAAGTCAGAAATCGAAAATGTATGGGATTGACAAAACTACTTAGGGTGGGTTTCACCAACTTACTTTAACTATAACTGTAACTTTAACTATTATAACTACTGTGCAAAATGTCAAATCTTTGGTTAAGGACGCCTTATTTAACGATAACCATAACCGCTCATACTTACATCGAAATTTTTTCGTGAAAATTTACTATGTTTCACAGTGTTTAAATATTTTCCTGTCGATTTTTACGGATAATTCAATTATGTATTATACTGTCAATCCCATTAACTGTAGCTTTAATCCATACTTATATTATAAATGCGAAAGTGTGTCTGTCTGTCTGTCTGTCTGTCTGTTACCTCTCACGCCCCAACCGGTGAACCGATTTTGCTGAAATTTAGTATGGTTTTACCTTGAGTCCCTGGAAATGACATATTATGAGACTTTTTATCCCGGAAAAATGTACGGTTCCCGCGTGATAAACGAGTTTTGGCGCAACGGAGTTGCGGGCATCATATAGTAAAAAAATAAACGCAACAGACATCTGTCAAATTTCGTGGTCAAATTAATTAAGGTTAAAGTTAAGTTAGCCTTAACTATAACCATAACTTTGACCATAACTGTAACTATAACTACGCCTCTGGTGCAATCCACTCTTATATGCAATGATATATTATATGTCACAGCGACGCATTATGTCAATTTTCATACATTTTTGATTTCTGACATTGCCGTCTAAATTGTAGGAACTTTGCTCTTATAGAGATAGGTTACTCGTAAGTTTTGTTTACGTAATTTTTTCAATCATGATTGACGTCCCATTGCTTCGTTTTTTCGATCTTTGCATGTACCATCTGTTTGCACAAGGTCACATCACGTGAGATTTAGCTCGGTCACTTCGTCTCAAGACAATGTTATTCGCAAGCAAAATCCTGTTGTAAATTTGAGCATAATTCCTCGCAAAATTTCCAATCAACGCCTTGGAAAAGTTCGGGTGGAATGTTCCTTTGTCGTGGAAACGAGAATGTTTACATTTAATGATGTGTCAATCCGCAATCGGTGTGTGTGTGTTTGTGTATGTGTGTGTGTATCGGTATATGATATATCTGTTTGTATGTGTGCGTGTCTCGTACAGAACCTCTGGCGGCAGATAATCGCGCGCTATATTTAGTCGGAATACATTAAACCGGTTGTGTTACGTGGTATCGACAATAAGTTTACTATTTATAGACGTTACTCACCATACACATTACCTACTGCATGCATTGCGATTTGCGATAAGGGCGATCGCTCACATGCCCAATTAGTTTTATGATTAGAGTATTGACTGAATAGAATGTTTAGAAATTTAAAAACTACCTTCAATTCAAAAACACACAGACAGACAGATAGACAGACTGACAGACACGTCAAACTTATACCCCTCTTTTTTGTCGGGGGTTAAATATACAGGATGTACCAAAACAAAGTGATAAATACTTTAGAATGTGTATTGTGTATGTTCCTTATATAGAGTTAACTGTAAAAGTAGCAGCGCTAAAAAAGCACTCAGCGGTTCCAGGCGACTCAAGGAATTCCTTTCTATCTTTTGGATCTCTAGATAACGAATTCTGTACAGTCAGCCATCTTCCGCAATTTTGACTTGTAGTTTTCATACAGACAACTCTTTGCTTTAAATAAATATCCCAACAATTTAAACATTTCATATAAAATGTTGCCGAGACGACCACATAATTTTCCCTGTGCAAAAGATAATATTATCATGTAGAGCCAAGCTTCTGAATCAACACGGTCTAACTCTACCGACCCTAAATTTAACAAATTCTACATATCAGTAAATACGAAATACCAGATGAAATCAACGTATCACAAAATTCTTTTTCAAAATCTGAAAATCGTTCCACAAACGGCGGAGTTATCCGCGAACAATTATAAAAATTCGCGGATTCGCTGCTAACGCTGATTTTCCATCCATTTTTATTTTTTGGCATCATGGTAAGCTTATTGTGTCTTTTTTTTTCTTTTGTTGTCAATATTGTGTTGTGGGATGTGCAAAATAAACGTTTCTTATTCTTAAAAAAGAAAGATAATTATTATTAAGGTCGAATTGTGAAACCTCCTCCTTTTTGGAAGTCGGTTAAAAATGAATGTGTCAAAACACTTAGTTTGCTTCTTTAGCTACAATAATAACCGTATGACTACGATCACCTTGACGCCAAGTGTTAAAGACACCGATTACCGAAGTGTGACGAAAACGTTGTCTAACATCACAATACAAATTAAATTTTAATGATTTTAAAAATTCCGCGCCAGAAATTATATATTCAGCATTCATTGAGCCTATTACAGTACAGCTCTGATGTTTTTTTTACGTTGCTCGCTGGAAGTCGAATATAGTAATACGTAATGTTAAATTATTCGAGTACTTAAAATATTTTATGGTCGAATCAAGGATCTTAGTTTTTCCTTCGAGCATACTTAGTATTTTAATATTCAGAATTTTATATCTCCTATTCTTAGGTTTACAATTAATTACTGCATAATAATATAAATAATATAATATTATTATGTTTACCGTGACTGCGTGCGCGCATGGTAGAGTCCCGGGTACCGTTCATTTTTCTGCTGTAAAAGATAGCACATGATGGCAGCTATGGCACAGACACAAACCTTTTTACAAGGTATTCTATAATATTCTTCGGAACCATTCGATACAAACAATCTCTTTCTATAAAATAGCGTCGAGCACACGCAATAAGTTAGGGCATTAAAGCCTTTTTTGCTCACCAACATATTAAATATTACAGGTCATTCACGCACCGGCTATACACATACGCGATGATCACTGGACTGTTATGAGTTATGACTTATGGTAGATACTATCTGGGTAAGCGAAATAATCTTCTCGTCGGGTCTTTTGTAGTAACTGGGGTATAACAGTTAAATCCCTCGAGTGGAGGTCCAAATCATGAAGTAAATCATGAATCAATTTCACTACTACATAATATTATATTATTAGATGACGCCCGCAACTCCGTTGCGCCAAAATCCGTTTATCGCACGGGAACTGTACATTTTTCCGGGGTAAAATGTGTCCTATGTCCTTTCCCGGGACTCAAAGTTCCCCACACCTTTCAGCAAAATCGGTTCAGTGGCTTAGACATAAAGAGGTAACAGACCGAAGGACAGACATACAGAAATCAATAAATAATGATACAGACAGACAGACACACTTTCGCATTTATAATATTAGTATGGAAGTATGGGTTTTACCACGTACTCAAAAATTTAAGGAAGTACACACAAACTGGGTCTCAAAGTAATGAAGAATATAATATGTACAGAAATAGTTGGGATTTTGACGAATTCTGGAAAAGGCACTATTAAAGAGAAATAATTATTTAATACTTTTTAGTTATTATATTCTTATTGTTTTTACCTTGGAAGTCAACATTCATTCTAGACATTTAGATGACTTTCTACTTTATGACACAAAGCAACTTACGTCTTTAGGGAGATCGCAGACGACAGACTTTTGTGCGATCAAAGTCTGCGGCTTACATACATTCCGCATGGCGCGCGCCATCAGATTGTATGGAAGCCGCAGACTTTGATCGCACAAAAGTCTGTCGTCTGCGATCTTCCTTTTTCATGGCGTCGAGAATGAGGGCCTTCAGGCAGTTGTTGATCCGCGCCCGTCGCCGCTTCTCCATAATTATTGGCTTGTTGCTCTGTACCAAACAAACCTTATTTTATTTCCATGTGACCAATAAATTACTAGTATTCAACTAATATTTGGCGGACATTTTTAGGTCGAAGTTGCAGCCGATTGAACGGCTTTCAGCACAGCCTTATCAACCGAAATCGAATTTTCAATATCTTGAGATTTTATTCCAACATGCTCAGCATGGCCGCCATGGAAAGAGTTTATATTTTAAAAACTTTAATATTAAAAATAACCTTGGGCAGGTCTGAATCCTGATTCATGATTTAAAGGAGATGATGGAGTTACGCTCGGACAATAAATAAAATACTTCATGGGCGTGCTTTTGTAATCTGTAGTTTAAGTGGGCTGTTGTTTTATATTGAAGCACTTAAGGAGTACAAGAAAATTTCATCAAGGAGTACAACAGTAGGTATAACTTAAATAATGGCGGTTTTTTTACAGCCATAATAGCAATTGTTTTAAAACGAGCGCATGTTATAGTCGTATTAACGTTTTTATAGAAGCGCCATGGATGATAAATTTAATATAAAGTCATGTTTGAACTGATTAAAGATATATAGTGGAGTTCCCAGAGCGTAAAAATCGTGCAAACCTCCGATTTTTGCAATAGTGGATGAAAATTGAAAAGAAAAAAGGAATGTGTAGCTGATAACATAAATAATAAAGTTTATCTATTGAAAAGTTGTGCTTTTGATTTTTAAATTATTCTCTTCCACTTCAAGTAAACTCATAAACTGTAAAATTTTGAAGAACATTTGCATATTTCTTTCTTTTAAATATATAGCAAAATAATAAAATACATTATTATTTTTTTTAATTGTATCGTTGCTTATATTCCAAAGAAATAAAATAAGTTGAAAAAATATACAAGATGTTTGTGTAAACACCGTTGTCCTTGAAACCATCAAATGAGCCCGTCAAAATGAACAACTTTTTCTATGAGAACAAGGCTGGGAATGAAAAAAAATCTGTCTTCATACCCATACAAATTGCCGATCCGGGCATCCGTATGAGTATGAAGACGGCATTTTTTTTTTGAGTTCCCAGCATTGTTCTCATAGAAAAAGTTGTTCATTTTGACGGGCTCATTTGATGGTTTCAAGGATAACGGTGTTTACACAAACACACTGTATAATTTAGATTTAAAATTAATATTTTTGTATGTAGATGAGCATACCTCCAAATGTGCTTGTTATGTGCCTCGCCAGGTAAATGGCGTTCCTATTTTTCTTTGGTTTTAAATAGGAAGTTTAAAATTATTTTTTAGGCTTAACAAAGCCTTCTATTTCTTAATGTGTATAACTTTTTAGCTCTTACTTTATTAAATTTTCTGAAAATGTAGCACAAACTTTTCACGGATATTTCGACGAAAATCTGTATTTTTTTTTTTTTTGTTAGGTTTTTACAGAATAAAATTGATTTTTATTATTTTTTTTTTCATTAATTATATTTGCTAAAACATACTTAAAGGAAAAAAATACAAATTAGGTTAAGAACTGATATTTTTTGTATTCAGGTAAGCATTTTCCAAACATAGGTCGCAGCTTGCGTCTTTAGCAGAGTAGACAGATTGTGTCTTTAGTGTGTACGTGAGATTTGTAGCACCCAATTTTTTTTCTGGCTTTAAGTAGGAAGTTTAAATATATTAAAAGATTAGAAAAAGTCTTTCATTTGTCGATGCATTTAATGTTTTAGCTCTCACTCACATAAATTCTCAACAAATATAGAAAAATATTTTCGGTCTATTTTACACATTTTTGGAGATATTTAAACGTTTTTAAGTACTTAAAAGTTATCATTTCTCTAAAAATTAAATACGCATAACAAGTAAGCTTAACACACTTTTCGTTACAACCATTAAATCCACCCAAACCCTTTTATCTTGGTTACGACGAGCGTTAATTTCTAAAAACTTTGCAAAAACCTTATAGTTGTATTTAGCTTAGCAAAGCAAACTTTCTTTTTTAAAAAATGTGTATTTGGTTAATTTTCAACGTAAACAATCGGACAAGAGTCATTAAATAACAGGAACAAGATTTTTTTTTTTTCTGGACCGGTTTTATATGGTGAAATATTAATTTTTAATTAAGTAACAAAAAAATTAAAAGCGCAAAAAAATTTTTGGGAAACTTTGCAAGTTATAGTGTAAAAAAGAAAATGACACCTCAAAAACAAAAATCCATTCACTATTACAATTTTCGGAGGTTAAAACCTCTGGCGACTGCACTAATAATATTATCTTCTTTTTTACTTTTGATTACTTTGATTAGCTCGAGCTCTACTTTTTTATTTTCCATCATTTCTTTTTATTCCTAACCAGCGTATAGTGAGCAGCTTTATTGCACTTTATTTATATCGTGGATCCTGTGTTCTTTTATGGGATTTATTGCATTTTCATGCCAAATTTAACCTAAATCGGGACAAGGTTTTAAGTGTAAAGAGGTTATGTAGAGGTACAGACAAATAGACAAACTTTTCATTCTATATTAAAATGAATTTCAATTTTGTTTCGCTAAAACTTGACCTGCTAAACCTGTCAGTTTTGATTTTGATTTGAATATGCGTGAAGGTTCAGGGAAGGAATTGGGATGGATGTGATAGGAAATTCACTAGTTATAGATGAAGATCACTTTGTTCTATAACGTGTCTATCAGGCGCTGCTGATAAATAATGGGTCATATTATCAAAATCGTAGCAACATTAGAACGGTTTGGGACTTGGGAGTCGTGCGAACATTTTGCAAAAATGCCAGCGATTTCCGCCAACGTATATCGCATGAGTCGTCTCGCGTGAGTGCCCTATTTATAGTTTGCAATTATTGTGTATTATCCCCCTCTCTTTCCCTCCGGGCTGCGCTTCGCGAGTGCGACGGAGACGCATGAGGCGTCCTTCACTTGTCGCATTTTGTCATCTATTTTTACCGTTTACGCGGGAACGAAACTCCTTTGTGATGTTTATTAGGTTTGATGTCATAGCGAACTGATATAACTACAGGGGGGTGAGACAAGATCTTTTCTTTATCGAATACTAGCTGTTGCCCGCGACTTCGTCCGCGTGGACTTCAGTTTATAGCGCGCGGTGTCAACAAAAGTGTCAAATTTAAAAGCTTTTTAAAACCCTGGTACCCCTCAAATCAAAATACCCAAAACAGCTGTGCAGTGTGCACATCATTTTTTTTTTTAAATTAAACTTTTATACCAAATTTTAAAGCTTATTTAGCGCCCCATTACACAACTTTAGCTTTACCCATAAACTATTTAGTATTTATCATTGGTAGGCTGTTGTTTCTTATAATCCATGTTGGTACAATCGAAAGAATCGAAAACCTAACTCAACATGGTACCACCTCTTATAGAAATACGTATGAGCAAGCGATAGCGCGATCTAGGCGACTCTTGGCGCCATCTGTTATGAGTTTTTGGAACTAACTTAATTTGAACAAATTTACGCCTAAACACCCCCTTACAACCCCTTTTTCCAGTTAAAAAGTAGCCTATGTCCTTTCTCAGGCTTTAGACTATCTGTGTACAAAATTTCATTACAATCGGTTCAGTAGCGTGCTACCATTAAGTGCTAGTCGTGAGAAATACGATCTTCTTTTTGATGATTCCTACATAAAATACTCCATTCCTCTATTGATGCTCCTAATCTTCTATCACAAATTACTATTAACACTCGCTATAGATCGCGTAAACCGAAAATGTTCGCTATACAGGCATTCAAAAACAATACGTCCTATTACAATCCGCTAGTTAGAATGTGTCGTACTTATAATGACCTAGTAGTGGGTAGTTGGAGCGTAGACATTTTTCATATAAGAAAACGATCAACAATATTATGAAAGCCAAGTATTTGCCATCTCTTGTTTCCGACTCTGATATACATATTTTATTAAAAACTCAGATCAATCATCGTTCATAAGATTCGTATTATTTTTTAAAATTATTTTCTTTTTTTTTCTTATTCTACATAATATTATTTATTTTGTTTTTTGTTTAAGTTTAGTAATATAAGTAAGCTTAATATTGGTCACTCATCATATACTCAATGTTTCGTGGTGGGTATTATCAGTTTTCTTTGTAATAGTTTATTTTTAGTAACAACCTAATAATAATTATGTTATGTATATTATTTTTGGGTTGCTGTCTAGCCTAGAACTTAAGATTATGTTTGTACAACCATGCAATGACTATAACCTGTCTGTATACTAAATATAAGTAAATAAATAAATAAATAAGTAGTTTTGGCGTGAAAGCGAGACAGACAGACAGAGATACTTTCGCATTTATAATATTAGTATCGATTTATAGAATCGCCGACCAAAATGTATGGAATTGACATAAGACGAGTCGAACGTCAACGTCATATTAACGAACGCTTATGTCAGTTTCATAAATGGTTGGCGATTCTATAACGGAAAAGTTTTGCCTAAATGGCCAGTATTCAGTAATATGTCGACCACTCTCTTCGCAAAGGGGGAAAGTCATACTCTGAGGCACTTAATAACTAAGCAATAAACCCAAAAATAGTTTTTACTATTTGGCGAATTATTCCGTGATGAAGTTCACTTAACCTTCATAAACATTAGGTTAGTTGTTAAGACTTCAAGCACTTAAATATGTTGGTTAATATAGAAATGATTTTATGAATTTCGCAAAGGTTTGATCCTGTGACAAGCTTCCGCCTACTAAATAAGTACTAACCTACTAGTGGTTAGTAGGTTAGTACTTACTTAGTAGGCGGAAGTAAAAAATGTGCTATTAGACAATAGACATGGCACTACTATTAAAAAATTAGGAATGACACAACTAAGAGCTACATCATTTTCAAAATTCAATTATTGATCTGGATTTCTTCGATAAGTCGTGGACAGCCACAACGGTTACCTGTTAGAGCCCAATAAGTGTACCAGTAAATATTTACATTATAGATACATAATGTTTTGTACTAGTTTATATTTATTTTATTTTATTTAAAACTTTTGCACATTGTTGCACAAAGGCCTTGTGGCATTTTCTTCCAGCCAAACCTTAGGGTGTTGCAGAGATAGTGAGGTAGATGCAAAATACTAAGAGGACAGAGATATTAAAAAACCTCAAAAATAAAATAGATTTTCTATAATGTATACTAATATTATAAATGCGAAAGTATCTCTGTCTGTCTGTCTGTCTCGCTTTCACGCCAAAACTACTAAACCGATTGTAATAAAATTTTGTACATAGATAGTCTAAAGTCTGAGAAAGGACATAGGCTACTTTTAAACTGGACAAAGGGGTTGTAAGGGGGTGAAAATGCGTAAATTTGTTCAAATTAAGTTAGTTCCAAAAATTCATAATAGATGGCGCTGTGCGTCTCCTACATCGCGCTATTGCTTACATTTACGTCTTTCTATAAAAGGTGGTATCATCTTATAATAGACTTTTGATTTTGTCGATTGTTATTATGTACTCTTTTACGTTATTAAATAACTCAGTACTTTATCTATGCAGTGACGTAACCTTAAACCTATCAATGATAAACAGTTTATGGCAAAAGTTGTGTAATTGGGGGGCTAAATGTACTTTAAAATTTGGCATAAATAAAGTTTAATTTAAAAAAATTAAATAAGTTATGTGCACACTGCACAGCTGTTTTTTGGTGTTTTGAGGGTTTTTTTATAAAAGCTTTTGACACCAATTTTGTTGACATCGCGCGCTATAAACTGAAGTCCACGCGGACGAAGTCGCGGGCAACAGCTAGTCTATAATAAAGGCCTCTATCAGATAAGGACAAAACGTCTGTATTGCGTACTAGAGGACGCACGCAACTCTGTTGCGCCAAAATCGTTTATCGCGCGGGAACCGTACGTCTTTCCGGGATAAAAAGTATCCTATGTCCTTTTCCGAGACTCAAAGTATCGCCATACCCGGCAAAATCAATTCAGCGGTTTGGGCGTGAAAAGGTAACAAACAAACGGACTTTAGCATATTTTATAATACTTGTATGATACTGTATGGATATGTAAACTTTTGAAAGAAACTGAGGTTATATCCTAAGTTGATTTAAGTAGAACGCCGGAACTATAGTTTCAAGACCGACCGAACTTTCGCTGATGATGGCGACGAATAAATACCAAATGTAGCAAATGAAACGATAGCGAATACCGAAGGACGTGTGGCCCAGATCGGAGCCTCTCTATATTTAGCCGGCCAAAAATAGCTCGCTTCCCCCCCGCGCCTCCCTCCGTGCCCCGCCCCGCGATGTAGGTCACGTTGGAGGAGGGCGAGGGAGTCCCTCTAGACTACTCAACCTGCGGCCCGCCGGGATTTGTTGTTGTTGGTGGCCCGCGTGAAGTTAGAACATTTTGAATTTCACACCTACCGGCAAAATGGTGAACTGTCCTCGTGAAAGTCGTGAAAAAATTAAAGAACGTTATTTTTTAACCTTAATAAATTTTTTGTTGCGTCAAACGTGTTGGTGAAGCCCAAAACATGTTTGTGGCCCGTATGGAAAAAAGGTTGAGTAGCACCGCTCTAGACAGTACTGTGGACCATGTAGCCATAGTGTGTGCTGGACGGATTTGCAGGGCCGAGTTGTTATTTTAATACAGGTGAAATATTGTACCATCGAAGAAATTGATTATTAGGCAGTTGGCAGACCAACGTCATTTGGTCGAATCATGTCAATTTCATGTTAATTGTGGTCTGTCGGCTGTGTTGGACATAACTCGACCAAAAGGTCCACCATCTGCATTCTGCCTAGGTATCAACTTCTCTGATAGTACCTGCGAGTATGGGACCCATGGTTTGAACTGAATAACTGGAAGACTCTACATTTTGTTGTCATAATTTTTTATTTCTGAGAAAAGCGTCGGATCTTATCTCTCGAAAAAATATACAATCTTATTAAATGCCATTCTCTTGTTTACTCGCAATATATTATAAAATTATCATTATTGCAACGGCATGAACTTAATGTCTTTCGAAAATTCTTGTTTTGAGGCCTTCGCTCTTAGGGGTGAGGTCTGTGATATAATTATATAACCATTAAGGGCGCTCCTTACGGAGATTCCGTAATTTACCGTATTTCAAGCCTTATAAACTCATAATTGGAAAGCTACAAAGTTATAATAAAAATACAGCAATAATCTTCAGTATATCAACATTCCTTTCCCCGTTTTAAATCTTCTATTTTTGTTTATTATACTCATGATATCAGCTTCCAAAGTAAAACCAATTTATTAAAATTCAAGCATACATTCAGCATCTCTTTACAAACTATTTTTATTTGAAACATGCCAATAGATCGACAATATCATAAACTACATATTCCCCGTTTTTAATTTTTTTAGGACAATTTTGAACTAAGATAAGTAAAAAAAAATAGGGTTTTGGTGCGATCTCGGCAACGCGGCAAATGTATGGCCAAGGTCGTTTGCTCGGGGGACGGCCTTAACCATGATTGCAAAGCTTAGTTTAACATGGTTTAACGGACATCGATCATAGGAATTAAAAACATAATACATATTATATTGGACGCTGTTAAGGATTTGTGTAACATCCCATAAAAAAATATTTATTAAGTTATGAATGCAGTGATGTTCTCTAGATCATTTAAATATTTATAATAATTGCATTCATAACTCAACAAAAAAAATGTGTGCTAATACAAAAATGCACTACAGCGACTCAGTAGTACGTAATAAAACACGCGTAGTGGTTTCTGCACAACTGACAACTTTATAGTATAATTTACACAGAGCCAGTACTGGCTGCCAATAAGACTGGCAGCCAGTATTGGCTTGGTATATGCCGCGTGTGAACAGTTTTTCAAGCCAGGCCAAACACGCGGTTCACACGCGGCATATGTCAAGCCAATACTGGCTGCCAGTCTTATTTTCAGCCAGTACTGGCTCTGTGGAAATTATACATATTTCTTAGACAGATAGCATCGACAGAGTAGACAGAATTATAGAGTATGCCGACTTAGAACTGATGTTGAAATTTTTAAATTTGACGTATTATGACGAAAATCGTCGCTAGGGTTGTTGACTTGTTACCTACGAATTTAAAACTATGACATATTCACTGGACGTGTTCCTCTTTGGTCGTATTGTTGTTTGTGTTTTGGCACATGCGATTAAAATTGTCAGAATCCAATTTTGAAATCTTTATTTTAAATATTTAAAAATAAATTATATCAGCCAGCGCGAGGCACATTCCGTTCATAATCCTAGTGAAACCCGACGAATTTGACAGATATTGACAGATCCGTTTCTTTGCAGTCGAACTACTGGTAGTTAAGTCTATTGTGGCATCGACATGAGACATCAATCATCATAGTTAATACAACATGACATTTACACGTACAATCACATAGATGGCGCTGGTTGTTATTATTTTGATATTATAATTATTTTAAATTCTAACAGTACGCGTTTGTAATCACTTGTCTTATTGTTCGTAATCACGGGCAAAGCCAGCCTATGCAGCATATTATCATTTCCATGAAAAAAGAAAATTCCTCAGGACCACAAGAAACTGATTCATAGGTTAATGGAGGATACGTCATTTGGTCGACCTATATCAAGTCTAACCGACAGAACATGGCTAACATTGGCTTGACACAACTCGGCCTAATAACGTACGTCTGCCATCTGCACATGCGTCAACTTCTCTGATAGCACTTGTGGTCCTCTCTCCATTAGAGTTGCGGTGGGTTGATCGTGCTCGTAACTATACCTAAGCGGGGAGTGGAGCACCATGGGGTTTTAGTGGGTAGTTCCTCGGAGAGTCCCATATACTGCGGCCGATGTCCCCAATACGCCGGGCATGCGCAAAGCCTTTCCCAAAAAAAGGTCATCTCTTCATGTATGAAATTGACAACTGTATAACAAATGCTAATTTAAACGTTATTGTCGACAGAGATGGCGCACGAGAGCGCCAGCGGCGCGGAGGGGTCGCCGCAGCACACACCCTCCCCCCCGCACCCGTCCCGCCTGCCGCCGCCCGACACCACCTTCCACCAGCAAATCATGCAGGTGAGCTCACAGCACAACACCTTTGACTGTGTGGGATGGATGTGAGTTCGTAATGCTGGCTTCTCACGGCGCGTAATATCACAACTCACAAGCCGAGCCGCGCCAGCTCGATCCACGCGTCGTATGAAAGGGGGTGGCTCGAGGTGGCGCGGGCTGGCTCGAGCAGGCGCGTCCGATCCGATTGAAGTCGGCTCGTGATATTACGCGCCGTGAGAAGCCAGCATAAGACATGGGTTACACGTACAGTCTGCCATCAGTTCAGTCCGTCAGTCTGATCCAGACTGACGGGAGTCTCTCCCGTTAATAATAAAAAAACGATAGTCCGTCAATCGTTTGATTGACGGACTATCGTTTTTTTATTATGTACTTTCCTGTCATCATTCTGGCGTCAGTCTCTGACTCATGGACTGAACTGATGCCAGACTTTCCATGTAACCGTAAAGACCGTAACACTAAAGAAGGCGTTGGGTTAGACGTAGATGCGTTGGATAGATGCAGAGCGAATATTGCATTCGGTACCTGTAAGATTTGATGTAACGAATCTCAAAGTGTCGTGGCGCTTGTGATGCCCAAATCCCTCATATTACCTTACTTTTTATATTTAATTCCGCTTTCGATAGTATTACGATTCAGTTATCGAATGTTCCTGCATAGTGCATACTACACAGATGGTGATATAAAAATATTGAAGAATTTTGTGCGCTAAACTTAGCCAATTAATGAATTTGAAAGAAAATAAAGAGAAACGCCTTTGGATTATTACAAAAACTCTACAAAACATTTACATGTCGATTATAAAGCTCGAACCGAGTAAGACCGTGGACATAACAAACGAGCTTCGATCCGTACACCCAGACGCTTGGCCTGAATCGTTGGGTACATTGAGCCAGCGCATGCCAGACCCAATAATTCTTCCGCGAACCGAGAAGCCAGTTCCCCGTGACCTTTCCACCGGCGCTCGCGCAGACGAGCCCGTTATATCGCGGGGTATTTTTAAAAATTCTCGACTCCCGATATAAATAAAACTTATGTGCACGGATAAAAAACGTGCCACGCTCCGTCTGAACACTATATTTACTTCCAACGACGCCTTCACACTGACTGCGTTTTGTGATGACGCAAATGTGGTCTGCACTTTGATATTAAACTAGTCTATGTTTTAATGGTACCATTAAAATATGTTTTAAGGCTCGTTGGCCTTTCATGACTATGACATAAGGAGGAGGAAAAAAATTATACCGGTATGGTATAAGGAAAAGATAAACGTAAAACGTACGATAACAGACAAGCAAATTGCAAGGTTTATGAGGTATTCCTATCCGAAAACGAATCAAGGGAATCAAAAAATGATGTCAGCACTGGGGATCTCCTTTACCACGCGTTAAAGTCGAAGCAAAACAAAGAGGAAAATGTAAGCAATGTTACACAATATGATCGCAGCGTCGTCTTCGCGGTCGGTGTGTGGGTGTCGTAGTAAAATAATTTTAGATCGTCCATCTGCCGCCTAAATATAACGAAGTATTGCGAATAAGAAAACATTCTTTATAGCTGCTCGCTGACAGGATCGAATATCCGCCCAAAGGCCAAAGATTCACGTAATATTAAATCAGAAATGGTTCTGTTTTTGAGAAGAGGTATGTAATAATAGGAGATCCAATTTGCCAATATAAGAGATGAGATGATTGCCCATGATGAATGTATGGTGTTTGCAGACAGCTTCACATTGGTGGTGGAATTCATGCTCTTCCATCATGATCCAACAAAAAGATTGACCCATAAAACGCAGCCTGTATTAGAAGATCTTCTATCGTTGCACACCGCACATGTGAGCATCACGCACCAGGAGTTTCTAGATAATCCATCACAAACTGCATGAATATTATAAACGACTTATCTTATCACTTGTTTATTATTAAGCTATTTATAAACTTATCTAATGTTACGCAATAGCTCGGTTCACCGAGACAGGTTATCTACTTCAGACAAAATATGGAGAAGATTCGATAATCGAATGCTCATTTAAATATACCTCCACACGAAAGCAACAAAAAATTCTAATGTATACGATGGAAAAAATCACCCAGAAGCCGTTTTGTAATACCAAAAGGCAGAAATATACAAAACTCGATGTACAAACATAATATTCAATAAGACCATAAAATAATTTTCAGCTGGCCGATGTCCAAGTGAATCTATTTCAAACATTTGTGATTTCCTCCCGTTTCCAGAAATAAACAAGACTTCACACACTAACACTTATTGAATATTAGGAGTCACAAGATGTTATGAAACCGAACACGAATATGCTTGATATCAAGTGAAAAACTTACCTGTAATAATTAATGGATTTAAAAAGCTGATCATGTAATAAAGTATGTAGAAAAACATTGGAACCTAGATATGATACAAAACCTAGGTATAGACAATGATTATATAATATCATAGGGTATAGAGTATAGAATTAAGAAAAGAGTAGCCTAGATAATGTTCAAAATAAACGGAGCAAGATCAGTAATACGGGAAACTGGTCCATGGCAGACGTCAAAACAAGCCAACAATTGATGGGTGCGAAGTGCAGGATCCGCCCGTCAAAGCAATAATATTCTCCGGCGCGGGCGCACGCTCCCCCGCCCACGTCGCCAAAACATCCGCGGCTATTACGGGCGCGTGCATTCCTCTTTTTTCGTATTGAAATAATTGAAGCAACGGGCACCCGCCAAAAGAATTTGGCATACGACGCTCGCATCAGCGGGCATGATTTATGTAACTACGTGTTAGCGGTGATCCGTTATCTTAGTATTAAATAATCCGTGTTTTAAAGTGCTAAGTCATTATAAAGTCGTCAATAATTGGGCGTTATTCCCCATCGGACATCACTTTATACGCAACACTATTATACGTATATCTCTATGTTGGTTACTCTGTATTGCTATTCCATCACAAACTGCCATTTATTCTGTTCTTATTTTCTGTTATATCAAAGTACATGCTTGAAATTGGCTACACGATAAAGTCACGCTGTGGCTACAAAAAATCCACCATCCCTGAAATCATTTCTCTCTTCTTGTCAGAACCAAAGCTCATCCGACACCCGTATAGCTGAGAGAGCGAAACATTCTTTAGAAAACGATTTCCTGATGCAAGTGAGTGTTTTCAGTAACCCCCTTAGTAATAAAAATATTTACACAGCGGTTAGCCGGTGCAACATTTCTGTTCTTGTCACATACGTTGGAAAATTCGCTCGATAGACAAGGACAACAGCGTTGTATGCCCGTTGTGTTAATATTTTTGCTAGTGTGGGGGATAGAAGTGTGCGCACGCGCAGTTTGCGACCGAACATTCTTCTGGGACGTAATATTTTCTATTCATTCACATAACGAGCCGCGGCCGGGAAATTGTTGATATCGTGCATTATGGATTCTTGGCAGAATACCATGAGCTATAATAAGCGAGATTATAAATACTCGTTACGGTTTCATTGTCACACAATCTAAAATTGTTTTACAATTATTATTGCTGTTTCGTACTTTATTTGTTTCTATTTTCCTAGATGCTATCAGACTCATCTGTACACATGTTCTTCAATATTAATGTTCCAGAATCAATGTTTACTTTGAGTGTTTCTATTTCTAATTATAAATTGCTTTAAAGATAGCAAAGATCATTAATGATTAATAATTTCTTGTTCCGTCAAATCATTAGTGATTTTATTTTTGTCATCTTTAAGGCTATTTTGATCTGTTGTTGTTTTCTGATTGTTATTAGTTTTTTATTAATGTTTACTTTTAAGTTTTCACATATTTTTAACAAAGAAAATAAAGTTTGGTGTTTTTTAACGTTCGAGCTTCTTGACCTGACTGAAAAGCTGTGTATATGACATATTTAAATAATTAATAAAGTTTATTGTAAGTTTAGAAATTTTTCAAATTTCCTTAAAAATGCCAATGTAATTGAACTACTCCTAACAAGTATGTTGCAGACATAAAGTATAGTTTTCACAGAGCCAGTACTGGCTGGCAATAAGACCGGCAGCCAGTATTGGCTTGGTATATGTAATAATATGCCGCATGTGAACAGTTTGGCCTGGCTTGAAAAACTGTTCACACGCGGCATATACCAAGCCAATACTGGCTGCCAGTCTTACTGGCAGCCAGTACTGGCTCTGTGAAAACTATACTTAAGGATAAAACTGCGCGTGTCATACGTAAAAGTTTTGTCGGCTTAGGTATCATCTTTATGGCTATTGGCTCCCAAGTTTTAACACAGTCAAGAAAGTCGCCGAGATAATATCACGATTCACCACTAACATTGACTTGACATAACCCGTCCAATTAAGGTAGGCCCACCATCAAAATATGAATCAATCTCTCTGATGGCACTTGTAATTCGTACGTACTATGATCGTGTTGCATCCTTGGTAGCTTTTACTGGTCAAACATTAACACGACTTATCAGATAATATATAGACTACAGGCCCACGTCGAAAATGGATGGGTCAAATGAACCACCTGGGGACTATTAGGGGATATTAGAGCATAAAATAATAAGATTTAGCACTATGCCGTCACTTGTAAGCTGTCCAACTGAGAGCTGGTGAGAATTCAAAATTGCATGTAGGGTGAGTACATTTTGGTCATATGATCATGTACGGCATTTTTACCATCGATAGACACATGAAAAATAATAAGAAAGCCCGCAGTGCCGTACAAAAATAATGCGCCAACAAGTCGGTATTTTTATTTTATTTTCAGCCAATTTCCATGGTAAATTTGGTCATTTGATTCAATACGGCATACGTTTCATACTGTTCGGATACAGCTTGGAATCAATTATTCCGCAACGCCGTACAAAAATAATGTGACAATAGAAAAAAATCGAGGGTTACAAACCCCCGTTTTTCAGGGGTCCGGGGGGTCATTTGAACCAACATAAAATTAATTCATTTTGAAAGTATGTTATGCATAGATCATATTTTTTTGTACGCTGTACATTTTTGTTGGTCCAAAGGTTTGTAGGAGAAAAAAAAAACTCAAGCAAATATCCATAGAACGAAATGTAAGAAAAGTCCATACAACGAAATATATCGATTTTTTTCTAAAAAATAGTTGTTTTATTAGGGTTCCGTACCCAAAAGGGTGTAAACGGATACCTTTACCTAAGACTTCGATGTCTGTCTGTCTTCAGGCTGTAACTCAAGAACGGTTTTAGCTAGAGATTTGAAATTTTCAGAGATTATGTATTTCTGTTGCCGCTATAACAACAAATACTAAAAACAAAATAAAATAATATTTTAATAATATCCCATACAACAAACGTGATTTTTTTTCAATTTTTTGCTCGATATCAATAATGGCAACAGGTAGACACCTGAAATGTTCACAAAATACTCATTTTATTTTTAATTTAAAAATCAATAGTAACATTTTTAAAAAAGAAATAATTAAGGGGGGCTCCCATACAAAAAAAAACACAATTTTGTTCTATGATGGTACGGAACTTTACTTACTCTGCATTAAAATGTACGGCATAATTTTTTCCTAATTTACTTATCTTAATACTATTTAAGACGAAGGAAAAATGTAGAAAATTGCTTTATTGTATTAATATATGAATATTTAAAATTTCAGATTTTGTGTTTCTGTTTATTTTTTTTAGAACAGTTTTTTTTGAACGGCAATACTCTATATCAATTGTATTTTACTATATCATATTAAAAATAAAGTCGCCGTACAGAATCAAATAATTTTACAGCTTAAAAAATCAAGTATACCATGTAATTAAGATTATTATTAAAATGGACAAAAATTTTAATAGTACTTTTGAGTGCTAAAATAATGTTTGGAACCGAAGCCGCACTGTTTCAGATGACCCCCCGGACCCCTGGAAAACAGGGGATTGTAACCCTCGATTTTTTTCTATTGTCGCATTATTTTTGTACGGCGTTGCGGAATAATTGATTCCAAGCTGTATCCAAACAGTATGAAACGTATGCCGTATTGAATCAAATGACCAAATTTACCATGGAAATTGGCTGAAAATAAAATAAAAATACCGACTTGTTGGCGCATTATTTTTGTACGGCACTGCGGGCTTTCTTATTATTTTTCATGTGTCTATCGATGGTAAAAATGCCGTACATGATCATATGACCAAAATGTACTCACCCTACATGCAATTTTGAATTCTCACCAGCACTCAGTTGGACAGCTTACAATTGACGGCATAGTGCTAAATCTTATTATTTTATGCTCTAATATCGTCCTATATACGTCCCCAGGTGGTTCATTTGACCCATCCATTTTCGACGTGGGCCTGTAGTCTAATAGTGATGAGCAAAATTGGTCTTGCATATCAGACACCAAGACTGCTCTAAAACTAGAAAACCAAGACCAAGACCGAAACCAATCAGATTTTACCAAGACCGAGTTTGTACTAGAAATACCAAGACCAAGACTATCTTAGTCTTGTTTTGCTCATTAGTAATCAGATGCATGTCTTGCCTTGAACAAGTTTCTCCACCATGTTGGCTTATAATAAATACGTCATAGGTAATAATATATAGTAAAATGTAACGTTTCAGCTCAAGAAGCAGCAGCAGCTGCAACAGGAGATTTTGCTGCAGCACTTCCAGCAGCAGCGACAGCAGCTGGCCGAGCAGCATGAGCAGCAGATACGACATCACTTGAAGGTATTACTTTACGCTCACTTTTTAGTTACGATTGGAGCCTTTAAGCGTTTAGCAATAGACTAGGATCAAGTATGCTCTGGATTTGTCAAGCGCGTACACCCGAAAGGGACAGAAGGAAGGAGCTCAGTACGGCTTTTACAGCCGGATAAATAACAAAATATAACCATGTTTAGTTTATGCAACACTCAACTACGTCTTTGTTTCACCACATAAATTACTGTAAATCACATAAATACACGAAGTAAATATCGGCCGCAACTGATTTGTTGGTCGCAAGTTTTCCTTGTGACAGTTGTGACCAAAAGAAATTCTGACAAAGAGAAAAAATGTTGTTTCCGTCCTTTTCATTCCTTACAGTTTTCGTATATTGTGATTTCGTTCACACACGGTAATAATTGCGTAGCAAATCCAGAGCATACTTCATCCTAGGCAATAGACGTCCTATACTTAAGACTTTATGGGCCTGTTTCACCACTTCCTGATAAGTGCCGCTATTCACAAGTTAACTTGACAGATACTCCGTACTCTATCTGTCAAATAAGTGTCGGATATGTTATCTGACACTTATTTATATATAAGTGTCAGATAACATATCCGACACCTATCAGGAAATGGTGAAACAGGCCCTAAGTCTTAAGAGACTCAGGGTATTGGCTTGGAAGTCAATAAATATACAGCAGATGGTTCTTTGATTTTATACGAGTAATAATGATAATTTAGGTTTTAAGAACGTTATAGAACATTACATGAAAAGGAATAACATTGTAGTAGCGTGTTCAATTATAAAATTAGGTGTTACATCTTGTGCCGTAACAAATTAAATTTAAAAATATATTTATAAAGTCGTCCAAATAGCTCGCGTCAATGTGTCAGTAGAGTTGCGACGATTGATTGACAGGGAGGTCCAAACTTAGCCGCCTATATATAGAGGAAATAGTCCGCCGCGCTGGTGGGAGATTATTGCGTCATAACACTATCGGCCAATTCTAATGCGTTTCTAGAATTATTTTCAAGCCTCGCTGGTTTTGTACACACGGTTCGCTGGTCTCTGACATGGCTTAGGTACAACTGCACACTCCATGAATTGCTTTGGTTGGATTTTTTATATTTTTGCGGTTTTGCTACCGTGAATTATGTTTAATGTTTTTTTATTCAAACTACTACCGCAACTCTATTCTCTTTGGGCTTGTTTCACCACTTACTGATAAGTGCCGGATAGGCTATCCACAACTTATTTGACAGATTATCCATACTCTGTCAAGTTAAGTAGTGGACAGCCTATCAGGCACTTATCAGAAAGTGGTGAAACAGGCCCTTAGAATATAAATTCAAAATAATTCCAGTCTCCAACATCGAGATCCTTCATACCGCGCATACGTCATGCAGTTTTCTATCTCGCGATAATGCTTTTCAACTCTTACCGGTTTCTTAGATCTCACGCTGAAGCTTTTTCTGCCTTATCTACTACTTAAATTGCTATTGTTTTGGTTCACTCGACAAGTCGTGTTTGTTTGTCTGCGGACGTCATTAGTCTGATACAATAATTCACTGACGATGGACGTTTCTCGGCAGTGGCCACCTGTTGCGGCATGAATCATGGCGCATGTCTCCTGACCTATTTGCCTTGAAAATGCGACAAGTGTCACAACAGTTTTTATTAGCATTACGAGGAGTTATGGAAGAGTTGATGTTATGGAATTTGGCTTGTAGGTAAATCTTTTCTGAATATTCGAAATACAAAATTAATGTTTTTTAACCCTGAACGTTGGTTACTATTTTATTCGATTCAATAAGAATAATACAACGGGTGCTATATGAACTTGGATTCCGTGGTAGAATCGACAATGTCGTAAAAATGTAAAGATGTCGTCCAGGGTACAGGAGCTGTAGTGTAGAAGTCAATATCAGGCTAAGACCCAATTTCACCAACGACTGTTAAAGTTAATGCTCGAATTAGTATCACATTACCTCTTTTGTTTTTCATATGAATGAAAGAGAAGACATGACATTTTAACAAGCTGTTAACACAGACGTTGGTGAAATTGGGCCTCAGCATGGTCACCATAGAAGCGGTTTCCTTCTACGGAAGAATAGACGAAGTGACTAACACAAAGGTAATCTGCCATTTTGTCACTAAAAGCTGTCAGTATGTCCATTCTTTCCCGTTTCTAATATTGTTATGCGCCTGCAGGAGAATCCGCTGTTGGTTCTTCCTACCTACTTCCCAAACCAAATTATAAAATTAGATAGAATATGCGCACAATATTATGTTTATCAAGCGGCTTTTCTAACGCGTCAGATAAGGATAATTTGACTTATCTGGTTTAAATATAGAAGAGAATAATCATAATTTCATATCAGTTAAATATCAGTTTTTAAACTATAACTATTTCTTATATTTATTATACTTTAAATATTGAAAAACGAGTCGAGGAAGAGTTACTTTATTCGGACATATTTTAATGTGCGATATTGTCACCATCGACCTCAGAGGAACCATTTCTGCACCTTAATTGTTGAGTAAAATGTTTTACTAATATTCTGTTTTTATTGTTCTGTGGTAATATTAGTGAAATAAGTTTTTACAAGATGCAGACCTGTTCTTGGATCAAGAGTCAGCGACGGCCAGACCTTCCTCAGTTTAAGAAAGCTGAAAGTTCTTCCGGCACTGGAAGACGAAATTCCTCCACTTACCGCGAAGAATATTAGCTATGAAATTGAGCTTTACTATTTCTGGAAGGTCAGGTAGACCTTCAGAACTGGATACCTCCTAAACTCTAAAGTAATCGCGACCGAAACTCCATAGTGACTGGTCGTTCTTACCTCTGTAAAGGTCACAAACAGGTAAACTTTCAGCTTTCCTAAACTGGGGAAGGTCTGGCCGTCGTAGGCTCTTATTCTAGTAGACATAGAATTTTTCACATTTTCATTCATTTAATTCGCTTCATTCATATATAAATAAATGGGCACTAAAGTGTAGCAGCGCGGTTGTTCGCAGCTGTGGGAGCAGCAGAAGGCGATGGAGAAGGCGGCGCTGCGGGAGGCGCGGGAGGCGCGGGAGGCGAGGGAGGCGAGGGAGGCGAGAGACAGAGAGCGCGATAGGGTCGAGCTGATGCGCAAGAAGGACAAACACGAGCACAGCGCCAACGCCTCCACGCAGGTCAAGCAGAAACTACACGTGAGTAGACACAAGATATAGAGTAGAGATTGAGCTTTATGTTCACACTATGCGCTTTCGTCTTCAATTTTCGTCATCTTCTTTCATTCAACTTTCGTTTTGGCGCATTCAATAATTGAATGCGTCAACGAACGCAACGCCAACATTGTCATTTTTGTTTTTTGGATACGGTCAGAGGGCATGCCTCACGTTCGCTGTTGACTGCGCTATAACGCATGCTCTTGACGAACAGAAAAAGGACAAAGCTTTTGGTCATCATGCCTTACCGCCCATAGACATAGACTCTATGTCATAGAGCAAAGATAGCATTTTTGAATAGTGTTCTAAATTAGTAGTCTAAGATCCCACTGCAGAATTGTGCAGGTATCGAGTACACGCTTAAAACCACATTTTTACAAATATTTATGATAAGGAGAACATATTTCTACTGGGGTGCCAGTCCAAATGTGGCCGCAACTATTTTTAAAAAATTAAAAAAAAATTGAGTTTGCGGGATAAAATGTTTTCATCAGGTATTGAAAGCAAACATGGTTCATTTCACGGCAATGAGTATAGAGATTTAGAAAAATCCGGTGTGCCATTGGGCACCCGGCCGCAACTCTATTGTAACCAGGCGTGAACAGGTACGATTCCGATACATTTTTGCATCCATAACGTATATTGATCTTTTATATATCAAATGGAAGCTCTTTTTCCTCTTGTTATTACAATATAGGTGTGCCTAATTAAATCTGGCCGCAAATAAGGGGTGCCGGCTGTCAAAGATGGCAAACTATCGAAGGTTGAGGGAAAGGGAGATAGCGCGTAACATTACGGGTCTAACGAGGATAGTGATTGTACATCATATTAGTGTACTTAACCATCGGTTCAAACAATAGTAATAATCGGCCAAGTGCGAGTCGGACTCATATTTTTTATATTAAATTTGTGTTTTTGTATGGGGGCCGCCCTTATTTTTTAATTTTACTTTAATTTTATTATTAGTAATTAAATTGCACATTTAATTGAAGATTTCATGAAATTTTAAAGTGCCTATCCAATACCAACATAAAGCGAAAAAGGCCAAAAAATCACTTAGTATTTAGTTGTTATAGCGGCAACAGATATTATACACAATCTGTGAAAATTTCAGAAGTCTACCTGTAGCGGTTTTTGAGATACAGCCTGGAGACAGACAGACAGAAGATAGACAGACAGACGGACAGACAACGAAGTCTCAAAACTCAAACTCAATTTTTTTTTGTATTCAGAATAAATTTTTGCAAATATATTCTGAACGTCTACATCAGGGGTCGGCAAGTTATTTTAGGTGCAGTCCGGATACTGTGGAAATTTTTTAACGAGATCTAGAAAAAACACTTGTCCTATGTAGCTTGAAAATATTATTTTAATTAAATAAAGGTATAACGAATACCTTATCTATGTATTGATTGATACTTGGTATAAAATGCATTACAATATTTCACGGTCCGAGATTCGACCTTTCGCGGTTTCGCGGCCCGCCTGTTGCCTACCGTTGCAGTTGGTCAACAATCTACATGATGCCTACCACTGGTTCGGGAACTAACCCGGCGAGAAGAACCGGCTCTCTCAGTAATACCCGTTTTTACCCTTTAGGTACGGAACCCTAATAAAAAGATTTTATTGTAAATTAAATATATTCAATTAAAAAACTTGAGAGGTGACAAGGGACACCCGAATGGAACGAAGTTATTTCTAAAAGAAATTTAAACCCAAAAAAAAACTGTAAACTCCATCTATTGACGCCCAGGAATTCCAACAACGCGTCGCTGTTTAATTAATTATTATTTTTTAACAAAAAATAGAACCCAACCTCCAAGGAAAAAACAATATTCTTAAAATAACCTAAAAATTATGAAATAATTCTTGTTCTTCATTAGTGACTTTTTCAAAATTCGACTAAATCTCAACGAATTCTGTACTCAATTTTCATTCGTTTGAAGTCGGTACCAGCCCAGAACTGAGATACTTGACATAAAACTTAGCCACTACCGACTTCAAACGAATGAAAATTGAGTACAGAATTCGTTGAGATTTAGTCGAATTTTGAAAAAGCCACTAATGAAGAACAAGAATTATTTCATACTTTTTAGGTTATTTTAAGAATATTGTTTTTTCCTTGGAAGTCGGGTTCTATTTTTTGTTAAAAAATAATAATTTTACTCTTTTTAGTTATCTACAAGACAAGGCTTTTTGCGTAGATAACCACTACGAATATTAACTATCCATATTATATTACTGTAAGCGAAATTGTGGCAAGTGCTTGGAGTTATCTAAGCAATGCTGCAATTTTCAAACTATTATCTTCAAAGGTTCAGGAGTTCTGTTCAGTGCCCTTGGACCAAGAGACACCTTCGTATGAAATTTCTCTTATTCGTAACATATGTTTAAGTTACTAGAAACAACATTTTAGCCACTATGAGTGTTTTGATAAATTTCAAGGATTTTCCTCGATTGCCCATAGATCCTCCGTCATCATCAGCTCACCACTTTCGTGATTGTTATATAAAATTAAGATTATGTCCTATACGACAACATGAAAATTTTGAAAATCGGTCCACAAACAGCGTAATAATCATCAAAAACATCTGCTTCGATGCAAAATATCACGAAAGGTACCAATAATTGGGTCATAGTGTGATGACCAGTAGTATAATTATGGTTGTGATGATGATGGACAATCATATTGTTGTGTTGGCTTATGCTTTCAGTTGTTTAAACAACGCCGACATCCCCGAACCTGTATCTATAAGGATTCAAAAGTTCTGCTTGGTACCTTCGGATCCAGGGTATGACCTGGTGCGAAGTCTTACTTTTTGGTAGCATTTACCTTGAATGCTTCAGAAAAAATCAAAATCATTATATGTTTCCATACAAATTTCAAGGAGTCCTCTCGTCTCCTCATGGATCCCATCATCAGATCACCACTTTTGTGAACATGGTACCAACCTCGGATTCAACCCTGTACAACAACAAAAGAAGCATGAAAATCGGTCCAGAAACGGCGAAATTATGGTTGAACATACAAAAAAAAATAAATATATATATAAACTGACGAACATATAACCTCCTCCTTTTCGGTTAAAGTCGGTTAAAAAACGCCATCTAATTGACGCACAGAAATACTAACTAATAACGCCCTCTGCCCCTAACATGCAGGTACACTAATAAAATGGCCTTTTTCGCTCTATGTCACTTAGGCACTTTAACATTTTTCAAAATCTTCAATTAAATATGCAATTTAATTACTAATAATAAAATTAAAATATAAGGGCGGCCCCATATAAACACACAAATTTTGGCCTAATTTTGCTCTATAATAGTACGGAACCCTTCGTGCGCGAGTCCGACTCGCACTTGGCCGATTATTACTATTGTTTGAACCGATAGTTAAGTACACTAACATGATGTATCTAATCACTATCCTCGTTAGACCCGTAATGTTACGCGCTATCTCCCTTTCCCTCAACCTTCGATAGTTTGCCATCTTTGACAGCCGGCACCCCTTACTTGCGGCCAGATTTAATTAGGCACACCTATATTGTAATAACAAGAGGAAAAAGAGCTTCCATTTGATATATAAAAGATCAATATACGTTATGGATGCAAAAATGTATCGGAATCGTACCTGTTCACGCCTGGTTACAATAGAGTTGCGGCCGGGTGCCCAATGGCACACCGGATTTTTCTAAATCTCTATACTCATTGCCGTGAAATGAACCATGTTTGCTTTCAATACCTGATGAAAACATTTTATTCCGCAAACTCAATTTAAAAAAAAATAATAAAAATAGTTGCGGCCACATTTGGACTGGTACCCCAGTAGAAATATGTTCTCCTAATCATAAATATTAGTAAAAAGGTGGTTTTAAGCGTGTACTCGATACCTGCACAGTTCTGCAGTCGTATCTCGTACTCGTAATAATGCTTTATCGCTCATAGCATAGAGTTAAGATTGAGCTTTTTAAGCAGTCTTGTAAATTGGATCTTTTTTTCTGATTGACCTACATCATTATTTTTTTACAATATTGAAAAAGTTTATTGATCACGTAATCTGAACAATTTCAGGAGTTTCTGATGAAGAAGCAGTCAGCCGCAAGCGCCAACGGCACCGTGTCCGGATCACCGTACAGAAATTGGTGAGTTCTACATATTTCTACTTGTTAACTAAAAACATAACCCTCCCGGCAGTCGGGTAAAAAGAGACGTATATTCTTGTAAGTACCATCGAGGAAATTGCTTCCTAGGCAGTTGACAGACCAGAAAATTCAATGTAAGTGGTAATCTGTCGGCTGGATTGACGTAACGCGACCAAACTACGTAGGTTCCCCATCTGCCTAGGAATCAACTTCCCTGATAGTGCTAGTCACTATTTACAATTGTGCAGATACAAGAGTCCTGAACTCTTCTACAAGGTGTAACAAAACATAGTGAGAATATTTTAGGGTGTGTATGAGTCCCCTGTATGGAATACACTGTGGAAGTAGCAGCGCTGAAAGAACTTTTTTGTATGGGAAAATTCATCGCGTTGGCGCGCTTGTCTACTTTCACAGTGAACTCTATATTATAAGGGACACATACACATCGTAAAGTATATGTTTTGTAGTATATTATGTGTTGTTTGAAAGCGCATAGACATGGCCATAGCCACTGGTACTGTATGGGTCCATTTCGACATTTGAAGTACGACATTGATAGCTTCCGTTGGTTACAAAGCGTTTTTAAGCTATTGCAACCTTTATCGCGGGTTTTGAGCGCGACCGCATCAAGAAATTCCGCAACGAAAATAAACCTTACACCCCCCACTCGGACCGCACCGCTACGGCTACGCCGCAACGCTGAGGTGGTCGGTGCGGCGACGTCTAGTCTAGACGTATGCGAATTATAATTATTGCTTAAGTTGATAAGAATATGAAAGTCCCCGAGAAAAAAGTACGTGGCAGTATTTTTTTAATATTTACTCAAAATGTTAATTTCCAGGGGCATAGTGAAATCCTCGTCCGGCGAGTCCATCACATCAACCGGCGCGACGGCCACCGCTCACCCTTACCGGCTCGCCGCGCCGCTCCCGCTGGCGTTACCCGCGCCGCAGCCCTCGCCCGCTGACTACCCGCTGAGGAAGACAGGTGGGCGCTCACCTTTATGCTGCGTGTATTTTTTTTTTTTTTTGATGACGTATACGCAGCTTGGTGTCTTGTTCGATTCAGCGCCCTTGTTATGTAGATGAAAATGAACTTCATTGCATAAGGTCACAATTTTGACGTCTGAATTCCTTAAAACAATTTGAAGAGTTTTTATGTCAATATTCAGACGTTTATGTTTCTTAAATTTAAAAGGTTCAAACGTCAAAATTATTAACCGAGCCATACGCATTGAAGTTCATGGTCATCAAAGTTACACATTAAGGGGGCAGGAGGTACTTATTAGTAGTTTTATCTAAAAGAAATAAATAGTTTTGTTGAGTAGTGTATTAACACTAATATAGAGCCTGTTTTGAATTAACTTGCTGTCTCTGTCTTTTGATTAATGAGAGAGTGAGATGGCGTTATTTGATTAGTATTAACAAGCCTGTTATTTTGAGTGTTTAACATAACCCACACTACGTCGGACCGGGGCATGTGCAATAACGTTCGCATGAAAGGAATGAGATAAAAATGTTCTACATAGTGTTATGTTGAAACTTATATCTCATACAGACTTTATGTCTCACTTCCAATCACTATGTAATTGAATTATACATATTCACTATTCACATACGAGTTTGTTAATCTTAATTTTTTGAAAGCAATTGACAGATTATTCGATTAACAATCACCAATTTAGAAACAATATAACAACGTGAATTTATAAAAAAATTTACATGCTTCGTATCTATCGTCTCCGATGTGGTGTGTGTGTGTGTATGTGTGTGTGTGACGATAACCGCATGCGCAGCGTCCGAGCCCAACATGCTGAAGGTGCGGCTGAAGGCGCGCGTCATCGAGCGCCGCGCCTCCCCCCTCGCGCGCCGCCCCCTCAAGACCCGCCTCAAGCACCGCAGTGAGTATCCCAACAGTCAAGTGTTACTACTAAAATGTTGTGAAGTTTTGATTTGCTGTTGCCTGTAAAAGAAAATAAATAACAATAATAATAATTGACGTAAGCAAACTAATGCTAAGTACTCACATACGGTTTTGCTCGATCGAGCAATAACATCGAGCAAAACCCGCGGCTCGGGCTTTCGTCCAGACATTCAGCATTGCTCGATAGTTTTATTAAATCGATATATTTCATTCCATCAATCCGGCTTGATCCGGTTCCATCAATCCTTCGAGCAGCTCGATGCGAGCCTTCGAGCTGTGAGTTTTGCGGTCCACACAGTAATTATTACTAGATTTGGAGTAAAACTATCGAGCAAAACCGTATGTGAGTACTTAGCATAAGCATATTTTTACAACGACACAAATATTCAATAAATACAAATGTGTGTACAGACTGCGACGGCGGGTCCCCGCGCGGCTCCCCCCCGGGCGGCGCGGCGGGCGGCGCCAGCGCCCCCATCCGCGAGGAGGAAGAGGCGGGCGGCGGCGCGGCGCCCGAGCTGCTGTTCTCGTCGCCGTCGCTGCCCAACATCTCGCTAGGGCGGCCCCACGTGGCGCCCCGCCCGCCCGCGGCCGCCGCGCAGCCCCCGCTGCCTCCCGTGCGCGAGGCCCCGCCCGACGCCGAGCCCCGCCCCCCGCCGCGCCCGCTCGGCCGCACGCACTCCGCGCCGCTGCCGCTCGGCGACCCCGCGCTCGCGCCGCCCGCCGCCCACCACTACCTGCGCGACCAGATCCGCAAAACGGTACGTTTTCAATGAGTACTTACATACATATCTAATATTAAACTACTATTAACCTCTTGAACCCCAACGACATCATAACGAGCCACCCGTAAAAAAACCTCTGTGTACCACCGGCTAGATATTGAGCCACTCGACCTCACACTGTTTTGTAACAGGCTTTGTAATTACTTGTTTTGTAATTTTTTTTAAGAGTATGAAGTTGGCTACAAAAAGAACGCACTAAATCAGTTTCTGATTTGCGCAATTTTGTAAAAATTTAAAATTTTTTTTAGAAAAATTCAAATGGCGCCATAGAACGCGGTATTTGAGACTCAATAGAATTTTGACACTGTATACGAGAGGTTAATTATTTACTTTTTATCTGATTGTGAAAATTTACCTAAAAATAGGCAAGTTTTTTTTTCTGCTGGCAACCCCGGCATAGTGTGCATTACGTCCCGCATATCTTTTGCTCTTAAAAATAGTACCCAGTGCAATAGTTTATTTTATGTATTACCAAAGTGAAGCTAATTGAGACTTTTACGTGTGATATTGTTATTTACCGTTTTTACCGGCTACATTCGTTATATTCCAACAATATTAGTGATTGCCTGTGATATTTTTCTACCCTCTGAATATCGAAAAACTAGTGTCAATACAATTTAACGTCAAAAACTACCCACTGCTGTCATTATTTGTGCTGTCAAGTGACAAGCAATAAAGTGATATTGACATCTTATTAGGGTTACCAGATTTCAAGAAGATCCCAATTTTGTGGCAATCACTATGTCTGTGTGTAGCAAGTGTTCAAAGCAGATAAAGTCCCCTGATTTAAAGACTTGTTCCAAGTGTAAATCTGCATTTCACTTTCAATGATTGGGCATAAGTCCTGAAAATTTTGGAAAAGAATCTAGAGCCCATAAAGCATCTTGGAAATGTGAGCAGTGTAAACAATATTCTGATAAAAAGGATATATTTCTCACACCCACTCAAGCTAATTCCGCTAGTTCGGCTCGCGAATCCCCATCACTAAATATTATAGAAGAATTAATAGAATATTTTAATAATAAACTCGAAGATTCGTTATCCAAGCTTCGGAGAGATATTAAAAAGGACTTCGTATCCAAAATCGAGGAGCTTACCGACAGTGTTAACTTTATGTCCTCCAAATACGACGAGCTCAGCAAAGAGTTAGATTTAAGGGACCGTAAAATTGAAGATCTCGTCTCCGAAAACAAATCCTTGAAATCTAACTTACTTGACGTAAATACCCGATTGAATCAGTTTGAACAATTATCGCGCGAATCAAATATAGAAATACAGTGTGTTCCTGAGCACAAATCCGAAAATTTAAAGACCGTCATACATCAATTGGCTAAGACTGTTGGATACACTCTACAAGAACACCAGCTAATAAATTATAAGTTGCAAAGGTTAACAAGGATTCAAAGCGACCCCGGTCTATAGTGGCTAAGGTTTCCAGCCCACTAGTCAGAGACGGCATCCTAGCGGCAGTAAGAACCTTTAACAAGACCAACCTAAACGAAAGACTTAACTCTGCCCATCTTGGTATAGCCAGCAAGGAGCCAATATATGTGTGCGAGCACCTGTCACCATATAATAAGCAGCTTCATGCACAAGTGCGCCAGTTTGCTAAGGATCAAGGTTTCCAGTTCGTGTGGGTGCGAAACGGCAAAATCTTTATAGAGAAAAACGTTGGAGCAAAAAACTTTATAGTAAAAAATGTAGAATCTCTTAAGGCAGGGATCAATCTCAATCCAAAACGATAACCTTGCACACAACCAAAGACCAAGCGTATACGCATCGCAATAAGATTCATTTTAGCTTAGCATAAAACTGTAGTTACTACGGGCGGATCTTCTCTATTTTTCATGTTTTTTTAAAATATCTTTGGAAATAAGTATTAAGAAACAAAATTGTTCGGTTAAGGATATTTTAATATAGATTTACTAACAATTTATTCAAATAAAATGTATAATTATCCTAGTTAATACTTACATTTCGATGAATTAGATTTTTTTCGGAGGTGAGTTTGTAAATTAATTGCAGCCAAAGTATTACGTTTTATAAAAATGTTTATGGTTTAAAGTCTTTTCAATATTGTGCTTTATATCTCATATTTTTTTACATTTCGTAATTATATTGGAACTAGGTAAACTGGGAGTCACGGAATAACAAATTGGGGTTTATGCCCGCCTTAAGTCACTATAAATTTCTTTAGTTAATATTTTTTGCAAATTTTGTTTTCTGTAATATTAATGAACGTTAATTTAAATTGTAATAGAGGCACCAAAATATTAAATTTAGATATTCTGTATCAAAATGTTAGAGGCCTCAGAACTAAAACAAATATAATAAGGCATAACTCTCTTATACAGAACTCAGATGTAATTATCTTAACAGAGACCTGGTAAAATGAGACTATTTTTGACCACGAGGTATTAGACAATAGGTATACAATATTTAGAAGAGATCGTGACTCATCCTGTTCTTTCAAGACCGATGGTGGTGGAGTTCTAATTGCTGTAAAAAATAAATTAGAACCTATAAGAAAACTTAAATGGGAATCGAGTAGTGAAGATCTTTGGGTAGTTATAAAAGTCAAACATGGTAGTACTAACATATCCTTATATATTTGTAACCTTTACCTACCACCACCGGTCTCACATACAAGTCTCGAACAAGTCACGTATCACTTATCACATGTCATCCAGCACAAATTACCTAAAAACCACATATTGCTATTAGCGGGTGATTTTAATTTGCCCTTTATATCTTGGAGGTTTGATAGTTGCTCAGACCCTTAATACCCTTCTATAGCTCAAATGCTTTGGCTAATACATTTACTGACACACTATCTCTTAATGAATTTATGTAACATAAATTCTGTTAAAAATGCTAATGATCGTATTTTAGACAAGAATAACTGCAAAGCTTTTAATGTCTGTAGACATAATTTCCCGATAGTAAAAGAAGACGATAATCATCCGGCACTGCGTATTACTTTTAAACTTCCCTCTGTAAAGCCTCCGAAAATAAATAGAACAGCTTCACTAAATTTTAATAAAGCTGACTATGACAAAATACGTGAGAGCTTATCAGAAATCGATTGGGATGAATCCTAAAAGTTCGTTCAAAATATTGATGATGCGGTGGAAGTATTCTGTAACGTTAAAATCATGGAAATAATCACAAAATTTACCCCTACATGCTACATTGGAAATCAGAAATATCCTTTTTGGTTTGATCGTCCTCTACTTAGACTGTTAAAAGAAAAAAACAAGGTTCATAAACGATATAAAAATACCCTAACCCAAGAGATTTGCTTACTTATAAAATATTGCGTAGCCAATGCAAAACTATGGTTCAGGAATGTGCTAACAAATTTAAAATAAGTTCAAAACTTCGAATAAAAAGTGATCCTAAATATTTTTGGTCCTTTATCAGATCTATTAAATGTAATAGTGGCGAAATACCTGACGAAATGTATTTAGGGGACAGAGTTGTTGAAGGCGGACAGAATATTAGCAATTTATTTGCAGAATATTTTCATTCAGTTTATTCTTACTCAAAATTGCCGAGTTATTAAGCTGATTGGACAGGATGTAATTCCGAATCATTAAATTCTCTTCATATCTCTGAAGAAGAAGTAAAGAGCTCCCTTCAAAAACTTAATGTCAATAAAGGTCCAGGCCCCGATGGCATTAAGCCACTGTTTCTCCGAAATTTTTCAGAGCAACTTGCTTATCCTCTTTATATACTGTATAACGGGTCTTTAAGTAGCGGAAAATTTCCTTCAAAGTGGAAGGAAGCTTTCGTTACTCCGATACATAAAAACGGGGATCCAAGTAATATAGCAAATTATAAGCCTATATCAATTTTGTCAATAATGGGTAAAATGCTCGAAAAATTTGTAAAAAAACAAGCTCCTTTTTCACATCAAAAGCAAAATCGATATAAATCATCACGGATATCTTCCGGGTAGATCGACTACATCAAACCTGATAGGTTACGTCTCGGACATTTATGAAGCATTAGAAAACAAAAAAGAAGTTCATGCCATATATACTGATTTTTCTAAGGCCTTTGATGTAGTTAACCATCAAATCCTAATTGCTAAGTTAGCCCATGCTGGCATATGTGGTTCCCTATTGAGATGGTGTGAATCCTATCTACTGAACCGGTCTCAGCTCGTTAAAATTAGAGGTTTTAAGTCTATTTTAAAAATGGTACCGTCTGGTGTGTCCCAGGGCTCTCACTTGGGACCAATATTCTTTTTAATTTATGTTAACGATTTGTGTTTGAACTTAACATCCAAATATCAAATGTTCGCCGATGATCTTAAAATCTACAGAGCTATAGGAAGTATGGCTGACACAGTTTTACTACAAAGAGATATTGACCAGGTGACTCATTGGTGCTCGTCAAACGGAATGAATTTAAATGTTGTTAAATGCTATTATATAAAATTTTCACGTAAACGGAATCCTTTTCGTCACATGTACCATATCAGATATTATAGAGATTCTCTAGCAATCCTATAACTGAAGTGTTTTCCATGCGTGATTTGGGTGTTATAGTTGATAGCAAACTAGATTTTGGAGAACATATAAATAGTATAACATCTAAAGCTGCTAAAATGGCTGGTTTTGTAATACGACAGACCAAGTTTTTCAAGGATCCAGAAATACCGGTGATACTTTTTAACTGTTATGTTCGTTCTATTGTTGAATATTGTTCTCAAGTGTGGAACCCATTTATTATGCCCACATTTCGAGAATCGAGAAACTGCAAAAACATTTCTTGTATCATTTATGTTATTCTCAAAACCTTTGTCAAAATTTACTTTCTTATGAAGCTAAATTAGCACACTTCAATTAAGTTTCACTGGAGCATAGACGTCGCATCTCCGATATTGTTTTTTTACATAAATTAACGGGAATTTAGACAGCACCCCACTTCTAAATAAGATTAATTTATCAGTTCCTCGACCGAGCAGCCGTACTCAAAATAGAAAAACTTTTGACATACCTGTATACCACATATGGAGGGTATATGAAAGAAGCAATATCTTATATGGGGGATATTTGAAAAAGTGTCCAGCTGTACGCAGTAAATAACTAACAGTAAATAAATCCTCCACGAGTGGCGCTAGCTGCATCCGAAGGGTATGGAATGAATTATGGAGTGTGGGAATTAATGTAGCCGTTGGTGACAAAATATAAATTATTACTGGTATATAAATTATTACTAGAATTACTGGGTTAATACCAATATATTTTGAAAAATATAACCTAAAATAGCTGAAATGAAAGTTGCTAAATGATTAGGGTATGGAATGAATTATGGAGTGTAGGAATGAATGTAGCCGTTGGTGACAAAATATAAATTATTACTGGAATATAAATTATTACTAGAATTACTGGGTTAATACCAATATATTTTGAAAAATATAACCTAAAATAGCTGAAATAAAAGTTGCTAAAAGATTTAAAACCTAATTTAACGCATTTCAGTGGACACTTTTTACATACAGAGATATTCCTCCTTTCATATACCCTCCATAAGTCCACACAAATTATGGACAAAACTCCCCATTATACCGAATTATACAATAAGACCTGCGGTGGAATCGATATTTTTGGTACTTCTGTCTCATTATTCAAAGATAAGTTATATAAAATTGTAAGCAAAGATTGGGTAACAAGAATTTAGCACCATTTTTGTAACTCAGGGCGGCTTTTACCAAACTTTATTTAAAATAAGTTAAAACGCATTTAGTTAAATATGTTTTCATTCGTAAACACAATTAATTTAAACTTATTTAAGTTTGTCTTGCACCACGATGTTGAAGCTTGAAATTAACTAAACGCATTTTGCAGTGTTGCTGCATTATATCTTGTGCGTTCCATTTTATGATTTGAGCAGTATCGTTACAAATAACGTTATTTCACGGTTGTTTGACGAAATTCGGTTTGTTTTTTTGCGTAAAACGAGTTTTCTATCAAGGAATGACTCAGACGCGGCGGGCGCAGGTAGTATCCCTTAGTAGTCTGTGGCCGGCGCAAGGGTTTGTTTGTATTGTTGTACTTGTGCACATGTTGTTTTGTTTCGCATACTTTAGGTTATTGTACAGACTCGTGCAGGTGTTCTGTTAGTAGAGTAATAGAGTAATCGACAAATAATTATGAGTGATATAAAAAGTGGCCCCCGTAACTTTTCCGTTTTAAACAATAATACAGTTTACAAATAAACGGAACGAAGCGTCGAGTCACGTCGCCGGCAAAAATTAGTGACAGTGTTAGTTTATAAGTGAATATAAAATATGTATGTTAGTTTATAAGGTATTTATTATATTATTAATATGTATGTTAGATTTAAGGTATTTGTTATATGGGCCTCCGATGCCCGAAATAAAGATGATTTGATTTGATTTTGAATAATCTAGATTCAATTATTTCTAGCAAAACCATCGTCTTCTTCGATAGGCGAAATCTTCGAAAGAACTTTTCTCCGTCAGGGTTTGAAACAAATTTGATCTTGTCTCAATAACCCTGACATCTCGATTCTCGAGGCCTGTTCATATAGTTGACAATTTCTTCGTCGTCGTCATCAATCTCATCAAAAAGAAACTCAAACAAACTCATTATTCTTTTCACACTCAAATTCTTCGAAAATTATTCTCGACCAAAAAAAATCTAACCCCAAATTCAACTGTTAAATACGTTTAGCAGCTTAAACAGCGATATTTGGCTGTAAATTTGACAGATCAATAATCATGTTTAACTAGTGGTGCAAGACAAATTGTGTAGTTAAACAGAATTTTGTGCTTAAATAAAATTTTAAACATGTTTAACCGCTTGGTAAAAGTCGCCCTAAGATTTATTTTGCATGTAGTATTCACTTCAAGGATGTACACTACGTTATGATACTTACTAACTTGTATTTAGAAATAAGTTGTAAATGTGTATTATCTAGTTTAGTGAATCAATAAAAAAATAAGAAATTTAAAAAAACCCCCGCCAAACAACTTTAAAAAGTAATGAAATAATATTTACTGACTTGGAGTTAAAGTAATTCCTAAGTGTAAAGTAATATTTTAGCCAATAATTGTTGTCAAGGTGTGTCGGGGGACCGCTAAATTGTAGATATTTAATTTCACATAACGTTATAGAAATAATCAGCGACTTGGCGGTACAAAATGCAAAAGTCACTATTATTTGTCGTAGTTTACTTGGCGGTCCCCCGACACACCATGACAACAATTTTGGACTAAAATATTACTTTACACTTAGGAATTACTTAAACTCCAAGTCAGTAAATATTATTTCATTACTTGTTAAAGTTGTTTGGCGGGGGTTTTTTTAAATTTCTTAATTTAATTTTTATTTCATGCTTTTAAACTTGTGTTGGTCATAGTGCAGAATAATTCCTATCAACAGGATCATATCCCAATGAATACCATCTATGAATGTCCTCTTGGATGAGGCCGTCAATATGAGCCCAAACATGAAACCTCCTCATTTGGGTTCATACGGAGCTCGGCTCCTATAGAATCCAGGTTATGCTGCAGCAGCAGCATGCAAATATTTACTGTTTATCTACATACTGGTTGTCGCAATTAAAATGAGCCCAAACACGAAACCTCAGCTATAAGTTGGTGAAGAGTTGGGTATCCTATTGATTACCAGGTGATGCTGCAGCAGGTCAATTTTCCAATAATGTGTATATATTCACAAGTGTCATGACTCACGAACCAGAATGCAAAATATAAAACCCATCAAACGACTGCAAGTTGCTAATCGCCCTTTAGCGAACCAGATAAACTGTGATATTTCAGCAATGAGCAGGCTGATGATGATTAACTATAGCTAAGAACACTCTCGGTCATGTCAGCTTTCAAACAAAAAAAAACTAGATCAAAATCGGTCCACCCGTTTGGATGCTACGATGCCACATACAGACAGACAGACAGACAGACAGACAGACAGACACGTCAAACTTATAACACCCCTCTATTTGGTCGGGGGTTAAAAAAATAAGTTGTTTTGTCTGCGTTTCGGTCGCTGCTATTTATTTGATTTTTAATAATAACCTCAAATGTCCAGGTTCTGACGCGTGCCCACGACGCGGTGGCGCTGCGGGAGGAGGAGGGCGAGGTGATTGACCTGCGGCGGCGGCGTGCGGCCTCCCCGCCCGCGCCCGCGCCCGGCAGCGGCGCGGCTACCGCGGCTCCGCTCGCCCGCGCGCTGTCCTCGCCGCTGGTGGGCGCTCGCGCCCCGCCCACCGGCCTCGCGTACGATGCACTCATGCTGAAACACGGCTGCGCGTGCGGTGCCCACGCCCCCACGCACCCCGAGCACGGCGGGCGGCTGCAGTCCGTGTGGGCGCGCCTGTGCGAGACGGGGTTGGCAGCGCGCACGGAGCGGCTGCGCGCGCGCAAGGCGACGGCGGAGGAACTGGGCGCGGTACACGGCGCGGCGCACGTGGCGGCTTGGGGCGGGCGCGCGCGCGACCTGGCAGCGCCGCCGCGCCTGCGCCTCGTGCGCCTAGAGTGCGGCGGGCTGGGCGTGGACGCCGACACGGCGTTCAGCGACACGCACACGCCGCCCGCCGCGCGCCTGGCCGCCGGCGCGGTCATCGACCTGGCGCTGCGCACGGCACGCGGGGAGCTGCGCAACGGGTTCGCGGTGGTGCGCCCGCCCGGCCACCACGCCGAGCCCAACCAGGCGATGGGGTTCTGCTTCTTCAACAACGTGGGCATCGCGGCGCGGCTGCTGCGCACGCGGCTGGGCGTGCAGCGCGTGCTGATCGTGGACTGGGACGTGCACCACGGCAACGGCACCCAGCAGATGTTCTACGAGGACCCGCACGTGCTGTACGTGAGCCTGCACCGCCACGACGATGGCAACTTCTTCCCGGGCACGGGCGCGGCGAGCGAGTGCGGCGCGGGCGAGGGGCTCGGCTACACAGTCAACGTGCCGTGGCCCGGCCACCCGCCGCTCGCGGACGCCGAGTACCTGGCCGCGTTCCGCGCGCTCGTGATGCCCATCGCGCGCCAGTACGCGCCCGAGGTGGTGCTCGTCAGCTGCGGGTTCGACGCGGCCGCCGGCCACCCGCCCCCCATGGGCGGCTACTCCGTCTCGCCCGCCTGCTTCGCGCACATGACCATGGACCTCATGACCCTCGCCGGCGGAAAGGTAATCGATTCATTTTTTTTAACACAAAATGGCAGTCGGCGTTTTCGGTGACGCATTGTACAGATAATAAATACCTCTATAATCACAATTTTTTTTCGCTCACCGACATTTGAGAGTTACACATCATATTAACATCACTCCAGTTTTTAATTCAAAATTAAGTTCAAAAAGTGCTGTTTGAATAGTGAAAAGTGACTGACTGCATAATTTTGTGTTTTGCAAGCTTGGATAATTGTGGACTTAGTGTATTTCTGCGTATTTTTGAAGATTTTGGACTAAATCAAAGCTAAATTTAGACTATTTTTATTTTTGTTTTGATTGTTGGAGGTAGAAAAATAAATATTCTTAACTGACAGATGTCAAGATAGTGCCATCATAGACGTCAAATACAAGTGACAGCTGACATCTTCGGTGACTTTGACATTATTGGTGTTGCAAGTTTAAGAAAATTATTCTCCTCCTTCTTATTAAAGTAAACATTGTATAAAGGTCCAGCAAATATAAAAATTTTGTGAAAATGAATTGTATTAAGTGCAACGAAGAAGCTATTGACTATGTTACTTGTAACAACTGTTTTGGGGCTCTTCATTATACTTGTTCCGGTATATCAGAGACAAGTTACCGTAAATTAAGCAATGAAAAAAGGCAGCGTGGAGATGCATCTGATGGAATTATTGCAAGAAGTAAAGGCACTTCGGGCAGAATTGACAACATTTCAAATATTTTTTGTGCTTGTTTTATGACGAAATATAAAAGTAGGGGCTAAATTAGCAGACCCATATTTTTCTATTTTTGAAAATGTGGTCATTTTCATTTATAAAACTTGGTTTTTAATTCTGATCATTCTAAAATGACTTAAGCGCCAAATGACGTCATTGGTACGGTTGAACAACAAAATACCTTTGCACGTCATATCTGATTTCTTAAAAAAAACTGTCAGTACTATCACTGACTTTGTGGTACTTTACTTTGAGGTTATTGAATTTGTTATTGTGTTTAGATCTGCATTATTTTCGTTCCTACAAGCAAAGGTGTATATCGTATCGTATTCTGCCGTACCAATGACGTCACAAGTGGATTTTTCGTTTTATTTTTTCTTCTCGGAAATTAATGATTTAAAAAATCTGTAATTTTTTTTAGGACTTCGGAAATAAAAACAAAGAAATGGTATTTTTTATTTTTGATGATTAATTAAATGAAATATTGTCAATTCTCGGATATAAAGTCTGATGTAAAATCCGCGTCATCTATCGGCAGGCACTCAAAGACGGTTGGGCTAGTATGGAGACTAGATTTAGTGGTTTTGATGATAGGCTGACAGAAGTAGAAAAGAAGTTGGCCCTGATAAGTCAATTACAACAATATCTCGAATCTCGATGCTGCTCAAATGACCGTCGCACGTCTTAAACAAGAAAATGAAAACCGAGACCAACAGTCACGAATGAATAATGTTGAAATCTCTGGGGTACCTCTGATTAAAGGCGAGAACCTTATCAGTATCCTGCACTCTATATCGAATAAGGTCGGTTTTACTATAGAACCTATGGACATAGATCACATAGACCGCGTACCTCGTTTTGGAAGGCCAAGCGTCACCTCCACCTCTGATATCGCTGCGGATAATAGACTACCGGCAATAATCTAATATAAAATATCTCGGTCATATAATTGACAACCGACTGAGTTGGAAGCCACACATAGACCATGTATGCTCGAAATTAAGATCTGTACTCTGTAAAATCTATATTCTTAAATACAAGTTACCCTATAGAACCTTAAGGTTATTCTATTTATCGTTGGCCCAGTCGGTTGTTAACTATGGATTGAGTAGTTATGGAAGATCGTTTGAAAGTCACTTACTTAATATACATTCATTAATGTTACGCATGTTAAAAGTAATTGTACCTAAACCTGTAAAAAATAAATTTAAAACAAATGAAGAAGGCTTATTTGAGTATTGTAATGTTATGCATATTTTTGATCTTGTTAAATTTGCAATTTTAAATGAAGTTAATGATCCTACACTATTGATAGAAAAAATAAGACCTACCATTTTAAGACAAACTTGTAAAACAAAATTTGTCAAGCCGGACTGTAACAATTATTACGGAAGCAGAATGCTTAAGGCATTAATACCTTCATTTGTAGAAGAACTGCCAAAAGACCTACAAAAGTTGTATCGGGACAAGTGTAAATATAGACGGCAACTGAAAAAACATCTATTATGTAAAGGTAATTAATTAATGATGCGACTTCATCTTGTCCAGATAAACTTATTGTGGTTTTTGCGGCAAGATTTTTTTTTATATACTTTTGTAACATTATTATGTATTGAACAAAATAAATAAATAAATAAATAGTAAGGTTTATTCAGCGTATTCGCAAGGATGGCTTTCTTGCAGCGATCCGCGCTCGTCGGGGTCTTACCACCGTGGACATAGGTCTTCCGGGTCCTTCACTTAACCTGTATGTGTGTGACCATCTTACTCCCAATAAAAAACTTCTACTGAAGCGAGCCAGACAGCTAAAGAAGGACCTTAACTATTCTTACTTATGGGTTCGTGATTGTAAGATTATGATGCGAAAAAACGATAAATCAAAGGCAATTTACATCTCCAAAGATGCTGATTTAGATAAACTGAAATGACTGTTGCAGCAAGAAAATCTTACAACTTATTGCTTTTCTAGTATTAGTGACACTATTCAACACGATGTTATTTTTAGTTATTATTTTTGTTTTTACATTGCGCTTGTGACATACAATATTTTTAAGTACATAAAATTGTCTTCCGTATTTCTCTGTAAAATACTACAACTTTTAATAGCAATTTGTTATTATCATGAAGGTTTCTTTTTTGTATTATCATTGTTCATTTTGGATAGTCGATATATTATAGTAATTATTATTATCAAAAATGCTAAAACTGTTTAATGGCTATTACCAAAATGTAAGGGGTTTACGAACAAAATCTCAAATATTTTTGTCTATGGTTGCTCAGAGTGAATATTATTTTATTTGCATAACTGAAAGTTGGGAGTTTTGGCGGGCATGTGAAAGAGTGCTATTGTGTTTTTATATTATTTTCCTAAAATTGTGTTAGCTGGGTTTTTAATGTGTAATTTTGGTAGAATATTAACCATTAGATATTCGTGTTCATGCACAAGTGTAGGAAAGTGATGTAATATCCAGAAACGTGCTATTTTGTGTTCCCTCCAAAACTCCATCGAAAGTTTCAGTAAAGCGTCTACCACTTTACTGAATCGACCGACTTGACTCCTGTGACTGTATTGACTTTTACTTAGACTTTGACTATACTTTAGACCTGACGATACATGAAAACGATGATGAAAATTATAATAGGAGGAATATGGTTTTCCCGCCATATTCCTTACCTTTTTACCTTGTCTGTGGCACAACATACACATCCTTTGTGTCAAGTTGCCAAAAAAGAAGAAAAAGAAAGAAAGAACTGAAAGTTGGCTAACATCTGACTTTTATGATCGTTTGTATTTTGATAGTAGTTTTGTAGTTTATCGATGTGATCGCTCCGATGCGAGCGGCGTTAATCGCGGTGGCGGTGTTATTATTGCTGTTAGATCCGCATTATGTCCTTTCAAACGTAATTGGCCTACACCATCCCCTGCTGCCTCGGAATGTGTTTGGGTCTTGATAAATATGAGGATATTTATGGGAGTTCGCTATTTTACAAATAAAATATCAGACGGCCATTCGATAACAGATTTATTGTCTAGGCAACCGTTGACAAGAACCATAAACATACATACCAATTCCTCCCCCATAGATAACAAATAAATATAACTTAAAATTCAACTAAATCTACATCCTATATAATAAGTAAGTACATCACAAATATAAATAAATTTAACGAAACCTCTCTTACTTAACACAATCAAAAAAACTTGCTGTAGTCAACCTTGGGAACACCTCGCCTCGGTCGCTCCGGCGGGCAAGGTGCTACTGGAGCCGAGGTCCGAGCTGCTTCCTGCTCACAGCACAGAAGCCTGTTCCGTGTGTAGAGCCTGAGCCTTCGTTCCTCGATCTTCCGAGCTCCTTTCAATAACGACTGAAGGTCTCGAGTTTTCCTCCCTACTTCTGTCCCTTTCCTCCACTTGTGAATCCCACACGTCTGCGTTCTCCGTTAAAGGGACCGACTCCGCCTGGTCTATGGCTCGTGTGCCCGTAAATATTTCCGCGTCCCAAGGTTGTCTACCACATAAATCGCCTTTATATAACAGAATTTGATTTTTGTGTTTTTTAATAACTACAGATGACTCTAGATCCTTAACAAAAACTATCATTCTCCCGAGAAGTCTTACAATCACTCCCCTGCACCATCTATATTTGTCTTTGCCACTATACTTTTTATACGACACATGCTGGCCAGCACGCCAGTCGGTATTTTTGTAGTTTTCCTTAGTCGGTGAACACTGTTCAGACAGATCAGCCCCCGTAGACAAGTGGCAAAACGCTAACGCTTACGCTAGCGCTACAAAATGTATGGATTTGACATTAGTATTCGCTAGCGAAGCGATGACTTATGTCAAATCGCATACATTTTGTAGCGCTAGCGTTAACGTTAGCGTTAGCGCTTTGCCACTTGTCTACAGGCCCAGACGGGGGTGTACTGAGGGAGGACGACGGCACGGTAAGCGTCAATAGGTCGAGCCGAGATCGCAGCTTGCGACCGAACACTAGCTGAGCAGGTGAGGTGTTCGTAGAACTATGTACGGAATTTCGGTAATCAAACAAATATTTAAATAAATTAGCCTTTATGTCCCTTGCGTTAGTACTACTCAAAATACTAGATTTAATACCCCTTTTTACCACCTTCACGTATATCTCGGCTTGTCCGTTACTAGCCGGGTGATACGCTGGCGATGTCAAATGACACACACCGTTCAATTTGCAAAAGTCATTAAATTCCTGCGAGCAAAAAGCCGTTCCGTTATCAGTCACCAACGTATTAGGCACGCCGAAACGCGACATGAACTCGTACATTTTCTCTATAACGGCTCCGAATTGCAACTACTCATGTCGTAAGCCTCCACCCATTTACTGAACGCATCTACAATTACCAAATACATCCTACCATGCAGTGGACCCAGGAAGTCCAAATGCACCCTATGGAAAGCGTGTGGAGGTTGCGGCCAAGGTGACGGTGCCTCGCGCGGTGGTGAGGCCCTCATCTGATTACAAACGCCACAAGTGCTCACTACTTGTTCTAAAACTTTGTCGATCCCTGGGAACCATATACGGGAACGCGCTTCTGCTTTGGTTTTCACAATACCCAAATGAGACGTATGTAATTCCTTTAACACGCGACCCCGTAAAGATTCCGGAACCACAACCTTATGTCCTCTCATGAGACAACCGCTCTCGTATGACAGTTGTAACTTGCAAAGGGAATAGGGCTTAATTCCCTCCTCTGTGACTTTGCGAGGCCAACCGTTCAATACGAAGTCGGTAACTCTTCTTAGTACCGGATCTTGTCGCGTCTCGCAACTCGTGATTTATCATCAAACACGAGCAGTCATTGGAATCTAATAAGACATGGTAGTGTAAGGTTAGAGGTTCGATTTGATTCTAGTCTCTCTCAAACGATTAACTGTATTGTTTATGCAGAGTTTGATAATGTTATAGAAATAGATAAAAACCGTAATGTAACTGTGTGATGGGCAAGTCGCCGCGGACGACGAACCGGACGTACGCGGCGCGGTCGCAGAAGTCCTCCTCCTGGCTCGCCTCGTTGCCCTCATCCACAACCTGCGCATCTCGTTCCGGCGCGGGCGGTGGCAGACAGGCTCGCGATAAGTAATCTGCGCTGTTATCCTTGCTCTTAACATACTCGATAACGTAATTGTAGCTACACAGAAACAAAGCATATCTTTGGAGACGATTCGCTGAAACCTCCGGTACTCCTTTATCATGACCGAACTTGTTTTTCATTCTGTCAATTTTGAAAAGCGGCGGAGCGTTCGACGTTGACGTTGTCGCCGACGCAGCGGCGGCGCGCGCCGCTTTCAAATTCTCCGCTAGTTCCACGGCCTTTGCTAACGTCAGCCCCGCCAACTCCTGCACGTATAGCTTCTCCTTTTCCGGACCCGGTAGCATGCCTATCACGAATCGGTCGCGTAGGGCCTCCTCCATGTCAGTGAACTTGCAATGTGCGGTAAGGCCCCGTAGTCTCGCCCCCCACTGGGAAGCCGATTCCGTTGGCAACTGCACTGCGGCATAGAAATTATGTCTTTCACTGAAGCCCACTTGCCTGGGAGTGAAATGGTCATCCAGAAGTTTGATAACGTCCTCGTACGGTACTTGCTGAACGTTTTTTGGCAGCGCCAGGTGATACGTGTCGTCTGCTAACGCACTCAGCAGGTACGCTTGTCTCTTGACTTCCGCCGGATCGTTGCACTTTGTGGTCAAATTTGATAACAAGCCAAAACTGTTAACCGACATGGTTCAATTTGTACACTTTTCTCGTCGCCAGTGATAAATATGAGGATATTTATGGGAGTTCGCTATTTTACAAATAAAATATCAGACGGCCATTCGATAACAGATTTATTGTCTAGGCAACCGTTGACAAGAACCATAAACATACATATCAGGTCTCTATACCCCTAAATAACTCAAGCAAATCATCCTTAAACATTTGTTGCATTTATATTCCCCATGGTCCTGGCCATCGTGATGCCCTTGGCACATTTTTTGATAATACAAGCCAATTAATAATAAATTATCCGAATAACATTTTTTTAGTATTTAGTATTAGACGCAGAATGGAATTGTTCCCATAGTAATATGTCTCTCGCTGTAAATAACAACACATTGGTACAACTTTTAAACGTATTTATGGCTTTTACAAATTTAAAACAACATAATTCAGCTAGAAATATTAATAATCGGATTCTTGATCTCATATTCAGCAATGGGGACTGTCCATTTTTTTTTTAATTTTGCTCATTACAAAAACATTTCGAGGAATAAGGTCAGTGATCGTTTTTCTGTATATAAACTAAAAAAATACCCATTAGTTAGTTATATTTTTGAACAAATATGTTTAACCTTAGTTTGACCTTCAATGGCGTTAAAGGTGAACGCAGATTTGGCCGCACCGCACGCACCGCAGTCGCCGCATTCGCAATTCTTCATATTATTATGAAGTTGCGAAGACTGCGGCGCGGGTAGGTAGGTATGCGAGCTTGCCTATAACTTCATATAAAGAATTGCGAATGCGGCGACTGCGGTGCGTGCGGTGCGACCAAATCTGCGTTCACCTTAAATTAGCAATAAATTCGACCAACATTACGTTTCGAACTTTTGGTAAGCTTCTCGTATCAGCTTTCACATAATGAGAACTTGCATTTGACGAACCAGCCATTATAAATAAGATTGAAAGGAAATTTAAAACATACTGCAGAGGTTAATTAGCCGCCGATGATGACGTCAGAGCGAAACTTTAAAAAATTATTGAGAAAAAACTAGCCAATGAATTTCAAAATTATTTAATTTGTATTCTTAAAATACAATATTTTAACGAAAAAAAATATAAAAAGTACATGATATTTTTTTTGGACAATGCCCATTCAAACTGTGAAGTAACTACTTGTGACGAGCCTCTAACTTCAGAAGATGCTCATCACAAATCTTTATTAATTGACATATCTGCAGATTTTAATGATTATCTCAAATCAAATAACAGTATCGCGTTTAATTTTCATATGGCGAATTTTGATAGCATAAATGATGAACTTTTAAATATAAATTGGAATTTATTCTTTAACAATCTGTCCATGGAGGAATGTGTTTTAAAATTTTTTAATGAGTTGAACAATATTTTTAATAGATTTGGACCTAAACGTGTAATACGCTCTTCCTCTAAATCATGTCCTATTTGGTATACAATGCCCATAAAAAAAAACTTAATGAAAAAAAGAAATGCCATAAACGTTGGAAGATATATAATAATACGTTAGACTTTGAAACCTTTAAAATATTAAGAAAACGTGCAAAATTAATGGAACTTCAAAATTATAAAAAATATATAGCACAATGTGAAGACACGATTAAATCTAACCCAAAACATCTATGGTCATATTTGAAATCGAACTTCAATTTTGGTGAGCTACCACAAAAAATGCATTATAAAAATAAATATGCCAATAATGGAAGAGATATATGTGACTTGTTTAATGAGCACTTCCATTAAGTTTTTGAACCGCCTACGGTAAACACTCAACCTTTAGACAATCTACAGCCGCCTAGTAATTCCTTATTCGACATTGGAACTATTGAGATCACCGAAAAACTAGTTAATAAATTTCTAAAGTCTGTTGATCTAAAAAAAGGCGCTGGAACGGATGGTATCCATCCGATTCTAGTAAAAAAATGTTTTTCTAGTTTAACAACTCCCTTAACAATTTTATATAAAAAATCTATATCTGAAGGTTGTGTCCCGTTAGCTTGGAAAAAAGCATGGATAACTCCAATACCCAAAGGATCCATAAGCGACGATATAGAGAAATATAGACCAATCTCAAAGACCTGTGTATTTGTAAAAATTTTAGAAGATATTGTTGCTCAACAGTTATTTGCCGTTGCCCGTCCATTTATAACACCGCAACAACATGGTTTCTATAAAGGACGTGGCGTTGAGAGTAACCTTTTGTCTTTTACAGAAATCATTCGCAATGCATTTGACAAAAATTGTCAAGTCGACGCAGTGTACACCGACTTTGCGAAGGCTTTCGACAAAATTTCCCACTATACCCTATTATTAAAACTCTGGAATCTTGGTGTTCATAGTAATCTGTTTCGTTGGTTAAGTTCTTATGTACAAAATAGATGTCAAGTCGTAGTATTACAGGGGTTTACATCTAATTATAAACAAATAACATCTGGTGTCCCGCAAGGATCACATTTGGCACCCTTACTCTTTATACTATATATTAACGACTTAAGTAGCGCTTTAAAGAATAGCAATTCCCTCCTACATGCCGATGATACAAAAATTTTAAGAATTATAAAAAATGTACATGATTGCGAACTTCTTCAAAATGATTTAACTACTTTCGAAAATGAATATTCTAAAAACAACCTCTTTCTTAATTCTGACAAATGCAATATAATTACTTTTAGTCTAAAACGCAAGCCAATTTTATTTAATTATAAACTTAATGGAAAATTGTTAAAGAGAACTTCAGAGATTCGGGATCTTGGTGTCTTGATGGACTCAAAACTTACGTTTGTTTCACATATTGATAAAATTCTCACTAAAGCCTATAAACAAATGGGATTTATCCTACGTGTTTCTAAGCCATTTAACCCATCAGTCGTGGCAAAACGAGACACAATAGCTTTTTCATTGTTATCGCGGCCAGATGTGGCCGCTTGGGGCTTCATGAATTAAACATTTATTTACTTATAAAATATTGTATTATTGTTATGTTCGCAGTCACTTAGAGTTTGCTAGTACGGTGTGGTCTCCACAATATAAATTTCACTGTGAAAGAATAGAAACACTGCAGAAAAAAATTGTAAAGTGTCTAGAATTTAGAATGGGTAATGTTTATAGTATGTAATTAAGAACTGTCAATTTCTAAATATAAAATACTTCATTTAGCCAAGCGTCGCATAGTTTGTGACGTTGTATATTTGTATAAAATAATTAATAATATTGTAGACACACCTGAGCTTCTTAAAAATATTGAGTTTCGTGTGCCCCGGAGACAAGAAAGAATTGTAAGAAAAAGAAACCTGTTTAGCGTCCCACAATCTAGGACTTGTAATAGTAGTAACTCATTCTTAAGACGTTCTTGTAATATGTATAATACCTATTTTGATGGTTTAGATCTGTTTAATTGCTCTTGCAAAATGAAACATGATGTAAAAGAAAAAATTGAAAGCTTAGTTTTGGATTAATATATAACTTGGTCTTTTAAAACACAATATGTACTCATTTTCTTTTATGGAACTATAGGTTTATTTTTAAAATTAATGTACTAGTCTACTTGATTATTTTGTATTAAAAAACTGTTTGTTCCTGAATAAATTAAAAAATATATATTAAATATCGTCTGCTATAAAAGCTCGTGTGGTCCGCAGGTGGTGCTATCGCTGGAGGGCGGGTACGATCTGCCGGCGATGTGCGACTGCGCGCAGGAGTGCGTGCGCGCGCTGCTCGGCGAGCGCGTGGCGGCGCCGGCGTTGTCGGAGCTGTCGCGCGCGCCCGCGCCGCACGCGCTGCGGGCGCTGCGGGCTGCCATCGCGCAGCAGCAGCACCACTGGCCCGAGGTGCGGCGCTGGGCCTCGCTGGCGGGCATGTCGGCGCTCGAAGCCGCGCCCGCGCTCGCCGCCGCGCGCCTCGGCCGCCTGCAGACCGACCGCGACGCCAACGACACCGCCGCCGCCATGGCCACGCTGTCCGTGCACCACCCCGCCCCCGCGCCGCCCGCCGCGCCGCCCTCTGAGCCCATGGAGCAGGACGACGCCAAGTGAGCGGCGCGCGCGCGTGTCGAGTGTCGCCCGCCCGCCCGCTCCGGCCGGGAGGCCGCGCGGGCGCCCCCGCCGCCCCGTGCCGCGTCGCGCGTCGCCGCCGCGCCGGGCCGCGATCGGAAATAAGTTCAAACATTCCGCTCCGAACAATCTCTTCAGTGTCTATATACCAAAGACTTCGAAAGTAAATGTATATCTGTTAGACGTGGTAGGTGGCGATGCAGTCGTCGTCGGTCCCGGCGCGCCCGGGACCCTGTCCGGGGCCCCGCCCCGCTTCGCCCCGCCCCGCCGCGGGGCTTTTTGTTAAATGGACGTAAATTTTATGAAAGTGTATCGTTCGCCGGTCGCCGGCCCGAGATGTAATCTCGCTGTGTATTAATTTATTGAGAGTCGAGCCGCGGGCCCGCCCCGCCCTCGGGCGCGCCCGAGTGTATATTTTTGTATGGAGGGTCCGCGATTCCTTGTACGCTAAAAAGATTTAAACGATGTTGTGTCTTTGAAAATTTTATTGTTAAATTGGAATACAGATGGAAGAATTATTTAATAATTGTATATATTATATATATTTGAAAATATTGTCGCATTTTTATTTCAAACCAAAGACCATCAAGAATATGAGGAAGCCCTAGAACAAATTTTTTTGTGATTACTAACAAGCTAATTTTTTGTGAGTAGCTACATTTTGATAAGACGAACAACATTTTTATTTTCGAAAAATCTCGAAAGTGGTAGCTAACAGAGATAGAAAGGATTTCATACCTTGACTTGATGGTCCTAAGATATGGATTATTTTATTTGTAGTACAAGGTTACTCTTAAATTATATAACTACTAGCTGTCCCGGCAAACGTTGCTTTGCCATAATATAAAGTATTTCGCCCATATTATTTTATTGAAGTGACCCTTTTTTTATACGTCCATGGAAGTGACTAAATAAGTATGTCGCCATGGCAACGTCGATCGCTATCCCGTCGCACAAACTTAATGGTCGCCGTCAGACTCAGCTTTTTTTAATTTTATTAAAAGGTTCACAAACTGGCTGTATCACTTAAACAATTATATAAAATAATGCAGTAAGTTAGTATAACTGAGTGTACAACCTTCTACAGTGAACACAGCATGCAATATAAATTACGCTCTTACAAAAAATATTTTAAGAAGTTTTTGGTACGTAAACATAATATTATGGATAATGGAATATAACAGTAACATAAAAAAAAATAAACTCAAAAACGGTTACAACTTACAAGTGAGTTTTGGCGGGCATGTGAAAGAGTGCTGTTGTGTTTTTGTATTATTTTTCTAAAATTGTGTTAACTGGGTTTTTAATGTGTAATATTCGTAGAATATTAACCATTAGATATTCGTGTTCATGCACAAGTGTAGGAAAGTGATGTAATATCCAGAAACGTGCTATTTTGTGTTCCCTCCAAAACTCCATCGAAACTTTCAGTAAAGCGTCTACCACTTTACTGAATCGACCGACTTGACTCCTGTGACTGTATTGACTTTTACTTAGACTTTGACTAGACTTTAGACCTGACGATACATGAAAACGACGATGAAAATTATAATAGGAGGAATATGGTTTTCCCGCCATATTCCTTACCCTTTTACCTTGTCTGTGGCACAACATACACATCCTTTGTGTCAAGTTGCCAAAAAAGAAGAAAAAGAAAGAAAGAACTTACAAGTTACAATTCACATTTGACAATAATACTTTGATCGAAGAATAATACAAATAAAGTGGTAACAATTTAGGAGACATGAAATGGTGTTTAATCGATTTGACCGATGCATTGAATATATCAAGTTCGTGGCAGACATTGTTATTTAAGCATAGCAAAGACGATAGAGTGGCGAGTGTTGACCGTAATTAGTTCGGTGCACAGGTAAGTAGAAGGTTTTTATGTTGCATAGTCGACTTCCGGGGCGCGGCACGCGGATTTGCATTTTTTCGAGTAGCTCTGTGCTGTCCATCTTGCCAGTAAGAATTTTCTGCAGACTTACAATATCGGCTATCTTACGTCTATCTGCGAGTGAAATTACTTTGTAATAATTTAGAGTCGTATGTGACGAGATCATTGTAACGGTTGTTCGCGTAGATGAGGTGGTAAAGAAATGTTTTTTGGAGTCTTTCTATTCTACTAATGTGAACAGCATAGATAGGGTTCCAAACTGGGCTACAATATTCCAGCAAGCTGCGAACAAAACAGTTGAATAGGATGATGGGGATTTCAGGGTCTCTAAAAGTCTTAGTTTGTCTGGTGACAAAACCAGCCAGCCTTCCCCCTTTCTTAATAATATGATCAATGTGATGACGGAAGTCTAACTTCTGATCCAAGATAACACCAAGATCGCGAACGCTCGTTACCTCACTAATCGGTGTGCTGTTGATTTCATAAACAACATGGCTGTTGTCGTTGTTTCTTTTCCGAGTAAATTTCGTGTAAAAACATTTTGAGGGATTGAGTATCATTTTATTAGCAACACACCAGACGCTTAGTGAGTTAAGATCTGCCTGTAAGTGTGCGATATCGTTCCTGGACCGTATTATTCTGTAGATTTTTAAATCATCTGCAAACATTTTAAATGTGAAAGTTAATACAGAACAGAGGTCGTTAATAAATACGAGGAAAAACAAAGGCCCGAGGTGTGAACCTTGCGGGACACCTGACGGTACCTTTTTGATCGGAGACTTGAAGCCACGAACTATTACTAACTGAGTGCGGTTTTTTAAGTACGATTCGCACCATCTCAACAGTGAGCCGCAAATTCCTGCGTGACCCAGTTTTAATATGAGGAGATCGTGATCCACCGTGTCGAACGCCTTGGAGAAGTCAGTGTATACAGCGTGAACTTCGTTACTATTTTCGACTGCTTCTACGATGTCGTTGACATAGCCAAGAAGGTTTGACACGGTTGATCTTCCTGGTAAGAAGCCGTGCTGCTGTGAATTAATGTGTGGTTTAAGGTGATGAAGTAGTGTCTTTTGGATCATAGACTCGAACAGTTTTCCCATTGCGGACAAAATGGATATGGGTCTGTAGTTGGTAACATAGCTTAGATCCCCTTTTTTAAGATGGGAATAATGGGCAGTCTTCCATTTTGTAGGAAAAATGCCATTCTCGAGAGATTTGTTAAGAATTATGTGTAGCGGTGTAACCAGCTGGGAAGCACATGTCCGGAGGAAAATAGGCGGGATGGCGTCGGGACCTGGGCCTTTATTTGTGTTAATTTGTTTTAGAGATTTTAGTATCTCGTCCTTGGATAAATAACAGCTACTTAATGATATTGTGTTGTGTAACGTGTTGTTTGAGCCTGTGAGACTAGATGCGCATGTAGTAGAGATTGCACCCATCCTATTGTTGTTTAAAGAAGAAAAGTAGTTGGAAAAAGCCTCACTAATTTGCTGTCCGCCATGTACCTTTATGTTGTCTAAAAACATATCGTCGGGAATTTCGTGACTGTTGGATCTGAAAGATTTAACAAATGTCTGGACATTTGTTCTTCTTTAAGTACTATCAGAGAAGTTGATTCCTATGCAGATCGGGGACCTAAGTAGTTTGGTTGCGTTACGTCAAACCCAGCCGACAGATCACAATTAACATTGAATTGACTTATTCGACCAAATAACGTTGGTCTATCAATTGCATAGGAATCAATTTCCTCGATGGTACTTCGGGTCCTCTTTGATTAGCAGTTTGGCATTCGATTTGAATGTAGAATAACAATCCGCCAATAGTTTGTCACATTAGCCCAGTAGGGTTAGTTCAGCCTTGTATAGGAATCTGAAATTAATTATAGTCAGAAATTTTTTTGCACCAGTGTTTAGAGGAGGTCACAAATAGCTTAAATTCGAAAACTCGACCAGCTACGACGTGTGTGTTAGCCGCCATAATTGGTTTGAAGATCAAATATTTGTTTAGACATATCTCCTTTATTTTTTTTTTTACGAAAATTATAAGAACTAAATTTGTTGTAAATTTAATTTTCTACATTTTGAGTTCTTATAATTTTCATTGTAAAATCAATATTTACGGAGATAAATGTAAAAAACAAGTCAAAGTATAATTTCGCTTGTATGTCAATTATTATCGAATTTAGCGAAAATAATTGTAGAATTGAGTATTTCAACAAAAAAAAATTTTTTGATAAATGGAAAGATCATATATAAGTTTGATAACAAACAAATTTTGTTTTTTTGTTTTTCGGAATAATTCAAAAGTTATTTCAAAATAAAAATAGTAAACACCGAAGACACGCCGACACTCCGGCACGAGCGCGTGTGACGTCATAATGTTAAAAAAAGTTTAGCTACGTACATGGCATAATAGTTATCGCAAACAATAAACATAGTTAGCGCAAACAATTTTGACCTTAATTATTAATAATTAAGGTCAAAATTGTTTGCAAGGTCAAAATTTCGTTAACGAAATAAGGGTAATATTGCCGTATACTACTGAAATGTATTTAACATTTTAACGTCACATCTCAATCATGGCGCGTTTCTATGTCACGTGACTTTATTTAAATTTCATGAATTTTTAATTCCTTATAATTAATTGAAAAAGCATTTTTTTAAGGTTTTTGCATTAAATATCAATATTATTCATAATGAGGTTTTAAAATACATTAAAAAAGTCAATAATTATTATTTTTTTGAAATACTCAAATTTCCTACAAATTTTATCCTTATGATTTTTTTTTAGAAATCAATATTTAAGCTCCTACTCGTACACCTATGGTAAATGTACCGGGACCCAAGCGACTGGATAAAACTGAATATTTCTGATCATGAATTAGACCTTTTAACAATTACGGCACAACCTACACCTGAATAATTATTTTAAAAATGGCCAAGTGCGAGTCGGACTCGCTCATGAGGGTTGCGTACCATTATAAGGCAAAGATAGACAAAAATTTGTGCTTTTTGTATGGGAGCCCCCCCTTAATATTTATTTTATTTCAATTTTATTATTAATTATTAAAATACAAATACAATTAAATATGTTATGCATATTTTAATTGTCTTAGCATTGCTATTTTTGATAAAGAGCAAAAAAGGCCACTAAAATCCTGTTAGCTATATGGGAGCCCCATAAAATATTAAATATTATATGTTTTTTAGTATTTGTTGTTATAGAGAGAAACAAAATACATAATATCTGAAAATTTCAAGTCTCTACCTATCACCGTTCTTGAAGCCTGGAGACAGACAGACGAACAGACAGCGAAGTCTTTATTTAATTGTGGTTAATGTAAAGAGCTTTCTGGTTTTTTTTCTGTATTTGACAATAATCGCGATACAGGTCGAACAGGCGAAATTATACTTTGACCTGTTTTTTGCAGTTATATCCTTAAATATTGATTTTACAATAAAAATTATGAAGACTAAAGTTGTAGAAAATCAAATTTTCGACAAATTTGATCCTTATCATTTTCTTAAAAAAATAAAAAATAAAGGAGATATAGCTAAAAAAGATTGAATCTTCAAACCAATATGGCGGCTAACGCACTCGTGGCTGGTCGAGTTTTCGAATTTAAGCTATTTGTGACCTCCTCTAAACACTGGTGCAAAAAATTTTCTGACTATAATTAATTTCAATAAAAATCTAACCCTACTGGGCTACATCGGCTACGCATTAGTTGGTAAGTGATAAGGTCTCTTTTGTTATTTATATTTTTTAAATCGTTTGTGAAATTTAGCTTTCTCTTTCAGACAATGAATAAGCGGTCGACTGAACCAGCAGGGGTAGCTGTTTCCTCCTTTTGAAGTGAGCGGTGTGTACTTTGCAATAATAGGTTTAAAATATTGTACAAAATATCTACTGTCGTGTCTACCGAAAAGTGCGGCTTGAGATGGTCGTGCCAGTCAATTTTATCTAGCTCTTCAGATATAGCGTCGTAATTGGCTTTAGAAAAGTTAAGAGAAGTTACCCTTTTGGTTTTTATTTTATTGGAAGACTGTACGTGGACATTGATTGTTAAAGCTGGATGGTAAACGTCTGTGGCGACTAGAGGATTGACACAAGCTTCAACAGTGAAGAAGTCAGCATTATTTGTCAAAATCAAGTCAAGAATACGACCGTGTACGTTGGCTAAGGAATTAACTTGCTGAAGGTTATTAAACCAAAAAGCATCAGTGAAGACACTCTCGACAGCGGAGTTAGTGCATTCCGGAGAAAGGTAATTACTGTTCGATTCTGTTTTCCATGTTATACTAGGCAAACCCATCAGTCGTGGCAAAACGAGACACAATAGCTTTTTCATTGTTATCGCGGCCGGATGTGGCCGCTTGGGGCTTCATGAATTAAAGTCACCTGCAATGAGCAACAGGGAGTCAGAAGGTAACTTGTGTTGGACTACATCGGTAATGTTTAATGAGATACGCCTGAGTCGGTCGTGAGAAATTGGGGGAGGGTTGTAAAGAGTACATAAACATATATGTTTAGTTGTGTTACCTTGCTTGAATTTTACAATTACCCATAGGTTTTCATCCAACGTCTCCCACGTGGGCTTGCGGTTGGACTCAAGTTTTTTTAGAACGGCGATAAGTACTCTCCCTCCTTCGTGCTTAGCGCTGTCGGATGAGGACCGATCGCGCCTATATATCGTGTATCTGTGGTCTAACAGCTTAGCTTGTAATAATTTAGTAATAATTATTAATAATTAGTAATAATTTAGTTTTTTTTTTCAACAAATGCACTTATATAAATAAATGAGTGTTTTAATAAATTTCAAGGATTTCCCTCGATTGCTCATAGATCCCATCACCAGCTCACCACTGTCGTAATTGTTATACAAAATTAAGATTATATCATATACAGCAACACGAGAATTTTGAAAACCGGTCCACAAACAGCGAAATTATCATCAAAAACATCTGCTTAGATGCAAAATATCACGAAAAGTGCCAATAATTGGGTCATAGTGTGTTGACCCATGGTATAATTTTAGTTGTGATGATGATGATCAATCAAATTGATGTGCTGGCTTATGCTTTTAGTTGTTTAAACAACGCCGAAATCCCCGAACCTGTAACTATAAACATTCAAAAGTACTGTACGGTACCTTCGGATCCAGGGTACAACCTGGTGCGAAGTCCTACTTTTTGGTAGCAAAAAGGTACCTTGAATGCTCCAGAAAAAATCAAAATCACTATATTTTTCCATACAAATTTCAAGGAGTCCCTTCGATTCCTCAAGGATCCCATCATCAGATCACCACTTTTGTGAACACGGTACCAAATTCGAGTTAAACCCTATACAATCCAAAAATAATTTTGATAATCGGACCACAAACGGCTGAGTAATCGATGAATATACAAATAAAAAAAAAAAAAAAGATACATACAGCCGAACGTATTACCTCCTCCTTTTTGGAAGTCGGTCAAAAACTCGACCAGCCACGACGTGTGTGTTAGCCGCCAAATTGGTTTGAAGGTCCAATTTTTTTTTAGCTATATCTCCATTTATTTTTTATTTTTTTAAGAAATAAGGATCAAATTTGTCGAAAATTTGATTTTCTACAACTTTAGTCCTTATAATTTTTATTGTAAAATCAATATTTAAGGATATAACTGCAAAAAACAAGTCAAAGTATAATTTCGATCTGTTCGACCTGTATCGCGTTTTTTTTTTTTTTTTTTATCTATGGACGCTTCACACCACGTCAGTCTGGCCCCGTGCTAAGTACCTAAAGGACTTGTGTTACAGGTACCAGACAACGGAAATATATTTAATACTTTTATACTATACATATATTTAAGATTTTTATTATATCATACACAATACACATATTTAATTCACATCCAGACCCGGGAACATTGAAAACTTTTTGTTCCGTCGGCGGGATTCGAACCCGCGACCCCCGGCTTGAGCGTCCAACGCGCTTACCACTGAGCCACAGAGGTCGTCGAAATTCGAAATCGATTATTGTCAAATACAGAAAAAAAAACAGAAATAAACTTGTAGCTCTTTACATTAACCACAATTAAAATTAAGACTTCGCTGTCTGTCCGTCTGTCTGTCTCCAGGCTTCAAGAACGGTGATAGGTAGAGACTTGAAATTTTCAGATATTATGTATTTTGTTTTCCTCTATAAGAACAATTAATATCTACTAATAGTATGGGATCCGACCGCAAGATCCTGCATGAATCGTTTTTTTCGATGAAATATATTTTAAAGAAATTTTTAGAACGTATGGAATGGATTAATGTTGGGTGGCCTTGTCAAAAGTAGCCGCAAGTACCTCTAATTAAGCTTAATGTTCATGTGATACATCATGCGATGCTGGCTATCGGTATGTAGATTCCTGCCAGGATTTGAGGATGTCGAGAACCCGCAATATTGCCATTTTTATTTAACAGGCGTTTTTATTTTTCTCTTGCGCTTCCTAACCTCACGCGATGTAGTGGAGGCAGTGAAGGTTTTCACCTCCGATTTCGTTGAACCTCCATCGATTTTCATGAAAATTGGTAAGTAGGTGGAGAATACCCTAAGAAACAAAAGTGACATAGTGCCAACTTGCGCTTTGGCCCTGGATGCCAACCCTTCTCGGGGGGTGATTTTTTTTTACTAAAAATAACCTCAGAAATCAATACACACACAAATTCTAAGCAAATTTTGTAATTTAAAGTTTTTTGAATAAATCAATACTTTCGGAGTTATTAAAGATCAAAGATCATGTTTTTGCGTGAGAAAAATACTTGTCTTAAGCGGTTTTTCATAATTAACTAAGAAACTATAGGTTTTTACGAAAAATATGTAATTACCAAAATTAAAGCCAATAAAAAAAAATAATATCTATTCTAAAATGCCTTCCTATATTCATCCAAAGTGAGGTATAGGTGATTGTATATATATTTTCTTTCGGCGAGTACCTAAGTCTAAGCATTCAAACTTAAATAACGGTAGACCGATGCATTTTATGACATGTACTTCCTTAAAACTTTTTAAAGTGCTTAAAAATACCTTTCTAATAAGCACTGTAAAAAGTTAAAAGCATTAAAATTGAACAAGTTATGATAAAAATAAGATGACACTTACAAATTTTTTTGGAAAAATCGAAAAATAAAACGTTGACGATTTTTACAATAATTCAAATTTATGGTTATCCTTAACTTTCGTAAAAATTATAAAGAACATACACAACATACACAACAAATTGGTGTCCACTTTTTAAGAAATCTTTTGATTTTCTTTGATTTTTATAGGATGAAAAACAACGAAGATAGAGACTTTTAAAGCCTAACTTTTACTGCAAGAACCATGAAATCGGGACCTTTGTAACCCTATTTTTTTTTAAAACCAAGGCTTTAAAAAGTATTGTTCGAGTTGATCTTAAAGCTCTTTAAATTACCTTTAAAATGGTCCATAAATGAACCCGATAACTTAAAAAATAACAGAGCTATTGTGATAAAACAAAAATATTTTTTTTGAAAACAATTTTGAAGCAGAGATTTGGGATGCAAATATTGTAGAAAAACCTGTCCAAAGGTACATCTATACTAATATTGTAAATGCTAAAGTGTTTTTGTCTATCTGTTACCTCTTAACATCCAAACGGTTCAACCGATTTTTCTGAAATTTTGTATGAAAATACTTTAGAGTCTTGGGAATGGATATGGACATAGAATACCTACTTTTTATCCCGAAAAATGTACGGTTCCAGCGCGATTGCAGGCGTCATACAGTCCTTACTAAATATACGTTAATCTTTTCAAGTCTTTCAATATTCAGAAAGTAGACAAAACGGTAAATGTCGACTCGATAACAGAGGGGCTTTTTATAATGATGTGCGTCTATTAAATATTTCAGTCTAGCAGATTCAGCCTTTGCGTAATTTTTTTGTACAGAGGGTAGTTTGAAATCGTTGTTTGAATATTTTGGACTAAATAATATCAACGTTTGAAATATATTAATAAAATTTATCTTAACTATGAAAAAATATTCGAACTCATTAATGCTGATATAAAAAACTTAAAATAAAAACTTAGAGCTTATTTTTCAGACATTGGGTAGTTTACAGGGGTAAAAATATCGCAAAAAAACTTAATAAGAAATTAATACTAAGTAAATAAACTGAAAGATGGTTAGATAAAGTAAATGATTATCACCACAGAATGGGTACCAAATGATGGACGACGCCGCCGTGGCCGGCCTCGAAAAAGATGGCGCGATGAGTTAGACAGATACGAGCCAGGTTGGCCTACGGCTGCGTTGAATCGAGAGAACTGGAAGACTTTGGGGGAGGCCTTTGCCCAGCAGTGGGACAGCATAAGCTCTTAAAAAAAAAAACTGAAAAAATTGGGTTCAAAAACATAAACCTATTAAGTTTTTGAACCCAATTTTTACCGTGATTCCGCAATAAAGGGGTACTTTTGGGGGTTTATTATTTCAGTCTTATCCAAAAATTATATCATAAATATTAAACAAACTGTTTTAAATACAATGTAAATATGCGATTTTAAAGTTCAGAAATACAAAAAGTGTTTTTCACGATTAAAGGGATGGTTGCCATAAGGGTTGAAAAATTAATGAAATAATCATAAAATATCATGAAAAAAAACATTAAAACATTTATTTTATCGAATTAAACCCAATTAGTTAAGCCAGAATGGTTACCTAAATCTGCATTTTTTTCTATTTTCAACAAAAGGGGTGGATTTCACCCCTAAAATAAAAAAAGCGCAATACGAGCGTATGTCATTTTTAAAGTAGAGGCCTTAATGTACTTAATCCCAAATTTTCATCCAAATCGATGGAGGTTCAACGAAAACGGAGGTTGCGCCTGATTTTTGCCTTCATTTACTGTACTAATGTCGTATACAAAAGTGATGGCCACCCTAAGTTGCGGCCGACTTTAGAGCTGGCCACCATTTATACCTTATTTTGTCACGTCATTTTCTTTCAAATGATGTTAAATTTATTGAAAAAAAATATACATGCAAATTATGTATTAATCGCATGAAAATTAAGCTTAATTAGAGGTACTTGCGGCTACTTTTGACAAGGCCACCCAACATTAATCCATTCCATACGTTCTAAAGATTACTTTAAAATATATTTCATCGAAAAAAACGATTCATGCAGGATTTTACGGTCGGATCTTAGGCCATAAAAAACATATTATATTTAATACTAGCTGTTGCCCGCGACTTCGTCCGCGTGGATTATAGTTTAAAGTTGTTCCCATGGGCGCCGGCAGAAATAATTTCCAAGGGGGTTCCATTTTAGTTTTCTTTCTTTTCTTTTCTTTTTACTTTTTACGAACAACAGGGGGTGCAAGTGCACCCCCTGGCACCCCCCTGCCGGCGCCCATGATTGTTGCCGTACATCGATTGAATAGTTAACGCGCAAATCATAAAACTTAAAAGTATATAGTGTGGGACAATATACTTTTATGCTATGATAGATGTTCCGCGCGGCTTCGCCCGCTTAATTTAGGAATGTCATGGAAACCGAACATTTTTCCGCAAAAAAGAAACCTATGTCTTTTCACGTGGTCTATTCTTCATGTGTGCCAAATAACATAAGAATTTTTAAATAATTTCCTCCGTTTTTTTCCACATTTTCCTCTATTTATTTGCTCCTATAAGTCTTAGCGTGATAAAATATAGCCTATCGCCTTCCTCAATAAATGGTCTATCTAACACTGAAAGAATTTTTCAAATCGGACCAGTAGTTCCTGAGATTAGCGCGTTCAAACTGTTACTAAATAAGCATTTCATATAATTTTCCCCGATTTTTCCACATTTTTCTCTATTTATTCGCTCTTATTAGTCTTAGCGTGATAAAATATAGCCTATAGCCTTCCTCGATAAATGGGCTATCTAACACTGAAAGAATTTTTCAAATCGGACCAGTAGTTCCTGAGATTAGCGCGTTCAAACTATTACTAAATAAGCATTTCATATAATTTTCGCCGATTTTTCCACATTTTTCTCTATTTATTCGCTCTTATTAGGCTTAGCGTGATAAAATATAGCCTATAGCCTTCCTCGATAAATGGGCTATCTAACACTGAAAGAATTTTTCAAATCGGACCAGTAGTTCCTGAGATTAGCGCGTTCAAACAAACAAACTAACAAACTCTTCCGCTTTATAATATTAAATTACTAAATAAGCATTTCATATAATTGTCTTTTCACGTGGTCTATTCTTCATGTGTGCCAAATAACATAAGAATTTTTAAATAATTTCCTCCGTTTTTTTCCACATTTTCCTCTATTTATTTGCTCCTATAAGTCTTAGCGTGATAAAATATAGCCTATCGCCTTCCTCAATAAATGGTCTATCTAACACTGAAAGAATTTTTCAAATCGGACCAGTAGTTCCTGAGATTAGCGCGTTCAAACTGTTACTAAATAAGCATTTCATATAATTTTCCCCGATTTTTCCACATTTTTCTCTATTTATTCGCTCTTATTAGTCTTAGCGTGATAAAATATAGCCTATAGCCTTCCTCGATAAATGGGCTATCTAACACTGAAAGAATTTTTCAAATCGGACCAGTAGTTCCTGAGATTAGCGCGTTCAAACTGTTACTAAATAAGCATTTCATATAATTTTCCCCGATTTTTCCACATTTTTCTCTATTTATTCGCTCTTATTAGTCTTAGCGTGATAAAATATAGCCTATAGCCTTCCTCGATAAATGGGCTATCTAACACTGAAAGAATTTTTCAAATCGGACCAGTAGTTCCTGAGATTAGCGCGTTCAAACTATTACTAAATAAGCATTTCATATAATTTTCGCCGATTTTTCCACATTTTCCTCTATTTATTCGCTCCTATTAGTCTTAGCGTGATAAAATATAGCCTATAGCCTTCCTCGATAAATGGGCTATCTAACACTGAAAGAATTTTTCAAATCGGACCAGTAGTTCCTGAGATTAGCGCGTTCAAACAAACAAACAAACTCTTCCGCTTTATAATATTAAATAAGTATAGATTTGATGGGGCATAATTATAACAAACAGGATTTTAGTGGCCTTTTTTGCTCTTTATCAAAAATAGCAGCACTAAGACAATTAAAATATGCATAAAATATTTAATTGTATTTGTACTTTAATAATTAATAATAAAATTAAAATAAAATAGATATTTTGGCTCCCATACAAAAAGCACAAATTTTTGTCTATCTTTGCCTTATAATGGTACGGAACCCTCATGAGCGAGTCCGACTCGCACTTGGCCATTTTTAAAATAATTATTCAGGTGTAGGTTGTGCCGTAATTGTTAAAAGGTCTAATTCATGATCAGAAATATTCAGTTTTATCCAGTCGCTTGGGTCCCGATACATTTACTATAGGTGTAGGAGCTTAAATATTGATTTCTAAAAAAAATTCACAAGGATCAAATTTGTAGGAAATTTAATGATCTATCACCTACAACTTTGTTTCTAGAATTATTTTCGCTAAATTCGATAATAATTGACATACAAGCGAAATTATACTTTGAGTTGTTTTTTACATTTATCTCCGTAAATATCGATTTTACAATGAAAATTATAAGAACTCAAAGTGTAGAAAATTAAATTTACAACAAATTTAATTCTTATAATTTTCGTAAAAAATCTATACTAACAAAGTCGCTTTTTTTCCCTCATGTCCCTTTGTTCCCTTTAATCTTTAAACTACGCAACGGATTTTGATGATTCTTTCAGTGTTAGATAGCCCATTTATCGAGGAAGGTTATAGGCTATATTTTATCAAGCTAAGACTAATAGGAGCGTGGAAATAGAGGAAAATGTGGAAAAAACGGGGGAAATTATATAAAAGGGCTTATTTGAACGTGCTAATCTCAGGAACTACTGGTCCGATTTGAAAAATTCTTTCAGTGTTAAATATCCCATTTATCGAGGAAGGCTGTAGGCTATATTTTATTACGCAAAGACTAATAGGAGTATGTGGATAAAACGTTGGAAATTATTTGAAACGGGGGAAAATTATCTCGCGAACTACTGGAGCAATTTTTATGTTATTTGGCACAGATAAGAAGTAGATCATAGGCTCATATTGACTTTAATCATTTTTTCAGTGGCTATATATTTTATACCCGTGCGACGCCGGGGCGGGTCGCTAGTATAAAATAAAGGAGATATGTCTAAACAAAGATTTGATCTTCAAACCAATATGGCGGCTAACGCACACGTCGTGGCTGGTCGAGTTTTCGAATTTAAGCTATTTGTGACCTCCTCTAAACACTGGTGCAAAAAAAAATCTGACTATAATTAATTTCAGATTCCCATACAAGGCTGAACTAACCCAACTGGGCTATAGGGCTCCCGTACTAGAAGACCTGCCGACCGGACCGTAAAAAACACTCCGATTCGCACGTTAACAGTTGGAGGTTATAATACTAAACATATTTTTTACCTTATTTATGTGTGTCCCAAAAAAAAAAAACACCTCTTCTATAAAATGATTATATTCAAAAATATTTTACATAACATGTACAAAAATAAATTTATTCGATATTCCCGCTGAGAGTAAAGATCGCTTTACTCCCCTCAGACTGTCCATTATTTACATTTCTTACATTAATTTAAATTTACAAATAACTGCGTCAAAGCTAAGATCATCAACAGAGCCGTATAGTAAGTAAATGCCTCTATAGGAATAAGTGTTACCTTAAAAGTTAAGTTTTACAACTGTGACTAGTTTGTACAACTTGTAACAATAAGCTGCCGAGTACAAAGACTAGCGAGTTTACGACATTTTACGTGACATACTCAACTTAAACAATATTTATTGAAGGAGTCAACATATTTTAATGTGTATTAGTCGTCTTAATAATAAGTAATATTTGGAAAGAGAATAATTATGCATCTCTTCACTCTTGTTAGACAATCAAAAAGAAATGTTGCATAAAAATTATTATGTCTCATAGTAACGCCAAGAACCACCAAGAAATTACAGTAGATTCAATAATCAATATCATAATATATTGTCTCTGTCTGGCTAATTGGAAATGTCGCATAAGACACAAAGACAAGAAACCTCGAATAGTTATAAACTGCATAAATCACAATTTCATCATATTGGCATGAGTTGAAGCTTTCTATCTCTAGCATTTATCTTTCTATTTACATTCTGTGCGATCGTTTTATAAATAAACTAAATCTTGGAAATATAAAATATACTATCGCAACGTCAAACTTTTATAGCTCACCCAAGGGTCACGATTGATAAATATATAATATATTACATAATGTAGAATAACGAATTTTCGTTTGTTTAAACTGCAGTACCGTCAGTATTGTTATAAGAAACTATTTAATTCATGAAGCCCCAAGCGGCCACATCCGGCCGCGATAACAATGAAAAAGCTATTGTGTCTCGTTTTGCCACGACTGATGGGTTAATATAATGTACAGGGTGTAACAAAACTAAGTGATAATACTTTAGTAGGGTGTGTAATATGTATGTGTTCCTTGTAGAGAGTTGACTGTGAAAATAGCAGCTCTTAAAGAGCGATTTTTTTTTTGGGATTTGTATTCGCTTGAGCGTCATGAATTTTCCCACACAAAAATAAAAATGAAGTTACTCTTTTATCACTGCTACTTTTACTGCGAAATCTGTATGGGAGACCGATACACACCCTAAAGTATTATCACTTACTTTTGTTACACCCTGCATTTAATTGTACGTTAAAGAACCTTTTTTGAGGCCTATTTACGCCATTAAGGCTGCGTTTCCACCAGAGATGTGTTGCGAGGAATGTGTTTTTGAGAACCAATGTAATCGCTTCATTGACGTGACCTCGCTCAGCGCAGCGATTCTATTGGATCTTCAAAACACATTCCTCGCAACACATCTCTAGTGGAAATGCAGCCTTAACATTGAACTCTGTCAGTTAAAAATGTTGTCACTCTCGCTCTTCGTTTTTATAAAAGGGCACGATAGTTAAACAAACCATTAGCAATAACGCCGGCACAAATCGGCCTGGGTCTAATATTTTACAATAAGCAGCCTACAAAACTGTATATTATCTACATTCTACGCTTTATAATTTGTATTTAATACAACTAATGCCACAGTCAGTCAGTCGGACATAATGTACATACATACACATTAAATTATTATCGGTATTTGAAACAACAATGCGGTCATGCCTATCAATGCGGTCAAATCAGCAAATCTAACTTTCCAATGGAAATAGAGAATACATGAAAACGACGCTCCTCGAGAGATATTGGCAAATTGGGCAACATGGTTTCTTAGTATGTACATATTTAGTTTACATAAACCTTATATACAAATCAACAAAATTCCTTTTTGAACACATTCATAACTGTTCATAACTAAGCGATTTTTGCACACAGAGTAGCCACAACAGTAGACATAGTGATTTCTTCTTATTTACTTTAGCGCATAATAAACGTAGTTGAGTGCGAACTTGCTTGTGTTTGCGAACCAGAGTGATCTAAGTGACATTATAGCATAAACAAATATTTTACAATAGGCGTGACGAAATTTTTTTTTCTTGTTGGTAAGTGAAGGACCATTCAAAAATAAAAAATATCAGCGAAAAAATGACTCTGATAGCGTAAAAACTCTCCAAGATATCACAATTCAAAACTCACATAAAAGAGACCTTCCCAAAACGCTCCATACAGACCATACATGACATTTTTAACCGACTTCCAAAAAGGAGGAGGTTATATGTTCGGCTGTGGATATTTTTTTTTTATTTGTGTATGTTCAACGATTACTCCGCCGTTTGTGAACCGATTTTCAAAATTTTTCTTTTGTTGTATAGGGTTTAACTCCAATTTGGTACCATGTTCACAAAAGTGGTGACCTGATGATGGGATCCATGAGTAATCGAGGGAACTCCTCAAAATTTATATGGAAACATATAGTGATTTTGGTTTTATGTGAAGGATCCAAGGTATATGCTACCAAAAAGTAAGATTTTACACCAAGGCATGCTATGGTTCCGAAGATATTAAGAGAACTCCGGATTCCTTATAGATACAAGTTTGGGACTTTCGGCGATGTTTTAAGAACTGAAAGCATATGCTACTATGCAAATTACATTCATCATCATCATCATCATAATTATCACTACCATCACATGATGCATCGTTATGAGTTATGACCCTATTATTGGTACTTTTTATAGTCTTTTCGATCGAGACTCGAGTTTGTCGAATGTCGAGTGATTTTGAAAATTATATTAATGTTGTTACAAAGTAAATGATTTAAACTTGGTGTTGCGGTTACCAAGTTAGCAATTTGATCATGGGATCTATGAGGTACGTAGGAAAAAACTTTTTTGAAAACTGCCTGAGTATAGTAGTTGTGATAGTTTCATACCTTAATCCTATTTAACTATAACTGACAGCTTATATGTTTACCGGTAAATAACTAAAAAGAGTGAAATTATTATTTTTAACAATTATTATTTTTAACAAAAAATTAAAACCGACTTCCAGAGTAAAAACAATAATTATTATTATAATGAACAAAAAAGTATGAAATAATTCTTACTCTTAATAGTGCCTTATGTAGAATACTCCTAAACCTCTACTATTCCTGTACACAATCTTCATTATTTTGAAGTCGATACCAGCTAAGAATGGTGAGTTCTTAGACAAAATATTTTTAATTTTAAAGACTGGTACCGACTTCAAAATTATGAAGATTGTGTACAGAAATAGTAGAGGTTTAGGAGTATTCTGTATAAGGCACTATTAAGAGTAAGAATTATTTCATACTTTTTTGTTCATTATAATAATAATTATTGTTTTTACTCTGGAAGTCGGTTTTGATTTTTTGTTAAAAATAATAATTTCACTCTTTTTAGTAATTTAAGTAATTTATTAGGTTTTCTGTAAATACTAATGTGTTCTACTAAGTGACTTTGGAGCCAGGATACACATTTATGATATGAGAACTAAGAACTAAAAAGTTAATTTACTAGCACCCTCTCGGAATAGAGAATTGCATAAGCAACTCCAAGAATATACTCGTATCACTGTATAATTAATAATATAAGCTTGGCGTTAATCAAGCAATGATAAAATTAATGTTCATGCGCCTATCTCTAAAGGCTCTAAAGTTCTGTTCAGTGACTTTCTTTCTATCACAACACTCATGGAAAGTCATTAGCTCACTATAATTATTGTTACTTTGTTGTAACTATTAATTTTGTCCCAATAACAAGGAGTTTCCTACATACGGACATACCTCATAATTCATAGATCTCATAATCAAATTGCTAACTTGGTAACCTGATCACCAAGTTTGAATCATTTACTTTGATATTAACAATATAACACCAATATAATTTTTGAAATAGTTCGACAAATTAAGAGTATGTCCCTTTGTTCCCTTTAAGCTGCGTATCGACTTCGCGCTCCTGGCGCGCGCGCCATGAATGACCGCGCCGAGAGTGCGTTCCGCGGAACGCGTTCCAAACATTTGAAGTGTGTCAACTAAGCGCGCCTGGCGCGCGCGGCAAGCGTTCCAGTGTTTGACCGTTCATCATGGAAGCCAGCAGGGTACAGGCAGCAGCAGCTTTCGTAATTATTCACAGTATTATAAAGAAGAAAAAGGAGAAACGAAAAGTGCGCTGGTGGATAAAAGAGCTGTACCGAAAAATAATGCAGTATGGAGTGTCGCTTACTAGAGATATGCAGTTCGAAGTCATAGAAGACACAATGAAAAAAATGTCGATAGAAGATTTTTTACTTGAGAAGCGTTTCGCGCGAGTTTTGCGAAGCTATTACAGTGACTGAAAGGCTGACAATAACTTGTTTCTTGCCACTGGAGACTAATATACAAGCTGCAGTCCATATTGAGAGTTGGGAGCGCAATACTCGTAAACATAAAAAAATACAACTTGTCCGTCTCAATTGGCGCGCGCGCCACGACTGATGCGCGGTAAAAAACCGACACCCGACGGAACGCACCGCTCCGTGTTCGCGCGCTCCAACGAACACATTGGCGCGCGTTCCAAAGTGGTATCCATTTCGCGCGGCAGGAGCGCGCGCCAATGTTCGATCTCTTGGAGCGCATAGTCGATACGCAGCTTTAATCTTTAAAACTACGCAACGGATTTTAATGTTTCTTTCAGTGTTAGATAGCCCATTTATCGAGGAAGGTTATAGGCTATATTTTATCACGCTAAGATTAATAGAAGCGAAGAAATAGAGGAAAATGTGGAAAAAACGAAGAAAATTATTTGAAAGGGCTAACTTGAACGCGCTAATCTCAGGAACTACTGGTCCGATTTGAAAAATTCTTTCAGTGTTAGATATCCCATTTATTGAGGAAGGTCTTAGCGTGATAAAATATAGCCTATGCTATATTTTATCACGCTAAGACTAATAGGAGAATGTGGAAAAAACGGGGGAAATTATTTGAAAGGGTTTATCTCGTGAGCTACTGGAGCAATTTTTATGTTATTTGGCACAGATAAGAAGTAGACCACATAAAGGATCGTGATAGGCTATCGATTTTAATCATTTTTTCAGTGGCTATATATTTTATACCCGTGCGACGCCGGGGCAGGTCGCTAGTAATTCATATAGTAGTAGGTTAAAATATTTTCCACGATTTACTAACTCAGGAATTGATCAGCTAATAATTCGGGCAAAAAAACTTGATGCCACTTTCATTTATAAAGTATTGAGAAGTAAGGTATCTTGCCCCCAATTGCTGCAAAGTGTAGGGTATCGTGTCCCAGTTCGTCTTCCTAGAGCTCCTATGACACCTCTTTATTATAGACCAAAAAGAACTAATCTTGGCATGAACTCTCCTATGACCCGAATGACAAGATTAATTAACGAATGCAGCAGTGTCTTGGACTTGCACTTTGACTCCCCCACGTCCTTTTTGCGTCACATAGAAGGCCATCTTGAAACTTGAATTAAAAAGAAATAATTTTATCATGTAGAGTACAATCAATTAGTTATTTTTTGTAAAATAATTTTTATATTTTAATTATTGGTTATATAATGAATTTTATTATTGTATCCGTTTTTAATATTACTATTACGATTTTTTATTCTTTTAATTGGCAATTTTATTAATTTTTATTTTTGTATCCCCTCTTGCTTTTACTGTAACGAATTTTTATACTTTAATTACTGGTTATATAATAAATTTTATTATTGTAACTCTTTTTACTATTACGAATTTTTATATCTTCTAATTGGTTATTTAATTAATTTTTATTATTTTCTTCCTTTTACTTTAATGTATTTTTATATTTTTTAACTATGGGCTATTTCATTAATTTTTATTTTGTATCTAGGGCATGGATACCGGTAATCGGTATTACCGGAAAACCGGTAATACCGCACCATTGAGACCATTTTTAAATACCGGTGTTAAAGAGAAAAATACCGGTTTTTCGGTATTTTAGCTTTAATGTATTTTTGTATACGCACACGTGTTTTCAACAAAATATTATGATTTATGAAACAAGTAGCGACCCGCCCCGGCTTCGCACGGGTGTAAAATATATAGCCACTGAAAAAATGATTTCTCGATCGATTCAGCATCGATTCAGCAGTTTTGATTTATATTCATTATTACTACCCGTGGCCCGCATTGGTCGGTACCGCCGCAAAAGCTACGTTTCGCAATTTTTTAATATGTAATATCTTCGAAAATATTCATTTAAATCATATGCTGTAAAGGGCCATATAGATCTATATTAAATCAACAATGTATTTAAAGTGTTTAATTGAATAAGGATTAATACCGTATTGGTTAAAATCGCTTCGAAAATTAGCCATTATTTGTCGTGAAAATTAAATGACAAAAAACTGTTATTGTGGGATATCCATAAGAGATAGGCATATACCATCGCGGAGTTTTCTGTAGACCTTTTCATTGTGTACAATACGTAGTATATTATTTTGATAAATCTCGTAGGGTTCAACCTGCGTTTGCAATGTATTAGCGGAAAAAAATGTAATTATTTGCGACATCACATTAGAAACCCCAACAATAACAGTATATCTCCACTATTTAATTAATGTTTTTGTACTTATAAACCTTCCTCTTGAATCACTCTATCTATTAAAGAAAACCGCATCAAAATCCGTTGCGTAGTTTTAAAGATTAAAGGGAACAAATGGACATGAGGGAAAAAAGCGACTTTGTTTTATAATGTAGTTATTGAAAGTATACCAATACACTCAAAATCAACTGCTAGTAAAAGTGTGTGTGTGTGTGTGAGTCCTGTGTTGCCATATTTCTTGCAATATACAAAGAACCTACGAATAATAAAAACTACGAGGACGTTATTTGCAAAAACTGTATGAATATTTAATCACGGTATCTCCTACTAGCTCAGCTCTCCTACTCAGAGAGAGCTTTTTCAGCAGCTAATTATATGTGCAATAAAATACGATCTTCTTTAATTAATGACGATACTATAAATGCCATATGTTTCTTGAGGATACTTTTCCAACAGCAAATAACATAATAATATTATTACAGATTCAGGGAAGATGCATGTTTTAAACTTTAGTTTAAAAAAAAATATCTTATTTTTTGTTGTATGTTAAACCTTTGAGTTTTTTTTTTTATGTTGACTAATAGATATTTTTATTTTCTTTGTTACAGAACAGATATTTTACTGATATTATGTAAAAGATAGTCGGTTTTTTAATGTTTAAATTGTTGGTTATTTTGAGTATACTTACTTTAGAGTTTAGGAAGATTTTTTTTTTTATTTTTTTAGTGCAAGGAACAAAACACTGCTTAACTGTTAAACTTTAAATAAACAAGTTGATTTTAATGTTTTTTGTTCATTCGATTAAATTATAAAGGATTTAGCGCTTTTTTTGATGAATGCCGCAAAAATACAGAAAAACCGGTTTTTGAAATATCAATACCGGTATTATACCGGTATTGCCAAAATTCCCAATACCGCCATGCCCTAATTGTATCCCTTTTATGAATTGTTGTAGTATAGCTATTGAATTGAATAATAGTTACTTATTACTTTTTCTCACATTAATACTTTAAGCAAATTGTAATGCATAATATATTTTATATTTTTAGTTGATTTTATGATATTGTGAATGCGGTGTTTGTCTTTAAGAAATTGATATGCGTTAATACTGTAAGCTAAAATTGTATTTCTTAAATGTATTACGTGTAATCAATTGTTGACAAACCAAATTAAATAAATAAATAAATAAAATAAATAAATAAATATCCTCGCTAACGTTACTGACGGTGTGACTGTAGGGCGTGGTTTAGACAGCCTGCGCGTTGTTTACGGGCACGGGGCGGAGTGTCAGCAGAAAAAAATATTATTGTTACTTTTGTCTCTACTCTGTGTATGTCACAGTAGCTTTGTCCACACTGGGCCTTTTTTTGTTCATCAAGGGCATGCATTATAGCGCAGTGAACAGCGAACGTGAGGCATGCCCGTGACGCGCGTTGAAATCGTAGCGCTCGCTATGACACTTTTCTTTCAACGCGGGTGGATTTTGACGCATTCAATTATTGAATATGCCAAACGAAAGTTGAATAAAAAAAAGATGACGAAAATTGAATATGAAATTGCATAATGTGGACATAGCTTTTGGCCTAAAATGTCACTTAGACCACTCTGGTTCTTCTTATATCGTCGTTAACGTTACTAACATTAACGACGATGTCACGTTATGGGCGTGGCCTACGCGGCCTGCGCGTCGTCTGCGGGCGCGGGGGTGGAGTCGAGCGCGTCGGGCACGTCGGGCGGGTCGAGCGCGGCGCAGCGGCACGTGCACGAGCTCACTGGGCACTCCGCGTGCTCGCTGCAACATTATATTTTATTACACATTACATTTAATAAAACAAAAAAAACGAGTGTGCTCTTTGTACTATCAGAGAAGTTGATTCCTAGGCAGATGGCTGATCTAAGCGTGTTTACACACGGCGCCGCAGCGGCAGCGTTTTTCGCCGCCGCGCGCACTACGGCGCGATCATGCCCAAGTAGCATTTTACTCCATTTAAGAGTTCACATTTAGTATACACGTGTACTTTTAGCATTAATGTAGTGTTATTGTAGATCATCCGTGCTGTTTATGCTGTACCTATTATTGCGATAAATTCACCTAAACCTGTCTAAAGGCCTTATCTATATAAGTGTAAATTTGATAAAATATATAAACTACTATTGGAAATATAATACACTATAAATACTCCATTAGTCAGCTGGCTGATTAAGAGCATTATATAGGGGTAGATGTAAGCTAATAGATATTTAGCATTCCACTTGTTCTATAATATAGAACTAGCAATTTAAATGGTCACTGGTGAACATTTATAAAGAAAAAAGCTGTCATGTTTACTTGTTAAGCTCCGTACTGACTAGCGATTGCAATCCCGCACCCTATTCAATCCCACGGGATTGATTTGCGGGATTGGCCAATCCCGCGGGATCCCGCGGGATCCCGCATGTTTGAATTTATTTTATAAAATTGAATAAATTGAAACTATAGGTTTATGTTTTATTAAAAATCAACTTTACTAATAGAAAATTTCTCATATTATGCCACAAAAATATTTGTTTTGTAACAAAATAACAATGAAATTATGTGATCACTCTAGTCTTATTAGATCTTAAATATTAGATCTTTTCATTCCGTCCTCTGTAGTGCCAACTTGCGGCAGATTTCGTCCCTGGTTTGGTTCATCCTCCAAAAAAGCTTCGCTCCGGAAGCAGGCGGCTTACCAATCCTGGCCCAATGCAGTGTCTGCCTGGGATTTAAATACCAGCACATATAAAATTAAATAGTCAAGAAACAGATCACTCGGGCAAAGAAACAGCACGTCATTAGAATTGGTGAGAGACTCGAGCGCCTCCCTTCGAGAACCCGTGCATTCTGGTCTCTGGCCAAAGCTATTTAAGGGAATTTCTGCAAGCCAACCCTAACATACCTACACGTCGAAAATGGATCGTTGTCCCATGACGCAAAAGACAAAGCCGATCTTCTGGGTAAGTTCTTTGCGTCAAGCTTGACCCGAGATAACGGGGAACAGAAACCGCCGACGCCCGACCATACCGCGATGCACGAGCGTCATGTCGGATATTTGGTTTCATCAGCGCTCATTGCAAATAGCCCTCCGTTCCCTTGATATACCAATTAAAATCAATGGGCCTGACGGAGTCCCTCCTATTGTGTTAAAAAAAGTGTGCTCCAGAGTTGGCTCTGATCTTAACGCGTCTTTTCGGGTCTTCTGTGCTTCTGGCATTGTAATGGCTTCCTGGATGACTTGGTGTACCTACCCGATCCCCAAAAAAGGTGACCGCTCAAATCCTTCCAATTACAGACCAATCGCTATAACCAATTTATTATATAATGGAATCAATTATTATTATTATCAATAGCCAGCTCCTTGGATACTTGGACAAACAGTACGGGTTCCGTAAGGGTCGCTCAGCTGGTGATCTCTTGGCGTACCTAACTCATCGTTGGGATCAGGCCATTGTGTCGAAGGGAGAGGCATTTGCTGTTAGTTTGGACGTTGCGAAGGCCTTTGATCGGGTTTGGCACAAAGCGCTGCTATCAAAACATCGATTCCATCATATGGGCTCCCCGAGAAATTATGCAAATGGGTCATGCGGGATCCGCGGATCCGCATTTTGTAGGTGCGGGATCCAGCAGATTAAAAATTGGCGCGGGATCCCGCGGGATTGCGGGATCCCGCTTTGCGAGATTGCAATCCCTAGTGCTGACATACAGTTTTGCTCGATAGTTTTGCTCGACGTCGAGCAAAAACCACTGTGTGGACCGCAAAACTGACGGCTCGAAGGCTCGCTTCGAGCCGGGTTCGATAGAATTAAATATGTCAAATATGTCATTTCCTTCGACTTGGAGTAAAACTGTCGAGCAAAACCGTATGTGAGTACTTAGCATTATACAGATCACTGCGTTAAACTAGAGTTACAATGGTTGACATAGCCGTATTACATGTCCACCATATTTGTTTGCTAACCAAATACACCAAACTATTTATTTAATAGTTGTATCATAAAAAAACTACGTAGTATTCAGTTTTTGTTGCACGTTACAATTAATTAAGCTACTTTTAGAACTTTTTTCATGCCTAATTATATCAAAAATTTCAAATCGTATATTTTGCCTCATATTTATCACAAATATTTTAAAATGAATTTAATGTTTTTACCGAGGCGCGTGAATATTTTAGCAGTAAATATGCATATATTTCACAGTAAACTTGCATTCCCCATTCACTAACACTATTTATAAATAGTGGAGTTCCCAGAGCGTAAAAATCGTGCAAACCTCCGATTTTTACAATATTAGGGACATTTCACGTGAAGCGGACAGGGAAAAAAAAGTGAGGTTCTGAAAATCGACCACATTCGGCCCATTTGTACTTCTAGTAGGTATGAATATGTACGCAAAATATTTTTTTTGTATAGTGTATATTTACCAAGTTATAGATTTCAAAAGAATTGTCGTTGATTGGTACTACAATTTTTCGAAAGTAATTTTTCGAATATAACAAATCTACTATAAAATATTTTACATAGCGACACATATTAAAAATATACTGTTCTTTTTGACAGTAAAAAAAAAATTAAAAAAAATTAATGGCCAAAACCGGAAGTAAACTTTTCAAACCAGAATTACAGTCACTTCGACCAATTTTTTTTATTTTTTTTTCTTTCAAAATATAGCTTAAATGATAATGAAAGTACACTAGAAAATTTAAAATGGGATCTCTATTAGTTTAGGAGATACGTTGAATAATATACACCCGCGTCGCAAGGGGCGTCATATGTAGCGCTTGTAAGGTTGAGCAGTTTGCGCGATATTGCAACTTTATTATTATTTTAAATCGTTTTAGCGTATATTTAACCTCATTTAATGATATGAAATAAGTTTTATTAATATAATATAAATATAACTACATAATACAAATATAAGTTAATAATATATTATAAAGAAAAAACGTTTTTGGAGCAGTAGAAAAGTTTTATTATTTGCGAAACGTGACTAATAGCGCCATCTGTTAGTAACGTGTAGTACTTTTTTGTCTCAGATAGAGTCAAACGGTCAAACCTATCTACAAGAAAGAGATAGAAATATGACGCCTAGCGGTTTCGTAACTTAAACTTTGGTGTTGCTTTAACCGCTCAGCGACTTGTGCACGTTTTAATCTGTGACAGTTGTTATTATTAATGGCACCGTACGGTGATCGATGTTTTAACCCATTTCACTTGAAAAATTTAAGGAAAATATCTAAATGTTTAGCTCAAAAGTGGAGTTTTTCACAAGATCTTTACGTATGTGCCTCCTGCAGGAAACGACTTTTGACTGAATCTCCTCCAGTAGCTAATGAAGACATTGTGCAATGCAGTCAAACATCTAGTGAACCTTCGCAAAACATTGAAGATGAACCGTTTATTCCCGAAGATAAGTTTAAACATATTTCCACCCAAACCGACACATCCATAGAAAACGAAGAAATTTTAAAGCAGCTAAAAGAGAAATTCAATCATCCTTCTACTTCTATGAAGACTATGATATTAACAATAGCACCCACGACATGGAGTGAAAATAAACTTGCAGAAGAATTTGGAACATCCAGGCGACAAGCAAGAAAAGCAAAACAACTTGTCAATCAGTTTGGTATCTTATCCTCTCCGAACCCACGCGGTGGTCGTAAACTACCAGCCGAGACGGAGAACTTGGTTAAAGATTTTTATCTACGAGAAGACATTAGCCGCATAATGCCTGGTAAAAAAGATTTTATATCTGTTAAATTAGACGATGGAAAAAGAACGCACATACAGAAACAGCTCCTTCTCTGTAACATGGACGAACTTTATCAGAGGTTTAAAGATGAATACCCTAACATCAAGGTAGGCTTAACAAAGTTTTTTACACTAAGACCCAAACAATGTATCCTCGCAGGCGACTCCGGAACACATATGGTATGTGTTTGTACTTACCATCAAAACGTGAAATTGATGTTGAATGGAGGAGATATTGCTAATCTTACAGCTGGGTCTGCTATGCAACTTTCATCTTATAAGGATTGCCTTCGCCAGATGATGTGTCCCAATCCAACACTGACGTGTCATTTAATGACTACTAAGACACCGCCAAATGGACGCTGTAATTCTTGTCCAGGCTTAAGTGCAATTCGAGAGCATTTAAAAATACAATTTGATAACAATCAAGTCACAGAAGTGCAGTTTGAAAAATGGGATGGCACAGACCGCTACACGATATCTACTCGACTTTTATCTTCCGATAGTTTTGTAGATGAGTTATGTGACGCTTTGGACCTTTTGAAACCTCATGCTTACATTGCAGAGCAACAGACGGTTTATTTTAAAACTCTTAAGGAGACTATCGATGAAGGTCAAATTCTCGTACAATGTGATTTTGCAGAAAACTATAGCTTTATTGTCCAAGATGCTGCTCAATCCTTTCATTGGAATAATGCACAGGCAACGCTTCTAACGTCAGTTTTTTACTACAGAGACGGTAATGAAGTAAAACACGGAAGCATTGTTATGATTTCTGACGACCTGAAGCATGACACAGCCACCTTTTATGCTTTCCAAAAGCTACTACACAAGCATCTTTTAGAAAAATCGATAGTTGGATCAAAAATTATATACATAACTGACGGGGCTTCCCAACATTTTAAAAATAGATTTAACTTTGTGAATCTGTTTTATCACAAAGAAGATTTTAATGCAGATGCAGAGTTGCATTTTCATGCAACATCTCACGGAAAGGGGCCATGCGATGGTCTAGGGGGGAATCTGAAACGTTTAGCTGCGCGTGCAAGTTTACAGTTACCTCCAAGTAAAGCAATTATAACACCAATGCGATTATATGAATGGGCAAAATCATCTTTAAGACAAACCGCCATTTATTTCTGTTCTAAAGATGATATAGAGCGTCAGATAATTTTTTTGGAACCCCGGTTTGCGTCTACGGTCACCATTTCAGGAACCAAAAAGTTTCACAGCTTCATTCCAACAACCACAGGCCTTCTTGTAAAGAGGACCAGTTCTGCCATAGATTCCCATTGTAAAATTGTTAAAATTACAAAATAAACAGTTCTTGTGTTGTACCAATGTTGTTTTATTATGTTTAAACTATTTTATCACAGTAATTTATACAAGCCATTTTATTTGACGCACACCAACCGATCTAAGCAAGTGCTACATATGACGCCCCTTGCGACGCGGGTGTATATTATTCAACGTATCTCCTAAACTAATACAGATCCCATTTTAAATTTTCTAGTGTACTTTCATTATCATTTAAGCTATATTTTGAAAGAAAAAAAAATAAAAAAAATTGGTCGAAGTAACTGTAATTCTGGTTTGAAAAGTTTACTTCCGGTTTTGGCCATTAATTTTTTTTTTAATTTTTTTTTTACTGTCAAAAAGAACAGTATATTTTTAATATGTATCGCTATGTAAAATATTTTATAGTAGATTTGTTATATTCGAAAAATTACTTTCGAAAAATTGTAGTACCAATCAACGACAATTCTTTTGAAATCTATAACTTGGTAAATATACACTATACAAAAAAAATATTTTGCGTACACATTCATACCTACTAGAAGTACAAATGGGCCGAATGTGGTCGATTTTCAGAACCTCACTTTTTTTTCCCTGTCCGCTTCACGTGAAATGTCCCAATAGTGGATGAAAATTGAAAAGAAAAAATGGAATGTGTAGCTGATAACATAAGTAATAAAGTTTACCTATTGAAAAGTTGTGCTTTTGATTTTTAAATTTTTCTCTTCCACTTCAAGTAAACTCATAAACTGTAAAATTTTGAAGAAAATTTGCATATTTCTTTCTTTTAAATATATAGCAAAATAATAAAATATATTATTATTTTTTTGATTTGTATCGTTGCTTATATTCCAAAGATAGAAAATAAGTTGAAAAAATATATAATTTAGATATAAAATTAATATTTTTGTATGTAGATGAGCATACCTCCAAATGTGCTTGTTGTGTGCCTCGCCAGGTAAATGGCGTTCCTATTTTTCTTTGGTTTTAAATAGGAAGTTTAAAATTATTTTTTAGGCTTAACAAAGCCTTCTATTTCTTAATGTGTGTAACTTTTTAGCTCTTACTTTATAAAATTTTCTGAAAATGTAGCACAAACTTTTCACGGATATTTCGAAGAAAATCTGTATTTTATTTCTTTTGGTTAGGTTTTTACAGAATAAAATTGATTATTTATTTTCATTTTTTCATTAATTATATTTGCTAAAAAATACTTAAAGGAAAAAAAATACAAATTAGGTTAAGAACTGATATATTTTGTATTCAGGTAAGCATTTTCCAAACATAGGTCGCAGCATGCGTCTTTAGTATGTACGTGAGATTTGTAGCACCCAATTTTTTTTCTAGCTTTAAGTAGGAAGTTTAAATATATTTCAAAGACTAGAAAAAGTCTTTCATTTGTCGATACATTTAATGTTTTAGCTCTCACTTAAATAAATTCTCAACAAATATAGAAAAATATTTTCGGTCTATTTTACACATTTTTAGAGATATTTAAACGTTTTTAAGTACTTAAAAGTTATCATTTCTCTAAAAATTAAATACGCACAACAAGTAAGTTACAACCCTTAAATCAACCCAAACCCTTTTATCTTGGTTACGACGAGCGTTAATCTCTAAAAACTTTGCAAAAACCTTATAGTTGTATTTAGCTTAGCAAAGCAAACTTTCTTTTTAAAAATTGTGTATTTGGTTAATTTTCAACGTAAACAATCGGATAAGAGTCATTAAATAACAGGAACAAGAATTTTTTTTTTCTGGACCGGTTTTATACGGCGAAATATTAATTTTTAATTAAGTAACTAAAAAATTAAAAGCACAAAAAAATTTTTGGTAAACTTTACAAGTTATAGTGTAAAAAAGAAATTGACACCTCAAAAACAAAAATCCACAAAATTGTAACGTGGTCGGTACTAATTTGCAGGTTAGTAGGTACTTGGTACTAATATGCCATGATAACCCAAAATAATTTCCTATTAATTTAGGTAGGATAAAATAGGTAAACGTATTGTGGTTTTAATTTAAAAATATCCCTATAATTATAGCCAAAAAAAAATGAATGTGGTATACAATAAATAATATGTAAGAAGTGAAAATTCATTAGACATTTTATTTTTATATTATATTTTAACAACTTCAATGAAATTAGGTAGCCAAGGCATAAAGAAAAAAAAAAAAAAAGCCGAATAATTGAGTTCTTACGAAATCTTTATTGGACTGTTCCTGTTTTGTTCTAGAACATTCTACAGATCAAGATTCAAGTTGGCAGAAGATTTCACGAATACGCGTAGGTCATAATAATTTTCACCGATTTCATATACTTACATTTTGATATAGACTACTTAATTATAATTATTATTTTTTTATTTATTTATTTAAATCAGGCTACGTAGGCCCATACAATATATACCTTAATGTCTAACATACATATCAATTATAATCTTATTAACTACACTTTATCACGAATTAACGGCGACGTGACGCGCGCTTCATTCCGGAGTCTTCCCCGGAACCTTCGGTAAACCACATCAGTCGGCCAGAATTCCTCCGCTTCAAAGGTCGACAGAAGATGCGTCGGTACTCTCACCACAAAGGAACTGAAGTTGACCTTGTGGCGAGACTGCAGACGTTCGACCCTCAGGCGGAGGGATGTCTTCTTACTGACTTAATACAAAATGTGTTTTTCTTATCGAGTAGCAAAATCTTGTTGTGTCACAAAAAACGTCTTCGCTGACTTTTTATTTCACTGTATACTTTTAGTTATTTATAAATTAAAAACTAGGAGTAGATGAAACCTAGTATTTATTAAAATCATTAGCTGGAGAATAGGCATGATGATTTTTTTTTATTGGTAATTGAAAGACCCTTAAAAAATAGAAACATTGCTGAAAGAATGACTCTGATAGCTTAAAAATTCACCAAGATAAGACAATTCAAATTTCAAACATCTCATAAAATAGACCTGCCCGAAACGCTCGTGCTACGAAAGAATGACGTCAATCTTTCGTAGTTTGTACGCATCGGGAGAGAACTTTGTTCGGTAGGTATATTAAATATTGCGTTTATGAAAGTGGTTTCATAACAAAAGTTGCTTTTAATTGCATAAGTAATTTAATTGAAAAAAAAATCGACTTGATTATCCAACTTTGAGGGCGCATAACAAAAAAAATATAAATGCTATCAAGCTGAAAGAACAATGGCCAAATCGTACCAGATGATAAATGGCGTCCCGATATGCCATTGGTAGCAAAAATTCTCTAATATTTTAAGGCATCGAAAAATATTAGAAATGTGTCTGTAAATAGCCACTATTAGATCATGGACGTATAAAAAAAGGCGGACGGAGTCCCACCATACACAAAACTGTGTCGTTCAGAGTCGGCCAGCTGGCTGTATGTACACGGTCCGCACGCACACATTCTTGCGCTAGTACATACTATTTGACAGGCGTAAGAATGTGTGCGTGGCCGACTCAGAAGAAAAGTGAAGACACAGTTTTGTATATGACAAGACTCCGTCCGCCTTTTTTTCTACGTTCATTTATTAGATATTAAAATATGCAATGTTAATTCATGTAGTTTTATTCTCAATAATATTTACAAAAAGTGAAATAACAACCATGGTAACATCTATCAAAGTCCTATTCATAGATAATGTAAAATATGTGTCAGCCACAAAAGAAAGATCAATATATTTTAGTTTCTTTATGTTCCGACAGCCGGCGATTATTCGCATTCGTTCTATTTTTTGGGTAATACTCTAGGAAAAATTGAAATAATTAGAAACGAGATCGCCGAATATACACTTGTAGGCTTTTTTTTTTTTGACCTTGATCCTTTTTGACCTTGTCATCATCCATATTATAAAATAATAGTAATAATAGAAATATATTAGTTTCCCAATGAACCTATTAAGTGATAACTGATAACCCAGCCCCTTTCATACTCCACACAAAATAAAAAACAATGTTTTATATTATGTATGTTTAGATCTCCATCATTTAAAAAATATAAAATGACCCCTACAAAAATAACCATTGTAAAATGTAAATTATGCTTCGTCGTGGGGTAAATGTCTTATATTTCTATGTAAGTGTTATACCTCATCCGTTAGTCTACAATATTATATACTAGTAATCTGTGTCCGTTAGTTTATAATATTGAATGCTCGTATCGTTCTAAATTTTTTTGCAATTTTGACAACCGTTGTTTAAGGTCTACCTTCCGTGAATCAATATCTATATTGATTCATGTATAAACTTAGTTTAAAGAAGCGACATTCTGCAGTCACCAAATAAGAAGCTGACATAGAATATAATATAATAATAATATAATATTTTTTACTCTAAAACATGAGTTGCTTATAGCATGATTTAATTGATAACAATTTTAAAAAAATAACAAAATAAGTAATTTAAAATAAATGATATTATAATATTAGTAGCTTCATAATTTCTCCGAAAAATATTTCATAAGAAAAAAAGGTTCGTGATACATGGCGGGGTCACGCTTCCTCCTGCTTGCTCTATCACGAAACTCGCGGTCATTTGAATTTAGAAACTTTTTGACAATTATGTCATACAAACGATGCGATAGATATCGCTACATCTGTAAAATTAGAATACAATGGTAGACGAGATGCCGATAACCGCTAGAGACAGGACTGAGCGTTTGAACCATTAGTCTCGTATATTTTTTTTTTGTAAAATATAATAAAATTCTGAAATATCCATTTTAATCCTACGACACAAACATTTTTAAATAGAAGTTAACTCGCACTCATTATACAAAACTGTATGTAATTATTATACAAAATTGTATATTATGTCCTTTCGCTCACCTGAACCATTCGAGCAGGTGCGCGGCGTGTCCGCCGTGTCGGCAGGCGACGCACCAGCTGAACCAGCCGCCGAACTGCGCGCCCGCCCCGCCCCCGCCCGCCCCCGCGCCCCCCGCACCGCCCCCCACCGCGCCCGTGCCCAGGTGCAGCGAGCACACCCCGCACCGCGGCAGCGGCTTGCGACAGTTAGGGCACGACGAGATCTAAGCAATACAATTTGTTCACTCCTAATCCTGCTTTCGAATGTCTACCCAACTAGCAAAATTTGGTTCTGATTAAGTCAGATTTGCGTTTTCGTGAAGACTTATGGTGTATGAAGTAGACTTAGAACAGTCACATAGACTACTTTAATACCGCGTTTGGGCACAAAATTCAGGATCTTTGGTTTTGAATTTGTTTTGTAAAGATCAGGAAAAATGCTAATTACTCTTAATTTGATCTTCAAAACGCACTATATCGTGCTACATAATATCTTCAGTACTCCTAAACTAGAATCGTTATGAGACTAATAGATTTGCACAAAACTCCGTGTGTGTGTCAATTAAAAGCAATATATATAACGCCATTAAAATAATAGTGATTTGGCCTGACTGCGACCTCATGCGCCCAGCTTTAAGTGCGAAGGTAAGTTTTTCGTTGATATATATGTGTTTATATGGTGTATTTTCAATGCCCCCTTGTTATTTTTACTTTTAATTTTAATTAAATATTTTTTTTTATATACAAACTGATACAAAACTATTATAAGATGTAAAGTCCGACATTATGCTATTGTAGGACTTATGCTCCGATTTAGAGTGTGACGGTTTGAAACCATGTTAAATTGGGGTTATCAAAAAACCGTTTAAGATTAAAATAAATATTAGCTTAGGTTACTAGTCTGACTTTGTCATAAGTTCATAATTTTAATGGATTATTTGTTTCAGATAGACAATGAAGACCTTGCGAACACTACTTATGCTTAAAATTATTGTTGTTGCCATATTATAAATAAAACTATAAAAATAATATACAATAAATATTTTATTAATAAACCTTAAGTAACATCGCAGCATTACTTCTATCTACAGTAAATTTAAAAATATTCATTAACAGTATGAGAGTCATACCTACTGTTCTAGAAAATGTACGGAACCACTAGATTGTTCACTGCACTTTACTTGGTTTATAATGTTTGTACTTGTCGTTTTGTGCAAATTTTTATATTTAGCCGTAACTTTTTTTCTGAATCCACCACATCGCTTTAGTTGTGTCCATTTTTTTTAAATCCATAATGCGTTTATTCAAGATTTTAAAAACGCAACATACAAGACTTTATCAGGATTAATTATCATTTATGAGAGCATGGGACCAATTCAATGTTTTTAATGCTGTAACAGCCACGATACTTGCTACTTCAGTAATTCTAGCATCGCTTGTACAATAAGTAGCGTACCCAAGACTACAAGGCTTGTACGCATCCTCACAACGCATTTTTGTAGAGATGTGTTAGTCTTGGTTATGATTTTATTTATACTTATGCAGTGGCGGATTTGCCTTAAGGCCCAGTAGGCCGGGCCTAGGGCGGATATAAAGGGCAGCAAATCGTACAAATAAAATTTGTAATGGGTGCGTAGCAGTGTGAAGCTAGTGGCAATGGGCGCGAATCTGGAGTCTGGACAGACGCTATATTTTGATAGTGAATAAGGTCTCAATAACTGAATCTCCAATCTGAAACGTACTGGAATCATTTCATTATAATATGTTTTTTTGTTTTTAACAAACGAAATTTTGGGAAATAAAAAACATAAACTACAAGGTCTCAACTCTCAGTTGTGTGCAGCTATAGGTAAAGATGCGTGGTGGCTTCTCGGTTATTAAAATTTTGCGCGGGATTTTGTACTCGTATAACTAGATGGCTGTTTTTGGTGAGATATTTTAAGGCTCGCGTAACGAATGATTATAATCTTCCTATTTTTGCGTTTCAAAATTATAAATAATTTCGTACATCGTTCAAAATAGTTCGTACGTTTGGCCCAGGACACCACTCGAGGTACACCTCTATTCAGTGGCTAATGCTATTCGCGCCTAAGAACAATTTTACAGGACGTCATAATCTTTTAGTATAATACAAGTAATCTAGGGAGAATGGGTGGGTTATAGGTGGGTAATTAACACGTTCGCTGTGAAGCAAGGCATTATATGCCTGGTTGATTGCTTTTAGTCTGTGCGTGCTCTAAAATCGTGTCTTTTTGCAAGGTGTAGGCGCTGTAACTCGAGAAGTACTACGTGTACGAAAGAGATAGTTTTATATCTAACACCCATTTTTAAAGCTTATGACGTTTAACGATTAAAAATGCACCAGGTTTTTTAAACATAGTTCGCACTGAATTAAAATTGAATAAGCTCAGTGCGAATACCAGGCCTTGATTTGTAGGCCTGGTAGCCGCACTGAGTGGGCGAGGGGCGTGCGCGCCACGGCTAGTGCTGTCGAATGCTTTGTTTGTTGTCGATAGTGCGCAAGTGTTTGCAGTTGTGATATTTACGTTTTAATCGCGTGGTAAATATTAAAGTATTGTGAAATGGCGTCAAGTAATATTGTTTCGAGTAGTGACAAAGTCTTTGGTATATTATTTCCCGTTAGACCTGTTATTGAGCCAAAAAAAAATCGAAAAGAAAAATGCAGCTCGAGAAAAGCATCAGCACAGCATTGAATCAGTTTTTTCATATCATTGTTCATCCTTAATATTATAAATGCGAAAGTGTGTCTGTCTGTCTGTTACCCCTTTACGCCCAAACTGCTGAACCGATTTTGCAGAAATTTGTTATGGAGATACTCTGACTCCCAGGAAAGGACATAGGATACTTTTCATCCTTGAAAAATGTACGGTTCCTGCGCGATAAAGTAATTTTAGCACAACGGAGATGCGCGCGTCATCTAGTTTTAAAAAAAATTGTCGATATGATGCATTTGTTTTACTGTCCCATCCTTATTATTATATCTTTGTAGCCCTTGAACAGGTCTGGTAAACCTGGCATCTCTTTTTTAAAAAAGGCATATTTCTGTCCAATTCCCGAGCGAAGATAGTTTCAAATAGGTCCACTAATGAACTATACACGTGAAATTTCATTTATTCAATCCTAGCATTGTTGATATTGGGTTCATATTTCTATGAACAGCTTTCACTAGGCCATTAAAACCTCGTTCGCATACGATGAAACCTTATTACCAGATCGAAAATACCTGGTATCGCATGGTATGCTACAAAAATCAGTCTCACAGCTAACGTGTTAAAAATAAAACCTAAAACCTTTATATTTTATTTTTTAAGCTTTATAAGCTAATACTTCTAGTTATACAATTTTCGGAATCAATTAAAAATGGGAATAGAGTAATTCATGAATTATGTTACATCTAGTAATGATGGGTGCTGAGAAAGGGGCGGCACATGGCCTGGGGCCTACAGCGGCCAGGACTGCAAATCCGCCACTGTACTTATGTACTTGACATAGAGCTAGAGTCTCATATCGTGCTACTTTAGGACTATGCTTAGATTAGCATTTCAAAGTGCAATAATAAGCCAACATACATCAATCAAAACTATTCTGTGGCTTTTGGCGGACTTCTTGCATTATAAGCTGCTATTCCTAAGACCATTTTTTGCTAGTTGGGTAATGTCATCTCCCCGTTCACGTCGGCATTAGCTTACCTTCATTTTCGCGGCCGGGGGCGCCAGGCGGGCGAAGGCGGGGCGGGCGCGGGCGTGGGGCGTGGCCACGGGCTTGCCGCAGTAGGTGCAGGCCACGCCCGCGCCGCCGCCGCGCGCGCCCGCCGCGCCCGTCGCGCCGTTCGCGCTCACCCACGTGTCCAGCAGGCAGCGCGCCCACCACAGCCGCCAGCCGTCCAGCAGCGCGCGGTAGCCCTCCAGCCAGCCCTGCACGCGCGCGTCCCGCAGTAGCTCGGGCGTGCAGCAGCGCGCCGCCACCAGCGCCGCCGTCTGCACATCGCCCGACTCGTCCAGCCAGCGCTGCAGCAGCGCCAGGCCCGCCGGCGACACGCCCGTCAGCGCCAGGCCCGCCAGGTCGCCGCGCCGCGTCAGCTCATCCGCCAGCGTGCGCGCGTACTCGTGCAGCGTGCCGTCCGCCAGGTAGACGCACGCGAACGCTACGCGGTCCTCCAGCCGCATCTCGGTCTCGGCGAGCACGGGCGAGTAGTCTGGCGGGCCGCCGCCGCCGCACGCCGCCGCCAGGAACCGCAGCGTGGCGCGCAGGTACGCGTCGGGCAGCGCCGGCGCCGCCGCCTCCAGCGCGTCGCGCCACAGCCGTTCCTCCTGCTGCGCGGGGGCGGGCGGCGCGAGCGCGAGGGCGGCGACGCGCAGGGCGGGCGCGCGCGCGCGGCCGAGCACGTCGAGGGCGGCGCGCAGGCGCAGGTGGAAGGCGGCGAGGGCGGCGGCGCGGCAGGGCGTGCCCTCGGCCTCGGCGCGCTCGACGCCGGCGCCGGCGGTCTCCCAGCCCCAGCCCCAGCCGCACAGATGCAGGGCGCGCGTGCGCTCGGGGCTGCGGTACACGGTGACCTTGCGGCTGGGCAGGTCGGGGATGAGCACCGCCATGGCCTCGCTGCGGTACCCGTCGCCGGGGGACTTGAGCACCGTGCACACGCCCGGGTGCTTCCACGGGCTGTTGCGGATGCAGCCTACGGGCGGAGGACGATAGTACGTGAATATATTAGGATAACAATAAATGTACGCAAACAGGTAAATAAACAGCGGCACCGACCGTCCTCGATGAGGGACTTGCTGAGCGCGAGGAACAGCCACATGTTGCTGAGCGCCTCGTCGTCCACCAGGTCCGCGTTCTGCCACAGGTCCGACTGAAACGGAGACTCGTCATTAGGGCGCCTCGAGTCGATATGATTTTTTTTTATGATGATGATGATGATGTAAAATAGCACGTTATAACATACAAAATGTTATAACGTATGCGTCCCTCGATTAAATATTTAAAAACAATATAGACATTTAAAAAAAAGACGGGTTGCACTCCGGGAGTGCCGGCAGATGTGAAAACTTGATTATTAACGTTGTGCATTTTTTTAAACCCATTTTTTATGAAAATCAATTTTTTTAAAAATCGATTTTTTTTAATTAATCGAAACCCTTACAATCAAGTGTTTACGTGGGAGTTCGTGTACCCTTCACATAATAGCAGTAAGTAAGTAAGCCGAGAGTGCTATTCGTGTAGTAACTCTAGCGTCATTCATGGAGACTTACTAGGTTTTTTACATTAGGTACAACTGATAAAAAAATAATAACAGCGTTTTTTATTTTAGCTTAGATAAGGAAATATGAAGCTTTATTTTTTATATTTTAAAATATCCCTACAGGCTCACCTAACCTTTAAATCACTGACGCTTTATGTGGAAGCTTCTTTGGGGTATACTATACATCCCCTATCTTAATCTGACAGATCCGATGACATTTCAATATTCGAAAATATTTTTTGAAGTTATACTTCTTTAGGCGCGTTATGAAAAAATGATGAGAGTGAAATTTTAAGATGCGCGCGCACCTGTGACACAAAATTAACAGTATGAAGCCGTCTGCTTAACCGCTCATTAAGTCTCGAAAAAAAAGCTACCAACAAAATAGGAATTGAACCTCGATATTAGTCGCGCATGTTGGTACGCTCGTCACCTCTGATCACTGTTTTCATATTTATAATATTTATCAACATGTCTCTAGTTTATACATTCACAACACGTGTTTGAGTTTCATACAAGTGCGAATTATATATGTGCTAATAAATTATATTCAGTAGTGATTTAAATTGAATATTTTGATTGATATTAAATTAATAAATAATTTAAAAAATTGTGCTTATATACTTTTTCAAGTGCTCCAATATAATTGAGGTTAACTATCCGTATGTATTATTTATTGATATAAATTAAAATACTTTTATTTAATATAATTAACACTAAATATTATTAAATTATTAATGTTAAATACTTATTATTGGTTATTTAATATTCACAAAATAAAGAAATAAATTTAATAAAACATTTAATAAAAAGTTTGTGATAAAAATTAAAATTGAACATCAAATTATAATATTAATTTTTAATATTTGCTATTTAATGATGCCAAAGAAGTATAACTTCTCACGCGCGTACATAAGTACACGCACCCATTTTTATTTTTTTAATCCACCACGTGAGAAATCTGATTTCTATATAATACCATGGTAAAGGTACAATTCCGTGCATCGCGATCGATCGCGGTCGCGCACGACCTACGACTGTCGTCGGCCGCTCGCGACCATAGTCAGCGTATGAAAATGTATGGCACCGCTTCCGAGGCCCGCGACTGACGCGCGCGGCCTACGACTATCGTAAGCCGCGCGCGACCGTGCCATATAACTTTGACACGGTCGCGCGGGGCTTACGACTGTCGTCGGTCGCGCGCGTCTGTCGTAGGCCCCGCGCGACCGTGTCAAAGTTATATGGCACGGTCGCGCGCGGCTTACGACAGTCGTAGGCCGCGCGCGTCAGTCGCGGGCCTCGGAAGCGGTGCCATACATTTTCATACGCTGACTATGGTCGCGAGCGGCCGACGACAGTCGTAGGTCGTGCGCGACCGCGATCGATCGCGATGCACGGAATTGTACCTTAACTAGACACATGTTGGAAGCCTATACCAGCATGTCGCGAAATCCCTTCATGGGCTCCCCTATTATAGGAAAGACAAACTAAACATAGCTACAAATTATAACAAGGATTAGGGATGATGACAAGGTCAAAGATTAGCAAATTTTGTTAATAGAATAAATAAATCACGGTAAAAAATAAGTGTTCAATCAAGTCGATTTTTTTTTCAATTAAATTTCTTAATATTTGTATACCATTCGATAACTTATGCAATTAAAAGCAACTTTTGTTATGAAACCACTTTCATAAACGCAATATTTAATATACCTATCGAACAAATTTCTCTCCCGATCCGTACAAACTAAGAAAGAGTGACGTCAGTCTTTCGTAGCACTTTGTATGGAGCGTTCCGGGCGGGTCTATTTTATGAGATGTTTGAATTGTCATATCTTGGTGAATTTTTAAGCTATCAGAGTCATTCTTTCAGCGATGTTTCTATTCTTTAAGGGTCTTTCAATTACCGATAAAAAAAAATAGTCATCAAGCCTATTATACAATAGCACACGAACTCTCGTTAATTTAAATGAGCTGTAAGTATTTTTAATACAAAAATAAAATGATCACCTTGAGCCCGTAGTCAGCGAGGGCGCGCTGTCGGGCTCGAGCCGCGTAGTCCGCGGGCGGGGTGGCGCGGCGCAGGGCCCCGCCCCCCGCCCACACGAGCGCGCCGCCCGCCCAGGCCAGCGACACGCGTTCGCACACCGTCCACTCGCGGACCACGCCCGCCGCCGTCAGCGTGAGCACGCGGGCGCGGCGCGCGGGGTGCGCGGCGAACGCGGTCAGCGGTGCCCCCGGCCCTGCACCCGCCCCCGCGCCGCACACCTCGCGCTCCACGGCCACCGCCGTACCCGTCTCCACCTCCTCAGCACGCTGACGACACAAACGAAAAATATTTACAGCCAGAAGACAGAGGCATAACATTGCATGGTGTGCGCACAAAGCTTACATAAACAAAAAAAAAGTATGATTCGTAGTGATGTTGAGTACTCACAGCTATGTCGTAGGGCTGGTCGGCGCGCCAGTCCGCCGTCTGCTGTATGTCGTGCAGGCGCAGCGTGTGCGCGTCGCGCTGCAGCGTCATCAGCAGGTTGCGTCTGACAACGTTCAATTATTTACTATTGTTAGATTTGATTTCTCTAATTCTATTGTAATATTCTTACAATATAAGCGCAATATGTGCTGTGTTCTATAACTTAAAATTCTAATGACCGTCCATCGTCGCAGTGACTTTAAGCCAAGATTTGCTTTCAGACATTCAAAAATAAAAAAAAATCAATAAAATAATAATGTGCAGCTACCTAGTAGGGCTCCACTGTATCTTCCGCGGCGGGCGCATAGGCAGGTCTAGAAGGGGGCGGCGCAGCGCGCGCGCATCCCACACTGCCGCGCCGGCATCCCCGCGCGCTGCGACCGCCCACCCACGCGCCTCGGCCGCCACGCCCCCCCACGCGCGCGCCTCCCGCCCTCCCCCGCCCCATCCCGCGACCGCCGACGCGCCCCCACCGCCCTCTGATTAAAAAAAACAGTTTGTACTTACTTAAAAAAACGTACATATTAGAAATTTTTTGTCATTAATTAGGTAGTATTGTCTAAGTTTTGTCTTGTGGTTTTTGCTCATCTTTCAGGATGAAATCAGAACAATAATACAAACTAATCAAATGTTGCATTGAAATTCATGTATTCGCATGCCTGTTACAAAAAATGTTACATGGAACTTGAAATTGCAACATGACTCTGACCACATAACAATTAATCAATACTTCTCACCCCGGAGGTCGAATATCTTGATCTGCTTGAGGCTGACGGTGGCGAGGAGGGTGCGCGGCGCGAACCCGCACCACGCCACACTGTGCGTGCTCTCGCCCATGCCCACCTCTATCACCGGTGTTGACGCTGCCGGTGAAGTGTTAACATGCCACGGTGAGGAAACATTCAAGATGTACGGTTGGTTGCTAACCGTACATGAATATGCTTACATTTCATGTCGCGGATCATATTCATTTGTATTATGTAAAATAAAGTCAGTTATCATTTATCCATCAAAGTGAGCGGTTTTATTTTATCATTCCCAATCATTCTCCCTCAATTATCACTAGCTATTTGACCGAGCTTTGCTCGGTATTCGATAAAACACGAATAAAATGACATTTTCTAAAAATGATTCCTAGCTAGATCGATTTATCGCCCCCGAAACCCCCTATATCCTAAATTTCATGAAAATCGTTGGAGCTGATTCCGAGATTCCAATTATTAATATATATACATATATACAAGAATTGCTCGATTAAAGATATACGATTATCTTTGTCATACATATTTTAATATGATATTGTTGTAAGGCAGGCTGCAGCAGTAGCCCCTAGTCCCCTACACAAGTATACAGGGTGTAAGAAAACTTTGTGATAATACTTTGGGGTGTGTATGGGTTTCCTATATAGAGTTCACTGTGTAGAAGCAGCGCTGAAAGAGTAGCTTTTTTCACCTTTGTGTGGAAAAATTCATACAAGCATGCCCAAACAAATAAATAAAAAATTGCTCTTTCAGCGCTGCTACTTTCACAGTGAACTCTATACATAAGGGACACATACACATCGTAAATTATTATCACTTAGTTTTGTTACACCTTGTAAAACACAGTTTGAGGAGAATGATGTGAAAGGTGCTCTAAAAATGTTCAAAAATTGTGTTATATACAACACTCCAGTAACATAATCTACTACTCTTACATGGGAATTCATCTGAGCCCATTTGTACGTCCCAAACTGCGATGCAGTTATCTGTCTTGTGTTTCTCCATGCCCACTGCCAGCAGGTTGGTCTCCGTCTTGTTCCATGCAAGGGAGTTGCATGGTCGGAGACATCTTGGCACTGTAAAATGTGAAAAAAAATTTAATATGAAATAAAACCATGTTTGTTGCTGCTAATTTGAACAGTACTTTAATTAATAGTGTAATGGAATTATTAGAATAATACCATGTCAAGATATATTAATCCTTCAAGCCCCATAAGAGCACCGGTGATCGCGACAACAATAGAATACAATAGCATTTCCAAGAATCCCCAATCGAAGGATTAATATGCAGAATAAACCCAAAGAAACTTAACATATGAAAAATACACATACCAAATTCCTTTCCAACTAATCCCAATGGATCATAGTTCTGTTTGGGGCAAGTGAGCGTAATCTTTCCACTTGCATGCCCTAGAGCCAGTATGGGGTCTGCTTCCGGAATGGCACTGATGTCCACACAGCGCACGCCATTTGCACTCTGAGACGCTATAACAGTGGCTCCGGAGGTAGCTGATAAGGGGGTGTCTAGAAAAATGAGACATAATGATGATTGATATCCAAAATATATTTTTTATTAAAAGTTAGATATAAGCTAAAAGCAAACATGATACGTTAGAATATCAATAAATTTGATAGTTTGTATGATATTTTATGATACTTACAAGTTTTATTCTCCAAGTCCTCTAGAGGAGATACTTCGTATAGGGTTATGTCCTGTCCCCACACAATAAATTTGTCATCATGTATTGGTGACCAAAGAACGTCTAATTTATTACTTGCCATGTTTATTTTTTGGGTTTAACCTGATAATTAATAAAATTGTTAATTTATTCTTTTCAGAAAGGATTTTTTTACGGATATTTTGGATTTTGCGATTGTTTTGACATACGGTATCATCATAGTAATTATATTCTCTTTGGGTACAGTGTTGCAAAAGTGATAATTCAAAAATCGGGCAAATTTCCAGGTAATTATCGGGAGAAAACGGGAGATTTTTTTTCCAAATAAACAACCATATTTTACGCTATTATGTAATTAAAGTACATTATTAAAAACATATAAGATACATTGAAAATGGCAAATCATTCATTTTCATATCACTTTTTGGTTGCTATTTTTGCAAACATTCTTTAAAATTTTGTGAGTAGGTATTTTCTTCGCTTTACTCGTTCTTGGACTATTACATGAATCATCGGAGTCGGACATCGTCACATATAGTGCACTTAACAAATAACACAAATAAAATTTAAACTTTATTTCTTTCCATGACAACCGTGTGGACGAACGAAAAACATTTCAGACCATGTAGAGGTATGAAATGTTCAGTCGGTATCAACCACCAATTATTGAAAGGGACAACACTATACTGAGAAAAGAGATGTCCTTACTTCATTCTCACTTCTCAGTATAGCGCTGGCTGTCTCTTTCAGTTGGGGAATCCCCTTAGGTACTACAGAGTTTACTTACCTGTTTAGTATTACCAGATAATCTTCAGTGTTGTCGTCTTGAGAATGCAAAATAATACTATATTTTAAACATTCGTTGCATACAATGTAAAAATCGGGAGATAGGACAGTTAAATCGGGATATCGGGAGGGAGACGCCAAAATCAGTAGATCTCCCGATAAATCGGGAACTTTTGCAACACTGTTTGGGTATCATGACGGATGACAGTGACATTCAGTGTTGCCAGATTGTCTCGGCGCCGTACCCCTGAACTAATTTGATTTCCCCCTAGAAATCCCCTAGATTACTTTTTCTTTTAATATTCAATAAAAATATAAATAACTAAACTTTATTACAGCTCGAGAAGGCTTTATATGAACGTGGCGAGAAAAGGAACTAACGATTCTATCATACAAAAACATCATTTTTGACAGTTCTCCTTTACCAGCAGCGCCCAATGCCCATTGACATTAAAGCCTTGTCGAACTGTATTCATCTTTTTAACAAATAGAATCTCGACCTGGATTAGTTGTTGTGGTCTTCAAGTAATTTAAAGATGGTAAAAAAATATAAGAAACGTGATATTTGGCAAAAACAACTGTATTTGACGTGTATTTTGAATTTCCCCTAAAAAATCCCCCAAATATTTTTTCCCCCTGTTTTGCCCCTAACTTGGTCGAAAACCCCCTAAGTCTAGGAGGAAATCCCCTGATCTGGCAACACTGCACAGATTACTAGTATAATATATTTGTAGAGATGACAGCTCCGTGAGTAATTTGCAAAGATTATGGATTGGGTAGAACTTGGGTAGAACTTTAGTCAGCGTGTCACTGAAAAGTGAAAGGGACAGGAAGAAAAGTAGTTAGTGTTACTAGTAACGAGGAATATGAAAAAATTACCCACGGATCTCATATTATAAACTAGCTTCTTACCGCAACTACAGCTGCGTATATTAAGGCCTATTACATACTGTTGACGTCTAACGGATGCATTCAGTAATCATCATCTATCCAAAACTAAAAGCTGTTGATGTTTTACTTTTTAATAACTTACGTTAGGTAATTATTCCTTCACTTATTAGTAATAATTGTAAAATGTGATACACTGTGAATAGTTTAATCGTGTGAATAATCCTTTTTTAATATTATTATTCGACATTTATTAATTAATACTAGCAGTGGCCCGCGGTGTTACCCGCGGTTTATTAGGAAAAAATATATATTGTGACATTTTTCCGGTCGTAAACTACTTCAAACTTAGAAGTTTGAATTATGAGGTCCAGTTTTTAAGTATAATATGATTTATTGCGTTAAAGACTAGCAATCAATTAGAATTTTATGTGGGCAAACCCGCGGGTAAAATCTGGCCTGTAAATAAAAACACAATTCAATCATTAACATATTTATTTAACATACATTTGATATGCGTATCAAATAAAGGGTCTCTGAGTACGGCAGTAAGTATTTAAAAAAGTATTTTTAACGGGCTTTGGCCCACCACATATTCCCACCACCACGAAAATCCTTTGATATGATCTCAGGGAGCCCAAAAGACATGCTAAAGCTGTCTTGGGAGTTGGGACCCGCAACGAAATTAATCAGAAGAAGATAGGTCATAGGCGGAGTAGGAAATATTCCCATTTTCCTCCGCATACAAAGCAGGAGGTCTCACACGATGGGTTACCTGATGCTTCGCTCTTAGAATCTAGGAGCTGTAATAAAAAATATTAATTTAATTTCTGTACACAGACAAAAAGGACCTAATGAATTATAAATAGATTACCTTGACAGGCACAGAAAAACAAATGTTTTCTTTCCAACATTTAATACATCTTCTTCATTAAAATGTTTATTGTATATTCTTGAACCACGTGGTGGGCCCCAATTCAGTCTATTTTTTGCAGTTATCCATAATTTAAGGACTTCAGGGTCATTAGGAAATCTGGAAATAAATTGAATACATGATAATTGTATTGGAATAGTACTTTAAAAATATAAAACCGACTTCAAAATAATTGTACCTAATTAATTGAGAATTAAAATATCTCGAAACTACTAGACCGATTTTGATGAAACATACCAATGCCAACATGAACAATACCAAACTTGAAACTGTACAACAAAAAAATAATTACTCAAATCAGACTTATAGTTCCGAAGATATGCAAACACAAACATAAAAACATACATACATACATAAATACATACACTTTTGAAATTTGTTTCATTTGTTCAGACACTGATCTAGACTAACATATTATACAAAAACTGGGCAGTTCTAGAAATATTACATACATACCTACGTTTCGAATTGATAACCTCCTTTTTTGAAGTCGGTTAAAAAACAACAAAATGTTGAAAAAAACATATTTACTTAAATTTCCCCATTAGCAGGGTAATTAATGTAAGCAACATCTGGCAACACTGGCATTTGAGGTTATAAAAACAAAATACATAAAATACAATATATTAGATGCTAATTTTAGTAAAATATATGTTTAATGTGAACAATATTAATAATTAAAGAAAGTTAATTTATAAAAACTGTGATGCTAATAAAATAAAACGAAATTTTTGAAAACTTACGTGTGAAAAGATATTCCCTCAATTTTCCATAAAGTATTGCTTTTATAGCCCTTATCACTACATCCCAACATTATTTTAATATAGTGCACATACACATCTTATAAGAAAAACACAAACCACTACTTCTAACGTTACATTATTAGTTAATTAAACAAAATTTGTAAATCCCAGCTGTTTGTTTACGAAACGTCAAACTTTGGTTTGCTCATAATAAGAGTATCACATTGGAAAAAATGGCCATGCGGTGAGGGACAGAAAATAATTATTTTATCTCTTTTCTCCACAAGCAATACGTAATCTCTTTCTTTGTGTGAGTCAAAAGGAAATATCCAGCTGTCTATACTTTTACTCTGTATACGGTAATTTGTATTCTGTGGATGACAGGTATCTAGATTAAGGAGGCACTTCACATGGCTATTTGTATATTTGCGTATTTGATGTATTCGCCGAACAATCACTATGTGTAGACGGTCATGTTTGACAAATATTGGCCTTATTTGCCTATTTGACAAATATGACCAATAATACCAAATACACGTATCCGTACCTTTGTCGGTTTATGACGCACACCAAAGGTGTCAAATAGGCAAGCACAGAGTACTATAATACTGGCGTAAGGCAAGTAAACAAAATCAAGTAATGCAGGCACTTCACATGGCTATTTGTATTTGCGTATTTGATGTATTGGCCAAACAATCACCATGTGTAGAGGGTATGTTTGACAAATATTGGCCTTATTTGCCTATTTGACAAACATGACCAATAGCAAATACACGTATCCGTACCTTTGTCGTTTTTGACGCACATCAAAGGAGTCAAATAGGCAAGTAAAGAAAATCAAGTAAAAGTTTGATATTTGACGTCCATGTGTGGAGGGCCGTATTTGCCTATATTTGCTTGTTTGTGTATTCGTCAATAATTTTGCCAAATACAACAAATAGCCAATAGCAAATACAAATAGCCATGTGAAGTGCCTGCATAAAAGTTTGGTATTTGACGTCCATGTGTGGTACTGGAAGGCCATATTTGCCTTTATTTGCTTGTTTGTGTATGCGTCAATAATTTTGCCAAATGCAACAAATAGCCAATAGTCGTGTTCGTTTGGTTTTTCAACACTCATGGAGCACTTCACATGGCTATTTGTATTTGCTATTGGCTATTTGTTGTATTTGGCAAAATTATTGACGAATACACAAACAAGCAAATATAGGCAAATACGGCCCTCCACACATGGACGTCAAATACCAAACTTTTACTTGATTTTCTTTACTTGCCTATTTGACTCCTTTGATGTGCGTCAAAAACCGACAAAGGTACGGATACGTGTATTTGGTATTGGTCATATTTGTCAAATAGGCAAATAAGGCCAATATTTGTCAAACATACCCTCTACACATGGTGATTGTTTGGCGAATACATCAAATACGCAAATACAAATAGCCATGTGAAGTGCCTGCATGACACACAAAAAAGCCGCGTATGGGCCTTTTTTGTGTGTCAGTGTGAGTGTCATATTCTAAAATACCTTGTCATGTTCTAAAATATCTGTCAGATTTTCTAAAATTTGACAGAAATTGTTTGGTATTTTAGAATATGACACTCACACTGATGACACTGACAGTTGACACACAAAAAAGCCGCGCATGCGCAGTTGAAAAACCAAATGAACACGACTAATAGCAAATACAACTAGCCATGTGAATTAGTGCCTCCATTAGATTTTTTTTAACCTCGTAAACGTCTTGTAAAAATAATGCCCTACCCTGCCTTACCGTTTCAAGCTTTGAGTATCAATAACAGCTGTAGTAAAGAGTGCGCATAACGAAGTGGGAACAGTTGGAACAGTATGCACAACACAAGTGAGAACAACATGGCGTTCCCGGTTCCCGCATATATATCTGTATTATCTATGGTTCCCGCCGCGAGCGCTTGTAATCGTCGTTGAGAGCTTGCGAAGAGCGCGTCTTCAAAGTTTTTTGACGTGATAACGTCTTATAATTCGATATGGGCTGCGCGCCCGAAAAACATGACAGTTCATGCGGCGTTACCTCGCTGACAGCTCTGAGGCTTTCCATTTACACTCTCAAGTCTCTCAACAACCGTAAGGCCCACCTGGGCCGCGCTCTTTGTTTCGATTATATATCGATGACGTATTTCGATGACTTAGAGAATATTTTTGTATGAAGAAGTTTGGTTAGTATTTTGATACATTGACCACACTCTGAATGAAAAATAAATAAACAATCTGTGAGCTATTAGTATTATTTCGGCTATTCAAAATTGTGCTCTATTTCCTACGCGTCAAGGTATGACTTAATATATGAAGAATAAAGTATTCGTTTATTTCTTCTGAACAAGTCACTAATTATAGTTTCGAAAGTTTATAATTGAAAAACTAATATCACATCGGACTAAATACTATATTATGACGGCTTGATAGATAGAAAATTTAACATATATTATAATGTAGTTAGTGTAGTTCACACAAACATAAAATGTGGATTATATGTAAGGATATTTCATATTACATTAATTTTACAAAGAGGGTAGGCCGGGCGCCATTTTTTTTTGCACATTGACCTGCCAACTTTTTTGCATAGATTTTTCCCGGAACTGAGGGGTTAAGGCTATGACGTTGTCACGTTCAACTATCGTCAGTAAGCCGACTTTACAGACAACCGATTTTTTCATATTTACAAGTCAAAATGGTCAAATGTCTAGTTCGATCTTGTAAAAACGATTCTAGGAAGCAAACGAAAGTGAAATCCAATATTACTTTTCATTGTTATGTAAGTCGATTTTTACACTTATTTTAATAAAAATAATTTACGGGTCACGATCATTTACGGGTGAAGAAGACGCAGGAAGCGGGAACGCCCCCGCACACCGCTCACCCCGGCTGAGTAATTAGTGATGTGACACAAATTCACAATCAACGCTCGAGTCGATATTATAAAATGTTTACTTGGTGTATAATTATTATAATCTAAAATTTTAATCTTTTTTTCTTAAAATCTTGTAATAATGTTTAATATTATACACACATAATATGTCCAATATACTTTCTAACGCAGATGTATTGTCATATCGTTTTCGGCATCTGCACTGCCCCGGGGCAGGGTGGGTCGACAGGATACGGAAATAAGCGAAAACAGCGTTCCTGCACAAAAATTTACTACAAAATATTTAAACACTAAAAAATATATAAATAAATAGTAAATTTACTACAAAATATTTCAATAGTAAAAAAAATTTTTTAGTTTAAATATTTTGTAGTAAATTTACTATTTATTTATATATTTTTTAGTATTTTACTATAATTTTAGTGTTCAAATTTACTACAAAATAGTAGTAAATTTACTACAAAATATTTAAACAAAAAATATTTTTTTGTGTTTAAATATTTTGTAGTAAATTTTTGTTCAGGAACCTAGGTAATTACTATTTTAAGCTGAAAAATAGCTCAAACATGTTAAATATTTTCGTATGAGAAAATGATTTTGGTATTACATATGTATGAGAATTTCGATGGCACCCGGCCTCTTAAATGAAAAATATTCAAACAATGAAAACAGTTGACAATAGTTTTCTTAGCGGGGGGGTCTCCTGAAGGTGGTAGTGATAAGGGGGGATTTTCCTCACTTAAACCATCCCTCCTCAGTCCTCACTCCATCTCACCACCAGAATACTCGGTTAAAATCTAAGCTTAAAAATAATATTATCTTCATTATAGGTCTCTCCATCATCACCATCATATTGAACTCTTCTTTAGAAGCATTCCAAAAATCTAAAAAAAAAAATAGTTACGTGTCATTAAATATACTTAATACTATAAAATATATACATAATATATAATATTGTATACGGGGCAATATGCTTTATGTAAGTTTTCCAAACTTACCGCATAACAACTGAATATCTATTGTGTCTGGTATCCGACGATCGAGGTATTAAATTTATTTTATTAAATGATTATGACTTTAGCCTCATTAAAATTTTACATTTTATTAAAAAAAGAGTAATGCCAGGATAAAATTTCAAAAAATATATCCAAGTAACGATTTGAGTACTTACAGGGGGGAGGTGTGAGAGTTGTTGATCATTTTACTCTCCGTTAGAACTTTTTTATTTCAATAAAATCATTATTTCAAATTTACGTTTGAAATGATAATCCCAATATTGTGATGCCTTCATGAGGATTAAAAACTTGCATGAAACTTGCGTCTAAATATTTCTGTTCGTCGTCTATTTTGAAGCATTTTCAAATCCTGAAAAAAAAATCATTTAGTCCATGACAATATTTTTATCGATAAACTATACTTCAAGTAAAGTGCATCCCTAAAGTACACGTAAAAAGTTATGCAATATTTGTAGCCAAATTATTACTTGATGTGACATTTTTATCACTAATGCCTTATATAGCATGATTGAGGAATTATTAAACTTATAAATTTTCTTTTTAGCTTAGAAAAATAGCGATTGATAAGCCCAAAAAACGTTGTTGAAAACTTACGCATGTTATGTTAAATCCAGGTGTTTGAGGCATTCCTTGGCCGTTTTTATGGTTTATTAAATAGTGGAACCACAAAACCCAACAAGATATTGCATTTAGCGTTCACTAAACACTTTTATTAGCACTTTTTAAACGTGAAATATTGCAGACCGACTCCTTTGTTATGTCCTTTTGGGTACCTGACATAACATTACAAACTTTTGACGTTTATACACCGATATGAGCTTTCTCTTTCACTCAACTTACTGCATCGTTAGTTAGAAAGAGTAACATGATCAACTGCCAAAATATAAGGCAATAGTATGTACCTTCATGGTGTTTACGATGCGTACTTAGCAATTTCTGCAATAGGCGCACTCTATCTATACTACTGTTATTTAATACTCTAAGGTTTCAAGATGTGGGAAAATGGTTTCGACTTTCAAATAGTATGGTCTACAAGTTATGATGGATAATATTATACATATTATCCATATATATATATATATATATATATATATATATATATATATATATATATATATATATATATATATATATATATATATATATATATATATATATATATATATATATATATATATATATATATATATATATATATATATATATATATGATATTATAATACAAGTTACAACTCATACAAATGCTATGATGACTAGTGAAATCAAGCTAGATGCTAGTAAATTCAACACATTTTAATTTTTACGTTGGTTCCAACTTCCAGCAGTTCCACAAGGTACCTAGACCATTCTCAATGACCTAGACTGTATTCTTGGCATTAATGAAATTAAAAAAAATGATAATAAATGTCATGTTGACACCTGATAATGTATGTCAACAGATGTCAACGTAATGTCAACAATGACATTTATAAAAAATTGTGATTGTGATTTCTATTTTCTGTACAAAATACAAAATAATATTATGCTCTATCTGAATTAAAATATTTTGAATGCGTTTCCAATTGTGGTAGATTGTAGAATAATTTATAGAGTTTGTGATTACGATTTACGATTGTTAGTTTATGATGTTTCACTAGCCTGTCGGGTCGTAGCGCGACGTACTTTTATATTAATGAGCAAATAAATAATAATCAAACAAACTAGAGCTGTAGCAAACCGTATGTATTCGGTACTGCGTAACGTGTACGCCACCTAGTACCGAGTAACGAAACGTTACTCACGAATGCGCTTCGTTACTCGCATTTTTCGGAGATATGCTATATTTTCTTTAATTCAATATAATATGTATTTTTACTAAAATGTCGTGACGAGCATATCGTTTACCAGCTGATGATAAGCGTTAACGCTTGCAATATTCTAGGTTTAGTTTAACTTTTTAGAAAAAACTCAAAAAAGATTTTATAGTCCGGGTTCGATCAAACAATTTTTTTTAATTTTCAAATTTTTCGTGATTGGTTTCATTTTGATTAGACGAATAACAATTTTCACTGCGAAAGTGGTAGCTAACAGAGATAGAAAAGATTTAAAATTTCGTTTTGATGGTCCTAAAATATATGGATTGTTCTCTTTGTAGGCCAATGTAACTCTTAAATTAAATAACTATTAACCTATGAAATATACAAAAAATCGTCCAAGTGCGAGTTGGACTCGCGCACGAAGGGTTCCGTACTGTGAATTGTGATAGAGTGAAAGTAGGGAAAAATAGTATGTAATATTTGTATGGGGGTTTTAATTATTTATTTTATTCTAATTTTATAATTAAATATTAAAGTATATATTATAATATACAACTCAGGATTTTGTGAAAATTTCAAGTGTCTACATGTTGCCGTTATGGATTACGAGCTAAAAGGCCAAAAAAAGAATATGTTTGTTGTATAACTAAATACTGAAAAAAAAATAATTACTTTATTTTATTTTTAGTATTTGTTGTTATAGTGGCACCAGAAACACACAATCTGTAAAAATTTCAGAGGTCTAGCTATAGCGGTTCTTGAGATACAGCCTGGAGACAGACAGACTGACGGACAAACATCGACGTCTCAGTAATAGGGTCCCGTTTTTAACCATTGCGTACGGAACCCAATAATCAACAAAACTTGGTTGTTATGTATGAGGTATCAAAATTCAAAACTATCGAGTAACGAGTAACGATACAATAGTAACGAGTACGAACAGTTAAAGTAACGAATACATACGGGTACGCTTTTTTTCGTTACTTTTACAGCTCTAAAACAAACGTTCAAAATGATTCCTTCTGGTGCTATTTGTGTTTCCGAAGAGGGCCCAGCGAATGCTTTAGCGTTAAACAAGGATAGCACCCAAGTTGTAATAGCTGGAAGAAATGGTATAAGATTGTGATGAATATAAAAATTTAGTTTGCCGTGCTTTGCAGTTTATTAATTTTTATGTTATTTCTAGTGTTCAAAGTCTTCTCAATCGGTGAGAACGAGTTTACGGAGGTGTACAACTTGAGAGTTGGGAAAAATCTCAATCTCAATTTTTCTTCAATAGATGTTGCCTGGAGTCAAATTGATGGTGAGTAGTCCGTAGACTATATTATATATAACAGGGGTGGCCAAACTTTTCACCTGTGAGGTCTACTTGTGCTCGAAAATACTTCCGTCGACTGCAAGGTAGAATTTAGAAGAGAGAAATAAAACATTTTTGTAATAAGTTTGTAAGTATTTATTTATTTTTTGAATATTACATACTTAATTAGAATTTTTCATTGCGTTTAACGCTTTTTTTACGTGGAACATTTTAAAATAAATTATATTATTTTTAAGTATTATTTTCTGTTCAGTTTATTTTTACTCTCGCAGGCTACCTAAATCGTCTTCGCAGTCGACCTCTTGGCCATCCCTGATATATAAGTAGGTACCTAGCTAGCGTTTGAAGAGTCCATAGATATTATTTATATTTGTAGAGAATACATTAGCAACAGCAGCTACAAATGGGGCAGTGGTTGTATGGAACCTCGGCCGGCTGGGTCGGTCCAAACAGGAGCATGTGTTCTCTGATCACAAGAGATCTGTCAACAAGGTAGGAACTACTTTATTGATAAATAAAATAAAAAGATGAATAATAAATAAATAGAAAAACTCATCTGGTGTAAGCTAAACCACTGATATTATGTGGGAACCTATTTGTCTTTCACTTCCAGACTAATCGTGGGTAAGGGACTTTACATACTAGGACAAAACATTCTACTACAACTATCTTGTAATGTAACGTCTGTGTGTGTGGGTTCTTTTCATCAATAAAAGTAAAGTTATGATCTGGTTCTCTAAAGAGAAAAATAAAAGTAAGCACACATTTTGCAGGTGAGCTTTCATCTGACAGAGCCGGGTCTACTCATCTCCGGATCACAGGATGGCATGATGAAATGTTTTGATCTAAGAATGAAGGAAGTTGCTAGGACATTTATCAGGTAATTTCTAAACATTCATCACTACATGGCCAATGCAATGCAATTATTGTTTTGATGCTTTGTAGTTTCTTGGGAAACATAGAAATTAAAGAGACCTATAATATTTTACTGTGTGATAATGAAATTTCACAGTATAAGACCATAGCCTTGAGCCCTTGACCCATTACTGCCATTACAATTCATAACGTCATTAAACATTACTTCAAAAAATGAAGTTGTACCTCACAATAATTCAACAGAACAATAGAATAGAACGATTTTTTTTTTATTACTTTCAAGCTCATTTTTTGTGAGTAGCTTCATTTTGATATGACAAACAATATTGTTATCTGCGAAAATTCTTGAAAGTGGTAGCTAACAGAATATATAGAAAGGCTTAAGGCTTTCATACTTTGATTTGATGGTCCTAAATTAATATGGATTGTTCTATTTGTAGGACAATGTTACTCTTAAATTATATATAACTATTAACCTATGAATATACAAAAAATTAGCTGGTTCCTTAGTCAACCAAGTTCAATAGTAATAAAAAAAAGGGAGTGCCTCCGCTGCCGGCGCCGGTTGCCGAAATGGCTGCCGGCGCCGTTTTCCGAAGTTTGCCGAAATCACGCGATGTTTGCCGAAAAGGCTGCCCGCGCCTATTCAGCAAACATCGCTTGTCAAATTACAGAATAATGATCAAAAACATCAGTCTTGAGTTAAAGGACTATGAAAAGTACAAATAATAAGGTCATAATGTAAGGATGTATATTTTAATGGTGATGATGATGATGTTGATAAATGTCATCTGCAAAGTAGCATAATATAAGTACCTACCTTTGCTTCTTTAAACAACGCTGAAACTCTCTAACATGTATTTAAAGGAAGTTCTCTTCAATACCTTCGGAAGTATACCACGGAGTTTATAACTGTGGTGCAAAATCTTACTTTTTGGTAGCTGAAAAAAGGTAGGTAAGATAAAGCTAAGGTAGATGAAAATGCATCACAAAAAACTAAAATATCCCTAGCCGAACATATAACCTTCACATTAATTGGAAGTCGGTTAAGAAGTTGAATATTTGAGATTATAATTATTTCTTTTTAAAATTTGTGTATCGGCACTGGAACCTAGCGTTTTACGCATTATCACCGGCTCCCATTTTGAGTGCCAGCGCCGGCAGCCGTTGTTTTAAATCTCGGCTGCCGGCAATATGCTTACCGCCGGTTCCCATTACTGATATTTTTGGGAGCCGGCGCCGGCAGCGGAGGCACTCCCTAAAAAAAAAGACGGGTTGCATTCCGGGAGTGCCGGCAGAAGTGAAAACTTGATTATTAACGTTCTGCATTTTTTTAACCCATTTTTTATGAAAATCGATTATTAAAAAAATTATTTTTTTAATTAATCGAAACCCTTACAATCGATTAAATTTTTAACCCATTTTTTATGAAAATTGATTTTTGAAAAATCGATTTTTTTAAATAATCGAAACCCTTACAATTTTTTTTAACCCATTTTTTATAAAAACGATTTTTAAAAATTCGATTTTTTTAATTACTTAATCGAAACCCTTACAATCGATTAAATTTTTAACCCATTTTTTATGAAAATTGATTTTTTTAATTAATCGAAACCCTTACAATCGATTAAAAAAAAAAAAAAATCAATTTCGATGTAAGAACACTACTCTCCAACCGTCTTACGGTTTTTCCAAGGTTTTTCGATCAGCACGAGAATCTGACGCGAGTTTTACAGTTTTTACCCATCCCACAAAAGTGCTCAACGCCGCTAAAGAAGTTTTCACTTCAAAAAGTTGTTCTAGATAACCCTGACCAATAATATTGCACATTAGAAAAAAATCCCCTATAGCAATACCAAGTCAATACAGCAATACCAAGTCCACATAACATTTAGATATGCTGACATTCTGACTTTCAGAGAGGAGGTTCTCATTCTGGAAATTTAGCTCTATGTGGCTCACATGCTAGGGTTTGAAGCAACTTCTAGATAGGAGGAGGTTCTCATTCCCCTGTATGTTCCCAGCAACACGGAGTCGATCCGCGACGTCCAGTTCAGTCCGCACGCGGCGCACGTGCTGGCAGCGGTGTCCGAGAACGGGACGGTCCAGCTGTGGGACTCCCGCCGCCACGAGCGCCCCCTGCACCACTACACCGCGCATTCCGGGCCCGTGTTCGCCTGCGACTGGCACCCGCATTCGCCCTGGCTGGCCACTGCCTCGAGAGACAAGACTATCAAGGTATGGAAGAAGAGAATGCCTGTTGCTACCATCCACCGTTGCTGGCCTATAGTTTGGTGCAATGCAAATCTCTCTAACCTATTTCTTATGTCAATGGGATGCCCAAGGATAATCATGGTGGATGGACAATTAATGGCGATCGCCACCACTTGTTTATTTAAGAATAAGTTATTATGATTCTAGACAATGCTAGTGTATTTTAGTTGTCACATATCATCTATACTGTACTCCCTGTCAAAAACTTGTCATTTTCGATGTAAACCGCGATTGACAATGAGGTCAGATGTTGTCAATCGTGGCTTTGTATAGAAAATGACAAGTTTTTGACTGGGAGTCAATGACCGCTATCGCCGTTTTTCGCCGAGTGCACTATACACAGTACAATAATTATACTCTGAATAAAAATAGTATCAGCTCCGATTTTCATACCCCGAATCACGATTCACTCACGTGCAAGTTGGTCAGCCTGATATCACAGCCTTATTTGATTTGAGCTCAGTCTCTGGACCTAAATTTAAGTCATTAAACCGTGAAAAAAGGTGCACTCCACTTCCAAGATAACCCTAAAACAGATAATGTGATATGTGTATCCGTGCATATGTGGGGCGCAGACGGCTAAATATACCTTATCGCGACGCCGCAGACGAATAGTGGTGCCGGGTATATTGTTATCAGTTTATTTAACATATTATTGCTGTATGTTATACCTATAATATATACCTAAGGGCCTTATCACACTGGCGATTAGCGAGCGATTTGAAAGCGACGCGACCGCGCAGCGCGCACGCCGCGATTGCGCGACGTGTGACGACGTGTCGCCAGTGTGATAAGGCCCTAAGGGCTAAGGCTAATATTTATGGTAGAGGCATATTGAAGCGAAAAAGTTATCCAACTACACCAAAATTAACATTTGATAAAAGCATAATATGACATACTATGTTAGGGTCTACATTGACGGACCGCATTTCAACTGCAATCCAACCGCAAATTGCAGTTCAAGTGCAGTTTGAATGCAGTTGACACGACTGCAATACGACTGTAATAGAACTGCAAACCAAACAGTTCACACGACTGCACGCCGACTGCAACTGAACTGCAATCCGACTGCGCGTTTGGTTTGCAGTTCTATTGCAGTCGTGTCAACTGCATTCAAACTGCACTTGAACTGCAATTTGCGGTTGGATTGCAGTTGAAATGCGGTCCGTCTGTGTAGACCCTTAGATGACGCCCGCAACTCCGTTGCGCCAAAATTCTTTAATCGCGAACCGTACATTTTTCCGGGATAAAAACTATCCTATGTCCTTGCTCGGGACTCAACATATCTCCATGCCAAAATTCAGCAAAATCGGTTCAACGGTAACAGGCAGCCAGACAGAAGGACAGACAGACATGAGACAGGACAGACACACTTTCGCATTTATAATTTTAGTATGGATTCATTTAAATCGTATAAAAATTGAATTTTCTGCCAAAATATCTTTGGTATAATGAGTTCTAAATAAATAATATTTTCAAGTCCAAAGAGTAAATAAACAATCTATTTATAAATGACGCCTACATTAGAAAATAGATTTTGCTTAGATATTTTTTATTTTTTGTAACACAATAGATCTCATTAATTTGTTTCATCAACAACCCTAATTAGGGAATTGTTTGTCTTGTAATAAACTATCGACAATTTTGTTAACACAACAAATCGACAAAAATAATTACAAACAGCATATTATAAACTTTGTTCTGTTTGACACATACCTAACTATGTAACATGTATTGATATGTAGTCTCGAGTTAATAACTTTAACGGCAAATCTGTTGAATGAAGCCTGTTTGCCCCAAAATCTAAAAACTTCAGCTAGTAAATGAGGATAATTTCTGTCGTGCATCTCCTATTAAATTCGTCATCTAAGCCAAAACACACTACATTACGTATGTGGTAGCACACGTGTCAAACTTTGCATAATAAGGGCGCATTTTCACTGCTCGATAGGGCCCGCATGCGGGGTGCGGGAGATTTCTAAAACCCATGCCACGGCCAATCAAAATGCGCCATTAGTTGTCATAGGCTCCCCGTATGCTGTATACCGCACGAGTTAACGACTAATGAAAATGCGCCCTAATTATATCCGTTTACAAAGTAGTCGATAGTTTATTGCTAGACAAACAATTTTCTAATTAGGGTGATGACTGATGAAGCATGTAATCTGTAATGACACGACGGCTGCACGCGCCTGGGGTCGCGAAAGTAGCCGATTAGTTGCAGTAAACACGAATATTTGTTTGTTTGTTTTGTCGCGACTTACGTCTGCGCTGCGGGATGTAGAGTAAACTAATATCGTTCTACCAGGCCTGTCCCACTCGCGCGAATAGGCATCGAACTGTAAGTACCACCCGCGGGTGGCAAATCAGTAGGGACTCACAAGCGAGCGGTGACGCACGCGCACGAGTTGTTCGTTGCATACCTACGTATTGCGTAACTTATTCGATCGCTATCACAGAATTGATATTAATCTCACAATGGACAATAAAAAGAAAAGGGCAAAGAAATATTGCGCGTACTATTCGAAACCTCATTTGTTTACAAAAACAACTAAGTTATACAAAAACTTTAAGTAGGTAATATAAGACCGGTTTCAATAATTAAGATACGGTACCTATCGAATCTAAGTACGCGTCACTAGTTACACGCGAATTTATGATAATTAAATCTACATAGTACTAAGACATAATATCTTAGATTATTTCGAGTTAAATAAAATGTAGTTAATTAAATATAAATATTATAATATTATTTTTAAAAAGAGACAACCCTGATTTCTTCAGAAAAGGTACGAGTTATGCGATAGAAAGAGAGCGGAGATGTAGGCAAATATAATTGTAGGCACCTAGCACTGCGCGGTCGGAATTTGAACTATAAAGTATCGTAGCATGAGTCGTTAATTCTTTAAACGGGTTTCGTTAGTGGGAATTCTGTTGGTACAACTAATATATATTCTGTGGTTCTACTACATAGTTCAAGTCGTTGTTTATTGTAGTGGGCATTAACGACTTATATAAATAAATAGATTTCAATAAAATATTATGTTTTTATCAACATAGGTATCATGAATACACTTTTTGAACGTCGTAGAAACTAAGATGCCTACCACATCATATGATATGATATTATTATACTGTGTCAGGTGTGGGACATCCAGGCGCGACCGAGCCTGGAGCACACGATCTACACGATCGCGTCGGTGGGGCACGTGAAGTGGCGGCCGGCGCGCACGCACCAGCTGGCGTCGTCCGCGCTCGTGCTGGACTGCTCCGTGCACGTGTGGGACGTGCGCCGCCCGCACGTGCCGCTCGCCACCTTCGCCGAGCACCGCGACGTCACCACCGCCATCGCCTGGCAGGGCCCCGCCGCCTTCCTCGCCACTTCGCGCGACTGCGGCCTCTACCGCCACCGCTTCCCCGAGGCCGCGCACCCCGTGCTGTGGGCCAACCCGCACGGCGTGTGCGTGTCCGCGCGCGGCCACGTCGCCCACGCCGCGCCCGAGCGCCCGCTCGCGCTGCCCGCCGCGCCGCCCCCGACCCCCGCCGCGCCCGCCGCGCGCGCCGCCGCGCTGCCGCGCAAGCAGCCCACCGCCGGCTCGCTGGGCCCGGCGGCGCAGGCGGCGCTCGAGCGGGACTTCGCCGCCAGCGCCGCCAGCTCGCTGCTGCGCCTGCGCCCGCCGCCCGCCGCGCCGCTCGCCGACACGCTGGCCGCCGCGCGCCTGTTCCGCGTGCGCGGCCAGCCGCCGCACCTGCTCGCCGAGCACAACGCCAAAGTCGCGCGCGACCACAAGCGCTTCATGGTGAATTTCAATTTCAATTTCTTTATTTGCAAAATGTGGGTTATTATAGACGTTAGTAGTTGACAATTATGGTACCATCACATTTGCCCAATTATTGAGCATGCAAATGTTTAGCTTACAAACTACAATACAATATGAAATATTACTATCCTTACTTATACCTTAAATGGTTAATTGCAAAAGTATTCTATAATTTGGACGAATTTTTAAAAAATGACTATGTAGTAATAAATTATTGAGCCTAGTATAAGTATAATTTTAAAAGTGAAAAATGACAAATATTATATGTTTGATTTTTTTTTAAATATTAACTTATATAATTTATTGTAAATGTTTATGAAATGACTTTTTAATAAGTAAGTATACATATTATTATTAGGATTTAATATTATGTATTTTAATCATTATAAATTCAATTCTAATATTATTGTAAAATGAAATTACTTGGATGTGTGCTCTATGTTTTCCCTTTCATACAATAATTGCATGCCCGAACGGGTAAACTGTTGAAACAAACAAATCTGTACTTAACACCTTTGTAACACAGTTTTAAGCAATAAATATTTCTTTGTCTTTGTCTTACAATTTAACAAAGTATAAATATATTCCAAATGTGTTAATATCAAAGAAGATAATAATTGTGCTGTATGATTAACTTATTAAAATATTACCAATTGTCAATAATAATAAATAATTAGACATAACAAAATATAATATTAATCATATTCATTATTTAATTGTATTTTATGGAGAATTATTATAGGTATGGATTTTATTATGTCAAATACTTATAGTCAATTTAAAATTAATTATTAATTATTATCAAAATATAAGAATATTATCATACAATTCATTAAAAAATATTTTCATTCAAAAAGTCATTTACAGTATAATAGCATTTGTCAATTACGATTTTTTTTAGATTTCTTTTAAACATATTTAAGTTTTCAAGTTTTTTTATGTCCGTAGGCAACCTATTATAAATTAATGTTACCATGCCTAGCACTCCCTTTTGCATAAATGTTGTATTACGGGTTATAGTCCCAACTCTTAATTTAAGTCTGTTGCTTTTAAGTTTTGGGAATATATTTATATTGGTTTTAACTAATAAGGCGCATTCAAGTATACACATGCTTGCAAGAGGGAGTATATTATATTTTTTAAAGTATGGTACACAACTTTCATTCTATTTTAGACGAAAAACGGCTCTGAGACATCTTTTATGTGCTTTGAAAACAAGTTCCCTATTGGATGAATTACCCCAAAATACAACACCATATCTCAAAGAAGACATAACATAGGCATTAAAAGCCATTAAAACAGACGATGTATGTGAGACATTATTCAGCATATAAAGAACGTATGCATATTGATGCAGTTTCTTACACAATGAGTCACAATGAGCTTTCCAATTAAGTTTGTCATCTAATATAATACCTAAAAATTTTGTACTTTGAGTATCCTCTATCGGAATGTCTTGATATTCTATATTTAATTTGATTTTATTTGTACGTTGAGGAAATTGAATCATTTTAGTTTTTTCCAAATTTATTATTAAATCGTTCCTTTGAATCCATTCTATAATTTTTTTAATGCTTTCATTTATTTGTTCTTCAAAATTTTTATTGATTTGTTCAAAAATAGCTGTACTGTCATCGGCAAATTAAATCATAGGATCTCTTATAGCTCTAGGTAGGTCATTACTGACTGCCCTGCCCTGCCCTGCGGGACTCCGCATGTAACAGTTCTGTATTTAGACTTAAAATTGGTCTCTGTATGTGTTTTTGGACAGATATTTACTATTTCTGTCTGCTGTTTTCGTCCCGATAGATAATATTTTATAAGTTTTAAGGCTACACCTCGGATACCACTACGTTCTAATTTATTTAACAATATTTTGTGATTCACACGATCAAAGGCCTTTGACATGTCCATGAATATAGCCACAACTGGTTTTTTTGGTCAATGTTAGGTATTACGTGTTGAAGAAAATTGAAACTAGCTAAATTTGTAGATTTATTCTTTCTGAATCCCATTTGCTCCTTGCATAGAATATCATTTTTCTCAAAAAATGTAATTAATCTGTTATAAATTATCTTTTCAAAAACTTTTGACAAAACAGGATTTATAGATTGATTATTTTGATTTATATTATATATTTATAATAAATATAAATATATAAATTATAAATATATAATATATATATATTTATAATTTATATTATTTATATATTTATATTTATTTATTTATTTATTTGTAGGAGTTCATACTTTCTTGGTTTCCCTTTTTAAAAAGTGGTTTCACTATAGAAGATTTTAAATGGTTAGGATACACCCCTGTTATAAGGTACTGATTTACAATGTGACTTAAGACCGGACTTATATTACCTGCAACTTCCTTAATCTCGTTGATATTCCATCGTACCCTGTGCTATGTGTGTTATTAATTGATTTTATTATTGTAAGTATTTCACTTGGGTCAGTAGAAGTCAGAAAAATTGATTTCGAACATGTAGTGCTTGTATTACGAGGGCTGCTATTTATGTATCCGGAATTAAAAAAAGAAACAAACATATATCATTTAATATGGTTTTATTGCTTTTCAAAATATTCGCCGCGATGATCGACACACTTTTGCATACGCTGGAACCAATTTTCATAGCACTTTTTCCATTCTGATTGAGGTATCTCCAAAACGTGCATTTTGAACGCATCAACAGCCTCTTCGCGGCTCGAAAAACGTTGACCACGTAATTTGTTCTTCGCGTATGGAAATAAAAAGAAATCGTTAGGTGCCAAATCAGGGCTGTACGGCGGATGACCAGTCAATTCGATCTTTTGACCCTCCAAAAACTGAGTTGTTTCAGCTGAGGTGTGACAGCTAGCATTGTCGTGATGTAATATGATTCTGCGTTGTCGGTTGTCCTTTCTTATTTCTTCAAAGACTTCTGGTAAACAAATGGTCGTATACCATTCAGAATTAACCGTTTTACTATTCTCTAATGGCACTGTAGCCACATGTCCATTAATTCCAAAAAAACATTCGACCATTTGCTTCAAAGTACTTTTTGCACGAGTAACTTTTGTTGGTTTCGGCTCATCTTGGAACACCCACACCGTTGACTGTTGTTTAGTTTCGGGGTCATATGCATAGATCCAAGATTCATCACCTGTGTAGATATTATAAACGGCTTTTGACGTACTACGGTTGTATTTTTTTATCATTTTTTTGCACCAATCGACACGAGCCCGTTTTTGATCGATTGTCAAGTTGTGCGGAATCCAACATATTTTTTTACAGCCAAATGTTCGTGTAATATCTTATGTATGCTCGTCATACTTATGCCTAAGGACGCCTCTATCTCGCGATATGTAACATGACGATCACGTATTATTAGTTCCCGCACAGCATCTATATTTTGTGGGACAACAGCTGTTTTTGGGCGACCTTCTTTATTTTCATCCGTGAGCATAGACCGCCCACGATTAAACTCACTGTACCAGTGATAAACAGTGGTTTTTGATGGTGCTTCATCTCCAAAAGTTGCGGTGAGTTGAATAAAGCACTGTTGTTGATTTAGCCCACGCCGAAAATCGTAGTAAATCATTGCACGAAAATGTTCACGCGTTAAATCCATGGCAAATGAAGACACGCAATTTTCAAAATGACGCCACAATGGAAAAATAATTGACAGTCACATGAAACAAAATGTATTCTTCAACCAAAGAGTTCTATTTTCAAATGTTGTAATTACTTTTTAAATATTGTTCTTGTAAGTAGCCAGTTCCGGATACATAAATAGCAGCCCTCGTATTATTATCATTTAAATTATTATTTTCATTAGAGTTACATTTAGCATTATTCTTTTCCGATAATTCAATAAAATTGTTATTAAAGTGTTCTGCAATTTCATACGGATTTTCTACTAATTTGTCACCAGATTTTATTTTAGTTATTGTTTTTTTATTATTTTTTCTATTGTTTTTTAATTTATTAATAATGTTCCATGTTGCTTTGGTTTTATTTTTTGAATTATTAATCAAATAACTGTTTTGTGATTTTTGTGTTAGTTGTATTATTTTTTTTAGCCTTTAGATATTTTTTAATTTTTTGATCTTTTGTTTGTCTATAATTCCATAATAATAACTTTTTTTTCTACAACATTGCCTTATTCCTTTTGTAAGCCACTTACATCTATTATTTGATTTTTTCTTATTTTGTGTATCGGAAAACAAAGGTTATATTGTGGGTTATATATTAAAGAAATATGTCAATAAATGAATCATATGCCTTATTTGGACAATTTTGTTTGTAAACTTCATCAAAAGAAATACTCGATAAACAATTTTTAAATTTACTTATGTTTTCATGTGAGTGGGACTGCATTCGTTCTAGAGAATATTACATTTCGAAGCCTTTAATTACTGCCGACTAGAGAATACGGTCCCGCAAATATCGTGTTAATATGACGTCCCGGTTCCTCAGGTGAGCCACGTGTGGGAGGTGGTGCGCGTGATCTGCAGCGCGCCCGCGCACGGTTCGGGGCCGGCGCCGGCGCCGCCCCCGCCGCGGCTGCCGCCCCCCGCCGAGCCCGCGCCGCCGCCCCCCTACCCCGCGCCGGAGGAGGAGCCGTTGGAGGAGGCGGAGGAGTGGGCGGACAGCGGCCACCACAAGAACAGCGGCGTGCTCGGCATGCCCACGCACTCCATCTACATCCCGCCCGCCAAGTACTGCAAGCGCGACGACGGTACGTTATCCTCGGTGAACGGCTCCATAGACTCAGTAGAAACGATACTTTTTTTCTTTATACAGAACAACATACAGTCATATGATAAAGCACTGTTACATATAAGTTTAACATTAAAAAGACCTTTAGGTTCTTAAATTAAAATTAAAAAATTACAAAGATTGGTTGATCGTGTGTCGGTCGTGTGTAATGTTACATAAAATTATAGTGTTTGTTTAGAACGGGTAGCCCTACGACAAAAGTCTTGGGATCACAAAACTCGTGTATGTGTACGTGAGTGTGTGTGTGTGTGTGTGCGTGTGTGCGTGTGTGTGTGTGTGTGTGTGTGTGTGTGTGTGTGCGTGTGTGTGTGTGTTTACAATGTTTTTTTATGGTGCAGCAAAAAAATAAAATTTACAGAACATTACATGAAACTCATAAAGCTTTCATACAAATAAGCAACATTTTATTGTATACTTGTTTATACAATTTTTATAAAATATAACAATTTTTGCATATAATATATAATTAGTTTACATTAAGTAGGGTTTACAAAAATCCTAAGATTGAAAATAGTATAAAACGTAATAACCAATTATAGTAATTCAGTTTTGAGTAAGTTTTTTATTTTGTTTATAGAATGACAAAAAGGGTCTGTTATGGTGTAAGTTATTATTACAATACTTTGGTACTCGCCTGAAAAAGCTAAGTTTAGCATAGTTTGAGTGGGCATAGTCTATATGAAATAAATTATGAGAACGTAAGAAGTGACCTGGAATGCTATATGTTATTTTTTTTTTAAAATTTTGATAAAGAAAATGCAGTCTAAATACATACGCCTGTCCTTAAGTTTAGTTAAATTAAATTGTTTGGGATTAGTTCTATAGCAAATATTTTTAAGGAAGATAATTTGAATATGTTCTATAGTCTATACGGTCGATGTGAACTTGATATTGAGGAGTCCATAATATGATGCTGCCAAATTCGAGAATGCTCCTAACGTAGGAATAATAAAGAATTTTATATGTGCAGGCACGTTTAAAGGGTTTGCCGACACGCAGTATCATGCCTAGCATTTTGTATGCACGGTTACATATATTATTATCAATGTGAATATTGAAAGTTAATTTAGTGTCCAGGGTTACTCCCAAGTCCCTTATTGAATTTACTCGGGTTATTTGTGTTCCACCTATGTTGTAATTAAAATTAATAGGATTATTTTTACGAGAAAAACTTATGACGTAGCATTTGTTTAAATTTAGATATAATTCATTGCGGGTGCAATAATTTAAGAAATTTTGTAGGTCTAACTGTAAGGAATGACAATCATCTATGTTTGAGATTGCCTTATATATTTTAGTATCATCAGCGTAGATTATGTGTTCTTTGAAGTTAAAAATAGTGTCAATATCGTTCAAAAAGAAAATGAAAAGTAAGAGACCTAGGTGCGAGCCCTGTGGCACTCCGGATGGTATAGGGAGGAAAGTCGACGTATATCCCTTTATAGCGACTGCTTGGCTTCGGTTATTTAAATATGATTTTATCCACCTTAGTAAATCCCCATGTATACCCAACTTTTGAAGCTTAGAAATTAACAATTTATGATTGATTTTGTCAAAACATTTGGAAAAATCAGTGTATACTGCGTCTACCTGCCGTCCCTGGGAAATATTATTAATAATGAAATCTGTAAAAGTAAGTAAATTTGTGTCCACACTACGACTTATTATTATCCTGACTTTAAGACTGAGATCAGGCCATATTCCTCTCAACAAGTTCGGATACATGATGAAAAAGGTCTCATCGCCAAAGGTGTCATACGTGGGGGGTTATAGAGGATGTGTGTCACGTCCTATCAGAGTGTGCCCGGAACGAAGTTGCAAGAAAACATTATTTTAATTCGCGTCTTAATGATGTGGGCTATTACAACACAATTTTGGCTTCACCAAGTACAGTGTAAAATAACTTTGAAGGATCGAGATCATAATAATTGTTAATACTTAATTGTTATTTCTTTGTTTGTTGCTTTCTGATTCAGTAATTAGTCTTAAGAAATTGTTACTGAGCGACATATTCATTATGGAATAAGCACATCAAATAAAGGTTTAAAAAATCCTCGGTGAAACTCCACGAAGCACAGTCACTAGCAGACTCGCGTGATCGACGCCCGATTTTCTGCAGAGAACGGCGGCTGGGTGTCGGCGGCGTCGGCGCACTACGTGGACGTGGACGCGACGGACTGGACGCTGCCCGAGGAGGCGTTCCCCCTGCGCGCCGCGCCCGCCCCCGCGCTGCCGGTCCCCGCGCCGCAGCCACCGGAGCCCGAGCCGGAGCCGGACGCCGGCGCGCTGGGCGCCCCCGCGCCCGCCCCCGCCGCCTCCTCGCCCGGCGGCTCGTCCGGCTCCGGCACTTCCAGCTCCGGCAGCACCGCGCCGCCCCCCGTCTCGCCGCAGCCGCAGCGGGCCAAAAATATGAATCACTTCAGTCACGTAAGAAGTTTAAAAAAATCTATATCTAATCTATATCTGGACGTCCTATAGTAATTATATTCTCTGGACGCTGAATTGCTCAAAGACTGTATTTGAAATCAGGCCGATTTTTTAATCGGCGTCAAACGAAAACTATAGTTTGTGCGTTTTTAGATGATATGGGTGACAGCTCTCATATTCCTTGCTACGGATTTTTTTACAAGAAAACAAAAAAAAAACAAAATGTAATAAATTATATTCCATCTACAAAACAAATGTTTCCTATATTAAAATTGTAAATGAATAAAAATGAAAAGTTACTAAATGCTAACTTATTAATATAAAATTATAAATATTAATGTGAAATGGGAGTATAAAATTATAATATGTCAATAGAGATTGAAACTGTTGAAACGAAATCAAATCGATAAAAAGGGCAGCCGGGTGAATCTACTCAAAATGTAAACAACAAAACAAACAAAAATTGTGTTTTTTAAAAAACCCTTAAATATTGCTCTGAATGTTTCTGGTGTTAAAAGGCACCGAAATAGAATTCCCTTTCTGTAAGAGTCACGAAAAAAAAAATTAAATAATTTAAGAGATATTTAATATTAAGTAAAAACTGTTGTTCATGACAATGACGAAATTTGTGGAAAATGACGTGTTTACTTAGAATAATGACAATTTGTTGAGAATAATGATTATTTTAAAAATCTTATCCATATTCGTGCTGATTATATTATTATTATTATAAACGCCTCCGTGGTTCAGTGGTTAAGAGCGTGGCTCTTGACTCAGAGGTCGTGGGTTCGATTCCCGCGTTGGAAACATATTGTTAATTGTTATTTCCAAGTTTGGTTAGGACATTGCAAGCTGATCACCTGATTGTCTGACACTCAGAACAGGAAAATAAGGTCTGGCAAGTAAGATGATCCATGCATCGGATCACGGATGGGCATGTAAAAGTCGGTCCTGCGCATGATCTCTCGCCAGTCGTGTAGGTCGTCCGTCCCACTGGGTTATGAGAGTTAAAAGGAATAGAGAGTGGTCATGTGTACTGCGCACACACTTTCACGCTATAAAATTATTCCTGCGTAACTTGCCTGGTTTCAATGAAACCAGCCACCGTCACCGAAACTGGTGTGGGGGTTATTATTATTATTATAAGTAAAAAATAGGATTTTCAATAAAACTTGTATGTTAGTAAAAGTATTGATTTATTATAAAAATGTATTCCCTAAAATATAGCTAATACGAGGGCTGCTATTTATGTATCCGGAACTGGCCACTTACAAGAACAATATTTAAAAAGTAATTACAACATTTGAAAATAGAACTCTTTGGTTGAAGAATACATTTTGTTTCATGTGACTGTCAATTATTTTTCCATTGTGGCGTCATTTTGAAAATTGCGTGTCTTCATTTGCCATGGATTTAACGCGTGAACATTTTCGTGCAATGATTTACTACGATTTTCGGCGTGGGCTAAATCAACAACAGTGGTTTATTCAACTCACCGCAACTTTTGGAGATGAAGCACCATCAAAAACCACTGTTTATCACTGGTACAGTGAGTTTAATCGTGGGCGGTCTATGCTCACGGATGAAAATAAAGAAGGTCGCCCAAAAACAGCTGTTGTCCCACAAAATATAGATGCTGTGCGGGAACTAATAATGCGTGATCGTCATGTTACATATCGCGAGATAGAGGCGTCCTTAGGCATAAGTATGACGAGCATACATAAGATATTACACGAACATTTGGCTGTAAAAAAAATATGTTCGCGTTGGATTCCGCACAACTTGACAATCTATCAAAAACGGGCTCGTGTCGATTGGTGCAAAAAAATGATAAAAAAATACAACCGTGGTACGTCAAAACCCGTTTATAATATCTACACAGGTGATGAATCGTGGATCTATGCATATGACCCCGAAACTAAACAACAGTCAACGGTGTGGGTGTTCCAAGATGAGCCGAAACCAACAAAAGTTACTCGTGCAAAAAGTACTTTGAAGCAAATGGTCGCCTGTTTTTTTGGAATTAATGGACATGTGGCTACAGTGCCATTAGAGAATCGTAAAACGGTTAATTCTGAATGGTATACGACCATTTGTTTACCAGAAGTCTTTGAAGAAATAAGAAAGGACAACCGACAACGCAGAATCATATTACATCACGACAATGCTAGCTGTCACACCTCAGCTGAAACAACTCAGTTTTTGGAGGGTCAAAAGATCGAATTGACTGGTCATCCGCCGTACAGCCCTGATTTGTCACCTAACGATTTCTTTTTATTTCCATACGCGAAGAACAAATTACGTGGTCAACGTTTTTCGAGCCGCGAAGAGGCTGTTGATGCGTTCAAAATGCACGTTTTGGAGATACCTCAATCAGAATGGAAAAAGTGCTATGAAAATTGGTTCCAGCGTATGCAAAAGTGTGTCGATCATCGCGGCGAATATTTTGAAAAGCAATAAAACCATATTAAATTATATATGTTTGTTTCTTTTTTTAATTCCGGATACATAAATAGCAGCCCTCGTACCAAAACCTACCTTTAAAAAAATATATTCTACCTTTTCGAGTCACCTGCAATAAAAAATGTACACCTGTTAAATAATAATTCTGATATTTATTATTTCTCAAATAATATATTATTACCAAACGTCCCGCGCGGCTTCGCTCGCGTAAATTAGATATTTCACAGACAAATTAGTCTACAAGAAATAGCGTATGATCCTTCACGTGGTCAATTTCTTAATTCTTATCAGTTATCTGTACCAAATAACACAAACATTGCTCCAGTAGCTCGTGAGATAAGCCCTTTCAAATAATTTCCCCCGTTTTTTCCATATTTTCCTCTATTTCTTAGCTCCTATTAGTCTTAGCGTAAAAAATTATAGCCTATAGCCTTCCTCGATAAATGGGCTATTTAACACTGAAAGAATTTTTCAAATCGGACCAGTAGTTCCTGAGATTAGTGTGTTCAAATAAGCCGTCTTTCAAATAATTTCCCCCTGTTTTTTCCACATTTTCCTCTATTTCTTGGCTCCTATTATTCTTGGCGTGATAAAATATTCCTTATAGCCTTACTCAATAAATGGGATATCTAACACTGAAAGAATTTTTTAAATCGGACCAGTAGTTCCTGAGATTAGCGCGTTCAAACAAACAACCTCTCCTGCTTTATAAATATTGAAGTATAGATAAAATTTTTACTACTTTTCTTACTATTCTACTATTACTTTTCGAAAAGGTGTCAAATAATTACCTACTTGTAATATCGACATTGCATCGATTTGATATATTTATCCCTGTTTTCCAGAAATACAGTTACAGATTTGGTCATTATTCTGAATGATCGTCATTATGCTTTCAGGGCTATTCAGGAAAATGACGTTCAGAAAAATGACGGATTCACTAAATTCTTTTAATAATTAAGTATTGATATAAAGAAAACTTAGAAAATTATTAAGAACTTAGAAATGTTGCGAATAACTTGGTATAAAAAAAAGTAGTGAAAAACAGACAAATGTTGGCACACATCGAGAAAGGTAAATGACGTCTTATTTGGAATTTTTTGTAGAACGTATTTCAAAGACTCACCTGCATAAAACGAAGACCTCTATCCACACCAAAGCACTGCGAATTGCGATCAAATAAAGTGAGCCAGCAGATTTTATCGCAAAATAGTTTCAACCCGTCACGTAGAGTATATCGACAAGGCATTCAAAACAAACAATGCGCAGGACAATGACGCGAATTTTATGAACATTTTAAAAATAGAATTTTTAGTTATTTAATGTAAGTTGATGTGTTATTTGTTGGTACCGAATAGTTTATTAGTTCTTTATCTTCAAATTAACATTAAGTTTTTAATCCTTTCTAGCTCATTTTTTTTTATAAATAATAAATTTTAAGCGGCAGTATCGAAACGACACGCAAAAATTTCACAATTTGGTACTTTTTTTTATAATAACTTTTGAAATATTAACTCTACTTTAAAATAGTTTTAGCAGCATTTTCGTAAGTTATAAAAAAAAATGGGTGCGTGTACTTATGTACGCGCGTGAGAAGTTATACTTCTTTGGCATCATTAAATAGCAAATATTAAAAATTAATATTATAATTTGATGTTCAATTTTAATTTTTATCACAAACTTTTTATTAAATGTTTTATTAAATTTATTTCTTTATTTTGTGAATATTAAATAACCAATAATAAGTATTTAACATTAATAATTTAATAATATTTAGTGTTAATTATATTAAATAAAAGTATTTTAATTTATATCAATAAATAATACATACGGATAGTTAACCTCAATTATATTGGAGCACTTGAAAAAGTATATAAGCACAATTGTTTTCACTAATATTCACAAATAGTAATATCAATCAAAATATTCAATTTAAATCACTCTGAATATAATTTATTAGCACATATATAACTCGCACTTGTATGAAACTCAAACACGTGTTGTGAATGTATAAACTAGAGACATGTTGATAAATATTATAAATATGAAAACAGTGATCAGAGGTGACGAGCGTACCAACATGCGCGACTAATATCGAGGTTCAATTCCTATTTTGTTGGTAGCTTTTTTTTCGAGACTTAATGAGCGGTTAAGCAGACGGCTTCATACTGTTAATTTTGTGTCACAGGTGCGCGCGCATCTTAAAATTTCACTCTCATCATTTTTTCATAACGCGCCTAAAGAAGTATAACTTCAAAAAATTTAATTTACGAAGGCGTTTTGGACCCAGCTTCAAAGACATGAATTTTGTCTCTCTCAAATATTCGCCCAGCCATCTTAAATCGCCGGCGCCACTCTGAAACGTCAGTACGAAATCGATAATTTCGATTGCAATTCCTTTACGAAGTGATTCGATATTTTTAAATTATCGATTAATTTTTGTAGGTAACTTCCCTACTATTGTCATTTATTATGTGTCACGCATATCATCTTAAAACGCACAAACTATAGTATGACTTATTATCAAAATAAAGTCGATTAAGGTGGTTCGTTTCCCATACAAAAAAAACAATCGACATTAATTAGCTAATTTCATACTATTATTACATAAATTTATATGCACATCTATTTATTTTGCAATACCATTCCCGCGAAATATATTTAAAATACTTTATTTCACACAGAAGTCACATTTTTATTGATTTTTTTTATAAAAAGTGACATTTGTGGCTTATGTCACTTTTTATAAAAATGTGACTTCTCTGATATATTTCACGGGAATGGTATTGCAAAATAAATAGATGTGCATATAAATTTATGTAGTAATAGTATGAAATTAGCTTATTAATGTCGATTGTTTTTTTGTATGGGAAACGAACCACCTTAACTAACCAACGTTTCGATCGGGGCGCGTCTTTCAGGAGAGCGTCGGGGGCGGCGAGAGCGAGGTGGGGAGCGGGGGTGGGGGCGGGGCGGGGGCGCGCGCGGGCGGCGCGGGCGCGGCGGCGATGGCGCTGCTGGCGCGCGCGCTGCGCCTGCACGCCGAGCTGGGGGACGTGCAGACGGCGGCGCTCGTGTGCTGCGTGCTGGCGGACCGGCGCGCCGAGCTGCTGCGCCGGCTCGACGACGGCCTGCCCGAGCAGTGGCTGCTCGGCTACGTGGAGCTGCTGCAGCGGCACAAGCTGTTCAACCGCGCCGCGGAGGTGATCAAGTGCGCGTGGGTCGGCAGCGTGTGGAGCCTGTCGCAGCAGAGCACGGCGGTGGCGGCGTGCTGCGGCCGCTGCGGGCGGCGCACGCGCGCGCGCACTCCGTGCGAGTGCGCCGGCGGGGGCGGGGAGGTGTGCGCCGTGTGCGGGGGCGCCGTGCGCGGCCTGTACGCCTGGTGCCAGGGCTGCGCGCACGGCGGACACCTGCGCCACCTGCGCGACTGGGTGCGCCGCCACCAGCTCTGCCCCGCCGGCTGCGGACACCACTGCACGCTCGACTGAGCGGATATACCCGTGGCTCGGTCACGTGATATTTCACCGCTAACTCGCATACAAAAATGATCTGCGATCGAGGAGGCAGTCGTGCGGGCATTTTTAAATCGTGTGATACAAATAAGCATTAAGCGCCCACATAATGTAGCCTTACGACTTTAGGGGATAGGTGTCGCACCGTACTACTAGTCATTGAGTAAGGCTGAGGCTGCTGTTTCTCTTCCGAGCTAATCAAAGGCAGGGTGGCAAGTTTAAAAATATTTTACGGACCTCTTGTAAAGCTTAATAGTCTAGTCGAAAACAAAATCCCCCGGACAACATTTTTGATTGTAAATATAAGACGGCCTTTGGAGAAAAGGAGCGGTGACTAGAATTGGGATTGTCCATTTTTTATTTATTGTGCCCATTACAAAAACATCGTTATTCTGTATATAAATTCAAAAAATATCCATTAGTTACTTATATTTTTAAACAAATATGTTTAACCTTAGTTTGACCTTCAATGACGTCATCACTGGAAGCCATACGTTAAATTAGCAATAAACTCGACCAACATTACGTTTAGAGCTTTTGGTATGCTTCTCGAATCAGTTTTCACATAAATAAGAGAACTTGCATTTATTTAACACCTTGTTGATACCTGACAATGCTCTTTTTTTTAATTTTTATGAATTTTTATGTATTCAATGCTGCCGGCCGCCGATGATGACGTCATCATCGACGAAAACTTAAAAAAAATATTAAAAAAAACTAGCCAATGAATTAAAAAATATTTAATTTATATTCTTAAAACACCCGATTTCAACGAAAAAAAATAATAAAAAGTAGTGATTTTTTTTTGGACAATGCCCATTGAAAGATATATGAGTTGTCAGTTGTCACACAGCATCATGTTAACATCGCAAATTTTCATGTAATTGTTATGTTTAATATATTTAAATACACTCGAGATCAATATTGTAAAATCATTTTATATTTTTGTAAAGGAGAATGAAAGATGTTATATTTACAATTGGAATTTTTATTACTTTAACCTAAATAATACTGTTCTTAAAAATGTATGTAAAGCGCTAATTCTCACAGATATAAATGCACGTTAGGAAATAAATTTATTTTTATAATAATTAGACTCGATTCACAAAGAGACGCAACGTAGCGTCGTACGGTATTGAAAAAAATAGAATATTTTCATAATTAAAGACACGGGTGGAAGAACCAGATAACTAACATTTTATAACATAAGGACATTTACTCATTCTTTTCCTTATAATTTTAACAAACCTTGTAAATTTTCTACTTCATCATCTAGCTAACATATCGCTACTCATAAAATTCGCAGTTTTTTTATTTCAAATCATTTTTCCGGCCTCAAAGCCTCCATTTATAAAAAAAACTCCATTTTTTCAACTATTACGTGCTTCTTTCACCAACGTCTTCAATTTCATATTATTTACTCAATATTTACTTAGAAGATGCATGATTCATTTCCATGACTCTTAACTTATTGCTGCGCGGCGTCTCAGTAGACAGTATAAACTCTTAAGTGGAAGTATAAAATAGGATAATATGCTTGGTAAGTGTTTTTTAATCCCTCGATCACCAATTCCAGGAAATCTTTTGTTGTCGCGCGGCCCACATGGGCCTTACGTAGTGTTGGAAAAAATAGCATTAGCAATAATTATTAATTGTTAAATGCCCATTAGCAATAATTTAATTAATCGTACTTGCTAAAAAATACGATTGCTAATATTATCGTGCGTAGCAATGGTCTGCGATCATGATAAAAATCACGTCCGCGCTGTTTCGCACCGCGGCGCTAACTGTTAATGAATTGCTATTTTTCACTCGATGCGAAATAATACTCGACGCGAGTGGTGCGATGCGAACCGATAATTCACGATGCCGCGTTTTTAGCAAATAGCAAAGCAATAATACTTAGCATGCTGTGACATTAAAATTAGCATGTTAATGAAATTAATAGAAAATAGCATTAATTCCCATTACTAGCCTTACGGGGCTTGAGGGATTAATATTATTTTTTATAAGAAACATTCGTCATAGTCTGCGAAGGTGAGTATTTGGTCCAGTTCAGCGTCCAATTATATATTTATCTCAAATTATTAAATAAAGAATCGTTTACACATAAACATTTTGAGCCTATTTACTTATGTTTTTAAATACGTATACACTATACAGTACAGTACAACAATTTACCATTCTATTAATAGTACTTGACGAATCGCTTTTCCTTGAAAATTACATATAAAGTATGAAAAAAGACGTTTGACGAGTACCATTATCACGTCTGTACAGTATGCATATTTATACGAAGGACGCTAATGAGGTAGTGGCGTATTCAGAGGATGTTGCAGCAGGGGCGGGAGTCTTCGGAGGCGTCTTCGGTCACGGTGACGCCCCTCTTCTGCTGCGAGACCGCGCGGATCAGCGTCAAGAAAGCCTGTTAAATGTCACATTGTATGTAAAAAAACTATTTACAATCATATCGCAGTAATACAGGAGTAGAGGTTATATCTGTTTCATACATATCGTAGAATTTAGCTACAGAATGCAGATAGTAGACATTTAACATAAGTATGTATTACTAATAGGTTGTGAGTAGCTTATTGAAAAACTAGACGCAAGTCGCAACCTACTTTATCATTAAGCAAAATTAAAGGCGAGACTACACTGCAGCGCAGTTTTATGCGGCATACAAATTATTTTTTGTATGAAATCGCATGAGCTAAGCCGCACTACGCGGCAGTTCAGCTACACGACAGTCGAGACCAAACGTCAGTGCTATAGAAAGAACAAAGATGTGCACCTTCCTAGCGCTCACAGCGAGACTGACGATGCGCTGTCGCGCGACTGTCGTGTGTGCGCGTGCACAGCGCTACCAGACGCAGCAGCGAGTGCGCTCGACTCCCCTAGCTTGTCGTCACGACTCCGCGACTCTGACGCCAAGTGTGCGGAGCTTCGAACAAAATATATGAAAATTGTCGATCGTAGCCTGTCGTCGCGTCTAGTCGTCGAGTTGTTGCTGTCGTCTGTCGCCTAGTATACGCCTACACATATGTAGACAGTAGTCGCGACTCGCGGCGACAAGACGCTAGATCCAAGCGCAAGTCGGCCTGTTTGCGATGGCTCAAAGTGTCCTGCAGAGTAGTGCGGTCTCGCCTCTATATTTAACTTGTGTTTAAGAATTGTCTTAATTTTCATATTAAAGACTTGAAAGATTTATTTGGAAGCTACTAAAATACTTACTGCAGTTTGAGCAATACACTACATTAACGCTTCAACTCCCGTAAGACCCAAATGGGCCGCGATAACAATTTAAAAGCTATTGTGTTGTGTCTCGTTTTGCCGCGATCGAAGGATTAAAAGGAGAATTAAATAAAAATAAAAAACTTAAAAACAAATTATTATGGTTAAAATACAAATTAACTAAATATTGGTTCTATAGGATGTTTTATGCGACAAAATAATACACGGTAGTGTTGCAAATCAGTATAATATTGCTTGTCTATAAATACAAATTTGTTCATTCACATTATATTCAGTACTTACACGGACACACGGATGAGCGGCGGAGGAGCGGTCCAATGTATAAATTTATGTGGACAGGCCTCGAAAACCGAGCGGCGCGCGGCGTAATAGACGGTTTATCCATATAAATCTATACATCGGAACGCGCTGCCGCCGCTGATTTTGAGACTCAGAGACGAACTCGAACTCCTTATGCTAAGTACTCACATACGGTTTTGCTCGATCGAGCAATAACGTCAAGCAAAACCTGCGGCTCGGACTTTCGTCCACACATTCAGCATTGCTCGATAGTTTTACTCTAAATCGATACATTTAATTCCGTCAAGCTGGCTCGATGCGAGCCTTCGAGTGGCTCGATGCGAGCCTTCGAGCTGTCAGTTTTGCGGTCCACACAGTAATTATTACTCGATTTGGAGTAAAACTGTCGAGCAAAACCGTATGTCAGTACTTAGCATTAGTGTGAGAAAGCCCGACCGAAGCTTTGAGTACGGCAATTATCGGTTCCGATCTTAGGTCAGACACTACCTACCAAGTCTTGTTAAAGTTTGAAGACGGAGTTAGAGTGATTACAAGCGTAAGCGTATCGCTTATCGGCCTTGTAACGCCCTTATGTGGTCGACATAAGTCACAGACATAGATCAAGATAGATACCGCATGTCCCTCCATTTGTATGAAAACGAGCGTGCCACTTTTTTCCTACCTACTGTGACGTACCGATGATAAGAAACGTGTCCATTATCTAGGCAAACGTTTCTATTCGAATTTCTACAGCTCAATACGGTACAATTAGGCATTTTTAAAATTCCGATTGACGATAACGGAGCGCAGACTAAAGAACAGACTTTCGAAAGACGAGCATTGCTCATCGTTTGGGAACGCGATATGGCACGCGAAGTATTATCTATCTTGATCTATGTCTGTGGCATAAGTGCTTTTTCACATAATTAAGTTGATAGGTTAGCAACATTAAAAACGGTTGCCATTATTTAATACGATATCGTACCGATAATGACATAGGTCGATTTTAATATACCTGAACTTTAGGTAGCTATCTAACCCTCCCATGTTATAATCTCGCTTATGTGAAAAGGCTCTTACGCACAAAACACTAGCCGACATCTAAGAAGAAAGATTTGAGTTAAAAACAACGGATTTTTTTATTCAGTAGAGAGTTTGATATAAAAATAATTGGACAGAGGAACAAGTGATCATTTTGAAAATTCACTGTCAGTGGCTTGAGATAATAGAAACGCTAAATATAACATTATATAGACAATGATCAGCTTTAATATGAGGCTATACAATATACATACAACTCCAGTATGAACGCATTTAAATTTTTTGTGATATTGTTGCTAGTCTAATTTACTACTTTACAAAACTACCCACATTTTTGGCAGTATTTCGTATAGGCTCCTTTATTTTATTATTTAGTAATATCAACGAAATGTCATGTTGCTAGCATATATCTATTTCCTATAACAAATGAGAGAATTATAATATCGAATATTTTCAACTGGTATATTTCATTTTTACGATTTATCATTAAATTAAAATAAAATATAATTAAATTCTAAAGCTTCTTAAACTAGCGTGACGAGTGTTCTAAGTTCAAAACAATTGGTCGCGTTTGAGCATACAAATAAATTGCATGAACTAATTAGGATATTTAAATATAATTATATTGATCATTGATCATGGAATATAAATAAGAGACTATCACATACAAATTTAGCATCCAACCGCTACCCAAATTGTGCACACAACTATCGACATTAAGCTTACACAGATACATTCGAATTCGGCGTGAACATTTACAAAACTACATACAACAAGTATGTACCGTGAGAACTTAACATAAACCATTCCACGAATGCGAACTGTTAAAGAAATATGGACTTTCCAGCGGAAGGCTAAGGTGCATTTTCATTCAACGGTGCATTTGACTGCTTTACCGACCGATATAGGTAAAGTGACATCTAGCGCCATTATCTACGTGGGTAAAACAGTAATTTGCTCCTGCAAAATATTTCAAAGTAAAAAATACAGCGTAATATAAATTCTATTACAAATATTGTATGGTACAAAATTATTATTACTGTCCGTCTCGAAGGACCATATTTCACAAACAGAGACATACACATACACAACAGTAGCCTTACACTAAACAATAAATACATTTGATAATCATGCCGGCACGTCGTTTTACTTTTTGCACATCAATTTTATTGTTATTTGAAGTAAGTTTAAATGTCTGACAACCAGTCAACCAAAATGGGGGTTACTGCTGTAAAACGACATACCCGCTCCTTGGTATATGTTGCAGCCCTCTACTTAAATCAGCCAGCTAATTTGACTCCTTCATGGGTCATAAAGAAACGTATTTTGTTTGAGTCGAAGACATTTCTGTTAACTGAATTGATTCAGGAAATCCTAGACTAGCTTTTTATTAAAACTTATTATTCGGGACTTAACGCGACTTATTCAAATAGTAATGCTACTTAGAGTACATACTTTTTCTCGACGTTTCGGCCGTGTTGCAACGGCCGTGGTCACGACGGGACTGCAGGAGCGCGACGTCTTCGTTTGCACCGGGCGGAGTAGTAGCATTACTATTAGAATAAGTCACGTTAAGTCCCGATTAATAAGTTTTAATTATAATGCAACGCGAAAGTTTAAAATGTTAGCATTTTATTTAAAAAAAAACAGTGTTTTTATTCATCGACCTAGACGTCCAATTGGCTGGCTAATAACTAGATGGCTGCAGCATGCGTGTGCCTAATACCGAGTAATATCGAGCCCTTAGGCTGAGCGCTCCAGATGAACAACATTCATCTAACGACGCGTCAACAGCAGTTGACGCCGATAGGTGGAGTGCTGTTAGTCCATTCAGAATTAACTTTCTAAACGTAAAAATATCTAATATAACTTACATGCATTTCAATAAACAGATGATACATTTTTGATTGTTGGTTGTTTGTTAACTCTCTTACTTACTGATAAAATTATTTATAAAGAGAATAACCAAAGTCTGCTTGTCTTCACGCACATTGGAAATGCGACATGACAAGGACAGCATAAATCATTGAATAGTTATACGCTACGTAAAAATCTTTAGCGCCAAGTAATTATTGTGACATTATCGAAAATTATTGGTATCAAATTTTTTACAGCTTCCATACGTTTCACGTTGGATATTCGATAATGTTGCGAATACATACACAACTTTTATTTAAGTTTAGAATGAAGATCTGAACGGAGTGGGAGCAACCGCGGAGCACCATACACTGCCGAGCGGCGGAGTCCATCACTACCGTGGAACTTTCGACCTTGGGTGCAGGACGCAAAGTTCATTATGCGGCGGCGGCCTACAAGATATTGCACTTGATTTTCCTGCGCTTCTTGCCCTTCACGTCGCCGTTGGTGGCGCGCGTGTCGTCGCACTTGCGCGAGCGGATCTCGCGCATCAGGTCGAAGAACACCTGCACACACACGCACACGTCACACAAGCTCCACCCCTCACCACCCTAGCCCCGCCCCTCGCTCCGCCCACACTCACACGCACACATATAGTATTATAGTATTTCTATAACACCTTAGCCCCTTTCCTATACGGTGTATTCGGTCTATACGTCCTTGTTTTAAACGTTAGAAAAGCTGTTGAATAGACAAGGACAGGTTTGTAAAGCGTATACGCTGTACAACTTTGTTGTTAGTAAGGGGGTATAACAAGGCAGATCACAGAATAACAAAAAATAAAGAAAAACGAAGAAACCCGAGAGCCATTTAAAACTTCGTAGTACACAAACATAGCACCGCGTACTCCAATGCGTACGCATATTGCGTGTACGTACGCACACATACATCTGTACAACCGACAGCGCAGATTGTATTCACCGAAACCGAATTTTTACTACGTTTTAAGAACAATGACAATAACAATTACAATTATTTTATTACATTTCTATAAGTTTCATGCAATCTAGCACGCGTGACGCAGCACTGCGCGGCTATCTCTAACTACAAGCCGAGCTGTGCTGTGCGACACAAGCGCTGTGAGTTGTACGGACGTTGGACAAGCTTACACCCTAGTATTATGGCGGATGGGGAGATATTTTAGTAAGAGAATTTATTCTGCAGTGACTTGTTTATAAGGGACATAATAATTTGAATATTTTCTTAAATATAAACTTTTTAACTAAGGAGTAAGGGGAGCGTGAAAGGGTGGTCCGGTACTGTCAAATTTTATCAAGGGCAGTAAAAAATAACATTTTATCTTTTACAGTAGTATAATTATAGTAAGTATTTTTGAAACAGTTGTCACATGTTCTTAATAATTGAAGACGTGAGTGGAAGAATCGAACAAGTAACATTTGGTAACATTCGGACAATAACAAATTTTTTCCCTAATTATTTTAATAAAACTTGTAACTTATCTGTTTCATAACCTAGTTAATGTATCTGGCTACACATATAATCCATAGTGTTTCTATTTCAAATAAATTTTTCCGGCCCTAAAACCTCCATTTAAGCAAAAAAACGGGAAGTTTTTTCATGTTACTTACCTTATTCTTCCACTCACGTCTTGAATTGTACTTTAGTATCAACCTATTTGCTAGCTCAGTATTAGCATGGCCACAGTAGAACGCGCAAGGATAGTATAGTATACTGACAGATTTAGGGACTTTTTAGATTCCTCTTATCTATCTAAAACCTGTGAAGGGTTTCTATAGAAGAATTGCCGTAGAAACCCTTGCTATGGTGGTCATGCTTGTACAATCGAGGAAATTGATTCCTAGGCAGTTGACAGACCAACGTCATTTGGTCGTATCATTTCAATTTAATGTTAATTTTGATATGTCGGCTGGGTACTGGGGCGTAACGCGACCAAACTATGTAGGTCACACATCTGCTTAGGAATCAATTTTCTCGATAGTACATAATATATGTGAAAAAAGGGTAACCACCCACCTTATCGACGTTATCGCGCGTCTTAGCCGACGTCTCGACGTAGGGGACTCGCCAGGCTGCGGCGCGGTCGCGGCACGCGTCGAGCGGCACGCGCCGCTTGTCCGCCAGGTCAGACTTGTTGCCCACCAGCAGAAACGGGATGTGCTCGTCGGATTTCACCCGAAGGATCTGCTCGCGGAACTCCTGCAATTGAGAATATCCCCGTGTTAAAATCAGTCAAGCAACATTCCTGGAATAGCAAGCATCACGTGTTAAAATCACACATGGATCAAAAATACCACCAGTTAAAATCCGATTGATACTGTCCGAGCTAGTGGTGTGATCTGACCTGCCTGGATTAGCTGCTATATTATGGCATGCCCTTCACCTGCGCTATAGACGATAAAGCTAAAAATTAGCTTGTGAGCACTAAGAATGTCGATGACTTTTTACAGCTCCCATTCATTGCTTCTTGTAGCAGCAAGCTTTCATTTTTTCTAAGGGCCTCCGCAAGCTGAGGCAGATATCAGTCAGCTCTATTAACAGCCGGTCCGCAGGACCGGATTTTGACTTTATATGAGTATAGACTATAGACCACTTTAATTTTGCCGCCCCTATGTACAAACTCTGCCGCCATCCTAGGACGCTGCCGCTTATAGGCCATGGCCTATACTGCCTATACACAAATCCAGAGCTGCCGGTCGGGCAAGTACCTGCGTGGCGTCGAAGCTCTCGGGCTCGGTGATGGAGAAGACGCACAGGAAGCCCTCGCCGCTGCGGAAGTAGTTGTCGCGGATGGCGGCGTAGTCCTCCTGCCCCGCCGTGTCCAGGATGTCGATCTGCACCTCCTCGCCGTCCAGCACCACCTGGAATTACACGAAAAGGAAAATAAATAAGTTTGCATCTTCCGAGCGCCGCCATCACTAATAATATTGGTCACAAGTCCGCAACTGCAGCCCCGCACGAGCATCGAGCACACAGATGACTTCTTTTCACTTCTAGGCGTTTTTAGCTCAGTCCTAATCAGCCGATCTACCAATTGATTACCTATTCAGTAAACTCTGTATTTTTAAACGACTTCCAAAGACGTAGCGCTTAAAATCTATACAATTTTTTAGACATACCTTTAGATAGCGATGCTGAAAATGAGAGCGTGTGAAAGTGCACTTAATGCCCATTAACAGCCAATTAAGAAATTATTACGTCAGCTCCAGAACATTAGGAGCTAGGTCTTGCATACACCTTGGTATTCATTCATTAACCCTGAGACGGTCACGCGATTAACACAGGTAATCGCCATAAAGTTCTAGATCCAATACAGATAACGTCCAGGGTTGCAACATTGTAAACTAGATGACGCCCGCAACTCCGTTGCGCCAAAATTCGTTTATCGCGCGGGAACCGTATATTTTTCCGGGAAAAAAGTATCCTATGTCCTTTTCTTCCCGAGACTAAAAGTATCTCCATACCAAATTTTTGCAAAATCGGTTTAGCGGTTTCGGCGTGAAGAGGTAATAGACATACAGGCACACTTTCGGATTTATAACATTAGTATATGGATATTAAGAAACCTATGTTAGCCATACTTCTGTTAGTGTTAGGGGCTGTTTCACCACCTACTGATAAGTGGCGAATAGGCTTCCACAACTTTATATTTGTATATCTGACAGATAGAGTATGGACTCCATATTCTCATACTCCATGAAGTATCTGTCAGATAAATAGTGGATAGCCTATCCGGCACTTATCAGTAAAGGCTAGTTCGCATTAGGCCAGTATTTAAGTCTAGTATCGAGTATTTTAGTAGCTAAAATTCTCGCTTCTTCCCCAAAATCGTTCGCACTTCGTTCGAGTACAGTTCACAAGTGAGTGATATTTTATAAGATGAACAGCTTACAGCGCAATAAAGTAAATAAACTGATTAAGTTAATCTTAACGGCGATTTTAGAAGAGGTAGACGAGGAAAGTGTGATCAATAAAAAGAAGCTATGGATACGAAAATGGATCGATAGGAGGGATAAACTAGGAGCTACTAATTGTCTTCTGAAGGAATTAGCATTGGAAGATCCCAAAGAATACTTCGAAAGATTGAGAATGTCTGAAAGTTGAATAATTTTTGCGGTAGGTAACTAATGAACTCAACTAATTCGACAGGGTCGGACTTGTTTAGCCGGCGCGCCAGTAGCGCGGACGCGTGGTGGGAGGTGCAGGGTGCTACTCGCCCGCGAAAAATAGAATAAAATGGATTGACTCGACTAAATTACTTACTAATCTACTTGACTAAATTACTAAAAAAAATAGTGTTCAGACACGTTTAGCTACTAAAATACTCGCTACTTGACTAAAATACTGACCTAGTGCGAACTAGCCTTAAGAGGAGAAACAGGCATTTAGTCTTCAAAAAGCCAGCACAGTACAGTCGTCCATACCTTCTTCCGGTAGCTATCGGCCTTGGTGGGCTCGTAGTCCTCGACGAACTCGTCGTACATGAACTGCAGCGTAAGCGCCGACTTGCCTACGCCGCCCGACCCTACCATGATCACCTTGTGCAGCGTGGGCGCGCCCGCCGGCTTCTTGGACATGCTGCCCAGGAGGTGCTGGAATAGAGAAATGTTATTTTATTCAAAAAATCCCAATTATTACAATAGAAACATAAAATAAGAAGACGGGCCTTGTAAAACTGCTCAGAAACTGTTTAATGAGCGGAATAAAAGATTTAGATTTGTTCAAAGGAAACAATATATTGTGTTCTGTTAACCATATTCAGAGTAGTTTTATACATAATCTTATTTTGTAAAGCAGTATAGATAGTAGATACTGCCTCTCGCATCTTATCCACGACTACTCTTGTCAGGGCATTTTTGCACTGCGACTGAACCGAATCCGACGGTGAGAAGACGTGAGCCATCCAGCCAGCCATTATAGAAATAATTCTTACCGCCGTACTTCAGAAACATTTAATTATGATTAACCTTCAATTTAATGAAGAGTTTGACAGATATGTATTTTGAATTTTCACGGAATCAGAATTCGGAGTGCAAAAGCGCACTTCTAAAGTCGCTTTTTTTCCCTCATGTTCCTTTGTTCCCTTTAATCTTTAAAACTACGCAACGGCTTTTGATGATTCTTTCAGTGTTTGATAGCCCACTTATCAAGGAAGGCTATAGGCTATATTTTATCACGTTAAGACTAATAGGAGCGAAGAAATAGTGCAATTTTTATGTTATTTGGCACAGATAAGGGTGCGTCCACATTTGTATCATTTGCGCGATCAGATCCCCGATCAGATCTCCGTCGCGTATCATCGAAGCGTGTCAAAATGATACGCGTATCATGATACGCCCCGATCGCTATTAACCGCGTATCTAATACATGCCGTATCAAATACTCGCATGATCGGCAGAATGATCTAATAGGCGTCCACACTATGACACGCATACTTGATACGGCGCGATGATCGCGACGGAGATCTGATCGGAGATCTGATCGCGCAAATGATACAAATGTGGACGCACCAGAAGTAGACCACGTGAAGGATCATAGGCTATCGATTTTAATCATTTTTTCAGTGGCTATATATTTTATACCCGTGCGACGCCGGGGCGGGTCGCTAGTGCTTCATAATTTAGTAAGTGGTAAATTGTTCATACTGCAGCTGCAGGTGTACCAGAAATGATTTGGCCCTTGAAAACCACCATTCCCTTAATTGGCCAATTAAACGTCGCATGTCTAGAAATTCATCAGCGCGGTGACCGCGTTTCCATCACCACGCCTTTACGCTTCAAATAATAAGGTCGATATTTGCGTGGCAATTATTTAGCGTCCCTACCTGTTCACACCCTTAACAATCATGTTTTAAGGTCGACAATAGCGTGGCAATTATTTTAGTAGTCCACCTGTTTACGCCCTTACGCCGTACGCAATACGGTCGACAATCGCGCCACACACCTGTTATCTACCTTCCGGATCATGTAAATGGTGTAGTTATGGACGTGATGAGCATCGGTAATGATGAGACAAACAGCCGACTTTCATCGTTCGGTATTGTTCGACGTGGGAACTGCGGCCTCTCGGAAAACTGGCGTGAAATACCGAGTGAGGGTCCCGGAGAGAGGGCCTCAACAATTTCTACAACACCTATAATACTCTACAAGCCGTGATCGTCAAATTGCGGCCCACAACCTTTATTTGTGCGGCCCGCGAAGTAAATTCTTTGATGGTCAACTACACTACACAATGGTTAGATTTACGCCATATTTACCGAGTAGAGTTCACGCCACTCCACACACTTGTGGAACCGCTCTTGGAGCGCCCTCACATACTCTGCGGCCCGGTGCTGGCACTCACATTGTCATACAGTGGCCCTTGGCCAGTAAAGTGTGACGACCGCTGCTAGTCTTGTAGCATCCATGCCGTCCAGCGGCAAGCGCTTACCAATATGCAATCCGTATTTTTCGGTTTCATTATAATTTGTAACTATAAAAATAATATTATGAGCTATGGCTGCCGATCATAACGGAAGCATCACAAAATTCAGTCACAGTACCCTTTTACCAATACCATATTAAGGTTTACTCTTCTAAGCCTGGAGGTAAAAAAAAACCATGAACGTCTTATTGTTCTCAACATTTGTATCACTGAAAGCATCTCCAAAGAGTTCCCACCATGAGATTTCTCCCACGAATCCCGTACAGTGAGAGTGAACTAGCACAACTACTAACACAGTTTCACTCTAGTACAGTGACTGTGTTAGTGGATATCAATGTTAGTGTACCTTAGTGTGCTGCGTGGAGCCCTGGGGCTCCACAAAGGTATTGTAGGGGCTCCACGAGCGATACATACATTGTTTTTAGAAATGTCATCAGACAACATGGAGACAATCTATACTAATATTATAAATGCGAAAGTATCTCTGTCTGTCTGTCTGTCTCGCTTTCACGCCAAAACTACCGAACCGATTGTAATGAAATTTTGTACACAGATAGTCTAAAGCCTGAGAAAGGATATAGGCTACTTTTTAACTGGAATAAAGGGTTGTAAGGGGGTGAAAATACGTAAATTTGTTCAAATTAAGTTAGTTCCAAAAATTCATAATAGATGGCGCTGTGTCGTCTCCTACATCGCGCTATCGCTTGCTCAAACGTGTAACTATAAGAGGTGGTAAGAATGAAGAATTTCTTTGCGTTTTTTTTTGAAGTGTTAAGAAGAGTTGACCATTGATGTTCGACTTCGACCCCACTCCCCAGTTTTTAACCCCCTACGCAAGAATAGAGGCGTTTTATATGTGATGTGTCTAATGTCTATCTGTATGTTAAGTGTAAACATTGAAGTTTGAAGTAGGGAGATCGCACACGTCACACTTTTTGTGTGATCGAGTCTGCGGCGCACAAAAGGCGCACAAATGTCGTTCGCGGATTTTTCACAGACTTAACGCACACTCAACATTCTGTCCGCTGAACTGTAGGGACGAAGACGCTATGGAAATCGTGCAAAGATCGCGAAGTATTATTTTGTACTTGAAGTACATAAAAAGAAGAAAAAATAGAAAATGTTGGGTACACCGTACATCCTATAATTTCGGACAGATTATTGAAGGGACAGTTCCATATTAAACATTCAATTCTGCATTATTCTGCCTTAGAGGACAGAGATATCATAAATTACTGGTCTGTTTTGTATTTCATGAGTTAACATCGTTACATCGATATCTGGCGCCATGTTAATTAAATAGATCGCGTACGTTACGTCACTACAAATGCAGATTGTAGACTAAAAGTATGCGAGGTCTGCGTTAGCGCGTGTTGAAGCAAACGTTCTATTTTTTTCGTACACTTTTTGTGCGGCGCCGCGCGAAGCGGCGCGATGCGGTCTGCCAGAATTATACGAATTTTTTGTGCGTCGGACTTATTGCGCGTCATGTGCGTTACTGCATATAATTGCATAGGTTCTATTTCCACAGAATAAAAAGTGCGTCACGGATAGTCTGTCGTCTGCGATCTCCCGTAAGCGTACCGCGGAAGCACCTTTGTCGTGCAAATTTAGCAATTTGCAGTAATGTAGATGGTTTAACGGGAACTACCTACTATAATATAAGTTACTCTATGACGGGAACTACCGCGCGCTATAAGCTGAAGTCCACGCGGACGGAGTCGCGGGCAACAGCTAGTTCATTCTAAACCTTTTACAATTTACTTTTCGGGGTCCGTCAAAAATGTCACTTCTTAAAAGGGTTCCGCCACCAAAAATATTTGAGAACCTCTGGTGTACAGGATAAGAGTTTGAACTTCAAATACAGAGCCTAGCCTACTAGCCTACTACTACTAGGTCGTTCCATTCTTTACTACATTAGTAAAGAATGGAACGACCTAGACTGGAATGGACTAGAATCTAGATAATAAAAATAATTGAAAACGGCAGTAAACGTAAGTATCCATTAAAGTCACCGCCGTTTTATGGCGAAAGTACTGTTATAACATCCAGTGCTATACCAACACCGTACAACCTACGGTTATATTACAGACTGTTATAACTCGTAAGTCGTAACATTACCTACAGCTGTGCTAGTACAACTGTAGTATAATTTACACAGAGCCAGTACTGGCTGCCAATAAGACTGGCGTCCAGTATTGGCTTGGCATATGCCGCGTGTGAACAGTTTGGCCTGGCTTGAAAAACTGTTCACACGCGGCATATGCCAAGCCAATACTGGCTGCCAGCCTTATTGGCAGCCAGTACTGGCTCTGTGTAAATTATACTTAAAGGTGGGTCACTCGCGGAAAGCGACCGCGACTCATTTTACTCTACGCCACTACAAAGCAGCCCGCGTATGGGTCGCTAGACTAATGTCGATAGAAAATGAAACCTATAGCCTAAGGTCAGTGGTTTCAAACTTGTGGGTCGCGACTCCCTTCGGTTTGCATGCTCACTTCCCTCTGGCACCCGCTTTATTTATCAAATATGATTTTGAATGACTGAAAAATCGACGACATTCGATAAAGTCACGAGATATATAGCTAGTGGGTAGAATTGATACGCAGCTGTCAATTCTACCCACTAGCAGCTAGGCTATTAGGTTACACAAGTGACAAGGTATTTTTTACTTTTTCCGCTCTAAATTAGCATGCCTATCGTGCTTCCTGCAACCGCAGTTGCGATAACAGAAACTTTGTTGTTACTTTGTAGACCTTATCGCTCACGTGATTATCACGTGACGGGCAAATTTCGCGTGATAGTTTACTAAATAATAAATAGTTTAGTAAATACTATAAAAAATATAATTCTAAAACTAAAGGAATCAGCGTTGGCAGCATAATAATTAATATTTAAGGGGGGCTCTTATACACAAAACGCTATTTTTGCCGTATTTTTGTTCTATAACGGTACGGAACCCTTCGAGAGCGAGTCCAACTCGCACTTGGCCGATTATTATTGAAATGATTATGACGATTACTGGGAATGATTTTTTGCAATTATAATGTGAATTTGGAACATTGAACTGTTTGCTTAGCTCGTACAATTGAAATACGGTTTCGATTTTATATGAAATCGAATTTCAACGAAAGGATTTCTAAGAAAGTTTAAGTAACAGTGCAGACTGCAGTACCTTAATAAATGACATTCCACAACGTCGCGAATACGTTGCTATAGCACTCTTGCAAATCCCATTGCATTTGTTCAAACTTCAAAGATTCATATTATTATAATTTATAACACATCGAAAGCGCATATTATATTTTAAGAACAAGTTTAGCGGAAAGTTGATTTCCTATTAAATAATTCGCAATATCAACAAGCAGCAATAATAAACCTGTTACGGTGTCTCGAGACTTTCGACACTCTAAAGCAGCTATACTCAACCTGCGGCCCGCGGGCCGCATGCATTCCGCCGCGCCGCCGGGACTTTAATAATTATATCAGTGGCCCGCGTGAAATTAAACCGTTAAGGGCCTACGGTCAAAACGCTAGCCCCGCCTACACACAACGCTATCCTCCAATCGTGATACAATAATTCCATGAATCGTGCTCCCGGGTACTGTGTTTTAGGCTGCAGCTAATAGTGAACAATATCGCGTAACAACGGTTCCCGCATTATTGCACGAAAGTAAAGATCGTAAGTCCCAAAACTGTTTTTTGATGATTACTTAAAAACTAAATACAATACTAATATTTCCTTTAGCTGTTATTTTATAAAGTGTGTGATTGTAGTAGTGCAAGTTATTTAATGATAGTAACTCAATAAGTGTAACAGATATTTGTTGAAATGTCCAAAAAGATTCATAATTTCGAAAAATAAAACTATCGAGTCAAAATAAGTGCATCGTGTTTTCCGTTAGCTAAGTATCAGATAAATATACAATGATTAAATAAATCTCAATTTCATTTGAGTCAATCGTCTTCCGGGATCGTAATACTTATTAGAAAACACAGCAAAATTGCACAGCCCGCTCTTAATGACATTCACGCCCACCGGAAAAATTGTAACAGACAGACACACTTTCGCATAAATTACAACATAAGTATGGACATGGATTGACATTGGATGACTTTAGTTGTTTGTGCTAGCCTTCAGATCCTTTTTCACTTTTCAGTTGGATTTGGGTTTGGTGTGTCAACGGCAGACAACTGGGCTAATAAATAAAATATGGAAACACCAAAATATTAACTATAGGAATGTTAAACCCACACGCCTAACGACTAGGCACATTTTTGGAAACACACATTACATAACAATATAATATTTTCTGGTTTTGACCATTTTCTACGGTAAGTGCCATATTATGTGCTGCCCACGACAATATTATGTAAGGCAACGAATAGCAAGCAAAAAAGACGTCGGATACATTGTTTAAGGTAGCAGATACTTACGCGATTTTCTCACACATATTTAGTAGCAAAAAAAAAATCTTGAGCTTTTTGGATAGCTCTGGTCACCTAATATGGCTTATATATACCAACCGACAATACCTTTAAAAAGGCAATATAAGACAAAAGGAATGGTTTGCAAAGTGTAGTAGAAAATTATGACAGGATTATCGAGTCACAAATACGTAGCTGCCAATGTTCATGCTAACCCCAAGACAGTCTAGTTCGGTTGGCAACGTGTTTTCAGACATCCTCAGACTGATCGATAGAGGACAGACGAGCAAGTCTGACTGGACCGCATACAAATTCATTGTCCCATCTCTACTTGTCTCTTCACTCGGACATAAAGTGTTCTAAACAAAAATGTATTTAATTTTTTGTTAGTCTCGCTTAAAATCGAAAACGGCTAAAACGATTTGGCTTATTTTAGTCTTGAAATATTTGTGCAAGTCCAGGGAAGGTTTTTATTTCGAGGAAAGGGGTCCAACGGGACATTATATCAACATTTTCGTGCGAAAGAGAAAAATAGCGATGAGTCAACGTACGTTACGTACTACCACTACGAGATTGCCGGCCGGTTTCAGTTTCAGACATAAAATATGTAAGACAGTGTCTAATACATTATGAATACAACAGAGGGATTTGCATTAGTTATGTATATTTTGTTTTTGTACGTAGGGCTCCCACACAAAACTGCGAATTCGCATCTCGCATCGTAATTTTTAAGTTTTGTCGCAAATATTTGCAATGCGATGCGAATTCGCAGTTATGTGTGGGAGCCCGTATTCGTAACATTATCGAAATATATCGAACGTCAAACGTATGGGAGCTGTCGAAAGCTTTATACAAATCATTTTCTTACTTGTCTCATTTACTAGTAAAACATATAATACACAGCGTATCAAGGTCCGCTTTTTGTCTTTCAAGTGACGTTTCCAATACGCCAGACAAAGACAACCAGACCGTTTTTCTTCGTGTAAATATTGTTCTTAGTAGTTCTACAGGGTCTCATGCTTACTCCGCTGTTATGCAAAATATTATTCGCCAAAGGAATTCAAACGTTGCGTGCGAACTCGCTCGCGTGTTCGTTGGCTCTGTTCACGATCAATTTACTAATATTTTATCATAGAATGCCTGAATATTTATGTGCCGTCCATCAACTTTGTTAATCTACAGAATATAGATATAAATAATTTAGTTGCAATAATGACGGTAATAAAAGATATTTTCACTCAATTTTCTTTCGTTACGAATACGTAGCTGTCGATTGTCCCTGCTTGTCCTGCAGGTAAAACTACTATTGTACAGTTGATACTGAATCTAAGATATCGAATGTAAGGTCAGTCTATAGCTATGGATTACATTCAGATATTGGAGACTAGCTGTCCCGGCAAACATTGTTTTGCCATTTAAAGTACTTCTACTTCATCAGTTGATACAAAATCTTAACCCCTCTTTTGTCCCCTAAGAGAGGTCGGGGGAAATTTTTTATACACCAGATGTTAAGTTGGAAAAACAGTTAATAATATGAAGTAAGTCCATTAAAGAAAAAAGTTTGATACAAAATCTAACCCCCTCTTTGGTCCCCATAGATTTGTGTGGAGGGGGGGTGTGATTTTTATACACCAAATGTTGAGTTGGAAGAAGACAAATATATCTGCGAAAACCGCATTCAAATCGGATCAGTAGTTTTCGTGTTAAAGCAAAAGTCTTATACAAAATCTTACCCCCTCTTTCGTCCCTTTAGAGGGGTGGGGGGAATTTTTTTTATACATCAGATGTTAAGTTGGAAGAAGACAAATACATCTGCGAAAACCGCATTCAAATCGGATCAGTGGTTTTCGTGTGATAGTGGAACAAACATACAGACAGACAGACAGACAGACAGACAGACAAAAAAACTGACCACAGATTTGGCTTCTATAGCGATGTAGTGACACCCTCCGCTTATTATTTTTTGAATATCTTTAATATACAGAATCTTCATTTCTACAGTTTTATTATATGTATAGATTACAATCTTTACAATATTATAAAGAGGTAAAGTTTGTTTGTACGCATTGAATAGTCTCAGACGTTTTCTTTTGATCAATTAAAGATAACTACGATTAGTTATCTTTAATTGATTTAAATAACTTGTTGACGATGCGATGCATTTAACTTGAGAGTTGAGGCTCCCGCAAGGCGCACGCCTATTTATCATGTCTACGCCTCCCGCAACTTTGTAGATAAATCAGGAAAACTAAATATAATGCATTGCTAGTTGCTACCACACCCACAGTGTTGGAGCTAGAGGTAGGGTTGCCAAATTTTTTTCACAAGAAATAAAGTATTTTCAGATCTCTGAAATATTTACAACAGTATTTTAGAAAAATGAACAGTAAGTAGTTTATTTATTTACTCTTTTAAATACAAACATTATTAGAGCTTCTCGCAAAACTCACTAAAATTTTTAAAAAATGTCTGAGCGTCTAGTTCACATTTTGATGCTGAAAACAGTATTTTGTATACTTTATTTTTGTTCGACAGTAAAAAGTATAATTTAGCGAAAAACAGTATAATACTGTTTAAAACAGTATAGTTGGCAACCCTAGCTAGAGGAGATACGACACGAATAGGCTCACTTGAAAGTACCATGGCTTTGGTAATAACCGGCGTTAAATAACGTTTGTATTATCGAGCAGATAAGGGAATCACGTCGTTTTGGGGGTTGTGTTTAGCATAACCGCCATAGAAAGATGAATCTAAGACAAAGTGGCAGATCGTCACAATCTTCAAATCGTCCCCTAATGTCATGAACACATGTAACGAGAAGAGTGGCGAGCCGCGAGACAGTGCTCTCAGCCGATCAAATTGGCTGAAAGCACCAAGTGCCCAGCCGAGGGCACTGTCCCAACTCCCACCACTCTACACGGTAGGTGTACCTCTGTCAGTATGTTATTGCTATTCTTCTCGCGAATGTGGTATTCTCTCTACAGGAGACCACAGTGGAATGCGAAAGAAATACTGACAAATACTGACTCAATCCATGTAAACCTGCCACTTATCTATCGTTGAAATACTTCGTGACGTTTGCACCTTTTCAACATAAAAAAAGAAAACGGCGATCGATTAACATAATGAATGCGTTGTCAATCCGCGCTGTGCCGTACAAGCGAATAGAAATGCGCGCAAAAAACGCCGAGCGCGATATAATATTATGTAGAAAACATTTTCCACGCCAACTGTTCCGAGGTAGAAACCGGTGTGAACGGACTCGCGTGTCAACAAAATATAACAGATACATACTACTATCAGCTGCGTAATCGTTACTTTAGATCAGTGGTTCCCAAACTTATTTTGTCTACTGCCCACTTTGAGAATACATTTTATGCGCCCCCCATTGTTTCAATTTAAAATACATCCGGATAAAATCACCCCCAAGCCTGTACACAATGCGCCCATTTTTTTCTGGGTCCCACACCGCCCTAGACCGTCCAGCGCCCACAAGAAGGCGGTATCGCCCAATTTGGGAAAGGCTGCTTTAGATAGAGATCTTTGTATGAAAATTATGACCCTGTACCAGTGGTTCTTCAACATTTTCGGTGGCGGGACCCTTTTCAGAAGTGGCCCCAGAAAAATAATGTTTTGTCTTTAAATGAATTGTCTCAATGCTGGTGCCTGATGACATTTCTAAAAACTTTCTAATTTATGAATCGCTCGTGGAGCCCCTACAAGACCTTTGCAGAGCCTGGGGGTTCTGCAGAGCACTACACTTTGAGAATGGCTATTGGCTGCTCTGAATTGACATTTAATGAATGTTTGGATGATCAATTGACAAATAGCACCACACCCAGATAGCTGCAGGTGGCCATGCTACCATTGACTTGTCAGTTGTCACAACATTGTTCGTCAATCAAATCTGAAATCTCTTATAGGCCTGGAGATACTGACACAAAATGAAAAATCCAAATGCCATACTGGTACAAATCGTCCAATTTTTATCACTTTTTTGCTCAAGTCCGATAGTCATCCCGCCCCATGGTTACAATCTGTAATAATTTTTAGTAAGACGAGAATACAATGATGCCATGATGTAAAAAATGATTTTACGTATTTTATAGTCGTATTTTTAAAACGTGTCAAATAAATAAGTATTTCAAGTATGGCAGCACATTTTCCCCCTACTAGAAGTATGGTAAAAATAAAAACGGTCATATTTTGTCAAATACAAATCGTTCGACACTCGTTATTTATCCGACACGTTCGATTAACGCCCACGCGTTTGGGCTGCCAGTGCGAGCGCTACGACAATCATTTTCCTTTTTGCCTTTACGTAATTTACGTATTAAACGGCCATACTGGTACAAATGACCAAGAATTTTGTGTCAGTATCTCCAGGCCTATTAGGGTCTATACTGACGGACCACATTTCAACTGCAATCCAACCGCAAATTGCAGTTCAAGTGCAGTTTGAATGCAGTTGATAATAGTTTGCAGTTCTATTGCAGTCGTGTCGGTTGGATTGCAGTTCGTCTGTATAGAGTATATACCCTAACATGGCTACAAACACTTTATTTTGTTGTTGAATGTTTAGAGAATAGTTTGGATATAATACAGTATTATTTAAAGTGGACAGTTTTTGTCCAATTTTTTAATAGTAAATTATGGATCATTCCATGATAAACGATACTGAGGGTAAAAATAATAATCTAGGGGCACGGTAGTGCCCCAGCCAAGCTTTTTAGCAAAGGCACGGCCGTACCATACTTTTCTCGAAGCGGTTCGCGGCTATTTCACACCCCCTTTATCTTCGATGTTAACAAAGCTAGGGATTTGGAATTTCGGTCACTAGGAGCAAGTATTAAAACTAGCTTAACCTTCAAATTACATGAAATTTCGATAAATAGTTTAATAGTTACGGAAGGTCAAAGTTACTACATTTTGTCACTCACTGACTGACAGATCATCAAAATTCTAAGGTACTTCTAGCAGACTTAGAACCTTAAAATTTGTTACCCGGATAGGTCTTTATTCACAATGAAAGGAAAAATTATGAAACCGGCCAAGTTCGAGTCGGACTGGCGTACATAGGGTTCCGTACCGTAAATTTGTATGGGAGCCCCCCTTAAATAATAAGTTTATTTAATTTTTATTATTAATTATTAAAGTTCAAATACTATTTAATATTTTCTGAAATTTTCAAAAACCTTACTGTTACTATTATGGATATAGAGCAAAAAAGGTGAAAAAAATCGTGTTTGTTGTATGAGGCAACCCATTAATATTTTTTTTTATTTTAATTGAACTATTAGCTTTTATAACGACACAAGAAATACATAAGTTGTAAAAATTGCAACTTTCTAGCTATTGCGGTTCTCGAGATCCAGCCTGGTGACATGCGGGTGGACGACGGACAGACAGCGTAGACTTATTAATAATAGGGTCCCGTTTTCATCCTTTGGGTAGGGAAACCTAAAAACTGAAAAATAATTTATTACTTTATTATATAAAAGATAATATTTTTATATTTGTAACTTTGCAAGAACAGTATGATTCTCGACTGCATATTTGTTTTACGTACAAAAGTTTTTAAGTTATTTGTATGTACTTAATGAAATGGTATTAATGAAATGAAAAACAGTATTAACAACGTTACAAATGAAACAATAATTAAACTCGATTAAAATATAAATTTAATCAGTACTGCGATATACACTCCTTACTCGCTCAATATATGGTAGTTAAGTTATCACATGAAATAAGGTGTGCTCCTTCCTGCGAGGAACGTCGAGACGCTTACATCAGTGGCTCAGTGCTGCTATGTATTTAACGGTAATGCTAAATATTATAACCTTCAAGTATTAAAGCTTAAAATTCAATTATATATGAATATAATAATCGACTCAGAACTCAGAAATATTTACGTTACGTTGTCCACATATAGAACTAACGAAGCCTCAAAGAAAAAATATAAAGGAGATAGGGAATGGGTGCTAAGCTAAGTACAGAAAAGTTATAACGTGACCTGAAAAAAAAATAATGAAAAAAAACCTTCAAAAAAGAAATTAAATCCCACCAAAACATGAAATGTAAAAGAAGCCAAGCAAAATATTGCATAGCTATTCAATACTTCTGTCGTAAAAAGTTTTCAGATCACATTCAAGCCAAGCCTTCAACTTATTTTCTAATTTAAATAAACATACAGTAAATGTATCAATAGATTTCTTTATTTTATAATTATTATAGTGGCTTGGCAATGAGCACTAGAGAAATAATCAGCGACTAATTGGATTTATTGGGTACCATCGGCCACATGTGTCATTACATACTAAAACTTGCCGTCTGTGTAAGTATGAACTCCTCCAAATATGCAGTTTTATATTTGTTTCTCTTGTGCTCATTGCCAAGCCACTATGATAATTATAAAATAAAGAAATATATTGATACATTTTGTATTTATTCTGATGAATTTATAAAAAAAACATTCCAAATTGAGCTATGCGACAAAAAAAAAAATAGAAAAAAAACCAGTAATTTTTAAGTTCATTGGTCTTCAAAATCTCCAATAAACTGAACTGACTTAGTGACTATTATGCCTTTGACTATTGGAAATTAAAAAAAGAAAGAACTATCAATGTGACAACCGTTTTGCCACGTTGTGATTCGAGGGTATCATTCGTATTATTGGTGGAATACGTTAAAACCCCGAAAAAAATTATATTTATCAAGTAAAAGGTGTGTTTTCTTGCTACATTGCCACTGTAACGCCCGAAACGAAAAATCGGGTAATTGTTTTATTATTGTAACTTACAGATTGATTATTTTAATAATATTAGGTAAAAGTAAGGTTATGATGGCAATGATTTCAAATATTAACTAATAATTCAACAAGAAACAAATTTGATAGCTTTTTTTCATGATTGAAAACTGTAACGCCCAAAACGTTTTGGTTGTTACTTTTTAAAACATCATATTTCCTTGTATCCTAAATGCATGGTGTGTGGGTGCGTGAGGTGATGATTTTTAAGGTTTCAAAGTCAACAAAGAAAGGCTCCTTTTTAACTACGGAACCCTTAATACTTATAGTTTCGGTCTGTCCCTCTGTTTGTTTGTTGTCGCGGTTTTGCTCAGAGATTATACAGTACTAGCTGTTGCCCGCGACTTCGTCCGCGTTAACATAGTATAATAACAAAGATGGATAGTTTTCCCTTTTTGTGGTTCCTTATATACAAAGGGTAAAAACGGAACCCTATTTAAGCAAACCTCGAACGCAAACGTCAATAAACTTTCATGTTTTTAACTCAAGAAATGACGGACTTTCATTGAAACTTTCTACCCCAATTTTACCCCTTTGGGGGTAGAATTACCAGAAACGCTTAAATATCCATTCATTTTTAATCAGTAGCACAAAAATAAAGTTTCATGTTTCTAACTCAAGAAATGACGGACTTTCATTCAAACTTTCAACCCCAATTTCACCCCCTTGGGGGTAGAATTTCCAAAAACGCTTAAATAACTATCCATTCATTTTTAATCAGCAGTCCAAAAATAAACTTTCATGTTTCTAACTTAAGAAATGACGGACTTTCATTTAAACTTTCAACCCCTATTTCACCCCCTTGGGGGTAGAATTTCCAAAAACACTTAAACACATATCCAACCATTTTTAATCAGTAGCCCAAACATAAAATTTCATGTTTCTAACTCAAGAAATAACGGACTTTCATTCAAACTTTCAACCCCAATTTCACCCCCTTGGGGGTAGAATTTCCAAAAACACTTAAATACGTATCCATTCATTTTTAATCAATAACCCAAAAATAAAGTTTCATGTTTCTAACTCAAGAAATGACGGACTTTCATTCAAACTTTCAACCCCTATTTCACCCCCTTCGGGGTAAAATTTTCAAAATTCCTTCCTTAGTGGGTGTCTACTTAATAAAACAACCCTACTCACCAAATTTCGTGGCTGTAACTTTAACAGTTTTTGCTCAGCGATGATGAATCAGTCAGTCAGTCAGTCAGGACATGCAATTTTATAAGTATAGATAGGGCCTTAAAATCCGTAATTCGGCATGAATGCACATAATATTAATGATGTTGACAAAATGGTACATAATATAAAATCTTAAAAAAATAATAATAAGGGGAGGTACTACTACCCTACACATCGAGCGGGGATGATTTTATTTTCTCGTCCACCCCACCTTGTGAGGTGTCGTTAGATAGGTTTTAATAATAGGTCTACCATCTAAACGGTTGCTTCTGGATTAATGTGAAAAATTTTACGGGAGTAGGAAATATGCTGAATTGAAAAGGAAAACTATCACAACTAAGAAAAATAGTCAATCAACTAAAGAAACTAAGAATAGTCGATCAACTAAAGAAATGTATTCGGAGAAGTATGAAGGAACTTTTCGTTCAAATTCTTTTGAATGTAACTGAGATGACGTTATTAGTAGTGTAAAACACGTTAAAAATTTACATTCATTGACTAAGTAACAAACATTTTTAAAAACTAGCGGTACAACGGAACCCTATAATGCATTTGGCCCGATACCCACTTTTTCGTTTTTTTTAGAAGCTGCTAATTTATGTTAAACTAGAGTTCATTATATTAAATATTATTTGTTCCCTATTTATTTTTAACCTAACCTAACCTAAACTCATAAAACACTCATCTAACCTAAACTCATAAAACACCCGAAACAAAACCACGGTAACGCCCGAAACGAAGCAAAAACATATAAAAGAATAGTAAAACCTTATATTTTGTAACAGTAATAATTATGTGGTAGCTGGATAGTAAATATTATACTTTTGGAGGCCTGTAATTTTTAGAATAGTTTCCCAAAGAAAATTAGCTGAATTTCATATAAATGTAACAGTGGTCAGGTCATAGAGGCAGAATCGTGTAACGCCCAAAACGCACACTTTTTGACTTATAAAATTGTTAATCTTTATGCTAAACTCTACAAATTTTACAATTAAGATAAAGCAATTAAAAAACGTAGAGAATAAGACATTTTAATCGCTACAATATCATTTCGAAATACATTTTTTTTTTTTATTATATAAGGGGGCAAACGAGCAAACGGGTCACCTGATGGTAAGCAACTACCGTCGCCCATGGACACTCGCAACATTAGAAGAGCTGCAGGTGCGTTGCCGGCCTTTTAAAAGGGAATACGCTCTTTTCTTGAAGGTTTGCAGGTCGTATAGGTCCGGAAATACTGCTGGTGACAGTTCGTTCCAGAGTTTTACAGTGCGCGGCAGAAAGTTACGAGAAAAACGCACTGTGGAAGACTGCCACTCATCAAGGTGATGAGGATGGTATGTTTTTCGCGTGGGACGATGGCGAAAGGTTGCCGGTGGTATGATTCCGAACAATTCCTCAGAGCACTCCCCGTGATACAACCGATAGAGGATGCAGAGTGAAGCTACATCTCGGCGTAATTCCAAGGGGTCCAAGCTGTTTGAAACACTATGGCAGTCAACAATTCGAGCGGCCCTTCGTTGGATACGATCCAGAGGGAGCAGTTGGTATTTAGGCGCCCCTGCCCAGAGATGAGAACAATATTCCATATGAGGCCGAACCTGCGCCTTGTAGAGTTGTAAGCGTTGGTCCGGACTGAAGTACTGTCTCGCTCTGTTAAGAACACCAAGTTTCTTCGAGGCTAATTTGGCCTTACCCTCTAGATGATATCGGAACTGGACTTCGCTCGATATGTTGACGCCAAGTATCTCAATGCTAGGGGAGATGGTTAAAGATGTGCCCTCGAAACGAGGATATACGACCATTTGTGACTTTTTAGTGGTAAACGCGCAGACTTGTGTCTTGGCGGGGTTGAATTGGACCAAATAACGTCTACCCCATTCAGAGACCTTCTCCAATGAATTCTCCACCTTAGACACAAGTTCGTTTCGACTCTCAGTGACATTTTGCCGAGAAATATTGGGGGAGCCGGTATATACAGCATCACCTGTACTATCATCCGCATAGCAATGAATGCCGTTGGTCTGTAACATGTCATTGATATGCAGTATGAATAGAGTAGGCGATAGCACACAGCCCTGAGGGACACCAGCATCAACAGACTGAGTTTCCGAGCATTCGCCGTCAACTACGACCTTAATGCTTCTGTCTGCTAAGAAACTAGTGACCCACTTACATGATTTCTCGGGCAGCCCGTATGATGGAAGCTTTGATAGCAGCGCTTTATGCCAAACCCGATCAAAGGCCATCGTAATGTCTAAACTAACAGCCAATGCCTCTCCCTTCGACTCAATTGCCTGAGCCCAACGATGAGTCAAGTACGCCAAGAGATCACCAGCCGAGCGACCCTTACGGAACCCGTATTGTTTGTCGCTAAGTAATCCCTGGCCGTCCAAGTATCGAAGAAGCTGGCTATTGATAATGGATTCCATTATCTTCGAGAAGAGAGAGGTTATATCGATTGGTCTGTAGTTGGAAGGATTTGAGCGATCACCTTTTTTGGGGATCGGGTGCACCAAGGCTGTCTTCCAGGAAGCCGGGACGATGCCAGTGGAATAGGAGAGCCGAAAAAGACGCGTCAAGACCGGAGCCAACTCTGGAGTACACTTTTTCAACACAATAGGCGGGATTCCGTCAGGCCCACTCGACTTTTGGATATCAAGGGAACGGAGGGCTTTTCGCACTGAGCGCTGATGAAACCGAATATCCGACATGATGCTCGTGCATCGCGGTATGGTCGGCGGTTTCTGCCCCCCGTCATCCAGGGTCGAGTTTGACGCAAAGAGCTTGCCCAGAAGATCGGCTTTGTCTTTTGCGTCCTGGGCCAATGATCCATTTCCTACGTGTAGGGATGGTAGGGTTGGCTTGCAGAAATTTCCTTCAATAGCTTTGGCCAGAGACCAGAATGCACGGGTTCCCGAGGGGAGGCGCTCAAGTCTCTTGCCAATTCTATTGACGTGCTGTTGCTTTGCCCGAGTATGTAATCTCTTTCTTGAGGGACCTGGAGGCAAGGTTGTACTCCTTTTTATACGTGCTGGTATTTAAATCCCGAGCAGACACTGCGTTGGCCCAGGATTGGTAAGCCTCCTGCTTCCAGCGAGAAGCTTTTTTGGGGGATGAACCAAACCAGGGACGAAATCTGCCGCCAGTTGGCACTATAGAGGACGGAATGAAAAGTTCCATCCCCTGCATCACCACATCGGCAACAGAGTTGGCAGTGTTGTCGGGATCATCCGGCGAGAAGTACACGTGCCCCCAAGGATAGGATGCAAAAAACGACCACATCCCATCCCAGTCCGCTGACTTGTAGTGCCACACACGACGGTATTTAACAGCACGCTGTCTTAACACCATCGTAAGTGGCACAGAACTCCTAACAAGGCAATGATCCGATGAACCAAGTGGTGCGGTTACGGATATTTGGTAGCCGTCAGGATTTGAAGTCAGCAGGAGGTCCAACAAGGAAGGATTTTGACCATCCACATCTGGGATTCGCGTAGGCGTAGTAACCAGTTGTGTCAAGTCGTTCGCAAGGGCAAAGTTGCAGACAGATCTCCCCGCATGATCAGTTTTACTGGAATTGAGCCAGTCGGCGTGGTGGGCATTAAAGTCGCCAAGTATTATGATCTCTGCGGATGGGATCTGCTGCTGCACAAAATCTGAAGCAGCTTGCCGGTGCTCCAAGAGTCGGTCCGTCTCGGGGTCACCACTATGGGACCTATATAGGCACGCATAGACGCGAGGGTGGTCGTCGCAATCTATGCGGAGCCATAAGGTGGACAGGTCCATGACCTCAAGATTGCTGAGGCGGCGAGAGCTGATATCATCTCTGAGATACACACACTCCAGCTTTGGGTAAAAAGGAGTGCTCGAGATAATACCCAGGGTGGGAAAGGTATGATGTGTCACTTGGAGATGATATCTGCGTCTCAGTTAAAAAGAGCAAAGCCGGCTTTGCCGTCTCTAGGTGGTAATCGATGGCATTAAGGTTGGAGTGTAATCCCCTGATATTACAAAAGTCCATGTTTAATATCGAGGGGGGTGCCTTTGTGTGTTTGCTCTTGCCCCGAGCAGATTGGAGTGCAGTTTTGCCCTCCCCAGAATACGAGGGGCAGCCTGGACGCCCACGTTCAGTTCCAGGGGTTCCTGAGCATGGACGTCCAGAGAGGGATTCTCCAACGCAGTTGGTACCCTCCTGGGGTAACAAATTGCTTTTCAACTGCGGCATTTCTAGGGGGGTAGGGGATTGGGGATTGGACATTAAAACTTTAACTTTAGTTGAACAAACGTAACTCCCGAAACGATGGAATGATCCTTATACAGAACATAAACCATGTCTCCGATCAAATGACTAACAGATTTAAGAATTTGAACTCAATTATAGTATCATTAACCTGTTACCTGAGAGCCCTAAAAACTAATTAATTACTAGTAACTTTCTCTTGGTTATGCTTTCTAAATTAAGACCGTTAAGTTTTAAGTACCAATATAACAACCTGCAATGTTAAATATTATAAAGCAAGTAAATAACTAAGTATAAAGTTGCAGCATTTGTCAACCATTTTTACAAGGTACCAGAAAAAGAACCATGTTTCAATAAATGTTATTTAACCCATCAAGCCCCGTACGAGCACCGGTGATCGCAACAACAATATAATACAATAGCATTTCCGAGAATCCCCGATCAAAGGATTAAACTGAAATTTGAATATATTTTATGTTTCTTATTTATTACTATACGAATAAACCATTCATTTTAAAAATTGTGTTATAAAATAGGAAAATGCACAAGAAATAGAAATTATTGCATGTATATTATTATATTCAAACAAGATCTTGCATAGTTTAATCTTTTGATCGTGGAAAAATGAGACATAATAGCCTTTCAATTGTTATCGCGGCCCACTTAGGCCTTACGGGAGTTGAAGCGTTAGGCTCATGGACAACAACCTATTTTTGCAGTCTGAAAAAGGCATATTCCCAGAAATGCACTTGTAAAACGACAATACTTGTTTTACCATCAGCTGTATAAATAACATTTTGCATGACACAAACAATTCCTTTTTTGTAAAGAACAATAGTTTTTGTACCAAAGCTGATAACAAAACATGATGTAATTATTCAAATTAGAAACAGTTGCATATTTGGCCATTCATTATGCATTTTGAATTTTGTTTAACAATATTGAAGACACAGGTAATTTTTTTATGAGTCAAATTATGCATATTATTTAGAATTATTTGTCAATTTTCATACAAAGATTGAGTGTCTTTAGCAAAGTGTTACTCACTATTTAATAACATAGTAGATAGGTAACCAACATGACGTCTTAATTTTGTATGTTTTATTTCAATGTTTTATGTTTTTGTTAAAGATCTTTATAGAACATTTTAAATCTTTTGTTTACAATAAATCTTGAATATAAATATGCAAAATATGTATTATTATTTTTGTAATAAATACTGAAGGTCATATTAATCTGAAGATGCTCTACACTTTACATTATATTGTGTTGTTCAAGCAATTAATTTATTTTGTTTTGCTCACCTTTTGCTCTCTTGATATAGTTGAAAACTTCGACGAGAGTTGGTAGGCTATATTTGAGAACATCACTATGTCAACCACATTGATTGTAAGCTATTTTCAGTCTAAAAATAACTTTACAATCTCATTAACAAACTGAAACACATTTTCAGCGGCGGCGAACGAGTTTACTATCGCACCGCTGGAGTATTGACTCACAAAAGTGACTCACGACTGCTCAGTGATCCTTCCCTGAACTGATCTCAAGTTCAAGAAGCACACGGCTGCCGGTGGTCGCCGGCGACGTCGGCACTAACCGTGTCAGATCGTGTGAAAATTACGTGAGAACTAAGAGACAATGCGCGTGAAACTGTTGGAGAATGAGAGGCGTTGCCACTGTAGTAAACAATCACGTCACGGAACCAAAAATGGAACATATACACGTATAGCACCTGTGGACTTATCTCAAAAAGCTTACCTATCAAAAGGTTCAACTGTTATCACTTAAATTCCAGCTTTTGCACGTATAACACTGCTGATTTTGTATATTTTACACATAAATTAATCACTTTACTATCACACGCAAAGAGAAACTATAATTGACAATTGACAATTCAAAATTGTCGTAAAAGTGTCAAAAATATAGCAAAATAGCCACAGAGCATAATATCTCACGAAACCGACTTTGTTTTTTTTCTTTCGCTCTAATAAATTTTGCCATTAAAAAGTAAAAATTGTCTATGCAGTCAGCAGCATGTGACAGCTGTCAGTGTCAAAATAATGTCACGAGAAATGTTTCGATTTTGTATTATTATTTTAATCTCATAAATCTAAAATTTAAACAAAAGTCTAATGAGGTTTTTAATATAATATGTGAATTATGGACGGGGGCGACAGGATTCTAGTAGCCGCTGGGCTGACAGCGGCGGTCGTCGTGGGGGCCTTTGTTTTGTGGGGTCCCGGAGGAGCTCCGAAGGTCCGCAAGCGTCGAGGGCAGATCGCAGGACTCCAGAACCTCGGCAGGACATGTTTCCTCAACACCATGCTACAGGCGCTAGCCGCCTGCCCCACGTTCATAGAGTGGTTGAGGAAATACGCGAAGTCTGATGGCCCCAACAGTATGATTACAACACTCTACACTGTTATAGAAGGTACGTATTGTTAAATATTGTTATAAAAAAAAATATACGGTAAATAAAATTTACGGTTTAAAAACTTTTAAAGGGTAATTTTATTGCATGAGCTGTTCCATACAGGTTAAGTATTGATTTATGAATTAGCCACCAAAGATTTGCTATAAGCTTTGGGCATAAGATTTATTTCATAAGTAACACATTCCTAGTGTTATAACTTATATTAATATTTATTCTAGTCCTCAATAAGATCTAGATATAAATAAGTAACAAAATGCCTAGCATTGCTCAAAGTGAATAATAGGTCAGTGATGTTAGTCCATTCATTTACAATTCAGTAAACAAATAAGCTATTACTGTTACTGTTGTAATAAGTAATAACAACTAATCTGCATAATGTATTGCAACTACTAATTTAGTACAATTTGTACTACTCTGTCGAGAGCTATTTATAACAAGTTAATCTGGAAAATGTTGTTTTGCCAAAACCAACAAAATAATTGTATTTCTACGAAGAAGTGGTTATTATTGCATTTGTTCATTGCACCACACTGTATTGTATTTCACTTACAAAAAGCTAGAATTGAATCTGAACATCCTATATTTTATTTCAGTTGTGAATGGAACTCATGAGTCAGCTCGAGGCACTCCGGTGTGTCCTCTGGGAGTGCTGCAGGCTCTGCGGGCGGCCGGCTGGGTCGTGCCGGCTGACCAGCAGGATGCCCATGAGCTGCTGCATGTCCTCCTATCCTGTATTGAGGAGGAAACTCAAGCTATGTCTAAGAAGGTTTGTTGATGAAATAGATAAAAATCAACCTAGAGTGGGCGCGCTATGAGCATTTTGCCTCCCTCACTGAAAAAACGTGAATAATTCGTAAAACAATAGCTCGTTAGTCTTGCGCTTTATAGTAGCTGCCCTTTATCTCGTTAGCTATGCGTGCTGAAAATCTGGACGCCGGCAGAACACGGGGGCCCGCTTAAAGTTAAGGTTCTTACCATCAGGTGTCGCGGGGCGGCAAAATGCTTACCGTGCGCCCACTGACGTAGGTAAAAATTTTGACATTATTTTTTACCAAAGTTGCAATTCTGACTTTATTTTATGGTGGATTGGTTGTAAAAACAAATTTAAACAATTTAAAAGTAATAAGTAATAGAAATTTTAAAGATTTCTTTTAAATACTAAATTAATTGCTATGGTGCCAGTCAAGTCATAATATATGACCACAGGGTCTTCTATAGACACATTTCATATTTCTTTGAGGAACCAAATTACTCGATTTGTACAAGCAGACCTAGCATCATCTTTCAAGAAGGTAGATGGATCTTCTATTGCCTATTTTTCTTTAAAAATAAAATTTTATCTTTGAAAATATGTGCACTAAAAAGGGTGTTACAGATGGCCAAAGTTGCTGTGCAATTAACATTGCTTATACTTTTGTGAAGAAAGTTCAGATAAAATGTATCCTGCAGTAAAGGAAAACATACAATTTTAATCCTTTTTTCTAACATTTTTCAGTATTATTGGGTATTATTTAGGACAAAGTAAAAAAAGTCAGTAAAAATATTAAGTTTTCTAAAATGTTTTGTAATAGTGGAGTTCCCAGAGCGTAAAAATCGTGCAAACCTTCGATTTTTGCAATAGTGGATGAAAATTGAAAAGAAAAAAAGGAATGTGTAGTTGATAACATAAATAATAAAGTTTACCTATTGAAAAGTTGTGCTTTTGATTTTTAAATTATTCTCTTCCACTTCAAGTAAACTCATAAACTGTAAAATTTTGAAGAAAATTTGCACATTTCTTTCTTTTAAATATATAGCAAAATAATAAAATATATTATTATTTTTTTGATTTGTATCGTTGCTTATATTCTAAAGAAAGAAAATAAGTTGAAAAAATATATAATTTAGATTTAAAATTAATATTTTTGTATGTAGATGAGCATACCTCCAAATGTGCTTGTTGTGTGCCTCGCCAGGTAAATGGCGTTCCTATTTTTTTTGGTTTTAAATAGGAAATTTAAAATTATTTTTTAGGCTTAACAAAGACTTCTATTTCTTAATGTGTATAACTTTTCTCTCTTACTTTATTAAATTTTCTGAAAATGTAGCACAAATTTTTCACGGATATTTCGAAGAAAATCTGTATTTTATTTCTTTTGGTAAGGTTTTTTCAGAATAAAATTGTTTTTTTTTTTCATTAATTATATATTTTGCTAAAACATACTTAAAGGAAAAAAATACAAATTAGGTTAAGAACTGATATTTTTTGTATTCAGGTAAGCATTTTCCAAACATAGGTCGCAGCATGCGTCTTTAGTATGTACGTGAGATTTGTAGCATCCAATTTTTTTTTCTGGCTTTAAGTAGGAAGTTTAAATATATTTCAAAGACTAGAATAAGTATTTCATTTGTCGATGCATTTAATGTTTTAGCTCTCACTCAAATAAATTTTCAACAAATATAGAAAAATATTTTCGGTCTATTTTACACATTTTTGGAGATATTTAAATGTTTTTAAGTACTTAAAAGTTATCATTTCTCTAAAAATTTAATACGCGCAACAAGTAAGCTTAACACACTTTTCGTTACAACCCTTAAATCCACCCAAACCCTTTTATCTTGGTTACGACGACTGTTAATCTCTAAAAACTTTGCAAAAACCTTATAGTTCTATTTAGCTTAGTTAAGCAAACTTTCTTTTTTAAAAATTGTGTATTTGGTAATTTTCAACGTAAACAATCGGATAAGACTGATAAGAGTCATTAAATAACAGGAACAAGAAAAAAAAAAATTTCTGGACCGGTTTTATATGGTGAAATATTAATTTTTAATTAAGTAACTAAAAAATTAAAAGCACAAAAAATTTTTGGTAAACTTTGCAAGTTATAGTGTAAAAAAGAAAATGATACCTCAAAAACAAAAATCCATTCACTATTAAAATTTTCGGAGGTTAAAACCTCTGGCGACTGCACTATAAGCAGGCCTGTCCCACTCGCGCGTATAGGCATCGAACTGTAAGTACCACCCGCGGGTGGCAAATCATAAGGGACTCACAAGCGAGCGGTGACGCACGCGCAAGATTTTTCGTCGCGTGTCTACTGTATACTGATCATAGAGGAATTTAATACAATATGATACTGATTTAACTGCTGTGACAAAATCGTTATAAATCTTATAAAAATGAACAATTAAAAAAGTCAATGAAATATGTACCTATTATATTTGAATAATGTGTTTGAATAATGTTTATTTGAATAATGTTGTGAAAAACATGTATTTAAATACAAATAGTAGATAAAAACTATACAAACATAGCAAATAAACCAATTTCATACAAAGAAACACCAAACTACCTACACAGAAATAAACACAAGTTACTCTGTTTAAATTGTAAAAGTTTCCTGCAATATTATAATCCAATATAGAACTACTATACAGTGTGTTTGTGTAAACACCGTTATCCTTGAAACCATCAAATGAGCCCGTCAAAATGAACAACTTTTTCTATGAGAACAATGCTGGGAACTCAAAAAAAATGCCGTCTTCATACCCATACGGATGCCCGGATCGGCAATTTGTATGGGTATGAAGACAGATTTTTTTAATTCCCAGCATTGTTCTCATAGAAAAAGTTGTTCATTTTGACGGGCTCATTTGATGGTTTCAAGGACAACGGTGTTTACACAAACATCTTGTATAATATAGGTTGTTTTACTGAAATTTGATATTACTATAAAAAGGCTTGCTATTCATACCAATAATAATTTAAAAAATATATTTTGTTTTCTAAAAGGCGAAAACCTTGATTTCTTAAGAAAAGGTACGCGCTATGCGATAGAAAGAGAGCGCACTTGTAGGTAAATTTATCCGTAGGCAATTTAGCATTGCGCGTCGGAATTTCAACTTTATAGTATCGTAGCTTGCGTCGTTATTTCTTTAAACGGGTTTCGTGAGTGAGGAATCTGTTGTTAAACTAATATGTAATAAGTCCTTAAAACAGATTTTAATAAATATGGTGTATTTTCAATTGTTATTTGTGTGTTATTGAAATCGTGTCAAAATAAATCAATTGTATTGCTGAATTTATACTAAAAAGAGCTAAAGAAAAGGGGCGGCAAAATGCTCCACACGCGCCCACTGACGTTTCACGTAATAACGCGCCCACTCTAGGGTTAAAAATTGACATGACTACTTGACTCTTTTGCATTGTTTATATTGTGTAAAATAATTAATGTTATTAATAAAAGGATCCTAATCTTTTTACTTACGTTGCTGCATTGTAAATAATAATACGTTATTTTAAAGTAAAAATAGTAGTACACTTCAGAACTATTTTGTGTATCAAACTTTATACAAACTCAGAGGTATTAATACAGCATTGGATACAACCAGTAGCGGCGCTAGGAGGGGGGGGGGGGGTGTGAATTCTTCGTACTAAAACCGGCACTGGATACAACCAAGTATATAATATGTATAATTACAGAATACATAATTTGTACCTTACGGTACAGAAGTTTCACTCCCGAGTTTAGGTATGATAAACGCAAGCGTCCGGTCACCGGACTAGTCTCAATACTGGCACTCTCTCGACTTGTCGCACACACAGCGCTCGCATCTGCGAAACAAAATTAATAGTACCCGGCCCCGCGCCGCCGCGCCGATCGCTTGACAGCCCTGGCAGATTGAAGCGAGACGGCAGACAGTTATTGTACATTAGCTATGTCCACATTATGCGCTTTCGTCTTCAATTTTCGTCATCTTCTTTCATTGAACTTTCATTTTGGCGCATTCAATAATTGAATGCATCAAAGAACGCAACGCCAACTCTCATTTTTAATCTTTCAGGCCCCGCGCGAGCACCGGTGATCGCGAGAACAAAAGAATACAATGGGAATTCCTAGAACCTCCGATCGAAGGATTAATAACAAAGCGAAAGTTATGGACGGTCAGAGGGCATGCGTCGCAGGCATGCCTCACGTTCGCTGTTGACTGCGCTATAACGCATGCTCTTGACGAACAGAAAAAGGCACAGTGTGGACAAAACTTATGAACGTTAAACGCAATGCAAAATGTTGAAATAAGGTTGTTTCCAGAATAGTAGGTAAATATCTCGGCGATTTCGCGCCGGTTGTATGGAAGTGAGACAGGCCTGGTATAATAGTATTACTCTCTTTCAGCCGGGGTGTCTATCAGACGCGCTGGGTCTAGGCGGGTCGCGGGCGTGGTCGGCGCTGGCGTCGCCCGCGATGCCGCCGTCGCTGTCGATGACGTCATCGCGGGAGGAGGAGCCGTCCCGCCCCGCCCGCCCCGCCTCCGCCGCGCCCCCCGGAGAACCGGAGCTCATTAACCATGGTGAGATGATAACAAATTGATTGTGTTTTAAATGTATTTATTTATTTACTAGATCATACCCGCAACTCCGTTCCGTCAAAATTCGTTTATCACGTCGGAACCGTACATTTTTCCTGGTTAAAAAGTATCCTATGTCCTTTCCCGGGACTCAAAGTATCTCTATACCAAATTTCAGCAAAATCGGTTCGGCGGTTTGGGCGTGAAGAGGTAACAGACTGACGGACAGACAGACAGACACACTTTCGCATTTATAATATTATTATGGAAGTATGGATTTACAACTTCTATCATTACAGTATGTAGATCACAATCAGTTGAGAATTTAGCTTGAGTTTTTCACTGAATGATTAAGGGTTTCACTTGCTTTGTTATGTAATGCTACTACTTGCAAAAATTCAAACCAAGCACATACAATAGGGATGATGACAAGGTCAAAGATTAGCGAATTTTGTTAATAAAATAAAGAAATCACGGTAAAAAATAAGTTCTCCCAAAATTTCAGCTCGATAGCATTTGTATTTTTTTTTGTTATGCGCCTTCAAAGTTGGATAATCAAGTCGAATTTTTTTTCAATTAAATTTCTTTATATTTGTATACCATTCGAAAACTTATGCAATTAAAAGCAACTTTTGTTATGAAACCACTTTCATAAACGCAATATTTAATATACCTATCGAACAAAGTTCTCTCCCGATCCGTACAAACTAAGAAAGAGTGACGTCAGTCTTTCGTAGCACTTTGTGTGGAGCGTTTCGGGCAGGTCTATTTTATGAGATGTTTGAATTGTCATATCTTGGTGAATTTTTAAGCTATCAGAGTCATTCTTTCAGCGATGTTTCTATTTTTTAAGGGTCTTTCAATTACCAATAAGAAAAAAAAATTGTCATCAAGCCTATTAAAGATTAAAACAGTTACAACTTGTAGTTACATGACATTTTGTTTGCTAGTAATGGTTCTCACGTAAGTTGTAATAATTACGATTGAGTTTTTTCAGATGAGACTCCGGGCAAGCTATCGCGTGGTGTTTCACGTTCGTTCTGTCACCTGGGCGCGCTGTCGCGGCGGTGGGCGGGGCTGAGCGCGCGCCCGCCCCCCGCGCCGCCCACACGCGGGACGCTCGCCACGCGGACTGTTTGCACCGTGTGCTCATACAAGGTATTTAATTAACTATTATTATCTTTAAATGATGTTACGGCTATACAGGGTGCAATGAAACCTTCCTGCCAATTTTTTTCCAGGGCATAGGTATCAATAGGAGAGTCCATTTAACCAAAAAAATTGGGTGTTATAATATTTTTTAATGACATATTTTATCCCATTTAAAATCGTTGCAGAATGGTCACTCGCAGCGCGGGGAAATGAGCGGGGGTGGCGCAGGGGTCGGCGCGCGCGCGGGGGCACGTCACGCGCAGGCGACGCGTCGTGTCCATTAATTGTATTGTTTTTTAGGATAACTTTCGGAAGCTATTTCTCAACATTTTAGTACTAAGTGATTATAAAAGAAAAAATACGTGTATGTTTATTTTTAACAAGGATCAATATACTCGTATCAAAATTTGTCAGGAAGGTTTAATCGCACCCTGTATGTGTGCACACTTGCACACTATTTGTTTAGTAACTTGCTTGTAATGTAATTGGTTAATTTTAACCCACCAACGACCAAGTCAGATTTCAAAATAAATAAAGTATAGATTCTTAATATCCCAGATAACATAGATATGAGCTAAAATATAACATTGCTAGTAACCTAAATATGTTGTAAGTCAATATAAAGTTTTTGCTAGTCGTACGGGTTTGACTATAGTTTATAGGTGAACGCAGATTTGGCCGCACCGCACGCACCGCAGTCGCCGCATTCGCAATTCTTCATATTATTATGAAGTTGCGAAGACTGCGGCGCGGGTAGGTATGCGAGCTTGCCTATAACTTCATATAAGGAATTCGAATGCGGCGACTGCGGTGCGTGCGGTGCGGCCCAAATCTGCGTTCACCTTAAGTATGTTTGTTACAGAGTCCGGTTCGTTACGACAAGTTCGACAGCATATCACTGTCGATGGCCAACGCCACTACTAACTCGTCGGGAGCATACAGCTTAAATGGTAATTTTATTTTTCTTACATACAAATGTCATTACACGAAAACACAATGTTTATAGCATGTAGATTGTAGGTACTACTAGGCTACAGTAGTACCTACAATCTACAATCTATCAATGACCTTTATGAGATAACACCAAAACTATAACAGTCTTTATAGGACTGTTACAGTTTTGGTGTTATCTCATATTAACAAAGAAAAAGACAGGAAAAACTATACATAATATTATAATTGCTGTCTTTGTCTTATATGTTGAAAAAACCATTTGATAGGAAAAAAATACGTGTGGCACTCAGGGACTGCCGCGGTAAAGCTGTTGCATAGCAATAGCTAATGCAAATATAATTCGCACGCACACAAACACCGTGCCGAAGTCTGGCAATGCCGCACTTCGGCACGGTGGGTTTTAGGTTTTTTCGTTTCGGAATTTCTTGATTTAGTCGTCGCGCTCAAAGACCGCGGATTAGGACATAATTTTATTTCTTGTTGGCGTCCGCGTCCCTTGAAGGTAGCTCACTCTATAGCTATGTCCACATTAAGCAATTTCATCTTCAATTTTCGTCATCTTCTTTTTATTCAACTTTCGTTTGGCATAATATTCAATAATTGAATGCGTCAAAATCCACCCGCGTTGAAAGAAAAGTGTCATAGCGAGCGCTACGATAACAACGCGCGTCACGGGCATGCCTCACGTTCGCTGTTGACTGCGCTATAAGGCATGCCCTTGATGAACAAAAAAAGGCCCAGTGTGGACAAAGCTATCGGCTCATTTAAAATCCCATAACTAACACCAAACTGTCGCAGGTCTGCTGCGTGCGTTCACTGCGCCTGAGATGGTGAAGGGTGTGCGGTGCAGCAAGTGCGGCCCCGACGACGCCCCCAAGTCTGAACACGCCTACACCAAGCACATACGGACCGTTAGCTTTGGGAAGGTAAGACCAGGGCCCGATCTAGCTATTACATACAGAAAACCATAATATAAGTCATGACCTTGTTTTGTTGGGGGCACAGACATAGATCAAGATAGATACCGCATGTGTATGTACTTCGTGTGCCATATCGCGTTCCCAAACGACGAGCAATGCTCGTCTTTCGAAAGTCTGTTCTTTAGTCTGCTATCGGAATCGGACGTCAATCGGAATTTTAAAAATGCCTAAATGCCTAAAAGTGCCGTATTGAGCTGTAGAAATTCAAATAGAAACGTTGGCCTTGATAATGGACACGTTTCTTATCATCGGTACGTCACAGTGGTAGGAAAAAAGTGGCACGCTCGTTTTCATACAAATGGAGCGACATGCGGTATCTATCCTGATCTATGTCTGTGGTTGGGGGATACTGGGGGGGAATATTTAAGTAAACTTTAATATTTTCACCACTATCCAACCTGAAGTAAGTTGGAAGGTAAAATTCTCAAAGTTGGGTGGTGGATAGCTAATGGCTAGGTTGGATGACAGGAACGGTAAATTTTGCCGCTCTGGGTAAATGTCCGGCTTGAATTTTGTTCCATGCTCCAGCTGCCGGCGGTGCTGGTGCTGCACGTGGCGCGCGTGGAGTGGCGCGGCGGCGGGCCCAGCAAGCGCGCCGAGCACGTCGCCTTCCCCGAGCTGCTGAGCCTGGCGCCCTACACCGCGCCCCGCACACAGGTACCGTGCATGTTGTTCCAGCTGCCAGATGCCAGCTGCCGGCGGTGCTGGTGCTGCACGTGGCGCGCGTGGAGTGGCGCGGCGGCGGGCCCAGCAAGCGCGCCGAGCACGTCGCCTTCCCCGAGCTGCTGAGCCTGGCGCCCTACACCGCGCCCCGCACACAGGCACCGTGCATGTTGTTCCAGCTGCCAGATGCCAGCTGCCGGCGGTGCTGGTGCTGCACGTGGCGCGCGTGGAGTGGCGCGGCGGCGGGCCCAGCAAGCGCGCCGAGCACGTCGCCTTCCCCGAGCTGCTGAGCCTGGCGCCCTACACCGCGCCCCGCACACAGGTACCGTGCATGTTGTTCCAGCTGCCAGATGCCAGCTGCCGGCGGTGCTGGTGCTGCACGTGGCGCGCGTGGAGTGGCGCGGCGGCGGGCCCAGCAAGCGCGCCGAGCACGTCGCCTTCCCCGAGCTGCTGAGCCTGGCGCCCTACACCGCGCCCCGCACACAGGTACCGTGCATGTTGTTCCAGCTGCCAGATGCCAGCTGCCGGCGGTGCTGGTGCTGCACGTGGCGCGCGTGGAGTGGCGCGGCGGCGGGCCCAGCAAGCGCGCCGAGCACGTCGCCTTCCCCGAGCTGCTGAGCCTGGCGCCCTACACCGCGCCCCGCACACAGGTACCGTGCATGTTGTTCCAGCTGCCAGATGCCAGCTGCCGGCGGTGCTGGTGCTGCACGTGGCGCGCGTGGAGTGGCGCGGCGGCGGGCCCAGCAAGCGCGCCGAGCACGTCGCCTTCCCCGAGCTGCTGAGCCTGGCGCCCTACACCGCGCCCCGCACACAGGTATGTTGCTGAGCGAGAAAACACGATGTCTTAGGTTGGGTTGCACCAACTAACTTTAACTATAACTTTAACTACAATGCAAAATGTCAAATCTTTGGTTAAAGTTAAAAATGGACGCCATCAAGACGCCATATTTAACCATAACCATAGAGGTCGACAAGGTTTTAAATGCGCATGGCGAAAAAAGGAACTAACGCTGTCATCATACAAAAAAGCCATTTTTGACAGTTCTCCTTTACCAGCAGCGCCCCCGCCCACGTTCATTTATAACCTTGTTGGACCAGCTGTTATCTGTCAATTTCTCCGGTCAAAGTTAAGGTAAAGGTTAAAGTTAAAGTTTTTAAAGCATTAACTATAACCATAACTTTAGACCCAATTTCACCAACCTCTGTTTGTTAAATCCTAACAAGGCATTACTTAACGGACCTTAGAAAATTAAACAGACTGTTAAAATACTTATGTCCCATAGTAAAAATTTAACAGCGGATTAGTAAATGCAATGTTAAGTGAACAATGAGTGAATAACTATCAATTCGTTCATTCTTCTTATAAGGCGACGAAATTGCAATGTACAAGTTTAATACGACATGTTTGCTGCAATGTGTCATTTTCTTCCTTATTCGTATAATACGCCATCTGGTAGATAATGCGACCAAATTAAAATATCACTGATCGCATACATTTGTTACGCCACAATAGTTCTTCTTAATTTACCAGGCTAATAATTATTATCTGTCAAAGCTGAAAACATGAATCATAATACAAACTTTTATTTACATATTTTGATTTGGTAATTTTGATACAAGTTAGTGTGTTTGCATGTCAAGGAAAATCCGAGGGCTGAATTTTTAACAAAGTGAAAATAAATAATTATTCATAACTATGAAAAATAATAAATAATATGTAAGGATATAGCGGAAACATGGCGGAAACACTCAAAAGTCAAAACAGATACTTTTATTGATACTGGATATTGTCTTTGACAGTTGTTGTTTTGACTCATATAACAGCCTGTTAGATATTTAACGGACCTCCACAGCAGGAATTAAATTTAACACCGTGTTAGGTGATTTGACGTGACATTAGGGCATGGTGGAACGCTCGTTAGCTCTAACAGGCCATTAACTGATTTAACAAGCCATTATTTATTTAACATTGCTTGATGAAACTGAGGAAAATCCGAGGGCTGAATTTTTAACAAAGTGAAAATAAATAATTATTCATAACTATGAAAAATAATAAATAATATGTAAGGATATAGCGGAAACATGGCGGAAACACTCAAAAGTCAAAACAGATACTTTTATTGATACTGGATATTGTCTTTGACAGTTGTTGTTTTGACTCATATAACAGCCTGTTAGATATTTAACGGACCTCCATAGCAGGAATTAAATTTAACACCGTGTTAGGTGATTTGACATGACATTAGGGCATGGTGGAACGCTCGTTAGCTCTAACAGGCCATTAACTGATTTAACAAGCCAAGAAACTGGGTCTTAACCTTAACTTTAACCACGCCTCTGGTGCAACCCAACCTTATTGACTTCGAAACCAAAACCGCAAGAATGCGTAACATGCCTCAAATACCCTAGAACCTTTAAGAAAAAAAAGACGGGTTGCACTCCGGGAGTGCCGGTAGAAGTGAAAACTTGATTATTAACGTTGTGCATTTTTTTAACCCATTTTTTATGAAAATCGATTATTAAAAAATCTATTTTTTTAATTAATCGAACCCCAATCGATTAAATTTTTAACCCATTTTTTATGAAAATCGATTTTTAAAAAATCGATTTTTTTTAATTAATCGAAACCCTTACAATTCGAGTTCGAGTTCGAGTTTTCGAGTTTTCCAGTTTTCGATTTTTCGAGTTTTCGAGTTCGACACAAAACACTACTCTCCAACCGTCTTACGGGTTTTCTATGGTTTTTCGATCAACACGAAAATCTGACGCGAGTTTCACAGTTTTTACCCATCCCACAAAAGTGCTCAACGCCGCTAAAGAAGTTTTCACTTCAAAAATAGCTTTCATAAAAGTGTCATTTTGCACATCTTTTGAGTTTTTTTTTCTCATAGCGTATTATAATGACGCTACGTTACATTAACACTACACAATTATAAAGCTTTATAATTTTTCTTGTACGCAAAACGTAGATTGTTGAAGAGTAATTGTTGGGTCATGAGTAACGCCAAAGTCAAGTCATTAGTCAAGACTAATAGGAGCGAAGAAACAGAGGAAAATGTCGAAAAAACTTGTAAAATTATTTGAAATGGCTTTTCTCACGAATTACTAGAGCAATTTCTATAGTATTTGGCACAATATTATGACAGAATAATCACGTTTGTTGTACGTATGCGTTACTTCCAGACATCGCACAGGCATTTCAAACATAAAAATACTTTTAAATTATCGTCGTTTGGTCTGTTTGCGAAGGCGGGACAATTTCGGCCTCGCGGGGGACAGCGGGACAGACTGCCTGAAAGCGGGACTGTCCCGCCCAAAGCGGGATGTAGTGTTTCTACAGATAGATAGGGATGGGATGTACAACCAAACCCAACGAGTGGTGTTCTTACACTGATTTATTAAATAAAATGTTACAACGTTAATGAATGCAATTTGCTGACACAAAGCTCTCACTCAGCAGTTAACCCAATACATTATTATTGTACTTTGAACATCCTGGGACTCAGGGAAAGGGATGCTGAATGATGTAAAGAACTAAAACTTAATGTCCATACGTAACTTAATGTCTCTAAATGTTTGTCCTATACCACTTTATGTCATAGTTAAAATTAATAATCACTAATTTCACTTTCACTTATTTTTGGAACCGACAATCGCACAGATTTTTTACACTTGCCACTTGTTTTCACACATGACTGCGTACTGTGGTGCTCGGAGGAACCACCCGCGATGATGATGACTGCTGCTTTGTAGACAGCTCCGAAAGTTCCACGTTAGTGGCCTCCACCGCCCGCAGAACCACCGGGGCAGTGACAGCTGGGGACACTCGAAATTGCTGTTGGCTCGTCTTACGAACACGACGAACGACGTAAATGCACCCCACTAATATCAGCAGTGTCAGCGTGGCGTAGATAGCAGTATAGTGATGTACATCGGGAGAGTAAACCACATCAGCTTCCTTTTTGATGTTGTCCAATTGCATCTTCATCTGATCCCAAGTATGACTGTGATTGTCCGGTATGAAACTTTCAGGTAGTGTAGAATTCAGAATATGGTTGAGGACAGAAAATTCTGGTACTGGAGCTATGTCTGGCTTTGTAGATAGTTTTGTAAGATAGTTAGTGTGTCCGTAAAAATTTTTCCGTAAGTTTTTTCGTAATCAGATACACGAGTAGCGGGTCCCAAGAGGAAGTGTTTATGCCGAGATTTTGTATGGCATTAATACATTCCATGGATGTATCATAGAGACGCTTTATTTCATACGCTGACTGTTTGTAATAAGCTGGCTGATTTAAAAATATCTCTACTTGTTTCGTGAATAGCAACTGACGATTATTATACCGATGAGTGAGAAGCTCCCATGCGGTGTCGTAGTTTTCAGCGGAAACATGTAGATGTTGTATAAGACGTTCGGCTTCTCCTCTAAGTTTGCCCTTAAGGTGTTGCATCTTTTGACCCTTTGTGAGCAAGTTATTGTTATGGATGCTTTCGGAAAAAAAATCATAAAACGTGGGCCACTGTGTGTATTTGCCTGTAAACACAGGAATATCTATTTGAGGTGTAGCCTGTTGGATGTGAGCCGCGGATGCTAATTTCTTGTTAAGTGATCGTTTGATGTCTTTATAGCAATTTTCGTAGTAGGAAAATTCATTATCGTATTCCGCGTTGTCTCCTTGTAAAATATTGTCAATCTCTAAATGTAAGGAATCAATGTTATTCCAGCGAGACTGAACACTACACAGCTCGTCTTCTAACTCCCATTTATCGCCTATGTTGTTTACGTTAATGTTATTAATTAGCCTAGCGAATGATCTAAAGTTAGTACGTTGCAGCGATAAAAGTTTTTCAATATCTGTGTGTGCCTGTGCTGGCGGTGCCCGTGCTGGCAGTGCCCGTGCTGGCGGTGCCCGTGCTGGCGGTGCCCGTGCTGGCGGTGCCTGTGCTGGCGGTGCCTGCTCGCGAGACGGTGACGGTGTTGTCGTCTGTTGTCTGACGGACAAACTAGTACCTGTCTGGTCTGTTTTCATAGTAGGTGGATAGGAATAAATCCTATAGCGGACATTATTGTAAAATTCGCGTGCCTCTTCGTACTGATTTTCGACGAAATATGGAGCATCAGGTTGACCACACAGACTGAGCCTATCGTTGTTCGCATTAAACTCAGCCCAGAGCCTGTCTAAATTAGCGAGTCTCTCGTCGAGATATTCGCGCGTCTTACGGGATGGTGAATCCTTCCTAAAATTAGTCTCTATACGCTTAATCTCTTCTAGGATCGCGTTCTTCTGCTGAATTAGCTTGTCCATCGTGTAAAGAAAATGTGGAAAGATCTTACTTGGTTCTGTGGTTTACTCTCCTGCGGGACTGCTGTCGATGCTGTCGCTGATGTGGGCGCTGCGGCTGTCGCTGCTACAGAAACCTCACGGAGTAGAGAGTCCACTGAACACTTCACTAAATAGTTCTGACTGTATGTCACTGCAACTGTTCGTCACAGATATAACAGTGTATGTGCTAAAGTCACTGGTGTCCTCACAACGCGGCGCGGATGTAAAGTAACTGTATGTTACACACGACGCGAGCAAGGTCCTGAAGGAACGAAGGACCAAAAAGACCTTTAGTGTTTCTACAGATAGATAGGGATGGGATGTACTATCAGAGAAGTTGATTCCTATGCAAATGGGGGACCTACGTAGTTTGGTCGCATTACGTCAAACCCAGCCGACAGATCACAATTAACATTGAATTGACATGATCGACCAAATGACGTTGGTCTCTCAAATGCATAGGAATCAATTTCCTCGATGGTACAACCAAACCCAACGAGTGGTGTTCTTACACTGATTTATTAAATAAAATGTTACAACGTTAATGAATGCAATTTGCTGACACAAAGCTCTCACTCAGCAGTTAACCTAATACATAATTATTGTACTTTGAACACGGGACATATGGTCACGTTATACTCATGAGTCATGACTTGTTCATTACTTGACCAGCATCAAGTACGCTCTAAATTGTAATGTATGTTAACAAATCGCAAAGTCTCGCACGAAACGTCAACCCGAGCGCGCGTAACGAATGTTACCTACTTCGCGTCGCGAGTCGCGTGTATACGTAACCGTAATATCCTGTGTTAACTACAAAAACATAATTACTGTATTAATATTATGGAGTGCCAAAAATGTAAAAAGGCATTACCCAAAAAAGGATCCCATTTTGTGTGCCAAGGTCCTTGTCAAGGAACATTTCACCGTAACTGCGTGAAAGGTTTAAGTGCGGATTTAAAATTGGGAAAAACCAGAATCTATTGTAACAACTGTGAGGATGATTGTTCCGACGAAGAAGAACAGGATGAAGGTGTCCAAGATTATACAAAGATTCTAAAGGATATCCAACAGAAAGTTGGTGTCATTCCCGGCGTTAAAAAACATCTCGACGCCATTACCCAAAGCTTAAGTTTGCTCTCTGAAAAATACGACGTTCTGATAGCTGAGCATGACAAATCGAAAGAAAAAATATGCAAACTCGAGAAGACATTTGCAGGCATACAGAATAAGTGTGTATACTTAGAGAAACGCAACGTCGCGCTCGAACAGAAATTACACGATTTCGAACAAACTTCTCTCAAAAACAACATAGAAATAGTCGGTATTGAACCATTACCTGGAGAAAACCTAAAGGAGATTGTATCGAAAATCGGTCAAATTATCAAAGTCAATTCGTCGGACATCGAGTGGGTAAGGCGCGCCCCGACTACCCGCGCGCGCGCAGCAAAAAGAAACGCTAAACCGGCCCCGATCATCGTTGCTTTCAAACCAGCAGGAGCAGAAGCTCGTCAAGGATGGCTGGATCAACGACGGAGGTCGGCGGAGGTGACCAGCGACGTCATAACGGGAGGATCATGAGGTTGCGACGGTCTTCGAAAAATTTTTCCGGTCTCAACTACGAAAAATTTAAACTCCTCACCTGCAGCTGCTGAAAAACTACTCAGAGACAATGTAAAGGAATGTAATGTCAATTTTAGGTATAGAGAGATTGTCTCCAAAGACATCGTTGATACTTTTAAATCAATAAATATTAAAGATACTACTGATCTCTGGGGCATGTCTACTAAAATTATCAAATCAATAATTGACATCATAGCTCCTCATCTATCAATGATTTTTAATGACTGCATAAAGAGTGGTGTTTTTCCTGACTTGATGAAGCACAGTAAGGTTGTACCTTTATTTAAAGCGGGACTTAAATCTGATCCTACAAATTATAGGCCTATATCGATTCTACCGACTCTAAGTAAAATATATGAAAAAATAATTTTAAATCAGTTACTATTACATTTTAACTTAAATAGTTTATTGCACAAAAATCAATATGGTTTTACTAAGGGTCGATCCACAACGGATGCTGGTATAGGTCTTCTTTATAGTATATTTGAAGCATGGGAGGATTCGCAGGATGCCCTAGGGGTTTTTTGCGACCTCTCCAAGGCTTTTGACTGTGTTGAGCATGCTACATTAATCAGGAAATTGCACCACTATGGCATTAGGGACTCAGCACTCAACCTTTTGACATCTTACCTCAAAAATAGAACTCAAAGGGTTGACATTAATAGTAAAAGGTCCAATGGGACCAAAATAGAATTAGGCGTCCCACAGGGATCCATTTTAGGTCCATTCCTTTTTCTCATCTACATAAACGACTTACCTTATCTTGTTAAGGATAATGATAATGAGATAGTACTTTTTGCTGATGACACTTCACTTATTTTTAAAGTGAAGCGACAACAGTCAAATTACGACGAGGTAAATAGTGCTCTCTCAAAAATAGTACATTGGTTTAACGTTAATAACTTACTTCTAAATTCTAAGAAAACTAAATGTTTAAAATTTACTTTGCCCAATGTCAGGCAAGTTAAAACCAATATACTATTAAATGATGAGAAGATGGATTTGGTGGACACCACTGTATTCTTAGGCATTACACTAGATAGTAAACTACAGTGGGGTCCTCATATTGCTAATCTTGCAGATAGGCTCAGTTCTGCAGCATACGCAGTCAAAAAACACGGGAAATTGCTGACGAAGACACAGCAAGACTAGTTTATTTCAGTTATTTTCATAGTAGAATGTCGTATGGCATCCTCTTATGGGGAAACGCTGCCGACATTAATACGATTTTTGTGCTGCAGAAGCGAGCTATACGTTCAATTTATAAAATGTCAGCTTTTGAATCTCTGAGAGAAAAGTTTAAAGAAATTGGTATTCTAACTGTTGCTTCTCAATACATTTTGGATAATGTTTTATATGTTAGAAAGAATCTTAGTAAATTTACAACCAAAAGTGACAGTCACGGAAGAAACACTAGAAATAAGTACAAACTAGAAATACCGGTGATCAGACTTAGTAAAGTTAGTAAATCTTTTAAAGGTCAATGTGTACGCCTTTACAATAAAATCCCAGAAAAAGTTCAAAATCTTTCCATTAATAAATTTAAAAAAGTAATCAAAGAACGTTTGTATGCCAAAGCCTATTATAAGGTCAATGATTTCATAAACGACGGCACATCTTGGGAGTAGGATGGCTGCTTGCAAGGCTACTTCTACATTATTTTATGACTTACAATTATGTATGTATGTTGACATTGTATAATTTTAAGTTACAGCATTGTAAACTTTATTTTAAAAGATTAATTTTTTTCTCACTTTTTTTGGTAAATAAAGTGGGCCCCCTGCGAGTTTCTTACGCCGGTTCTTCTCGCCGGGTTAGTTCCCGAACCGGTGGTAGGCATCATGTAGACTTTCAGAAAATATTTGCAAAAATTTATTCTGAATAAAAAATTTTGAGTTTGAGTTTGAGTTTTGATCAGCCAAAAACAAAATATATATTAACGTATCGTTAACGAAGGACACTAGAGCTCTCCTGTGGAACACTAAGCAGCAACTTCGTGTTATTTATAAATATATTTGGGTGTCAAACGGTAAAATTCTTGTTAAAAAATCGGATGGTGAGAAATCCATACGCATTTATAATGAAAATGATATAACAAAATTACTTAACAAAAAATAATGTTCACTGTAGGTAAAGAATAATATATTTTACTGTTTATTGTATCTAATTCTCTTGTTAGAATTCACTGATATAAATCAACTAGATTTTATAACTAATAAATAATAATGTGTCAGTCAATCAGGTTTGTGTCGATGACATAGATCATTGGATGAAACAATCTATCCATAATAAGGACTTACGCATTATACACTTAAACATACGTTCCATTAAAAAATATTTTTCTGAACTTTTATTGGCCCTTAACACTTACTTGCTTAACATTGATATTTTAGTCATAACAGAACCTAACATCAATTTCTCATTATTGTCATTTTATAATATTGCCGGATTTGACCTCCATGCACATACTCGGCAGGGGAGAAGGGGTGGAGGTGTGCTAGTGTATTCGCGAACTTGTTTAGCAGCGCGTGTTAATAATTTGCCTATATTTACAAATCATAATGAACGTGCGGCGGAGTTCGTTTCCATTACCTACGATTGGCGTGGCGAACAAATTTATGTTATTTCGATTTACAGACCGCCGAGGTATAATAATCAGAATAAATTAACGGAATTTCTTAACTATTTACAAAAATTACTACAATCGCTACCCTCGAAAGCAAAAGTAATCATTTGTGGAGATATTAATATTAACCTCTTAAAAAGACAGGATAATAATGTCAGAATTTACGAGGATATTTTAGCCGAAAGTGGTTTCGTTAAATGTATTGAGGACGTAACGAGAAGAGAAATTTTAAATGAAAATTTACTCGAATCGTGCATCGATCATATTTACGTTAAGTCGCCATCGTCAATCATCGATTCTGCAATAATAAAACATAAAATCTCTGATCATTACTTAATCGCCGCAGCGGTTCAATGGAAACAAGCTCAGCCGTCTAGTACTGCATCAGCTGATACGGGTGAGGAGAGGCGGGCGCGCGCGGGAGTCTCGCCGCGCCCGCCCGCCTCCCCTCACGCCGGACCGTCGCTCGCGCCGCGCGCGCTGAGCCCGGCCCGACAGCGAGTTCTTGATAATAGGTTAGTAAGAAAAAAGCTGTTAGAAACCGATTTTAACCACCTGTTGAGTTTTTAATGCCCGCTCAAATTGTACGATGCACTAGTTGCTAGGTTCCATAATATTTACGATCAATGTTATAAATTAAAAAACACCTCAGGGAATAGAGATGTAAGAAACGAAAAATATTGGATTGATAGCAGACTTAAGAAAATGATACTAGAAAAAGATTGATTGTTTAAGATATGGTGCAACGATCCAAAAAATATGGTTAAGAGACTATGTTATACTAAATATAGGAATAAATGCCAGAAGGAGATTTTTAAATGTAATGTTGAGCACGATAAAAAAACTATATTAGACTGTAATAATAATATTAAGAAAGTATGGGATAAAATTAATATACTTTTAGGGAATAACAAGCAATCTTTGGATGAACTGATACTGAAAAATATGAATAAAAGTGGGGGCATTGAAAAAATTTGTAATAATTTTGCTGATACTTTTCTAACCGAAATTAAAAATATCAAGCACTCGTGTAATGAAAAATGGTTAGAGGTGGCAGCCTGTGAATAGTCAATATGTTAAAAAAATAATTACTAAAATGAACAAAAACAAGTCGCCAGGAAGTGACCACATACGAATGTCCGATATTCAATTAATTAGCGATAAAATTAGCCCTGTTATAGCAAAATTATTAAATCTTTCTGTTATTAAACGTAAATTCCCACAAAACTTAAAAGAAGCATTAATCCGTCCCATTCATAAGAGAGGTGACCGAAAGGTATATTCAAATTATAGACCGATATCGATACTTTCGAGTATCGATAAAATATTAGAAAAGTGCATAGTAAATCAGATTGGAAGTTATTTAAGAAAAAATAAAGTAATCAATGAATGTCAACATGGTTTTCAGAAAAATAAAAGCACAAACACACTATTGGCAAAATTTACGGATGAAATTAATACAAATTTAGAAAAGAAAAAAATTATAGTTGCTATTTTTTACGATTTTAAAAAAGCTTTCGAAACTTTAGAGACGGAAACCCTCTTGAATGGAATGGAGGAGTGCGGACTGAGGCAGCCTCTGAAAAATTGGTTCAGAGACTATCTCAGGGGGCGCTCCTACCGCGTGAAGGTGGGTGGCAGCCTCAGCGAGGAGAAAACCGTCGACTGCGGTGTGCCACAGGGCTCGGGATGTGGCCCCGTCTGCTATCTGATGCAGTCCAACAGCCTGTGCGGAGTCCTGCGGCACAGCTCCGGTCATATGTTCGCCGACGACCTGTGCACGCTGAGCGCTGGCACCGACCTCGATAAGACATGTAGTCTGGTACAGCAGGACGTAGATGCGGTGGTAAAATGGTGTCACGATAACGGCATTATATTAAACTCAGACAAAACTAAATTACTTATTATTCACTCGCCTTATCTGCGACCCGTTGACTATTCACCGAAAATTATCACGCATACTTTTGATTGCTTTCATAACAATAGATTAAACTGTCGATGTAAACCGATTGAAAATGAAATGAATGAATTGTATTACATATCTAGGTGTTAAAATTGACACCAGCTTCTCATGGGCATCCCATATAGATTACATATGTAGTAAGTTAAGAATATTACTGAGTAAATTTTATCATTTAAGTTTGAAAGTACCTACCAAAATATTAAAATGTTTATACTTTGCTTTAGTGGATTCTATAATCAGTTACGCACTCGATTGCTATGGACTCACTTTTAAGACATATATAGAAAAAATAGAAGCACTACAAGTAAGATTCCTAAAACTAATGGTGAACGATAAAACAAAAAATAATTGTAAGGGAGATAACACAAAACTATTTAAAATTTGTCAAATTTTACCAGCGAGTTTAAAACATAAATATCTTTTAGCAGTGCACAACCATGGCAGTCGAGATTGTAACTTATCGCTGTTACAGCATAAATGGGGTACCAGATCGATATCTAGTAGTAAATATGAGGTCCCCATAGTGAATAATTATTTCGGAGACAAAACACTAAAAAAACGCTTGCCATACCTACTAAATAGCTTACCTGAAAACATTAGACTGGAACCTAATTTATGTAAATTTAAAAGGATGTTTTGAGGGAGTTTTTGTTGGGGACGCTTTAGCTTTAGTTTTGTATATTGCGATACCTACTGGGGCTACACTAGCAGAAGCGACTTTTTAACATAAGTGTATATTTATTTAGATATTTAAAAGTTTAAAGAGACTGTAACTTGCAGTTAAACTGCGTAAGCAGTTTTGCAGGAAGTGTGTATTTGTTAAGTATACTATAAGATTAAAATAAATAAATAATAATAATAAATAATAAATTCCGCAGGAGTCGTCGCCGTTTGCGGGCGCGCCGCTGTCAGTGGCGGGCGTGGGCGCGGCGGGGGGCGGGGCCGGGGGCGCGGCGCGGGCGCAGTTCCGGCTGGCGGCGGCGGTGCTCCACGTCGGCGGCCCGCGCTCCGGACACTTCGCTACGTACCGCCGAGGGAACGGCTTCGAGAGCAAACGGTTAGAGACACACAGTTATTTGTACGCTTAAAAAGCATTTGTGTATTATCCCACAAAAAATACGTATTGAGTTATGAATGCAGTCATGTTCTTTAGATCATTTAGAACAAGACTGCATTCATTACATTAATGAAGAAAAAAAAATGTGGGTTAAAACACAATTAATGCTTAAGGCCGCATTTCCACTGAAGCGGAGCGGAGCTTAGTGGTGCCGAATTGACCAATCACCGTGCTCGAAATATTCGCTCCGCTTCGCTGTAATTCAGCTGGAATAGCACGATTGGTCAATTCGGGCACCGCTAAGCTCCGCTCCACTTCAGTAGAAACGCAGCCTTACAGTGACCGTTTATAATGTTGCATTAAGTTACTTACTACTATTACTATTATTAATAAGTGTTTTTAAATTGGTAGTACTATATTGCACTATTGCAATAAGTGCCGTAAACTAAAAGTTTGCGGTTTAAAAAAAAGTTAAAAGGCTTCCATACGGTAGGATGATTAATTAAGTAAATTATTGATAAGCCCAAGTACTAGGACTATTTATATTAAATTATGGCACACATAAAGTGTTTAATACGGGGAAGAGTGTAGGTTAACTTTCATCGGAGCTAAATATTGAATTATCATTATTGAAATACTAAATCGCAAACATCTTCATAAATTAAAACTATTCCAGATGGTGGTATACTTCAGACACGCTGGTCCATGAAGTTTCGTTGTCAGAGGTGCTCCGCTGCTCCGCCTACATGCTGTTCTATGAACGCACCGGCGAGCCCCCGCCCATCACCACACACTTCTAAAGCGGTTTGCGACCCCTGACACACCTGCACGGCAGCTGCTGAGTGTCACCGATGGTGTCACACACCTGACGAATAACGCGACCGAAGGTGTCTAATACCTAACACGTGATACGCCCGAAGGTGTCTAACACCTGATATATTATGACACGCCTTATGGTTTCAAACACCTGAAATGTGACGCGCCCGATGGTGTCAAATACCTGACATGTGACGCGTTCTATGGTGTCAAACACCTGACATTAGACGCGCCCGATGGTATCAACTATCAAACACCTGCTAAACCACGCCTACCAACATGCGAAACTTGTTGAATGCGCTACATTCCACTGAATGTGCTTGTGTCATTACAGTAGTGGTGAAAATACGATAATCGACAGATTATAAGGTATTTATTACTATTTATTTGGTTGCTGAGCATACCAATTTTTCTTTTTGGTGTCACTTGATACTTAACAAGTGTACACTTTATGTGCATGACAAACGACACGATTTTCGTCTTGAATTAGTATTTTAGAGACTAAAAGTTTGTCATACAAAATTAGTTTTTTGTTATAAAAAACGTAAGGACGGACTTAAGGGTCAATTTAGATCGCAGCGCGACGAGTAGATTCATTTATTTGTATTGATTTGACAGACTTCAATTACGTGAGACGTCATGTAAAGGTGAACACAGATTTGGCCGCACCGCACGCACCGCAGACCGCAGTCGCCGCATTCGCAATTCTTCATATTATTATGAAGTTGCGAAGACTGCGGCGCGGGTAGGTATGCGAGCTTGCCTATAACTTCATATAAAGAATTCGAATGCGGCGACTGCGGTGCGTGCGGTGCGGCCCAAATCTGCGTTCACCTTTAGTCTTTAAAATTCATACTTTAGAAACGCATCTATGCGTAGCGTTGCGGTCTGAATTGGCCCTATATATGACAAACAGTAAACATCTACTTGTTTGTTAAAATCACTTTTGACAAAATCTGTGCCATAATATTATTTTTCTTCCCTTGATAACTTTTTCAATATCTAAAGTACTGACTTTTTGAATATTTGACTATTGATTTTACAATGTATTAAAATGCGCTTTAGTTAAAATTAGCTAATGCTTTGTGATCAAAATACCATACTAAATTGAGAATAGATAACATAGCTCATAACCAAATTTTAGTTTAGTGTTGTTTATCCTTAGACGTCTTGACAAAAAGGATTCCTCTCAAAGAAACATTGAAATAAAAACAAAATAGACTATTAATAATTACAATATATTAAGATTGCTCCGTTAGGGTCAATTTAGACCGCAACGCGACGCGTAGATGCATTTTTAAATTAGGTACTGAATTTACAGATTTCAATTGCGTGAGACGTCTTGCAAATCTGTCACATCCATACAAATTTAGAAATGCATCTACGCGCCGCGTTGCGTCAGAATTATTGACCCTTAGTCCTCGTGTTCTGAACGTTATAAGATAGTTAATAGTGTAGCATGTGACCTGTGATTTCCGAAGTTAGCTGCCGCACTCAAGACGAATATTAATTGCTTCGCTGTAATTAAATGAAGATTTTGAGATAAGCCCCATAAACTGTGAAACTCTTCATAAAATTCAAGTTTAATCATCATTAAATTTAAGTTTGATCTTCATGAAATGTCTCTTGAGTGCGGTTGTCTTGTTTTTTCATCAATACCGATGTAGCCCACAACTATTTTTCGATATTCTGTCTTTACCTGTTAAAGTTTTAAATAAAAGTCTCCCAAATGAAGTTTTATAAGTCTTTTCCTAATGTTTACAAACATCTTATGACATTAATGCTGAGCTTATGAAATACATTTCTGACTGTTCTAGAATAAAATATCACCCATCCTTAAAATGTGTGTTGTAGTTTCATATTATACTTATTAGGCGCAGCGCAGACGACAGACTATCCGTGACGCACTTTTTGTCTGTGGAAATAGAACCTATTCAATTATATGCGGACTTTTTGCGCGTCGTGTGCAAATAATTCAGCATAAAAATTAATTAGGATCTCGATTATCGATATTATTATTATTTATCACAACATTTTTGGGTTTCAATTTATTTCTAATAAAATGGTGGCCAAGGAATGTAATGTTGAGACTTGAGTGGTTGTAAGTGTACAATGAAATTAGGTTTAGATAAAATTCTGGGTCATATTATTCCCTCAAGCCCCGTAACGGCCGTATATGGGCCGCGACAACAAAAGATTTCCTGGAATTGGTGATCGACGGATTAAAGTCATTAATATGTCTGTTGTATTTGTGTATAGTTTTTGTGATTATATTTGTGTATATTTATGCCTTAGTACCAATGTTGCCCTATTTTCCTACTCATTATTGTCTCATAAAAATAATTCATAAATATAATAATTCTGAAATAATTAAATTTTAGATCCTTTGGCAGAATAAAAATTGTGTTACCACAACCGAACATACACTAACACTCATAAAAGATGCTCAATGCTTCTTGTGGTTTTTACTTAACGAAACAACTGCATTTACATTGGAAGGCTGATTTTTTTTATGTATGAAGACTGAAAGTTCATCTGTCGCTTGCAATTATTAGGATAACCTTGTACAGGCTTCTAGCAAAAGGCTTGCGCAACCTTCAGGGCGTTCGCTGCGTTGAGAGTGTGCCCGGCGCGGCTGCCCGGCGCGGCTGCCCGGCGCGGGCGGGCGGCCTCCCGTCTCTCGCAGCGGCCAGAATAATTTCGATCGCGCAGGTGTATAACAGTCGATACCTATGGATTTTTTATTGATATATTACCTAGCCAACAGACGACGACGCCGTGTACAAAGGCGTCAGCCAATCAGTCCATTTGTCACGTCTAGATTGACCCGTCGCCCGCGGGGCGGGCACCGCTGCACGCGCCGCGTGCGACGGCTGACCTCACGCAGCGCTGCTCTATGGGATGTCATGAAACAAGCACGCCTCGCGGGTGGCCGCGCCGGGCGCACGCTTAACGCAGCGAACGCCCTCACTGGTCTATGTGTCTAAACACACTAGGCTGAATTACGCCGGCGTAAATTTCGCCGCGTTTCAAACTCATACAAAATACGGGCGGAACGCGAGAGACGACACACTATTCCGTCGCGTTCCGTCGCGTATTTGTATGAGTTTGACATTTGCGGCGGAATTTACGCCGGCGTAATTCAGCCTAGTGTGTTTAGACTCTTTTACTCATGTTCTTAAACAACACGTCTCTGGTTTATTATTGGGAATGTAAAAGAAACAATGTTGTACACTTTGTTGGATACAATGTAACCTAAATGTCAACAAACTATAAAACGTGTTAAAAAAGAAATAAATTAAATGACTCAATGTATTTTTTTCTAACACACTTTTATTTGTAGCATTATAGGTTGCTATTGTTGTTTAATATTTATTTTATGTTGGATCTCAACTAAGTATAGAAAGAAAAAAAAGGTGTTTGGCGATTAGAAGGAGCTTATGATGGTCAAAGATCTTAATTTTTCTATGGAAATGAGCTGGATTTATGAAAAACAAGCTGTAATTAGCAGGATGGCTGTGTACAAATAAAATTTCGTAAATCTTTCCCATCTAAATGTTCACTAGAAGGCATAGGTACCATCTAACATCTTAGAAGTTTTATAATAAGACTTTTGTCCAAAATGGTTTAGAGTGGCACTAACTTAGCTTTTTCTACTTGACATTAAACCTTCATTAAGATAATGAGCAAGATAGAGTAGACGATGTGATATTGTGTAACTGTTTGAACTTGTCTCAAATTTTTATAAATTGTGTTAAGCATTTGGTTTGCACAACTTTGAAAACACTTTTTGTCTAGTTTTTGGACTGGAGTTTATCTTATCAACAGCATTGTTGATGGTAAACTGTTTTATATAAGCCAATCGAAAGCTCTAGTGAAGAGGTAAACTCCTTTAAAAATATTTCAGAAAACGGGTATAAAAGTTGTGCATGGCCTATTAAACAACACCTGTGAGTGGACAGCTTAGGTGTTGTTATTATGTATACCACTGTATATTATTATTATTGTCTTTAAATATTCTTAGCTGATGGTGTATTTACTCAAGATTTTTGAAATATTTGTTTGTAGAAATAGCTGAAATACATTAGTTTCAAATTATGTTTTTGACACACAGTTTACTAGTGATTAGTTTAAGATGTGTTGATACTTGATAGTGTGTGGAGACAAATGTCAAATGTATATATTTAATTTAATTTATACTGATATATATATATATATATATATATATATATATATATATATATATATATATATATATATATATATATATATATATATATATATATATATATATATATATATATATATATATATATATATACATTATATATATTGTTAAATTTTGTGATTTGGATATTGTTAACTTGTTTCAATGTTGGATATGAATGATGTAGAGGTTTTCCCAGATCACTGATGTAGATAGGTGTAATATTTCATCCCTTTAAATAAACTTTCACAATACAAAGTATGTGTTTTATTAACCATTCAGTCGGAGAGCACTCAAGTATACATTGAATGTTGCACAACATTATTAAATTGTATTTAAATTATTTTATGCAACTAAAAAACCAAATGAAATATATTTATTTTGTTTAAAGTATTTTTGTTGTAGAGGCAACAGACATACATAATGTGTGAAAATTTCAACTCTCTGGCTATCACTGTTCTTAAGACACAGCCTGGAGCCAGACAGACGGACAGACAGCGAAGTCTTAGTAATAGGGTCCAGTTTTTACTCTTTGGGTATTGGAACCCTAAAAATGCATGACAGTTGCACTATGATTGATAATAAAAAACAATTAAAGTTTTAGTGTTTTTATTTCTTAAAAATTAACCAGCTTATTTGTCAACATAGGTCTATGTTTCATAAAACAAATATCACATTTGTAACCGTATGAACATATTATAAATAGTGCAGATGTTATGACATACTGTCGATGAGGGAGGCACGCATCGTGGATGTGATAGCACTCGGTTTGGCATCATTGAGCTTGAACACACTCTCGATCACTGAAATTTCGGTAGATGTTGTGTCCATACCACAGAAAGCACTCCAATCGTTGACGACTAGACCTGCAGCAACCACATCACTGCCTCTGTTGACCGTGCCCGCTACGAGAGGCACCTGCAGAAGTGACGACAGCTCGTCTTGATCCTGAATAGTGGTTTTGGGGTGCACGAGCCCGCCGCGGTTACTGAGCGCGGTGTACGAGCCCACCAGAACGTTTCCCGCCACCGTCTGTCTGAACACCTCGACGTTGAGCGTGTCGGCCAGGATCTCCTCCGTGTCTCGGTCAAGGTCGGGGTGCACTAACGCCACGTAGTCGTTGCACGCGATCACGTTTCCGAGCGCGCTGAGCCGCTCCTCCACTCTCTGCACTTTGACGCTGTCGGGCAAACTGTTGCGGATGTGTTGTAGCTCTGTGTCAGTGGTGGACGAGGGGACCAGCAGGCCGTTCTTATTGGCGACGGTCATGCGCCCGATGATCCTGCAGCCCGCTATACTGATGTGCACCACTGGTACCGTGTCCGCGAGCTCCGCTTCGAACACGCTGTAAAAATTTTCTGATCCCCCGATGGCGACGAGGCAATATGAATTTGTCAATTTACTGAACACTCCCACTTCGTTATTATTCTCGAATTGTACACGGACCGCCATAATTTTTTCCTATTTCTGTATTGCTTACTATTTCACAAGGGTCTTGTAATTTCACGTGGGGAAATTAAAAAATATGAGGTTGTATTGTTCAGTGTTCACCGATTGCTAATGCCAGAGTGACATTGACATCACAGATATGTAGTATATTGATTGACATAATGTTATGACAAATGCATTTTTGACATTGGATCAAAGACAATTTCGCCTTATCACGTCTACTAAAATAAATCATAAATATACAGCCCAATAAGAAAAAAAAAGTGCGTAAAATACGTCTTGCAAAAAATGTAATTTGCTTCAGATATTTTTGATTTTTATATTGATTTACTTCATTGTCAATTTTATAACCTCTCTCTCTTTCTGTAAAAGTCAGAAAATCATCAGAAAACTCAGAATGGAGAAGTAAAAAAAAAATACGCACAAAATTAATATGAGCAACAATGATAAATTTTCAATATGATTCTAGGTCCACATTTTAAAGAATGCAATCCCTGAACAAACAATTATTCAATCAATACACAACTGCTGGTTCAAAAAATAAATCTGGAGAATACAAGCGTAATTTCATTCAACAAGCCCTAAAAGAGGTCAACTTTAACTTTCATAGAACCAGCAGTTCATCAATTTTAGTGGAGGTGAATAAGTAACGCTTTGCTTTAATAATAACCACCAGTCACCACTTAGCATATCGCCACCACAGGCTTTTCCTTCCTAGGCTAGGCTAGTAGTGGCGCTACTATCGCGTCCAAGAGAAGGCCAAGGTCCGAGGTGCACTTGAAGCACTTTGCCGCAATGTCCTACTAACTATATTCTTTACAACAAAACTCTACTGTCAAAGTTCCAACATACTTGCTTCGCGCTTGTTATTATCTACCTCCATACGTAAATGGAATCATTTTACAGGGCTTCAAATCACTCCCAGGCACAGAGCAAATAATACACTCAACGGTTTATGGTTCTGAAGATTCTAAGTCTCGACATACACCACTACTGATGGCCGTAATTATATTTATTTTAATACAGTATCATGACTAGACGCCTTGATAGTAGATACAGTTAGTCCAATTTGCTGATACATCATTCTAATAATTTCCATAGATGAACAAGCCGAATAATCAAAATGAAAGAGAACTTCGTCGTACTGATCAGCAGACTGATCACAGCAGAGTTCCGCCAGAAATTCAATCACCAGGTTTGTTTATTATATTTAAATTATCATTTACTCGTAGATCGCAGGTTTCCGTAGCTCAGCAGCGCGTTATAGAGCTCTCAATATTATATTATATCCGTATTCCGTACACTTAAACCTTCACGTATTCTAGAAGAAGTTCTAGTTCATGAAGTTCTAAGAATATTAACTTTTTTTACCAGTTACTTTAGCAAAAGGTACTAATTACCATCAAACAAATTTATTATGACCAGGCAGACAGCAGATATACCAACGTAATTTGGCCAAATGACGTAGGTCCGCCATCTGCTTATGAATCAATTTCTCTGATAGTACAATTCATAGGTGCAGAGGATGGCCGTGCCCAGAACACATCACCAGTGGCGCCCCCCGGCCGCCCGCTCTCCATACTGGGCTCGGTCTGCGCGCTGTTGCTAGCCAAACAGGTGCTAAACAGTGAAGTTGTAGTTGATAGCCGAGAGCTCATGCAGTCGACGGTGTCGAGGCCTCCTAGCTATATGAAATTACAAATCACCGCTTAGCCTCTATACAACGCCCCCTATTTTTTTGGGTCTCTTACTGCCCCCCTTTAGACTTTAGCTGTACCGCCCTTTAGGGGGCGCTATCGCCCACTTTGGGAAAGACTGCTCTAAAGTCACAGATTGAAAAACTCAAACATTTTATAGCTGTCAGCAAAATCTACGATATTATATCCTCAACATAATAATAATATTTATAGGCGTCATCACCAAAACTCGCGTCCAGTTCCATCTGCCGCATCTGCTTCGGCGGGTCGTCGGGCGCGCGGCTGGTGCGGCCGTGCGCGTGCCGTGGGACCGTCGCCGCCGTCCACCGCGCCTGCCTCGAGCGCTGGCTGCTGGCCGCTGCCACGTCGCACTGCGAGCTCTGTAGACACCACTATATTGTCACCAGGCGGCACAAGTACCCAAGAGAGACTAATTTTAACAGTAGCTACTGATTTTGGCAGTCTGTGTTGTTCGTTTCACCGAAGCTACAATGCGATGTCAACAGATTCAATATAAATAAAGATGATCGCATATTATTTATCAGCACGCACGCTCCGAACGCGCCGCATTCGTTTTATGAAATGATGAGAAACCTCGCGCCTCGCACATTCGTCCGCACCGTACGCTCCGCATTTCATAATATCATGCGGTGCGTTCGACACGTACGTACGTACGTGCGCGTACGGTGCTGAAAAATGTGCGATCAGCTTTTAACACCTTCACTGCGGCAAGTAAAATATTAAACCTTCGTCTGGTGCGGCGGCGGGCCAAAGTGTGCCCCCAATAGTTTTTCCGCCGCCACCCTGTGTTGATGGGCCTTTCTCGACCCACCAACACAGGGTGACATTAAATTACTATAAGTTTGCGAAAACATAATGTAGGTGTACAGTTTTCGGACTGTTGGAATAACCTTGAACCCAACTTCTTTAGATTTGATTCGCCCCGGGATCTGCCAAACAGGATATGAGAAATAAACCATGGAAAGTGGCGGGCCGATATCGACCTGAACCGCACTAGAGGGTGAATTTCAACATGTCCATATTTTTTTTCATTTCGGTGAACTTTTTTGTTTCTATGTTTTTTTGAGTTTTTACCGAAGTTTCCTCTCAATTTTAATGTTTTATGACTACGAAACTAATGACATAAAAATGAAATAATAAACAAACGTAACACACACGTTTATATTTTAGCTGTCACCGAGATGAAAAAGTCAGTCACCGAGATGAAAACAAAATTCACCGAAATGTAAATTCACCGAAATAGTATACAGCGTGATTGTAAAACAAGCGAAATAATGTATTTTTATGGAAAAATTTTGACACTCTGGGTTACACTTTTGCAATTTTCGAAATTATCTATACTAATATTATAATTGGGAAGAGTTTGTTTGTTTGTTTGTTTGTTTGTTTGTTTGTTTGTTTGTTTGAACGTGCTAATCTCAGGAACTACTGGTCCGATTTGAAAAATTTCTTTCAGTGTTAGATAGCCCATTTATCGAGGAAGGCTATAGGCTATATTTTATCACGCTAGTACTAATAGGAGCGAAGAAATAGAGGAAAGTGTGGAGAAAACGGGGGGAAATTATTTGAAAGGGCTTACTTGAACGCGCTAATCTCAGGAACTACTGGTCCGATTAAAAAAAAAAGACGGGTTGCACTCCGGGAGTGCCGGCAGAAGTGAAAACTTGATTATTAACGTTGTGCATTTTTTTTAACCCATTTCCAATGGATTTTTTTAATTAATCGAAACCCTTACAATCGATTAAATTTTTAACCCATTTTTTATGAAAATCGATTTTTAAAACTCGTTTTTTTTAATTAATCGAAACCCTTACAATTCGAGTTTGAGTTCGAGTTTTCGAGTTCGAGTTCGAGTTCGACACAAAACACTACTCTCCAACCGTCTTACGGTTTTTCAATGGTTTTTCGATCAACACGAAAATCTGACGCGAGTTTCACATTTTTTACCCATCCCACAAAAGTGCTCAACGCCGCTAAAGAAGTTTTCACTTCAAAATCTTTCAGTGTTAGATAGCCTATTCATCGAGGAAGGCTATAGGCTATATTTTATCACGCTAAGACTAATAGAAGCGAAGAAATAGAGGGAAGTGTGGAAAAAACGGGAGAAATTATTTGAAATGGATTATTTGAACGCGCTAATCTCAGGAACTACTGGTCCGATTGGAAAAATTCTTTCAGTGTTAGATAGCCTATCTATTTATCGAGAAAGGCTATAGGCTATATTTTATCACGCTAAGACTAATATGAGCGAAGAAATAGAAAAAAGTGTGGAAAAAACGGGGAAAATTATTTGAAAGGGCTTATTTGAACGCGCTAATCTCAGGAACTACTGGTCCGATTTGAAAAATTCTTTCAGTGTTAGATAGCCTATTTATCGAGAAAGGCTATAGGCTATATTTTATAACGATAAGACTAATAGAAGCGAAGAAATAGAGGAAAGTGTGGAAAAAACGGGGGAAATTATTTGAAAGGGCTTATTTGAACGTACTGGAGCAATTTTTATGTTATTTGGCACACATGAAGAATAGACCACGTGAAAGGACATATGTTTCTTTTTTTGCGGAAAAATGACGAAAAACGGAAACCCTGCCCGTGGCATTCCTAAATTACGCGGGCGAAGCCGCGCAACAACTTATAATAAAATCGTAGGAAAGTCAATTCTGTACATTGAATATTTTTGTACAATCAATAATTCTTGGGATGTGATCTACTATGCTAACACGGACGAAGTCGCGGGCAACAGCTAGTCTCTAATATTTTCAGAATAAAACATAGCCTATATCCATCACAAAAAATCCATCACGAAATCAGTTATTGCACAACTCTTATCGCGGTTTTGCCTCCCGTACGCTACGCTCACATAAATTTTATCATAGAGCGATGGCTACTCATTTTGTATGGGCGAAATAATCTCTATTTACGTGTAAATGCCTGGGCATGGTTATTTAAACAACAATGAGATAGAACCACAGACATAGATCAAGATAGATACCGCATGTCGCTCCATTTGTATGAAAACGAGCGTGTCACTTTTTTCCTACCACTGTGACGTACCGATGATAAGAAACGTGTCCATTATCAAGGCCAACGTTTCTATTTGAATTTCTACAGCTCAATACGGCCATTTTAGGCATTGAGGCATTTTTAAAATTCCGATTTACGCCCGATTCCGATAGCACCAACCAACCGACCAACTTGATATATTTTTATTTTATATATATTTTTATTTAAAAAAAAATCATGTTACAAACGATTTTAATTGCAAATAACAAAATATATTATATACTGGGAAATAATTGACACATTTGCTTTGAATAAAAATTACCACGCGCCAACTTCACTCGGCAAAGGATAAATGCTATTACTATTTTGAAAAGGTATCTTCTAGTGCTTAGTTAAAATTTTTCGTTATAAAAATATACTTAAGGCGGGCATAAACCCCGATTTGTTATTCCGTGATTCCTGGTTTACCTAGTTCCAATATAATAACGAAATGTAAAAGAATATTAGATATAAAGCACAATATTTAAAAGACTTTAAACCATAAACATTTTTATTATACGTAATACTTTTGCTGTAATTAATTTACAAACTCACCTCCGACACAAAATCTAATTCATCGAAATATAAGTATTAACTAGGATAATTATACATTTTATTTGAATAAATTGTTAGTAAATCTATATTAAAATATTCTGAACCCAACAATTTTGTTTATTAATATTTCTTTCCAAAGATATTTTAAAAAAACATGAAAAATAGAGAAGATCCGCCCCTTGTAACTACAGTTTTATGCTAAGCTAAAATGAATCTTATTGCGATGAGTATACGCTTGGTCTTTGGTTGTGTGCAAGGTTTCGTTCGTCGTTTTGGATTGAGATTAATCCCTGCCTTAAGTTAAACAGTTAAAGTAAAAATTGAGTAACTAATTCTAACATTATTATAACCAAAACTACTTTTTGATAGGATTCATTAAATTCTAATATTAAATAATCATAATATTATATTATCTCGTATTGTTTTTGCTAATTCACTAATCAACAAAAGTCAATATTTTAGGTAATCCTAATAAACTACATGAGGTCAAAATATCAGTCTCTGGGTTTCTTATTCATAAAATGAAAGGTAAATATTGTGTCCTTATAAATATTTAAAGTTAAAAAAATTACAAATATTGACTGAAACGACGTTAGACGAATGTTAGGTGTTTTTCGTTACGGAATTTCTTGATAAACGCGATCAAAGCTATACAATAGCTCAAAAAACACCTTATTTCTTTTTTATTCATTAACATTTTTTTACGATTTCGCAGATTATTATTCATTCTGTATATTAAAACAACTTTAAAAATCACCGAGATGAAAAAAGCATTCACCGATATGAAAACTATTGTCACCGAAGGTCACCGAAAGTCACCGAGTCACCATTTGCGTGTTTTTTTTTTTCATATCGGTGATTTTTTTTTTCATTTCGGTGACCAAATAGGTCACCGAATTCACCGAAATGGAATCACCGATATGAAAATTTGCGACAAATCGTTGAATATTTTGACACCTATAATAATTATACCGATATATATACTACATACTGATACATATTATTAAAAGTGTTTGTAAGAAAATAAGTTAACACTTCTAGCTAGTTCAATTAACATGATAAATTGAATCACGGAAATGTAGAGAAAAGTGTCGGGTGTCACCAAGACGATATACTTACGTTTTTAGCGGGAACACGCAGCGACGCAGCAAACCACCTCTAGCTCCGAAGGCACAAGCATGACTGGCGCTTGAGTTCGAGAAGCGGCATTACGTTCAAAAGTACTTCTAGTCTCGACAATTCATGTTTCTTTTTTATTCACCGAATCAAGACTAAATGTTGGGACAGTTTTATTTCTCCCGCTATTTTGAAAGTATAACGATTGAGATTATGAAATTTGTATTGATTATACCTCAATTCTTTAAGAATCCAATAAAAGAATCCGTTTGTTTGTACCACTAATATTTTTTCCTCGGCTGACGAAATTAGGACTAAAAAGGTCGTTGGGACAGTCACCGAGGGGCCTAATTTCCACCTTTAGAATTTTTTATTTTTATGTTCTAGTTATCGAATTAAAAACGTGTCTGTTGCCTCATATGGATAATCACACAAACTATGCGATGAAATTTTATTTAACCCTAAAAAGCCATTTCACACCCCCAGTTTCACAGTAGCCGCGAAAAAAAAGCGGTTGGGAAATTCACCCTAGAAAGTAATTTTAGTAGTGATGGGAAAGACAAAAATAAGGGGATATCGAAAAGATATTTTTTTATTTACATAATTAAATGCAGCTGTCTGTCTCTACACAAAGCACAAATATTTTGTTTGCACATTCTGCAGTATGTTTTAATTTTGTTTTTAATTGCTTTTTTGTTCGACACTCCTCATTCATGGCTTCCCGCAATTTTTCATAGCACCTTGCACAATTTCGCCGTTTAACGCTCATCTCTCTTAGAGATAGAATAATGTCTTCATTATCTTTTGTTTCCTGCTATCGTGCGTTGAAAATTTTATGCAATGAATAATTGTATTTTAAAAATATAAAACCGACTTCAAAATTGCACGTAATTGAGAATCAAAATTCCCTATCTTAAACACTACTGAACCGATTTTGATGAAACTTGCTTTATTCCCTAAGTTAAATAATACCCAGTACAACAAAAAAGAGTTACTTTAATTGGACTAGTAGTTCCGGAGATATTATGCGAAAACAAACATAAAACATACATACATACATACACTTTAGAAATTTGACACATTTGTTCAGATGATGATATAGACTAAAACATACCAAAACTGGACAGTTTTGGAAATAATACATTCATTCATGTTGAATTGATAACCTCCTTTTTTGAAGTCGGTTAAAAAACGCGACGTACGTCAGTTACGATAGATTGCACAACACTAAATGGCGAGGCGGACGCTCGGTGCGGTATCGGGTCGCCAACCGCCTGCTTCGACGGCGGGGCGCAATAGGCCCACTGCCCCACCGAGTTGATTTTTGAAACCGTCAGTGCGTGGTAGGCCGATAAAGACCTGCCATTATGTTTTTATAGAAAAAACCTATAATTTTGAAGACAATCTCAAACATATATTTATCTGTGTCGTACCTTTACAAACACCTGTGATAATCGTTCCGCACAGAGTGAGAGAACATAGTTTTCTTCATCCGCACCAGCTGAAGTTTTATGGCAGGCCGATTTAGGCCTGATCCGCAGTGAAGGTGTTAAGCGGAAACATTAAATGATTCAACTAGACAAATAAATCAAGATAGAACGGCGACGCGCGTGCGTTGCTAAGGAATCGCGCGTGTCAATTTTTGCTTTGCTTTTAGTTAGAACAAATAACTTACACGTGGAAAGAAATACCTCCTTTTGACCGATTCAACTTCTGTTTTTACTATTCGACACTGCACAATGAGGCATTTTTGCACAACCACTCCGGTGTAATCAAGTCGAGACGTGCGCGCTGACTGAATTAACATTCAACGAATCTTGCCCACTTGTGCAAGATTGAAACACGCGTACTCCACCCGCTTAGCCGTTCTATCTCGATTTATTTCTGTGGATTCAACGTTGTTGTAACGCTTCGCACAAAAAGCACTCTCATTTCCCAGATGGTCGCTATGGCGTTCTCTCTGGGAGTGGGGCGTGTCCGGTCGCGGGCGCGCACTGGCGTCGGACGTGGCGCGCGGCGCGCTGCTCGGCGCGGCGTCGGTGCTGGGCACGGCGCGCGTGCTGCGAGCGGCTGACGCGCTCCTGCACGCTGCGGCGGCTAAGGGGGGTGCAGCAGCACTCGCCGCTAATGTGTTCTCCTCCGTGCTTATAGGCATCATTGGTAATTGACACTTACAGGTGTCCATATACATGTTACAGTTAACACTTAACAGTTTAGGGTGAGAGTTTGATAGATACCTCATGTATCCTATCGTTATCTTCTATTTAGTTTTTATGTAATGTAAATAAGGAGCAAAACCGTGTTAATCATCCATTACCCTCGATGGTTGTGATCATTAGACCTAACTTGAACATTAATAGTGGACAATAACTGCAGGAGCCCTAAACGGTCTGCTGACGACGTGGATGCTGCTCAAAGTGCAGGAGCACCAGGCGTCGTGGCGCGCGTGGCGGGACTCCACCGTGCTGGTGCGCGTCGCGCTCGACCCCACGCCCCCACCCACCCCGCCCACCGACGAGGCCACGCCCACCGACATGACCAGCGACGAGGCCACGCCCCTGCCCACCACCACGTCTAGTGTCATATCCTTCGACACTGTGAGCAGCCCCGCTGAACTCTCAGAGTGTACCACCGACGTCGTTGACTTAGTGGGGTCTTTAAATGACCCACCTGAAATTTAGATAGGGTACTTTCTCAATAAAACGATAGTTAAATTGTTAATAATTATTTATTTCTATTCATAATATAAATTATTAATTTAAATAGTCAGTTTTAAAATATAAAGATTATTTCAAGCGTAAGTGAAATCTGAAGAAGTATTAGTGGTCGAGTAGGCGCGGGATGCGGCTCGCTTATGTAGAGGAATAAGTGGAGCGATCCGGCCGGAGACTGCGGCGGGTTAGTGCTTAACGCTATATAATATACATCACATACTGAGTACGATAAATAGGAGGACGAGACGGCGCTCGGACGAGTCGGGCGGACTCCGACGACAACAACATAAAATTTGATAAAAAAAAAACAAACGTTCTTTGGGCTTTTGACATTTGTGACTGCCGCGTTCGACTAATCTGGTACGACAGGAAACATAGTAGCTACAACTGGTCGCAGAGGGCGCGCGGGAGACACGCGGCGCGGCGCCCTGTGCGTGCGGGACGCTCACTGCTCGTCTTTGAACCGGCGGTAGATGGACTGCACGTACGTGAACACGCATTTCCAGTCCGGCTTGCGCATCGCCACCATGTCGTCCACGTCGAGCAGCGGGTAGATGCCCGCCTTCTCACTGTAAACGCACGGAATACATGTATAAGGCGACCCCTAAACGATCAATTTTATTGCCCAATATTACGAATTTCAATTTTATCGTACAATAAATTGATAAAAACCTACAATAGTATTGTTCAATATTATTGTAGGTTTATGGGGCTGCCTATCTTCAGTTTTAAAACTTATTATAACTTTGAAAAGAGAAATAAATTCTGGTTAAAGAAAAGGTTCTGGAGAAATAAAAACGTTATTCAAAAGCTTAAATACGAAATTAGCTTAGTGCCTAATTGAAACTGATACAGATTACAGAAGATTCAGGCTCTACTTAGGCCGACATACCACATACTTAGAATTATTATAACCCTACAAAAATGGCTGTTATTAAAAAGGCATTTCAAAATGAATTAATAAAGAAAAAATTACAACAGTGTGAGCTGAGTGTGAGATATGGTCATTGGTCATATCAGCCGTAGGTTGGTCGACCATTATTGGACGTTGTTTTAAGCATATTTTGTGTATCATCCCACAAAAAATTACGTATTGAGTTATGAATGCAGTCAAATTCTTTAGTTCATTGAGACCAATATTGCATTTATAATTCAACAAAAAAATGTGGGTTAATATACTTATGCTTAACAGCGACTAAAATAAAAAAAAAAAAAAACACTCACTCGGCAACTTTGAAGGCGAGCGTGAAGTTGTGGCGGCGCTTGTCGGGCGTGAGCGCGGAGTAGTCGAACGCGTCGGGCAGGAAGTGGTGCAGCAGCGCGCAGAACGCCAGCCCGTCCGCCCAGCTCGTCGAGAAGTTCTCCAGCTTCACATTCTGCGCACACGCATTCCACGTCATTACTGACATGCTATATTAAGGCCGTATTCGCTGGTCATTTTGTACGCGCATCTCAAAATCGAAACTAAAATAGTATCTTAATTTTTGGTTACCTGTCAAGTTGTAGAATCTCTTCATGTACACAATGGCAACGCAACTCGACGTGTAACCAAATGTTAAAAAAAACTTATTTGTGACGCTGCCATAATATGAGATGCGCAATTAAAAATTTACGCGATAGAAAAATGAGATGAACGCGACTATTGTATTTTTAAATTTACAACGCATGCGCCAAAAAATGCCAACGAACACAGTCTATATTTTTATGCCTTTGAGCTCTCGACCACTACGACACCATGATGACGATTTAAGAAAAATACATGCCTTATAGAGCCTGTACTCGGGTCACTAGTTTGCAACCGCCTGTAGCGCCATCGTGGTGTCCTAGTGGACGAGCTCTGCCCCCAAGTACCCCCTAAGTGACTTCCACACCAAAACAACACGTTAAAAGGACTAACCTTAATCCTTAACCAATACTTATGTACACATTTACCTGGTGTAAGCTCAGTACAATATTTTTTTAATTAAAAACAAAATCACTTCTCCTAATATCTGAACACGCACTGAAATCGAATATTAATTAACCACTTAAACAAAATTTCATGCTTTGACGTTTTACTCGTTATGTCATAAAAATGAAAACTTTGTTATAAAAACCTAAACAATATAAAACATACTATATAATAGAAGATTAACTGTGATGGCGAATGATGTTTTTAATGGTCGATTTCCGTTAATTTATAACCAAAGTAATATAATTTGGTTACACGATGATACAGTAGATAAATATATAGTAATAACGATAGCATAATATATACAGAAAGTAGCACAACGTAAGCGTGAAGCGTAGTGTATGAGTGGCGCGGCGTGCGCGTGGGGGCGCGTGTTAGGTGCGCGTGCGCAGTGTTCGTCACATGCTACAGTTCGCGATCGCGATTAAGTATTTCACCCCCGCTCCACCATTATTCGATTCATAAAACATAATATACAAAAGTTGTAGGAACTTTATTGACCGTAGACGTTGAGAACGTGTTTAATCAATTTACAGTCAACATATTATATTCTTTACATCGCAAAAGGAATAGCTCTTACTATTAAAAAATACATTAATTAGTTGTCGAAGGCAAGGGTGTATTATGTACAATCTACATGGACTACTGATACAAAACTTAATAGCCAAAAATACTATAGTTTTGTAAATTTTTACATAGACGATACCGTCGTCGGCGCGTCAGCGGGGGTGGCGCGGAGGGGGGAGTGTACCTCGTATTCCCGGGTCTTGTCGCGACACCAATGCAGCAAGCGCTCTTTAATAGTGACGGCGCTGGCTTGCAGCGCGGGGTCCGTGAACCGGAAGTAGGGCTGCGTAGAGCCCGGGCTCTGCGGGGTCTGGGGCGAGCTACAAGCGGAGCTCCGGGTTAGTCTCCGTCACGACTGGCGACGTCGCCGGTGACGTCACGGTGCGGGCACACGCGTGTAGTGCGGAATGTACGGACGTTCACAGACTCACTATGCTAGTAGCTACATTCACGAGTGTAATGATGTCACATTCTAATATACTTATGATAAATACAACTAAGAACATACGGAACGAACCAAACGATAGAATATCATTTGTTGTTTTTCTAAAATTAATTCTAAAGCATTCAGATTGACCTGCGTTGCAATAAATATTACAGTCCGTACGTTCTTACTTTTTACAGCTAGCAGGCTGAATATGATTCTTGAAGTGAAGCAACGATTATACATGTAATAATGTCATATAATATTATATTATCTTTACCTACTTCTTATTTGTATCCACAGATGTGGCTGCCAAAATAAATAACATATACTTTGTAAAATATTATTATTATCAAGCTGCTGCAGCATAAATTTTGCTAAAATATTACTTATTTTGTCTCGACTAAAATAAAATAATAATATCTAATAATGATAGTATTGCAGAAAGAAATAGTGTTGGTCTTAATAGAACTTGATATTGTTTGAATTTTTTCGAAATAGGAGAAAATGACAGCATTGTTACTACTAGCTAGTTTAGGTACCTATTGATTTCTCACCTAGGACTGTTGGTGGAGTTTTGTTTTTCGAGCTGACGGAATTTGGCGAAGGGAGACACGGGCTTAGGTGCAGGCCGGCTCAAGCTCTCGATCACTGAAACAATATCATCACGTCGTATTATACTTTCATGTTATGTTTCATGGTAATACATAAAATCATAGACTAAGGAATGATAAAATATTAGATTTTTTATTTGAAGAAATATGGCGATTTTTCTTAGAGTACTATGTGAAGAAAACACCTAAGGCCGCGTATCCACTGAAGCGGAGCGGAGCTTAGCGGTGGCCGAATTGACCAATCGTGCTATTCCAGCAGAATGACAGCGAAGATTTCGAGCATGGTGATTGGTCAATTCAGCACCGCTAAGCTCCACTCCGCTTCAGTGGAACGCGGCCTTAAGGTCTTCTAAACATTTAAATAAATAAATAAATAATAATAAATAATTTATTTCCTTATTTTACAATTTTGTTACATATACAAAAGAGATGAGATCCACCTAGTAAGTGTCTTGAGACACTTGTGTCAGGTGAACTCGCCCTTCCATAACTATTTTAGTGTAGAATACATTTCAGGAAAGAAAGAGATATAGATTTACAAAAAAACAAGTTATAAAAATACTAAATTTTATGTGTGTTTGAGTGTGTGTGTGTGTGTGTGTGTGTGTGTGTGTGTGTGTGTGTGTATGTGTGTGTGTGTGTGTATGTGTGTGTGTGTGTGTGTATGCGTGTGTGTGTGAGTGTGAGTGATTGTGTAAAAAAAGAGAGTTAAATGAGAAAAAAATTAGATTACCAGGTATTTGAGTAGTGCTTCAGTTTCTTTATACGTTTTAGTAAGTAGCCATGTCTGTACCATTTTTTTACAGTTTTGATAGGAGACCAAATAGATGTCAAGAATTTTATTTACTTTATTGTATAATATGTGGACCGAGATTGATTTATACTGTCTTTGAGCAAAGGTTGTGTTTGTCTTAATCGTAGCTGCCTCTTTTCTTTTTTTTTTCGTCGTGTGGTATTGGTTGTGGATTCAAGAGGTAAGTATTTATGACATCTAAGAACTAGAGATAGCACGTAGAGTTTTCTAACAGACAAAAGTTTGCACAAGGAGTAGAGTTCTTCAGTAGGGAAACGATACGGTTTACGATACATTATTTTTAACAAGCAACGTTGGCTTCTTTCGATGTTTATGAATTTATCGTTACTAGCACCGCTCCATGCTGTAATACAGTATCCAATTATTGACTGCCCTAAAGAAAGATAAATTTGATTTAATAGTTGTCTGTTTGTGACGTATCCTAGTTTTTTAAATATCCAATTAAGTTTCCTAATACGACTACAGGTATACTCAATATGAGAATTCCATCGTAGAGACTGATCCAGCATAACTCCAAGATATTTTACAAACTTGACTCTCGCTACTCTACCGCAATTACAGTAATTATTCAAATAGTTAGTTTGTCCGCAATGATGAATGGCTAGGGATAAGTTAAACTTTGGTTGGGATTTTTCAGTTATGCTAAAACATATTTTTTGAAATGTTTAGTGTGAGAAGATTGAGACACAACCAATCAGCTACTCTGGACAGACCAACACTAGCTGCCTCAAATGTTGATTCCCAAGAAGCACCAGTGAAGACCTGTGCTGTGTCGTCCGCATATGAGACAATACGCCCATTTCTCAAATTCATGTTGGTTAGGGAATTAATATAAATTAGGAAGAGGGTAGGCCCTAAGACGCTGCCCTGCGGTACGCCATACGTAATACCAGCTTCATTACTAACATGGTTGTCAATTTTTACCATCTATATGCGGTCCTGTAAGTAGTTGGCCAGCAATTTAAGACTAGTACCTCGTATGCCGATAGCCTCTAGTTTTTTTACGAGGATAGGTACGGAAACAGTATCAAATGCTTTTTTTAAGTCAAGGAATACTGTAAGGCATTTTAAATTGTTATCAAATCATTTATTTGCATTATTTTTGTACGAATCTAGACATAGCTCTTCACATTACTTTCTCAATAGACAACTACTTCAAATATGACAAACACTACGTTCGACACTATGAGAGTACCTAAAAAGGAAATTTAAATTTATTCTAAATTTTAGTTCGATAAAAACCTTTACCTTTAGAATTTTTAATTGTGGTACTACTGGCTGTGGTACTACTGCTAACGGTTTTTTCGGATGAGTTCCTCCTTACGCTCGATGTCACAGTCGTTACTTCTTCTTCCTCTGTAAAATTGAGCAGGGCGTCATTTCAATTGTCCGATAACGAGTAACAAATTTAAAGATAAATCTTGAAATAAGACATGAGCACTTTCAAACAACAGCAAACAAAGTATAGTACAATAATTATGCTTAAAGCTATTAGTCAAAATAACAACACGGTTACGGGAATCGGTGAAATGAGCACGTTTGTTACTGTAGGTATATACATAAACGTGAGGGTGATCCGCGGGGCGGGGTGAGATGGGCGGGGGCGGGGCGAGGTGGGGCGGGGCGGTCATGCGGCGCGACACAAGCGGCAGGCGGCCACACACACACGACTCACGCGCGTCTCGCTCGTCTCCGCCTAACTAGTGGAATGTGCGCGCTACGCGAGCGCCGACACCAGGTCCTCGAACGCGTCATCGGCGTTGCTCTCGTCGAGGAACTGCAGCTCCGACACCGTGGGCATGGTGCGGCTCCGGCCCAGCGTGAAACCCGACGTGGCTGCGCGCCCGCGACTCCGCGCCGCCGGCGCCTGGGGGGACGTCGCTTTGCCGCGCCCGGAGAGGTTTTGCGTCGCCTGGCCCGAGAAGTACGCCTCCACCGTTCTCTTCTTTTCGGTGATCTCGTTCTGCGCTATTCCTCCCTCGAACAGTTTCGGAGCCGCGAGCAGATTCATCGACTTTGTCCGGGCTACTACTTTGCGCGCCGTCGACGGCTTGGGGGCGATCTCGCCGAACCTGTGCCAGGAGCCGGAGCGCGCCAGGGCGGTCCCGGGGCTCGAGTCGCGGCTGTGCGGCGACTCGCTCGAGAGAATGGACTCGCGGGAGGTTATGAGGTTGGGGCTTCGGAGGGCACCTGGAGATCGGGGCGTACCGTCGTGCTCGAGGAGGTGGGTCGGGCGAGGCGACGAGGGAGCGTGCTGGGGCGACAGGCCGGGACGGGCCTGGGGCGGGGCTCCCGGCCGTACCTGGTTGCGGGCCGACTCCTGCCTCTTCTTTTCGAGTTGGGCGATGACGTCGCGCTTCGGGGAGGAGAACTTGTCGAGCACGCCGCGCAGGCTGTCGGCAGCGTCGCGCGTGCGCACACCCGCCGTGATGGTGGCGGCGGCGCGCGTCGGGCCGCGCATGACTCGCGTCACGACGCTGCCGTGCTCGGTGGCGAGGTCGTCGTCCGCTCCGTTGGGGACGCTCCCGCCGTTGTGATACTCGTTGGGGATCCTTTTCGACGGACTCGCCGACGACACGCGCAACATCGGCGACTTCACGTACTCGTGGTTATTGTTCTCTCTCATGACGACGTCCGGGAGGTAATCTACCTTGTGAGCCCGGGCCTTCTCTATGTCGGGCGTCTGCTGGAGCGGGACGAAGGTGGAGGTTACGTCGTGGGGCGTGTAGTCGACGATGGTGTAGGTGTGCGAGCCCGGCGGCGGCGGGGGAGGCTTGTGGACGAGGCTGTCGGGGCGCTCACTGGAGTTATCCCGACGATTCTTTTCTCTTATTTGTTTCTCGTAGAACTCTATCTGAAGTTGGCGCGCGTCTATTTTTGGCGACGGAGGTTCAGGAGCGTTGTAAGTTTTGGTGTCCTCCAGCTTCATGACGAGCTCGGGCGCGGCGAGCCGGTTCTGGCTGGGTATAGTCCTGATCGGGTAGCTCGGCTCGTGGCGCACGTGAGTCGGCGGCGTCGTCGGTGTCGTCGGTCGGTAGCCGTTCGACACCTTTTGCATTCTCGGTGCCTGATTTGCGTGGGCGGGAGTACGGTCGAAGTTGGCCGCCTGCACACCGTTTTTCCTACTGTGATCTACCTCCGATTTCCAGTGAGGAGCCGAATCGATCGTCCCGTTGATCGGGGGCACGGAGGGATACGGTTTTAGAATAGGAGGGAGCGGGGGGTGAGCCGCCGCGGTCGGCGACACCGGAATATTCGCGGAGGGGGGACTCCACACGTTGGGGGTGGTCGTCGGTGACATTATTTTTTTGGGGGGTTTGAAGGCCGACATCGGAGCGTGGGAGAATTGGTTGACGGGAATAGGTTTAGCGACGAACGACTTCACCGGGATAGGTCTATTGGCGGACTGCGGAGGAGGACTCGGGTGGAGAACTTGCGTGACGGGCGGAGCGGTCTGTTTTATTTGCGGGCGCATATTGTTGCGGCTCGATACCCAGGGCGGTTTTATGACCTCTGGAGCTCCGTCGTTCGCGGGTTTTCGCGGTCGGTGTATATTTTCGCCCGCGGTTTGCCAGAACTTTTTGGCGGACGACGACGAGCTAGATGACCTACTGTTCTCGTCGTGATCGCGATGCTCGAAAGTGTTTTTGATGTTACCGAAGCGGCTGCTCCAGTTACTCTGACCGTTCACGGTACCTCGCTCGATATTTTCATTCTTTTGCATGAACGCGAGAAATTTCTTATCGTTCTCCGTTTGGGGCTGGAAGGTGGGGATTTTGGGCGCGTTCGAGCCACTCTCGTCGTCGGTATCCGGGTCGATGCGGTACCCGCCGAAGGGGCGCCCTATGTCTATAGTGTTCGCGCGTTTAATTTTACTGCGTTTGTTGCTCATAAATCTAGACGTCCTCGAGAAATCGTCCTGAGAGGGCGGGGCCGCGAAATTGTAAGTCGGAGGGGGGGGCCTGTAGAACGACGACCGCCGCTGGTCGTCCTCCGCTCTCTGTTTAGATCCGACAGCGGACTGCTGAACGGCGGGCCGGGTCATGGGCGCCCGTCGAATAGGCGCGGGAGCTTCCGTCTCCGCCTTGCTGTCGAACTTATGCGCGATAGCCGCGATACCTCTCCTGGTATCCGAGTGCCATCGCTCGGCGGCACTCCGGGGAGCCTCGTTTCGTATCGCGTCCGCTATCGAGTGCCTGTAAAAGTCGGGTTTCCTCGCCGTGGCGACCCGCCGCTCCACCACGCACGCGTCCCTGCTAATCTTGGGCGCGGCGTCGTAGGTGAGGCTGTGCGGCACCGGGCGCGGCTTCTCCTGGGCCTCGACGGCGTCGTGGTAGCTGATCTCGTCGACGCTCGTCTTGCGCTCCGGGGTGGGAGGCTCGTCGGTGCTCGGCGCGGTGGACGCGTACGAGGAGGTGTTGGGGGTGGCGGGCGTCGAGGGCTGCGGGCGCGGCGGCTCGGGCAGCAGCTGGTCGCGGTCGACGAGGCGGCGCGCCTCCTCGAGCTCTTCGCGGGTGACGCCGACCGTGTGGCGCGCGGTGCGGCTGCGGCGGCGCGGGCGGCGCTTGCAGCCGTCGAGGCGGTCGGCGGCGTCGAGCGCGTCCTCCAGGCGGTCGACGAGCGCCAGCAGCGCGCGGGCCTGCGGGTGGTCGGCGGGCGGCGCGAGCGCCAGGCGCAGGCGCTGCAGCGAGCGCCGCACGTCGGCCACGACGTCGTGCGAGGCGGCACCCAGGCCGGCCAGCAGGCGCTGCCCGTCGCCCTGCAGAAGGCCCTGCAGCAGGGGCAGCAGAAGGGACTCACCGCGTTCTCCCGTCTGCTCCTCCGTCTCCACCGACTCGCCGGCCGCCGCCAGCGCCTCCGTCACCGCGTGGGCGCACGCTGGAAACATCGGTTGATCGAATAAATAGAGGGAAACGTGGTAGGAAGATAACTGCTTTAGCTATTACTAAAAATATTTGTATTGACTTATACCAATGATTTGTACCAACTACCAACATGGTATATTCATCCTTTTTGTCCATTTTACACATGATATTTATAATGTTCATCCCATCCGGGAGCGTTTTGGCGAGTTGGCAGACCTCCAGCCCGTAAAAGCGAATGAAAACCGCGCGTACTGCGTCAACCGGCGCTGCGGGCGCGGGGCGAGCATGTACCAGCGTCAAATATAAATTATAAGTTTATACCTTCTTGTTCCGCCATGACAGTGCGAATGCGCGCGCGCAGCAAGCGTCTCTGCTCGTAGTCCGTGCACTCGTCCAACTGGAATTGTATACAAGTCACACGTTATCACATTTTTTATAAGTATTTTCCGACTCTCTTTTATCCTATTTTGAATGTCCTTTAAGTACAATTATTATTCTAAATATAATTTATTTCTCAACCCGTTGACTATGTGCAATAAGTAAGCAAGATATCAATGTTGAACAGGCAGATCGTTGAAATGCAGCTTCCTTCATCATATCAGCCTAGTTTTTGTCCTCGCTCAACTTCTTTCCATTTACAGAAATACATCAAAAATGCACACGGCAAACATAATTTCGTTATTCATTACGGCTTCTTAATTCTTACAACTCTTAAAAATTAAGGTAGCAACAGACACAATATTATACGTTACGACTTCTTAATTCTTACAACTCTTAAAAATTTAAGCAGCCATGTTACGTAATTGTTCGTAATAAGCCAGTCATACTGTTCCAGTGCGCGCCGACAAGTTTCTCCGCAGACGAAAGTCGCCAGCAAAAACTGAATGGCCAATATTTTGTACAGACTAGTTTCTATTTGTAGTTACTGACTTGTCTGTAAGTAGCTTCGTGTACCGTCTGCACTCTGTATTTTTATGTCACTTAAGAGTGCTACTTGTGTTTCACAAGAAACAGCGCTACATTTTTGATTTTAAAGGTAGCGAACTAAAGAGATTAATTATAATATTTAGGTAAGTACCTACTACATGGTACTACACAAGTAGACACAATTCCTACTAGGAAAATTTGGTAGATTCTTAAATCTACCAAATTTTCCTAGTAGGAATTGTTGCTTGCAAACAAACAAACAAAACAAACTTGCAAACAGTCCATATTTTTTTTTCTTTTGGTCCCACGGTGTCTATAGGCATTAGGCAGTCAGCAATGCTTAAGTATCCTTAAGTGAAGGTTAATCAGAAATTATAACCAGCCTTCGAAAATGGGACAATTCTGGAGAAATCTGGATAATTGTTATTATATTCAGATTATACTATGTATCTGTGAAGTGTTTTACACCAGATGCCGAAAGCTCAGTGTTGCATCACAACAATAAACAAACACTCCAACAGATCGAACCAAGGTCACTTGTTTTATACACTTTAATAACTCCAGAAAATGTTGGCAGCCATTCAAAAGTTATAGAGAATGTTGAAATTTTGTTTCACATCACACATGCCTAGAGAAATCACAATATTTCAAAATCTATATCTTGAGGTAAATAGAATACTGGAGAGCTACTGGAGCTCTCTAGCTACAAGGAAAGCAACTGGTCCTGACTCCAGTGTTAAGTTTGATCCTGTAAGGTCAGCAGCACGCTCAGTATGTGAAGCATACAAATGGTTTCTCATTACAGAAGAGTACTTATAATGTGTCTTTATTTACACTAATATATAATAAAGAGGTAAAGTTTTTTTTGTTTGTAGGAGGTAATCTTCTGAAACTACTGGTCCGATTGCAAACATTTTAACACCTATAGAACGCTGGTGTGTTCCTGAGTGACATAGGCTATATTTTATGTAAGTAAAAAGTTTTTTTAATTTTATTTTGTCATTCTTAGAATTCCAAGCGAGAATAGCCGCGGGCAAAAGGTAGTTTTAAATATTTTGCATTTCTGCTGTGGTTTTGTGGGTCATGTAGCCTCGAATCTCGATACTCACCAGTTCCCTGAGTACCCTCTCGTCCCAGCACTGGTCTATGTCGATCTCCTCCACGCGGCGGCTGCTGGTCACCTTACCACCGCTGCTCTTCACTGTCTCCTGTGAAAATAAATAAGATTAGATTGCTTGACGACTGTCCCGCGTAATGTGTACTTTAAGTGTACTATTTGGACTGTTACGAGTATTGATAAATTATTAACATTACAGGGTGCTTTAATTTTTTTACTGAACAGTTATTGCTTATGATTATGACGTCTTTGATTCGTTAACTTTGCTCTTTTTTTAAGCTAATGCATAGCTTTTATCACGGGCTTTGAGCGTGGCGACCGAATCAAGAAATTCCGTAACAAAAATAAACCTAACGTTGAAAGTCGTGCATCGCCCAACGTCGTTTCATTTCGGCAGACTTCGGCAAGGTGATTGTGCGCGTGCAATAGCATTTACCGCGGCAGTCCTCGCGTGCCACACGTATTTTTATAAAATAAGCGGACAAACGAGTAAACGGGTCACCTAATGGAAAGCAACTACCGTCGTCGCCTATGGACACTCGCAACATCAGAAGGGCTGCAGGTGCGTTGCCGGCTTTGAAAAATTTTGTTTTCTAATGCAGTACAGCTAATCAACAAGAAAGATCTCAACAGGAAATGAGCCCATCGCTTTTACACAAGTGAGTGAAAAATTACACTTTTCCAAACGCTCTCCAATGTAAAAGAGTTTTGTAATTTTTCTGGAAATAAAAGAACCTTGTCCTGTCATGGCCTCTCTTCTCTCACACTGAATCACGCGTAGTTATTTGTGTAACTGTGGAACCGTGTCCCCTGTCTAGCGACAGTCAAATTAATATATATATATATATAGTAGAAGAATATATATATAGTAGAAGTAGTACAAAATCTAAAAGGGCCCATTCACGGCAGTCCGCCGTGCAGGACTGCAAATGGACAGCTCACTCATTGGTTCACACTCGGTGTTGCCAGCCGGAAACACCGAGTGTGAACCAATGAGTGAGCTATGTCCATTTGCAGTCCTGCACGGCGGACTGCCGTGAATGGGCCCTTTAAGGAACGATTTCATTAGGAATATTGGCTTTGAGAGTAAGACCTAGCTAGTACGATGTCATTAGGAATATTGGCTTTGAGAGTAAGACCTAGCTAGTTAATTAAGTACTAGCTAGTACTTAATAAACGCGCAGAGGTATACATTGATGATTTTAAGAAAAATAAAAAAATCTAATGTTTAACGTCGCGTCCGTCAGTGGACACTTCTTTCGTAAAAGGCCAGTTTAAAAAACGCAGCATTAACTAAAATTTTTTGCCTGGAAGCAAACTGCCTCCAGCAGTACCTAATGGCAGCCTTACTGCTGGAGGCAGTTTCTTCCAGGCAAAAAAATGTTAAGGTAATGCAGCGTTCGGACCTTTTCTTTTATAAGTTGTTAATTTTTGCAAATAGTCTTTTATATCTTACATTTAAAATTAAAGTTAAATAAATGTTTTTCATTTTTTTTTATTCATAACGAATACAGCAGTGTCGGTAAATGCAACGTGGCCCGTGGGTGGCCGTCATTACCGTAAATACTCTAAGCATCCTTGAGTCAGATCAAATATACTACAATGTTGTAGTTGTAAAACTTTTACGACTTCAAATTCAGTCATGCTGTAGAGTGTAGACTGTAGAGTGTAGACACTTGCGGAATGATTTAGATATTTTTATCCGCGAAAGTTATAAATTATAATGCAAGAACGCTGATATAATTTCTCAGTCAGCTGCTCGCTTACGCAAAATACTCATTATCAAGGCTGCCAGATGAAATTTAAATCAGTACCGACGTTTGATTTATTGGCTTTAGTAGTTTTTCCAGACAGAAATTTTTATTTAGACGGCTACATACAAAGAAGAGATTTAAAGTCAAAGTTGGTTATAGAGACAAAGTATTAACTGCTTTTATTCCAGAAAGAGATGACGCTCATATTTCCGTTGCGCGTTGCGCTAAAATTCGTGTATCGCGCGCGATACATTTTTCCGGCATAAAAGTATCCTATGTCCTTTCCTGGGACTCAAGCTTCTAGGTATCTCTATACCAAACACCAAAATCGGTTCAGCGGTTTGGGCGTGAAGAGGTAACAGACAGACACACTTTCGCATTTATAATATTAGTATGGATGTTCGCTTGAATATGGGTGTAATATTTAAAGCTAAAGAAATTAGCCCAGGACCGGAAGAAATTCAAGCTGCTGACCGCCGAACTTCTAAATGAAGGATGCACTAGAATCTAGAATCTAGATGATGATGATGAATATATGCTACGAGTGCATAGTATTTTACGGGCATACCGTATTTGGATGCGTGCTCTCCTAGGGCTAGAGATGGGTATTATTGTCCGATGAATCATTAATGTACTATTAATGCATTGCGACATGCGCCATGTTTGTTTAAACGACACTCAAATATAACCATTATAATTTTTTAGGTACTAAAAGTGTTATTTTTTTAAGTACTTTTGGGAGAGAGAGAAAAAAAAAAAAAACTTCGAAATGACATGAGACAAGAGTCTAGACCTAGGTTCTAGAATTGACTAAGAAGTATACAAGGTGGATGATCTCAAAAGTATAATATGTTACTAATTCAAAATAAGTCAGATTGATTTAGTTATCAGTAAGATGACAATATTTCCTAAACTAAAATCGGTAGCTCATTGAGTCATCCAATGAAGGGGAACAACCGGAAATGCAGAATGAGCGCTGAGCAGGTAGATCAGAACCCAATAAGATCAGTAGGCCGCATACTTGGCAGGTCGCGAGCTGGCCCAGGGACCGGGAATAGAACAATGCGAGCAACGAGACAAAGCAGGCGCCAGGAACTGACACAAGGAAGGAATAGATGCTGGTCTATAAGATTATCCAATCTATACTTAATATTATAATTCTGCAGAGTTTGTTTGTTTGTTTGTTTGAACGCGGTAATCTCAGGAACTACTAGTCCGATTTGAAAAATAATTTTACTGTTGGATAGCCCATTTATCGAGGAAGGCTATAGGCTATATTTTATCACGCTAATACTAATAGGAGCGAAGAAATAGAGGAAAGTGTGGAAAAAACGGGGCAAATTATTTGAAAGGGCTTATTTGAACGCGCTAATCTCAGGAACTACTGGTCCGATTTGAAAAATTCTTTCAGTGTTAGATAGTTCATTTATCGAGGAAGGCTATAGGCTATATTTTATCACGCTAAAACTAATAGGAGCGAAGAAAGGGAGGAAAATGTGGAAAAACGGAGGAAAATATTTAAAATTGCTTATTATCTTAAGAAACTGCTGTAGCAACTTTTATGTCATTTGGCACACATGAAGAACAGACCACGTGAAAGGACATATGTTTCTTTTTTTGTGGAAAAATTCCTAAATTACGCGGGCGAAGCCGCGCGGAAAATCTATCATCGATGCACGGGAACAACTATAAACTAAAGTCCACGCGGACGAAGTCGCGGGCAACAGCTAGTCATCTATATACATTATAATATTATTCTTATTCCGAAAGTGGCTTCTTCTTCAAGCCTAAATTGTTTAATTGAAAATGCAATAAGTGAACTTATGCGCTCACAAAGTTGTGAAAAAGGTAGTTTACTTAGACGACGCTCTAGTCAAAGTAATGTAAGAATATCATGGCGGGATAGGAGAGCAGAGAAATGAAATCACAAAACATCCATTTGATAAGGTAAGATAGTAAGAAGCGATATCATGATCGTAATGAGACTTCTGGATCTTACGATTTCTTTCCGTTGCACATAATTTTTAAATGGCTCTTAACTTTCCCCTGTTAATGCAATTTGTAGAATATGCCGAGACTGCATCGAGAAAGTGCAGCAGCGGGACTGACGGCAATAAAATCGCGGGTATAAGGCATAATGTTCATGCCAATTATTTTAACGACAATTGTTCGGAGCATGTACCACACGCACTTCGCGGAATTCCGTCTGGGATTGCGACGGAACTTCGTGAAGTTAATTAAAACTTAATTTCCTTCGAAAGGAAAGTCAAAATCAATAATGTATCTTGCTTCAGTACTCATATTTACTAGAGTTATTTTCGCAATATCGCTTTAAGCAAAAGATAAATCTGATAGGATGCATCTTTGTTTTCAGAAGTGGGATAAAATGAATCATTGCTGGTAGTCAGTCCGGGAAGTAGTCAGCTGTCAGGTGGACTAGATAACAAAGGTAAGGTGGTCTTGGATGGATTCCAGATAGGTTACCTAAACTCTAATGATGCCTAACAAAACGCAAAAAATACGAGACGATTCACAAATTAGTTTAAGTCATTCAAAAAGGCAAAGAAAAACAATTGTTTATTGAAAGAGTTTTACAGTAACAGTACATAATATTACTGCCTAGACTCAGGACATAGACACAGTCCGATAAAAAATTGGAGGCTTCTATAGACTAACGTTTATTTTCTCATCAAGTGGCCAAACAACTGGTCGCAGAAAACATATGAAATCCATTAATCACTTAGTACCTAGTTGCTGGTATATTCTAAGCTCTTCCATTTCCTAAATCTAAAATTAACGCAACGAGACGACGACTTGGTTATAATGTTGCTGCAGCGACGAAGTTCAACCTATAGCAATTAACCAATCAGTTTTTAACTATAAATGATAAATTATAATTAATTTTGGTTTAAACACATCACAAAGCTTTTAATAATAATACAATCTTTAACGTAAGGTCTAAGTTATGATATTATGTAATTTAGGTCCTAACAATAAAAACCTTAAAAGTGATTCTGCTGCTACATTTTTGTGTAGAGTTGCTAACGAATAGAGTGAACTATTTGAAATCTGAGATTTGATCTGAGATCGAAAAACCGAAAAAGGGTTATTTAGAAGTAATTCTGCTCCCGATGAAGATATTTAAGTCCTCCTTTTCGCAAATTGAACCTAACGAGTTAAAATTGCAGTAACATGTCTAGGTGTATTCAATGGGAAGTACGAAATTGTTGCAATAATGTTAAGTATATGTAAGGCGACTGGTGTGCGAGGGACCATTGCCGTCACGAACATAACTGTATCTAACGCTGTAGCTCTGAGCTATCTAGCAACCACTAATAACTTAATATCGGGCTAACTTTTTCTGAGTTCCAGCAAACTATAATCGCCAAAGTTGGATGTCCATTTTGTCTGAAGCCGCTGAACAAATTTTTGATAAAAGTATGTAGACACCTTGAGTCTAGGAAAAGGACAAAAATACGGTTACGAATATCTGCACAACTGATGTTGCAGGCTGCTCGTGATAGCATGAAAATAGAAATTATCTATCATATTGTTATGACGGAACAGTGATTTAGATCAACAGTCTGATAGAGATGAAACGGCAGAAGACAGTTGGTGGCGTGCCAACGCGGGTGCTATCGACCCCGGCCAAATCCGCCGCTTCCCGATACGGGCGTGACTTACTTTCTTGGAAGGGCAAGGTTTTTTTTGCGCAGCGCACGCACGCGTTTCGCACAAAGGGAAAAGTATGACGCAAAAGCTTTCAATTTCGACCTGCTCGGGATAAATATATTTGGAAAGTCAATTACGCTTTGTTTTGGTAAATGGAAAATGACATGCACACAACTGCAAAGAAACACACAACCTCTTCCTACCGAAGACTAAGTTAGCAAAGTTATCATCATCATCATAATATCAGCCTATATTCGTCCACTACTGGACATAGGCCTCTCTCAATGAACGCCAAGATGACCGATCTCCTGCTACTCGCGGTGGGACGACGATCTCCGTTTAGTTGCGGGTCCATGTTGGTGATGTTGGATGCGAGTAGCAAAGTTCTACCCAGCATAATATTAATCGTCAGTCGTAATATGAAATTTTACTTGGATTACCTACAACTTTTGTCTAATGCTAAGTACTGACATACGGTTTTGCTCGATAGTTTTACTCCAAATCGAGTAATAATTACTGTGTGGACCGCAAAACTGACAGCTCGAAGGCTCGCATCGAGCCAGCTTGATGGAATTAAATGTATCGATTTAGAGTAAAACTATCGAGCAATGCTGAATGTGTGGACGAAAGCCCGAGCCGCGGGTTTTGCTCGACGTTATTGCTCGATCGAGCAAAACCGTATGTGAGTACTTAGCATAACATGATGTTTTTGAAGTGAAAACTTCTTTAGCGGCGTTGAGTACTTTTGTGGGATGGGTAAAAACTGTGAAACTCGCGTCAGATTTTCGTGTTGATGGAAAAACCATAGAAAAACCGTAAGACGGTTGGAGAGTAGTGTTTTGTGTCGAACTCGAACTCGAACTCGAAAACTCGAAAACTCGAAAACTCGAACTTGAAAACTCGAACTCGAACTCGAATTGTAAGGGTTTCGATTAATTAAAAAAAATCGATTTTCATAAAAAATGGGTTAAAAATTTAATCGATTGTAAGGGTTTCGATTAATTAAAAAAATCGATTTTTTAATAATCGATTTTCATAAAAAATGGGTTAAATAATGCACAACGTTAATAATCAAGTTTTCACTTCTGCCGGCACTCCCGGAGTGCAACCTATCTTTTTTTTTTTAAACGGGCTTTGGCCCACCACACATTACCACTACCACTGTATCTCCTGTGTCGCCAGGATCGACAGCGGTATCCAACCACGAAAACCTTTTGATATGATCTCAGGGAGCCCGAGGGACATGCTAAAGCTGTCTTGGGACCCGCAACGAAATTAATCAGAAGAAAATAGGAGGAGTAGGAAGAATTCCAGATTCCCTCCCCATATAAAGCGGCAGACAGCACAAAGTTGCAGTGACCGAAAGTCAAAGAACTGAAGGGGAACATGATGGTTACGGTCGGGTTGCGGTAGCCACCGTGTTTTTTTAACGAGCATGCTGATGTATTCGTTGAACGTGACCCAAAATCCTAGGATTACCCGCCACAGGAACATTCTGGGAACTTGGTCCGCTTACCAAATTAACCCAAATACTTGGACAGTGTGTGGGCCAAAAACTAATTAGTAATTTCTGTTTGAGGATTATGGCATTCGAAGCGGCGTACGACAATACTTGTCTTACATAACAAATATCTAAAATAACTTATAGATTATCCTATTCATTAAAATAAACAACAACTTGTAATGGTGATAAAATGGATTTTCAATAAATTTGAGATGTTAAAAACGACTATAAAATACAATTATTGCACTTTAACCACGAACGTGTCTAAATCTTATAGCTCGAATCTCGTACGAAAATCTATAAGGCTGCCGCTGATCAAAAAAGGATCGGCGGTAAGAGAATGGAGCCCTGCACAATGCACATTGCACATACAATAACAACAACAAAAGCGCAAGTTTATTGTTTTACTTGATTTTATACTTGACTGCGATCTGTTATGAGCAAGTAAGTGATCGAGTGTCTGGGCCCAATTGACCCATATTCGCGTTATATTGACTTATTAATAGGAGTGAGTGAACGCCCGCTGCGGCTATTCCTGGACTATCGGCTATACATAAAGCGGAGGAATTAATGGCCGGAGATGGCCGGTGAAATAGACACTGATGATGGAACTAGCGAAACTTTTAATGTAAATGCAAAGTTCGACTAAGTCTGTAGTCGTTGCGGTTGCTTATGTTCGAATACTTTGAGGAAAGCTTAAATATTTTTAATCCAAAAGCAAAGTTTTGAGACTTATCAGGCACGGGCTTTGTGGATATGGTATTCGTGGAAATCTTAGAAACACCCGCTGAATTTAAGAAAATAGGTATCTCCAGTGTCAAGGAATGAATAGATACTGACGTTACAAAAAAAAAAACTTAAATTGGTAAACAATGTAATTTAAAAGTGATTTATTATATAAAATATTCAGTTAAAAATGTTTAATAATAAAGTCATTGACCTGACATAATTAACATTTGATTTGCATTATAATATGCTTTATTACTTGTTTCCTCTAATTAAATACGAGAATATGATAATTATTTAAATCGAACACAACAAAACCTATCACAGAGGCGACTTATTGATTTATGATTTACCTCTATTTAAACGTCTTATTAGATTTATGGCATAGTAAAATATTTGTGGTCTAGCTTTACATTATACAACTTTTTATTGGTGGTTTTCAAATATTGGCTATTAATTTGCAATACAGTTTCATTTAAGTGATGAGTGCACCACATAATTTCAACATACTATTGTTAATTCATTGTCTCTTCTTTCGTTTATTATATTTCTATATAGCCTAGACCAGTGGTCCCCAGGCTTTTTTTCAAGCGGGCCACAAACATGTTTTGGTCTTGGTGTCGCGGGCCGCAACAAAAATTGTTTTAGGGTTAAAAATAACATTCTTCAAAATGACCTACATATTTAAAACTTAAAAGTGGAAAAAATTTAACGACTATCACGTAGACTTTACGTTATTTTGCCGGTGGGCGGGAATTTCAAAGTTGTTTAAAATCATGTGGGCCACAAATAAAGTCCCGGCGGGCCGCGGGTTGGGGATAGCGGGCCTAGACTTAGGGCTAATTCACACCGGAATGGCAGCGGCCGGCAGAGGCGCGGCGAGGCCGGCAGAGGCGGCTCGCGTCGCCGCGGGCGGACGCTCGCGGCCGCTTGTGGACGCTCGTGGCCGCTGGCGGCCGCGCGCCACCTCCAGAGCATGCGTGCCTTTCAGTTTAGATTCTACATTCGGCAAGGAAACTCGTGTCGTTTGTTTGCAGCAACATGATGAAATTGGTTATTATTGCACTTATTGCCGAAGAAGAAAAAAGAAAGAAGAAAAGAAAAAAATTAAAAGAGATTTATGTGGGTCCATGACTTATGGAAGAAACGACGACACTTTGGAGAATTTCAAACATTTTGTACAAACTTGCACTCGTACCCAGACATAATATTTACATACTCGTACTTATAACTACTAGTATCGCTTGAAAACTTCAAAAAGGGCTCGAGGTGCCGCGGGCGGCCGCGCGGCACCTCGCGGCGCCTCGAGGCGCCTCGCGGCGGCGCGCGCGGCCGCCGGCAGCCGCGAGCACTTTCCGTCGACGGACGCAAGTAGCCTCGCGGCGCCGCGCGGCCGCCAGCGGCGCCTCGAGCCCTTTTAGAAGTTTTTAAGCGATACTAGTAGTTATAAGTATGTCAATAAAGTTTAAAATTATTTCACACTAAAAGTGCTCTTCGCGCCGCTGCCGGCCGCTGCCATTCCGGTGTGAATCGGCCCATAAGCAATGATTTGGTTCGATTTATATGCGTACGCGCAAACGAGCTCTCAAGCAATTGTATTGTATCAGGAGATCTCAAGCAATTGTGTCCATACTTCCATACTAATATTATAAAAGCGAAAATGTGTATGTCTGTCTATCTGTCCGTCTCTCTGTCTGTCTCTCTGTCTGTCTCTCTGTTACCTCTTCACGCCCAAACCGCTGAACCGACTTTGCTGAAATTTTTCATGAAAATACTTTGAGTCCCGGCAAAGGACATAGGATACTTTTTGTCCCGGGAAAATGTACGGTTCCTACGCGATAAACGAGTTTTGGCGCAACGGAGTTGCGGGCATCATCTAGTGTATTGATAAAATATAAATCGAGTGTTAGGACAACAGAAAATCACAAGAGAGTACGCAGACACACCGCGACTTATCGGATACTTTGAACGGGCACACGTTGCGGTTGAAAACGATCAGCTCGGCGGTAAAGAAAGCAAACCGCAAGTCAATATTATCCACAACTTAGCCATAGACTATAACTATTATAGCAAATATCTTTTACGTGAAAACATATCTGTGGTTCATTAACTTTAGGTTTTAGAAACAAGAGAAAAGAAGATAGAACTGGAAACAGTTGTTGATACTTTATCCATATCCATTCCATTTAATAAATACAAAGAACAACAATGAGATAAAAGGCACTAAATACTAACATATGAGGAAGAAAAGTATACTAATTACTATGGTCATATACTGCAGTCGCCAGAGGTTTTAACATCCGAAAATTGTAATAGTGAATGGATTTTTGTTTTTGAGGTGTCATTTTCTTTTTTACACTATAACTTGCATAGTTTACCGAAAATTTTTTTTGTGCTTTTAATTTTTTAGTTACTTAATTAAAAATTAATATTTCACCATATAAAAACGGTCCAGAAAAAATTTTTTTTTCTTGTTCCTGTTATTTAATTACTCTTATCCGATTGTTTGCGTCGAAAATTAACCAAATACACAATTTTTAAAAAAGGAAGTTAGCTTTGCTAAGCTAAATACAACTATAAGGTTTTTGCAAAGTTTTTAGAGATTAACGCTCGTCGTAACCAAGATAAAAGGGTTTGGGTGGATTTAAGGGTTGTAACAAAAAGTGTGTTAAACTTACTTGTTGTGCGTATTTAATTTTTAGAGAAATGATAACTTTTAAGTACTTAAAAACGTTTAAATATCTCCAAAAATGTGTAAAATAGACCGAACATATTTTTCTATATTTGTTGAAAATTTATTTAAGTGAGAGCTAAAACATTAAATGCATCGACAAATGAAAGACTTTTTCTAGTCTTTGAAATATATTTAAACTTCCTACTTAAAGCCAGAAAAAAAATTGGGTGCTACAAATCTCACGTACATACTAAAGACGCATGCTGCGACCTATGCTTGGAAAATGCTTACCTGAATACAAAAAATATCAGTTATTAACCTATTTTGTACTTTTTTCCTTTAAGTATGTTTTAGCAAATATAATTAATGAAAAATTTTTTATTAAAAAATCAATTTTATTCTGTAAAAACCTAACTAAAAGAAATAAAATACAGATTTTCTTCGAAATATCCGTGAAAAGTTTGTGCTACATTTTCAGAAAATTTAATAAAGTAAGAGCTAAAAAGTTATACACATTAAGAAATAGAAGGCTTTGTTCAGCCTAAAAAATAATTTTAAACTTCCTATTTAAAACCAAAGAAAAATAGGAACGCCATTTACCTGGCGAGGCACACAACAAGCACATTTGGAGGTATGCTCATCTACATACAAAAATATTAATTTTAAATCAAAATTATATATTTTTTCAACTTATTTTCTTTCTTTGGAATATAAGCAACGATACAAATAAAAAAATAATAATATATTTTATTATTTTGCTATATATTTAAAAGAAAGAAATATGCAAATTTTCTTCAAAATTTTGCAGTTTATGAGTTTACTTGAAGTGGAAGAGAATAATTTAAAAATCAAAAGCACAACTTTTCAATAGGTAAACTTTATTATTTATGTTATCAGCTACACATTCCTTTTTTTCTTTTCAATTTTCATCCACTATTGCAAAAATCGGAGGTTAGCACGATTTTTACGCTCTGGGAACTCCACTAATACATGAAAGCTCCATACGCAGGAATTCGTTGTGTGAAATCGAAATGACAGAGGCGTGCGACATTGTGTCAGTCAACAGTCACAGTTGAGCGAGGTCGCCCAATGCCCTGGCACAATGGAAATAACACAGTAACGGGAATGCTGAAGGTATTCATGTGATCAAAAGCCTATCCGGTGCCATAATATATTATATTCTGTGCCGGTGCGTTGATGACGCAGGTTTGTATGGGATAGAAATGTAGGAAATTATTATGGCGGTTGCTGTATGTTGCATTAATGTTTGCCGTTTTAACCCTTAAAGGCTACAACGGTGTTTTTACACCCGGGTCACGAAATCTTTTGGTTGTAGTTTTTTTATGCGCGAACTGACCGCTACGTGATTTGAGATTTCGTGTATTCTTTTAAAAGGTAAGTAGCCTCCGTATACGCAGGAAAAACAGTGACAAGCACACGCAGATTTTGATATACGAAGGTGGACCGGGTGTTTTTGCACCCGTTGTAGTCATAGTGGGGTAGTAAAATTTGTCAAAAATAACATGTTTATTTTGATGCCTAGTTTTATTATTAACTCATTATTTAAAAATTCGTTGTTATGTTTCATTTAAGATCATAGGCTGTCTCAAAAACTACTTTGGACATCAACAAGTCTGATAAATTGAACCACAGGCAAAAGTCATTCGCTGTGATGCATAAAGTACTGTCGCCAAAAAAGGCTGTCAAGCTGAACTTTCTAAGCTTATTTCTTTGCCCTATGGATAATTTATTTCGTGACATAAAAACTTTTTACTATACAAATTTTATGGAATTTTCAATTACAAAAAGAAGATATTTTTTCATGAACGTAGAAAAAAAGGCGGACGGAGTCTTGTCATATACAAAACTGTGTCTTCACTTTTCTTCTGAGTCGGCCACGCACACGTTCTGACGCCTGTCAAATGGTATAGACTAGCGCAAGAATGTGTGCGTGCGGACCGTGTACATACAGCCAGCTGGCCGACTCTGAACGACACAGTTTTGTGTATGGTGGGACTCCGTCCGCCTTTTTTTATACGTCCATGTATTTTTTTTTAAGTTTATAAATATTTTGTGCGCCTTATTATTGTCTGTTCTATGATTATAAAAAATAATAAGACTTATCAATAAATTAAAACACTTTTGTATACATTATAGGACATTTTTCATACAGGTAGTAATATTTCTTCAGTTTTCAGGATTCTGCTTAATTGTCATGATAGAAGGTAGTTTTATAATAAATATGAGGTTCTTATGCATTTGTTTAAGGGTAAAAAGTCCATATAATAATTTGAGCCCATTTTTGCAATATGAAGATTTTAATTAAGTCATTTTTCCAATTTTAAGAACCGGTTGTTTTTACACCCGGTTCTGCCTTTAAGGGTTAATGATTTGATGATAACCGAAAAGAATTATGATGACGATGACAAACCAAAGGAAAAAAATGAAAATTTGTTTGCAAACTACAAACAATATCCACAGCCGAACATAGAACCTTTTTTTGGAAGTCGGTTAACTAGTACGATGTGAAAAAACAAAGGAAAAGTTTACACCAACACCAAGTATTTCAGGTTTCTCTGGTATTGCGAGTACTAATGAGCGATGCTGATTCGTTTGCTTATTTGCCTCCATTGCATTAAAATCGTTTGGCTTTTTGGTCGAATCTAGTTTTTGACCGACTTCCAAAAAGGAGGAGGTAATACGTTCGGCTGTATGTATCTTTTTTTTTTTGTATGTTCCTCGATTACTCAGCCGTTTGTGGTCCGATTTTCAAAATTCTTTTTGTGTTGTATAGGGTTTAACTCGAATTTGGTACCATGTTCACAAAAGTGGTGATCTGATGATGGGATCCTTGAGGAATCGAGGGGACTTCTTGAAATTTGTATGGAAACATATAGTGATTTCAATTTTTTCTGAAGTATTCGAGGTAAATGCTACCAAAAAGTAAGACTTTGCATCAGGTTATACCCTGGATCCGAAGGTACCGAACAGAACTTTTAAATGCTTATAGGTACAGGTTCGGGGATTTCGGCGTTGTTTAAACAACTGAAAGCATAAGCCAACACATCAATTTGATTAATCATCATCATCACAACTATAATTATATCATGGTCATCACACTATGACCCAATTATTGGTACTTTTCGTGATATTTTGCATCGAAGCAGATGTTTTTGACGATGATTTCACTGTTTGTGGACCGATTTTCGAAATTTTCGTGTTGTTGTATAGGATATAATCTTAATTTTGTATAACAATTACGGAAGTGGTAAGCTGATGATGGGATCTATGAGCAATCAAGGGAAATCCTTGAAATTTATCAAAACGCTCATAGTGGTTAAAATGTTGTTTCTAGTAAGTTAAACATATATTACGAATAAGAGAAATTTCATAAAAAGGTGTCTCTTGGTCCAAAGGCACTGAACAGAACTCCTGAACCTTTAAAGATAAACGTTTGGAAATTGCAGCATCGCTTAGATAACTGCAAGCATTTGCCACAATTTTGCTTACAGTAACATAATGTACTGAATAGTTAACATTCGTATTGGTTACTTACGCATAAAGCCTTATTTTGTAGACAACACTAAAAAGAGTGAAATTATAATTTTTTTACAAAAAAATGAAAACCGACTTCCAAGGTAAAAACAATCGTAATATGAACTAAAAAGTATTAAATAACTCTTACTCTTTAATAGTGCCTTTTTCAGAATTTGTCTAAATCTCAACTATTTCTGTACATACTACAGTCTTCATTACTTTGAAGTCGGTACCAGTCCCAAAAGTTTCAGATATTCTGACATTACTGAACTCACTATTAAATTAGCTGGTACCGACTTCAAAATAATGAAGACTGTAGTACTCGTATGTACAGAAATAGTTGAGATTTAGACAAATTCTGAAAAAAGCACTATTAAAGAGTAAGAGTTATTTAATACTTTTTAGTTCATATTACGATTGTTTTTACCTTTCGGTAAGTCGGTTTTCATTTTTTTGTTAAAAATAATAATACATTCCATGATTTCATTCTTGTCATTGTAAATATTGGCTTTGGCATCTACTCTTGTTTGTTAATTACTAAGATTGATGGCAGTGTTGGCTCAGCGTTTTTACAAACCAAACAGTTTTTATTTGCCATAGCTATTTGCTTTTACTTAACTAGTTTAAGTTCTTAAATATTTATACAGCTAAAGCCCCCAGTTAGACAAGGAATTGGGTGCATTTTCAACAAAGTCAATTTAACAATGATAATTCTGTTAAAATAACGCGGTAGTAAGTAGATATACTAATCTTCATTAATATCTTTAAAACATTTTTGCTCGTCAAAAATTCTTGCAACACTTAACCACATATTTTTGAAGAACACTTTTACTTTTTGGCACCCATCCATGTGTAAAACGCATAGTTGTGTTTTGAGTACCTGAATACTCGTTGCATTAAGTACACCTATTTAAATTTTGCATCAAGATTTGGGCATAATGCTCTTTAAAAGTAAAACAATAAAATTTATTTGTACACTCTAAGTATACCTACTCAGGTGTGTGTACTCGTACCTATGTTTTGTTTCTCGTTGCGCATTTCTTAATAAACTAGCATTCATAGTCATTTCGTATGTCTAATAGTTTTAGAAATAATAATATTAGACTCAAAATTAGTTCTAAACAGGGAGTACCTCAGGGGTCCCCCCTGGAGTACTCCCGCCTCGTCGTCGTTTATTATTTTATTGTTTTGTACTTAGTATGCTGTTATTAATTGGAGGTATATTACATTGGAGGTATATTTTAAGTTTTCACACTTCATTCTTTGTTTAAAATTGTTTCTTTGTATTATCATAGTGGAGTCACTCAAGGTACACTTTTAAGACATTTTTTTATTACAGTTTTACAAATACACTTAACTTAATCATAGTAATATAGTATAATCATTATTTTGTTAATATAATTAATTAACACTGAGCTCCAAAAATTATAATATTGTACCAGGAAGTGGCTTCCAGTTTCACTAAAATAATTAATCAGGAAACGCAAAAAAAAAAATATGCAAAAACGTACCACCAGAGAAATTATAAGGTCAAGTAAAATGAGAACCTAAAAATAAAATAGTTAAAAATAAAAGCTTACCTCAGCAAAGAGATAAAATCCTCAAAACAAGAGTTTACACTACAATAGTTAATAACACTAATTTTAGTAATTTACTAATATAATGTTGGTCTTTTGGGTTATGTTAAATTTAGTAGTCCATATTCTACGGCGCTCCGTTCTGCGCGGGGATTCAAAACGGACTGCGAGAGCGCAGTCTCTTTACGTCACCACACCGAATATAGACGGAGAAATGGTGTAGGCGAGTTACCACGAAAATGTGCGCGTTTTCATTACAATAGGGATCAAATCCGCTTGTACACATTCGTTCGTCGGTACACATGGCCGATGAAAAGTGGTTGCGGGTGTTATTTTTGCCGGAGATTTTCGTGTTTCCCGCGCGTGTCTTTAAACGGCAATAGAGTTGCGCGTTTGTTTACTATATGGGGATACCGTACGGCGGTACGGGCACTCGCTACGCTAAGTTTTTCTGCCTTGTTTGTCTGCAAAGATTGGAGCGTCATGAAAAATCTTGGCATCTTTTGAAGACAGTAAATTTAAGATTTCAGTAACTGTAAAAATTTTAATCTTGTTACTTCGACGACTTTAATCTGGTTACTTCGACGACTTTATGTTTTTCTGTCTTGCAGCTGTAACTCAAGTTTCAAATCTACTAAATAAGTAAAAATTGCAAATAAGGCTGAAATTATCGAGCTACGAAAGGTCAAATTGATTCTAACTTTCTTTACCCAAATATAAACCTAATTCTACAATCATAGATTCTATGCGTAGCTATGCTGACAGACAAAATATAGTGGTTACTAACGTAAAGATTATTGCTAAGACGCTGATAGAGAATAAATAGTTACATACTGCTACTGTATGGCGGCGTATAGTCCTTACAGTAATGTAATTATGAGCTAGAGATGTAGCGGGTAGTAGTCTAGATGTAGATAGAGTAATTTCACTATCAGTAGTAGCGCAGTATTGAGTGATGACTGATGAGTTGGCTGTCAATCGGCACTCATCACCGCGTGATCGACACCTCGTGATATAACACGCTAATTCTGAACGTGTGTAAATAAATAGCGATTCGATGAATATAATAATAGATGAGAAAGAAAGTGCATTTTTAACCGACTTCCAAAAAGGTGGAGGTTATATGTTCGGCTGTGGATATATTTTTTTTTATTTGTGTATGTTCAACGATTACACCGCCGTTTGTGAACCGATTCTAAAAATTTTTGTTTTGTTGTGTTAGGTTTCCCTCCAATTTGGTACCATGTTCACAAAAGTGGTGACCTGATGATGGGATCCATGAGTAATCGAGGGAACTCCTCAAAATTTATATGGAAACATATGGTGATTTTGGTTTCATGAGAAGTATCCTAATCATATGCTACCAAAACGCAAGATTTTGCACCAAATTATATTATGGTTCCGAAGATACTAAGAGAACTCCGGATTCCTTATAGATACAAGTTTGGGGGTTTAGACGGTGTTTTAAAAACTGAAAGCATATGCTACTATGCAAATTATATTCATCATCATCATCGTCATTACCACATCAGGGTCACCAGTGTCACATGGTTGTTTATCTATACTTATCTAAATTACATGTCCTGACTGACTGACTGACTGACTGATTGACTGACTGACTGATTCATCATCGCTGAGCAAAAACTGTTAAAGTTACAGCCACGAAATTTGGTGAGTAGGGTAGTTTTATTAAGTAGACACCCACTAAGGAAGGAATTTTGAAAATTTTACCCCGAAGGGGGTGAAATAGGGGTTGAAAGTTTGAATGAAAGTCCGTCATTTCTTGAGTTAGAAACATGAAACTTTATTTTTGGGTTACTGATTAAAAATGAATGGATACGTATTTAAGCGATTTTGGAAATTCTACCCCCAAAGGGGTGAAATTGGGGTTGAAACTTTGAATGAAAGTCCGTTATTTCTTAAGTTAGAAACTTGAAATTTTATGTTTGGGCTACTGATTAAAAATGATTGGATACGCGTTTAAGCGTTTTTGGAAATTCTAACCCTAAGGGGGTGAAATAGGGGTTGAAAGTTTAAATGAAAGTCCGTCATTTCTTAAGTTAGAAACATGAAAGTTTATTTTTGGACTGCTGATTAAAAATGAACGGATAAGTATTTAAGCGCTTTTGGAAATTCTACCCCCAAGGGGGTGAAATTGGGGTATAAAGTTTCAATGAAAGTCCGTCATTTCTTGAGTTAGAAACATGAAAGTTTATTGACATTTGCGTTTGACGTTTGCTTAAATAGGGTCCCGTTTTTACCCTTTGTATAAGGAACCGCAAAAAGGGGAAAACTATCCATCTTTGTTATTATACTATGTTAACGCGGACGAAGTCGCGGGCAACAGCTAGTAAGTGTATATGAATACAACACCACAATAATTATATCATCACGTTATGTTCTTATTATATTGGTACTTTTCATAGCGATTTTAATAAAAATATAATGTTGTTGCAAAATAAATCCGTTGTCTGGTACCTGTACCTAACACAAGTCCTTCAGGTACTTAGCACGGGGCCAGACTGACGTGGTGTGAAGCGTCCACAGATATATATTAGATATATTAGTAAAATTAAAAATACTTCGTACTTTGTAGCGCCACCTATAATTCCATTGCCGCAAACTACTGCCTCGGGAAGGCAAACTGTCCGTCCGCCCGCGCCACCGCGGTACCTACCTTTAGTTTTTCGCCAGATGGCGACCTCAGACCAAATAAAAACTCGACGCGAGAGTTTCGAGAGAGTTTGGGGAGCGCGCGGGCAAAATTTAATAATAAACAAAATAAAACCCGACAATCGACATAATATTTTAATGTCGATTGTAAGGTTGACTTGCGTGATGCGTCTCCCGTTTTATTTAGGTACATATTTAGTTTTATTCACAGAACAGTAAAAACTGTTTTTATTGTTCTGTGGTTTTATTAATATAAATCATGTGGAACACGTAAACACAGTTTCTGAAGTATCAACGCGAATGTTTTCGAATTATAATAAGATACGTAGAATATACGCGATGGTTTACCTACTAGGTAACTAAAAAGAGTGAAATTATTATTTTTAACAAAAAATTAAAACCGACTTCCAAGGTAAAAATAATAATAACAACATCTTAATATGAACTAAAAAGTATTAAATAATTTTTCCTATCTTATTAGATAAAAAAGGCACTATTGTGCCTTTTTCCAAATTCGGCTAAACCTCAACTATTTCTGTACTCAATCTTCATAATTTTGAAGTCGGTGCCAGTTCCAAAAGTTTCAAATATTCTGTCAGAGAACTGAAGATTCAGCTATCTGGTACCGACTTTAAAATAATGAAGATTGAGTACAGAAATAGTTGAGGTTTAGCCGAATTTGGAAAAAGGCACTATTAGATAGGAAAAATTATTTAATACTTTTTAGTTCATATTAAAATGTTGTTATTATTGTTTTTACCTTGGAAGTCGGTTTTAATTTTTTGTTAAAATTAATAATCTAGATCTGATTTCGTATGGCGATCGACTAAAAAGGCAATAATTAAAGGTGCCAAAAAAGAGGACGGCGTAGGAAAAGAAAAAAAATTGAAGATTTTAAGTTCTAGTCTACCTGCTTCAAAAATAAAATATGGTTCTATATACAGAAAGGACCTGCGCGATCTTCAAGTCACAGAATGGCAAAAAACTGCGCAAGACCGCGACAAGTGGCGCAAACTCGTGTCGAAGGCCAAGATCCTTTTTGGGTCGCTGAGCCATCGTAGTAAGTAAGTATACAGAAAGGATTGTGAGTTCGCATGCGGATAGCATAGGAACACACCTAAATCATGACCGCGACCGCGACATTGTCGTAGAGAGCTCTACCAATTACTTTGACATTAGAACATACACGCGTATGTCACCCCAACCGGACTCGGAAGGGGAGAGGGACGGCCCTCTTTTATGCAATAACATTAATAACTTGAGCTCATCTACCGCGATAACTCGTACGCAGCTAGTTTGTGCTACCGCGCGCGAGCAGCCTCACTCGTCAGAGAGTGAGTAAGGGGTCGGACCCCTTAAGGTGACGCAGCGTTAAAGTAAGAAACCGTATGTTTTAGATTGCTTGTTTTCTATGAGAGGCCGGCCCGGCCTCTCATAGAAAACAAGCAATGCAACAGCAAAAAATGGAAAGGGCGTAAGCGACAAAATGGTTTTTGTCGCATAATTTAAAAACCATAAATACATTTCATATAAGCTATGCACAAATTAAAGTGCGTGCTTGAACCAATTTATGTACAAATTTTGGAACCTTAAATCACTCTCCTCTGTTGGAAAAATAGGAATCACTTTTTTTACAGAGGTCTTTTCGATTGATTATTCTGTGCTATAAAAGTTGTCCAATCGTGTTATGCTATGGGCAATTCAAAGACAAAGACATGATGAATACTGACAATGAACTTCAATTTCTTAGCTTTAGTCATTGCTGAGAAAAATCGGCATCGCTACAGCCAAATTATCAAGGCGTCGCCTTAAGAGCAGGGGGGACCCGTGTCCCCACGTCAGATGAAAAGAGCTTATTTTCGTAGCTCTCCCCAATATTGCCCGATTAGAATGTCACACGTGTGACTTTAGGGGAGGGGGCCAGGCCCCCTCATTGTTTATCTCCAAACCAACTAGCAACAGACTAGTTATAGCCACGATTAAACTACCACGGTCTTAACCAGACCAGTAGCTTAGACCCTTTCGAAAAAAAAAAAAAGAAAGGATTGTCTTCACAAAAAGGATCGTATTGGTAGAAAATGAATGAGGTAGATGCAATAAAAACTAGACAAAAGCTAGATAATAAATCACATACATATCCGTTGATTGGCGGATCTGCCTCACATCGTATGTGGAGCGGCACCGCTGGTGGCTCGTGCGCGAACGCAGACCATTAATTATGATAATTGTTACAAATGACCGTTTAGCTGATGGATCGAACATAACGGCAATTATTTGTTGATTTTTTTGTTATGTCGTATAATTTACTATTAGAGAAGTTAATTCATAGGTATATGGCGGACTGAGTCGCCGGTTAGACGGTCAAATTTTCACCAATCTGATCCATCAATCCGGCAAAGATCGACGATCGTCTAACCCACTGATTGATGGATTATGATTGATGGATAGAATAATATTCCGTCTTACGTAATTTGGTCGCGTTACGTCAAACCACTATTGAATTGACATATCCCTACCAAATGACGTAGGTCCGTCAACTGTCCAGGAATCAATTTCTTCGATGGTAGGTATATTCAGTAAGTTTAGACCAGTGGCGGGGCAAGACCCAAATTTTATGTGGGCAAGATATATCTTGCGAGGCCCCCTAAAATATATTTTGCGAGGCCCTCTGATTGATGACGCTAAATGACGGATTTGTTGAGAGAAATAATTTTGTTACACTCAAAGTTTTATTTATAAAACATTTTATTTATGAATATTTGAGTATCACAGCTCGTAAAACCTTAAAAAAAACCTTGTGGTCCAAGGGGCGCGAGGCCCCTTAGACCGCGAGGCCGTGGGCGGTCGCCCACACCGCCCACGCCTTGCGCCGCCTCTGGTTTAGACCAATGCATTGCAACATAGATAAATGAAAAGAATTTCCCGCTTTCGTAGCCAGAAATTTAATTTTCGTCAAATAAACCAGCCAAGACGAATTTTCGAGATTGGCCGAGTAATTCGCAAAATGGTTGTTCCATTTTCAGAAATATCTGAATTAATCCCTCACTAGCCCAGTCTGTTCCAAATGAGATTTCTGGCTTACATCGGCATTACAAATACGAAATTACGAGACGTTTTATCTATAAATAATTAGCTGTAATGTTTATGTGTAAATGGAGAAAGCAAGTCATTCTCTGGCAACCAAGAGATGGCAAAAGAAGCAGGGATCGTTAAGTCAGGAGATGGGAAGACGACTTGAAACAGACAGCGGGACCATTCTGGTTGAGAGTAGCAAGGGACAGGACATATGGGAATTGGAGGCTTTTGCCAAACGGCACACCGAACTTAGGGACCTCTTGTAACGCTTTGTTGGTATAAAATTCAATTATTATTGTTATTATTAGTTGTAATGTTTACAACGTGCGGTCTTCCGCGTTGATGTGCCCCATGAATCACGGGCAATGGCGGCGTTGGCAGTGCGCAGGGCACGGGGCGCGTTGGGCGGCCGCCAGCCACCACGGGATCGCACTTGCACTGCGTCGTTTACGTTATTATTGTGCTTCGCGATCTAATGCTTTGTCATAAACGCTTACTAAGTTGTTTGTAAAGAAATCCTCGTCCTTAAGCCGGGTCCAGACGAGTGTAACGTGTAATGTAATTCACCGTGTAATGTAACACGAATTCTACGTGTGGACGGCACTACGAGCATTACATGTAACGCTCGGGGCTTATCTATCGGCTGTCGGTTTTAGCGCGAGCACAAAGGCTCGTTTGGACAATTCGCTTTGAGTTCGTGTGCCGTCCACACTGTTGACGCTAAATTACACGTAATCTTACATTACACGTTACACTCGTCTGGACCCGGCTTTACAAACTCAATATTAAAGGAGAGATTACTAAATCGTCATACTGTTTACATTGCTTATTTTCAAATCCTATGTTTAACTTAACCCGTCAATCCCCAAGCGGCAGCCGGCTGCCGCATAACAATTGAAAATCTATTGTGTCTGCGATACCCACGATGCACGATGGAGGTGTTAATTTCAAAGTCAATTGAAGTCAAGTTCTCTCTATGGAACTAAGCGTTAGATCTTTTATGTAGCAATGCTGTAGGACTTGTATAAGTATTATAACACCACCAAATAATTCCTTTGAACTCAATTGACTAATAGCTGTTGCTGTAAATGCAACTTCTGATGTAACAAAAGAAAGTGAAATCATTTCTGCTCAGATTATGTACTTGGGCAATGGGCACTATGAAATCTCTTCTGGATAGTTGCACTCATTCATCATCAACATCGACATCTCTGCAGCTATCGTGCTATTCTGACAGATGGCAGTGGTTAGGGCCGGTTTTTGGAACGAAGCTCCTTATCGCGCGTTGCGAAAGGGGGCTGGACGGAAAGTTGTAACGACATGACACAAACGTGTCGGTAATCGGTATATTACAACTAAAGCAAAAATGCTGTATTAATTGTAAGCCGTGCGGTAGCGCGTGTTTCCCTCTCTCTCTCTCTCTTTTTGTTTTTTTATAACTTCGTTCCAGCCGGGTGTCCCTTGACACCTCTCAAGTTTTTTATGAGTATAGGCCACTTTAATTTTACCGCCCCTGTGAATGATGAACTCTGCCGCCATTCTAGGGCGCTGCCGCCCATAGACCATGGCCTATACTGCCTGTACATAAATCTAGAGCTGGCAGTGGTACTAACCTGCTTGATGACCACCTTGCCGTGCGGTTCTGTGACGTAGCTCTGCATGCCGGCCATGAGCACGGTGGCGCCGAGGAACTTGTTGAGCAGCGCGCGCGCCTCCGCATCCTCGTTCGTGTCGCCCTCCTCGATCACTAGAAATTTAACATCGATTAGGGTGGATTACGCATTGGGTATTTTTATAAAATAAGGGGGCAAACGAGCAAACGGGTCACCTGATGGAAAGCAACTACCGTCGCCCATGGACGCTCGCAATATTAGAAGCTGCAGGTGCGTTGCCGGCTTTTTAAGAGGGAATACTCTCTTCTTGAAGGTTTGCAGGTCGGGTTGGTCCGGAAATACTGCTGGTGACAGTTTGTTTCAGAGTTTTACAGTGCGCGGCAGAAAGTGACGTGAAAAACGCACAGTGGAAGACTAACACTCATCAAGGGATCCTAATGATTATGTTTGTATTTAATAAGTGAGACAAATTCATAATACGACTTATTAAATACCCTGGACTCGTATACGAAAAATAGAAGAGCATAATATTTTAACACCCAGCACCAGTATGGTAAATTAGTATTTAGCGTGTATATGCATTTTCAAACCATCACTATCATAGGCTGTGAAGAGGTCTTTACTATGATGTGGTCTGATTTAATTGATTTAAAAAATGTTAACGTCAAAACCGAATGTCAATATGGAGTTTACTGCCCCCTCACGGTTCACTTTTGACCTGCAACATGGCTTACCGATATCAGCGTTCTTCATCCGAGTCAAGATGTCTTGTACGCCGGTGACCTTGGTAGTACTATCGAGGAAGGAGCGCTCCTGCATGCGCGTCTCTTGCACATTATTGTCCTGCGGCTGCGTGCGCGTGTTTGACACCTGCGTACGCGCGTTCGACACCTGCGTACGCGCGTTCGACACCTGCGTACACGGTGTCACGTGCTTGTGCGTGCCCGAGCGTTTGGTAGTGGTGGTGGTACGCACGCCGCCATCTGCCGTCTGCTCTGTGGTCGTTGTGGTGACTTCCTCGATGGAATCCACACTACATCGGCTGTCCGAACGCGTTAGACCTGAGGAGTTGACAAGTAATGGGATGTTAATTTTTTGGCAGAAAACTGTAGCATCATTTTGCAATATTATTGTTTCAGTCAAAACTGTTAAATAATAATTGGCATGCAATTTGTTATGTCTTAAGTTACGTGAATTCGTTATGATTTCAACAGTCTATAAACAGCATACTCATTGTATTTACCTGAGAAGTTTTATCAGTTATTGTTATATGATTTTATTTGGCAAGAAGTTGTAGCACCATTCTTAAATATTATTGTTTAATTTTTTATTTTAGATACTAAATAAATTTCTTTAAAACATAGCTAGTCTATATACAGGTGTAACAAAAATAAGTGATAATACGTGGGTGTGTACGTGTTCCTTGTAGAGAGTTCACTGTGAAAGTAGCAGCGCTGAAAGACCAACATCTTTTTTCACTTTTGTTTGGGGAAACTCGTGACGCTCGGGCCCTTGCCCATACAATAAGTGAAAAAATTTTTTCGTCTTTCAGCGCTGCTACTTTCACACTGAACTCTCTACAAGGAACACGTAGTACGTACACACCCTAAAGTATTATCACTTATTTTTGTTACACACTGTATACAATAATTATTGTATTAATTATAATATTATAATGTATTTACCAGCATTGCAGTCGTCAGCGGAGGATACTTCCTTGACGGTAGTCCGGAGAATGAGACCAGCCTTGGGGTAAGTGATGCGTTCGTTTTTCGACGTTTCATCTGTGAACATAAACTAAAGGTTTATTCTTCATATATCCTGGGAGATTATTGTTCATGTCTCAGTTTGTTTGCTTTTAAATTACTTGGCTATATTCTTATATTGAAGTTTTTGCGTTGCACAACCTACAGAGCTTTTAAATATTATGAGAGTAAAGAATTTTTATATTATGAATTATGATATAACATACGTGATAATGACACTTAATTAAATTGACCAATGAAGCTGATGTGTTCATAATTCATATTCACTAACTGAAGTAAGAAACCTAAGCAGTCATTGTTCAGAACATTTACACCAATGACTCAAATAACTAGACTAGTCATTGTATGCATTTGTACTCACTTGCATTCTTAATAAACTTCTCCGTAAGAGACTTAACAGAACTCTGCCTGACGGTCTTCTTCTCCTCCATTCGTTTCTCTGACCTCTCCGTCCTGTCTACGCTCTCTATTTTCATTTTCCTGTCGCTCTCAGTCTGCAACCTTCTCTCTGTGTCTTTCACCGTTTTGTTATCTGGTTTCATTGTCTTCGTGTCTGTGTCTCTGGTCTTTTGAGTTTGGTCTTTTCTGTCCTGCGTCCTTTGTGTCAGGTCTTTCCTGTCTTGTATCTCCCTGGTCTGAAGGTCGCTGTGATGGCTGTCGGTGATGGCGCAGGTTCTGCTCTCGGTGACGCGCCGGTCACTGTGAGTGAACTGGTCCAACGCCGCCCGCTCCTCCTTCTGCGAAATCATAATAACAATCAATACAATCCATCAGTGGCCAGCACTACAAATAAAGACATGAGTGGATGAAGCCGGTAAACAACATTTTACAACATAAGGACAAATAAGTACTCATTTTTTGACCGACTTCCAAAAAGGAGGAGGTAATATGTTCGGCTGTATGTATCTTTTTTTTTTGTATGTTCCACGATTACTCAGCCGTTTGTGGTCCGATTTTCAAAATTCTTTTTGTGTTGTATAGGGTTTAACTCGAATTTGGTACCATGTTCACAAAAGTGGTGATCTGATGATGGGATCCTTGAGGAATCGAGGGGACTTCTTGAAATTTGTATGGAAACATATAGTGATTTCGATTTTTTCTGAAGCATTCGAGGTAAATGCTACCAAAAAGTAAGATTTCGCACCAGGTTATTCCCTGGGTCCGAAGGTACCGAACAGAACTTTTGAATGCTTATAGGTACAGGTTCGGGGATTTCGGCGTTGTTTAAACAACTGAAAGCATAAGCTAATACATCAATTTGATTAATCATCATCATCACAACATGACCCAATTATTGGTACTTTTCGTGATATTTTGCATCGAAGCAGACGCTTTTGATAATGATTTCGCTGTTTGTGGACCGATTTTCAAAATTCTCGTGTTGTTGTATAGGATATAATCTTAATTTTGTATAACAATTACGAAAGTGGTGAGCTGATGATGGGATCTATGAGCAATCGAGGAAAATCCTTGAATTTTATCAAAACACTCATAGTGGTTAAAATGTTGTTTCTAGTAAGTTAAACATAATATATTACGAATAAGAGAAATTTTATACGAAGGTGTCTCTTGGTCCAAAGGCACTGAACAGAACTCCTGAATCTTTAAAGATAAAAGTATGGAAATTGCAGCATCGCTTAGATAACTGCAAGCATTTACCAGAATTTCGCTTACAGTGACATAATGTGAATAGTTTACATTCGTATTGGTTATTACGCATAAAGCCTAATTTTGTAGATACTTAAAAAAAATTAAAACCGACTTCCAAGGTAAAAACAATAGTAATATGAACTAAAAAGTATTAAATAACTCTTACCCTTTAATAGTGCCTTTTTCAGAATTCGTCTAAATCTCAACTATTTCTGTACTGTATACTACAATCTTCATTACTTTGAAGTCGGTACCAGTCCCAAAAGTTTCAGATAATCTGACATTACTGAACTCACGATTAAATTAGCTGGTACCGACTTCAAAATAATGAAGACTGTAGTATACAGTACAGAAATAGTTGAGATTTAGACGAATTCTGAAAAAGGCACTATTAAAGGGTAAGAGTTATTTAATACTTTTTAGTTCATATTACTATTGTTTTTACCTTAGAAGTCGGTTTTAATTTTTTGTCAAAAATAATAATTCCCTTATAACTTACTAATTTGAAGTTTGAACAACTTTTTAATTTATTTACTTCATCATTTAGCTAATAAATCTAGTTATGCATAAGTATGTTCGATTTACACGGGTGACTAACGGGTCGATTTTAGTCACCCGGCAAGTCACCAGTCGAATCGCCTGTCTAAGTCGAATCGCCACCCCATTTACAAAAATCGCCTGTGAATAGTTAATTCTGCGTGAAAATGTCGCGTCTGCGCTCGCTACAGTAGTATTCGCAGCAAGCGATCGCTTGCGACTGAGCGTTTACACGGTCGATTTTAGTCACCAGCCGCATGAATGGCCGCACGACTTTGGGGCTTGCGACTTTAGCCGCACGCGGCGTAGTCGAATTGCCATTTACACGGTCGATTTTCGCCGTGCGGCGTAAATCGTGCGGCTTTAGTCACCCGTGTAAATTTTTTCTTTCAAATCTTTTTCTTGGTCTTAAAGCCTTCATTTATGCAAAAAACCTCAGTTTTCAAATTGTTAGTTACAACTTACATGGCTCATCCCAGGTTCATCCACTCATGTCTTTATGAAACATCAACAGCAATATCTCATTAAGTAATTGCTATGAAATAAATACAGGCGCATATAAAGTAGGTCAGTAATCAATAGAACAATAATAATAATAATTATTAGCATGCTATCTTTAAAGTTAAATTTCACAGATCATATTAAAATCTTACGGTCGCTATCTGCGAGAACGTAGTGCCGGTGTCTCCACCGAACTTCTTGGTGGTGGTGATGGCCGCCAGTCCGTGCACCTTCGACGGCTTCTCGCCCTGGGTCTGCAGCAGCCTCTCCAGGTCTTGGGGTTCCGTGGAGTAGGCGGTCACGGAAACCGTCCCTTCAGGCTCGCCGCCGTTGCGCGAGTGAAACTCTTGTCTGATCACAGTTCCTTTCACTGAAGTTAACAGTTTATGTAAACAAGTATTGTTATCGCTACGCATCAGTAGCGTTCGCCTGTGACGGACGTTGTAACATTTTTTTACGAATTTTGTAAATCCAGATCAAGTATGTCAAAACATAAAACAAGTTATTGAAGTATATTTTTTTCTTTGCAGGTTGAAATTATATGTTTCATAAAAAAACATAAGCAAATAAAAAAAAATACTGCAACAATGTAATACATTGAAAAAAGATTTATATACAAACTAACTATAATTTACAATGCAGTGCTAATACTGAATAATAAACATGTAAAATATGTATTAGATAGGAAAAGACAGGTTTCCTCACACGTTTTAGCAAAGAACTTATCATCTGACTCAATATTTGTTCAGTGAGTCAAATTAATTATTCATAAAGACTATTAGGCCATGAATTATGAATAAGTAAATGGTGTACACTTTGTTGTAATAGAATTCAATGTAAATGTCAACAAAACTGTTTGTGACATGGTATTTCTTTATTATACAGATAAGTAAGTGACATTTAGACGAAAAACGTTAAAACAACTGAATAGATTTTTTGCCAAAATGACAAATGAAAAGCTACGATAGCGATCCAGTGTTCAATAATAATATTAATAGTTTAAAAAACACTTTTAACAAATTATTGTATTGTCATTGGCTCTTTAATACGTATCCAAATTTTCAAATTAATTAGACTACTGGAGATAGGTAAAAATCGTGCTCAAAGATTCCGTTACATACATACAGCTCAAGCTAATAAAAGCGTGTTAAAAATGGTTACATACCTTGATAATTACTTGCTCCATTCCTCAAAGCCTTGATCCCAAACAGTGGTCGTCCATCAGCGTCCAGCGGCCCGGGTCCGTAGCTGGATGTTATTACGTCTATCGGCTTCGATATCACCTTCGACGGACTCGGCGCTCGATACTTCTGTTTCTCAGTCTCGATCTTCTTGCTGCTGAAGGTGCGCGTCTCCGAGCTGATCTTCTTCAAGTTCCTGTTCGTCACCCACGACGGCTTCTCCTCCTGCGCTTGCTTCTGCGGAATCTTCTTCTCTATGTCGTACACTGTTTTGATTATCGTCTCCTTCTTTTGCGTAGTTTCGGCCGGCTTGCTGTCGGGCGTTTTTGGTCGTCGCTCCGGGCTGCGGGCTTGGGTTCTGTCGACTTTGCGCTCCGGACTCGGGGACTTGCGAACCGATTCGACCTTCTCGGGCGACGGCGATCTCTTCCCGTTGACTTGCACGATTTCGATCACATCTTTGGAGGAAGTTCTCGTAGCCTTGGATGTTACCGTGTATTTAGTTTCAACGGTCTTTTTGGTTTCTACCTTTTGTGATATTTCTTCGGACACTGGAGCTTTCCTAGTCTTAGTCTCGGATATTTTTTTGTTCTCGTCTAGACCAACTTTCTTCATGTACGCCGTGGCGTACTCGTTGAATTTGTTAGGTTTTTGCTTGGGAGCCGGCTGTTGTTTGGTAGGGGACGCGGGCCGCCTCTTGTCGGGACTCGCCGGTCGGACTGGGCTTTTAGCCTGACTCGGTACGTGTTTCATTGACGGCTTGCTGGGACTCTGTGGTCTTACAATTTTCTCAGTTCTGATTGGCTCCCTGACATCACCATTTTGTTTCGGCGTTTCCTCGTGAGGTTTTACAGTTTCACATGTCTCTGGTTTTTGCTTGTGTGGTCTTTCAGGGGACCGTGTTTCCGGTTTCTGTTTTTGCGATCTTTCCGGGGACAAAGTTTTGTGTGTAGCAGTGGGCTTTATTTTACGCTCAGGTGATAAAGTCTTCTGTGGGGCTGGTCTTTGCTGGCGGTCAGGGGATTTGCCTGGTCGTCGTTCTGGTGATTTTGTTTTAGTAATCTTAGTGACCGTCTGTGTAGTTAACGTTTTATTAAACTGGTTTGATTCTTTCCTAGCAACTCTTATTTGAGCTCTTATGCGTCGCCTCTGCTCGTAGCCTACGACCTTTTCCAACTGAAATAAAAGAAAAATAAATTTTAATTTAGTAAATGACCTTACTAAAATATCCCTGTTTTATGTCAAAAGTATAAATGAATATAACATTAATGCACCTTCATTATTGAGATAACATATTAAATTATGTATTAAGAACCTAATTCACTAATCTTACCATTTGTTCCAGGAGGTCTAGATCGAAAATGTCTTCAATGCAGGGCTGGTGGTGCTCGACACTGCGGCGTCGTTCGCTGCTCACAGAACATCTCTCAGTGCTAGTCCTTCTTAGTTCTACACCAAATTTTCCACTGCCACGTCTACTGCTCACTTCTGGTTCTTCTACAACCTTCGGTTCTTCTTTTAACTGGCTAGTTTTTGTGGGACGTTGGTAGCCGGGCACTTTGTCGTGAGATTTTTCAGGTTTCTCATCTTGTGGCTCTATTTTGATAGGCGTGGATGTGACGGGTGTGATACGGGTGATCGTAGTTTTAGTCGTCGTAATGGTCTCCGGTACTTGGCGGCAAGGCGATTTTGGTCTTGACTTAACGGGAGAACGAGGCCTCAAATGAGTTTGATCACTAATCGGTTTCGTATTATTGGACAACTTTTCACTTACTTTTTTATCTGGTTTTTCAACATTACATTCACCATTTTGCACAACGTTAATTTCGATATCAACTTCTTCAGTTTTTACAGATTCTTCCAAGGGTTTCTTGTGTGATACTTTTTCATTAAAAATATTTGTGGATTTTATTGTTTTGTTATGAATCGTATCCGTAGTTTTAGTTGTAGATGTTGCAATATTTTCAAATAAAGCTTTTGCCTTTTTCACAGCATCGCTACTACGCAGGGTAACGACCTTCGGTGTTTTTTCAATAGGTTTAGTGGTAATAGGGTGTGAAGTAATGTTTGCTTTTGGTCTAATATTTTTTTCTTGTTCAGAAAATGTAGTGTCGGTCTTTGAAGTGTCTAATGTATCTACATTTTCTACGATATTTTTAATGATTTTCTCTTGCTGCTCCTGAATTAGTCTTTCTTTCTCTTCTATTTCTTGAGTTTCTTTCAGGAATTCAGACGTTTTTACAAACTTGTTTACTTTATCTGAAACACTTAGCAAGCAATCATCGCGCTTTAAAGTTTCGTCAACATTACTGAGATCAGGACGTTCAAATTTTTTGGTAGGTTTTGATTTTGGAGCATTAACACTTTCAGCAGTTTCAATAAATAGATTAGCTTTGTCGTTAACGCTGAGCTTAGTATAGTCATCTTGATAAGTCGTATGTTTATCATATTCTTGTTTAATATTTCGTGATGGGCTTTTACTGCTTCTGATATCATTAGGCCCTTTTGCAAATTTATTAACTTTCTGTGAAACTGAGAGCAAGCACTCATCTTCTTGTAAATTCTTATCAACGGTTTTATAAACGTTATCTACCTCTTTATGACGAGAGGTCGTGTCTTTAACTTTATGGACATTTTCTATTTCTGTTGTAAACTTAGAAACTTTATCATTAACACTAAGAAGACATTCATCTCCTTCAATGACATTTTTACTATTTTTAGAGAACAGCTCCTCGTCTTCGCATATTTCAACAATATCATCAACTATTGACTCAGTTTCATGGATTGTTTTGTATGTCCTTTTTTGGAATTCATCATCAGGCTCACTGACTTCATCCGGGAATCTGGGTGTACCAACGTCTTCCGCGAAGTTAATGGGTGTGGGGCATATACGATCGGGAGAATTTTCTCGGGATGATTTTGCTTGTTGAACATCAACAGTAAAATCATTGTCTTCATCAGTTGACGTATTAAGTGCAGTTGCTGATTTTGGTTTACTCGACGGCAACTTTGTATTTATTTCCTTGGTGACTTTCGTTTGCTTAACGTTAGTTTGTTTATGTGACGTAGCAATATCATTAACATGTATTTCTGGTTTTGATTTCATTCTCTGTGGCATCGGCTTTTTAGTCTTTAATACTGTATCACTAGCAGTTCTAGTCACCTTATTTTCAGATTCTTTCTTAATTATTTCCCTTATGGTACTTTTGTTTACAGGTGACCGCTTTACATCGGATGGTTCTGAACGCTTACCTTGTAGGTTCGTATTAACTTTATTTACTGCACTCTTTGTAGTAGACGTCCGAATTGTGGTAGCTTGTTTGGTAAGGTTATTTGTATTTTTCTTTATTTCTGTCGTTGTAGTTTTATCTTTCACTGGTGATAATGGAGTAGTTTTCTTATTTCCCGTGTTTTGATCTTTAGGTTTATATGATGTTGTCTTAGGAATTTGCGGTGACTGTGGTCTTTCTGTTGGAGATAAAGGCTTCCTTGGCGATACACTTCTTGAAGGTATTGCTGTTGTGTAATTCTTCTTTGTGGGCGAAGTGTTTCTAGATGATGGTTTACTGGAAGTTTTACTATCTTTCATTGAGTCCTTCTTTTCTGTTGTTGTAGAAGTTGCAGTCGTCGTCTTTTGAGTAAGAGTAAGACATTCAGAATACTCATTATCTTTAAATGAAATTTTGGACGGACTAGGAGATCTATCTTTTCGGTCTGGAGAGAGTTTCCTTAATGATTTTTGTACCTTATCTATAACTTCTTGCTGTCGTTCAGCTGTTATTAGCTTGGAAGTACTTTCGATTTTATTAGGTCTATTCAATTTTTCCCCAGTTACTTCATATGTAGTAGATTTAATGAAATCTGGTTCAATTTGCGAGTGTTTGTTCAAAGGCGATGAAGTTAGTGATTTAAGATTACATTTACCTTCGTCCACCAGATCACTAATCACATATTTTTCTAAATCCTTCGTCGTTTGAATAACATTAGTGTTTTCGTCGGAAAAGGCTGTTTGCTCTCTTTCAGATAGTGTTCCATTATTTCTGTGATTTATATGTGCTTTATCTTTTTCTTCGTCAACAGTACTTTTCTTTTGTGTAGTTATGGTCTTTTCTTCAACTTTTGAAGTTCTACCAGAATCATGTTTATTTATTTCAGATGATTTAACTGTTTTTTCAAAAATGTTAATTGTATTTTTGGACAAATCATTAAGGTCATTGAGTTTGATAGGCGAAGATTCTCTTGAATTTTTAACTTTATCGGTATTTACTTTACTTTTTGTTACAGTTATTATGTCTTTGAGTTTAGTAGGAGACGCTTCTCTTGAAGAAGTTTTAAATACATTTTCAGAAATATTTTTTGTAACTCCGATATTTATATCTTGCAGTTTAGTTGGTGATGTTTCCCTAGACGGAGTTTTCGTTTTTGTAACAGGAGTTACATAATTAGGATATTTATTCGGAGATGTTTCTCTTGAAGGAATTGTTTTCGGTTTGTCTATAACCGGTTTAGTATCAGTAATGTGTTTAAGTTGCGTTGGAGAACCTTCTCTCGAAGAAGTTGTAGAGGCTTTTGTTTTATTATCCACGACAGTTTTAGTTGTCACTGTATCCTTTGTGTATTTTTCATTTCGTGGACTGCGACAAGGCGACACACTAGGTGAATGTTTCGGCGACTCTTTGTTTTGAGTTACATTTGTTGTTTTTTCAGTAGTCTCTTTTTGTGTGACGTCCATCATACCAAGAATTTTACGACACCTTTCATCATAAGTTTCTCGTCTTTCAAATGGTGGTTTTGACTTAGCTGGTGAATCAGTGGATTTTGGTGTATCTTCAAAGTTAATATTTTTAATTTCTTCGTTTGGTGATACAAGAAAACTGGTCGGTGGTTTTTCTGTTGGTGACATTTGCCCAAAATCTTTAGGTTTTTTCAAAGAACTTTTTCTTGGAAGACTTTCTTTTGTAGTTTTTTTTTCTGGAGATGGAGATCTGCAAGGAATTTTTGATGGAGATGGTGAACGATTAGTACAGTCAGTTTTTTGTGAAATCACTTCTGTACTTTCCAAAGAGGTGAAATCTTCATTGTCTAGATCAGTAACAGTTCTATTATCCTGTCGGGGAGAACTGAAGTAAATAAACCCGCTGACTGATGTAGTTGGTGAGCTTTGTCCAGTAGAAGGTGCCGTCTCAACAACTTTCTTTTTTCTTGTGGGACTAGTAGATGGCGTAATCAACTGCCTGGGGCGGTCTTTTAATTTAGACTTATTTACTTCCTCTGTTATTTTCTCTGTATTTATAAAATCTGTTGTTGTTTGGATTTTTTTGTCTCTTATTGGTGATTTTCCTGGAGACTCAGCAAGTCGCTTGTTTGGTGAGGGTGACCTACTCGTTGTTTGTGGCTTTTTATCGGCTTCTATTCCCTTATTATCGGGACTTCGTATTCTGTCAAATGTGCTAAATTGTTCTGTTGAAGTGTCTATAGTATTAGTGCACGTTGTAGTTATATTATGCTCTTTGGAAGTAGATTTATCATATGTGTTATAATTTCTTACCAAATGTTCTGAGATTTTTTTGGGAGAATCTTTAGTTGAACACATAACGATTTTTTGAGGACTTGGACTCCTTGAGGGAATAGATGGACTTTTCTGATGTGATGGTGACGAAATCTTATTATCAGGTATTTTAGATGGAGATGAACTTCGGCTAGGAGAGTTCAGGTTTCGCGTAGGTGAAGTTCTCGGCGAATCTTTTGCAAGGCCCTTTTTACTCGGTGAAGGACTTCTGGTGTATGTCTTTGTTGGACTAGACGAGCGTCGCAACGTATTATCAGTTTCATTATGTATTGATGAATTGTACTTAGAATCAGATCGAGTATACATCTTTGTTTCTTCATCGATAAATTTGTAATGATCTTCTTTCGTTTTGTTGATTTTTTCTCCTGGGTTTACTTTTGTCGTAAAAGTAGGTTTTATATATCCAGGAAGAGTAGAATCATCTTTCACATTTTTTAAAGGTGAATTAGGATTACGATCGGGACTCTGATTAGGCCTTTTGTTTGTATTTGTTTCTTTATCCAGACTAGGGCTCCGTTTTTTTTCATTATAATGTGGAATTTTCTCCGGGCTTTGACTGGACCTTGGACGGTTACTGTAACTATCTGAGCCAACGGTTGGTTTATTTGGAGATCTTGTTCTTGGCAAGTTTCGTTCAACGCTTGTGTTTCTACTAGAATTAGTTTCTGAAACCGAGTAGGTAGAGTGCGAGCTTGAAAAATGATTAGAATTGTTGCGTGTGGGTGAGTGTCTATCAATCTTACTGGGACTGCCACCACGGCTCGATGGTTTCCTATATGTTTTTTCAGGGCTAACACTGCTTCTTAACGATGATGTACTAGACTTAAATGTTTTGGCACCGGGTGATGAAGCCCTTGTTGAAGTTCCTGTTGGAGTATCCGCACGGAGAGTGCTAGCCCAAGCTTGTTGAGCTGGACTCCAGTCATTGCTTATTTTTCTTTGTGTATCGTCTATTTCGTACGTTTTTTCATAATTATGCGTAGTCGTTTTATTTTCGACATCATTTTTAGTATTGCTTTGAGTGAATTTGTTAGTGTGCTCCTCGCTTTCACTGTAAAAATGCTGTTCGTTTAATTTATTTTGGATATTTTTATTTTCTTTTGCAGATATCTGGTCGTCGTGGTGAATTTTTGTGGTCTCTTTCTGATAAGTTTCATTATTTTTTTGATTTTTGTGCTCCACTCGATCACCACTCTCGCGCCTCATACTAGTGTGTTGGTCGTCGTGGTGAATTTTTGTGGTCTCTTTCTGACGGGTTTCATTATTTTTTTGATTTTTGTGCTCCACTCGATCACTACTCTCGCGCCTCATACTAGTGTGTTGGTCGTCGTGGCGAATTTTTGTGGTCTCTTTCTGATGAGTTTCATTATTTTTTTGATTTTTGTACTCCACTCGATCACTACTCTCGCGTCTCATACTAGTGTGATCATCCTGTTTGCGATCGAAATCAATTTTATCGATGTTTCTCTGAGAATCTACTATGTTTTTATTGTCACCGATCTCACGAAGAATTTCCGACGATGATTGACTAGAGTGATAATGTTTATTCGAACTCGTGTGCGAGGAAAATTTACTCTCACTTTTAGACGCCGTAGAATGACTAGTTTGTACCACGGGACCACAGAACTCTCTTCGCGTGCTGGTCACTCTCGTTCCATCGGGAAGAGACCTCGTCTCAACTATGACTTTAGTATTTTCGTCGGGATACTCCACTTTTCTCGAAAGCAAGTCGCCTTGCTCGTAGTCCCTCTTTATTCTCTGATCGTAATCCGAACTCTCGACGAGTCTTTCTTTTTTATAGGTTCTGCTTTCATTTGCGTTATCGTCGATCGTTTTAGAAGCGATTTCATAGTTATCGTTGGTAATTTGATATGGCACTGTCTCCTGTTTGCTCGAAACTTGTTCGAATTTGGACTTGGATGACGAGGAGCTAGTCGTAGACGAAAAGTGGCTCCCGTCGTCCAGCTGGCGCACCACTTGCTCGTGAGCGGCCGAGCAGGTGGAGTTCTCGTTTCTTTTCAGTTTAGTGTTACCGTCCTCGTACTCGGTGACGGCCTGCTTGTGTTTGTCCACGGCAGCGAACTGCCCGTGGCCCCCGTCGACGTCGTACCGCCCCTCGATGTTCGCGTTCGTCGACTTGACGTGCGTGTGACCGTCGTTCGTCGACTTACTTTCAGATTCGACATTCCAGCCGGCGTTGGACAGCTCCTTCAGATCTGAAAGCAACGGGCGCTCGTTAGATTCAAAAGGGACGAAGCGCGGTGTTACTGTTAATATAGTTATTAGTTAGTTTGTTAAGTTATGTCCAGCCCCAATTCAGTCGGTAGGCACCTTGGCCGCGGTAGGAAAACTCCTTGGGCGGGGAGCCCGCGTCGCGCACCTCCTTGCTCTTGATGGATTGGAAGCTCTGGTCGGCGAACGACTTGACGTGATCTTGAGTCGATGTAAATTCATAACCTGCCGAAGGGGACCATTGAATTCTAACAGTAATTAAAATAACAACGTTTCTAAATTACACAAAAAGAAATACTTTCAATCAAACTGTCACATTTATAACTTCAGATCGTTTTTAGTAAGGCTTCTTACAGATGAACGGTACTTGTCGACGGCAATCGACGGCTGCCGTCGACAAGTGCCGTTCGTCTGTGAGAGCGCTAATACTTCTAGTTAAAAAAAAAAACTTGTACTTTTCTACGTGGGCTGACTGAATATTTGAGATGACAAACGCACCTTTTCCTTCAGCGCTGGGCTCCGGCGAGTAGAGGTTGCGCAGTCGCTCCTCGCGCAGCTTGTACATGTGCGTGCGGATCTCCTTCTTGCGGGAGAAGTCCTCGGTCTGTTGCCACTGTGGACGAAATATTGCAACTGAATTCGTTATTCAAACTCTTAATCTAAAAACCCCTCGCTAATTAAATATTGAAACTGGATAGCTTACATAATGTTTTACTATTATCTAAAACGTTTGAAAAGTAGCTAGTTCATTAGACAAAGACCAAAATATGGCTATCCCACAGAGTAAAAAATCCATCGTATGTGTCAATATTTCCATTCTTCATTTACTTTTGAACAGTTATTTAGTTCAGTTTAATTTGATTAAAATGTTAAAATGTTATATAATACGAAATAATTTCATTATTCAGCTTAACTTTAATAATTTTTAAGCATTTATTAACTTTCTAATATCTCTTAGTTAAAATATTTTAAATACAAGATTCGTTCGAAATATTATGGTAGGTACTACTAAATTATTATTTATTTTATGCTTATGGTGAAACATTTTTAATTTGCAGTTTCACACTTTTATAAATATTTATCAAATAAGTGAATTCCGGCAAAGATTTCTAGACATAACCGACAAAGTATATTAAATATTACCTACTGTAATTATTAAATTTCAAAAGACTCACCATTCGACGTAAAACGTCTTCGTCGCGTATCAACGAAACGTCGCCTTCGGACATCCTGGAACAGAGAAAATGGCTTTAATGTTTGAGCTCATAATAATATAGTAAAATATGTAGGAACAAAAGCCAATGAAATAGAAATGGCTGTAAGTATTTATGTAGAGACGCGCTGCATCCATATCATCCATCATCATCAAATATACATGTAAGGGAAATACGTACAAAACAGACATGTACGGACAAAATGACATAGTGCCCTTATTTCAAAATTGGGGGGTTTTACACACATTTCCGCGATTGTATCACGTGACGGCAGCCTTAATAACAATCCTGCCAGACTTTGAGCGCCATTCTCACAGTTGCGCCGCAGTAAGCAGATCAAACGTGTTTCTCGCCTTCAAAAGTTTATTTAACAGATGGTTTTCTCCTGTTTTCTGGCGAGTTATTTGCTGTCATTTGTTCCTATTTGTATTAAAATCGATGAACTATGCTACTAGCCAGTGATTTCTATGAACTTTATTGCAATCATTAGATTATTTGATGGAATTTTGGTATTTATTTGTTTTTGGTTACATTTGGACAAAATGACATACAAATAAAATGGACAAAATGACATACCATGTACACTGTACAGTGTTTCTGATAGTTAACATTTATTATTTTTACGAAAGAAAAACTAATCGGCAGTCTTGGAACCAAGAATCCATGAGTATGGCCATAGTTTGGCTATTGAAGCATAGAAGGAAAAAATTGTGATTGGAATTGGCAGCAAAAATATTTGGTTTCTCAGGCGACGCTTAGAAGACAATAATTATGCACTCAATATGAACAAAACCTTGAATTCTATCTCTAAAGGATTAGAAAACATCTCAAACGATTTAGTTATTGTGAATTTTGTTCTTAAAAATGTGTATGTCATTTTGTTCATACTACATGGACAAAATGGTTTTTGTGATTACTGATTAGTCATATTTGATCTTTTTGTATGTTTTATTATAGTTCCTATTGAATTAAAAGACTGTATTACTGATAGTCAATGAACCTAAGATAATGTTAAACCGTTGAGACTAATTATAATGTCATTAAATAAAAAAATATGATTGAAAAACAAAACACCCTGTCATTTTGTCCGTACTTCCCCTAACACAAGAATAATCCTGACAAGAAAATATTGAATGATAATTTTCCTAGCTCTGTGGTAGCGTTATATTAATATGTATATTGTTGTTATTCTTCTGTGGCATGCAGTAGCGAAGTTCTTATTCAGAGGGAAGCTCTCTACCCTCTACAAATATTCAGCGTGTGGATATGACGATCTTCAAAATGAACAGTTGGAATTAAGTAAAGAAATCCTTCGCCAATGGTGGCATGAATATCTCTTTAAAAATTGTTAAAATATATAGATGTCATTAACTGAAATCCCCAATTCAGCATAAGCACACTTATAACATGGTTGTAAGTTTCAAATATTTTTGTTAACGAGACAAAATATAAAAGTTATGAGAATGCCAATTCGCATTCAAAAAAACGGTCTTACCACAAAATATTTAAACACCTGTTGAACAGTTGATTAGAGAAAAATTCAGTACAAAATGGTCTCAAAACAACTGTTCAACAGATGTTTAGATAATCTTTTGTAGTAAGACCGCAAGAGTTTAAGTATCTGTAGCTTTGCAGTAGCTGATGATGCTGCACAAGCCGGGTGATGGTCGTGGCAGATAATCCGGCCATCTGTTAGCAGTCCTCGCGCCTATTTCGTTGGCCGGTGACCATATTAGTCGGCAAGGGCAGCGGGGTTGAGCTACATACGCCATATGGTCAAAACTCGCCGCGCCTTGCTAAGGACGAGAGATATGTCGATAACGTCTAGTCGTTTATGGCAGAAATGACATGAACAGTGCCAAATGCTGAACAGGACACGTACAACTTTAAGCTCGGCAAAGTTTAAGGAAGCAATAGGCATACCTAAATAATATCCACCAATGTCTGAATTTTAACCAGCCAATAGCAACCCTGGATCTGAAATATCAATAGCGTGTAGCACACCCCCTGCTCAGTTCTGATCCCACTAAGGAGTTTCAAAAATCGACTGCGCATTTCTCTCCCATATTCGCCAAGAGAACTATTTAAAGTTAATCTTTTGAGTGGTTAGTGAAAAATAGGATATCGTTTCCCAATAACTCAACAAAGTAACATACCCGAATTTCCACGCAATAAACACACTTAAGCCAACTGATCAAGGTGTAGATTACCAAGCACTTAAGTCCTAATACGATGACGCAAGCTCAGTGCCCAGATAACACCACATACGGACATAATCCTGCGGTTTAGAGATTGCAACGCTCCTGTATTGCCGCAACATGAAACCCTTCTACAGATGAAGCAACGCCACTAGATACCTAAGCAGATTATAGGAAGGCTATAGATAAGGAACTGTGGAAGACATCAATTTAATTGTCATAATATCCATAGATCGCGGACAGTAGCGCGAAATTGAGATTGCTCATCAAAAAATGGAAGGGAACGAAGCGTTCCTTGGAAAGAAGTGAGTGGAAAATCAGTGATCAGAATTCAGACGTCGTTATTCTTAAATTGTGATCCCACGGTAGCACGTTATTGGTAATTTATATTATTCACTGTATACATCTTTTAGGGCAACCTTTAGGTACATTTTAGGATATAACTACGTAACATAGGGATGACTCTCAAAATCTCTCACATAATATTACAATATTATTATGATATTATAAATTATTCCACAAGGCAACCCACAAACCACTTTTTAAGACGTTTTGTCATTTCTATGCTTAAACGACCAAAACAAAGTACCTACTTTTACAGATGAACCAAGAAGTCATCCCAATACCAAACAAACCCATCAAAATGTCATTAAAGGTTCACATGACGTAGGTGACCTGAGTCACTAATGGGTTTTCGTGAACAATGCGGGTTGATGACCTGCTGACGTCACAGTAACTGGAACCCTTCCTGGCAGATTACTATCAAAATGCCAAAATATAGACCGACAAGGCTTTAAATGAACGTCGCGAAAAAAGGGACTAACGCCGCTATCATACAAAAATCCCATTTTTGACATGTTTTTGATAGTTCTCCTTTATCGGCAGCGCCCCTGCCCACGTTCATAAAGCCTTTTCGGTCTATACAAATGTTTGGCCAAATTTATTGGCCCATAGCGCGAGCGGGCTAAAAGCTGACCTGTCATAATGTTGAGCTATCATCGATTTCTTACTTTCATGCGAATTTTGTTTACGTGACCACCAACATCGGAAATAAGAAAAGTGCTTCGCGACATAATCCGGAAATACTCAAAATGATTATCTAGTGTGTATTCAAGAAAAATGTTTTGTGTATGGAAATTGACAGGAAAAATCACTGAGGATCCCTTGTAAGTTGCAATATATATACATAATTAAATTCTATGATGTATGGCATATTTTATAGACAAAGTGGCTCGCATTTTTTTTCCTTAAACTTTGATTTTCCTATACGATAACATAATGTCTGTGTAATCGTAGTGCTCAAGTTAAGCTATAAAATAAGACCTATTTTATGTTCAAAGGATATTTACATGAGAAGTATTGGTCAGACAGATTAGTATGAGAGCCTGAGAAAAAAAATAAAATGGCTGCCATTTTACAAACGTGAGAGAGAATAAAAAAAATTGAGAGCCATTTTGACACTGGTGTCGGGACACCATGTTATGCATGGATATTGCAACTTGCAAGGGATCCTCAGTGATATTTGATAATTCGTAAGAGCTAAGTATCACTACTAAACTATGGCACTAACGGTCGTTTCACTATTACTAATTATTCTTTATCTATGTCCCAAATTTTTCAATTGTTTTCGTCAAAGGCACTTTAGTTTGAATTGTTTTGCGATATGCTCGGAATTTAGATTTCTTGGCCGCGATGAGTAAAGCCCATTTAAAATGTTGTCAGCGCATTTCTTGGGAGAGTCTCATAAAGGTATTCGCACACTCTACTCTAACTCGAACCTAAATATATAGAGCTGACAATAATTGCAGAATTATTGTCAGCTTTATGTTGTGTAACATAAAGGCGAATTTATCAAATTGTAAGCTAGTTGAAAACTATAATTAGTGTTCTTCGTAAGTTATTTGATTTCATCTTTACAATTTCTTATGCTGTACAACATAAAGCCTATACTAGTATCCAGTATGGCACAGCGTTGAAGTGGAGTCGGTGTGTTGTCGATTATACAATATACATGCAGTCACACCCAAAACAGTAAGGTCAAATTCTGCAGATGACCTTTGACCTTAATTCCGAATATTGTTTCCAAGTGATTGGTTGGAGTCTGGAGGTCTATTAAACTTGGCTTTATATTGCTGTCGTGACATTACGTACTTATATTATAAATGCGAAAGTGTGTCTGTCTGTCTGTCTGTCTGTTACCTCTTCACGCCCAAGCCGGTGAACCGATGAACGGATTTTGCTGGTATGGAGATACTTTGAGTTAGGGAAAGGACATAGGATACTTTTTATCCCAGAAAAATGTACGGTGCCCGCGTGATAAACGAATTTTGGCGCAACGGAGTTGCAGAAGTCATCTAGTACATAAAGAAAACGCAAGTAAGGCTACTAGCAAAGCCAAGTGTTATGTCCGCGCTCAAGCGTAAGTATCACTTTTACTTGACGAATGTCAATTAAGCGCTGACTCATCAGTTCAAGGTCTTGAAGAAAGTCGGCGAGCTGAGGCGAGCACAATACCGATATTAATAGGTATAACCATCGAGAAATTGATTCCTCCCTACCCACCCACGTCATTTGGTCGGGTTTTGTCAACTTAAGGTGAACGCAGATTTGGCCGCACCGCACGCACCGCAGTCGCCGCATTCGCAATTCTTCATATTATTATGAAGTTGCGAAGACTGCGGGCGCGGGTAGGTAGGTATGCGAGCTTGCCTATAACTTCATATAAAGAATTCGAATGCGGCGACTGCGGTGCGTGCGGTGCGGCCCAAATCTGCGTTCACCTTTAATGTAAATTGTTCATCTGTCGGCTGAGTTTGACAAAATGCGACCAAAATACGTAAGTCTGCCAACTGCCTATGAATCAACTTCTCTGATAGTGCTTTGTTCTGTGACGATTATAGAAAGAGTTTAGACACACGTACCTAACGGCCGCACTCAGAGACAACTATTTTAATGATGATTAAACTTCAATTTAATAAAGAGTTTGACAGATAATGTATCATACGTGCATAAGTAAAAATTTTAATTTAATTACAGTTGAGTAATTAGTAATTAATATTCGTCTTTGAGTCAGCAAGTGGATGAAGTTTAGGACTGGATTTAGGATTTTAAATAAAAAATAACGTGTTTGTTAAACAAATTTGATCGTTCGCGGGGTACTTTACTCGTTACTCGTTATGATCATTGGGAAAGAATTATACACATTTTGGCTAACGGTCACACTTTCACTCATAAGAATAACAATTAGTGGTGGATTCTTTCATACTTTTGTGTTCGAAAAGTAAGTTCTTATGAATTTTATGTGGTGTAGATAATTTTAGTACAAGTTATGAGTTATACTTATAATAATATGCTTTCGCCATCGTTGGTTTTTTCGCCTTAAACATGTTGCGTTCATAGCAAAAAATTAATTGTTTTAATTACTTACATAAATAACACAAAACAAAAAATTAATTTCATGGTCTCATGGTTTTACAGGGTGTAACAAAACTAAGTGACTTTAGGGTGTGTATGGGTCTCCACTGTCCTGTATAGAGTTCACCGTGAAAGTAGCAGCGCTGAATCAGCAATTTTTTTTTTTCACTTTTGTATGGGGAAACTCGTGACGCTGGAGCGCTTGCCCATTACGAATTGCAAAAAAATGCTCTTTCCTACTACCCTACGATAGTTTAGGTCAAGACTCAAGCGTAAAAAAGTTACAGGCAGACAAAACGATGGAACACTAGCATTTTAACATACGAGCTAAAAGTACCAACAAAGCAATAACATTCCACGTATAAAAACATACACACATAATGTAAAGACATACAAAACATCAAAGCTCAAGTCACGAAGCTTCGGTTTCGCTTTCGCCACGTTTTGGTATGAATTAGAAGCTTGAGGCGATTGTGATGCCAGTCGTCTCCCGCACCGGATAAAGACATCACAGAGTATCAACATAGTATAACACTACATAAAGTAGACCATGTTCATACTAGATCGAATCGGTTGCGTTACGAGCATGACCTCAGAGCAAAGTGCAGGTTGGTTTAAATTACTAATTAAAACCAATACTAATATTATAGTAATTAATCCTTCAAGCCCCATAAGGACACTGGTGACCGTGACAACAATAGAATACAATAGCATTTTCAAGAATCCCCGATCGAAGGATTAAGTCCATTTTCAACAAAAACATTTTTTTCTTACAATCAAACGAATGTCAAACGACACATTTTTTTTTTGTTTTGAGTTTTACCGCTTTTACGTTAACTTTACAGAGGCTGCATCCAAACCGTATCGAAGTTGTATTTAAACGTGAATTGAAAAGTATAAGCAACGGTGTGTAACATTGAATATGTATACCGATTACGGGTGGTGGGCATAGTAGTTTCTATGTTCTTCCGTCTTTCAAAAATTTTATTTATTTACCTCGCACGCGGGTAAAGTTTACGTAGTCTCTAGCACGGATTGATTTAAAAGCACGACTGAGTTACGCTACTGTGTACGTTTATATTGGGGTATGCGTAAAAGCGAATGTAAGCGTAGAAACGTATTGTTTACCTCGTTCTCACTTTCCTAAAACAATTCTAATGCAGGCGTTGTATCGAATTCGCTTTCGAGTGAGCAACATCGGATGTTTTGAAGTTGGAAAGGTACACCGTACACGTATTCTGCTAATTTAATTCCACACCAATATAGCTGCAATCCTCAGTGGAATCCGGATCCTATCAAACAACATAGGGTACGTTCCGATATACATATTATTACCAGAGTAGACAGAATTATAGAGTATGCCGACTTAGAACTGATGTTGAAATTTTTAAATTTGACGTATTATGACGAAAATCGTCGCTAGGGTTGTTAATTTGTTACCTACGAATTTAAAACTATGACATATTCGCTGGACGTGTACCTCTTTGGTCGTATTGTTGTTTGTGTTTTGGCAAATGCGATTAAAATTGTCAGAATCCAATTTTGAAATCTTTATTTAAAAATATTTAAAAATAAATTATATCAGCCAGCGCGAGGCACATTCCGTTCATAATCCTAGTGAAACCCGACGAATTTGACAGATATTGAAACCTGTCCGTTTCTTTGCAGTCGAACTACTGGTAGTTATGTCTATTGTGTTATAACCCAGTATACTGGACATCGTGAGCTATGTCTATACTGGCGTCGAGTCTATATTAATATGCCACATAATATTATAGAGTCGAAGCCATGCTGTTGTAAATAAATAAATATACAATGTTATGTAGTATATCAGCAGTTCTCAAACTTATTTTGTTGGAGGAACCCTTTGAAAAAGTGCCATTTTTGTCGGACTCCCAAAAAAATAACAAGGTAGACGTGTCTACTGTCTGATAACATTTCTAAAAACCCCCTAGCCCCTACCCCTTTGTGGAGTCCCAGGGTCTGTTACCTCTTTACTAAACTAAACTGCTAAACCGATTTTGCTGAAATTTGATATGGAGATACTTTGAGTCCCGGGAATGGACATATGATACTTTTTGTTTCGAAAAAATTTACGGTCCCCGCGCCATAAACGAGTCTTGGCGCAAGAGACTATTATCCTATTCCCTCTTAAAAGGCCGGCAACGCACTTGCAGCTTTTCTGATGCTGCGAGTGTCCATGGGCGACGGAAGATGCTTTCCATCAGGTGACCCGTTTGCTCGTTTGCCCCCTTATCTCATAAAAAAAAGAGAGTTGCTGCGGCCATCATCTAGTATTTTATTACATTTTAGAAAATCAACCTGACTTCATCTCAACTCATTACTCAGAAACAATGATAAATGATCTATAGAATCTATTGCACATAGACGGTTGTGTTATGTGTAGCAAATTAACTCAGAAAACTAATGACTTGATACGTTCATTTAAACAACCATTTGTCAGTATGTTATGTATTGTATTGTGTATCATTTCTTGAATCTTGTCATTCTAATGGGATTAAGATAGAGATAGTATTTTATTTATTCTACTAGAACGACAACTATAATATGAGCTATAAGCGCGTGTTCAGACGAAACTGACTATACGCCGCCGAATGTGAGCAGGCTGAACGTGAAAATATACGGTATAGAATGTCCGCGCCTACGCCTAGCGTAATAGCGTATTGTCGGTTAGGTGTGAACGAAAAAGTGAATATGTATGGAAATACAATAAACTGCGTCGTTCGCTCACATTCGGCGGCTCACAGTCGGTTTGGTGTGAACACGGCCTTATACTAACAATGACGCCCGCAACTCCGTTTCACGAAAATTCGCTTATCGCGCGGGAACCGTTTTTTCCGGGACTCAAAGTATGTCCATACCTTTCAGCAAAATCAGTTGAGCGGTTTGAGCGTGAACATGTAACAGACAGACAGACAGAAACACTTTCGCATTTATAATATTAAATAATTATTATGGATGGATACTTCCTGAGGTAGAGATGATTAAATTAACTAGAATAAAAGAAATATATAATTTTATAATAATAAAAGAAATACGATTATTAAAATCGGGCTCAAAAAGGAGTTGCCTATTAATATTTTTCACTTTTCACTATTTCACTTTTTACAAGCTTCAGCAGGGCAAGGCATACTCACAAATCGAATGAAGATGTAACTACGAGAATTGGACCCCAGAACCTTCTAGATCGAGTGATTATATCTGCGTGTGTGAAGTCACGTTTACGTTATATCCTTACGCGGATCATTGATGTCATTTTAATGAAACGTAGGAGGCGATAGCGCTTAAATGTATTACTGAACGAAGGCGTCATGACGGGTTTTTGCTTCGGCACTAATGGGATATACGGTCTGTCGAAAAAGCGACGTGAAATAAAGTTTGCGTTATCCGAGTAGTGAAAAGGTATGCGTAACGCGACCATATTACATTAATTAGTAATCGCACTAAAAAAACAAAATGTTATCTATTAGGATGTAGAATTCTATCGAGACAGACGGCGTAGATTATTACAATTTTGTAGAAGTTTGCCAATAGACAACATCGACTTCTTCGACCGGCTTCTACCTCTATATTACTATCGAAAACGGCCTGAGCGTTCTATAAGAAGGTTAATATAATATAATACTACTGCCTACTGGATTATCATTGCTTTATAGCGAAAAGTGGGACATTTTCCGTCTTGGGGGACAACGGAACAAACGGCCTGAAAGCGGGACTGTCCCGCCGAAATCGGGACGAATGGTCAGGTATGCGGGCTCTACGTTGGCCCATAGTGGGCCGATAACAAGCGATTACGAAGTTACAGAGCTCACAGAAGTTCACAGAACATAATAGTTTTTCCTAATATTTCCCATGACTTTCATTGAGTACGCTATAAGCTAGTAACAGCTTCTGAAGAAGTTGTCTTACTTATAGCTTATGGTTACCCATCAATCTTAATATGAAGAGGGTCCCTAAGACAACAACCCAAAATTTTGATGAGATTGTATCAATCCAAATCGATTTGCATTTGATCTGGATCAACAGCACGTTTCGGTAATTACTTGACCTGTCATTGATTGTCTCGCGTGTCACGGCGTGACGGCCATTGCAGCGTGACGACGGATAAAGCACCAGAAAATTGACATGACAAACTAAGCGTATGCGCGCACGGGCAACTTAGTTGCTCGGCGACTTATTTGTCTGTTTCGAAAAAATAATTGCCATGTCGCCGGGGTGCGCGCACGAGAGCGACAGCAACCCGACTTTTTTCAGTTGTTTCTAGACCAGTGTTGCCATATATACAGATTTCTCCGTATTTATACAGATTTTTGGCGAGTAATACCAATAATTAATACTGGATACAGATATTTATACAGAATTACAGAATTTTGTAAATATGATTATTGATTAATTTTGTAAAAATTCAACAACGCAACAAGCTAAATACAGACACCATTGAAGGTCTTTTGCATACAAAGTAACTGATTGGTGCAAAACCATGCTATAATCTAGATTCTAGAGGTTGATGAGCAGTTGCTGTCGAAATTTAACAAAAAAAATTACAAATGAAAATAATATTTCGATCTTATTGCTATGTTTTCTATTTTATTTTATTATGTTAAGGGTCCGTTTCACCACTTCCTGATAAGTGCCGGATATTATATCCACAACTTAACTTGACACCTGACAAAGTATGGAGAATCTGTCAAAAAAGTTGTGGATAGCCTATCAGGCACTTTATCAGGAAGTGGTGAAACAGGCCCTTAGTGTGTTTAATTTTTTTTTATTAGATTTTAAATTTTTACTGGCTAACTCTCGGGAAATTTCATACTATGTTTATGAAATTGAGAGTATACCCAAAAAAAAATTTCCGTTACTTTAGAATGAGTGTCGAAAGTTTCGATGAACTGTGATTTGGCATTTACGTCTGAGTATTCTTTTAATTTTTTTTATTATACAGTAATGGTCTGCTTTCTACTTCTTCAATTAGTCTACTATTATCGATATCTTCTTTGACCGGCATTTTACTTGGCATCTCGGAACATAGAATGCGCGCGCGTATCCGTCCGTACACTGCAGCTAACGCCTTACACACAAACTCACGCTGCGGCGGTCGAGTGGTAAATGTACTTTGTGAGTGGCAACTAGCCGGTCGGCGACTTTTTTGTTGCCCGTGCGTGCACTTGCATACAAACTTTTACAATTACATACAAACATTGCATACAATAGGGAAGGAGACAGTTGCGTCCCGGGCTCTGGGCAACGAAAAAGTTGCCCAGAGTTGCGTCGCTACGTGCGCGCACTTCCATACTAGCTCCTAGACTTGATCAAGAGACAAATAAGTCGCCGAGCAACTAAGTTGCCCGTGCGCGCATACCCTAAGCAACTACATTTAAGGAGAAGGTAACTTCTATGATAAATAAAAAATATATATATTTTCGGACAACTTAGAGGATCTATTAAGAGTCCGTATACGAAATTTTGCCGATGAATATGAAATTGCAAAGGTTCGCTACAGAAATATTATTAGGTTTTTTCCCCTTATTAGACTTAAAAAAATATATATTCATTATTAGATTTAAAATATATTTAAGCGCGGAAAGCCGACTCGAGCCTTGCGGCGAGAAATATAATGTGAGATTTAGGTTGTTTTGAATCGTGTTTTTTGGCACAATTTGTTTTTTTTTTTCTTTTTTCTCGAATTGGATAGAATTTTATCTATAGATTATTTCTGTCGGTTTTTTTTTATGAATTACAGCTCCAAGTTGCCGAAATTAACAGCAATTCTTTGCCCATTTTCTCTAAAATTTTGCCGAGTTACATATTTTTTTACTGAACTATTTCATATTAAAGTGGTAAAAAGTAATTCCAACATTTTATAGACGACTTTCTCAACAGTACATTGTATTTTTTTCATACCGTTAAGACGTCGTCAATACAATCCATGAACAGGTGATATTCTAAACCTTTTACAGCAAAAATCACAAAACTGTCGCGGGTTTGAGTTGGATTATTTAAAAATACTTTAAAAAAAAACTAGCTCCAACATTAGATTAAAATTGAAATGATCTTACATGTTGTGCATTAAAACTTATAGAAATACTGTATTTTAACTGTTAAATCACGTCTGCAAAATCAGCGAAATCGGCAAATTTCGTATACGGACTCTTAAATATGCGTATAATCTTATATCAGTTCTAATTTGTGTTAGTATTATTGAATTATACTTATACTTAAGTATAAAGAAGATAATATTATAGCATGGTGTAGCTGAGCATGCTGATTGCTGAGATAGCTAACGAGGATCTATAAAAAAATTATCGCAATGTAGAGCCTACGACAAAATCACAGTAATTTTCTGTAGTTCTTTTTAGCACAATACCCAAATTGCAATTAAATCGGTTCGGCGTTATTAATTTTTTTATTAATTATTTATTGCTAGTTTTCTTCTACAATATTATGTTTTTTGTTACGTCAGTAATTTGCAGTAAGTCTTATAACATTTCACATTTACTTGACGTCTGCTAAAGTCCATACAAGATGGTATACAGTACGGCTGAGTCAGCGAGCACATCCCGAGGAACTGGTCTGGAACCGGTCTGACCCTAGGTCTAGACCGGACTAGATTATGCATTATGCAATACACTTGAAGGTTAGTTATACATCTAAGTACTCCGTGGATTTAAATTTAGAACATAACACCGCAATAACAAGCGATTTACTTCAAAAGTCCTGGTAGGTAATTAGAATACTTTTTTGACATGAACCCAATAATTTGGGACAAGTTCAAGGAAATACCTAAGGTTCATTGAATTTTTGAGTACTTATCCAAATAATATACGACTTCATTTTCAACTAGATGCTGCCTGCACCTTAGTTTGCCGTACATTTTTCCGGGATAAAAACTCTCCTATGTCCTTACCCGGGACTCGAAGTATCTTCATAAGTTTATCAAAATCGTTTCAGCTGTTTATATCTTTAGTAAAGATACGCGATCCATTTCTTCCAGCTTTCAGACTAGAGCCTAGGTCTTATCTTCTCCGTTGGGACATCACTTGTATGGTTATCGTGCACTTATCTACAGACTGTAAAAGTATATCCTATCTGGTACCGGTCCCGAGCGTAACTTGAGCTCTCAAGGCTTGACTCCTTGCCTCGGATTATCAACCTTAATCCCCTGTCTTAAGGAAGGCCAATTCGTATGATGTATACGGGAGAATTATTGAAGTGAAGTGGGCATTAGTATCGTACAAATTATGGAGATAACTTAGATGGGACATCCAATAGATTTGCGGCGATGGTTTCTCTCGGAACCTCGGTAAGGAGACTTGAGACAAATGTTCTACAGAGCTTATAGAATAAAGAATTCCACTAGAAATTAATTCTTCATTATCTTAGTAAATAAATCCTTTACTCAAAATTATTAATTACTTAATTAAAAAACCTAACAAGCGGTTAGCAAAGCTCTCTTTTTTCATCGGAGAATAATAAAAATTTCCACATAGTGCAAAGAGATAATAGTAGTTAATGTTATACAATGTTTCATCCTTGTCTAACATGAGACTTTATTAACTTACTAGCGACCCGCCCCGGATTCGCACGGGTATAAAATATATAGCCACTGAAAAAATGATTAGAATCGATTCTGCAGTTTTGCTTTATATTCATTATTACTACCCGTGGCCCGCATTGGTCTGTACCACCGCAAAAGCTACGTCTCACAGGAAATTTGAGCCTTTTGCAGCGTAAAGGCAAATCAGTAGGGATCTGCGCACCCCCGCCTTAGTAGCGCCCACTTCGAAACGGGCGTAAATCGCAATTTTTAATTTCACCATAACTTCTAAACCAAACGTCCAATTTTAATCATTCAAACACCAAATATTATCTACACAAACTGTACTTAGTGATGAAATAATTAATTTTGATAAGGATTATCAGTATGAGTAAAATAAATGCGTTTAAATGTAGTCCAAAAAAAATCAAGTTTTTAAAATAAAAAAATGGTTGTTGTGCCTCACTTGACATTGATAGGCATAGTGTGTCACGGACATTTTTGTAGATATTTATAAGATCTACATTTACTTAGAACATTGTATGGTTCTATCTTTTATAGTTTAGGCAGCGTACGCAAAATAAGTAACTTTTGGTTGATTTTTTTCACATTGTGTCAGAAAAACCCAAATATCTTACGGAACCCTATATTTTCCAAAATAAAAAGTAGCCTATGTTACTCGTAAATAATGTAGCTTTCGAATGGTGAAAGAATTTTTAAAATCGATCCAGTAGTTTTTGAGCCTAGTCATTACAATTAAACAAACAAACAAAGTTTACCTCTTTATAATATTAGTATAGATAAAACAAGGACTAACATTGTATAGTTGTAACTTGTACCACCTATGGTTGGTGCAACTAATATAATATATTCTGTGCCTATAGTGTCGGAACTCTGAATATTTAGGGCTTAATTTAATCAGTAAGGAGTAATACTATATTGCTTAATTTTGCCTTGCCACTTTCCCTTACATCATCAACTTTAACTTAATTATAATATTGATCATTATTTTAATTTTAGATCGTGAGAAAGTGTATGAATAAGGATTACAATACCTCTACCAGTTTCGGCAGGATTCTTAAAATATGTCAGCCCTTTCACTTATTTAATTCTTCATTAATATTGAGCAGTTCTATTTCAAGAAGAAAGTTACTTTGTTTTTACATTTACAAAATGAATATTAATTTACATTATCATAATGTACAACTTCTAATTCTAGTTTGCCTCATACATTGCTTATTATTATTGTCTTACTTCTTTATAGTGTTTATTATTATTGTTTGTAATGCTACTGTAATGGCTTTATTATTATAATGCAATCTGCGGCTGGAGGTTTTAATATCAGCTGGATTTGTTTACAGTGCAATTTATCTTCGAACATAATAATCTGTATTTTAGTGCTCTATAGGTTTATCAGTATGTAGCTGATGGGTTATATCCATACTAATATTATAAATGCGAAAGTGTGTCTGTCTGTCTGTTACCTCTTCACGCTCAAACCGCTGAACCGATTTTGCTGAAATTTGGCATGGAGATACTTTGAGTCCCGGGAAAGGACATAGGATACTTTTTGTCCCGAAAAAATGTACGGTTCCCGCGCGATAAAGGAGTTTTGGCGCAACGGAGTTGCGGGCGTCATCTAGTCTTAAATATTTCCTCCTGTTTTTGCCTGTTAATAAAATGGCATTACTGCAATGTTTTCACGCTAGAAATCAGAACCAGCAAAAAAAAATCGGCCAATTGCGAGTCGGATTCGCGCACGAAGGGTTCCGTACCGTTTTAGACCAAAAATACGCCAAAAATTGTGTTTTTTGTATCGGAGCCCCCATTTATTTTTTATTTTATTTTAATATTATTATTAATTATTAAAGTACACATATAAGAAAGGCTTTTGTGAAAATTTCAAGTGCCTACCTGTTGCTATTATTAACATCGAGCAAAAAAAGTAAAAAAACCACGTTTGTTGTATGGGAGCCCCCCTTAAATATTTATTTTGTTTTTAGTATTTGTTGTTATAGCGGCAACAGAAATACATAATCTATGAAAATTTCAACTCTCTAGCTGTTACCGTTCTTGAGTTACAGCCTGGAGACAGACGGACAGACGGACAGACGGACAGACGGACAGACGGACAGACATCGAAGTCTCAGTAATAGGGTCCCGTTTCTACCCTTTGTGTACGAAACCCTAAAAAGAACAACTAATAATATTATATTCTAATGAAATGTTAAGCCAACTTCAAAGACGTAACTTCGATTTGTCAAAATGCTGTAAGGTAGTCGTTTGTTTTGATGTGTTTTAGAATACCACGTCTAGATGACGCCCGCAACTTCGTTGCGCCAAAATTCGTTTATCGCGCGGAAACCGTACATTTTTCCGGGATAAAAAGTATCCTATTGTCCTTTCCCGGGACTCAAAGTATCTCTACACCCTGCAAAATCTGTTTACGGTTTAGGCGTGAAGAGGTAACGGGCAGACAGACAGACACATTTTCGCATTTGTAATATTAAAATATAAAGTATGGATTTAATTTTGCTGATAGGAAACGGACTGGATTGAACGAAGATCGAAGGTGCATTAATGTTGTATTAAAAATCTTCAATTTGTATGCGCGTTCATGCGTATGCGCATGAAGTCTGGCTCATATGTATAGACTTTGTCCTGGGCATTGTCTGAACTGTAAAGTGATGTATATGTCCTTCGGAATATTTAGGGCAATGAATGGCCTTATAATACGTCTCCGATCTGTCTGGTTTGAATTTTATAGTATCATTTGACGCTTTACAAATCGTGTAAAAATGGAAGCAGAAGTTTATTCAAAGCGGAATTTCAGTACGCTCGGCGTAACATTTAAAGCATTGTTAAATGAAGGTTTTCTGTGAAGCCATGGTTGGCCTTGGCCATGACCCATTCGTCCCGAAACCACTGGTGGAATCACTTTATGTCGTTAATTCTGCAATTATACCTATATGTTGGCGATTGGTGATGGTGCTACGGTGTTACAGTGAAATGATTAAATTTTGTAGACGTCTGCATGATTTCGCTCTACATTTTACTTCTTCGCTCTTAAGCCGTTGAACCGATTTGAATTTAGATGGAGATATTTTGAGTTCTGGAAAAGGACATGTTAAGCCGGGTCCAGACGAGTGTAACGTGTAATGTAAGATTACGTGTAATTTAGCGTCAACAGTGTGGACGGCACACGAACTCAAAGCGAATTGTCCAAACGAGCCTTTGCGCTCGCGCGAAAACCGACAGCCGATGGATAAACCCCGAGCGTTACATGTAATGCTCGTAGTGCCATCCACACGTAGAATTCGTGTTACATTACACGGTGAATTACATTACACGTTACACTCGTCTGGACCCGGCTATACGTTTTAAAAATGGTAAAATGTAGCCGGGTCCAGACGAGTGTAACGTGTAATGTAAGATTACGTGTAATTTAGCGTCAACAGTGTGGACGGCACACGAACTCAAAGCGAATTGTCCAAACGAGCCTTTGTGCTCGCGCGAAAACTGACAGCCGATGGATAAACCCCGAGCGCTACAACTTACATGTAATGCTCGTAGTGCCGTCCACACGTAGAATTCGTGTTACATTACACGGTGAATTACATTACACGTTACACTCGTCTGGACCCGGCTTAAGATTCCCGTGAAATAAAGGCGCGCGAATGGGTGTTTGCACACTGCACGATAACGACACGACACGATACCACGGAATAGAGGGCCACCGTACATATTACATAATTTCAAGTTGGCCGACTATCGTACAAACTGACTATCGTACTAATTCTAATATTCTGTCACTTAGTATTGAATGCACCCAAAATATTCTCCTATCTTATCGCCTTCGTTTTATTAGTGCCACAATAAAAACGTGCTTTTTACGCATTTTAACACGCACGTCGCTAGGCTAGCAACACCGTTACCAAATAAATCTAAAAGGCTGGCAGCGTACACGATGAAGTTGTCCAATTAAATTGTGACACTACGCAAAATTTAGTTTGTACGATAGTCGGCCAACTTGATAAGTATTATATGCGCGGTGGTCCTATTATCTATTCTGTGGTATCGTGTCGTGTCGTTACCGTCGCAGTGTGAAAACACCCAATGATGTAACAGACAATAATATCCAGTTATAAATGATAACTTGAAATATGAAATTCTTATGAGTTACAACTTATAACAATTGCACATAGCTTATGCAATGGAATATAAGAATGGGAATATTGTGTATTATGATATCATTCGCGAATTAATAGATGACAAGCAACCTCGACACCAATCAAGTGCAGAGGTGTAAGTACAGTAGTTGGCTCACTCACAAGCTTTGATCTGCATAATATCACTACTTCCTATTTACTCAAGGTCATAATAATAATATGATCCTTTTTGATTTATTTCCCTCCTTTACTTCTCGTATTCCTAGTTTCGTATTGGAAGTATACCGAGAGTGAAAGAGACGCGAAGCAATAAAGTACAAGCGGGACCCTTAGACGATCAATTTTATTGTGCGATTTCACGTATTGTGCAATATTATTGACCGTCTAGGGGCAGGCTTAGAGAGTCGTGAGTTTTTAAATTCCCACTCTTAATGATTTACCACTTTAGCTGTTTTAGCTTCAAGAAGTAATAGAAAGACAGACACACCTTCGCATTTATAACATTAGTACCGATTTGTCATTTATACACGGCGACCGGAGACCAAGGGTTTCAGACAGTACCACATAATGGTAACACACTTACTACGTTGCGAGTCGCGATGCAGAGGCGTATGATAATATTATGTGTCATTAGTAAATAGGTTGTTTATCACTTATCAGTTATATACAAAGTAAGAACAGGTAACTGCGACAAAATAACTTGAATAACGAAAAATTGGGAAAATCGAATGATTCAGTCGAAAAGAATCGACACAATTGAAAGAAATGTACTTATTTTCTTATCACTGTATTTTCTTATCATGATCTTATTTATGTGTCGTATAACTTGCGACCGCCTAAGCCTAAAAAGAAAGTTCTATTACAGAGGAACTTTTCAGATTTAAATGTCGACAATTTAAAAATTGATGCAAAGAATATTGACTGGGCACCGGTCTTTAATGCTGACCATATTGATAAAAAATTGAGTGCCTTTAATACACTACTAACACAATTATATGATAAACATGCTCCAATCAGGCCAGTTAAATTAAAGCAGTTACCTGCTCCTTGGCTCACAGAGGATCTGAAAGCTTTGATTAGGCAGAAACACTCTGCAAAAGCAAAATTTAAACGGACCAATTGTAGTGTTCTACGGGAAAAATATATAAAAATAAGGAATCGCTGTAATAAAATGTGTAGGGATGCCCAGCGTCGTTACATCCACTCCTCCGTTGAAAATGGAGATCCATGTAAAGTCTGGAAGTTTTTAAGGACACTTGGGGTGGGCAAAAGTGCTGTCGACAAGAGTTGCCCAATTAACGCCAATGTATTAAATAAACAATTTACTGGCGCCACTAGTTCACTCAATCCTACTCAGAAGGCCCGTACACTCGATCATCTTGCCAATTTACCTATCCCCGGTTCCTCATCCTTTGTACTAAGTCCTGTGACTGCGGTAGATGTCAAAAAACACATTGCATCAATTTCTTCGAATGCCGTAGGCGATGATGGAATCAGTCGTAAGATGATCATCCCTATTCTTGACTCTATCACTCCTGTACTGGTCCATATCTTCAATCACAGTATTGATACTTGTGTTTTCCCCAGTGCTTGGAAGGATGCGTACGTAATCCCTTTACCAAAGACCTCTAGGTCAAAGTTGGTGTCTGACTTCCGTCCCATCTCAGTCTTACCTTTCCTCTCTAAAGTTTTGGAACGGTGGATCAGCCATCAGCTTACCAACTTTGTAACTGAGAATAACATTCTAAGCACCTTTCAATCAGGTTTCCGTCGGGGGCACAGTACCACTACGGCATTAATAAAAGTCTCTGACGACATTCGCTATGGTATGGACAATAAACTACTAACTATGTTGGCGTTGTTAGACTTTAGCAATGCATTTAACTCAGTCGACCATGACATTTTGCTGAGTTTGCTAAGGTCTATCAATATATCACCTGCCGTTGTTTGCTTAATCCGTAGCTACCTCACTGGTCGACGTCAGAGAGTTAAGTTGGACGATTCTTTTTCTGATTGGGACTTTATCTCTGCTGGTGTGCCACAAGGAGGGGTCTTGTCCCCACTTCTTTTTGCAATTTTTATAAATTCGATTACAGCTTCCACTTCTTTACGATCACATTTGTATGCTGATGATTTTCAAGTTTATACCCATACCTCACTGCTCAATCTACGTGGTACTATTGGTTCTTTTAACAGGGAATTAGAGATAATATATGACTGGAGCAGGCGTCACGGCCTGGTAGTTAATCCTATGAAAACTCAGTTAATTATTATTGGCAGCCCTGGCCTTGTGTCTAGGATTGACTGGAACAGCTTGCCTCCCGTACGCTTAAATAATGTAGTGATTCCTTTTAGTAAGTGCGTAAAAAATTTAGGTGTTTATTTTGACGACACATTATCTTGGTCTCATCACTTAAAAGAAATTAGCAAAAAGATTTATGCAACCTGGTTCTCTGTCTGTCGCCTACGTTACCTCTTACCTATCCCAACCAAGATAAAGATTGCTGAATCTCTATTCCTATCTATTCTGGATTACGCAGATGCTTGTTTGACTAATATCACCGAGGTTCAATTAAATAAGCTCGAGCGACTTCAGAATCTTGCAATAAGATTTATCTTCGGGTTAAAGAAATTCGATCATGTGTCAGAGTTTCGAACACGTTTGAAGTGGTTGCCCATTCGTTTTCGTCGAGATGCCCGTATTCTATCACTTGTTTACTGTATCATAATATATGACCCTAATTTACCTTTATACCTCAAAGAAAATTTTTTATTTCGCCAAGCCACTGTAAAGGAGTTACGATCTGCGTCAAATTTTCATCTGGAAATGCCTGTGCATCAAACCAAATACTACGGTTCCTCGTTTGTTGTTACCGGTATTAAGCTCTGGAATTCCTTGCCTAAGCATATAAAACTTGCAAAAACATTAAATGCATTTAAAAGTCTAGTCAAGTTACACTACTTAAATATTTGTAAAAATTATTCATGATTAAGTATTATGTTATGAGTTTCACTTAAAATTATTAGGATGTCCGTGTTGTTCAATGTCATTATTACCTACTTATTTATATAAATATAGTATTATTTTATGATATATTTAGTAGTTATGTATAGTATTATTATATATTATATATATTATATGTATATTTATTCGTATAATCATCAATATAGATTTGTATTCTTTTGTTTGCACATGCACGCTTATCTCTACTACAATTATTTCACCTTCGCTCGTGGTTGCCTGGAAGAGATTGCTACCTAGTAATAAGGCCGCCATTGTGACACTTATGTAATTTCTTGTTTATATTTGTTTGTATTCTCTCTGTACTATTGTGTGCACAATAAAGAATATTTGACATTGTACTTACCTACAGAAAGCAGATGAAGCCCACAACTCCATTGCGCCATTATTATTTTTAAGAAAAAAATTAAAACCGACTTCCAAGGTAAAAACAATAGTAATATGAACTAAAAAGTATTAAATAATTCTTACTCTTTAATAGTGCCTTTTTCAGAATTCGTCTAAATCTCAACTATTTCTGTACATACTACAGTATTAATTATTTTGAAGTCGGTACCAGCTAATTTAATCGTGAGTTCAGTAAAGTCGAAATATCTGAAACTTTTGGGACTGGTACCGACTTCAAAGTAATGAAGACTGTAGTATGTAAAGAGTTATTAATTAATAAGTACTTTTTAGTTCATATTACTATTGTTTTTACCTTGGAAGCCGGTTTTAATTTTTTTCTTAAAAATATTAATTTCACTCTTTTTAGTTATCTACAAAATAAGGCTTTATGCGTAAATAACCAATACGAATGTTAACTATTCACATTATGTTACTGTAAGCGAAATTGTGGTAAATGCTTGCAGTTATCTAAGCGATGCTGCAATTTCCAAGCTTTTATCTTTAAAGGTTTAGGAGTTCTGTTCAGTGCCTTTGGACCAAGAGACGCCCTCGTATGAAATTTCTCTTATTCGTAACTTACTAGAAACATCATTTTAACCACTATGAGTGTTTTGATAAAGCTCATAGATCCCATCATCAGCTCACCACTTTCGTGATTGTTATATATAAAAATTAAAATTATATCCTATACAACAACACGAGAATTTTTAAAATCGGTCCACAAACAACGAAATCATCATCAAAAACATCTGCTTCGATGCAAAATATCACGAAAAGTACCAATAATTGGTATAATTATTATGGGTGTGATGATGATAATCAATCAAATTGATGTCTTGGCTTATGCTTTCGAAATTCCCGAACCCCTACCTATAAGCATTCAAAAGTTCTGTTCGGTACCTTCGGATCCAGGGTATAACCTGGTGCGAAGTCTTACTTTTTGGTAGCATTTACCTCGAATGCTTCAGAAAAAAATCAAAATCACTATATTGTTTCCATAGAAATTTCAAGGAGTCCCCTCGATTGCTCAAGGATCCCATCATCAGGTCACCACTTTTGTGAACATGGCACCAAATTCGAGCTAAACCCTATACAACACAAAAAGAATTTTGAAAATCGTACCACAAACGGCTGAGTAATCGTTGAACATTACCAAAAAAAGATACATACAGCCGAACATATTACCTCCTCCTTTTTGGAAGTCGGTCAAAAATTCGTTTACCGCAAAGGAACCGTACATTTCCGGGATTAAAAGCATCCTATAGCCTTTCCCGGGACTCAAAGTATCTCCATACCTCAGCAAAATCGATTCAGCAGTTTCGAAGCAGTTCAGAAGAGGTAACAGTCAACAGACAGACAGACAGACAAACAAACACACTTTCGCATCTAACATATAATAAAACTGTAGAAATGAAAATTCTGTACATTAAAGATATTCAAAAAATAATAAGTGGGGGTGTGTCACTACATCGCTATAGAAGCCAAAAACGTAGTTAGTTTTTTGTCTGTCTGTCTGTCTGTCTGTCTGTATGTTTGTTCCACTATCACACGAAAACTACTGATCCGATTTGAATGCGGTTTTCGCAGATATATTTATCTTCTTCCAACTTAACATCTGGTGTATAAAAATTTTTTCCCCCACCACTCTAAAGGGACGAAAGAGGGGGTCAGATTTTGTATAAGACTTTTGCTTTAACACGAAAATTACTGATCCGATTTGCATACGGTTTTCACAGATATATTTGTCTTCTTACAACTCAACATCTGGTGTATACAAATCACCCCCCTCCCCCCACCCCTCTAAGGGGACCAAAGAGGGGTCAGATTTTGTATCAAACTTTTTTCTTTAATGGACTTACTTCATATTATTAACTGTTTTTTCCAACTTGACATCTGTGTATAAAATTTTTCCCCCGACCCTTCTTAGGGGACAAAAGAGGGGTAAGATTTTGTATCAACTGATGAAGTAGAAATACTTTAAATGGCAAAACAACGTTTGCCGGGACAGCTAGTTTATAATATAGGATTCAACAATTTGAATAAAGACATCGAGATAATAAATTAACAGCTGTTGATGCACGTGTTTTAAAATTTTTACGATTCGTAGTAAGTGGTGCAGAACTTTCAAATACTACAAATAGAAATCTCAAAGTAACCCATACCAGTATTGTCCAAGCCACGAGGTATAGAAAACATAAAAATTGTAAAAAAAGTTAAAAAATTGTAATTTACACAGAAATTGTAAATAATAAAAAATACTTGTTTTTTTTTTTGGAAATATAATTTGCGAATAGCCTCGAAGTTTCGACCATGGCAACATTACAATATCATTTAGCAGCTAGGCTTCTGTGGCCCATGTTACTAATACCTTAAGGCAGGGGTTCCCAAACTGTGCGCCGCGGCGCCCTGGTGCGCCGTGGAAAGGCAAGAAGGGCGCCGTGAGTCGATCCTCCGTCATTATCCACACCACAAATATTATTATAAAATAAAATTATAATATGAATTATACAAAGCAGGCAGATGATTAAAAATTTTGTTTATTTAATTTAATAAGGTTAAGCAAGTAAATAATAATTGCTTGCTTTACCTGACTATAATTTATGTATATTTTTGTAATAGCTAGGTAAAGTAGGGCGCCGTGACAAAATATTGACTTGTAAGTGCGCCGCAGGCTGAAAATGATTGGGAACCCCTGCCTTAAGGACAAACTATCTAAAGAATTGTACCTATAGCCTGCAAACACTCATATTATTGACGATATTAAAACCAGAATGCATGACACAGAGTGACACAGATGACATCAATATTGTGAGAAAAAAAACGTGATTCTCCAATATCAGTCGCGAAAATGACGTGCACTCTTTGTTGTTTATTTGTTGTGCATACAACGATACAGTCCCATCATAGGACATGATAAGATACCAATCCATACTAATATTATAAATGTAAAAGTGTGTCTGTCTGTCTCTCACCTCATCAGGCTCAAACCGTAAATCGATTTTGCTGGGTGTAGACTGTAGAGATACTTTGAATCCCCGGAAAGGACATAGGATACTTTTTATCCCGGAAAAAATGTACGGTTTCCGCACGATAAACTAATTTTGGCGCAACGGAGTTGCGGGCGTCATCTAGTGATATAATAATATTATGATAAGCATTGACTATCTAGAATATAGCTTCTCACACAAATGTTTTGTTTTACTTAAGACTATTTTCGTTCCATTCAATTCTCATTTTACACTTTAATATCGTTATGTAAATATGAGTAAACCCTAGTAACCTTAGATTACTATTTTACGAATTAATGGACGATTATTCTGTAAATACAAGTAAGTGTTGACCTTAGTGACTACAATACCTAAGAAGTCCTTAAAAATTAGAATCACATCACGCACAGCCACAAAGTTGCAAAGCACAAAGACACTGTTTGAAAAATATTAACCATAAATCAGTTTAAGTTACAGACAGAACCAATGATCTAGGTTTTAGGACAAGGCAACTCACCACTGCTGCGCACGCGCATATGAGGTGTGACAGCGCGCGCCGCGCCGCCGCGGGGGTCGCAGTGCCTACGCGCCTGCACTCACACGATGCCAAGATTGTTGCACATTTTGTTTGTTTTTTTATAGTAAAACAATAAAGAAATAGAATTTCTTGGTCATAGTACAGACATTTTTGAAAATAGAAGTGCTAACTCTACATAGAGTCGAATTAATAAAGACTAAAAAAAAAAGAATAACAAAAGAAGACGCTCAGCACAGAATGATGAGGTCTTAATATTTCCGCAATTAGCTTTTTAATCTTGCTAACAATAATTTACAAGTTCTGTAAGTTACTTTTAAGTAAAAATGTAAAGAATTCTCCTGGGATTGGATCCCAAACCCTGGGATTGGATCCCAAACCCTGGGATTGGATCCCAAACCCTGGGATTGGATCCCAAACCCTGGGATTGGATCCCAAACCCTGGGATTGGTTTTGCAAACTGCAATAAAGACGCTAACGATCATTGCATCCTCCCATTCATTACTACCATCGTTCTAAGAAACGAAATGAATATTTATTTTATGTGATTGGTAATGTTCTATTCATTAATGTGCTATTAGCTGCCGGCAACTTCAACCCAGGTAGACCCCAGTACCTAAACAAACAAGAACTCGAGAATTTAGAGGTGTGAATCGAAACGAATATACTTTTGTATGTTTGGGAATTTAAGAGATAACAAACATTTGTCAAGGCAAGGATCTTTGGTGGAGGTTTGGACTTTGGATCTTATATTTTGCTATTTTTTTAACGTTTAGTAATATTCTAAGCCTCAATTTTGATGATGGCTAGCGTTTGGGTCTCCGAATGTCTCGAGACTCAATGTTTTTATTTAACTGACTTCCAAAAAGGAGGAGGTTATAAGTCATCACTTTAATTTTCCAACAAAAACAATAATATGTATTATTATGGGAGGCGGGAGCGTAAATTTTAGGTTTACGATTTAAGATTACAATATTTTAAATTCTAATAGGGTACAAATCAAAAGATTTTCTTTTCAAAGTTTTTATGACCAAAGTAGTACCTACTTATTTCATGCGGGTGAGGCAACAAAAAACCTAGGTTTGTCACTAACTTTTCAAATTTTTTTGTAACTAAAAAATAATGTTTTACGTGCCTAAACACTACATAATATAACCTGATAGCGGCAAGATAGATAACATAATATACCTACATCTGAACGTCATTTTAATGATCCTCTCATATCCGCCATGGAATGTTAATAAAACGACAGGACTTAAAGTTAACGACGCTAATAATGTACACTTAACAACAATTATCATTACATGTTTAAAACAGGTTGCTTCAAGTAAAGAATTAGAATTAACCACTCCTTGCAGCATGAGAATCTGTCCAGGAGAATCCTTACTTTTTTAAAACATATTTTGTATGATCTTTGTGAAAGTTATGTTCTATTTAAATGTTTAGTAAGAAGTTTATCAAATTAATTATTCCTGCCTTACTTTATAGTTTATTGCACTGCACTGCAGTAAAACCCCTAAGCGATCCTCTTGTAGTTTTGACAACTAAAATAAATGAAGCTTACTTTGCTGTAAAATGGAGAGGGGTCTATGTCATTATATTATAGACTCTTTTCCATCTAGGTAGAGAAATTGATTCCTAGGCTTTGGTCAAGCCCAGCCAACTAACATTGACTTGACATAGCCTAACCATTAATCGTAGATCCGCCATCTTGCGGCATGTGAGCCCAGGCTGATATGAACTTGACCACCGACAACTAAGAAGTGTCAGGTCTATCAAGATCTCGTAAATCTCCACAGGCACACTCTATAATCTAGAGTCTAGATGTCCTAGAGATAGAAGTTACAAACTTTTGGCATGTTTTATTGGGAGTTACATACTTTGTATCCCATTATATTATTTGGAAGCTATTAAGAGGATTATAATTTTAGTTGTTTAAAGAGACCGCTGGTAATATTATGTTTAAATTACCTGCTTTCTCCATAATGCTTAATAATAGAGACAATTATTTTTTGATCTTATATGGAGCTTTTACTTAAACGGAGCCCGTTTAAGTAAAATCCCCATTTAATATTACTTTATTCCCGTCCATGTCCAAGATCTTTTCTTTATGTACCATCGTCGAAATTGATTCATAGGCAGTTGACGGACCTACGTCATTTGGTCGGATTATCCCAAGTAGCACACTTCAGACACCTTAAATCTATTTATGCTTTAGGAGTACTAATCATGGCTTATTTATAGACATAATAGACATTGGCATTCTATACATGGTTTTGAATAAGAACTAAGTTTTTAATAGAAAAAAATATCTAGTGTTCCTTGCTTTAAAACCTTTATAAGTTCATTACATTGAGATAAGAGCAAATTGATTTGTTATGGTCTATATCTGCTCTGTTAAAAGCGCTGCTCTAGTTCAATTATTCTATAGACTTATTATCACAAATACTTTTTAAGAATTGAAATTATTTGTAGAACATTTACTCTTAAAGTAATCAAAAAGGTTTTTAGATGGATTAGTTAGGCACTATTTTAAGTCTATACTTAATAGAATCAATGACAAGATACTCAATAGTGTATACTCTAGTGAAAGTCCAGTTTCCTCCTTCATTAGGAAACTTAGTCTTTAAGTATTTTATTTTAAGAGTATTAAGTATATAAAGGACAGCGTTCTGCAAGCATGAAGAAAGCATTTGGAGAAAAAGTGGAAAAGTATAAAAAGGTGCCTTTAGACAGTCACATCAACTTTCTTTGCCCTCAAAGTCATCAGTAATCAGACTAATCACTTCAGCTCGAATCGACATATTTTTTTCATCAAGCTGCGAAGAAGAAGAATTGACACCGTCTCGAAAATAGATTTTTGATGAAAACCATGATGAACTACAGACTGACAATGAAAGTGAAAGTGACGATTCTGGCGATGAAGAGTTGCCTATAATTTGCTTGCTTTAAAAATACATACGTAGCATAAGCTACCTAATAGTAGGGGAGGTCGCGCTCAGTTTAAAAAGTCATTTCATACCGAGCGAAAATCGTTACAATAATAATATTCCACTAATACATAACAGCTTTGATTGTCAGCCACTTCATAATGGGTGGAATAAAAATTGAGAGCATCTTAAAGTTGTTGTTGGGAATCGTATTGAATTGACATTAAAAAGATCCCAATTCGCACTCAATAAAGGTCCATATCTTGATTATACACGTTTAGGTTCGGTAGGTGTTATTTTAGTTTTAGTATATAACAACAGATGGCGCTTTTAAAGTAAAATGTATATAATTCTTCTTCACAAATATTGACTATCGAATTAATTACTTAAAATTGCTATATGAGATAATTTTATGGTTAATTCAAACGAAAATCGCAGTCAGCTGAAAGTTTGCAGGTGGAAATGTCGTCTACGCGACGCCCTAGGATACATTGAGCGCGAAGTAGGGCTATATTGGTCATAACTTATATCGCTGGTTGACGGTTTTTCCACCATCGTATTAGCGACTGACGGTTTTCTTTATTATTTACAAAGTAGAAACATTCACCTGTATAAATTTTGATCGGTATAAAATGACTTTATATTCAAAAAATTTTTACATTTTCAGAAACGCGACTGACGTTGAATCCCCCGTCTGCAATACGGCTGACGGTGATTTTTTGGTTAAACATGACCTCAATAATCATCCATCAAAGTTTCATTCGGTATAAAATCACTTTTCGCAACTATTTTTTTTACAACTTTGAAATACTCTCAGTTAACATTCCACCACGGGTGCTGCGACTGACGCTGATTATATTGATTGATAAATATTAAGCTATCGATGGACAAAAATTTGGTCGGTATGAAATGACTTAGCAAACGCTGCACTGCCTCCCCTACTATAATAATTTTATACAGATAGTAAAAATATTGCGAATATTTTTGACAATAATATTGTAAGTATCGATTTTCGAGACGGTGCCAATTCTTCTTCTTCGCAGCTTGATTAAAATAATATGTCGATTCGTTGATGCCAATAAGTTTGGGGCGTTCCACGCCAAGCGGACAGGAAAAAAAAGTCGATGTCTCCGATTTTAATAATATTTAATAAATTATAAAACCTTTATTGTGAGGGAGCACTAGAACAATTTTTTTTTTATTGCTAACAAGCTAATTTTTTGTGAGTAGCTTCATTTTGATAAGACAAACAACTTTTTATCTGCGAAAAATCTTGAAAGTGGTAGCTAACAGAGATAGAAAGGATTTCATACTTTGATTTGATGGTCCTAAAATATGGATTGTTCTATTTGTAGGACAATGTTACTCTTAAATTATAGTATATAAGTGATATATGTATAACTATTAACCTACCAATATACAAAAAATCAGCTAGTTAGGGTTCCGTTTTAGGGCACCGTAGTCAACCAAGTTTTGTTGAATACAGAACCCTAAAACGGAACCCTCTTTGAGATAAATGTAGAAAAGTAGTTAAATTATTTTTTTAAATATATAATTTTTTAATCTTTAATCGGCTTTGTAGCACTAAGTGCCGAATAGAGAAATCAAGTTTCAAAGTCCCATCATTCTTAATGGAGGCACTTCATATGGCTATTTGTATTTGTTATTGGCTATTTGTTGCATTTGGAAAAATTATTGACGAATACACAAACAAGCAAGTAAAGGCAAACCTTCCACACATGGACGTCAAATACCAAACTTTTACTTGATTTTCTTTACTTGCCTATTTGACTCTTTTGATTTGCGTCAAAAACCTACAAAGGTACGGATATGTGTATTTGGTATTGGTCATATTTGTCAAATAGGCAAGTAAGGCTAATATTTGTCAAACATACCGTCTACACATGGTGATTGTTTGGCGAATACATCAAATATGCAAATAAAAATAGCCATGTGAAGTGTGTCCACAATAGTCTAGTCATTATAATGTGACAAAAATATTTGGCACGCGTATTAATAACACGTAAAGGTATAAAAAAACTCGATCTTATTAATCACTCGATCTCATAATCGATTATTATTAAAATCGGAGACACCGACTTTTTTTTCCTGTCCGCTTGGCGTGGAACGCCTAATATAAAACAGGAAGGCCACCAGAAATATTTGTTCTCTATGGTATTGCACTGAAAAATCACCAAAACGCGAACAAAACACCTTCTTCTTATGCCAGTCTGATAATTACTCTGGTAGATAATTACGAGAAAAAATAGTTTACAAACATTTCTTTCTATAGATTACGATAGGATGGCCTTGAGAACAATTAAACTATTGAAAGATAATTTTTTCTTGTGAAAGTGCAAGTTGACTTGTCATGCTCTTAAAATTACCTTCAGCTCAATTTTAGGAGTAAATCTTCTAATCAATGCTTACTTATAGATAATTTAATCTAGAGGCCATTTTTATTAATAGAATACGATGGTAATCGCCATTTTAGTAAAAAAAAAAAACAGTTATAATAAAATACGCGATTTAATTATTTGTAAACATAAAAATACTTAAATAAATGATAATTTTATCAAAATACATTATTTAGTTATTTTATTTCACAAAATATGTTAAAAAATATGCATGCAAAAAATATTATTTAAATTTACGAATATAATAGGCCCATCAGTTTTTTAAAACTATTTCATCGACTTTCACGATAAAATAAATTCGGCACGGAATTTGAGCCCTCAGTTCGCGCGAAACATAAAAAATATAATATTATAAGTACTTATTTAATTTCATTTCGCCATTAAAGCTTTGACTTAAAATACTTTAAACTACAGTGTGCCATTAGAAAATAGGAAATGCTTTTTAAAAGAAGTAACTCAAACATTTAGTTGAATTTGATTATTATTGGTTTTAAAAATATTCACCACTAGAACATCAATGGTGTTATCTTAATGTTGGCTACAAAACCTAATTCCTTTCTTATGTGCCTCTTATTATGTTCTTATAATAGTTTTGTAGATATTCCCTATACATAAATATAAATTGCTCTTATCGTTATCTAATGACGAATTCTTATGCTGCTCTTGTCATTATAGTGTAGATAGGTGCCCATTTTTACTGAACTCGGTATATAGGATATCTTCAGGGATTATTGACTCTTATGTAAGAATACTAAGTTTAATTCTATAAAATAACTAATAGTGCTTCACTAGATACATTTGTGCTGCTTGGGTATGTCCACTTAATGTAAATCATCATCTGTCGGCTGGGTTTGACAAAACGCGACCAAAAAAGGTAGGTTCGCCACCTGCCTATGAATCAACTTCTCATACGTAGTTTTTTTTTTTAAGAAATAAAACAGCAATAAGCCATGCTTACAGTTACTGTCTTTTTGGCAATAACAAAATTATTTTCTAGAATAAAACCGCAGGTTTATAAAACCAGTGAGTATCCCTGGTGGTGAGATCATCACACGTGGGCGGCCCGCGCCTGATCACTACGCGATCCATGGTCGCCAGGACACACTTGGTACGTATAAACACTTTATCATTACCTAATTTTAATTTATTGAAACCTTTCACAGAAAAATGTACGGACTTTGTGTCATAAATACGTCTTATTATTAAGTAAAAAAAACTCTTGAGAGTGATTTTTCATTTTGATTTGACATAATTAGCCCAAATAACGTAGGTCCGCCACCTGCATAAATATCAATTTTTCTGACGCATTAGGCAAGTTAGAAATTTGTAAATTGTACTGTCAGAGAAGTTGATTCCTAACCAGATGGGGGACCTATGTAGTTTGGTCGCGTTACGTCAAACCCAGCCGACAGATCACAATTAACATTGAATTGACATGATCCGACCAAATGACGTTGGTCTGTCAACTGCCTAGGAATCAATTTCCTCGATGGTACTTTGTCTAAATGCTGTCCATCGGCTCAACAGCCCGTCATAATTATTATTATGGAAACCTATAACATTGGTAGGATCTGGGTACCAAACGTGAGTTTTACAAAAGAATAAGGGGCTGTATAATATGCATTTCTTACACGATATGGCGCTCTAAGTGTATGTTCGCTACACGACAGAAGCTCGTGGCAATATTATATCAAGAAGTAAATAAACACACGTAACAAGTGCAGGAGAATGTTCTATTGGATAGTTTATAGTTGAGCAAATATAAGATTGCTTAGAGCTAACAACGATGAAGCGAATAGGCATGATGACTATTTTTTTTCTTATTGGTAATTGAAAGACCCTTAAAAAATAGAAACATCGCTGATTGAATGACTCTGATAGCTTAAAAATTCACCAAGATATGACAATTCAAACATCTCATAAAATAAACCTGCCCGAAACACTCCATACAAAGTGCTCTACGAAAGACTGACGTCACTCTTTCGTAGTTTGTATGGATAGGGAGAGAATTTTGTTCGGTAGGTATATTGCGTTTATGAAAGTGGTTTCATAACAAAAGTTGCTTTTAATTGCATAAGTTATCGAATGGTATACAAATATTAAGAAAATGAAACAAGCTGAAATTTTGGGAACACTTATTTTTTACCGTGATTTCTTTATTTTATTAACAAAATTCGCTAATCTTGGACCTTGTCATCATCCCTATTGTTACGGAGTAATGTGAAGTGGATTTGTCATAGATTCATAATAGAACACACCAATATTGTGATGAGGAAAACAACAAGAAAAAAAAAGACGATTTAACCAATGAACTTAAACGTATCGTTTAATAAGGTTGGTTTACACGTATTAAGTTGATAAGTAGTTAACTAAATTTTAACTTAATTTTAAGTTGTTAGTTGCATGTAAACACAAAAAGTAGCAAGCAGCAAGTTAAAATTTAGTAAGTACTAAACTAGATGACAATTAGAATTTAGTTACTACTTATCTACTTAATACGTGTAAACCAGCCATTAGGCTTTGTACGCGTATTCCTAGAACACAAATCAACATAGGCATTTAATACAAATTCTAATAACTCTAATAGAGGGGGGCCCAGGGGGCCTGGATGAAGGTTCTTTAAACACCTTCTTAGCGGACGTCTATATCCTAGAAACCTACTTGCTAATGTTTGTAAATGTTATAGTTTCTGAGATCTAATATCTGTTGCGTCTCTACCATAATAGGCGGCATAAAGATACCTTAGAGTCGAAGCTTAGAGTATATTTTGAATGCTTTATTATGTTTACGCGAATATAAATAAGAAGGGTACCGCGATGAAATCTCACTTATAATAAAAATTATCATAAGAAACAGCTTAGGACCGCCATCCGCCAAATTGTACAGTTGCTTTTCTTGTGTTTACGAGTATAATAATTTAGTTTTGAGTTTGTAAATAAATAATTTTCTATCTATCATAACATCATTCATCAATCATCACTTTCTCAGCCTTCCCATTACAAAAGCGCGTCAACAGACGATGACATTAGTGATTCAAAGTCTGACCTTGTCAGTATTTGGCGATTTGGCAAAGCGGAGGTGGGAGTCATCCGGTGATATATTGATTCGTAACACATCAGCTTGGTGACATAACCAGACCTTCACGACTGCATTGGTTTAAGCAAATCGCATGTTTGCTTTCAAATCTTGCAATGGCAATGTTTACAACACTTTAGTAAATAGCAACAAGATCGGTAAATAGCATAGCTGTTCCGAAAAGAGCCGGAATAACAAAACTGTATATGACCTAGCTATCTATGTTATACATTATTAACTTTATGTTAACATTTCAAACATTTTAAATTGATTTCTATACGGCATTCTCTCTATCTTTTCTCTTTTGCATGATGTTCATCTCTGCTTGGACCACCAATACCAAATGGCATATTTTATTATAGAATCATCATAGCTTATCACCTGCTATTTCGTGCAGGTTTATTTTACTCATTTCTCGCTAGTTAGTCAAGACTCAAGGCAAGTTAGAAGGCGGGGAGCTTTAACTTTGATATCTTTGTCATATTTTAACATTCAGTTTTGGACGTTTCTTTGGTTTGGACCATAGCTTCTAAGAGGTTGAATAAACTATGTAGTAAGTATGTAATGATTCTAATTTTAGCTGTAATTACAGGAGCTCGCCGCGTCAAGTTACAATAACAGGCAGCTACCAAGTAGCTCCTGTTTATAAATACTCCGCTGCCATCTGACACTGTTTTAAATATTTCTACCATAACCGTACATACGAGTTACGACCTTCAGCTTTGCCAGATCATTATCAACATTTCGATTTGCAATAGCCTTTCAATTGATCATTCAAGATCTACGAATAAGCACTCTTCTAAATTTAAATCTAACGGCGGGCCGTTATTGGTAGATCGCGATCAGACAGTGATATCTTATTGGTGGATTTAAATTTTGATACAATTTTGCGGGGCCTATACTGATTGAAATGGTATATTTGATTTCGTTGTACTCTCGTAAAAAGTCTAGCTTAGTTATGGCACTAACCATAAGCTAAATGATTGTTTAGCAAAAGCTTAGCTTCCAAAATTTGTAGGTGAAATTCCCATAACTCTCTCTGCATCCGTAAATTCTTCTTCCAGAGATTTAAATATTAAATTATTAACAATAACAAGGACTGGTAATTTATCCGTCCATAATTTACGAGTGTATCTCTGGCATTATCAGTTGCCGAACGGTAAATAAATTTATGGGCGTCAGATCGGACTGGAAAGTTGCCTTTGTTCAAATTTTAACGTAAAAACTTGTAAAAAGTGTTACATTTTTTTTATAAACCGCATGTGCAAATACATAAAATGTAAAAGTATGTTAATAATAATTTACATCAACAAGTTTACAAGATATGATCACAGCTAATATTATATTAAACGAAATCTTATAATGTCGGATGTCTCGCTAAAATTCGAAAACAGATTGTCCGATTTCATTTATTTTGATCTTAATATCAATTACGGCCTGTTTCACTACTTCCTGATAAGTAATAAGATAAGACGTGTGGGATAGGCTATCCACCACTTAACTAGATAGATAGAGGGCTTGTTTCACCACTTCCTGATAAGTGCCGGATAGGCCTATGGAGAATCTGTCAAAAAAGTAGTGGATAGCCTATCCGGAACTTTATCAGAAAGTGGTGAAACAGGCTCTTGTATCAAAAAAGGTTTAAACGACGTGAATTATCCTAGAAGCATCATACATTCAGAACAATGTATATAGGGAGTCGGGACTGGGGACAGCTAGTTCCTATTTCCCACACCAGTCCATGAAACTTTTCTCTTTTTTCTCTTAGTTGTTTTTCCAAAACCAAAGCTAGTATTTTTATGAAAGATTTGAATTCCAGTCCAGAAAATACATGTCTTTTTAAAACCAAAGGTAGTAGTTTAATGCGAACATAATATTTTGAAATAAGAAACCTTTTACAAGTGACTATCGTCAGAGTAGACAGAATTATAGAGTATGCCGACTTAGAACTGATGTTGAAATTTTTAAATTTGACGTATTATGACGAAAATCGTCGCTAGGGTTGTTGACTTGTTACCTACGAATTTAAAACTATGACATATTCGCTGGACGTGTTCCTCTTTGGTCGTATTGTTGTTTGTGTTTTGGCACATGCGATTAAAATTGTCAGAATCCAATTTTGAAATATTTACTTTAAATATTTAAAAATAAATTATATCAGCCAGCGCGAGGCACATTCCGTTCATAATCCTAGTGAAACCCGACGAATTTGACAGATATTGAAACCTGTCCGTTTCTTTGCAGTCGAACTACTGGTAGTTATGTCTATTGTGCTATCGTTTACATTGGAAATAAATTGTACATTGATACTGTCCAAAATCACGTACACGCAGTGGACATTCCTACATCATGATGTCATAATATTGTTTTAAAGAAAAATGTTTTTATGAATCCGAACAACTGCTAACCAGCTTCTAGAGGAATTTCAAGTCTTGATGAAGACACCTCTGCAGATGAACAATATGCATTTGCATTTTTTTGCAAAAATAAATTGCGTGCAATTTAATGATGCAACAGAGTTTCAGAAAAACATCTGAACTAGGAAAAATTAGAAAAGACAAAAAAAAAACAATGGCATGTTGTATTATATAACTAGCTAAAGCTAAAATTGTAGAAATTGGCCTGTATCATGTGGGTGAAATTTAAAAAAACTAGCTAAAGCTGCAAATTAATACTTCTCGTTACTTATGACATTAAAAAGAAATGATATCTTTATTGATATCATTCAAGTAGGATGTAGGCGAAAGAACCATAGACCGTAGACGACTAGAATAAAAATACGACGGTGGACAAAGACTAAAAAGAGCAGAAAATACTTTTTACTATTGAGTGTGCAGTCTTCATTTGCCGTAACGGTGCCGACATTAACGTGTTTTAAAAGGTTACTCCAGACCGTGAGAATGCTAGAAGTTTACTCAATAGTTAAGATCTGTCAACCATGTCTCCCTATACAGCGATTGTAGTTGTAACGTTGTTTCCCTCTGATATATTATGCGAAAAGATAGGGAGGGTGCTATATCAATTAATTACAGGCATATCATGTTACTGATAGCTTCTCGGGTGCGACTTAATTCTTTGTATCATTGATTCCGTTGCTTTGTTACTTTAGCTCAGTTTCTGATAATTTTTGACAGTTCAAGTTTATCAACGGCGTTGTTGAATGATTAATATTGTGAAGTTAACAAATTATTAACGCTGTTAAAAAGATAAACTCCTCTCAAAAAAATTCGGAGATCAGGCATTAGTCTTTTATTTCGCATGTAAATCAGTCTCTGATGATGATGAGTGACGACCTCTGTGGCTCAATTGGTTGAGTGTGTGGCAGCTCAAGCCGGGGGTCGCGGGTTCGAATCCCGCCGACGGAACAAAAAGTTTCTCAATGTTCCCGGGTCTGGATGTGTATTAAATATGTTTATGATATAATAAAAATCTTAAATATATGTATAGTATAAAAGTATTAAATATATTTCCGTTGTCTGGTACCTGTAACACAAGTCCTTCAGGTACTTAGCACGGGGCCAGACAGACGTGCTGTGAAGCGTCCATAGATATTATGTACCTATTAAAAAAAAAAGATAAACTCCTCTCAGAAAAACTCGTGGATCGGGCATTAGTCTTTTATTTCCCGTGTAAATCAGTGGGTGTATAACTAATTTTATTTTCTGGGTCCTGACTCCTGACTGACCTTGGATATACATTTTTAAATTTTCAGCTCGATAGGAATGCTGTCATAAACAGGCAGGTATTATTCCAAAACAAAATTAAACTTGATATCGTGAACGACCTACTTGATAGAATATAAACGTGTTTTATTGTGAAGATAAACCAACATAGTTTACATACCAAACGAATTCTTAACATTTAAGTATTTTACTAAAACTAGATATTTTTTGCAGGACAAATATTATGTTAAACTTTTAGCATTTTCTAACTCTGTTAGGATAATATATAGATTCGTTTTGCATTATATGATATTTAAATATTCTTGCAGAAACATGTGGTTATTGGACAATGAATGGTCGGTGACCTTCAGAAGGTAAAGCTGATGAAAGAGAGGTTCTGGAAAACCCTTGAGATGTTTATCAAGATGTAGACTCCAGATCTGGAGAGAAATATATCGAGGTAAGGTGATGTAACGAGAGCGACATGTAAATCGCATATTAGCATGTTGCGAAGGCTCGCGCTGTTTGTTTAGCTGTCTGTCGGCATGTAAAAGTAATTCATATATGGATCACTGATATGATATAACAAAACAAAGTGATAATATTTAAGGGTGTTTATGGATCCCTCAGAGTTCACTGTGAAAGTACAGAGCTGAAAGACATGAAATGACAAAGAGCTGAAATTTTGTGTTTAAAGCAAGCGCCGGACCGTTATGAATTTATCCATTAAAAAAATTGATTGAAAAGTTACTCTTTAAGTACTGCTACTTTCACAGTGAACTCTATGCAGGGACCTATACACAATTACACACCCTTCAGGCTTCAGTATTATCACTTTGTTTTGTAACACCCTTTATATTCCAATTCTCGTTAATTTAACAGTGAGTGCATTGTGATTTGTGTGTGAGCAACAGGCTATATCATTAAGATAAATATCATCGCCATTTTTACTGATGATTTATTAAAATTTAACGCATAGACAATAGACAAATCATCAATACACACTAATGAACTATGTAGTAGAAATTGTCGTTTAGTTTCAGCTCTTTATAAGAGACTCGAGAAGTGCGAAAGTTATGTTGACAAGACAATGGTGATGGCTTTAAAAGTCGTTTCTAATAAGGTCTAAAAGGTGATAGTTATAGACAAAGCTCATTAAAAACGATGGAGCAAGAACATATCCGTAAGCAATAATAGTTATTGATTACAAACGGTTAGATATCGAATTTCGTTCAACAGAGACGTTAAAGACTGTAAGATAGATTGCGGATTCGCTTATGCAATTAACATGAGCCGCTAAATGAAGTGGAACCAAGCTGACCAAACAGGTCCAGGCAACATCGGAGGTTGTGACGTATTAACTATGAGAATTCAGTTTGTTTGGTGACTCAGAAATGCAAATTTCTTAGATTTAGTGACAATGTCATCAAAATATTTTGTTAACTCTGTCACGCTCGTCGTATAATGCAAGAGAAGGCAGATGTTTGGATAAACTAACTAAAATGTGGGATGAGGCAGAAAGTGAAGCCTGTAGAAGACTGATTGAAGACCATGATTTGTTGTTATGATAATTGTTGCAAATCTTTGGTTTCTTAGTTCCTAAAAAAATATTGGATGGTTACAAATTAACATATCTAACAGAGCTGTATGGAATCTGTTATTATTGATTGGATTCAAATAGTTACTTATGCATTTAAATTAAGTAATTTCATCAATCAATATTAATGCAAGCAACAAGAATAATTTATTTTGCTTTAAATAAATAATTAATGTTGATTCTATACCATCTCTTTATTTTTCTATCTTGGAGAGCTTTTCGGTGTATCGTTAATTTATGTCGTGTCCTAAAATTGATGTAAATCATGAAATTCTTAGTTGGTATTTTTAGCATAAATTAAACCATTTATTTCGGATTGATTTATACAATTAGGTATATAATTAAATTAGAATTTAGTCTCAGCCTAGAAGGACCTTGACCAAAATACTTTTGAAGAAAATTACAACGACCAATGCGACGTTAGCGACATGGATAGAATAGTAATGATGGTATTTCCCATAGTTGACTGATCAACTATGGGAAATACCATCATTACTATTACTCGTTACTTACATCATTACTCGTTTTTATGAGTAGGTATCTGAACCTACTCATAAAAACGAGAAAAAGTTAAGAAAGAAAATATTAAAAACATAAAAACCACCAATATATCGAAACCTATCCTTTATTTTGATACCTGGTCCTGGTATCGGAGGACTGGTCCTGTAAAGTCTGCCCGGCAGCTTAAAAAATGTAAACAAACATCCAAACTCAAGTTTTTGTTGATATAAAAATTATTCAAGAATTCCCATATCTCATAGCATTAAGTTTTTGTTGACATAACAATTATTATTAGAGAACTTACAACAATGCAAAATTTAAGCTGGACAAACTTAAAAACCCGTTAAAATTCCTATAGTTTTGTTTTGGGTATCACATTTTGCTTCATATTATGTACATGTATTTTATCCAAACATTATTCTATAAAGACTATCCAGTATTTTTCTCCACGTCGTTATTATTACCTATTTTCATCCGAGGTTTAAGGGTTTCGAGGGTTTTCAACCAACTCAACATATCAATTCATTCCTCACCGGTATCAAATATCAATATCAATATCATAAACAAAATGCTCAATTTGAGCCTTAGCTTTATTTACAAACATAAATCTCAATTTCATAACTTTAGCTTCAATAAAAAAAAACTTACCTGATCGTCTCACAGGATCGTGGTTAACATAACACTGTTACACTGTTAGCAGTTAGTTATTAGTCGTGTCGTGATGTCGTGATGTCGTGTCGGGCACTGTCACTGACGGCGGCGCGGCGGTCACTGCGCGCAGCCTGCGGAGGATGCGCGTGCGCACCTCGCTCCCCGCCCGGAGGCTTTCGCGGCGGTGCAACGTTGGAGAGATAGCGTGTTTCCTTTCGTTTTGATTTTGGTCCTGCAAAATATTCATGTTTTATTTATAATGTATTTTTGATTTCTGATAATGTTACTCATGATGTAGTCAAAGCTTCAGATCATTTAGATAGTACATGTTTTTATGTTTTTTTTATATTTCATAACAATAATAAAATAACACGCAGTTAGAAATATATGAATAACAAAATATTGTTCTAGAACAATCGTTTTTAGGTTTCGAACATAACTTTTAATAAGACCAAAATAATCTGAGATCAAATTAATAAGCGAAACACCCTTACTGATAAACATAATTTACACAATTAAAATAAACAACCTTGACGCCATCGCCCTAAGTTTGGACCACACACTGGGTCCTGAGATGAGGCTGATCGTTCTGAGAAAGCGCACGGAGCGCACCATTTGTAATTAGCATTATTTATTTGACAATACTGTCAGTCTGTCACTGTACCTTATGTTTTTATAGACCCCATAAATTTTTGAATATTTTATATTATGGAATAACATGATCCAGCTAAGCGCTGCATGATCCAACACCTCACATTAAGGCCGTCCCCCGAGCAAACGACCTTGGCCATACATTTGCCGCGTTGCCGAGATCGCACCAAAACCCTATTTTTTTACTTATATTAGTTCAAAACTGTTCTAAAAAAAAATTAAAACGGGGAATATGTAGTTTATGATACTGTCGATCTATTGGCGTGTGCTTCAAATAAAAGTAATTTGTAAATCCTAAGGAGATGCTGAATGTATGCTTGAATTTTAATAAATTGGTTTTACTTTGGAAGCTGATATTATGAGTATAATAAACAAAAATAGAAAATTTAAAACGGGTAAAGGAATGTTGATAAACTGAAGATTATTGCTGTATTTTTATTATAACTTTGAAGCTTTCAAATTATGAGTTTATAAGGCTTGAAATACGGTACAGTACGGTATCTCCGTAAGGAACGCCCTTAATATATTTTGTCATGTAAGCTACCATTCGAAGGTCAGTAATTCTACTTAGAATTCTTCGGTTCAGTACTACAAATTCTCAGAATAACCTCTCACCTGGGAGTGATTTCTCAGAAAATATCTGCACTTAACTCGGCCGATAAGGTAGACGGTGAAAACTCTTATCTCATAGACAATTAACGCCCAAAAGCTTCTCTGCTGACCAAAGAGATAGGATCGACAGGAGATAAATGGGCCGGAGACAATCTGATTAGTACACAATGAGATCGTTTACACGGTAGATATAGCAGGTAATTTATTGTGTGGATGATTAGTTTGTCCACAACTACCAATATTACGTATTTAAACAACAACGGGAGAAAAGTGTTAAGGTCCAAACAACAAAATATTTCACTTGTGAAAGAAGTGAATTAAGAAATTTAAATGGACTTGTGCGAAATATATACGTGAATGCTCTTTATTAGAAAGCAGTTGGTAAAACCAAACCATGCCAAGCTGTAAAAAGTTTTAACCAAAATTACATAAATGTAAATCCTCGGTTAAGGATAGGAAATACATCTACAAGTTGTAACAAAACTAAGTGATAAATCTGATAATACTTTAGAGTGTGTACTGTGTACGTACTACGTGTTCCTTGTAGTTGAGTTCACTGTGAAAGTAGCAGTTCTGAAAGACCAAATTTTTTTCACTTTTGTATGGGCAAGCGCCCCAGCGTCAGAAGTTTCCGCATACAAAAGTAAAAAATATTGGTCTTTCAGCGCTGCTACTCTCACAGTGAACTCTCTACGAGGAACATGTACACACCCTGAAGTATAATGACTTAGTTTAGTTACACTCTGTATACTCTATGACAGGGTCTGAAACTATTTCCTATCCTCAGGACCTATGTGAAGTGAATAAACCAGGACATTCCAATGCAAAATGCATACATCGGGCCAATGAGAGATGAACGCCTTCGGCACAAAACGACCACGACGCAATCCCGTTCCGCCGGACACGCGATGCTGGGGGTCACCACACGTTAGGGGGTGGCAGGGACAGTCCTACGATAAATGCATACAGCTTTTTTGAGCTAGGGAAAATATCTATAGATGCTCAATTTAAAATAATTAAAGATCCGTCATGTACTCGTATGTATCTTCTATCGGATTAGTTAGTTAGATCTACATAGTTTGGTTGGATTACGTCAAGCGCAGCTAACAGTTGATTAACATTGACTTGACAAAAGTAAAAAAGATGACGAAGGTCCGTCATTGGCCTATGAATCAATTTCTCTGATAGTAGGTAAGGATCTACGATAACATGGCGCGCCCCTCCAAAATTCAAAACGTTTGAAGTGCGTTGTCTTGCGCGGTAGGCTAGTTTTGATTGGTTGACCAACAAATCTTGGTAATAAGTGACATTAACTGAAATATTACGTGTACTGTGATTGGTTGAATACTTATTACATACAAACTCTTTCATAAGGATGTGACTACACACATTGAAACAGTCATTTGGAGGGGCGCGCCATGTTATCGTAGTTCAGAGGTTCCCAAACTTTTTTTTTGTCATAGACCACTTTAAATATTTAGCTGGATCCGGTGGACCCCACAGCTACCCCCCCCCCCCCCCCCCCCGTTCAAGGCCGGTCTAAAAAGCGTATTCATCCAATGGTTGGACCTTTACTTTTTTGTATTCTAAGTTTGACTCACTTCGGAGTGGTAAAGTTAACGCAAATATTTATTGTTTTGTAGCTATTTAACTCAAAAATTACCACACTTTTACTTATTTCTAAATCTCCTCGCTCTGTAATATTTAATCTGCTATTAATATAATATTGTCTGCCTATATTCATAGGAGAAGTCAAATCGGGTCACCTAATTTTTATAGACCCCCGTTAACGACTCGTGGACCCCCATTTTTTTCCACGCAAGCGTAGACCCCTATCGGGCTCCCGTGGACCCCATGGGGTCCATCTGGACCACTTTGGGAATCAATGTCGTAGTTGATCTATACATTGTAATTTGTACAGCAATGATCACTGATTAATATTGAGAGTTATACACTCATTTTGGGTAATTTTGAATTGCGGTTTAACTTTGAACAATACAATGCAATAATGTATTGTTCAAATTTAAACCGCAATTCAAAGTTACCCAAAATGACTGTATCACAATTATTAATGCTTGCTGCAGCAGCACATAAAGAAATAATAAAATATTCGAAGAAACAGTTATAATATGTATAGTAAAAAAAATTAATCTTGGAACTTTTTGAACATAAAGCTTTAAGCATAATATTTCGATATCTTATTTATTTTAGTGTTAACATTATTTACTCACTTAAGGACATTAGTTCATTCAGTGGTTTAAGTGGGTCAAAGAAAAAATATCTCGTTTTACTTAATTCGGTGCTACATCGAAAGTAGTTTGAGAGTTGTGATGACTAAATACAGTTCAAAGTTGTAATTAACCAAAAAAGTCTAGGCGAGTCACAAGTGGCGTTAGCCGCCTCTATTTTCTGATGGTCAGAACAGCATCTGCCTTGGTTTATTATATTAGTCCATCATGGGCTAATCTTAGCCCATGATGGACTTACACAAGTTATTACCAACGTATATAGATTGACGTCGATTATGCATACTACTCGTAGTAAAGACAGCCTCGCAAGTCGCAATCACAATGACAATCATCGTTATCCAATCATGATTCAACGTAGAGAAGGGCTTTTAGAAGCAATTCTCCGATGTAGAGACCCTAAATTCACTTGTTGTCCTTTGTCAATCTTCTGTGACTACTTAAGAAGTCTTAACTTTAAATTTTTGATTATTTTGTCGTTAGTCCTGCATAAGTTGACATCATGGCGCTCCTAGTTCTTCGTGATCGCTTGAATTGCTATTTGTTAATTGATAACAGTGTTCCCGATAGCCGGGATGATACTGCAGGCACTGGACTTTGCTCTGTACAGGTAAGTCTCATGCAGTTCCGTCTTCATCAACATTATCATCATCATCACGAAACACAGCGTATTTTGTCAACATTGTAGCTTCCACGTGTTATTTTTAATGACACAAGTTAAGGCTCTCCAAAAATTGTCTTTGTTTATTTCTTTGTACCAGAATCTTTTCAATGTAAGTATGAAGTTCTTTGGCTGTAACAGATAGAGCCTCAGAGACTCAGACAATAATTACTGTATAATAAAAATTTCTAGATGCTCCTAAAATATACATTCTTCTTACTGTAAGCCCATGGTTTTAGCCCCAATTTACCTCCATCAATATGCGTTAGACGAGTGTAGAGAAGTATGCTGTATGGAATAGACCTTCAGGCGATGACACACGGGCGAGTAAAAACAAAGAGTGACGTCACATGTCACCAGAACCTGACGCATTCCGAGGGTGACCCGGTTTCTTATCGCGTCCCTCGACTTGTTTTTAAAGAATACTCTACAAACCGTTCATTATAAACAGGATTGGATCATAAGACCTATTTTATTAACCACAGGATCATCAATCATCATCAAGCCACAGGTGTCTCAAAACCTGTAAAATATACACAGTACACAAATGTCTAATAGAAAAGCATAATATTATAATATTAAATATTGTGTTAATAATATCAACTTGCTGTACTGCTTACCATCCTCTTCAGCTTTTTATTGCCTCTAATTCTTTGGGTGGCAATATCCAGTTTTATAAATTAGATATTCCTGATCAGCCATAGCAGAAGCAATTAAGGGGAATAAATAACGTCTGCCTAAGTGTTCCGTCGACACACGATGATATCATTCGTCACGGTAATCGAGCTGGCTATAAATTCGCGTAATTACTCGATAAAATTAGCAGAAAACTTGAGGAAAATACCGGTTTATGTAAATCGTAAGGTCTCGGTATCAATACACCGTGGGCAGAGTTGACGTCAGGCCTCGCGCACTCCATGTATGGCGTTCTCACCTCAATGTCTCCTATCAGATGGAGGTTCGTGCTAACTTTTTATCCTTTTTATGTCCACGGTTTAAGTAAAACCCAAAAAGGAATACGGTACAGCAAATGTGACTAGTCAGTGGTCTTTGATCAAAGTATTTTTTGGGACATAATATAAATGACACAAGAGTTGACCCTTAGCAGAATAGAATTATGACTGGATAGAAGTTAATATTTTCAAACGGCTAGCGGTAGCAGTTGCTGTTTATCAACATTGCGGTTGCAAATCATTAGGGCAGAGCTCGCTGCTTAGTCAACTGAGTGTATTTGGATTATTCGACCTCGAAAATGTAACCAATACTAGTAAATAGTAATGTTGTCTCAACTTATGTATCTAATTAGCTTTGTCCACATTGTGCCTTTTTTTATTCAACAAGGGCATGCGTTATAGCGCAGTCAACAGCGAAGGTGTGGCATACCCGTGACGCGCGTCAAAATCCACCCGCGTTGAAAGAAGTGTCAAAGCGCGCGCTACGATTTCAACGCGCGTTACGGGCATGCCTCACGTTCGCTGTTGACAGCGCTATAAGGCATGCCCTTGATGAACAGAAAAAGGCACAATGTGGACAAAGCTATTGAAAGTCCGATCCTTGAATTATTTAAGGTTTATTCGCATGTGCATTTATGATGATACTACGATTATGAGTACGTTAGAAACTTCCAGAGGGCAGTCGTGAGGGCCTACGCCCTGCCGGCCCTGCGCCCTACGGCACGCCCGGCGCATGACCACGACCAATACTCAATTTAAATACAATAACACCTCATTAGTTTTCATACCTCGTAACGGTTTTTTAACTTTGGTTAAAGACACTTTAAAATATTCTATTGAGAAGTTGAATTTAGGCCGACAATCGACGTATGGAAAAAGCAAAGGGTATGCCCCCAAATTCATGCGCAGGAGTTTTCTACGGGAATAAAGTACAATTTGCCACTTCAGATGTTTAACAGTCGGTTCAGACAAGTCTCATAACTCAATCCGATCTGAATCCAAAAATCGGATCAGCCGATTTTGATGTTTCTCATTAGAGGGCACATACTACAGTATCAGATTCCACTCCCACGTTAGGATCCCAGGTTTTCAGAATGCGGAACATCGGATTGCACTTTAGGCACAAATCTCGCGGGTCGCGATTTCAACGGGCCGTAAGTTATAGCTCATGCTCTCACCGTAAATCGAGCCGGCTTTCTAAATTATAATTGCGTTTTAGGCTCTACCACACCTAGGTAATAGGGTAACAGATGCCTAGACTTAGTGCTCTCACAAATTATTTTAGATCTGCATTGCATTAGTTCCGTTTTAATTCGGACTAAAAAATTTAGCAAATCTCAATATCCTTTCACCCATAAATCGCTAAACTGATTTGGATGAAAGGTAAAAAGTTAATTTGAATCCGAGGAAAGAATAGCATAGTTTTTAATGCATAAAAATGCACGCTTAACTCGCAATAGTCAAAAGATGTGACTGCTATCTGATAATTATGGCTATCTATAATTTTTAGGGTTCCGTACCCAAAAGATAAAAACGGGACCCTATTCATGAGACTTCGATGTCTGTCTGTCCGTCTGTCTGTCTCCAGGCTGTATCTCAAGAACCGCTATAGCTAGAGTTCTGAAATTTTCACAGATTGTATATTTCTGGTGCCGCTATAACAACAAATACTAAAATCAAAATAAAATTAATATTCAAGGGGGCCCCGCATACAACAAACGTGATTTTTTTGTCTTTTTTGCTCGTATTCAATAATGGCAACAGCTAAACGCTTCAAATTTTCACAAAATCCTTAATTATATTTGTTATTTAATTATTAATAATAACATTTAAATAAAATAAATATTTAATGGGGGCTCCCATACAAAAAACACAATTTTTGCATACTTTCTGATTTCTCTCTGTAGGTAACGGTACGGAACCCTTCGTGAGCGAGCCCGACTCGCACTTGGCTGATTTTTTTATACTTAGCCCTAACCACTTTATTATATTAATGTGTTTAATATACATTATTCAAGTATGTCTGTATGGGCATTGTGGATGACCCAAACTTTACAAAGCTCATTTACTTAAGTAAATTAAGTACGCTTGAAGGTTGAGTTCTTTTGTTATTAACAATAAGTGACTTTACGATTTGTGCGCGATGTGAGTCAGGGCACGCGTGGGCCAGACCTTGTCTTACAGACTTTGTGACTAACTTTATCTGTATGATGTCTAGTATAGGATAGGTCACACTCGGATGAGCATGTAAAAAGACGAGTCCTGTGTTAGACAGATCCAGGACATCCCTCTTTATGCGGCTGATGGCAAATCGCAGGTGGTTTTAGTGGGTAGGGTCGGCGCTTCTCCTCGGCCAGTCCTACATACCCCTGGGGTGCTTCAGCTTTACTTTTTTTTAAAATTAAATAAGGGGGCAAACGAGCAAACGGGTCACCTGATGGTAAGCAACTACCGTCGCCCATGGACACTCGCAACATCAGAAGAGCTGCAGGCGCGTTGCCGGCCTTTTAAGAAGGAAACTGAGGCACATTCCCAACCCGGGGCACCCATAAAGGGTTTCCCCTGCGCATAAAAAGGGCATGTGAAAAGACGGTTCTGCGCGATCTCTCGCTAGTAGTTTCGGTCATCGCCATTACGAGACTAGAGGAAAAGAGAGTGCTCCTGGGTAGGTACTGTGCAAATAATTGAGCGCTTTAAAAATCCTGCTAAGCTGGCCCAATCTTAATAAAACCGACAACAATCAACCGGCAACGAAATCGGTCTGAAAATCATTATTTTTAAGACGCTTTTATAATTTAAAAGTATTATCCTCTATGTAAAGATAAAATAATACTGAATGTACCATAACATATAATCTGGTAAGACCTGACTAAGGTTTACGGGCAGGCGGCCGACCTCAGCATTTTTGGTCATATCCAGCCTCCAAGGGTACCCTGTGTGCCGACTCACATAATATTACAGCAGGTCACTCGATAATTATCACGTTAAATGAATTTATTGGAATTATTAAAACCTTGGGTTACTTTAAATTGTAAATATGTTCGACAAGCATTTTAATTTTCAACTCATTAAAATTGTCAAAAGCTATGTCCACATTATGCAATTTCATCTTCAATTTTTGTCATCTTCTTTTTTATTCAACTTTCGTTTGGCATATTCAATAATTGAATGCGTCAAAATCCACCCGCGTTGAAAGAAAAGTGTCATAGCGAGCGCTACGATTTCAACGCGCGTCACGGGCAAGCCTCACGTTCGCTGTTGACTGCGCTATAACGCATGCCCTTGATGAACAAAAAAAGGTCCAGTGTGGACAAAGCTAATGAGAGCAATAAATCTTATTATAAATCAAAATAACATTACGTATTATTATTAAACCGAAAATAAAAAAATACGTTAAAGACTAACTTCGATAGATTATATTGCAGGTTTATAGCTGTTCATAATAACAAAGTTATGCGGCTCGAAGGACCATATTTTCTGTCAGGCTTACTATGATTGATTCAGGTTTGGTACATTACACACATTTTAAACTTTTGGTCCCCTGATTTATTAAGAACTTATAACATGTTACACGGTAGTATCTGCAGGTTATCGTTTTGTCATTAACGTTAACTTAAGTACAAAAATGGCCTTTAGAGAAGTTATCCGGCTCGAGGGACCATAATTTCTGTCGGGCTCGATCTGACTCACTCTCGCTTTCTAGTGATTAATGTTGTGCCGTCACAGTGTCAGATCAAAGAGTAACGGTAGCGGGCCTAGTCTGTTGATAATAATCGGAAGAAGACACCGGACATGCATACAAATCGTTAGTCGTTACATAATGAGTAAATCGTCGTTTAAGCGTTAAGCGTAGTTAAATAGTTTATGGGCAAATGGTAGACCTAGGTTAGGTGGTCGGGTTGTCAATCATTAATAAAAGGATGCTTGTACTTGAAATGTACCCGACCAAATTACGTAAGTCCATCTATCTGCCAATGATTCAATTTCTCTGATAGTATAAAGTGCCGCCTAAAGTTGCTCATGACGTGATCAAGCAATCCGGCTCGGAGGACAATTTGTCTCAGTAGGCGATGACACCCGCTCTCTCTCATGATTGATGTCGGGCTGACATCAATACCTAGCTGTCTGAAGACTAATTGAATTCACGTAACGTTACATAATAATAATCTTGACACAAATGTATATCTTCGGTTGAAATGAGAAAAAAACAACGGGTTGCACTCCAGTAGTGTGTTTTCGCGGGTTCTGGATCACGATTCTGGGTCCACCCCTCCCCCCGCTCGCGGCTCGCAAACTTTCTCGATCACTTTTTGTCGGTTCGAGTGGCGACATCGCCTAAAAAAAAAAAAAGAGTTTGGTGTCAAAATATAGGTTTTCGGCCATTCCCGATCGATATATGCGATCCGTTTCTGCGTATTTGAACTAGTTTCAAAGTTAGCTTTTGTGTTTAACCCTCATTATGTACTATCACCACGCTCCATTGTTCCTTCATAATTACAATCGCTACTTATTGCATTGTTATGCTCGCCTCAGTGTCCTATTGTTCGACCTGGCTTATCGCTTACGTCACCTTGCTTTCTTAAAAGATTTTAAATATATAACGAGTCTCTCGGTAAAATTGGACTACGATCAGACATTTTATGGGCCTTGTGTGGGTATCGCGCAATAAACAAGAACTAATAACAATAATCAGAAATAGTTTTTATTACAATTCACAGAATCACACTCATTCACCAAACACTTTCACAAATAAACTTCTCAGGAACACTTTTACACTTTACTAAACGCTTCACAATAATTATCACTTCCTAACACACTTTAATCACTTCACTCAGCACCAGTAAACGAAACTAGGGACAGTTCCGGAACGTGTTGGCTAGTTGGAAGCCCAGACGAGACTGATCGCATCTTCTGGCGACTGGCACAGGAGGGGAAATTTCCCTCTCCAACTCTCCCACTCCGACACGCCCCGACTCTGTCAAAGCGCGCCACTAGTTTCATAAAGATGGCGCACTTAAGTTCCTTTTCCGTTTTTGACCGGATGCGACATATATATGAATGATAATTAACTAACTAATGAATTATTGCAAATTAAAAGTACTTAATAATTAATTATGTAGGTCATCCAATCATTCGATGGACTTCGTAAACACACGAAGACGCGGTGCGCAAACTGACACGTTTTGCTCGTCAGCGAAATCCAACGAGTCATCGACCACCGCCGCCACGCTCGCCGCCGCCACGCTCGCCGCTGCCACCCGCATCTCGCGACTCGCAGCTCGCAACACACAAGCGTGCCCTGCGAGTTGCGAGCCGCGCCGCGAGACAGTATTATATTATATAGGCAGACGATTCGCAGCATATACAATAATATTATCTTCTAAAGTCTAAACCTTCACAAATTCTTCTCAAATAATTACGGATCTCTATTGTGTTCATACTGTATTATCACAGAACCAAACTGGTATATGAATCTTGTATAATAATAATATGTCACATATCCGTATAATGTATGCTTTATGTATTTACTAACTATTACATATGAAATAATGAATGAATAAATAAAAGAAACATAACTTAGGTACAATATTTTATTTCATAATATCTACACGCTATTAGGTAAACACGCACACATACACACGTTACACATTATAACTCAAATATATCATACAATATGTGACTTTTCTTAGCTTCTATAGTCCACAGTTACATTACGGTTTTTATCTAGTTTTCTATAACATTATCAAACTCTGCAAATACAATACAGTTAATCGTTTGAGAGAGACTAGAATCAATTGATATCACATTTCCTTCATTAAGGAAATGTATACCAGTACCGGAAAATAATGTATGAGAGACTGAAGTGAACATATTAGATACCATTGAAGGATGGTTGTAGAGTTTTTGAAGGCACGTGTTGTCCATCTATGTATAAACAATATGAATTCATACCATAATTTTCAAAATTGAAAGGATTCTTACTAATGATTAAATGCTGCGTTATTTACAAATCCTATGATAAATCTTTTGAGTACTTGCCCCATGAATATTATCAAGCGTTTTTTTTTCTCATCAGTGGAAAGTCGTACCTAATATCATAAACGTTATTCACAATTATTGAGTCATCCTAAACATCCTTTTAATGGTAAAGCATACAATAGATACACTTTCACATTCTTTACTGATTATTCCTGTGTCGTTAAAAGAATAGGATAACGTTAGATAAGACTGTAAAACCTCATATTATCATTTTTAAATTAAAAAATGTATTTTGTGTAATTGTATTTATTAAGTTTTCCTTTAACAAAAAGACACATAATAATTCTATAACTTATTATATTCTTAATCGTATAGCATATATTATGTTCCTTTATTATAGAGTACAATAATATATTTTCTTAATCCTTATAGTTACCTAGATACATATTTTACATTTATCATCTTTGAATTCTATCAACGTTGGCCCTCAACCACATACCGAAAGCTACCACCTCAACCCCGCTGCAATGACAACTTCTCTTAGATGTCTTGGAGAAGTTGGTATGACGATGGCAGTTTGACAGTTTTGAATTATTCCAGTCCAACTCTGCCATCACCTTTTCCACTTTGGGGCACCCAAACATTTCAAAGTTTACATGTCTGAAGCCCAACGTTGATAGCAATTTTTTTTCAACTGTGCCCCCTTTATACGCCCATAAGTATTGTTTATTTGGATCGAGGGAGTGTAAATGCTCCACTAAAATTTATTGGGTTATGTCTCCATCGGAATTTCTGAACGCCATTCCATGAACATGGCGTTCACAGAATGCAATTTCCTTACTTTTCCCCAGATGGAGAAACCATAACGGTAATTTAATATAGTGCAGGTACATCACCTCTTTCCAAATATCATAAATACCAACCTCTTTGAAGTATATGTCACTCTTAAGGGGGAAGCCATCGATGTCTATTACACACCTAATGTCAATATCCATGTTATCATTAATATTATTTCTCGACATTATAGCGCGCACACACACTATTACTACTTTAACAGTCTTTTTAAAACTAAAAAAATTATACAATAATTGTCTTTTACACTTGTTTGTTGTCTATATGTCCGCACAGTCTATTGTTTTTGCATATGTCACACAGTCTATACCGTTAACACCAATGGCACAAAATACGAAGTTTAACAGTTCACTTGTCAACTTGCCCGTAGGTGATATGGTGTGAGCGAAATACTCTGCCGGCACTTCACCCAACAACCGTAACCACTCTTCGTGATCGATGTTTACACACCCCGCTGTATCCTTGAGATGCTCTGCGATATCATCCCAAATTTTTAATCAACGTGTAAATGCTATCATCACTCAGTCCACTCCTTTCGTACTCGCTGGTGAGCAGTATATGTACGTCTTCACGCAATTTACGTAATGGGATAGGTCGCGTCCACAGCTTCAACAACCTGTTGGTTGATGTTGTGTAATTGAAATACATTTTGTAACGTAGTACTTTTATTGTAAGAATATTTATTGAAGTGAAGTAAACAAGTGAGGTGCTATGGCAACGACCCAAGGTAGCATAATAGATAAGTATATGTCAGCTCTCCCCCGCTATTCCTGAATGCCTGGGCAGGAGAGGCAAAAGCTCCAGTAAGTGCCGGCGTCAAATTGTTACAGCATCAGTGAGAACATTAGGTATAGCGTAGTCCAGGCGGCGTAAAATTGTTGGTAGCCGCCTCCTCCTCCCTTATTCCATGTATATTTGAGAGTAGTTCTCTTCTTGTATATGTTATGTGTATCTTTTATGTATCCAAAAAGTGGGTATGTGATATTGTAAATAAATCACTCCTTCCAGTCGTATTTCCATTCGCATTCTTCCTTTTCTTTCCATTTGTGCTTAATATGTATTTTTAACTCGAATGTCGCTTTTGTATAATATTTGAATCTGTTGATAGTATTTTTCAATTTCCTTTGAATAATAATATTCTGCCTTTTGTTCTCATTCTGTTCTGTATAATATTTTCCTTTTTGAGTGTCGTTCGTGTCCCGTTCATCCTTCAATGCATCGTTTATTTTGTCAATGGAATTGTATTCATATTGTGTATTCATTACTTCTCTTGATGGGAGTTCGTTCGGTACTTTGTTTTGTATGCTCTCATCCGCAGGTATCGATTTTAATGAGTCGTGTATGATGTCTTCAATTTTGTCCACGGCGTTAGCTGAATCTTCGAAAAATGTTGTAGATTGTAGGTTTTCTTTGTTCAAATATTTCTCCAATGTATCGCAGCGTGTACATCTGTTCTCTGTATCTAATTGTAGTATTCGAGTAGTTGTAGAATTACTTTCAGCTCGTTGTTGCATGTTAAGAAGTTTAACTTTGATGGCAATAAATTCCTCTTCAATATTGTAATTAGTCTCAATCTCATCATCCAGTTCCTCATCTGGTACTTCAGATATTATATTTTGTTGCAGTTTTCGAGTTATTTGAAAATCTTCGTGTAGGTTCTGTAGCCTGACATGAGTCTCCGCGTAATCAAGATTCTCATGTGTTTTTAAGTATGATTCCCACCTCGTAAATTGTGCTCCTATGGAGGCGCGAATCCTCTTCCGATTCTGCAAGTTCGTAGTCATCCTCGTCGCCAACTATGTTGTGTAATTGAAATACATTTTGTAACGTAGTACTTTTATTGTAAGAATAATTATTGAAGTCTGAAGTAAACAACCTCTGTGCTATGCCAACGACCCTAAAGGTACCATAGATAAAGTATATGTCAGTTGATAAACATTTTATCCATTCCCTCTTACATCCGGCATACATTGTTTCTATTATCGACATCATATTTAAGGGTAGTTGGAATTTACACTGCAATACAAAAAAAAACATGATCACATGGAAAAGTTAATTGTCCATGTATTACCCTCTCGACCCCTGTTAATTATGTTTACACCCTGATTAAGTATTGCCAAAATATCTTCATCTATGTCGTTATGTCTCGATGGTAATGCTACAACGTATGCATTGCATGTCGAGATGTACCACTGTATGCAATATATGCAATATATCAGCATGAATCTTTGATGGAAATTTGAAAGCTCCAATGATTTTATAAGGGATGTTTATCTCAAGATCCTCCAATTTTTTCCATGTCTTATTATAATTATTTAATTTTTTCAGAGCTTCCCCCATTGATATTTTTAAACTAAAACACTTTTTATACTCACAATATTCAAAAACTTCTAGCGGAAATATTAATTACTGTATTGCTCACGAGTGTGGTACTGGTTAAATGTGATTTCAAACAGAACGCTTAGGACTATTTATAGTTAAAAAAGCTCTTAGATAAATTTTCTCTATTGTTCCCCACTACCACCTGATAATATATGTATACGACAGAAACCACTTCCTGTGATAATATTTTATTAATAATTATATTTTTAACGGTATTTAGTGATCATATTCACAATCTGTGCCCATATTCACAATCTGTGCCCCTTTTTTATTCACATTCAGACTTCCCGTAATGTCCTGAAAATATATGCATAGGTAATACTAAAAGTTCTACTAGGTGCACAAGATTTAGCGACGAAGCCGGAATTTTATAGTTTATCGATTTTTCAGAAAATTTTGTGACTGTCCAGCTACATAAAATCAAAATGTTTAACAAAAACAATTTATTCACGATTATGTATTTTAGATATTTCAAAAACTTTAATGTATGATTTCCACTACAATTATATATGATAAATAAATTTTAAAATAATATAAAATTGTTGTATACAGGTTACAGATACTGATAACTTAATATATATCAAATATACACACAAAATGTATATAATGATATTAAGCAGGATCTTCATAATTTTTTTTGATACATCTGATTATCCTTCTGATAATAATAGGTATGGCTAAAAATCTTGTGTTCGTATGTGATTTGTCATTATAACGTGAAACTGTATTTTTAAGCTTAGTCAATATGATTAATTTGTTTTCTTGTTATTAACTGTAAAACGTAAGTACGTTTGTTATGAGATAATTTTATACTAATGATTTTTTTCTTTTGTAAACTAGATTGTAAGACTATGTTTCGAGTAGCCATACTTTTATATTATACTTTTATATGTATAATATTGTACTGAATGTTTAATTTTTAAAGTTTCATTGTATTACAACATTGTAAAATATAATATTTAATCAAGATTTTCTTAAAAACATAAAGTTTTAATTTATGTTACTCATATGAGTTTCAATCAAAATTTGAATATAATATTTCAAATTTATTAAAGCTTTTTTCATTATTTTCAAAAACTTTATAGAAAATTATAAAACTTTTTTTTTTAATTCAATATATTTCAAATTTATTAAAGCTTGTTTCATTATTTTCAAAAACCTTTTAGAAAATTACAAAACGTGTTTTTTATAAAAAAATATTTCAAATTGGTTAAGCTTGTTTCATTATTTTCAAAAACCTTTTAGAAAATTACAAAACGTGGTTTTTAAAAAAAAATATTTCAAATTAATTAAAGCTTTTTTCATAATTTTCAAAAACTTTTTAGAAAATTATAAAATTATAAAACGTTTTTTTAAATTTAATATAATATTTCAAATTTATTAAAGCATATTTCATTATTTCAAAAACCTTTAAGAAAATTACAAAACGTGTTATTTTTTTTAATATATTTCAAATTTATTAAAGCTTATTTCATTATTTCAAAAACCTTTAAGAAATTTACAAAACGTGTTTTTTTTTCATAAAATATATTTCAAATTTATTAAAGCTTGTTTCATTATTTTCAAAAACCTTATAGAAAATTATAAAACGTGTTTTTTTAATACAATATATTTCAAAATTATTAATGCCTGTTTCATTATTTTCATAAACTTTTTAGAAAATTATAAAAAGTTTTTTTTTTAATTTAAAATATTTCGAATTTATTAAAGCTTGTTTCATTATTTTCAAAAACCTTTTAGAAAATTATAAAATGTGTTTTTTAATTTTATAAAAATATTCAATTATGCTCAATGTTGAAATTCAAATCAATCAAACATAGAATTTTCACTAAAAAAATAAATTAAACATGTTTATCATAATCTCTAAGCATATCAAACTTTATAAGTCACATAAAATCAATTTGTAGAAACCAAAATATATTAAAGGTCTTTTGAAATCTTGAGATGACGAAGAAATAAATTGCATTTGTGAGTATATTCATAACGTTCTACAATTTAAAGTACCACTCAAAGAAAAGGAGAAAAAAAAATTTAACAAATATAGAGATATTCTTCGAAAATTAGTGCGAAAAGGGACAAGTAAATTAAGAAAAAAATTATAATTCAAAAAGGGGGCGCATTTTTATCCATAATTTTAGTTTCTATTTTGAGTCGATTGATGAATTACCTTCTTAAGATGGAGCCTTACCTTCTTAAGAAAAAAAATTATAATTCAAAAAGGGGGCGCATTTTTACCCCGTAATAATGGATTTTCCACACTACTAGGTTGTTTTAACTTTTCAATTAGACTTGGTTCAATTGATACATTGTTTTTAGCACTTTCCATCTTAAGAAGGTAATTCATCAATCGACTCAAAATAGAAACTAAAATTATGGATAAAAATGCGCCCCCTTTTTGAATTATAATTTTTTTTCTTAATTTACTTGTCCCTTTTCGCACTAATTTTCGAAGAATATCTCTATATTTGTTAAATTTTTTTTCTCCTTTTCTTTGAGTGGTACTTTAAATTGTAGAACGTTACGAATATACTCACAAATGCAATTTATTTCTTCGTCATCTCAAGATTTCAAAAGACCTTTAATATATTTTGGTTTCTACAAATTGATTTTATGTGACTTACAAAGTTTGATATATTTAGAGATTATGATAAACATGTTTAATTTATTTTTGAGTGAAAATTCTATGTTTGATTGATTTGAATTTCAACATTGAGCATAATTGAATATTTTTATAAAATTAAAAAACACATTTTATAATTTTCTAAAAGGTTTTTGAAAATAATGAAACAAGCTTTAATAAATTCGAAATATTTTAAATTAAAAAAAACTTTTTATAATTTTCTAAAAAGTTTATGATAATAATGAAACAAGCATTAATAATTTTGAAATATATTGTATTAAAAAAACACGTTTTATAATTTTCTAAAAGGTTTTTGAAAATAATGAAACTAGCTTTAATAAATTTGAAATATATTTTATGAAAAAAAAACACGTTTTGTAAATTTCTTAAAGGTTTTTGAAATAATGAAATAAGCTTTAATAAATTTGAAATATATTAAAAAAAATAACACGTTTTGTAATTTTCTTAAAGGTTTTTGAAATAATGAAATATGCTTTAATAAATTTGAAATATTATATTAAATTTAAAAAAACGTTTTATTATTTTATAATTTTCTAAAAAGTTTTTGAAAATTATGAAAAAAGCTTTAATTAATTTGAAATATTTTTTTTAAAAACCACGTTTTGTAATTTTCTAAAAGGTTTTTGAAAATAATGAAACAAGCTTTAACAAATTTGAAATATTTTTTTATAAAAAACACGTTTTGTAATTTTCTAAAAGGTTTTTGAAAATAATGAAACAAGCTTTAATAAATTAGAAATATATTGAATTAAAAAAAAAGTTTTATAATTTTCTATAAAGTTTTTGAAAATAATGAAAAAAGCTTTAATAAATTTGAAATATTATATTCAAATTTTGATTGAAACTCATATGAGTAACATAAATTAAAACTTTATGTTTTTAAGAAAATCTTGATTAAATATTATATTTTACAATGTTGTAATACAATGAAACTTTAAAAATTAAACATTCAGTACAATATTATACATATAAAAGTATAATATAAAAGTATGGCTACTCGAAACATAGTCTTACAATCTAGTTTACAAAAGAAAAAAAATCATTAGTATAAAATTATCTCATAACAACGTTCTTTATTGGTATAAAATTATCTCATAACAAACGTACTTACGTTTTACAGTTAATAACAAGAAAACAAATTAATCATATTGACTAAGCTTAAAAATACAGTTTCACGTTATAATGACAAATCACATACGAACACAAGATTTTTAGCCATACCTATTATTATCAGAAGGATAATCAGATGTATCAAAAAAAATTATGAAGATCCTGCTTAATATCATTATATACATTTTGTGTGTATATTTGATATATATTAAGTTATCAGTATCTGTAACCTGTATACAACAATTTTATATTATTTTAAAATTTATTTATCATATATAATTGTAGTGGAAATCATACATTAAAGTTTTTGAAATATCTAAAATACATAATCGTGAATAAATTGTTTTTGTTAAACATTTTGATTTTATGTAGCTGGACAGTCACAAAATTTTCTGAAAAATCGATAAACTATAAAATTCCGGCTTCGTCGCTAAATCTTGTGCACCTAGTAGAACTTTTAGTATTACCTATGCATATATTTTCAGGACATTACGGGAAGTCTGAATGTGAATAAAAAAGGGGCACAGATTGTGAATATGGGCACAGATTGTGAATATGATCACTAAATACCGTTAAAAATATAATTATTAATAAAATATTATCACAGGAAGTGGTTTCTGTCGTATACATATATTATCAGGTGGTAGTGGGGAACAATAGAGAAAATTTATCTAAGAGCTTTTTTAACTATAAATAGTCCTAAGCGTTCTGTTTGAAATCACATTTAACCAGTACCACACTCGTGAGCAATACAGTAATTAATATTTCCGCTAGAAGTTTTTGAATATTGTGAGTATAAAAAGTGTTTTAGTTTAAAAATATCAATGGGGGAAGCTCTGAAAAAATTAAATAATTATAATAAGACATGGAAAAAATTGGAGGATCTTGAGATAAACATCCCTTATAAAATCATTGGAGCTTTCAAATTTCCATCAAAGATTCATGCTGATATATTGCATATATTGCATACAGTGGTACATCTCGACATGCAATGCATACGTTGTAGCATTACCATCGAGACATAACGACATAGATGAAGATATTTTGGCAATACTTAATCAGGGTGTAAACATAATTAACAGGGGTCGAGAGGGTAATACATGGACAATTAACTTTTCCATGTGATCATGTTTTTTTTGTATTGCAGTGTAAATTCCAACTACCCTTAAATATGATGTCGATAATAGAAACAATGTATGCCGGATGTAAGAGGGAATGGATAAAATGTTTATCAACTGACATATACTTTATCTATGGTACCTTTAGGGTCGTTGGCATAGCACAGAGGTTGTTTACTTCAGACTTCAATAATTATTCTTACAATAAAAGTACTACGTTACAAAATGTATTTCAATTACACAACATAGTTGGCGACGAGGATGACTACGAACTTGCAGAATCGGAAGAGGATTCGCGCCTCCATACGAGCACAATTTACGAGGTGGGAATCATACTTAAAAACACATGAGAATCTTGATTACGCGGAGACTCATGTCAGGCTACAGAACCTACACGAAGATTTTCAAATAACTCGAAAACTGCAACAAAATATAATATCTGAAGTACCAGATGAGGAACTGGATGATGAGATTGAGACTAATTACAATATTGAAGAGGAATTTATTGCCATCAAAGTTAAACTTCTTAACATGCAACAACGAGCTGAAAGTAATTCTACAACTACTCGAATACTACAATTAGATACAGAGAACAGATGTACACGCTGCGATACATTGGAGAAATATTTGAACAAAGAAAACCTACAATCTACAACATTTTTCGAAGATTCAGCTAACGCCGTGGACAAAATTGAAGACATCATACACGACTCATTAAAATCGATACCTGCGGATGAGAGCATACAAAACAAAGTACCGAACGAACTCCCATCAAGAGAAGTAATGAATACACAATATGAATACAATTCCATTGACAAAATAAACGATGCATTGAAGGATGAACGGGACACGAACGACACTCAAAAAGGAAAATATTATACAGAACAGAATGAGAACAAAAGGCAGAATATTATTATTCAAAGGAAATTGAAAAATACTATCAACAGATTCAAATATTATACAAAAGCGACATTCGAGTTAAAAATACATATTAAGCACAAATGGAAAGAAAAGGAAGAATGCGAATGGAAATACGACTGGAAGGAGTGATTTATTTACAATATCACATACCCACTTTTTGGATACATAAAAGATACACATAACATATACAAGAAGAGAACTACTCTCAAATATACATGGAATAAGGGAGGAGGAGGCGGCTACCAACAATTTTACGCCGCCTGGACTACGCTATACCTAATGTTCTCACTGATGCTGTAACAATTTGACGCCGGCACTTACTGGAGCTTTTGCCTCTCCTGCCCAGGCATTCAGGAATAGCGGGGGAGAGCTGACATATACTTATCTATTATGCTACCTTGGGTCGTTGCCATAGCACCTCACTTGTTTACTTCACTTCAATAAATATTCTTACAATAAAAGTACTACGTTACAAAATGTATTTCAATTACACAACATCAACCAACAGGTTGTTGAAGCTGTGGACGCGACCTATCCCATTACGTAAATTGCGTGAAGACGTACATATACTGCTCACCAGCGAGTACGAAAGGAGTGGACTGAGTGATGATAGCATTTACACGTTGATTAAAAATTTGGGATGATATCGCAGAGCATCTCAAGGATACAGCGGGGTGTGTAAACATCGATCACGAAGAGTGGTTACGGTTGTTGGGTGAAGTGCCGGCAGAGTATTTCGCTCACACCATATCACCTACGGGCAAGTTGACAAGTGAACTGTTAAACTTCGTATTTTGTGCCATTGGTGTTAACGGTATAGACTGTGTGACATATGCAAAAACAATAGACTGTGCGGACATATAGACAACAAACAAGTGTAAAAGACAATTATTGTATAATTTTTTTAGTTTTAAAAAGACTGTTAAAGTAGTAATAGTGTGTGTGCGCGCTATAATGTCGAGAAATAATATTAATGATAACATGGATATTGACATTAGGTGTGTAATAGACATCGATGGCTTCCCCCTTAAGAGTGACATATACTTCAAAGAGGTTGGTATTTATGATATTTGGAAAGAGGTGATGTACCTGCACTATATTAAATTACCGTTATGGTTTCTCCATCTGGGGAAAAGTAAGGAAATTGCATTCTGTGAACGCCATGTTCATGGAATGGCGTTCAGAAATTCCGATGGAGACATAACCCAATAAATTTTAGTGGAGCATTTACACTCCCTCGATCCAAATAAACAATACTTATGGGCGTATAAAGGGGGCACAGTTGAAAAAAAATTGCTATCAACGTTGGGCTTCAGACATGTAAACTTTGAAATGTTTGGGTGCCCCAAAGTGGAAAAGGTGATGGCAGAGTTGGACTGGAATAATTCAAAACTGTCAAACTGCCATCGTCATACCAACTTCTCCAAGACATCTAAGAGAAGTTGTCATTGCAGCGGGGTTGAGGTGGTAGCTTTCGGTATGTGGTTGAGGGCCAACGTTGATAGAATTCAAAGATGATAAATGTAAAATATGTATCTAGGTAACTATAAGGATTAAGAAAATATATTATTGTACTCTATAATAAAGGAACATAATATATGCTATACGATTAAGAATATAATAAGTTATAGAATTATTATGTGTCTTTTTGTTAAAGGAAAACTTAATAAATACAATTACACAAAATACATTTTTTAATTTAAAAATGATAATATGAGGTTTTACAGTCTTATCTAACGTTATCCTATTCTTTTAACGACACAGGAATAATCAGTAAAGAATGTGAAAGTGTATCTATTGTATGCTTTACCATTAAAAGGATGTTTAGGATGACTCAATAATTGTGAATAACGTTTATGATATTAGGTACGACTTTCCACTGATGAGAAAAAAAAACGCTTGATAATATTCATGGGGCAAGTACTCAAAAGATTTATCATAGGATTTGTAAATAACGCAGCATTTAATCATTAGTAAGAATCCTTTCAATTTTGAAAATTATGGTATGAATTCATATTGTTTATACATAGATGGACAACACGTGCCTTCAAAAACTCTACAACCATCCTTCAATGGTATCTAATATGTTCACTTCAGTCTCTCATACATTATTTTCCGGTACTGGTATACATTTCCTTAATGAAGGAAATGTGATATCAATTGATTCTAGTCTCTCTCAAACGATTAACTGTATTGTATTTGCAGAGTTTGATAATGTTATAGAAAACTAGATAAAAACCGTAATGTAACTGTGGACTATAGAAGCTAAGAAAAGTCACATATTGTATGATATATTTGAGTTATAATGTGTAACGTGTGTATGTGTGCGTGTTTACCTAATAGCGTGTAGATATTATGAAATAAAATATTGTACCTAAGTTATGTTTCTTTTATTTATTCATTCATTATTTCATATGTAATAGTTAGTAAATACATAAAGCATACATTATACGGATATGTGACATATTATTATTATACAGGATTCATATACCAGTTTGGTTCTGTGATAATACAGTATGAACACAATAGAGATCCGTAATTATTTGAGAAGAATTTGTGAAGGTTTAGACTTTAGAAGATAATATTATTGTATATGCTGCGAATGGTCTGCCTATATAATATTATAATAATGTCTCGCGGCGCGGCTCGCGACTCGCAGGGCACGCTTGTGTGTTGCGAGCTGCAAGTCGCGAGATGCGGGTAGCAGCGGCGAGCGTGGCGGCGGCGAGCGTGGCGGCGGCGAGCGTGGCGGCGGTGGTCGATGACTCGTTGGATTTCGCTGACGAGCAAAACGTGTCAGTTTGCGCACCGCGTCTTCGTGTGTTTATGAAGTCCATCGAATGATTGGATGACCTACATAATTAATTATTAAGTACTTTCAATTTGCAATAATTCATTAGTTAGTTAATTATCATTCATATATATTTAAAATCTTGTAAGAAAGCAAGGTGACGTAAGCGATAAGCCAGGTCGAACAATAGGACACTGAGGCGAGCATAACAATGCAATAAGTAGCGATTATAATAATTATGAAGGAACAATGGAACGTGGTGATAGTAGATAATGAGGGGTAAACACAAAAGCTAACTTTGAAACTAGTGCAAATACGCAGAAACGGATCGCATATATCGATCGGGAATGGCCGAAAACCTATATTTTGACACCAAACTCTTTTTTTTTTAGGCGATGTCGCCACTCGAACCGACAAAAAGTGATCGAGAAAGTTTGCGAGCCGCGAGCGGGTGGAGGGGTGGACCCAGAATCGTGATCCAGAATCCGCGAAAATACACTACTCACTCCGGGAGTGCCGTCGAAACGAAACAGCAAAATCATACACTTCGCGGCTCCGTAGAGGGCCAGCTCCCTCTTAAGCTGTTACGCAATATGTGGATGGACCTTATAAAGGCCAACCTGACCCATGTACCAATTCCATAAACCGCTTATCACAATGAATAGAATTGAATGAGACAAACAGCTGACCATATGGTCACTGTCTGCAACTACAGTTTATATTTATATATGGTACCCCCGGCATGAACTTTACGATTATGATCATAAGGATCACTTTCCGTGAAACACCGGAGTAAATTAACTTTGAATATCATAAGTTAAGCAGGCCATGGGCAGTGATGTCATGTTGAAGAAAATTTCCTCAAACATATCGAAGTTACTACGAGGATAATAAATAATTAATAATCCTTACTTATTATTATTATTATTAATCTGAAAGTGTGTCTGACTGTACACTTTTCATGCTTAAACGGCTCAACCTATTCAAATAGTGATGGATACTTTTGAGTCCTAGAAAAGGACACAGAATAGTTTAAATAACAGATAACTGTTAGCCGCGCGAAACGAATTTTGTCGCTACCAAGCCACGGGCAACATCTGGTACAAACTACAAAATAAGTGATACAATTTAACAAAATTTAATTATAGATTCTTCACACGAACGTCGCGTAGGATGGTGTTTTGGATGGTTTAAGTTTTAAACTAAATGCATTTAGATTTTATTGCTAGGAATTTTTATTTGCAATGTCCTTATCTGTGCCTAAAGGTGGGTAGAAACATGACGGCATGGCTTGTGGACTGTTCGCTAAACAATAAGTTACCAGATGATATATTTCCGGTGAGCTCACAACTTGAGTAGATTAGCTATGATTGATCCGTTATGACACTTTGTTTTGATGGTTAATCTTCTGTTTGTGGTAATATGAGACGACCTTCATAATTCTACCAACGATTAAGACAGCTCTAGAAAGGTATAAAGACTAAAGATAGAGGCTAGCACATCTTCACGGAAAGCCCTAGCCCTGCGTCTCCACGGTCTAGTCACTAGTGGTTTAAAGTTTGGCTCTTGACTTGGGCGTCGTCAGTCGTGGATTCTATTCCCATGGTGGAAACAACAAAATATTTCTTTCTAAGTTTTGTTAGGACAGGCTGATTAACTGATTTTCTGGTAGGAAATAATATATTCCATGCGTCGGATAGACAGTTAAAACTTCGGTCCTACACCTGATCTCAGTCATTTCTGTAGGAATGACTCAACATATAAAATTAACTAGACGTTCCGCGCGGCTTCGTCCGCGTAAATTAGATATTTTACAGACAAATTAGTCCACAAAAAATAACCTATGATCCTTCACGTGGTCTACTTCTTATCTGTGCCAAATAACAGAAAAATTGCTCCAGTAGTTCGTGAGATAAGCCTTTTCAAATAATTTCCCCCGTTTTTTTCCACATTTTCCTCTATTTCTTCGCTCCTATTAGTCTTAGCGTGATAAAATATAGCCTATAGCCTTCCTTGATAAATGGGATATTTAACACTGAAAGATTTTTTCAAATCGGACCAGTAGTTCCTGAGATTAACCCATCAGTCGTGGCAAAACGAGACACAATAGCTTTTTCATTGTTATCGCGGCCGGATGTGGCCGCTTGGGGCTTCATGAATTAACGCGTTCAAATAAGCCCTTTCAAATAATTTCCCCCCGTTTTTTCCACATTTTCCTCTATTTCTTCGCTCCTATTAGTCTTAGCGTGATAAAATATAGCCTATAGCCTTCGTCGATAAATGGGCTAGAAACTAAACTAACTAAAATTAGATAACACTGAAAGAATTTTTAAATCGGACCAGTAGTTCCCGAGATTAGCGCGTTCAAACAAACAAACTCTTCCGCTTTATAATATAAGTATAGATATATAGTCACCTTCATAGTCACAGTAATTATAATTAGCAACTCCTGATGACGCTTTGCAACTAAATGACTTGTTTGTAAACATTATAAATCAATCTACCAATAAAAAGTGTAAAATGTATAATTACGAGTGTGTTATAACCCAAGTATTAAGGCGCTGACAACTGCCAATGACCTTGATCTCGCATCACTCTCGCACCACTGTCGATTTTCATGCCAGAGAGACAGAGATGTGAAGTGTTCACTCGGTAGCGTGGATACATTTTTCGTTTGTTAGAGGAAAAAATAAATATTATGGGAAATCTAGATGTCAGAACCGAAAATTAAATCCGACAATCTTTGGATTTTTGTAAAAGGTATCAAATAAACAAATTTTTAAAGCATAGATTGTATTATTACTTTAGTTAGAACTGTTTAAAGTTCCTGAAAGATGTGACTTTGGTATTTTTTTTCATCCAGTAGGAGTACATTATTTTATTATTTAAATTCGACAAGCTTTTTCAAATATAATCAAAAATCACATATATTTTTTTTGTGCCAATCAATGAAATACATACGTCTAGAAAACTGCACAAAGATGTAGAATTGGCAGCTGTCATCGCCTTAGGGAGATCGCACACGACAGACTTTTGTGCGATCAAAGTCTGCGGCTTCCATACAATCTGATGGCGCGCGCCATGCGGAATGTATGGAAGCTGCAGACTTTGATCGCACAAAAGTCTGTCGTGTGCGATCTCCCTTAACGTGAATGAGAACCGCTCTCCGGTTTTGGCAGCCGCCGCCCTTGGCCCAGTGCAGGGCACAGGGCTGCGATAATACAGTATTATTATTATTGTTGGTGTAAACAAGCAGACATACAAGTATGACGATAGGCATGGAGTATGGACGAAAGAAAAGTATAAAAAAAGATATATTCCTAGTCCCCCCTAATATGAATACGCTCTCTTCTTGAAGGTTTGCACTTGCAGGTCGTATAGGTCCGGAAAAACTGCTGGTGACAGTTCGTTCCCGAGTTTTACAGTGCGCGGCAGAAAGTAAACATCTGATCCATTCTTTATATCATCGATCCATTTTCTTCTTTGTCTACCAGATGGTCTTTTTCCAGGAAATGTACCCTCTATGATCAACCGTATAAATTCGTCCTCCTCCTGTATCATGTATCCTCCTTCGGATCCCCTTTGTTTTGTAGGTGACCGAAAAAAGCGATCTTTCTTCAGATGATATTAAGCGGTATATTTTCCACGATGTTCTAGATGTTATATTTACCTAGATTTACTTCATATCCCCAATCCCTTTCACAAACTGCACCTGCTCTGAAATTTCCTGTCTATCTGTCACTTCTCTGAACATTTTTGATGAAAACTGGTATGGCAAAGGACCAAAGGTTTATCCTGGAAAATTGTAGATAAACTAAGATGCGAGCAACGTTGCAACTTGCAATATTGTTAACTCTATCTCGTCAGCCCTGGCTATTATAATACGTAACACACAGGGCTGGTATGATGAGCCATTCACAGCGACCTCCTTACCCCGGTATGGCAGCAAATGTCACAGCTCGGTCATCAATAACGAGGTAATTGATGCACTTGAAGATTTCTTTACAACTGAAATTCGTACCGATTTACCGACCAATGACGAACCTGCAAATATTCATCGGTGATAACTGATAGGCGATAGCCCATCATTGACGTATTTTGACAAAGCATTATTATTTTTTTAGACATTTTGTGTTGTTTTGTTTATTTGTGTTTTGTTTTTACGTAGAAATAAAATATTTATAAATAAAAGCTTTTAATAAATAGACATCAACCTGCTTGAAAAATATTATATTGTGTCTAGGGATTGCAATCCCGCACCTTATTCAATCCCGCGGGATTGATTTGCGGGATTGGCCAATCCCGCGGGATCCCGCATGTTTGAATATATGTTATAAAATTGAATAAATTGAAACTACAGGTTTATGTTTTATTAAAAATCAACTTTATTAACAAAAATGTCTCATATTATGCCACAAAAATATTTGTTTTGTAACAAAATAACAATTAAATTATGTAATCACTCTAGTCTCATTAGACCTTAAAATTAAAATGCCTCAGCAATCTTGAAGTCAGGGCCCTCTCAACATTATGGCTCCGCATTGATTGCGACGACCACGTCCCATAGTGGTGACCTCGAGACGGACTGACTCTTTCAAAACCTGCAAGCTGCTTCAGATTTAGTGCAGCAGCAGATCCCATCCGCAGAGATCCACGGCAACTGGCTCAATTCCAGTAAAACTGATCATGTGGGAAGATCTGTTTGTGACTTTGCCCTTGCGAACGACTTAACACAACTGGTTGCTACGTCTTCGCGAATCTCAGATGTAGACGGTCAGAACCCTTCCCTGTTAGACCTTCTGCTGACTTCAAATCCTGATGGCTACCTAGCATCCATCACCGCACCACTTGGTTCATCGGATCATTACCTTATTAGGAGTTCTGTGCCACTTACGAGGGTATTGCGACAGCGTGCTGATAAATACCGTCGTGTCTGGCACTACAAGTGATCGGACTGGGATGGAATGAGGTCGTTTTTTGCATTCTATCCTAGGGGGCACTTGTGCTTCTCGCCGGATGATCCCGACAACACTGCTAACTCCGTTGCTAATGTGGTGATGCAAGGGATGAAGCTTTTCATTCCGTCCTCTGTAGTGCCAACTTGCGGCAGATTTCGTCCCTGGTTTGGTTCATCCTCCAAAAAAGCTTCTCGCCGGAAGCAGAAGGCTTACCAATCCTGGACCAATGCAGTGTCTGCTCGGGATTTAAATACCAGCACATATAAAATGAAGTACCTACTCAAGAAAGAGATCACTCGGGCAAAGAAACAGCACGTCAATAGAATTGGTGAGAGACTCGACTGATTCCCTTCGAGAACCCGAGCATTCTGGTCTCTGGCCTAAGCTATTGAAGGGAATTTCTGCAAGCCAACCCTACCAACCCTACACGTCGAAAATGGATCGTTGGCCCATGACGCAAAAGACAAATCCGATCTTCTGAGTAAGTTCTTTCCGTCAAACGTGACCCGAGATGACGGGGGACAGAAACCGCCGATCAGACTGCGATGCACGAGCGTCAACTCGGATATTTGGTTTCATCAGCGTTCAGTGCAAATAGCCCTCCGTTCCCTTGATATCCAAAAGTCGAGTGGGCCTGACAGAATCCCTCGTATTGTATTAAAAAAAGTATGCCCCAGAGTTGGCTCTGATCTTAACGCGTCTTTTTCGGCTCTCCTGTTCTTCTGGCATTATACCGGCTTCCTGGAAGATAGCCTTGGTGTACCCGATCCCAAAAAACCGGCCAAGTGCATGTCGAGCCACGCGCAATATAGGGTTCCGTAGTACCGCTAGATTTTTTAAATTTGTGTATGGTCAATGAATGTACATTTATAACGTGTTTTACACTACTAACAACATCATCTCAGATGCTTTCAAAGGAATTTGACCGAATAGTTCCTTTATACTTTGCCGAAAACATTTTTTTAGTTGATCGACTATTACTCAATAACTTATGAAGTCTTCTTATCTGTGATAGTTTTCCTTTTAAATTCACCATATTTTCTTTTTATTTTTTTCACATTTCCAGAAGCTACCGGTTAGCAGGTAGAATCGGGGGACACTGGACTCTAACGATTTTTTCCACTTTAAAACTTAATATTTCACAAACCGATCCCTAAATCGGAAAATGATCTATAAATACTCATAATATTTTTAAAAAACCTATCCAACGACACCCCAAACGATGGGGTGGACGCGAAAAAAAAAATCATCCCCGCTTGATGTGTAGGGAAGGTACCATAAAAAAATCTTTTTTTTAGGATTTCATGTACCATTTTGTCGGCATCATTAATATGTGCATTCATGCCAAATTACAGCTTTGTAGGTCCTACTATAGTCACTGAGAAAAACTGCGGAGAGACAAACGGACGGACAGACCGAAACTATAAGGGTTCCTTGTTGACTACGGAACCCTAAAAAGGTGAACGCTAAAATCCTTCCAATTACAGACCAATCGCTATAACCAATTTATAATAATATAATGAAATCAATTATCAATAGCCAGCTTCTTCGATACTTGGACGGCCAGGGATTATTACTAAGTGACAAACAGTAAGGGTTCCGTAAGGGTTGCTCGGCTGGTGATCTCTTGGCGTACCTGACACATCGTTGGGCTCAGGCAATTATGTCGAAGGGAGAGGCATTGGCTGTTAGTTTGGACATTACGAAGGCCTTTGATATCGGGTTTGGCACAAAGCGCTGCTATCAAAGCTTTCATCATATGGGCTCCCCGAAAAATTATGCAAATGGGTCATGCGGGATCCGCGGATCTACGTTTTTTAGGTGCGGGATCCAGCAGATCGATAATTGGCGCGGGATCCCGCGGGATTGCGGGATCCCGCATTGCGGGATTGCAATCCCTAGTTGTGTCCAAACTGGAATTGAATCCTCATCCGTCCTCCGCGTCGAGAGCCAAGCTCAGGTAAATATAATTACTACCACCCACCACAAATCATCACCGCATCTCCTGTGTCGCCAGGATCGACAGCGGTATCCAACCACGAAAACCCTTTGATATGATCTCAGAGAGCCCGAGGGTCGAGGGACACGCTAAAGATATCTTGGGCCAAAAGGGCAAAGAAATTAACCAAGGTAAAGTAACTTGAGAAAGCAAATTTTTAAAGCAAATAGTTTACACAGTGAACGGGAAAACCTTATCAGCCATATGAACGATTGACTGAAAACTTCCACTAACTGTTATTTATTCAAATAGATATACAACAATTTAGTTAATCATACCTATAACTTTCGTCAAATATGTTTTTCATTTTTAGGGTTCCGTACCCAAAGGGTAAAAACGGGTACTGAGACTTCGATGTATGTCCGTCTGTCTGTCTATCTCCAGGCTGTAACTCAAGAACCGCTATAGCTAGACTTCTGAAATTTTCACAGTGTATTTCTATTGCCGCTATGATAGCAAATACTAAAAACAAAATAATATAAATTTTTAAGGGGGCTCCCATACAACAAACGTAATTTTTTGGCCTTTTTTGCTCGTAATCAATAATGGTAGCAGGAAGGCACTTGATCACAATATTCTTAATTATATATTTTATAATTTAATATTTAACAATAAAATTAAAATAAAATGAATATTCAAGGGTACAAAAAACACAATTTTTTCCCAAACGCTCAATAGCGGTACGGAATCCTTCGTGCGCGAGTTCGGCTCGCCTTTGCCGATTTTTTTATTATGTAAATATTGTAGAATTTTATGTTGTTAATTTTTTTTAATGTTATGAAACTATACTTATATACAGGATGTAACAAAACAAAGTGATAATATTTCAGGGTGATGTTTACGTCCCTTAAGAAGAGTTCACTGTTAAAGTGGCAGCGCTGAAAGAGTTAAAATTTTGACTTCTATGTTTATATTTTTAACATCATTTTACATGATACAATATTAATAAAAACAAAGTAACTCTTCAGCGCTGCTACTTTCACAGTGAACTCTATACAAGGTATATAGAGACACCATGAAACAGACCTAAAATATTATCACTTCGTTTTGTTAGCTTACTGTTCGTCTATTGGCTAGTCTTAGGCTGCGTCCCCATCAGACACGGCGCGGCGCCGTCACCGTGTTACGACACGACGCCGCCACCGTGATAAGGTACGGCCAGAGTAGACAGAATTATAGAGTATGTCGACTTAGAACTGATGTTGAAATTTTTAAATTTGACGTATTACGACGAAAATCGTCGCTAGGGTTGTTGACTTGTTACCTACGAATTTAAAACTATGACATATTCGCTGGCCGTGTTCCTCTTTGATCGTATTTTTGTTTGTGTTTTGGCACAAGCGATTAAAATTGTCAGAATTCAATTTTGAAATATTTGATTTAAATATTTAAAAATAAATTATATCAGCCAGCGCGAGGCACATTCCGTTCATAATCCTAGTGAAACCCGACGAATTTGACAGATATTGAAACCTGTCCGTTTCTTTGCAGTCGAACTACTGGTAGTTATGTCTATTGTGGTACGGCGCCGCACCGTGTCACGGTGCCGCGTACGGTGCACCGCGCGCCCCTATTCTGGGTGAAACTTCCGAACAAAAATTGTGTCCAAACTTAAACGAGGCGCTTATTTGGAACAGATATAAATCGGCCAAGTGCGAGTTAGGCTTTCGCACGAAAGGTTCCGTACCATTATTATAGAGAAAAATAACCAAAAAAATATGTTTTTTGTATAAGAGCCCCTTAACTATTAAGTTTATTTTAATTTTACCATCAATCTTTAAAGTATAAATACAATTGAGTATTTTGTGAATATTTCAAGTGCCTATCTGTTGTAAATATTGGTATAGAGCAAAAAATAACAAAAATAAATTTCCTCTGTTTCTGTTTATTTTTAATCTTCGTCTTAGTAACAACAAGAGAAGAATTCTTTCGCGATCCATATCCAGACAAGCATTTTCGTTCGAGCCAAATATCGACTGAATAGGGACGCGGGTCGGCGCACCGTACGCGGCACCGTGACACGGTGCGGCACCGTACCGTATCACGGTGGCGGCGTCGTGCCGTAACATGGTGGCGGCGCCGCGCCGTGTCTGATGGGGACGCGGCCTTAGGCTGGCTACAGACGGACCGCAAGTTGCAGTCGGGACCGACTGCTCTAGAGCGGTCGTGTTGGCACCGACCGCTCAAGAACTGCTCGAGCGGTCCGTGCATTGCGGCAGTGTTGCCAACTATGGGGATTTCCCACTAAATTTAGTGGGAAAAAATAAATTTAGTGGGGTTTTTAGGGGGTAAAATATTTTGGGGATATTTTTGGGGGTACAATTTTTGAAGAATGGAATAGTTTTTTAATAACAACCTTAAAGTGGCTTTCGGATCTTTGCCGCGAGCGACTGTGACGGACGAAAATTCAAAGGAAATGCCACTTTATGACATTGGCTTCATTTTACTCTACCACTAGCTTTTAGGCCACCGCCGGCGGCAGCGTGGGTCGCCACGTAAATGACAGTAGAAAATGAAACCTATATTCTGTCATAAAGTAGCATTTTATTTGAATTTTTACCGGCCGCGGTCGCTCGCGGCAAAGATCCGAAAGCCATCTTTAAGATGGAACTGCCGCACAAAGCACATACAGAGTCATGCGGGTCAAGTGTGCGCATTTAAACTTTGATGCTTTAAAAAACTCAAATATTATTAGTACAATGAAACAAAACTGTGTTCATTTGTAAGACTGTTTATTTGTCACCAACTTAAACACAACAATAGTATTTTTCAATAGCTTATATTTTAAGAAACTTTAGAAAACCACAACCCTTCCATTTGCGCACTTTTACCCCAGTATCGGGGTATGTGTACGCAGCACGTTGGGTAAGTGTACGCAACAACAAAATATATACATTTTAGAACATAAAGAATATAATTTTAATTTGTAACTACTTATAGTTACTTAAAGTAATCAACAAAATCGTCTTAAATCCAAATATGAGAACAATAATTTTCACTTAGAAGTATTTAGTAACTTTGTCATACATGTAAATTGTAATACAAAAAAAAAAGTGCCGTGTGCGGAGCTGGTGCGCTGTTTTTGCCACCAGACTCCACAAAGGCTCCATTCAATCCAATCTTCAGTCGGTGGTTCAGAATACTGTTCGCCAGATAAGGGAAAAGGCTTCTGCGCACACTTAACCCAAAGCATAGGAACAGGGTTATACGAATATCCTTAATTCCTGCATCATCAGAATATCCTAAACACTGGCAAATAACAAACTTGATATTATGTTGCACTCGATAGCAAAAAGCTTATTTAGAAGCTTATTTATAACTTCAAAAGATTACGCATCAAAATTTACAAAATATCGTAAATATTTGAGCAAAAATCTTCATTTATCTGTCATTCCAAAAAGGCGCGCGCGATGTCGCTGAGACACGAGCGCTTCGCAGGGCGTCCTGTGGGTTATTGAAGAGGGGGGTTGCCGTTCCTTAGCGTCATATATTTTTCGAGATATTTACAATGCGCATACTTAGACGCTGCGCACACTTGACCCACATGACCATATCTCTATAATAATAGTCTACGAGTCGTACCAGCTACAGTTCGACAAGGCTGTTTATGAACGTGGCGAGAAAAGGAACTAACGCTTCTATCATACAAAAACGTCGTTTTTGACAGTTCTTCTTTACCAGCAGCGCCCATTGACATCATTGACATATCCATTTAAAGCCTTGTCGAACTGTAACACTGCTGACAGGTATAGGCTGACAGATTATTATTATATTTGTGGTCGTCCGTCGTTGTATGTAATGAAAAAAGATTGTATTAGGTATTTTAAAACTGCTGGCCTGTTTGTTTGTTTGGCCTGTTTAAGGTGAATTTCAGCGTTTTGAGCGCTTAGTAGAACACACCCCAAGTAATTTTAAATAATATTTTGATTTTTTGGGGAGTTTTGGTTGAAATTTAGTGGGTTTTGAAGTTGCTTTAGGGGGAAAATGTTTTGAATAGTTGGCAACACTGCATTGCGGATATGAATTACTATGGAAACTGCAGATCGCCGTGCGGCAACCGCATCTTGCAGTCGCTCTCGACTACAAGATGCGGTCCGTCTATGGCGGGCCTTAGGGAGGCGTGATTCGTCCCCGGCTGGCTGGGAACATTTGCCCCAATAACTCTCTTTGGTGGTCCTACCTAAAGGCACCCATTAACAATTTCATTGGATTACCTACATTTATTCCTACCTCTTTTTGTAACAACTTTAGACCGAGGTCCGAGTTAGCTGGTTATAATACACTCCATGGATTTGGCAGTAGTTTGCTCATTTGAATTTTGATGATTATTATCTAATGCCTTATAGTACACATGGACCTTGTACGTCACAGGAGTTAGCGGCACGGAGCGGCCTTCGCGCCTCGCTGCTACAAGCACCGGTATTCCTTACCACCTCTGTAGAAAATGGCCTTCAGCATATGAACAAGTTTTGATCCAAAAGCAAGTAGTAGCCTTTTCAGTAGACTCCGAATTTTAAAATATAGGTTACTGTTTAGACAACTTATGCATTTCTAAGGTTTTTTGGCTAACGTCAAAAAGCTAAACGAGCAAAAATAGAAAGATCCCAATCCTGTCTTAAAAACTGGAGTCTGGACATTAGACGCAGTTGCGCCAGATTGATGGTGGGTTAATATCATGGTCCGCTCTGGTTCCTCGTTTACGATTAGCAATAATTCAGATCAAGGCGAAAGTGGGCATAAAGCCTTATTAGTACTTTGTAGTGGTTTTGATCCAATTAGCTTTATAATATATTCGCAATTTGGTGTTTACAAAATACAAAGTGCATAATATCATTATATGGCACCTTTTTTGGAGGGAATATGACGACAACATAAGACATAACGAAGAGGAGCCTACGCCTTATCTGTACCCCAAGTTTGCTACCTCTATTATTATTTATTTTTAAGACCGGGCTGCCAAAAATATCAAAACATGCTAGCCCCGATTACACACACCGCTATCCTCCAATCGTGATATAATGATTCCATGAATCGTACCTCCATGAATTGTATTTTGCGCCGCAGCTAATAGTGAACAATATCGCGTAACAAGGGTTCCCGCATTATAGCACGAAAGTAAAGGTCGTAAGGCCCAAAACTGTTTTTTGATGATTACTTATAAACTAAATACAATACTAATATTTCCTTTAGCTATTCTTTTATAGAGTGTGTGATTGTAGTAGTGCAAGTTATTTAATGATAGTAACTCAATAAGTGTAACAGATATTTGTTGGAAAGCCCAGAAATATTCATAATTTCGAAAAATAAAACTAACGAGTCAAAATAAGTGAATCGTGTTTTCCGTTAGGTATCAGATAAATATGCAATAATTAAATAAATCTCAATTTCATTTAAGTCAATCGTCTTCCGGGATCGTAATACTTATTAGAAAACACAGCAAAATTTGACAGCTCGCTCTTAAGCCCCGACAAAAAAGAAAGGTTTTTATATCTAGGAGCTTCCATAAGACAATCCTGTTTCTGGCATGAAATCAATGTGGTAATAAGATCTAGAACAGACTCATAAATTGAGTACCATAATATCTAACATTAGTTATTTCACATTTACGCAAGGCATTCGGATAAACGGCATGTAACTATGTTTCTGAATATGGCTCGCTCGTGACAGCCAGCCTTACCGGGCTGAGCGACCATATGTTGACCATTTTTTCTCACTACTTGCAATATTATTGCTTCAAACGAATCATTATCATCGGCCTAAGTCTTGCTATTTTAAGGGCTAAATTCTAAACTATAGGCATAAGGGAAATACAGGTCTCAACCAAGTATCTTTATTATACAGCATAAAATCACCGCTTACAATATATATAAAAAGGATTAAGTCTGAGAGATCACAGTAATCGACTTCTTAAAGCAGAGGTAAGGAGAGTCGAGAGAGCGTCAAAAAGCAACACACTCGAAAACACTACTTCAAGGTCAGTGTTTTGGCACCTTCTCAAATCTCTACCGCTCAAAGCGACCAATTCGACGAAGCTTGTCTACTTAAGATACCTCTCCACGAATTCTTCTATGACGTCCACCTGTCTGTCACGATAGTAGGAGCAACGACGCGCGTGCGCGATCACCGGCTCCGAGCGATCCTCCTCCAGATACTTCACATACGTTTTAGGATCATCAAACGTTGCCTGCGCACTGCAAGGCTCCATAAGCGTGTACGGGAAGATGGCGATCGTGTGCACCATGCCGAACTTTCGTGCCATCTCGCACAGGCGAAGAAAGGCGGCGAGATCGTACTGCAAATCTTGGAGACGCATCCTCGTGAGATAATCCAGCCTATCCGTGAACTCGGAGAAGTAGTATTCCATCAGTTTTGCCTCGTTCTCCTCCCGGAAGGCCTTGGACGTGGTGAGGTACAGCAGGCTCATGAGGTCGAAGGCGGGCGGCCCGTAGCGGATGCACTGGTAGTCGATGAGGATGGCGTTGACCGGCGCGTCATCCTGATACTTGAACATGATGTTGTTGACCCACAGGTCCTTGTGCACTATAGTGTTGAGCGTATCGGGATACTCTCTCAAATCCGCGCTACCCTCGAGGAATCGTTCGTAGATATCCTCCTCGAAATTCTTCGTCACTTTATCTCGATTCAGGGAGAACTCCTTAAAAATGTTCGCCGTCAGCTTGGCAGACGCGCGAAGCCAGGGGGAGTCTTTGAAGCTGGGATCCGTCGTCGTATGTTCGAGGTCAGCCAGGAGACTCTCTCGCTGCGATTTGATCTGGTGTTTGCGCGTGAACAGGTTGGCCAGGGTGGCGTGGAAGTTGGCCAGCGATCTCACGGTGACCAGGACGTGGTCGAGATCGAGGCACTCGTAGAAGGGCCGCACCCTGTAGCCCTCCACCGACAGGTCGGGCATCACCAGAATATGCTCGTTGTGGATGTACGCTTTCACGCACCAGGGGCTTTCGTCTGCAGAAAAAATTATGCGAATTCTAAACCAAACATTCTCTAAGGAAAATAAGCAATGGGTAGTAAGTCTACAGGAATTCACAATCTAAGAAGCCATTCTAATATAAAAAGGGAAATGAATATAGGATATCATCGCTGGATTTGCGCTATTAGAATATAAGACTGCTAAGCATACAAAAGCTTTACTAAAGTTATTCTCATTTCTTTCAAACACTCACCATCAGCAGCGCCCGATTCCGCGATATACTTGAACATGAGAGACTCCCGTACGTTGAACTTGTACTTGCGTATGAACTCAGCCTTGGGCGCGTTGAGGCGGGGTACCATCTTGACAAAGATCCTCAACTCCCGGGCCTTGCGACCTTCGCGCAGCACCAGCTTCACCCGGTAGTGTTCCCCCATGAAGCCCGACAGGCCCTCGCTGGCCGGCGCGATATCGTATCCGACCACCCGACAACCAGACGACAGAGTTTCATCCAGGATGTTTCCAACCTGATTCTCCGACAGGATATCGCTCAAGGGCCTGGCGCACTCCATTTTGGATGTAGTAGCAACTGTAGTACCGCTTCGTCGACGGCGGCGGTTTTATAGCGGGAGGATGTAAATATTGATCCAGCAGATCACTTATCTGTTACATTTCGAATGGAATCTATTTTGAGGTATTGTAAATCAGATTGCGCTATTTGGTTTTTGATAAGTTCGATAGCTTTTGTCTTTTCATTGTTCTCTTGTTTGTCGTGGGGTTAACCACGTGGGAACTTGTAAATAATCATGGTGTCACGTCCTTTGCGAATACAAACATTATACTATCAGCGGTATTACCTACTGCAGGTCTAGACCGGAGTGTTAACTACCTATCGGACAAATGGTACGTTGCTTTAGGTCAGTGGTCCCCAACCTTCTTTTCATACGGGCCACAAACATGTTTTGGTTTTGGTATCGCGGACCGCAACAAAATTTTTTTAGTGAAAAAATAACGTTCTTCAAAATGAACGATTTAAAAGTGGAAAAAAATTCACGACTTTCACAGTGGCTTTACATTATTTTGCCGGTGGGTGTGAATGTCAAAAAGGTTTAACAGCACGCGGGCCACAAATAAAGTCCAGGCGCGGCGGACCGCATGCGGGCCGCGGGTTGGAGATAGCTGCTTTAGGTCTTATAGCATAGGTCCTAAGGTCCTTATGGAGACTTTAACTTAGCCCTACGAAAACTTAACCGTTCGATAACTTAACCCTTAGATAACTTAACCGTTCGATAACTTAACCGTTAGATAACTTAACCGTTCGATAACTTAACCCTTAGATAACTTAACCGTTCGATAACTTAACCGTTCGATAACTTAACCCTTAGATAACTTAACCGTTCGATAACTTAACCCTTAGATAACTTAACCGTTTCACAAATCTAACCGTTCGATAACTTAAACCTTGAATACTTAAATGTTCGATAACCGTTTGATAATTTAACCTTTGTCTAAATCATTGGTTCCCAACCTGGGGGTGATTACCCCCGCGGGGGTAAAATAGCTATTCTAAAGGGGTAACAGAGGTGGTACCTAAAATAAATTAATTGGCAGAAAAAAATTATAAAGTCTGTACATTTTGGAGAAAAACAGCTACAGAATACCCTATCATTGCAACCAGAGATCTGAAAATGTTAGTACCGTTATCTACCACTTGTAAATGCGAGAGCGGCCTCTCAACACTGGTAACATTTTAAAAAAGGCAAGAAACCGTCTTAACGTGGAGCATGATATGAGATGCGCGTTAAGAGTAACTGAAGTCTGAACCTAATTATATTTAAAAAAAAAACAAAAACTTGCGAATGTACCAATACAAGGGGGGGGGGGGTGTAATATCAGTTTCTCTAACAGGCCATAGGGGTAACAGCTCTAAAAAGGTTGGGAACCACTGGTCTAAATTAACCGTTCGATAATATAAGCGTTTGACAATTTCACCGTTCGATAACGTTGAATAGGCTATTCACAGCTTTTTTGACAGATTCTCCATACTTCATCTGTTAAGTTAAGTGGCGGATAGCCTATTCGGCACTTATCAGGAAGTGGTGAAGCAGGCCCTTAATAAATGAACCCTTGGATAACTTAACCGTTAGATAACCCTCAAATAAATTAGCTCTTTTGATAACTTGGCTTAACGCCGCTGTAGCTTAGAAAGTGTCTCTCGACTCGGAGGTCAGGGGTTCCATCCTAGAATCTAGAATAATTTATGTACTTATTCTTCAATTACGTCTATGAAAGTACTGACTGAATTTCAAGATTTTCGATTACAAGTCAGGGGTCAGAAAAACAAAAAGAATCGATGATTATAAAATTAATTTAATAAATTTAAACAGTCGTTAAACGAAAGATACTCTCATATAAATTATTGCTAATGTATAAAGCTTGGAAGATTCTCAGGAAGACATTAGAATACGTAAGTGGAAGAAGTGGATAAGTAACATTTTAAAACGTAAGGACACTTATTACTCTTTTTTCCCTTAAAATTTGAATAAACTTTGTAACTTACCTACTTCATCATCTGGATAATACAGGGTGTAACAAAACTAACTGATAATACTTTAGGGTGTGGTCATTCAGCGCTGCTACTTTCACAGTGAACTCTCTACAAGGAACACGTTTTGTTACACACTGTATATCTGGCTATACATAAAATACACTCCTTTTTATTTCAAATCGTTCTCCCGGTTAGCCTCCATTTATGCAAAAAACGTACATTTTCAAATTGCTAGTTACCCACTTTATCTACTTACATCTTCATTTATAACTAAATCGTTGATCCCAACTATCTATAATTATTATTTAAAGGTAGTTAAAATAGCAGAATGAGTTTTTTTTTTAATTTATCGTGACAAAGTTTTTAAAAATCAATGGTTTTTTTTTCATTTATTGTACTATTTTATGTTAAAATTATTGTAAAAGGAAAAGCAAATAATATAGCACGATATTACTTTTTTATAAAAAAAATACGTGTGGCACACGGGGAATGCCGCGGTAAAGCTATTGCACAGCATTTTTATCAACTTATACAATTATAATTTGCATACGTCTAGTCGCTCGCACACAAACACCGTGCTGAAGCCTGCCGAACTGAATCAACGTTAGACGATGCACGGCAACGCCGCACCGACCGCGAGTCGGAATGGGGGGGTGTTAGGTTTATTTTCGTTATGGAATTTCTTGATACGGTCGCCGCGCTCAAAGCCCACGATTAAACCTATGCAATAGCTTAAAAAACTCACTCTGGATTTTAATAACCTCTATAACTACACTATTTTCATAAATAAACATACATTTAAAATATGTGTTACCATTTAAATATGAGGTACTATTTGATTATATGGCGCTGTTCAGAAGTCCTGCATATAATAGCGTACTCTACTCACGAAGAGTAGTGACAAAACATATTCAGCACTTTAAGTTTGAGTTTTAGTTTTTTTTTTTTCTATCAAGACGTGACGTTATCTAAAATATTATTTAGTGCCAATAGAAATACCATACAAATTGTAGTTAGTTGTTTCCATAAAGTTAATAGCTAGGTATATTAACTTTATGGTTGTTTCATAGCTTAGCGAGCACCGACAGATCAATTGAGACATAAACTACCTATATGAAATCTAATCTAAATAATAATATTACATAAATATTGTTTAATATAGAAACATAACAGTAATCTGTCTTACTTACTCAAGGCACATACTGGCAAGTCTAATATAATAATCTAAATTCTAAACCATCGAGCATTTAACCACAATAGAGGTGTGATGTAAAGGCGACTTTCTAATCTTTCCGCAAGCGACTGCTACTGACAAACATTCAAATAAAACGCCACTTCGTTCCTGACGTGGGAGAGCCATGCTTCGGCACGAATGGGCCGGCTCGACCGGAGAAATACCACGGGCTCACAGAAAACCGGCGTGAAACAGCGCTGTGCTTCGCCGAGTTTACCGGAGGCCCAATCCCCTACCCTTTTCCCTTTCCCTACCCTCCCCTATTCCCTTCCCTACCCTCCCCTATTACCCTATTCCCTCTTTAAAGGCCGGCAACGCACCTGCAGCTCTTCTGATGCTGCGAGTGACCATGGGCAACGGAAGTTGCTTTCCATCAGGTGACCCGTTTGCTCGTTTGCCCCATTTCATAAAAAAAACTTTATGACATCAGCTATAGGTTTAATTTTGCGCTACGTCACTACTAAGTAGCGGCAGCAAGGATCGCTGGACCTGTTTGTAGAAAACGAAACGTATAGCCAATTATAGCCCACTAGCGACCCGCCCCGGCGTCGCACGGGTATAAAATATATTATAGCCACTGAAAAAATGATTAAAATCGATAGCCTAATATGCATGGGCGTAGCGAGGTACGGGCAGGGGGGGCAGCTGCCCCCCCCCCCCCCCCCCCCCCTAGAAGAGCGATCGGTCGCTAAAAAGCTCAAGAGTTAAGTGGTGAGAGGGGAGGCATTCAATCCCAGTTCGCTCACCCATATTTTGTTCTATTTGTGGTTCTGTTGTGAGATTCTCATATGTTAAAAAATACGAATTCGAAGTTTATAGTCGCTGCTCGCAACGCACATGAGATTAGACAGTGACCACCAATCTCGCGATTTCGTGAACAATAATATAATTTAATTATATTGAAAAGAATAAATTAAAGACAATTGATCAGTTTTATATTCTAAATTATTGACATCGGCTTTCCGTTTTTTAAAATCCTATGCACTTTAAATATTATTTCCTTGGATTGCCTTTTTTTATCGGCGGACTTATCTTGCTATTGCAATCTCTTGTGCGTTTTGTCTAAGCTAACCAGCCAGAACTGTCAAAATCAAGCGCCCCCGCCTCTCCGTCCCACCGCTCACATACGTTACTTATGGCGCGGACAACTAGTTCCGGATTATACGGATAGGATTTTCTCAATCTATTTCTTCGCTCCTATTAGTCTTAGCGTGATAAAATATAGCCTATAGCCTTCCTCGATAAATGGGCTATCTAACACTGAAAGAATCATCAAAATCCGTTTCGTAGTTTTAAAGATTAAAGGGAACAAAGGGACATGAGGGAAAAAAAAGCGACTTTGTTTTATAATAAGTATAGATATAGATATAGATTAATACAATGGCAATTTATTTGAATTTTTGTCGATCGCGGTCGCTTGTAGTGTTCTACCAATAATAAATCCGATAAATAACGAATCACCATCGTGCTGGAGTATTGCACCAATGACTGCGCGCATCCGCAAATATTGGCCAATCAGAGCGAGTAACCAGTGCGGAGTTTTAGAGGAATATTTTGTTCTTTAAAACATATAACATTACCACTCTAATGTGTTATGTGCTCTATAGATGTAAACCATAATCATAATATACTTAAATATAATTTCTAATCCCAAAAATTAAATTTCTATATACTTTACAACACTTTTCTTTTCACTTCGAACGAAGTAACATGTCTGAGATTAAAAGAAAAAGTGTCATAATATTTTTTATCTACAACCACTTCACTACAACAATCATTTCGTTACAAAAAATCTTAAAATACATAAATGCATGATTATAACAATACAGCTATAATATACTTATTCAATGTGTAAATATTATAAAACTTTTGTTATTTAAAATAATAACTGTCACATCTACACATGTCTATAAACTATAATAATTAGTATTAAGCAATACTCATGTAAAGCTTATTTGGAATTATTTTTAAATATACTTAGCCTCAAAAAGGTTATATCTCTTTCTCGCGTAGCAACATTTAATATGAATGAAAGAGACGACGCGATACGAAAATTTAGTATTATACCCAAGACTGTGGAAGACATACATCACGAGGGAGCAATTATTATAACTCCGTAATAAAATGTATATAAAGGAATGTTATGTCATACTTTAAGTTCGGAAGACTATTATATCAAAATTAGATTATATTTAATTAAAGTTGCATAGAAGATTAAAAAAAAAGAGAAAAGTCTGAGATCAAAGAAGGGTGAAAATGAATCAGTAATAAGGAAAAAATGGCAAGATTCGTAACATAATATATATTAAAATATGTACGGACCAACTTACTATTATAACGCCCCTCTTTTTTGTCGGGGGTTAAAAACCATAATGATCTTGGCTTAGGCGAAAAAATATAATCAAATTAGCTTTTTCGATAAGCGTCATCGTATTCATTGAATCTGGCCAAATGGCAAAGAATAATAATAAAGAGTAATGGAAACCTTGCCTAGCACTGGTCACGTGACAGGGACGCTGCAATCACATGACAGGCACGCTGCAATCACGTGACAAGCACGCAGCGATCAACTGATTAACACACAGTGGTCACGTACGGGCCAACCTACTACAACCATAATGATCTTGGCTTAAGACGATTTTTTTTTCAAATTACCGTTTTCGATAAGCGTCATCGTGTTCACTGAATCTAACCAAAGAAAAATAATAAAGAGTAATGAAATCCTTGCCTAAACACTGGTCAAGACGAGCCCGCAGCGATCACGTGACAGGCACGCAGCAATCACGTGATTAATACGGAGCGGTCACGTGGTGCACGCAGCGGTGACGTCACGCGGCTCGCAGCAGCTGCGTCAGGTCGGCGAGCGTGGCCTGCAGCGCGGCGGGGCTGGCGGCGGCGGCGGAGGGGGGCGGGGGCACGCGCCACGAGATCACGTGCTCGCGCCCGGTCGTCACAGACGCGCTTACCTGCAGAGGTAGAAATGTTTCGTCAAGAAACTTAAGCAGTAAGGGCCACCAAGAGCGGCGGTGAAACAATTCAAAACAATTTTTTTTTTAATTAAATAAGGGGGCAAACGAGCAAACGGGTCACCTGATGGTAAGCAACTACCGTCGCCCATGGACACTCGCAACATCAGAAGAGCTGCAGGTGCGTTGCCGGCCTTTTAAGAGGGAATACGCTCTTTTCTTGAAGGTTTGCAGGTCGTATAGGTCCGGAAAAACTGCTGGTGACAGTTCGTTCCAGAGTTTTACAGTGCGCGGCAGTAAGTTACGCGAAAAACGCACTGTGGAAGACTGCCACTCATCAAGGTGATGAGGAGGTTGCAGGTGGTATGATTCCGAACAATTCCTCAGAGCACTCCCCGTGATACAACCGATAGAGGATGCAGAGTGAAGCTACATCTCGGCGTAATTCCAAGGGGTCCAAGCTGTTTGAAACACTATGGCAGTCAACAATTCGAGCGGCCCTTCGTTGGATACGATCCAGAGGGAGCAGTTGGTATTTTGGCGCCCCTGCCCAGAGATGAGAACAATATTTCATATGAGGCCGAACCTGCGCCTTGTAGAGTTGTAGGCGTTGGTCCGGACTGAAGTACTGTCTCGCTCTGTTAAGAACACCAAGCTTCTTCGAGGCTAATTTGGCCTTACCCTCTAGATGATATCGGAACTGGACTTCGCTCGATATGTTGACGCCAAGTATCTCAATGCTAGGGGAGATGGTTAAAGATGTGCCCTCGAAACGAGGATATACGACCATTGGCGACTTTTTAGTGGTGAACGCGCAGACTTGTGTCTTGGCGGGGTTGAATTGGACCTAATAAAAAAAGACCTAAAGGACCTTGGAATCATATAAAAAAACTAAACAACTCCACCAATTTTGGCGTTGTGGTGCCGCAACGCGGTTGTGTTTCGACCCTAAGCCATATAAATGATATATTGTGAAGTTACATGTACTCAGACATTTGAGCTTACAAAGGGCAGCACGCGTTTCTCTTTTCACAGTGCATGATGCAGTTACCCATTGATATTCCCAAAGTTATCAATCGTTAATTCATTAGTAAAAAAAATCGGCCAAGTGCGAGTCGGACTCGCGCACGAAGGGTTCCGTACCGTTATAGAGCAAAAATAGGCCGAAAATTGCGTTTTTTGTATGGGAGCCCCCCTTAAATTATTATTTTATTTAAATATATTTTTAATTATTAAAGTACACATATAATTAAGGCTTTTGTGAAAAATTACGTTTGTTGTATGGGAGCCCCCCTTAAATATTTATTTTATTTTGTTTTTAGTATTTGTTGTTATAGCGGCAACAGAAATACATAATCAACTCTCTAGCTATTACCGTTCTTGAGTTACAGCCTGGAGACAGACGGACAGACAGACGGACAGACGGACAGACATCGAAGTCTCAGTAATAGGGTCCCGTTTTTACCCTTTGGGTACGGAACCCTAAAAACGAACTCCACAGCATCGCTCAGCGCGGTGCGTGCGTGCGTATATCTCTTTGTGTGTGTGTGTGTGTGTGTGTGTGTGTGTGTGTGTGTGTGTGTGTGTGTGTGTGTGTGTGTGTGTGTGTGTGTGTGTGGGTGGGTGGGTGTGTGTGGGTGTGTGTGGGTGTGCGTGTGAGCGTGTGCGTGCGTGCGTGCGTTTATGTATTGTGTATGTGTGTACCGTGAAGAGCACGCGGCGCTCCCAGGCCAGGCGCAGCGCGGCGAGCACGCGGCGGCCGAGCGGCGTGTCGGGCAGCAGCGAGTGCCGCGGGAACCCTACGGCGTAGTACGGCGCGCCCGGTACCGGATGACCCACGCCTTGACGACCCGACTGGAAACTGAACAACGGAATTAAATAAATAAAATTTTATTTCAGACAAATTTTGTCCATATGTTTGTTAGTAACAATAAATGTATACAGGATGTAACAAAGTAAGTTTCTCTCTGTTCGTCGAACAGACTTTAGTCAGACATCGATGACATGTCACACGAATTCACACGATGTTCTATTTACCACACTAGGCGTAATTACTAGTGTATGCACTAAACGTGATGTGTCGCGTCGCTCCATTACAGTAATAACAGTAGTTACGCCTAGTACAGTTTACCTTTAGTGCTTGTTCAGACACTGCGGGAACCGCGCGGTTTGGACCCGTGCGTTTTAACCGCTCGCAGCTTATTGCAAAGGCGTTGTATTACAACGTTCACACTTAACCGCTCGGTTTCTACACGGGAAACGCGCAGTTTCCGCTTTGTCTAAACTTGCACTTAGTAACTATAGTATGTGTACTGTGCACACACTTGGGCACTATAAAATTACTCCTGCGTAACTGGCCTGGTTCAATGAAACCGGTCAGCGTCACCGAAACCGGTGTGGGAGTTATTAGATTAGACTATTGTTAATAATTATTTAATATAAAGTTAATAATTATGTAAAAATGTTATAAAATTTTGAGTTATGTTGTATCCGGTGAAATTCGCCAACAAACTGTTATGCAGTTTGGCGATTTGTATTGTATAAGATAAATTGTACATTTATTTTGAATAAATGAAGAAAAAAAAAAGTATGTATCATATTATCATCTTAAAACGCACAGGATATAGGCTTACTTATACGTGACGAGTATAGAAGCGGTATGGGACGGATGTCCAGGCAACGCGGCCGGCTGTAGCCGCCACGCCATCGAGCCAGCTGGCTGCTCGCCGTACTGCACCGGGGCGGGGGCGTCGTACTGCGCGGGGGGTGGGGCGGGAGCGGGGGGCGGGGCCGGGGGACGCCCCTCCACGCCCTCCACCCACCGCCACACGCACGCGGAGTCGCGCTCCGACCACTCGCCCGCGGAGTCGTTGACTTCATGGCCTGTGTTTATAAATACATAATAATATGTCGCCTGTAACTCCTTTGCGCCGAAATTCGCTTACCGTACATTTTTCCGGGACTCAAAGTATCTCCATACCAAAGAAGAACTACCATTTGTGACCCAGGCCCGACATGAACGAGACATATCTCAAAATGTTTGTTATTATAAAGATAACTCAATAAATATTTGTCATATTCGAAATCAATGGCTAACACCAAAAATATTAACTTCTGGTTTTGTTCAGGTGCCATACTTGATCGTTGTTTTAATAACTATTTACATAGTTTTTACATTGTTGAAGTGAAAACTTCTTTAGCGGCGTTGAGCACTTTTGTGGGATGGGTAAAAACTGTGAAACTCGCGTCAGATTCTCATGCTGATCGAAAAACCAAGGAAAAAACGTAGGACGGTTGGAGAGTAGTGTTGTAACATCGAAATCGATTAATCGAACAATCGATGTTTTTTTTTCGATTGTCGATATTTTTTAATCCATTGTAAGGGTTTCGATTAATTAAAAAAATCGTTTTTTTTTTTAATCGATTTTCATTAAAAATGGGTTAAAAATTTAATCGATTGTAAGGGTTTCGATAAATTAATTAAAACGATAGTTTTTTTATTTTTTTATTATTTTTGAAGTGAAAACTTCTTTAGCGGTGTTGAGCACTTTTGTGGGATAGAAACTCGCGCCAGATTTTCGTGTTGATCGAAAAACCATAGAAAACGCGTAAGACGGTTGGAGAGTAGTGTTTTGTGTCGAACTCGAACTCGAACGAAATGTACAGTCGGGGAAATGAGTTGTTTAGCAGAAATGTACAGTCGGGGAAAATTGTGCTAAGCAGAAATGTACAGTCGGGGAAATGAGTTGTTTAGCAGAAATGTACAGTCGGGGAAAATTGTGCTAAGCAGAAATGTACAGTCGGGGAAATGAGTTGTTTAGCAGAAATGTACAGTCGGGGAAAATTGTGCTAAGCAGAAATGTACAGTCGGGGAAAATTGTGCTAAGCAGAAATGTACAGTCGGGGAAATGAGTTGTTTAGTAGAAATGTACAGTCGGGGAAATTTGTGCTAAGCAGAAATGTACAGTCGGGGAAATGAGTTGTTTAGCAGAAATAAACAGTCGGGGAAAATTGTGTTAAGCAGAAATGTACAGTCGGGGAAAATTGTGTTAAGCAGAAATGTACAGTCGGGGAAAATTGTGCTAAGCAGAAATGTACAGTCGGGGAAATGAGTTGTTTAGCAGAAATGTACAGTCGGGGAAATGAGTTGTTTAGCAGAAATGTACAGTCGGGGAAAATTGTGCTAAGCAGAAATGTACAGTCGGGGAAATGAGTTGTTTAGCAGAAATGTAGTCGGGGAAAATTGTGCTAAGCAGAAATGTACAGGCGGGAAAAAATGTGCTAAGCAGAAATGTACAGTCGGGGAAATGAGTTGTTTAGCAGAAATGTACAGTCGGGGAAAATTGTGCTAAGCAGAAATGTACAGTCGGGGAAATGAGTTGTTTAGCAGAAATGTACAGTCGGGGAAAATTGTGCTAAGCAGAAATGTACAGTCTGGGAAATGAGTTGTTTAACAGAAATGTACAGTCGGGGAAAATTGTGCTAAGCAGAAATAAATGTACAGTCGGGGAAATGAGTTGTTTAGCAGAAATGTACAGTCGGGGAAAATTGTGCTAAGCAGAAATGTACAGTCGGGGAAAATTGTGCTAAGCAGAAATGTACAGTCGGGGAAATGAGTTGTTTAGCAGAAATGTACAGTCGGGGAAAATTGTGCTAAGCAGAAATGTACAGTCGGAGAAATGAGTTGTTTAGCAGAAATGTACAGTCGGGGAAAAGTGTGCTAAGCAGAAATGTACAGTCGGGGAAAATTGTGCTAAGCAGAAATGTACAGTCGGGGAAATGAGTTGTTTAGCAGAAATGTACAGTCGGGGAAATGAGTTGTTTAGCAGAAATGTACAGTCGGGGAAAATTGTGCTAAGCAGAAATGTACAGTCGGGGAAATGAGTTGTTTAGCAGAAATGTACAGTCGGCGAAAATTGTGCTAAGCAGAAATGTACAGTCGGGGAAATGAGTTGTTTAGCAGAAATGTACAGTCGGGGAAATGAGTTCTTTAGCAGACGTGCTGATTAAGGCCGCGTTTCCACCTGCAAGACAACTGTCGCGAGAAGTGTCTGACAGTCTGTCTGACAGCAGCTTTTTTTTTCGATTGTCGATATTTTTTAATCGATTGTAAGGGTTTCGATTAATTAATTAAAACAATAGTTTTTTTTTTTTATTTTTTTTTTTTTTTTAAATCGATTTTCATAAAAAATGGGTTAAAAAAATAATGCACAACGTTAATAATCAAGTTTTCACTTCTGCCGGCTCTCCCGGAGTGCAACCCGTCTTTTTTTTAATCGATTTTCATAAAAAATGGGTTAAAAAAAAATGCACAACGTAAATAATCAAGTTTTCACTTCTGCCCGCACTCCCGGCACTCCCGGCACTCCCGTCTTTTTTTTAATGTAATTCAGTGATGATACAATAAAGACTTTTCATAAATAAACATTATTTTTATCATACATAACTAGCTGTCCCGGCAAACGTTATTTAGCCTGTTTTCCCTGTTTTCCTGCTTTTCTCTTGAAGTTTTTTTCTGATTTTTTTTTCTATAAACCTCACGGAGCCCGAGACTTTTCCAACGAATGCAAAACCGTGAAAATCGGTTCGTGCGTTCTGGAGTTATAGCGTCAGGAAGGAAAACCCGACTTATTTTTATATATTAGATTAAGAAGAATAGATTGTGTGAGCAATAAAGTGTTGACTTAATTATAGATCATTGAGCGTTTCTCCACTTGCCGGCACGGCGTCGATATGCGGCATTGCTATCGGCACGTGTTGTACAATTCCGCTTCTTTTTCCACTTATAGGCATCGGCGACGACCCAGCTTAATATATTTTGCATTTCTGGCAGATAGGTCGGTGGTGCCGTGAAGGCAAGTAGAAAACCGCTCAATAAATAAAATGCATGGAGCTAGAGATTGGTTTTAGTGGCTAAAGAAAACCAATTTATAAAATAAAGTTTATATTCAATTTCAATATCCTTTATTACATAAATCCATACCCAGTGCGGAATGCTTAAAGTGATCCCAATGTCTAGCCCACCCCAAGTAATTTACAACACAGAGAATATGTGCATGGTGGCCGCAAAGGAAGATCTTCCGACCAAGCCAGGTGGTATGCTCGGTCAGGCCGACGCGCTCAGAAAACTTGGATAGCGCGATGCAGGATTGTTAGACGAATTGTGGGTCCGCCACATCACTCCCCCCCGAAGACCGGAGGTCGAATCTTGAAGTCTTGTTCGCTTGAGTCGCCAGTGCCAGAGAGTTCCAGTGAGTTGGAACTGTTGCAGTGAGTCCCAGTAAGTCGGAACTGTGAAGCTGCTGCACGGGATCCTGTGAGTCGGATAGCTGCCGTGCGTGGCCGATGCTACGTGCTGACCAGGAGAGATGTGCTCTGCTTGCTGACCTGTCGGTGTAGTGAGAAAGCCCGATGATGCCGATGCGGAGTCGCCCAGGCCACGGTACATTGCGGCTAGTGGACGAGGTACCCGATGAGGCGATGCTGGCTGGCGCGGTGCGGAGGGGCGGGGAGTGATGATGATGAAGGAGGCGTGTTTTGTCAAGAGTCACCAATGTAGGATATACATATTATGCCACACACTTATGACGTGTGCGCAACTTCCCAGCGTTCTTTTACCATGGTAGCATGTGCAGTAATATTCTTTTATTGCAGTTATACCATTTATATGTTCATCAAACATATAATTCGCTTGGGATAGAGTATAGATTGGGTCGCGTCTGTGACATCATATTGCGTTAATAAAGTGTGCATCTAAATAAGCCCCGTGTGCTTGCGCCATTAAACATTAAAAAATATTACCTTTAACACCAATATTTTAGCTCTAAGGGAGCTAAAAGCTTAATAACTATCTGTATTTTAGTTTTGTTACGATTTAGTGTTATTTTAATTGATAACAATTGCTGTTAATCTTAAAAACAATAGTTTTAGTATTCCCTAGGAAACAATAATCATTGAGCGATTTAAACATGTTAGCCACTAATATGAGATATGTTTCGTTACTGTCGGGCCTGGGTTAATTTTGTATGGGCCGTGGTAGTTCTTCTTTCAGCAAAATCGGTTCAGCGGTCTGCCGTTTGGGCGTGAAGACAGACAGACAGACCGACAGGCGGACAGACAGACGGCCACACTTTCGCATTTATAATATTAGTATGGATGAGACGACGCCTGTAACTCCGTTGCGCCGAAATTAGATGAGAAACATAGTTGTTGAGCCTATTAAACGTTTTCTTACTGCTATATTATAATTTATTAGAGTTTTACCTGAGTCTGGCGCGGGCGCATCAAACACGTCGTCGCTGCCGGCGCTGCAGTTTAACAGCGACCCCACCGCCGCCGCTTGACCCTGCGCACGCGCACAAATTAAATAATATTTTAACACAAACAAGTATTTTTTTTTTCTATCAAAAACATATTGTTTTCTTTTACAAAACATCTAAAATACAAAATAATAATTGATAAGTATTTACATGTTTGATGTATACATTTATTATACAATGGCGGTTAATATCTGCCATGACATGTTGTTTTATCAGCAGCCTCAACTTTTTACAAAGCTTCGAAAGTTGTACAAAAATAAGAATATTATTTTGCAACTTTTCTGCTACTATTGAGCTTTGAAAGTAAACAATAATAACTTTTATAGAAGTAAAACAATAAGGGATATAAAAAAAAATAGTTTGTTATTATTTTTAGCAATATTCCGCGAAATAAACTTCCACCTTTAAGTAAATGAGTGAGTGTACGCATAGGCATGCGTACAGCACCTCCCTCCTCCCACACTGCCTATGCGTACACTCGCATGCAAGAACTTGCAAACACCACCACCACACAAGCAATAATGTTGGAAAATCCGTGCAAGGCCCCTCACCACCATGCAGGTTGAAAACCTCGACGCGCGTTTCGCTCCAACACCGGAGCATCCTCAGGATGTGGACTCTACGAACAACGTCCGTCAAGTCCGGTGTTGGAGCGAAACGCGCGTCGAGGTTTTCAACCTGCATGGTGGTGAGGGGCCTTGCGAGGATTTGCCAACATTGTTGCTTGTGTGGTGGTGGTGTTTCGCAAGTTCTTGCATGCGAGTGTACGCATAGGCAGTGTGGGAGGAGGGAGGTGCTGTACGCATGCCTATGCGTACACTCACACATTTACTTAAAGGTGGAAGTTTATTTCGCGGAATATTGCTAAAAATAATAACAAACTAAATTTTAAGCTATGGATTTCCGCAAAGTAACGCCTGATTCCATTAACTAATAAGGGATATTTTTAGCCCTCAATCAAAAAGAGGCTGTTATAAGTTTTAACTGTCTATGTTTCTGCCTGTCCATGGTATTAGGTACTAGACCAAATACTGGATCGATTTTGATCGAGTTTTTTTTTAAAGCTGTCATGTTTGATGGTGTTCTTAGCTATAGTTTATCATCATCATCAGTCCGGTCAGCCCTGCAAAATTTGGGTTCATCTATTTCATGAAAATTTTTTTGCAACTTTCCCCCCCATTCAACACCTACTAATAGAGAGTTGATGTCACTCTTATCACGTCACATAGACTAACTATAACATACCTGGCTATCCTTACTCTCATGGCTGAGGTACGTGGACACTGTGTCGACGCTGTGCCGCCGCCCCCGCTCCCCGCCCTCCCCGCTGTCACCCGCCCCGCCCCCGCCGCCGCCCGCACACTTGTTCGCCGTACCTGTGAGGTTAATGTAAGATTTTTCAATGAGTTTAATACTAAAATTGAAGACGTGGGTGGAAGAACTCGATAAGTAACAGTAAAAAATGCCATTTTTTTTGTTTAAACTGAGGCTTTTGGGCCGGAAAATTTTTTTTTGTTTAAACACGCTTTTGGGCCGGAAAAATTGTTTAAAATAAAAAAACTGCATGTTATGTGTAGCCAGATATATTGGCCAGGTAATGAAGTAGATAAATTACAAATTTGTACAAATTAAAAGGGGAAAAAATGACTAAATGTCGCCGTGTGTTACAAAATGTTAGTTATCATGTTCTTCAACTCACATCTTCAATTATCCTTAATAACATTTACCTACATGACTATAATGTTTATTATTATCGAACAAAGATTGATAGATATTCAAACTATAGATAACGAAAAAGAAGTACTTATCATGTATATTTAAGTTTGATTGGGCGGTATAATATCAAAATGTATGTGTTACATAATTATGCAAAAAATAATAAATCCTACTTCTTAGAAAAAGGTTAATATTATGATATTATGTATACATAATATATTATAATAAACTTACTAAATATATTCAGATTATGTAGCAGCTGCCTCGCCAGATTATGTTTGCGTTCGCGCGGCGACGCACTGCGTGCGCCCTCCTCAACCCGCGTCTCTGCCCGGCCCCGCCCACTCGGCGCGGACTGCACTGACGTCACTGACTGTACTGACTGTACTGACTGTACTGATTGTACTGACTGCACCGACTGTAGAGATTGTACACTGCTGCCCGTATGCTGTTGTGGAATGCGCGTGCGCCGAACTGGAATACGAAATATTGGACTCACTTATATGTAATTTGAACAAAAAGTGTATGAAGCAGTTTTACAACTTAATCTTAGTTATTAAAGTTAAGTAAGTAATCATTAATTCTGAGTGCAACATTAACGAACATGACCGGAATTGACCAATCGTGCTATTCCAGCGGAATGACAGCGAGGATTTCGAGCATAGTGATTGGTCAATTCGGCACCACTAAGCTCCGCTCCGCGTCAGTGTAAACGCAGCCTTATCCACTGGTATCCACTGTGTAATATTTTAGGTGAGTCTCTGGCATGTGTACAAGGAAACGTAATAATAACAATAATATCATCATGATCCAATAATATACTATTATCATGATCCCACCGTCAACAGGCGTTCGGTCGGGTGGGGCTGGGGGCGCGGGGGCGGAGCGTGTGAGCGGGTATGGCGGATGCGGCGCGCGGCGCAGCAGGCGCACGCTGCCCGCCGCCGCCGTCATGCGCGCTAGCGACAGCGACCACCCGCCCCACGATACGACGTCCACGCCCGCGCAAAACGCCTCCTCTAGACGACACTGGACCTGATAAACAAGAAAGGTTATTTAATTATTAGGTAAGATAAGATAAGCCTTTATTCGCAACAAGTATTTTACATTTACAAAACAAAATTTTATTTCAATGTTGGTTGTCTTAAGCCTCCTCCAGATTATGTCACATCGTCCTGTCTCTGCAATCTCTTCTCCAATTCTTGGGTAGGTCATCTTCCCACCGTTTACATTGCCTTCCTTGTTTTCTTTTTCCATTCCTTGGGTACCATTCGGTTAATCTTTTGTCCACTTTTAGTCACTATTACTTTTGCAATTTAATTATTATAACTATTTTAATTTTTAAGCTATTTATTATTTTAATATTTAAGAGAGCTACGACAAATTAAGAAATTCCGTAACGAAAAAATCTAACACACCCCACTCCAACCGGCACGTTGGTTGGTGCAGTGTTGCCAGACTTCAGTACAGTGTTTGTGTGTGTGTGAAGTATGCGAATTATAATTGCATAAGTTGATAAAAAATGTTATGCAATAGCTTTACCCCGGCAGTCCCCAAAAGCTGCACGTATTTTTTAAAGGTTTGTCAACCATAGACTATAGTTGACACTTTTTATAGTTTAGACTACACTTCATTGGATTTAGTGTAGAGATAAACTACGATAATATGGCGCGCCCCTCCAAAATTCAAAACATTTGAAGTGCGTTGTCAAAACGTTTGAAGTGCGTTGTCTTGCGTGGTCGGCTATTTATGATTAATTGACCAACAAATCTTGGTAATAAGTGACATTGAGTGATATATTACGTGTACTGTGATTGGTTGAATACTTACTACATACAAACTCTTTCATAAGGATGTGACTACACACATTGAAACAGTAATTTGGAGGGGCACACCATGTTATCGTAGTTTATCTCTTGTTTACTAACATGGCTAATTAGCTGTCATATTTATAGGAACAGAAAAAAAAGGTGAACACAAAAATTAATTGATACCTACAATTTTTATATACAGTAAAACGAAAACAACAAAAGATATAGTATATGTTATCTTGGCTATTAATCTGAAACTGCTGCACCATAACTTATGAAATTTGAGTGAGTGGGCTAGGCACTAAGTAAATAATGCATACATAATACTTATTGTAGTGCCTAGCTTACATATTGCCTTTGCTCAATTCAGGATTACAGATACATAATAATCTGTTGAACTAAAATGTTTTGAAAATTTACCTCCATTGGCAGTGGTTCATAGTTAAGGTTGGCTCGAGCAGGGGGCTCAGCTAGACGGGCCCACTCCCAACGTATCCCCCGAGCACCTGCAGACTGCACGCTATAACAGGCTCTCCGCACTGCACACTCTTCCACTCCTGAGAAAGAATGTTGATATTAACTTTAACCCATCACCTACCAAGCAGCACCTGGGTGCCGCATGACAATTAAATATCTATTGTGTCTGCGATTCCCACAATCGAGTTATTAAAGAAAAATTACTAATAAGTAAACAATTTTCTGTTGTTTTTAATGAGTACATTCTTGAGTTCTAAAAATTATTACCTTATTGTTAATTTTATAAAGATTTTTCATTATAAATTTTAACTCAATTTTAATTAGGTTCAAGGCATTGTTTGTTTGCACAAGGCAGCTCAAATATAAATATAGAAATGTCACTACAGATTGCTAGAACTATAATTTACCTGGGGTATCAGAGCTCTGTGTAAGAGTGCGTAGGTTTACATAGTGTCCTTTTAGAGCAGGATCAGCATCGGAGAGCACCACTCGGGTAAGTTTCTTGGCATGGGCCCTCTCAAGTGTCCGAGTCACGCCTGGGGAGTGTGGTAGCCACTGGCCCTCGTGCTGCCATTCCCACACCACCACACAGTGTACTGATGACATTGTTATATCATTTTGCCTGTAAAATAACACAATATGATACCACTATCACTTTCAACGACGAAATCTCACATAATATACGTCAAAAGTTGTATACAATGTAACACACGTGAGAGTATCCATGAATTATGGGTATATTATAGTAATGAGATAGTCAATAGCTTGTGCAAAAGTTTACTAGTTGTTAGTTATCTGCTACTAGTTTACGACAAGTTTTTATCAACTGTAAATACAACATCTATCCTTGACTTTTTATTACCAGCAAAGTTTACCTTACAAAAATAATGTAAATTAAATATTTCGTGTACTTTTTAACTTTCATGAAACGATAAAATAATTTCATGAAACGATAAAATAATTTAAATATTGGAAAATAAAGTTGTTTGCTGTCGTAAACATAAAAACTTCAAAAATTTTTTAACCACAGAACATACGGAAGTCGGAACCACAGATTACTAGTATATATTTGTAGAACTCCATTGAGATAATAAACAACTAATTTATATATTCTGTGATAATATACACTACTCAGTATTTAAGTATACTGTATTATATATATCTATGCTCGCAGCTCGATACTCCACCATAAAGTTAATATACCTATCGGAAGGTATATTACCTTTATGTACTCCACTGTATTCCGAAATTCGGATTACCATTTTACTTTATGGTCATGTTATCAATATTATTATTTTAATGATTTCTTAGTTGGTTTTGGCGGGCATGTGAAAGAGTGCTGTTGTGTTTTTGTATTATTTTCCTAAAATTGTGTTAGCTGGGTTTTTAATGTGTAATATTGGTAGAATATTAACCATTAGATATTCGTGTTCATGCACAAGTGTAGGAAAGTGATGTAATATCCAGAAACGTGCTATTTTGTGTTCCCTCCAAAACTCCATCGAAAGTTTCAGTAAAGCGTCTACCACTTTACTGAATCGACCGACTTGACTCCTGTGACTGTATTGACTTTTACTTAGACTTTGACTAGACTTTAGACCTGACGATACATGAAAACGATGATGAAAATTATAATAGGAGGAATATGGTTTTCCCGCCATATTCCTTACCTTTTTACCTTGTCTGTGGCACAACATACACATCCTTTGTGTCAAGTTGCCAAAAAAGAAGAAAAAGAAAGAAAGATTTCTTAGTTAAAATTATTGGGTTTCATAGTTTTGAAACTTCTTATTATTTCACTTAATGTCGGGTAAAATTTTGAAAAGACAAAATTAAATCAGAAAAGCACATCACAGCATGGAATTAATATCACGTAGTGATTATATTCTCTTTGATTAATATATACTACCGAGTGATGGGACTCGAATCACATTTGATTCGAATGATCAATGATTCGAATCATGACATTTATATGTCGATTCGAGTCAGTTTTTAAATTGATTCGAACATAATTTGATTCGAATTGTCGAGTTGATTCGAATCCACGAGCTGATTCGAATTCACGAGCTGATTCGATTCCACGAGCTGATTCGAATCCACGAGCATGCAACGCCCCGCGAAAGATTAGTACCATATAAGGTAATGTTCAGTGCGATTATAGAGACGCGAGCTCTCATTGGGCCGGTGCGGGCGCGAAGGCCTGTGATTGGACGGCGCCTAAGGCCAAGGACGAGGTGGTGAAAAAGTTGATGAAATTCTATTTTTGAATAGTTTTACCAATAAATAAAAGTAATAAATAATAAATACCTACTTAATAAAGTTTAATACTTTTTAATTCTTGTTTGTATTGTAAAGTTTAATTACTTGTTTGATTTCTTATTTTTATTCTTCAATACAGAAAGTATCTGATTAGTTTTTTGTTTTGATTAGGTAAATACCTAACTCTTTTGTTTTATTTGGTTAGAAGAAGAAAAGTTTATAATTTCAGTATTGTTTTTTTTTAAGTATTTGATTTAATAAAAGATTTTTAAAAAGTTCTACATGTTTTTTATACACTTCTCCTTACTACCTATGTACTTCTATTCGAATAGATTGTTGATTCGAATCAAGGATTTGATTCGAATCAACAATCTATTCGAATTAAAGATTTGATTCGAATCAACAGTCTATTCGAATCAAAGGTTGATTCGAACGACTCGCAGTCACTATCTCCCGACTCCCGATTCACTGAACTTTGTAACACGGTTGCCAACCTTAGATTTTTTTTCCTCGTACACGAGCTGCTCAAAATCTCGTATTTTGGTTTTCAAACCTCGTACATTTAATAAAAGGTTGTAAAACCGAAATGATTTGAATTTAGGACATTTTACACAATGAAATATAATTAACGTATAACTGGAAAGCTCACTGTGCATCTAAGCACGTGCCGAGTGAGAGGTCATAAACCTTGGTCCGTCTCTCTCTAACTAGTGTAACCATTCCTATGAGCTATCTGTAGGACATTCAATTAAACTGCAAGTGCAATGCAGTGCCTATAATTGTCCTATCGGTCAATCTCGGCGATAGCGGCTACGAATAATGAAGTTTTTATTATTCGCAGGGTAGCGGTCAATAACCCTCTGTCAATTTTTTTCATATTTCCTAGTTTTCTATACAAACCATGATTGACAATAAAGTGACAAAATATGTTTCTAGTTGGGGTTATATCGTGTTTTGCTTAACTATATGTGAACTGAATATGAAGTTTACACTTCGAACTAGGGGTCGCAATACCGGATCATTTAAGCAAAACCGGTATTTTCGGTATTGACTCAATACCGATACCGGTAATCCGGTATTTTCGATATTTCCGGGATTTAAGCTAAAGTTGTTAAGATCTCACATATTTTAAATAACATGAACTGTTATTATAGGTATCCAATAGGTAAGCAAAGAAATAGAGTTTAACACTTGCTACACTACTAATAATTAATGTTATTTTATTTCTACAAATACATAATATTTCGATTTTGTATAGAACTTGTCACTCATTTAGATCTCAATTCTTTTTCAGCGAAGCCCACAGCCAGGCTTAATTTTTATATTGAACTTGACTCTCCTTTTTTTATATATATACAAAATAAGGGGACAAACGAGCAAACGGGTTACCTGTTGGAAAGCAACTACCGTCGCCCATGGACACTTGCAACATCAAAAGAGCTGCAGGTGCGTTGCCGACCTTTTTAGAGGAAATAGGCTCTCTTCTTGAAGGTTTTCAAATCGTCTTGGCCCGGAAATACTGCTGGTGACAGTTCGTTCCACAGTTTTACAGTGCGCGGCAGAAAGTTACGCGAAAAACGCACGGTGGAAGACTGCCACTCATCGAAGTGATGAGGATGGTATATTTTTCGCGTGGAGCGATGGTGAAAAGTTGCAGGAGGTATGATTCCGAAAAATTCCTCAGAGTACTCCCCGAGATACAACCGATAGAGTATGCAGAGTGAAGCTACATCTCGGTGTAATTCCAAGGGGTCCAGCCTGTTTAAAACACTATGGACGTCAACAATTCGAGCGGCCCTTCGTTAGATACGATGCAGAGGGTATTTTGGCGCCCCTGCCCAAGTATGAGAACAGTAGGTATTCCATATGAGGCCGAACCTGCGCCTTGTAGAGTTGTAGGCGTTGGTCCGGGCCGAAATACTGTCTCGCTCTGTTAAGAACACCAAGCTTCTTCGAGGCTAACTTGGCCTTGCCCTCTAGATGATATCGGAACTGGACTTCGCTCGATGTGTTTATGCCAAGTATTTCAATGCTAGGGGAGATTGTTAAAGAGAACGAGGGTATATGACCATTGATGACTTTTTTAGTGGTAAACGCACAGACTTGTGTCTTGGCGGGGTTGGAAAAAAGGTAGACGTAACTTAGTCCATAAGTTACGTCTACCCTTTTTTGTTTCTCCAATGAATTCTCTATTCTAGACACAATTTCGTTTTGACTCTCAATGACGGAGAAATATGAGATATCAGCATCAACAGACTGAGTTTCCAAGCATTCATCGTCAACTACGACCTGTATGCTTCTATCTGCTAAGAAACTTTGACCCACTAGTATAATGTCTCGGGGAGCCCGTATGATAGCAGCACTTTATGCCAAAGCCCAAACCCGAACTTCGCAATGTCCAAACCAAGTCTATCTAGGGTCGAGTTTAACGCAAAGAGCTTACC